>OX420942.1:7864451-9114451 GCA_949091785.1 Polymixis lichenea
ACAGTCCCCCAAAACGCCCGCCCTTCACTACTAACTAACTAATACAATAAATATCAATTAATAACTAAGTTTGTTCAACTAGTTACTTACGTAATATAAATCTAAATTAGGCTTTATTAGCAAGACTTTGGCCAAAAAGTTCCTAAAAATTCAAAATTTCTCCTATTTCTCTAAGAAAATTAGCTTGTAAGTAGTTGTAAAATTAACGCCAAAGTCATGTTCAAATAAATATTTTAGTAATGATTGTAAATGTAAGATTATTGTGTAAGTCAATATTTTTATTTATTGTACAGAGTACGGATCACTATAGACGAAATTTAGATTCAATAAAGATTTTACAGCATAAGGAATATTTTTTTGCTTTATTTAATTCATCAAACACTTTTCAATGTGTAATTCAAGTTATCGCAAACCTGAAAAGGATGTTCTTATTGATGTTGGCATAGCTCGCTGAAATGTATGTAACGGCTGTGTTTTTTACCCCATTTCAAGTTTTTCCTTATATCAATTAGGTACCTAATCAAAGCTGTTATAGTAACGGCTGGCAACATCATCAATTAAAATATATATCCATAACGATCGAAAGCAGAACCTTTTATACTATTATTTGTACACATAATAAATCATTAAACAACCTTTTGTTTGTACAGTACATTTTCACATTTTTAGGCATAAAAAGTAATGACCGAGTGGAAGTCGATTTCTGGCCGAAGCCAAAGTCGTAGACGATGAATCGGATATTGCCGCAACCTTCAGCCGAAGTCAAAGTCGCAGGTCAGGAGGGTTCAGTTCAAGATTGGCTAAAAGTAAATACTCAAAATAATGTTATGTTTTATTTTTTTAAGTTTCCCCATCGCGCGTCTCCTCTTTCATTCATTGCACTTTCGCGCGTTCGTAACAGTTCGTTTAATATCGGCGCTTCCGACCTTCGGGTTCAACCAAGGTTGGGAGTTGTTTTTAGCCGATGCCGAAACTGAAGGTTCGGTCGGACACTAACAAAAACGCATGAGGGCTCTTTGCTAATATGAAACAAAGCACATTGCCGACTAGCATAAAGTCACAGAATAACCGAGATAAAGTTATCTGTGGTCCACTTTCCTTCTCGCTCTAGTGCGGGAATACAAAGTTAGACGCATACGTGCTATATATACCGTATTGTGAACCTAAAATCGGTGCAATAAGTACCACTTTTCAACCAAGTGTGTTAAAAATTCATACACAATTTACCAAGGCTGCCTGCCTTGGTAAATTGTGTATGAATTTTTGCTCTGGCTGTGCCAATATAGGTGAGGCAAAAAAGTGAACAGAAAAACATACAAAAGCAAGTGACATGACAAAGTAAAAACAAATCAAATCAAGAACAACCAACGTGCGTGCGTGTGTCAATGCGTGTCTCAAAGTAGCACCAAATGGGAGTCCAGCTCACCTTGTGCCAGTTAAAATTAATTATCCTTGATGTTGTTAACCTGCTGGACTGGATCCCTACAGTGATATTCGGACGTCGAGTAGACGAGATAATTACGCAATTGGTGGAAGAAATGTTATGTGCATTGTGCAGAGTGAAATTACCCGCATTTACTTGTTTTCAGTCATGAATTCACAAGATCACTTCAATATTATTGTAGTTAATGTGTATAATAACACTGGTCGGCAAAATATATTACCCAGATACCAGACTGAATACCAGATACAGTGCTGAATCCGAATCTGACCGCAGAATTGCTCTATTACGTCAGGATTTTGAGATATCCTAACCTAGCAAAAAATCATCAATTGTATCTGAAAGTACTAACTAGTATTTCTCTTTAAAATGAAATAATGAAATGAAAATTGCAAAATTCGATATATGAGTTTGACTACAGTCCGGGCCGTCGAGAGCATGCGTTCCTGATACCTGTCAGTGAGACAATTCGAGTAACCAATAAAGATCAAATTCGCAAAACACATTCGTTTGTATGAATCTGACAGGTGACGGTCCGGCTGTCTGTAATCAAAATCAAAAGTCATTTTTTCAAACTAGGCTGAGAGTCAGCACTTTTTGCAGCTCAAAATTACATAAGACAGTCCCCAAAAAACGCCCTCCTTTCATTACTTCCTGTTGCTTTAGCTGAGAAGAAGTGGCGTAAGAAACTCCGCAGTAACACAGCCAGTGGCGTAACTACGGTGGTTCAAGCAGGCCAAGAGCCCTGGGCGCGTATCGAAGGGGGGCGCAAAAAGTCGCCAAATTTTAAATAAAAAAAAAGCAAATATCAATAAACAATTTCATACAGTTACCTATATTTAACCGACCGCTCTGGTCCGGCGCGTGCCACATATGGCACGTTACAATAGAAAATCAAGTGTGTCTCAATAGCCGGTATTGACAGGTTAAGAAACCTGAAGAGCTAATTGAATATATTCTGCAGTACGGTGATAAAAGCGTATTTCCAAATCATATTTTTCCCTCCCGCAGTAGCTTTCAAGTCGTCTTCCCATCTTTAAGAAGGTCCTCCCCTCTTACAACGTGGGTTACGTTCTAACGTCGTAACAGAACGGCATCCCAGAGAAGATAAGAGGAGAATACGACGACCTCTTTTCCCCTTTTCTTCTCTAGGATGCCCTTCTGTTAGACAAAGCGCGCACTGCGATGCGTTTTTAAAAATCGCGTGTTCATGTGAAATAAAATGGCATCCGCATAAAAATTTCCAAGATTCTCAAGCGATTTTTTACCTCAGTGCGCGCACTCTAGTATATTGGTTTTGTTCACAGATTGGCGATATTTTATCGCAACGATTAAAATTCGTAGTGCGCGCTTAACCTTACGTCTCTGGCCCATCTTCCGTTTTACTCCTAACGGCATTACCATACCCACTTCCATTTTAGTTTTTTTATTTGTAAAGTCACGTCTGCTACTTACGTTTGTTTATCCTCGGTCCAGTACCTGACGAAGTCTTAAAACGTGAGCGATACATAGTCAACAAACATTCCTATAGGCGACAAGCAGTCTATGCTACACAAGTGGGTCACATCGTCCGCCCTGTTGACTCCCGATCTAGGCGGGGTCAGAAGTGAAGTAAATACTAGATAATCCTTACGATAAACATATGTTTTCCAGAACGTTAGTGATGTCATTTGTATATGTTATTGGCACGTTTTGTTCGGTCATGTGATGTATGTTTGAATACTATAGTGGGGGGAAGATGTTGTTTTCGTTTAATGTAGGCACTTTGTAATCTTAGTACGTATTTGTGTAATTTCTACCTAGTTTACATGAACCTATGACCTGTGATTACCTCTTCAGACAAGATTAAATTACGTATGGTTTCATTGCTGCCATGGTTCGATCGATAGGGTTAAGCGACGCTTGACGCGGTAGATACGTGGATAGGTTGACTATCTTTACATACCAAGACGCTCCCGTGCCTCGAAAAGGACGTTAAGGCGTTGGTCCCTGCTGTCATTCCTGGATCTTTGACAGTCGTTACGGGTTATTAGAAGCCGGAAAGTCTGACAACCAGTCTCTGCCAAGGGGTATCGTATTACCTCCTAACTGGATTGTGGAAATCAGATAGGCAGTCGCTCCATACAAATACTGGGATTCAGCTGCATCCGGTTAGACTAGAAGCCGACCCTAACATATTAGGATTATCAATGATGATGCATGTGTACGGTGCTCAGAATCAAGTATTCTTAGTAATCCAGGTACATCCGTTGTTCATTTGGAAAAGCTTCGTTGTAAAACGCTTCGAATTACTTTTGCTTCGCCTTACCTATTGCCATCTGTAGCAGTGGCGTGCATAGAGTTTTTAGACAGGGTAGGCAGAAATTTAGACAAAGAGGCAAAAAAACAGTGGCACTCCGGGAGTGTCGACAGAAGTGAAAACTTGAACAATTACGTGTGTATTTTGCGAGTCCAATTGTTTTTCCCATCTCAAAAAATTTCACATGAAAGAAACAGAATAACCGAAATCATATTGTTTTGTATTGATTTTATGATTGGCTTTACCATTCGTTTTGTACCTATTAATTGCAAATCCGGTGTGCAACTACTCTTCACGATCACTTTTTTTTTTTTTCACCGATTCATAGTATTGAAAATGCATATTTTTTTCCTTTCTCTATACACACACCAGCCACCACCTGAACAACTTTCACAGTGAATATTATCTATTTTTCACACTATATCAACGCTAAATCTTAAATACTTACATGCTATCATAGCTCACAACCGAAAGAAATAAATCAAAACAAACAATAGCGTCGGAATTATTTGGAATATGAAAATAATACGACAAAAAGTAATGGGTGTTTATGTAGCGACAATTCAATGAAACAATGTTACTTTTTAAACTAGTCGGGTAACTACCTTTGTTCGGAAAACTTCGGTAAGTTTCGTAATTCGTCTCGTTGTAAAAAAATGTAAAAAGCCAGTGATTACGGTGTACGGTTGTATGCGTTATTTGTTTCAACCACGAGAGCTCACATATAAACATTAAGAGGCGAATAGTTCATGTCTCTCTCGAGGCACTTAGCGGCGCTAGTGCATCGCAATGCGAAGTTCCGTCAAATTGTACGAACGAACGGGTATTGTATCGATGATTCTAATGATACGACCGACGCTCGACAGGTGGCGCTGATTTATTAATAAAGATTTTTTGTTTATTGATAAAATAATATTCGTTTTACATATTTATCTGATTTAGGTAGGGTAGGCAGTGTCTTTCTGTCTTTATGGACTGCACGCCACTGATCTGTACCTACCTAATAATCGGTTCGAGCCCAAGTGATAGGTATAGCTCAACCACAATTTTACAAATGGCAGCCTATTTCATTTGCGTAGAATAAAGTGATGTCTATATTGGCAGATAAAACCATGCACGATGTGTCTGCAATATGCATAGAACCTTTCTTAGGCTCACTTAGAGCTTATGATACAAAAAAATCTTAAACAAGAACTTATTATTACACACACATACTACAGTATTCACTGCACCGCTGCCCATCCACCGGATATAAAATCGATGCTATTCTAAAGGCTTCTTCAGACAAGCGCGACGCGACCGTCCGGCTATTTGTCATTAAAACTAAAAATATGTACCTACCTACATCTAAGTATATATTAATACATGAAAAAAAAACTTTGTACCACTTTTTACGAAAATTCAGCTTACGGAGGAGTATGAAAGGCACTGTTAAAGTTTAGAAGGAGACGGAATGCAGAAAACGTATGTTTAGAAGCAAAAAATACTTAAAATTTAAATTAAGGTCTAATTTTGGCACTGAGTAATTATAAGTAAACTCTTCAAAGTAAACGAATCTTACAAAAATACACGAAACTACCAACTTTAACTACTTGGTCAAAAGCTCATCTCTAAGCCTGTATAAAATTATGTCCCCAGGGAACTTAGATCGAGGACATGTCCTATTTTTTTTAAAGCGGAACCAGTTCTTAAGTTCTAAACGCGGTCGGTATAAAGGAGCGAGATCGTTTAGACGAGCTAGCACTCTACTAACTCAAAGGCGCCTCCACTAGTAATGAAGCTAAAGAAAATAAACCGAGAGTGCATAACTCTTCCTCATTTTAGAGACCACTGAACGTCTTTAGAAGAAAACTTTACAAAGATGAGAATGGTTTATTATAGCTAAGTGTAGGTTGATATATTCAGTAGATATCTAGTTGTCTATTATCATAAACGAATAGATTTTAATAATTTTAGTGTTTGGCAGGTTCACGTGTTTTTACTTAGCTTTAAACTGTTAATATTACAATCGTCTTTTGAAAAATCATCACCCTCTTTCGCTTAGCTTAATTAATGTGGGGTCAGTGCAGCATATAACATCATTCAGACAATACATTCAACTTTTCTTTAGAATGCCTCTTCCCAGAAAAACAGACTGGGTGTGGGTTGTTCGAAAGAGATACCCCTGGCACACAGGCAACTGAGAGAACACGGGTGGGTTTTAGTCAGTAAAAGTCTGACACGCCCTCCTGCTCCACCCAGAGCGGGAGAAGTTATTTGATGATTTCCCACCCTCAAAAGAAAAAAAATAGGTACTCTTCTGTATTACGAAGTTCATAATACAGAAGAGTATCAGTCTGTTTTTTTTAATCACCTAGGTAGATGATGATAATATGTTCGTAATATGAACATATCACCATCTGCCGAGACGACGGTGGCGTCATCTTCCAGTCTAACCGGATGCATCAGAATGCCAGCATTTTACATGGAGCGACTGCCTATTTGAGCTCCACAACCCAGCTGCTGGGTAATACCACTTGGTGAGACTGGTTGTGAAACTTTCGGACTTCTGACGATACGTCACGACTGTCAAAGATGTACGAATGATAACCGGGACCAACGTCTGAACGTGCTTTCCGAGGAACGGAGGGGCCTTGGTATGTAACCATCCACGGACCGACGCCGACGGCGGCAACCGTAGTTTAACCTGATCGATCGAACCGTGCAGCTGTTACTACTTAGCCACAAGCCCCTCAAGTAGGTATTATGAACTAAATTATATAAACCTTCGTAAACATTAATTAGTGTGCTGTTGTAGTTGCTATTGTCAGCCTCCTCAAAAACCTAAAAAAAAACCTTTGTGCAACAAATTCCTATTGGATTCTTATATATGTCACCGTATGAAGTTTATAAGTAATCTATCTCGCGATTATAAACTCTCGATAAATTGTAAACTGTACTATACTGCTTACCGACCGAATAGGTTAAGTTAGGTTAGAATTAGGACCAACCGCGCGCGAGCCTAGCGAGCGAAGCGAACGCGAGCGGTGCCGCGGCAGCGGCCGGCGAGCGCTACTTCCAAGTTACTGGCAGTTACTTGACTATTTAGTAATAGCGCACGGTTCCGTCTTGTTACCTGTTCACAATTTGACGGTTTCACTTCGATAGTCTACCGAAAATTATGTGCTAAATTGTAAGCAGTATGTTACGGTTCACAATCTTCGACAGTTCACAATCTCGCGAGATAGATGATAATTTAAAGGTACACAAACTTTACAATTTTACGATGACACATACAACGTGTAACGGTAAGGGTATATACATACCAAGGGCACGGGTTCTTTGAATGATATCAAACGACATTGGAAGGGTTTTTTAATCCTATCTCTACATGTTCGGAAGTTGTGAGAATTTTTTTAGTACATTGATACCAGAAACCGAACTTTTCAAATTGAAATAAACACATCACTCGGAAGAGATTTATCTTGATATTGGCAAGTAACGTGGAAAGTTATTGACCTACGTAGTGCGGTGACACGTTTGTTATGATTAGAATTTAAGAAACTTAAGAAACCGAAAATTTGGTATCAATTCTTAGAGTATTTTATTTTGAGTTGAAACTATGTATAGTGATTCTATACCAGCTGTTATCTTTAGTGCTTAAGGATAGCAATAGGGTTTCTGTTACACGTTGTAAGACCCACATAACATTTAAGTAATCGTGTGGTATGATTAGACTCATACACCCACTATAAAACAAACAATCAATTCATTTAAAATTACATGATTTAATACACAATTAAATATAAAATGATACACACAAAACATTAATTGACAATACTCCGCTAAAACTCTACTTTAATCACAGCTTCTTTGACGTTGGTCGATAAGCAAATAACAGTTTTGTATCTTTTATAAAATGCAGTCATCAAAAGCGTTTAATAATAAAGCGTCCTGAGTTTTCTTGGTGGCTTAAGACAGACGGATGCCATCAGAGCCAGCACACTCGCCTTTGCTGATCTTGTGAAGGGCTGAAAAAAGAAAAATAAAACATGTATTCCATAAATAACTTCACGCGTGTAGATATTCGGAAGGGTTGGATATATAATAACTTTATTGTACAAAGAGAAACACATAGGTATAGTCATACACTAAACATGATTGTACAAGTGGAGGACAAAAACAGGTTGAACAGCTGGCTCCTGAACTAAGTAAAAAGATACTTGTATCTCAGAAGCCAAGGTTCCTCATAAACATTGAATATAATAACTTAAATTCAATCAGGTTATAGTGACTCAGTAATTACAGGTATTAGTTTTGCGAAAGATATTCATGAGATGACCTTTAGAATATCTTCTGTATCGTCGTAAGACATCTTCTGTAACCAATTTTGTAGCTTTGCTTTCAGCGCAAACTTGGTCAACGAGCGGTGCGAGATGTATATTGCACCCCTGTACCAAATACTTACCTAAAGGAAATAATACCTAATTAGAATTTCCTAATGGAGAAACCTGATAACAGCCGGGAATAAAACATCGGGTCCAATAGGACCCAGGACTCACGAAAAGCAGTAATGTTAACGACCTGTATTCTTAAGGTACGTATTTATTTAATTGTCACTTTGGTCAATATTTGGAAAAGCTAAGAAAACTTTCCTTATAGCTAAATTGTCACTTTGATTGATATATTGATGATGCATGAGTGTACTTACTCGTACTTAATTTATAGAAATTTCTTGAAAAGATAGATTGGATATGTTTAAAAAATGGGTAACTTGCTATTTTATGCACATGGTAAAGACATCCTGCATGAATTTGATGATTACCTACTCAGATTTAAAACAAGTTTGCATTTGTCTAGACTGCTTTCGTCAAAAAATTGCCCAAAGCTCGTTCTAAAAGTTCGTTGCCCTCTGTACTTTTATAGACAACTTCAAACGTTTGAAACATTCGACACGTTAAAAGCTGACAAGAGCTGCACTTAGAACTGTGGAACTAAAATAAATTATTTATTTTCCATGTTCTTTTTCCAAATAATTAATAGAAGAAATAGTTCACTATTTCCTATTTGAAAAAGAACCTCATTGCCTTTTTAGCCGTCTACGTCAGAAGAAGCGTTAACTTTCATTTGTCTCTCCCGAATGCCAAAAAACCATTTTTGATAATTCTCATCTCATCTCATCTTTTGTTCATAATTGTTGTGGAACTGGTGAAATCCAGCCAAGACTACCAAGTGACCTCTGAGTATACATAGCAATAGTATCAAAACTGCATGAGTCACGATCCGGTTAGGGCGTCAGGCACAATGGCCGCCGACGCCATGTTACCACGGCTACTTGACGTGTCACGCTTTGTTGATCACTGCACACACACAGCCCACAGGCTCTATTGCAAACTATTTCATACAGTGTCAATAGGGTTTTATTTTCTATCGAATTCTGAAACTCTTTGTTACCTAACTCGTTGTTATGGGGTTATTTGTTAGATTTTGCAACATCACGCGCCGCCAGACCGCTTTTGTTGACGAAAAATTTATTGCAGTGGCATGACTGCAATATTTTTTCTTGTATAATATACTATTTGGATTTGTGTCCGATTGATGGCAATAGGCTCGCTCCCTATTACTTGAGACTTAAACATAACTGGTGAAATGTGGGTGAACTATAAGTACACCTCTGCCCATCCCTTTAGGGACACGAGGTGTGATGTAATGTTATGTAATTTACTATTCTGTTGAATTTACTTCGAAGTTGAGTGTATTTTTAAACAAAATCGATATTTTAATTTCTTTAACAGCTCTGTACGACAAGAGACTGTTATTGATTGTTACGTTAATAAACAAGGCAGTCTCAAATTGATGATCGCACATCGTATTTTTTATTAAACATCCATAAACTTGTTTTTCTTTTCGGCCCAAAAAAGGCCGACATAGTTTCTCTTCTTGTGCAATTTTGATGTTATAAATCTGCGGCTGTTATATATGTGCAAGAATTGCAATGAAACCTGTTGTTTTTTTATATAGTCTGCTAAAGCCTTTTGTGTTTACCTCAGTATATTACAATTATAACCACGAAGGTTATACCTGCCTAGTTGGTACTCCAACGCTTTTGGGCTTCTTGTGAGCATTAGATACATTACCCACGCCTAACATAAAAAGATAGAAAATATATCTAAATGGCAATAGTACAAAACTATACAACAAAATTCTTATCATCGCGCCCACCTTTCTAGCAGTAATCAATTAATTGTTACCTTATGAAAATCAATAGTCTAATTCATCATTTTTTCAACTGGGTTTACTTTCACATATAGGTGTATAAGTTTATATATTATATGTATTTTGGATGTAGAATTAGAAGATTTTATCAGTAGACTTATCTCTAATAGAGTTCAACTAACTTAATTGACATTTAAAGTAGATATTTCCAATTTTTTCAAAGCCAAGTCTACAGGTAAACTATAGGTAAACTTTAATTCTTCGTGTTAACATTGCTAACAAGTAAAAAAACAATGCAAGAACTAAAACACAGAATCTCAGATTTTACTCAAATGTCTGTGGGCGTTACGACCAATTCTACTATAATTAAAAAAAATTAAATAAAAATTGTGCTAAAAGGTATCTTGTGACTCACGAGTCGTTTGCATGTAAGATCGTATCATACCGACTACATTGCTATTGTAACATAACTTTACAAGGAAAACCGAGCTTCCCGGAACGTACATTAAAGTTTTTTCAACATTTTAAATTATGTTCTACCTTGAACTGTGCCATTGAGTTCGTTTTATTTTATGTGGGTTTGTCAGTTAAATTGATGAGCTGGTACTTACTAGCCCATATCGGTACTACCTGAATATATTATGATTTTAACCAAACCGATTTCCTGAAACAGTTATTTAAACTCGGATTGCAAAAGTGGATGCATTTAAGACTTCCGATTGTAATTGTTTATCGATCAACCTATACAATAATAGTGATCGTGACTTTACTCTAAAAGCTTGGTTTATTAAGACAGAATCTGAGTAAACACCATTGTTCTATTAGAGAGAACTAAGAACGTTGACTAACTGGACTCGATCGTTTCTAAATATTTTCAGGAACGTCATATCTATACCATTATAATACGATATATTGTTTTATTATTTAATGAATTTATGTCAAACATATCTTGGGACCCTGGGGCCCGGTTTGAGGGGCTGAAGCCAACTCGCAGAGGCCCCAAGATAATTTTAAATGGATTGAGAGCCGACGATTTCCCACTGTATTCCTTATGCAAGTGCACCCAAGGACAATCCCCGGTTGGAGGACTATTGCAGAACATGGTAACAGAACATTTGGGCTATGGGTTTGGTCACCTAGATCTGAAGGACTATGTCCTAGAGTATTATGATGATTAATCTTCTACGTTGTATCAATGATTCCAATTGTTGCTTTTAAATGAGCTTTTACCAGAATTCGGTCACTTCGACAGAGTTATAGTTGGCTTCGCAAAGGTTATCCATGGTTTTAGTGCACAAAGAGCACTACAAGAGGTGGGGCAAAATCGCACTGATGATTAATATGAAAAGAATACTCACTGTCATGGTGCTCGCAGTTATAGTTGTTCATAGCGCATTCATTGCCGAAAGACTTTGACTTCTCTCCCTGCTTGCCGGCACAGATGGGTTCCAGAGTGACGGAACTGCAGTCGTGAATGCAAGCCTTCTTACGGGCCGCCTCAGCCTTGACCTGCTTCAGGTCAGGCTTGTCGGGACGGCAGGTCACTGCCACGATCACCAGCGCTGGAAATTGGTGAAGCGAGATAGTCAGTAATGCTTGATCTACGATAGGTAACATAACATCGCGTCTGTAATTCCCGAAGGGGTATGCAGAGGTGTCCCTATAGAACAGTAGGTACACCCACAGTTAGAGGGTGAGCCTATTGCCGTCAACTGGGTACAAATCAAGTCTCCGTGCTGGTACTGTGAAATTTCCGACGGAAAAACAAAATAACACTTTGCCCGATCTGGTAATCGAACCCAGGGCCGTATGCTCAGCAGCAGCCCTAGTGACCACTAGACCAACGAGGCAGTCAATACTGTCAGTCATGAACTCCTCCGTAATCACTAATAAACATACTGGGGTTCCTATCTTCACGTTGAAATTTTAAAAGCTTCTTAAAGCTCTTGGTTAGGTTAATGGGACATCCATATCAATACACCTTAAGGACAGAAATGGACGGTTAACAGATGTGGTCATCGTGTTCACGGGATTTTGTTTTCAAACTGTATAGATATGGATTTCTTCCATAGTTACATTAAGGAAATCAAAGCCTTTTATTTATCGGTCGGTAAAAACCACTCATTTAGTGATTTCAAAACGGCAAATATTACGATAACGCTAAAAACGTGTTAATTAAGACTTCTTAAAAGGATGCGAGGCTGAATATTAATTATTTGGTTACGACATTAATCGTTAAAAACTGTTTGCAAACACTTTACACACATGCATGAAAATGATTTATTTTATTACTTAAATTCTTTTTCTAGAAACTCATCAACAATGAATAATGATGAATGACATCAATGACTCATCCCACTCAGTCACACCGAAGTAAGGCTTTTTTAAACTATAACTAGTTTTTTTATCTACGGCTTCGCCCAGTTCGTGGTCAGGAATGATTCCAAGGGAACGTACTACCAGCAGGCTTAGCATGACGCTTTCTATTTCTACGAAGAATAGACAGCGCTTTTTCTATACAAAGTCACATTTCGTTTCTCCATTTTTAACATCGCACCGTAAATATCCTACTACAATCTGTCATTTTGTCTTTCGTTTCTAACGATCTTTGTCTAGGTCCTTTCATATGTAGACTTTTTGAGAAGAATATTTCTTCCCAATCTGTCAAAATCACACTGACAACTTTCTACTCGACGGCCACAAAGTCTATACGATTATCTACAAAATCATGATTCATTTAGAACGCATTACAGTGATAATTAATAGAAGAACAAAGCTATCTTCTCCTAGTCATGTCCATTCTTATTTCGACAAATCGGTGCTCGTGCTAAGTCTGAAGGATAAAAAGTGTCCTATGTCCTAACCCAGGACATGGAATCCTTTCAGCCGTTAGGCATGAAAAAATAACAGACAGAGCTATTTTCGAATATATGGGTCAGGTTTAATTTGGTAATATAACAATAAATGACACAAAGTAGATAGGTAGGTAGGTACCCCATGGGCCCCACATCTTCATTTTACCTTACATAGGTAGGTACATAATAGTAAGTACCTATAGTATCTCTTAAAAAAACAGCTTTGCCCTCTTGATTTTTTACTCGTCTACTAAGAAGGCATAACTTTCATCAGTAACTATCAAACTTTTGAAAATTTCATCAAAATCAGTTCCGTTCGGCCGTGAAAACATATCAAACAGCCAGGCAAACTCATTTTATTTTTTTTTACGTTACAAGTGCGTCTTGAAATTACTAGACTACATCACATTTGTCCGTGGCTCCCTAACAAACCGGAAGCATTTAGACCTCATCATGTAATAAAGTCAAAGGACCGACGTGGGCGCACACGCTGGCCTTACAAAGACGATTTAAGGTCGTAAAATGCTCATCTAGGTAATAACAGGAAGAGATACCACTTTAGACCAATGAACACCGGTTTGTGAATGACGTAGGACCTGAAGAAAGACTTATTTTTAGAAGTTGTTGACTTTTCTTTTTTCGGAAAATTATAGATGTGTATGTAATGCAAAGGTATTGCACTCCTTGATAACTCAGTGAATAACCTAACTTACGACAAATGCGTGCACTGACTGGATAGGTCTACTCAATCTGAGTGGTTCTTTCCTCAATAGACCATTTCAGACACCAATCCACATTGTCTTCACATGATCTGACCAAGATTATGGTCTGGACTTATAAGAGAACTGACCTCTGAGTATGTTCCGGCCTTTCTTCTCAGAGTAACTGTTTGCAAAAACCTACCTACTTACAGAAATAAAATTATTTCTAATTTACGTACGGTCCGAGATCGCGAAATAAAATAGCTGAAGAGACTGAGCTTTACCCAAGAGGAAGGCCTATGCTTTTGATGAAGAAGGATACATTTTTCTACCCTAAGATCTCGGGTAGAACCTAATTGGAGCGTGGGGATTGACACAATAGGCAGTGGGTGAAGTCGGGCTGTAGATGACGATGATAATGGATAAAGGATAATAAATAATTTCCTCTTTTTTATAAATGGCACATTCATGAGCAATTTATTTTAGCTTGGGTATACATTTTTATAAATAAATGTCCAATTAGTGGTTTTTAAATACGAAGATATATCAATAATCGTTTTTGAGAACTTCAGCTTTTCTGGTTTTTATTCTTGGGTAGTCCATCAGAACATTTTTTTACAGATATGTAGGTTGATACTATGCCAGGTAGCTAGCTGGGTACCCATAATAGGCCTCTACGCAGTCCAAATGAGTTATTCAGTTAGATGGTTTAACACACAAAAAAAAATCCGGCAAACAATGCTTGCAAAAAAACTACACTGACGTGAATCACCCAGATTTTATTACAACAACAACAATTTTAGATCACTGTCAGGGTACGATTAGGTACACCTATCAATTATTTAAAGTTAATTAATCGTTTCCGGGAAGTTCCAGATGTTTCGCGAAAACTTCTATATGTATTTAAATTAAAATAACTTACCAAAAACAAACAAAGTAGCTGCCTTCATAGTTATTTTATCACAAATCTGCGTTCTCGAGCACTCAACGTGAATAACTGCTAACAGAGAGGGCAGAGCAACCCGCTTTATATCACATAGAGGGGAGCCTCGCGAACAGCCGTGATTGATGCAAATCTTACACCACAGGTCCACTACCTCGTTTTCTAGATCAATTTTTTTCCTCTTCAACTAAAAACGGCGATGGAAAGCGTATTGCAAGAGGTGTCGCTTTATCTGCAGGTCAGTAATGTTGTAATCAACGCAAATAGGTATAGTTCATTGTTCAGAGGAGACAGTTATTTTTTATTTGGATCCGTTGATTTAATCTCATGCCACCTACATGCATGTTTATAGGTATAACGTTTATGTAGATATTTCCTATGAGGAAAATAGAAACCTATGTATGTAGGACCTACTTAGGTATTAGACTGAGCCTACGCTATATTCAAGTACCGACCTAGTATTTTATTAAGTTAACTATGGTGTATTTCTAGACTCTTATGAAAATAAACCAATTTTCGTTTTCATTTCACGCCTAAACGTTTTAAAAAGGAAATAATTATAATCTTCTTAGAATAAACGGTTGATTGTTAAAATGGAATTCTGAAAAATCGTTTCAATCAATCTAATAAGAAGTAAGTAGGCAGTAGGCTAGACATTTACAATAAAGCCTGTTGATATTAAAACCGGCACCGGGACTAGCTATTTATAGAGATTTATTTGATAACAGTAACAAGATTAATGGCGTGTACCGTATCACAGTCTCTTTCTTTTTAAATGATAAATGAAACATGGATATTGAAAGTTTGTAGAACTTGGTCTTTCTTTCGTTCAACATCAATCATCACAATTTTACTGCCCTTTTCCCAATTATTTTGGGTCGGCGTAACATATCTTTTTCTTGCATGCTTCTCAACTAGTCATCATCTCATGATCTCGATAGTCAACTAGTCACCACCTTTCTTTGGTCTTCCCCAACTCTTATAGCCACCGACATACATAGGTACCAGTGGCGAAGGGTGGTTTTATGGGAGAGGTAAGCTGGTGCCAAAAAAAAACCTGAATATTTTCAAGAGATCGGCTAAATACTAAATTGTACTCCACCGTGCTCACCAGAAATTACTGCCGGGCCGTCGTAAGACTAACCAACTAACTTATACCTACAACGATACTTGTCAAGTATTTCTAACAACTGTTTGGTTTTAACTTCAGCGGTTGTCTTCCGCTAACATCGTAAAAACCCAGGGATTGTTCTTTTCCAGCCGTTGTGTACGTAGTCTCAGCGGAAAAGTGTCGAATTTCTTAATATCAGTTTAGCAGATATTTAGTGTATGACGTCCTGTAATTGTGTAGGTATGGTAAATACAAATTTGTGCATCCAACCACTGGGGAGCTATTCAACAAAAACTGTTTCCGCTGGGACTACGTTTTTTTTTCCTATGGACGTACAAGAAAAAAATTGCATTCAATAATTAGTGTGTAACGAGAGGTAAATGTGTATGTCAAAATGAAATTTGTGTGTCATGAAACTGCGGAGATAATCAAGTTTCCGCTGCGCTGACGATTGGCTATTGGATAAAAATCATACAAAACCGTTTAGTGCAGAGTTGTAATTTTTTACGCACGTTGCTTTGAATTTGTGTATAAAGTGTGTGAAAACAGAATTTGGAAAAATATACCCTTCAGAAGATATACACGTAAAAGTAAAATAAGGTTATTAGGTCCAAGTACTTAAAATAGGAAGTCTAGAGCCTAACTTATAACTTTTATTTGTTTCTAGTAAGGGTCTACAATGTCTTGACAAGTTTCATTTATGTGCTTTTTTGTAATTAATGAGCAGTGGCATAATTTGCTACGACTGGACCACTATATTGTATGACATCCGATTGTAGGAATTTTTAAAGGAAAAGAAGAATAAAATATATTCAAATATTTAGTGTATTAATACAACTATGCACATGTAAAATTTCAGCTCATTACACGAAATAATTAAAGAGATATAATAAAAATACCAGAACAACCGTAATACATGGATAAACCGACCAAGTTTGAGTGGCTACGAAAAAGCGGCTGTGTAGTATATAGAGATAACGTTCTAAAATTTCCAGTATAGTATCGTTATTCGGTTTAATAGTTTCGTACAGGTGCGTAAACCATAGTTTAGTAGAAAATACAACAACTGCATTAACTTTGTAAGTACCTACTCTTAAAAGTATTTATTAGTTAAGGACTAAGTAACAAAGTATTCGTACCATTGATATTGTAGGCATTTGTACAGTGCATACAGGGATAATCGTCGGTTGGTGCCTCATTCCATCTAAAATTGTATAAGGGGCCTCTGCGAGTTGGCTTCGATGCGACCTCTCGTACGTCTTCCAAAGGACTAGGACCACACGGTCCAGGGATATGTCAGACATCAAAAAACATTGATATAAAGAATCTTATATACTTACACAAGAAACATGTAACTAAAACATTGATATAAAGTGTTTTTTATTGAATGTAAATAACAAATATATTGCTTACTGTAAATTCGATGCGACCTCTCGTACGTCTTCCAAAGGACTAGGACCACACGGTCCAGGGATATGTCAGACATCAAAAAACATTGATATAAAGAATCTTATATACTTACACAAGAAACATGTAACCAAAACATTGATATAAAGTGTTTTTTATTGAATGTAAATAACAAATATATTGCTTACTGTAAAAGCCCATCTATGTATAAATAAGTAAATCTTAGGTTTTACTAGTATATTTCCGGAAGTTACTGTTCTCGTTCGAGCTTTTACAGCAACAAATCCTTTATTCCATTAAATACATATATATTACGTTTTTAATGAAATATTAGAACATCAAATAGTCACCGAAACACAGCCAGGCTACGGATACTAGTAAATCTACATTGGGTCTGTGTAAGGCCGCGAAAAAACGTGTGTAAAAAAATACAACACTGCACTAAACTGTTTTATATGATTTTCATCAAATAGCCAAACGTCAGCGCAGCGGAAACTTGATTATCTCCACAGTTTAATGACACACAAATTTCAGTTCAACATACACCTCTCGTTACACACTAATTATTGAATGCAATTTTTTTCTTGTACGTCCATAGGAAAAAAAAAAGTGCCGCTAGGAAGACCTAGCCCCAGCGGAAACAGTTCTTGCTAAATAGCTCCCCAGTGGTTGGATGCACAAATTTGTATTTACAATACACAATTACAGGACGTCATACACTAAATATCTGCTAAACTGAAATTAAGAAATTCGACACTTTTCCGCTGGGACTACACACACGTCGATTGCAGTTTCAGATAAATATCGAAAAATAACAGTTAATTGCTCCCTATGACTGACATCGGGAGGTTCGTCAACCATTACAGACAGAAATTGAGATTTCTCTATCTCGAATCTAATGTAGTCTCGTAAAACGGATTCAATACTATGTATTGAATCATTTTGAATATCGCTAGAGAGATCAGAAACCGTAAAAAAACTCAAACTCAAAGCATTTATTTCAAATAAACCAATTACAGGCACTTTTGAATTGTCAAGGTCGGTGAGTTAGAAAAATGAAGCTAGTTGCCCATTCCAAAGCGTAGGTACCTATGGAGAAGAACGGGCAAGAAACTCCATGGACACTCTTTTAAAATCATGGTGTTGTTACAAAAAGTTGGTTACATCATTATGTTGAAATTTTCAATGTGAGAACGATGTAAAAAGACGTGTACATTAAAGCATCCGTAATTAAAACTAAATTAAAATAACAATTCAGAAATTAAAATAAGCCGTGGGAGCCAGGAGATGACCAGTCCACACTGGCGGCGCCCGTTCACGAACATGACGTGTGGATCAGCACCATTTAGCTCAACCATTTTGAAGGGAACTTAATGATCCAACACACACGCCACCACCAGCGAGACATTTGAGTGAGCATGACATACTCTCAGCTGCCAGGGCACATTCAAGTCAAGGAAAGACGTACCTTGTAAATGGTAGCTTTATAGTAGGAACATAGTGCTCACACATATGCTATGCAATTATACAATACTAGAAGTTTGAATTTACACAATGAAAAGATATCTAGTCTTTTACAGTTCAGCAGCTCCAACGTTTTTAAATGCTAATCAATTTGGTTTAAGCTACCTTGCGGAGCAGGACAAGCAGCGTTTAGTCAAGCATTTTTGTCAGCGATGTAATCTCCCAACTTATAATAAGCATGGCTACATAGTGTGCGTTTTATACAAGATTTAAATTTCATTTCATTCAGCTGGAGTATGTGGGGAGGTATTTTATTGTAACATTTTAAACAGTACCCCATGAAGGATGAGTCCACTTTAGCCAGTCTGAAGCCTGGTTGAACTAATTGGTCCCTATTTCTAGTCCCAACGGTGTGTCTTTCACCTCTTTTACTGAAAAGATTTAAATTTTTCCTGACGTACATGATGTTGTCATAGATATATTGACAAGGTACCGTCATGATATTAATATTTTTGAAAAGTTCCCTTAGAGAATCTCGCCTACGGAGGCCATATATTGCTCTGATGGCTCTTTTCTGCAGAATAAAAATAGACTCAATATCTGCAGCCCGTCCCCATAGTAAAATACCGTAAGACATGATACTATGAAAGTAACTGAAATAGACTAGCCTCGCGGTTTCTACATTAGTGAATTGGCGGATTTTTCTTACAGCATATGCTGCTGAACTTAGCCGTCCTGCAAGAGCTGTTAAATGAGGACTCCACTGTAGCCTTGAGTCGAGCGTGATCCCTAGGAAAACAGTTTTATCGACGAATTCTAGTTTCTCTTTATTCAATACTATGTCACAATCAGTACTTTTAACATTTGTTAAAGCAAATCTAATGCATTTAGTTTTTTCCCATTTAATACTAAATTATTAGCAGTGAACTAATTTTGCACCAGCAGTAGGGCGTTATTTACGTCGTCAAGATTTGATGCACGTCTATTTATTTTAAAAGTTAAGGATGTATCGTCAGCAAATAACACCATTTGTGGTTGTTTTTTAAATAAATGGGGTAGTCATTAATATATACTAAAAAAGAGGAAAGGACCTAATATTGAGCCTTGTGGAACACCCATTTTTATTTTTAAACCAGGTGAATTGACTCCATTTATATGAACTTGTTGCTGTCTATCATGTATATAAGATTTTACTAGACTGAGCGCAAGTTTACCTAGTCCGTAATGCTCAAGTTTTAAGAGCAAGGTTTCGTGATTAACGCAATCAAATGCCTTGGAGAGGTCACAAAAGATTCCAATGGCATCCTGGGCCTCCTCCCAAGCAGTAAATGTGTGTTTTAATAAGGTAACACCGGCGTCAGTCGTACAACGACCTTTGGTGAAACCATATTGCTGATCGTGTAAGATTTTGTTGGTGTTAAAATGATTAAGCATTTGATTGAGCATTATCTTTTCGAACACTTTGCTGAATACCGGCAGCACGGATACTGGTCTATAATTGTTGGCATCATTGCTATCCCCAGATTTGAATAGAGGTATAACCTTACTATATTTCATTAAATCCGGGAAGACTCCTTCATCTACACACAAATTAAATATCAAAGCTAAGTATGGTGCTATGGTTTCGATTTTAGATGTACAAACTTTTATAGACATTCCCCATAGATCTTCGGTCAGTTTGATTTTGATTTGCCGAAAACATTTTAAAACTATTATAGGGTTTATGTGCTTAAATTGAAATTCAACAGGGCAACCTGGAACGTTCGCTCTTAATAAATCAATTGAGACATCGGGGGACGAATTTAAAGCTTCCGTCGTTTTAAATGGTTTATAAGTAAAGATGTTTAGGGTTTTGAACTGAATTACAAACTTCTAAATGGGAGTCCATTACTAAATCGAACTTGCTCAGATATAACAAGGCCTTGATATAGGTACCGCGGTTATCGGAATTCGGACTTTCATCGTGGCTGCGAAAAGCTACTTTTTGTTTACCTGACAAAATAACGGTTTCAATAAACCGTTTCATTAAATTCCTATTTCAATCTACTTTCCGTTAAAAGCTTCATGCGAATTTGCGAAAAATTATTATATCTTACCTAAAGAAAATGCAAATGTAAGCAAAATAAAAGGTCATAAATGCGATTACGTCAAGCATCGACCACACAGTATCAGTCATCCGACCGAGATCCTAGCCGGTATCTCGGTATTGCTCCATCTCTTTCACGCGCATGCATTTTTTATTACTGTCTCTATAGTAACTCGGGAAAAATCGGCTTGCTAGGCTGCTTAGAAACCGGGGTGTCACGTGACCGAAGTGACATCATGACAACATTATTTGTATAGAAATTGAATTCACGCAAGCCGGTCTCGCCTACGAGTTACTTTAGAGCATAATGTTTTGTTGTTGGGATATGAAGACAAAAATTTCATGTAGGCGTTTTGTAATGTTTAAATTTTATGGTTTACTATCTAACTATAATGTGATTAAACAACAGGTATAATTAAATACTACTGACAGTATCATATTCTGAAAGGAAGCCGACAGGAATCGTGTTCTTTGCATGCTTCGGCTCTGATAGGTACTCAAAACATTCCTTTTATTCGTTCTACACTTATGAGGTAATCTGCAAGTTTGCAACTTGAGGCAGGTATTATTGGTACGTACCCCAGCAAGCAAACCTACACTTTTTCCCAAAAGACGTAACTCGATTGTCTTCACTTAATTAAAATTTTGTTTTTCTTAACAAATCTGAATTGGCCAAACCTTTTATAAAATCTTCAAACCTTGGAAGTCTGATCTTCTTTTTCCTGCTCAGATATAACCTAGCCACAAAAGATTGAGTCATTCTTCCGCTATGTTACAAATTGTATAATTCCTGAAGATCTTTGTTTGTTTCGTTGATGCTCCTTGCTTACTCCGTGGACCCTCTAAGATGAAGTTGTTCCGATTAATTCCGATAAGTACCATTAGTTATAAGAATATCGAATATGTCTAAATTAATTCACCAACGTTCTGAATAATCACCGTTAGTGTAGGGTATTTTTCCCGGAAAATAAACGGAAATGAACTATGACAAAATACAAATATTTTCAAACAACGGTTTTAGTCTACGTTCCTGACTCCTGATGAACTTTACAAACGAAAGTACTTTATCAAGCAAACTTTCCGTTGTTTGTCGCAAATTCTCAGTATCAAATCTTATACTTATTTATACCTAAGATTTATTATTTTTAATCAGAAGTGCAACTTAGGTATCTATTTGGACTTGTGTCAACAATGGCAACATTCGAAGTTTCGGTATAAAAAAACGATGAAATACTTTTAAGACAAAAATACTATTAATATTAGTACATTTGTCAAAGAATTTGGTGTGACAAAAGTATTTTTCAGAATCAGAGAACTCAATAATTCTTTATAGTGACATCTGTTGTGGAGTAGCGAAACGACGAAAAACTCTAAAATACATTTGGTGTACACAATGCAACCAAATACCGAAGGATAGCGCTGTTTAGCAAAACCTAGAAAAATACTGTTATTCGTGGCAAGTTTGTCAGCGTTTTTAAATCATAATTAATTCATCTGAGCCTGTACCTTTTCAATTCCACTGACAACGGCTAGAAAAACAACACATCAAAAATATATATACCCTGAATATTGGCTGTAGCAGGACTAGCAGGGTAATACCGTTTTATTGTTGTGGTAATACCTAGTTTATTATATCTTGGATCTCGTGTAGAGGCAACCAACCCTCAGAACAAAATGATTGGTTTAATACTCATAATAATTAATGCTCAGGGTTTTGGAGATTTTTAAATAATTGTATTGATTGCGATTCGCACAGAATTGTTTTTCAAACCTTACCATTTCAGAACTAGATTTCATTATTTTGAAGCTATGAGCTTGTTAGCAACGCATCGTCATCCCCTACCTTGTTGCAGTCTCATGTAGACATTACCTAGTTTCTTGTGTACCGATCCTACCAATAATCAAAACAACCATATCATATAAACATCTTTTTTATTCCAACTTATAACCATACATAATATACACAGTACAAAAAAAAACTTCCTAATACAGCAATAAGGACAAAAAGAAATTGTCACATACTTTGTTTAACTATCATTTTGTAACATAACCAAATTGAGAAATCTAGTAATAGGATAAACTTATCTACATGCCGTGTTGTAATGTACAATGCTTCGAGCGAATACGTTTGTTTTACTTCAATACAATAACTTAAAAGTATACAATTCTTAATATGTACTCGATGGAATTCGAATTAAAATTTACACAATACATACATATCACTATAGCTACAATTAAGCTGTAAATAACCTGAAGAGTTTTATTTGTATTTCAATTAAGGAACATAAAACATATCCACATCTCAACGATATCACCATAATCAGACTAATTTACATTGCACATACTCCGATCGCGACCGTCGGACTAAATCACATTTCGAGTACACTTACACACATAACTGGTACACAATCGACTCGGACGCTTAACAATGGCATCTTATACACGAAACGGCGCACAGCGCGTATCATACTCGCTCCCAATCTTACGTTTAAATGCGGAACTTAGCAATTAATCTTACGTTCGAGGTTGAGATCAAATGCGGGAGGCCCGCTCGTCTTCACTTGGCTTCGGCGAGCGCCTCCTCCAGGCAGCACAGAGAATCTTTGACCGCGTGGTACACGATATTCTTTATCTGTAGCTTATCTTCTTTATTAGAGTGCTGGCGAGACAGTCGCCTGAACTGCTGCGCGAGCTCGAAACACCGCGAGACGTTCTCGGGCGAGACGAAGTCCTCGGCCACTTTGATACAGTCTAATAAGTTTCTGACTTGATGCGGCGCTCCGGCCGGGATGAAGACGGCGTCCCCGGGGCATTGGAGTATCGCATAGCCCTCCACTCCGTACTCGCGGTACAGGCGCTCGCGCAGCGCCGCGTCCAGGTACCAGGTCTGGTCGTGCACGGGGTCGTGCTGCGGGCGCGGGCGGGCTCCGCGCTCCAGTTCAGCGCGGACCAGGAAGTCGCGGATCTTGTCGGCATCCTTGGCGGCGTAGATGTGCCACAGCGCGGCGGGCGGCTTGAGGCGCGCGCGACGCCGCGACAGCACGTCGACGCCCGCGTCGTCAGGCGCGCGCGCCGCCTCGCGCGCTCGCTCGGGCGCGTCGGCGGGCGCGCTGGCGTGCACCATGACGTTGACGGCGTCGCTGACGTCCAGGTGCAGGTTGGTGGTGCCGCCGGCGCCGCCGTACGCGGTGTACATCTTGGGGCCGAGGTCCGGACGGACGAAACATTCGGGTAGCCGCGCGGCCAGATTCAATTTTCCGGTGCGAGATGTGTATTCACTGAGGGGTAGCGCGCGCATGAGATCGTCGAACCGCCCCGGGAGAAGCTCCGCGAAGTCTTCGCCCGGCGGCCAGTCTTTTAGTTTGAGCACCATGGGAGCGCCGCGTTCGTCTCGCAGTCTTTTAGCGGCCAGGTCGAACCCATCCCAAAACTTTTTACTGAGTTGGTACGGTACCACTAAACCGGACGCGCAATTGACCAAGTCGACTCTCGTTTCACCAAAGTCACGTGAGAAACTCTCAGGACTCCATAAGTCTTTATCGAGAATAGTCGATACGTCTGAGACTAGAACTGGTTGACCACGTTTCCACTGGTCCTGTAACAACAGTAAATACTCATTAATAAAATGTTTTATTAAATTATTAAACAATTTTTTTTTTATTGCATTCTGGTTTACAGCTATGAGATATGGCACAACAATTTACCTGGAACGGCTTATAATTGCCAGGATTGATGGGGTCTGTGAGATGAAGCAGCTTGCCGTCGCACAGCCAAGCATGCGGCACGTCAGGATACAGCAGCTTGGACTCCGTGAGCGTCATGATACGTGTGGGCAGCTCGTCGCGACTGCGACCGCTTCTATCGTACCGCTTGACCACGTTGGACAACGCGAAGGGTTTTACTTCGCCATCTTCATCTTTCTTCTCATCAACAACGCTAGAGATGACGTCATCGAGAATATCGCTTTTGTTCTTCTTTTGTTTTTTCTTAGGTTGTGTATCTCCGCCTTCGGGCGCTGGTCTGATGAGTAACTCTCGTAAGGTTGAGAAGTTGCCTCCTTCCTCCGAGTCGGACGAGCTAGATTCAGATTTCTCTTCTTCAGCCTCAGTCTTGAGCTGTATGTCGGACAGCCAGCTGACGACGGGGCTGCCAGTCTTGCCGTTTTCGGACTTGACTGGGGACGAGCCATTTGCTGCTGATGTCTCTTCCTTTACATCTTCTTTTTTGACGTTCTGTGAATAAAATAAATAATGATAAGAAACTTGTTGAGAAAGGACACATTGGTGACATTTACTGTTACTATTGTCCAGGTTATCACATAAATCTGCTGGACATAAGTAATAATTGCACAGGTATTCAAAAACGAGCAGATTAGAGAGATAGTGTTTCCCAACCATACTCCTTTCCCTTCCACCTGCTGAAAATCTCGCACCTGGACGTTTTTAAATAGACTCCAGACTTGGGTAGGCCGAATAGGGCGGGCAAAACGAAGGGTGCGCGTCAGATATATGTAGTGTCCCGGCCTACCTTCATGAGCGCCCGGTGCAGCAGCCTGCGCGCCGCAGTGCGCGTGGCGGCGGGCGGCGCGGGCGCGGCGCCGCACGCGCAGGCGGGCAAGGCGAAGGCAGCACGCAGGGCGTGCGCGCGTGCTGCGGCCGCGTCCAGCGCTCCGCCCGCCGCGATCTGCGTCAGCAGCAAGCGCCGCGCGGGGTGCGCGCCACCCAGCGTGCACGTCAGCCAGCTAAGGGAAGGACAGGTTATTAGAATCATTCGTAAAAAGATTACCTAAGTGGGCGCAGTACGAGTCCGCGTTGTAACGTTTAGTCACAACTGTAACCTGACCTAACCTAGTGCGATAAGTTCCCATAATAATCCATACTAAGTTTTTCCAGCCACAATCATACCAAGCATGCTCTATGCCAATTATAAATGAAGATTCCCTAACTCAGTCCAATGTAGCGAGCAAAGTTTCGTGACGAGCGAGCGTAGCGAGCCCACAGATGACACGAATGAGCTGAGCACAAAACGCAGTAGGTGTCGCTCACTATTTTATAAAGTGTGCACGGTTCGCTCACTATTTTATAAAGTGTGCACGGTTCGTTCGCTTGTAGTTAAAGTAGTAAGTAGTCACTAAACTCGGTTTTCTTGTAATAGGCTTCGCTTCGCTCGCTATCGACGCATGTAGAAGCGTGCTCCACCTACTCGTGGGGAATAAAAGCTCGCTCCACTCGCTAGTTTTGGTAATGGGCTTGCTTCAAATGCAGAGGGGCCTCTGGTGAGTTTCATTTAACCATCTACACCAAACGCAGTGAGCGCGTTTGGCGCTCCGATTGGTCCGCCACCAATCCAAGGCCAATCGGAACGCCTAACGCGATCACTGCGTTTGATGTAGATGGTTAAATGAAACTCACACTAGGGCCTCTGGTCTTGTGAGGGGGCTTGCATCGCTCGCTTTTGTCATTTGCCCTCGGCTCATCGTGGCGTCATAGGGCTGGCTTCGCTTGATCTTGTCATGTTCACACTCGGCTTACTTCTGTAGAGGATGGGCTCGCTACAGTCACTAGTATTGTGCTTGCTCATTTTTTCAGTGAGCTCCTTCTCCTTGTTCGTGTCACTCGCTATGTCGTGTGAGCGCTCGCTACGCTCGCTCTTCTATTGGGTAAACGAGCTCAACTTGCTCGGCTCGATAGAAGTTTTCACAGTTTAAACCTAACCTTACCAAAGACTGGTATAAGCCAGCTTAATGATTTTTTTAATTTTAAAACACTGACACTTTTGACGCTGTTTTCTTTTTGTAGCAACAACAAACCTTCCAAGGGTTAAAATGAACAATCATTTAGTTCTTCTACTCAATTTAGCTAAAAATGAAGAGAGAGGAATTCTTATTTACTCACCCATGGGAATCTCTCTCGCCGTTACTGTTGGCATTCGAGGAATTGTTTGTTTCAGTTGGAACGGTTGCAGTTTCAGTGCCGGATGTCCGCGACTGTAATGAAAGAAAATCAAATTTTAGTACGAGTTCTCACACATTTACAAAGTTAAAAAAAGAAACA
This sequence comes from Polymixis lichenea, assembly GCA_949091785.1. NCBI lineage: Eukaryota > Metazoa > Arthropoda > Insecta > Lepidoptera > Noctuidae > Polymixis > Polymixis lichenea. Next base: position 7,891,007 of record OX420942.1, read on the forward strand.
AAATCAGGTAAAGTATGACTTTTGATTATAATATTTACCTTATAACAGTCTAAACACACAACGAAGCCACATTTGCCGCACGTCCAATGGAAATTGAACAAAGTAGTCTCACACACATCACACATTTCTCTGACTCCTTGCACCACTCGTTTCCATGCTATCGTCTTATCTGTAAATGAAAATAAATAGTAATTAGAAGCCATCCATCTAAATCTCATTTGAAATGTTATTATAAAGAGGTAGAATTGTTTGTACGTTTGTAAAAGGTTAAATCTTAAAAAAAATGTCGCAGCATCATGCTGAGATAGGGGCCTTTTGGCCTCGTACGGGACTTTGTTTTTATTGTTACTTTTTGTTTTTCTCTAATTTTAATTTATATTTTATTAAGTATGATATTTAGTTAAGTTTGTGTTATTCCTGTGCGAGTCCAATAAATACTTTTTCTTTCTTTCTTCTTTCTTTCTTATCTAGAAATACTAAAGCAATTACGAAACACGGCTGAAACTCCACGACATAGATAGTTTTCAATAAACTTTGTATAGCTGAATATTTTTTGTCATTATGTACCTAAAGGAAACTTACCGTCGTTCAAGTGATGGGATTCCGCCTCCTTCTCTTGTTGTAGCAGTTTACAGAACTGGTCTCCGATCTCCTTCAGTAGGAAGCAACTCATCTCGATATCTAGCTCAGCCGCACCAGCAGATGACGACAGCCATAGCTTCTTATCATCCTGTAGACAAAGAGAGAATCCATTAATATTTGCAACATTATTTTGCACTGTAAAACAACGAACAAGAGAGTAAGAAGAAAAACTAGTTGTAAAATAAAGGTAACTCACCTCCTCGGCGTCTTTGTAAGGATCCGAGAAGCCAGCTATAGCCAGCTGTCTGTTTTTGGCGTACTTCAGTCTTCGGAAAGCGTAGAACCGGCAGAAGATGTTCGGCATGTCCTTGTCGCGTTGCGCGGGCGACCAGCGACACTCGCGACACTTGGCGAGGCGCGGCGCGACCTCGAAGCACGGCCCGTTCTGCAGGAAGGAGTCGGGCTGCGCGCGCGCAGACGGCGCGGCCTGCGCGGCGCGGCGCGGGGGCTCGTCGCGCCGGCGCCCACGGCCGCCGCCGCGCGCTCGCCGGCCGCGCGCGCGCCCCGCGCCGCCGCGCCGGCTGGACGTGCTGCCGCTACCGCTGCCGCTGCCGCCGGAATCTGAGTCTTTGTCGTCACTCTCCTTATCGCTCTCGCTCCCGCTCTCCGAAGCCTTCTTCCTCTTAGGCTCGTCTCCGGCCTTCCGTGGCACGGCGCCTTTTTTCCGTTTCGCCTTAGGTGGCTTCCTCTTCGGAGGCGCAGCAGACTCGCGGTCGGAACTCGAGCTATCCTCCTCGGCGTCCTCTACGCGACCGTTCGCCTCTTTCGGCTTCCTCGGTTTCGTCGTCTTCCGCGTGCCGCGCTGGATTGATTTCGCAGCTACTGGCACGACTATGTTAGAACTAGAATCGTCCGGTTCCGATACTCGATTGATCGCCATGGGTAGCGTGATACAAGTTCCGCCACCGCCAGAGCAGTCACCTTCGCCGATTGGTGCGGTCTCGTGTCGCTGGAGCCAGGCCTTTTTGCCGAGGTGTCGGACGGGCGCACCGCCGCTGTCGCGTGGTGATTGTGCCGCCTTCCCCGGGGTATCGCCGTCCGCTGCCGTGGACACGGGAGGCGTGGCAGGAGGTGCGGGCGGCGTGGGAGCCGTCGGAGGGGCGGCGGCCATTGGGGGTGAAGCGGCCACCGGAGGTACAGGGGTCGAGGGCGCAGGGCTAGCAGCAGGCGTGAGGTGCGGCGCGGGCGACGCGCCGGCCGCTCGTTCGGGGGTCGCCACGCTGCCGTCAGCGGAGGGCACGCGTACGTCACAGGGTGGGCCAGGCGCCTGTGGGGCAGGCTCAGAGCCGTGCGGCGTCCGCCCGTTTCCGGCGGCGGCTGCTATCAGCGGTTCCGGCGCGGAGGGCTCCTCGAGTCTTCGCCGCTTGGCATCAGCTTCGGGGGGGTCGGACGCGCCTCGCCGCCGGGGCGACAAGCGGTCGGGATCGTCGCGCGTGACGCCCAAGTCGAGCGGCTGTAGCTGGCACGGCGACGTAGAGTTGGAGTCCACGAGCGCTCGCTGCGGCGGACGTGGCTCGGGGGTGCGCGAGTGCGCGGGGGGCGGGGGGCGCGTGCGCTGCGCGTAGGGCGGCGGGTAGGGCACGGGCGGCTGCTCCACCTTGCTGTGCGGCGGCATGGTGGCCTGCTCCACGGCCACGGCGTAGTGCGCGGGTCCCGGCCCGGGGCCTGGAGAGTTACACGGGGGCTTCCCGTAGATGTGGGGTGGCGCAGGACTCGACACCTTTGGTTTCACGGGCTGTGCAGTCTGGTAGTAAGCCGGCGACCGTGGGGGTGGAGGCTGGTACATCCGCCGCGCGTTCTTATCCTGAGCTGGAAGTGCCGCGTGCGGTGACGTCTGCAGCGTAGGATGCGGATGAGGCGGCGCGTGCGGCGAGGGACCTGTCCGGTACGTCCGCGACGGCAGGTAGTGAGGGTTGGGCTCGTTCCGGGGCTTGCTCGGGTAAGGGTGTTTTTGTTCTAGGTGGATCTGTTTGGGATCGTGTTTTACTATTACAGAGTTTTTCTCTGGGACCAGCGGCGGCGGCGCCGGTAAGTGCTGGTCTTTCATTTTATCGTATCGATAGGGGTAATTGTAGGGGCCGAAGTTTGGTTCGCCTTTAGGTAGGGAGGGATGTGATTGTTTGTCTGCTTTGGAGGGCAGGTTGAGTCTCGCGTGTTGCGCGTGGTACTCTGCAGGGGAGGTGGCGGGGTGCGGAGGGTGCGCGGGGTGGGAGGGGTGTCCGGGCGGCGAGTAGTAGGCACGGTCGGGAGGCGGCGCGCGCAGACGCTCGTGCTCCTGCGCCGCTGCCCCTCGGTTCGGTGCCAGGCTGTGCAGTAGCGACCACGACATGCGTTCCCGCTGCGACAAAAACAAAACTTTCGTGAATATTTTTGGATGAGAAATCTAACATGTTACACATGGCTGTAGACTTACTGATTTTTAAGTCTTCTATACGATTGTAATTTTAAAAATCTCAAACCTCAAACCTAAGGATGATTATTAATGTAAAAAAATCTAAATATTCCCTTAACCTTAAATTAAAGTGGCAAAGTACCTTTTGATTGGCAAGCCTGAGAGATTCCTCGAAATGCCTCGACACTAGTTTTGAGGCAGCGTTCTCGTGATCCCTCCGTTCTTTTTCTTCCCTCTCCTGTTTTTCCCTCTCCCGTTCTCTTTCCCTCTCCCTCTCACGTTCCTGGTCTATCCGTTCTCTCTCTTTTCTCTCTTTTTGTTGCTTCTCCAACATTTCTCGTTGCTCCTGTTCCCTTCGATCTCTGTAAACAATGAAAAAAATATGGATAAGTAATAATAAGAAACAAATAAATAAAAGAAATTCAAGACAAGGGAACTGTAGGAATATGAATAATGACCAGTGTTTAACAGGAATTGGTCATAATAACAAAAGGAAGCTTTTCGATCTTCGTTCTATTGTAACATTCTCAAAAAACTGGTGATGATAACCCGGAAAGAAACCGGAAACACAAAACAATTAAAGGCCTCAAATAACTGAATTTTAATTGAAACTAATTTCTTTTTAATTATACTTAATAGTACGTCCATAAACTTACATAACAGTAGGTATGTACACATAAAGTACGTAACAATTATAAAGTAACGTTAGTTGTTATGTAACCTGCGTATACGCAACTTTCCCAAGTGATCTGTACGCGATTTAAGTGGGTCAAGGTCATTCAAATTTATTGATGTAATTTACACACGTAATTCTGTATTAATCTTACCCCATTGCCATTTGCCATTTTGGTTCGTTGATAACAAATATTAATAAAAGAAACAGCAGATTCCGAATTCAACTAATTAGGAGAGATTTTTAAACGCATTGGTTTATCTGTATGAGTTACAGCTACATAATTTAGTCAGATTCAGCCCAAGCCCAATATCGAAAAAATATACTAATTTTGGAAACCAGCATATTTCTCATGAAAGCACCATCCATGTGAAAATTACAAAGTTTATTTAATACATGTTTTTTTTACTATACCATGTTTCAGTTTATTAAAAGAACTACTCTGATTTGTTTTCTAAACATTGTCTACATATTAAAAAAATACAATAGCAGGTCTAAATAAAACTTATTTCAGTTATTTCTGGAAAAAAAATAAACGTTTTAAATGCGTTCTTAAAAGACGAGAGATCTAACAAACAGAAAATATTATTAATGTTTACTTCATATTTAGAACATTCTTCAAAGCAAATTATTATAGAGTATTGTAGATAGGTCACCTACAAATACATTTATTATTCGTAGTATGTCAGAAACGTATCCACCTAATTGGCTTATTGACCAAATGCTAATTTGTTTACAAACATTAGTAGTGCTATCATTGTAATCGGATGACTGACGAATCCGATTACGTTTACGGAAAGGTTTTAGTGGCTTCGCCCTTCGACCTTAAGGGGCACGGCTTAAAAACGTAGGTAACCTAATAATAACAAAAAGTTACGTAAAAGGAGCTTGTGAAAAGAATTCGAATGTATATACACACACACACACACATCACACACACACACACACACACACACATCACATGTGTGTGATAGCTGCGCCACAGTATTTTACTTTTGTGGCTATCTTCGTTTTCCTTTGTAAATTATTGTAAACTTAAGTTGTTCCAAATGAACTTTTTTTTTTTTTTTTTTTATACTACTATTAGAATTGGAGGGTTTGTGACGAAACGGCTTTTGAGAGACAAACAATTCTATGATCAGCCGTGGGCTGAAAACTGCCTGACAATAACGTTCCTTTGAAAGTTCGATGTTCCAAAAAATTACCTTTTTACATGAAACAGAACTCTTCTACTTTACTTTTACCATTTCTAATTATTAATTAAGTACTATTTCCTTTTGCAGGTACGCTGGCTTCTTTGAAATAAGAACACAGACCGACATTTATATTTGTCGTTACCTATGTATTTTTATTGTTCACACGGCTACACATCAAGCTACATATTCCAGTATAAAATGATCTCGCATTGTATAGGATTTCCGTACAATGCGACATCAGCGTAAACTGGAAATGTATAGTTTGATGTGTAGCCGTGTGTAAATCATTTCTGAAAGAATAAATTACTACATAAAATGTCCGTTATTTTGTAAAAACGCCAGGGTAGCCAACAAATTCAAATTGTCGGTTGTATGTTGAACAAAATAAATGATTCGCGGCCGTAACAAGTATGTATTTACCTTATTATTTAAAATTATCAATACAACCCCTTAAGTTCATTTAATCCTATCGTATGACAATTTCAAACGTAAGTAAATTTGAATTTTGCGGGCTACCTTTGTGCATCCCATCCATTAAACACAAAATTGTGCATTAGATAAGGCCGAACGCTGAATCTAATAAGACACCTCAGGAGCAATAGGTTAGAAAATTATTTCTACATAATATCATGGGTAACGTGAACATTTGGGACAATTATTTAACTCGTGAAATGAAAAACTTACGACACCAACAAAGGTCCGTGTACCAAAATCCATGCAATGGCTGCTTCACACATAATGTAGGTAAATTATCAATACGAAGTCTAGAGCGTACCTACTCAGTTGTCGTAAGTATGAATGAAAACTTTTGTTATTCTTAATTATATTAATTGCCGATTAATTATTTTCGTACTTCACTTCGTAACTTAAGATTTAATAAGGTGTTCAAATAAAAGGATACAACAAATGTTTCGCTTCTCAGTGGTATCTTTAACTTTGACAATGCTTTCATTCAATGTCAAAAGAATTCATTTTCACGATTTTCAGCCAGTAATAATGATAAAAACCTTCGTAGTAAAAAACAATAATCCTCCTTATCTGATTTTCAGATATTGTTAATATTTTTCTCTTCAAATTGAGTAACAGCCACAGCCATGACCAGTCATGATATTATCTTCAGATTTTATCTTTTAATTCCACGTATCATGAATATTACGTAATTTTGCAAATAGTCATGAAATCGGATGACATTGTTATCGATTGGTTATCAATAATTTATCACTTTACAACAATAACAGGCTTATGTGATTTATATAATGAAAAGAATTATAGGTACCTACCTATATCCGAGTCATGAAGATTAAATGGGAAATACCATGACATGAATTAAAAGTAAAACATTTCTACACATTTATCTTGTTCCGATTATAAACTAAGTTTCACATGCTTGTTTAACACTGGGTCTGTGTAGACTTAATTAGTTCCGATGGATTTATATCACTGACCTTCATAATTGAATACAAGCAAAAAAAAAAACGACATAATACAAAAATAATGCTCCAAATAATGTAGACTAAAAATAAATTTATGCACGAATTGCTAATGAGATAAACCGATATTAAAATAAAATCAAGCGCATTTTGATTATGCGCAAACGGCTGTCTGGCATTACCGTTCATTGACCTTGGCCTACAGCGACTTTTGGTTGATGTCGTCATTGGCAACCTTGCAGGCACTACATTGTTGACACCGCAGGCTTCAATTGACCAGATTTTTACGGAATTGTGCTAAGAAACGCGTATAAAATCTACGTAAAATCATCTATTTATAATTTTGTCATACACGTGGATAATTCATTAGGAACGGTTTCGACTCCGAGGTTACGAAATCGGATAATGTTTTTCAATATGTTGGACGTGAACAATGACGTATTAGAAAAACAAATGAGGGTTTGAATAACAATGCAATATATTGAGCCTGATAACAATGCGAGTTACGTTTATGTAGATGCACTTATTGCGTAGATACCTTTGTAGTATACTAACCTATATTATGTATTATATCATACACAATTAAAACAAAAAAAATAAAACAAAACAACAATCAAATGTGAATTTGATTGTTGCTTTGTTTTAATCGACAGTATTTTTCTCACAAACAGATAGCCCGGATAGTAGTAACAACTTTAAAAAGTTCTCATTAATAGCAGTTCTTTACAATGTACCTCCTGTAACGATGAAAAACCCAAGGAATTACACGTAGAGTAAATTCGTACAATTACATTATTTAATCAATTCTGCAACAATTAAAACAATTTTAAAAGCCAGCAATTTATTGCTGATGACAGAAAAAAAAGCCAAGGTAGTAGGTAATGCATTCGTGTTTATCACTCTTTTAGTACCTATCTAACACCGTTATCATAGACATTTAGAGACTGATCCTATCTATATCTACCTATCTTATTATTTTCAACTAATTGTACCTACTCCCTAACATTTTAGTGCAAATAACATGATTCATCATAAAATAATCTTACTAAACTTACGTTATCGAAGTATTTTCACTTGGAATTTAATACTTTGTCTTCTAACATATCATATTTTTATGATTTTATCTCTTGAGATAGCAATGATAAGTAGAATAAATAGAAATTAATTGATAATAATAAATTCTTACTTGATGGTTGGTACGGCAGAAACGATAAGTTGGATTACGATAAAGTATTCAATTGAATCATCTGTCATAATTATCGATCATGAAAGGACATCGTATTAATTGTAATAAACAATACTAGACTACCTAGACACGCATTCTTCTATTTTAACACCTCGAACTCGGGAACTATTGAATGGTCGTATCCATAGCTAGGAATTCACGGCAAAATAGGTGCTTTAAAGCATATCAAGCTCAAACAACGAAATTATAGGATATCCTTTATTTAATCACTTATTTATACAGACACCGACCTCAATAAACACCGCCACTGATATAACTTTTAATAACACACGAACATCACGTCCTAAATATTCAACACGACGAGTCAAGGTTAAAAACAACATCTTTATAATTTGAAAATCATTATTCATTCAACATATTTATTCGCTTATATCAAGTTATGAACAATAAGAACCGGATAAACCTACAAGGTCACTTTAATATGGACGTAAATAGATTCTCCTCTTACGTATTCGTTTAAAACCTGTTAGTTATTTACATTTAAAGATTGAGTGTAGAGATATTATGTATGAACACAGTTCAATTTATGCTTTTTTTTAGTAACTTAATTACTTACTGGTTTATTTATAGAAACAAAGGACCTATGAATTAACGAAAACTTCAAATTAGTGTTATAATAATAATACCACAAGGAGTATTGTACCTACCTGAACTACTACGCAATCGAATACCATAAATGGAGCAAATTCCTTCAAGGTCTAAAAACAATAGGACGTTAAAGTTTGAAATAATAATAATGCGGCCATTACTTGTTCACAGGACTATCTTTTGAATGACAAGTCTTAAGAAATTTACAAAAGGCTATGTTCAAAGAAATTTGTATCAGCTGCAGGTAAATCTGTGTACCTACAAACTATTACAAAAGGTAAAAAAACGCAAAATCAGCTGGGGCAGTAAGTAACAGCTGCAAAAATCAATGCAGCAAAAAGTTTAAAGTAGGCAATAACAACGGCCTTGTAGGGAGCGATGAATATTTAGCACCATATTATGTTATTACTAGGTATTATAAACGGGAAAATACTGCTACGTCAAGCATACATATTGCCTTATAATGGAGTTATGAAGTTGTAAAAAAGCTGGTCACGTGAGGTCAAATGAATTAGTTCATTGCAGTCTGGGTAATCACGACGGATTTATGACGTAGGGAAAGAAGTATCATAAATTATGCTTCTTTATATGCCTCTACACGTTTAGACGATTGTAATTTATTGTTATGCCACATCCGTAAGTCCGTCACCATTATTCAAGAAACGTGTCTCAACGAATTAGCATGTAGGTAAATGTTTGCAATGACTTATGGTTGCAATAAATTTATTGAAAACGGTATTCTATTTATTTACTATGCATATTATAATGAGAGATTTGAATGGTTAATGTATTAAAATGTTTACGAAAAATTACAATCAAATTAATTTGGTTATGCTTATGTGTCTACTTTCAGTTCGATGACCTTTACATTTAACATACCTAACCAAAATTAACATTATCTGACCTTGACTATGAATACGACGTGTAGATGAAAGAAGTAAGTGAAACAGTGATTTTTGAGGAAAGTGCTTTGTAATTCAAACTTTTAATAAAACATCGAACAATAAACAAAAAGGCCCACGAAACAGTTGTTAATTACATAAAATAGCCCCAGGAGAATTATGTAGCGAGCGATAACTTACTTAGGTACCTATAGCACAGATTAGCCCTATAGTATTTATTTGCAAGTTTTTTTCCCCAAAAAAATAGGCATTGGATATATTGCACTTGAGGTATTTCCGAGATTTTAAGAATAACAATCAGACTTTCGTGAACAATCAAAAGGTACTTTATTGCAACGTTTCAACCAGGTAGCAGTGTTTTGAAGCACTTAAATTCAAATAGTCAATTTAAATTATATTAAAATTTATTACGATTGCTTTCCGAAGCTTTCGCTATGAAATTAAGTGCTTAGATTGCAGGCCATTTGCATACATATTAAAAATCGTTTAACGTTTCCAATTTGTGAACTAAGGTAATTCTACTTAATTATTCTCTATCTCTCCACATATACATAAGTAACATTCGTAACACCAAATTGGCCTCAATTTAACGACTCACCCTGTTATTCATAAACGTTGCTGAAAGTTATGAGACGTATAAACGTCAATGTATGGTTAAACAGCCGCTAATCATTACTTAACTTTAAGCAACGTTTATAAATATGCGGGATAACGAAGTTTTGAATTATAAATATGTTTAACTATAACGAAGAGCGCAACACTAGTAATTCTTTGCAATAAAAATAATAATAATAAATAAATAATATCAGCAGTTATTGTCTATTGCAGGGCAGACTCATCATCTGCCTAGCCTTTTCCCAAATATGTTGAGGTCGGATTCTAGTCTAACCGGATGCAGCTGAATACTAGTATTGTCCATGGAGCGACTGCTTATCTGACCTCCACTACCTAGTCACAGGATAAAACGATACCCTTCGGGCTTCTGACAACCCGTAACGACTGTCAAAGATGAACGAATGACAGCCGGGGCCAATGGCGTAACGTGCTTTCTGAGGCACGGAGGGGTCTTGGTAGTATGTATGTAAAGATGGTAACCCATCCACAGACCAACCACGGCAAGCGTAGCTTAACCCGATCGATCGACCCGTGCGGCTTACTTAGCCACAAGCCCTGATTTTAGATTACAAGTACAGTTTAATTACTTTAACGACAGTTGAGTACAGATTAAAATCATTCCACAGACTGCCCTAATCATAATTACTTAACGAGACTTTAGAATGATAATTTATTGCAGCATTCCAAAGTATTTAAAGCAGCCAAGACGTATAAATAATAAAGTACCCATTTCCTAAACATTGTTCAAGAATAACAAGAAACTTGGCGAGCCACCAATTATGTTAGTGTTTATCATTGCAAAGTTTTTCTTGCATGTCGACAGCACTATTTCTGTCTGCGAAATTCTCTGTTATTTTTGCACCGGCGGCCTTGCAAGTTTGAAATACGAATTCTGGTGGTTTTAACCTTTTGTTTTATAATAACAAAAGTTTTGTTCCTTTAACGTTGTTTGTTTATTCTAATTATATGTATTGAAGGTCTGGTTAAATAATTTTTGTCGTCTAGACGAACTATTTAATGATTTCCTGTTTGTAATAAACATAAGTATAAGTAACTATTTCAGTAATGATGGAATAGTGTAGGAAAATCGTGTTTATGCTGAAATGTTAACAAATATAAGAAATTTTGTGAACAACCCCTTGGGAAAAATTCAATTCGGGATTTAGTGTAATTATTGGGTAATTTCTTATCTGTTAGATTATAAACCGATACATCTGGGTTGGAATTGTTTGCAGTGCCTTTTTACTATTGGATCGCCCTTGGGCCTATGCTACGATAGGACATAGGACCCTATGATTGTCTACTAACTGACTGTACAGGCTAAAGGCTCTCTTTCTCATACACGGGCATTTTTTGAGCAATTATTGCTCGGCAACACTAATGGATCAATTAAATGGAGCAATCTGGAGCAACGGACAGGGAGACAAAAGAGCAACTGGATGTGTTTCGGCAACATTGCTTCTGATTGTTCCATATATTTCATGAGTTGCCGAATATCCAATCGGTTTAGAATTTTTTAGTAAATTTTCTTCCTATCTCGTTTGTACGACGTCTCGTTATTGCGAGAGGATCCGGCCGGCGGCGGAGGCGCATTGCCTAATTTTTTAAGTTGCTCCATATTGTGTGGCCGTATCTCTGGCAACAGGTACATGTTGACATTGCCTTAAATTGCTGAATGTAGCCCAAGATGGGGCCATTTTAGTTGTTCGTGTAAGCGCACCTTTAGGACCATAGCGTGATGCCTATGACCTTCCTCAAAAATTTGGTAGTTTTAGAGATTAGCGTTCAAACTCTTTAGCTTTATTATTATTAAGTATAGATTATCTAAGTGAGGTTAAGCGTGTACATGCGCAGACTACACTAGAGTTAACTACATGTAACTACCATGGTGATTGTGAGTGAATAAAATCTTATTTACCTACAAAACAGACATAATAAACTAACAAAACGATTATGATACCTATGTAACAGGGAATGATAATTTATAATCGTAATTATTGATGTTGCTAAAATCAACACTTCTGTCTTATGTGTGTTCCTCAGAAAACATTTAAGTACTTACGTAGTTTGCCATTTAATACCATCAGCACCCTAAATGCGTAACACACTATCAATGATAGATAACCTGAATCTTTTGAAGGATATTGCTAATCCATTGCTTTATATTTAAAAAAAATCTTCTCCCCAACAACGTAAGTAACGCAATGAATGTTGCTGTACTGTCAAAATGAAAGCCATTACTAATGTTAGCGAGTTACGAATTTACCTGCAGGTCATGTTTTCATCACTTACATTTGTTATCTACTTTTAATTAGGTACTTGATTAATTACGATGATAAACCACGTTGAATCGGTTCACATTAATTTGTTAAGTTTATCTTTCTGTGTAATTGAATGAATAAGTGCCCACGATGATTTCTGAGAAAAACGATATGATACAAAGTTTTAAACCTATGTTGAATAAATTATGGCACGTACCACCAATAGTAGGTTGGTAGTACCACCAATAGTTTATTGCCATTTAGGCTCCCGCACACAGGCGACTTTTGTAGAACCTGCCTGTTTTACGAATAAAGGCCTCTTTCATCGGACTTTTGTAGTATTGTAAAGAGTACGCTAAAGGGCAACCAAAACAATTTAAAATCGCAACTTTTGTAACAAAATTCGAATTCCTTTCTTTTACAATAAATATCAACTCGCGATTTATTTAGTCCTACCTTTTATTGTTACATTTCCTTAAAAAAACACCGTGATCTATAGATAACAGTCTATGCTCTCTTCAAATTGGATAATATTTTTCGGACACGATTCGAAATTCGAACTCGACAAAAAAAAACAAATTGTGCCATAAATCAAGCTTAACAAATCATGAGTATTTGGAGCAGTCTCGTAACATCGGAAATTAACACACTTCGTCTAACAGCTCTATTTATTAACATAAATAACGTTTGAATATAACAATAAACAATCTCGAGTATTCGAGATAGCGAGCAGATAAAAATCAGGTTAAGTACTTTCTGAAGTGTTTCGAGCTTTTAGAAGTATTGTGACTACGTTGTACGATTTGAATCCATGACTCACAAAATAAATAGGTAGCTCTTGTTGTAAAATAAATTGTATTCTAAGTGCTGAGTCACGGTAAATAATCTAACAAATTCTTCGTTAAATACAGGAAAATGTTCGGTTAGTCATGGGTGTGGTAGCCAATGAATTTAATTGCTGCAATAAACTATAAAAACCTAAAGATTTTTACCTAAACCGCTTTAAAATGTGTGACAGTCTCATTCATAAAAAAAAACGCAGTAGGTACCTATTTTGCAAGTTATACAAAAATTCCAGTTGAGTATGATTTGTAAATACTGGGAAATGAAGATTTTCTTGTACGTATCTTTTTTTCTGTGTTCTAGCAATTTGGACAGTGCTTAAACAGAATCGTGGTGGAGTTCCAGTTGAACAAGAAACTCTACCTCGCTTTTGTGAGTATTATTTACATAGTAGTTTACATTACGATTTTATTAAATATCATCTTAGGTTCATTGAACCCTCTAATATCGTAGAGTAGGCAATAATGATAGTAATATCAATGACATAGTATTTATTGGTACCAATATTGATCCTGTTCAATACTGCTCCACGGTCTAAAAGGCAACAATCACTTATGGAATGGGGTCATCCGCTGGTTTTGTTGCCTAATTTCCTTAAAAACTTCTTGTAGGTACTCTACTAAATTGATTTGAATATTTTATACTGGAAGTTTATAATGTGGGTCGCAGAACATTTATTTCTCAGAACGATGAATGAAGATTCATTTCGATTTAATCGTTCTGTTTACGAACGGAATGTTTGAATTTTAGTATTGAGGATTTTGCCCAATGACGTATTAACATCTCTCCTACACTCATGCACGGGGTTTCTAGCAAATATCAGGGTTACTAAGGTACGATTTGACTAGGGAGGTGGGGAACAAAGTAAATGTGTTTAGTAGACTCACCGTAGCAGTCTTTCATGTCTCTCTCTATCGTAGGTCGCCGCCGCGAGGTAGTCATCCGCGATGGCATGATGCAGCGGCGCATGGAGCGGCGGCTGGTACCGCTGCTTCCACAGCAACTCGCTGGGGTAAAGCGTGGGCGGCGGCGGGGGGGGCAGGTGCAGCAGGGGCGGCGGTGGGCCTCCGCCGTAGCCGTGCGCCATGCCGCGCCACTCGCGCTCCTCCACCGAACTGGCCGAGCCGCCCGAACGGACTCCGCTCACTCCCGAGTCGGACCTATCGTCCGCATCTCGCGCGCACACTATCACACAGTCGTCCTCCTCGGAGGCCACGGCGCTGGCAACACCATCCGCGACCGCACTCACTTCACTCTTCACTTCACACTCACTTGCCTTCACTTCCTCCTGTTTCACGCACTTGTCGGTTTCCTCACTGACCTCGACGACATCACTTGCACTCACACTTTCAGCGACACCTGGAACAATTGAAACAAACTGTTAGGATTCATAACAACTCAACGATGAATAGGTATTTCCGAAACATTCACGGAATTTACATTTGTAGCAAATCATCCGGGATGGTGAGTAAAATTCAAATAATTTATCAAAGCCGTGTCTCCCTGCCACAACGGATTAATATTGTGTTATCAACGAGCTGCCAGCTGCATATTTTCAAACGGCTGACGTCAGTGTTCGGTCCGTTGGTCATGTCGGTACGTTTGGAACGAAGCCAAAGTAAGCCCATTCACACTACACCCACGCATATAAGTACGTAAAAAATAATGTGTTGTATGGGCGATAACATTTCATTAGCTTCTGAGAAAGGAATGTCGCAACACGTGAAAATAAACGTACTATTTTTAGCTGAAGTAAGTAAACAATACTTTATTAAGAAGTCATAAATTGTTATGCATGCCGCGTGACTAATCAAACACAAGATCAATTGCGCAACTGCCACTTGGCTGGATACTCAACCGACTGATTTACATGAAAAGTGATAAGCAGCGAGCCAAGCTATTATTGTACGTCGGCTGCATGACAAATACGAAATTATTCAAATGAGTGGTTTATTAGTAACCGGAACAGGAAGATAAGCTCACGAAGAGATATGGCGGCGTGGGTGGAAGTAATATGTTGGCTGTTGGCTGTTGGCAGTCAGGCCCGTCGAGCCGCACGTGAATGACGTCTGGAGGAGCGCCAAGCAGTGCCACCAGCGCCCGGACATTTGGCGGTCCACCAGAACGAGGGCAATGTGATAAAATCCCGGGGTGACGCGTCATACTTAAACAAATTACTAACACAATAAGTTGAGGAAGTAACGTCACTTTGCTAGTTTTGATTTATTAGCGCTTCGCCACAGGAATATTAGTGACATCACCAACTTTAACCCAAGTACCTACAAAGAAAATAGCAAAAGAAGACTACCCACTGTTATGGTTGAAAAACTCCTGAGGCAAGGAAATAAAATGAACAGAAACAGCGTTCAATTTAAACCGCACGAGCAAAAAATACACTCCTGCCTAAGTACTAATCTTACAAGCGCACATTGCTCGAGGTTTTTCTTGTTATTAACACGCGATTGCATTTTAATTTCCATAATCATGCATAAAAAACGACCGATAAAAGTAAAGGCAGCTGGCACGCGATAATAAGTAGGTATGCACATCAAGGTGATTCATAAATATTTTGCACTAGATGACATTAATAATTTAATACCTTTTGATTTTCTTTATTTTCCTAAAATAAAAGTAAGCTATCTAAGCCTAAGTTCCTCCTTATAACATAAGCTATGTGCTAATGAAATTAACTAAAAAAGTCTGTTTAAAATCGGTCCACCCGTTTCGGAGATTTGCCTGTACAAACAGACAGACATTTAAAAATAATGTTTTTGTATCGTATATTCTTTCATATTTATATGTAATACCTACTTTCATTTAGTGAAACAAAAAGCTGTTATTTTCACAATGAAGACAGAAATTTCAATTGTATTTATTTGTATAGATGTAAACCTAGCCATACATTGGCCATACATATAATATACATAATTATTCAGCTTGCGGAAATTACGAAAGACAGATTATATATCTAAACGATTCAATCAGGTTTCGTATTCATGAATAAACGAACGTACATAAATACCAAAGCACATAATTCGACACGACACCTACACAAAAGAGCGAGCCTGCATGTCGAGCGAACAACAATGGAATTTTAATGAGAGAGCTGTTAACGAGGATCCTCATCTGCATAATCGCATAAATAATTATTCATAACAAACATAAACAGAGAAGAAACTGGCGATTGTGTGCTGCCTACAGCTGGTCATTATTCACTGGGTGCGTGAGCCCCGAGATCTCATCTCAGCCGGCGCATAATGATATGATAATGTATCGTGATACGGTTGCGGTCGAGCCGCCATTTTTAATGCACCCAAAGATTACTCATCGGCGCGCCGCGCTGTGAACCGGTTACAGCGAAATCCAGACAGACTACGCCTTGCCAGCCCCCAGCGACATTCCTTTCCTGTTATGGTGACGCATCTACACCATATTAATTATCCGACTGAATACACTTTGTAATTCAACACTAATCAGTCACCGTATTAGCCGAACTGCTACTTACGACCTTTGCTAAAATAATATGCCAAGTAGACGTTATCTAAACCTTGGAAAAGCAATAATTAACCGCCACAATTAACAATAAATACTAATCTTATCGAAGAACAAACGTGGTGACGTAATTCAAAAGGTACGACACGATACGTAAATGCGCTTGAGTAGGCGTGTAGATAAAAAGAATTACAAAATCACAATGGCTACGTAGCATTACTTATTGCTTGCAAATGAAACGATAGTTGTTTTAGTCAACAATATTCGGTAACAAGAAATTCAACAAGCCCCAGCTGTTTACAATGTTAAAAGAATACAAGAGGCGGAGAAAACAAACCTGCCGCTTTACAAACAAACGACCATTGAACGAATGTAAACAAAAGTTGTGAAACAATGCGACAGTGATCAGCGGGAGGGGACAATGGGGTAACAAATAACTCGATGGGGAAGTGCGGCAACGTCGCAGAACGACAACGGTTGATTGACAAGACAAACGCCGAGGCGGAACCGGTGAGAGAGCTTTTCATTAGAAGGAAAGGAAGGGCAAAAAGTTGACACGAGGGCTCTGAGAAACGCGGCTATCACGACGCAGTAAATCCTGACCACGACAATTTGAATTATGCATGAAGGGCGGGCCCCAGCAGTCGTAACTCACATCGACTATTGCACCAAGCGCTCCAACCTATCTCTATATACATACTGCAGCTATACAAAAACTTCAACAGCTCTTTCCACGCACTCCTATGATAAGTAGGTTATGCTAAGACGATCCAAATAATATGCTAAGAAGCCGGACAGAGCAGTCCGTTTCAACAAACCACGTACTTTACAGATTCTCAGTATCCCAGCTCGTGTAAATAACTACATAAATTATTAACGCGGTTTCGAATTATTCATTTAAAGCGCAATACCGTTTACTGTGCAATTAGCTAACTACGTTTGCAGGTTTTCCGAGAAAAGTTAACCGCAAGCCCATAGTAACCAATTACGTCAATCTTTTTAAGTGTTCATTCAAACAAGAACGCGTCAATTGAGTTTCACCATTCTATTATGACGGGACTTGATGAGTTCAAAAGGTCAAATTCATCAGAACATTCCGTAGCGATGTAGGCGTCTTATTATGTAGGTAGAATATATTAGGTACTAGTGACTACTTGGAAGAAGTCGAGCGCGTGACTGGCAACTATCAATCAAACGTTCCAATATTCCTTGAGCCAGGGAATCGGATCGCGAGTTATACAGGTAAGCAAGCAACTAATGACGGGAAGTTACGTAAAAGCCTATTAGATGTAGATCGTGGAACATTAAATGCATCGCTGAATGCAATGTGGGGGGGCGGACTGTGAAATTAAACAATTCAAATGTTTTTTGTTCTCAAATACCTACATTGTTGAAATAATATTGACTTCGTGTAAATGCCAAGTCGTAATATAACTAAACTAATAATGCTAAAGCGTGCCGAACGTCACGCCAACGAGTCCTGCCTTTGTGCAAATTACACGCCCAAGTAATACTAGAGTGTGGTAGCCAAAGCAGTTGTACGTCAGTAATCTCAAATAACCTGTTACCGTGTTATCTGAGCGCGTTTTCAGGCTCAAAGCCATCTCGTTAAAACCACTGGAGCGTTTCGACTCGCCGACCGTGTAATGAAACACTTCCACTCGGAGAATAACCGTTAATAGGACATTTAGGTGTGACAAAGCTTTCTCCGTAACGTAGCAATTAAACATTCTACCTCAAGTTACATAAAGCATCGTGTGTTAACGTAAGATTGTCTGAATCGCTTCAAATTAGAGTAGGTCCGCCACAAACCGCATCCGAATCTCACTTTCTAAACGAAGCTCGCAAATTACTTATTCGATATCGAGTCAACATTCGCTTTTGAAATATCAACCTAGTTTTAGATCGTTAGGCGTGTGACCGACACTTACGGAAGCCGATCTCGCCCATATACAGCTGAAATGGACGATCTCCTTTTAGGTTATTTACTTTATGGCTTCAACGAAATGTAAGACAGCGTGTAGGGGTACAATGTAGCGGGGTATAGTGGCGCACCAATTATCGTGACTACAGAGTGCAATACCACCTTGAAGATACGATGTAGTGTGGCCAGATATCACGAGTGGCGCAGCTCGTGCAGTAAATTGCGCAATGTGCTATTGAAAGCGCACGGAGGCGAGCGCGCTGCAATCTCCCTCGCATCTCACGACGTGTCCCGATTGTTCGTGACCGGAATTCTTGATTTCCAGCATAGACAAATACACGAGTATCGCATACTTTTACACATGACAAGTCTAACAACCTATCATAAAATGTTTTTATCGCTTTGACAAACGGAACGGCCCTGAAAATTACGATGTAAAGATTTAAAACTATTTATGAATGGACTAGTGTGTGTAGTTAATTAAATGATTATGCAATGACGCAAGCTATTTTCGGTATTTCCTGTATTATGTTATCGCGTGTAGCATTCAAATGAATTTAATTACCTACATACCTATTTCAATTTATTCCAATAACTTTAAATGAGTTAGTTTGAGGTAGTTGCGGTCTTGCCTTGCAATTCAATTTAGTCGAGCTCTGTCGAACATATTATTTAAAAACGCACCGTGAAATTGAAATACGGAAACGCTAAGAATAACTGATTAAAACTATCAAGGAATTAGAACAAACACTACGGGTCAGTCGACAATAAACAATAGGGCGATAAAACATGCGATCCGATAACGAATCGCTGTTTACGGTAACAATGCACACTCGGAAAGCATTCTCGATAACATAGACGATATGAAAGGTCATTCGGTGCACGACTAGCGGAGTAGCGGCTATAACGTATAGTAACGTAATAAATAACTAGTTATTTATCGAGCGAGAACAACACGAACAATGCGATTATCTAACAGGTAATGTTAGCAAAGTATACAAGGTAATTAACACAGTTTTACTGCATTATCTCCTATCTACTACGTGTTAATGATTTTTAATGGCTGTCATTTTAGATAAACTAATAAGAATTTAATGAGTTCGCATTGACCTTCTACAGACAAGTCATTAAATACGTGCCGTAGGTAGGCTATTCGACTAATCCCTCGCGGTCATAAATACACATTGAGAGGGTAGGTACCGTTTGTATTTATTCTTTTGTAGCGGATTTAACATGATAATATTGGGTGTAACTAGGTACAACTGCAAAAAAATATTCAAATTGATTTTCATCGGCCAGTAGTTTTGAGCCTATTTCATTATCATTACTACCAAGTAAATGTAGAACCACTTTATATAGTTTCTTTATGACTTTTAACAACGATTAATTGATTGCACTTGTGGTAAAGTATAAACAAAGGAAATGTGACCACTACAAATTCAAATTACGAATTCAAATTTTTAAATCCACAAAGACGTTACGAAAGTCGTTAGGTGCATGACCTCTAGAAAATTGAATTAAACTGCCACATGGAGTGTAAATATTATTGTAGTTGTAGTTCGTTCGGAGCATAATTATTAAATAAGATCAAAGTACTTACAGGTCTCAATTATATAAACACTAAGTTAATTATTTTCATTCAGCTATAATTTCGAACAGCTTCGTCAATTTACAATAAAATCACTTCAATTTCTTATTCAGACACAGTATTCTTCGGTGCCCGTTAACCACACAAATGACCTAAGTCACTATCACAGAATTTTCACAAAAAATCCTCGTGGATATTCCAATCAGCTCGAAATCCTTCCAAAGGTGTACTAAATTGCGGTTAAAATGTCGCAGAATTCAGGTATTCACCAGCACACACTCACAAATTCCAGTTGGCTATGCTATCTATGTAATAAAATTATGTACCTACAATTCACGACTATGTCAAAATGATTCGTTGCGAACGTAAAGTGGCACAGCACGAACGTGCGAAAGCCTCTGTGGCGCACAAAGAACTGAAATGCGCGGGGAAGGGAAGTGGTGTACGGAGGAAAGAGGGCGGGGGGGACGTGTGCGGCAGTCTAGCGGCGACGACGTAGCACAACGTAGCAACAAGTGAACGGCGCGGGTGTCGCGGGGTAAGCAGTAGGGAGGATGGGGACACGGCGCCCCCTCGCGGACTTAGCACCTGACGCTCATGTGCACCCGTCCTGTCTTCCAGTTCCACAGGACCCCATGTAACCATATTATACGACAGGAAGGGCAGATGTCGCTAATCACGGCACACTATTTACATTATCAAACAGGCAACAGCTGAACGATAACAAAACGTTCAGTGGACATAAACATTAGCTCATTGGAATAAATATTTTTATGTACTTACGTAAATGTACAAGTATTTTCATCATAGAACGCAAGGCTGGGGCAGACTTGAGCTGCCATAAGTACCTACTTGATTTAATTTGTCTGCAGTCACACTCACACTGCCACACATTATACAATTAGAATATGAATTTAAAATATCATTGTTACTAAAAACATTTAAAAAAATGAATAATAACACGGAAATGAAATTAATTTCAAGAAAACATACTTCTTCATGAAATTGATAAAACAATGAAGAATTGCGTAATCACTAATCATATTGAAATAAACACAGCATTAACTTATCATTTCTAAATACATATTTGACACCCGAATGATTTAACGGCGGGAATAAATTAATACATTCCGAATAACAAACAAAGGAACTCATTATTGGTTATTCCGGGAATATTATTATTAAATTAGGTTAGGTTAACTTTGCCTGCGGTTTTGCTTGACGGAAAATGTTACAAGTACTGAATTTGCCGTTAACCCACAAAACATACAACAGTTCTAAATATCATTCAAATACATTCATCCTCATTTAGTACCTTCTTGTATTAAGTGTGATAATTAATCAATCAAGACACGTAGGTGCTGTGCGAACAAGCATTGTTATAATAGGTATAAACAAATAGCGATCGTTGACCAACATACCGAAAACATTTTACAACGCGCTAACGATTTGGCACACTCCCAAGTATTCCGTGACAGCTATACGTTCTACGTTTGCTTTATAAATAACAAAGAGTTCAGCTCACAGGTCACATAAATAAAACTGATGTTACCAACGGAATTTGCATTTTTTTTTTACTAAATCAATCTATAATTGTTTTTCACAGACAGAAAACACATTTACACTAATTAGATGCGATAATAACAAAAACCAATGAAGTTCTTTTGAGAAGTCGAGCGTTTTTTTTTTGTTTGCCCGTCGATTCGTTGCGAGCATAGTTAAAAAACCTAATTACTTTTCCTAAGTAGATCATGCAATTTGTATCGTGTCGTTATTAGTTGTTGTTTTTATGAGTCTGTCTCGTCATGCGGGCAGGCGGATACGAGCGGATACATAGGTAAGTTGGCAGGCAAAACCCGTTCGCGGAGTGTTTGTAAAAACAAGCAAAGAGGTCGCATACCTTGTTTTGGCCTTGTGCTAATCGAGTTAGCGGGTACAGGCGAATAACTAATGCTGTGTAATTTGCACATACAATGCGATGAAAAAACGGCGATATTTCAAGTGGAACGCGTTCATTTCTTGTTAACTGACTCGTAACCACCTACCTACTTGT
The DNA here is from genome assembly GCA_949091785.1 of Polymixis lichenea. Taxonomy (NCBI): domain Eukaryota; kingdom Metazoa; phylum Arthropoda; class Insecta; order Lepidoptera; family Noctuidae; genus Polymixis; species Polymixis lichenea. The sequence goes on from OX420942.1 coordinate 7,912,852, forward strand.
GAGTCTAATGTCTCGCGTTCCAAATAACAATGATAAATACTTAATGCCATTGAGATAGCTGCGTTCTTATCTACACAGAATCACGTACAAGATATGTGTAACGAACACAACATCACGACTTGAGATAATCTACTAAAAATAGGTGTTTTATCATACAATAGTTTGCGTTCATAGATAACTTGCATAGTGAGAGGCGGGATTTTGTAGATAACAAAATACAAACACGGCAGTCGATAGCCTGGTTGCAGGCACTGATAAGGGGCCCGTTACCAGCCGTCTGTTTGTTCAAATACCTGTTTAAATAACCTGAGAGCGTTTGTGAACTTCTCAGTATTTCAATAGGTGTACGCTTCGTTTCATTTCATTTACGCTTGAGAAACTCAAACAAGTTATAAAAATGTTTTCCAAGTGTATTTGTACGGTTTATGAGATATCTCCGACTTCTTCTTAGCGCGTCGATAGTAATCTACATACAGTCGGCCCAAAATTTGGCTACGTACCTACACACGTACAGGAGTTCGTGTAGCGTGAACGCGTGCAGACAACAAGACACGCTGGGCTCCTAATAATCCTATCCTACTAATATTCTAAATGTGAAAGTTTGAGAGGATGAATGCATGGATGGATGTTTGTTACCAATCATACAAAAACGGCTGAACGGATTTGGATGGGTACACTGAAATTTTATAACCTGTATTATTAACACATTGGACACTTTTATCCCGGTAGCATGTTCCCGTGAGATAATTTTTGACCTCCACGCGGGCCAAGCCGCTGGCAAAGCTAATAAATAACCTTTTATAATAATATTTTCTCAGACAGTTTTGAACAGTACAATTCAATTCAAGTTTCAACGTTCAAGATAGTATTGATACGTTGAAAACTAGAAATATTCTGTTGCAGCAATAAATAAAACATACACAAAATGTACCTACATAAAAATGTAAAATACGAACCATTCAGGTAAACAACTTTGATTAAAAACACCTTTGTGTGACATAGATAACGTTATCAAACGAACACGCGGTTCTTTGTGACGAGGTCACACACTTTTGAACAGTGTGCACACATCCTTAGGTACACCTTTAGAAATTAAATATTTTACACTACTTATTTATGTGAGAAACGGTTTTCCGGATACCATGACTCACTCAGAGAATGGACGTCAGATTTTACGCCTTATTTGTCGATTCGCACGAATTTACACACCCGCATCGGGCGAATTAACACTTTAAAATAACATATTATTTTCGTTAGGTGACTCGCACGAAGTTAATTTATTTTGTGGGCAAATCTACCACTACAAAAATACTTATCAAATAATATTCGTGCGATTCGACTAATAAGCCGATTTTACAGCAATGGCAGTAAAATTCCCCAGAATGTAGGAATATAGAGATACATGTATAGGTAAAGAGACATCTTTTGATAATAACAAAGTTATTCAGTCCTTATCAATAGTTGCTCAGCTGCCGACAAGTCGTGGTTATTACGATTAAATTAATTCGACGATTGCCTGATGGCCTGATGCAATAATAAAATGTGACTCACGCCTTTATTTTATGAACACAACGACAGACGACTAGGTACTTAGCATTCATAGACGACGTATTTTTATTATTGCATTGTTTTTGAACTGTATATGAATTGATTGTATGATTATTACTAGCCACGAAGCGAGGGAGTGTCGAATTAAGTCAAAGGACGGATTAAAGAAAACAATAGAATCGCGTTATAATAAATTAAGATATTCAGAATTCATGAGAGCCAGTAAATATTTTATTAAATTGAGATGTTTTTTTGGAAACTCGCCATACAAGATCTGTCGTCCCGAACGTCTGAAGTATCTACCATACTCGAACATTATAATCTAAACGAATGATATATATTTGCACATTTAATTAGTGCGGACGTAAATCGTAAGTATTTCGTCATCGTTGCCGAGATCGCCGGACCGGTCTCCGATCGGATGTCAAAAACCGCACGACGCAATAAATTGTTGTCTCATGGAGAGTAAACATCGGCGTTCGGCCGCATTCATGCATAATTGATGAGGGTTCGGAACGAGCGCGTGGATTCCTGGCGGTCACGACTCGGTCGGCCCGCGCGCCTCCGGCAACCATTTTGTGAAGCCTGCCCGCCCCGGGTGCGCCGCATCGTGAATATTAATACGACCTTATGATGAATGCTCCGCACTACTCAGATAATACCCCCAATTTAAAAAGAACTCATTTTTTTCTAGTCCGTTTCGCTTCCGCTGCGCTCCATCGATCGCACGTAACGATCATGACACGATAAGTATTGCAAACAGTATTTACTGCGGCACGCAACGTGCAATTAATACAGAATGATCATTATTAGTTTCTATTGTTACAGGCTGGCTAAATAGAGCATGCGCCGGTGTAATACATAATTTTAATGGCACAATGCAACGCGTCCAACTCTCACGCACGGCCATTGTACCGTGTAATCGTAATCAAAAGTATTTTCTCTCGGAACGAAAGACTCGTCATTAATAGAGACGTTTCACAACAATTAGCGAGTAACCAGTGGAACTAAATAATAGAACTCGGGAACTACTGATTAATGAGCGATACCCTTTGTGCTGAGCTCTGACACAGGCGATGGTTGCGAGATGATGAATTCCGTTTGAAGTTAAACAGTAATAACATTCAATTGTTCTTCGTTCGTAAACACTCATCTATGAAGGTGTATTTCCTTTCGCACAGCTCTTGAATTAACGTTGAATACGTTTGCGGTCGAGGCCTACCCTACGGCTGAGCACTCATTACTGATGAAAGTCTACTGCCGACGACTCGTAATAATGTGAAATGAAATACCGCGCCCGTCCGTCCGTCTGTTCGACGACCGCAAGTGTGGGCCAACAGGCCAACACACGCTAACGTGAACATAAGCGAATGCGTAACCGTGAACTACGAATTTATTACATTGCGTTTGTACTGGAAAATACAAAGCTCGCCTCTGAATAGAAATGTGCTCATATTTTACTTTTTGACGGGCGTCAGCGTGCAAAATGAACTCCATGCATTTTTATTACGAGTTTCAAACGAATCAGAAATCTGATGCTGTTAAAGAAATATGACCATAACGTAAACATATTATAGGCAAAACATTAGTCATTCTTTGTTACGTCAAACATTTGAGCAAATACTGAGAAAAAAACATTCGATCAATACCACGCTTTTCCTGTCATCTAGAAATAGAAAAACGTGGTGGGTTTGTTCAACCATTTATCCCGTAAATAAGGCAAAATATCGTGTTTTCAATATGTGTGGGAATGAGGTATGAAGAGTGTCATCAATTCACTTAAACTCTAATTGGGTCGTTCTTGTAGAACCGAAACCTACACAGATTTATAATAGCATTCCATTTATCGGAAGTAGAAAAGTTTTGTTGAATCTTGCAAATCGACTTACAATTTCAAAGTCTGGCCGGCGTGATATTTTCAGTTATGCGTCGTTACTTTTCTGCAGCGAACATTTTGCTTTTAGCAAGGTGCGTAAATGCGATAAGCGTATCTACAACGTATCTTGTATGTCGGCCGTGTGTACCGAAGGTGAGCAATAGTGTGGGGTACACAGACAGCTGCGGGCTACAGCCGCACTTCCTGTAAACCCAACGACCCATTGTTACCACTCAACACCACACTACATACTTTTTATGACGCATTATCTAAGAATAGCAGCGTTAGCACTCCACTCTTACGATCATATGACATTGTAAGATTGTACACTTTATCTACGTGACAAATAAAGTTTTCAACAATCTCCTTTCTTCACCGTTTTATATCTCGCCAACAAAATTTTATCTATTCAGATAACATTTCACTTCAAACATCTTGATATCTTCATACCCAGACAGAACAAAAGAAAAAAAAACTACGCTACGCCAATTTAATGCATATTATCTCAAGAATTTTAATGTGTAATTTCAATTTCTTTCACGTAACTATGTACATATATGAATCAAAATCATTATTGGTAGTTTCATCTTGGTATGCGTGTATCGTGCAAACCGGTAATAGGGATGGATGCGTTTTTCTTTTTTTGCACATACGACTAGTGATGTCCAAACAATTTGTAGCGAAGCGCTGGGAACCTGGCAGGCGTGAGATCAGAAAGTCGTGATCGTCTGCCACGACGCGACGCCCCTGTGCCTCAATTCACTAATCAAACCCCACAATGACTCCATTGTTACCAAGATGCTTTATACTTTTCGCTACACATAACAATCGCTTCCTTGAGCTCAATACGGTAATGCAAGATATCAAAACATCAAGCATATAGTTAGCTATTATAATAATAGCTGTGGAAAATACCATTGATAAATAATGGCGGACGCTTTGTTTGTTTTTAACGTATGAATGAAAAGTCAATAATGATGGAGCAACCTATTACTATGACAAAGATGTAATAATGTGTGTCTACGTTACATAATGGTGTCTATTCTTGTATATGTCACGTCATTAGACAGCAATTATGAAAGAGTAGAACTAGATACATGACGATAAATCGTCGTTTAATATTCGTTTGTGAGGACAGAATGATATACAATAACAAATACAACATAATGACGTTAGGTGTGGCATTCGGTCCTACATCATAGCCCTCCGCGGCAGACTGCCCAAACCCCTCACTAGGGCGGGTAATGCCCGCAAGGGGCGCCCCTATTTTATTCAAAGCATTAAGCCCACCATTAACAGTTAACTGGTGCAGGTTATCAAGGGTTTTCTCGGAGAAGCACATTCGATGCTGGAACAGAGCCAAGAAATGTTTCAACGAGTTACATTGACCGTTATCGGCTACCTACCGTGCGGCTGGCAGTGCACGTATTCAGCCGGTTTAAACGTTCCAGAGAAAATCTATAGAGCACGAAGTATAACAACGTATTTCGTATATACATAATATTCTCAGTTTAAATGTGCCATGTAATTGAGATAGGAAAATTATGCAGATATGTATCTACATCTATAATTAAGTCTCCCACAGACCCCCCTGCCTCTAGTTCGGCTCATAATGTACTGTTTTCGAGGAAACCAGTTCGCAATAGAATTTGTTTGTCACTAATTTATTTACGCAGGCGAATAAAACGTGTTTAGAAGAAACTTTGACAAAATTTATTCAAATTACCCAATTATTTCCACAGATGCTTACGTGAACCCATGGTTATGCAAAACACGCTTATTTTGATGAACTAACCTGTTTTCCAAGTACTGCCATTACGTCATCGATTCTATATCAACAAAAGTGTTAGAAAACATGTCAACTGCTATTAAAAACGACGCAAAGGACCCTTCAAAATTCTCAAGACGCAATAAGAACCTATTGAAAAAAATGAAAATATAAAGACGGAGTACCTACATTAAGAGGGGAGGGCGTTTAATTTTCAAATTTCGTGTCGTTGAAAGATTATTGAACTGTGAGGGGGCGACAAGACGAAAATGTCACAATTGAGAAGCCTCGGGGACGAAAGAGGGTACTCTAGGGTGGCATGCCTCCCACAAACCGCTCGCAGCTTGTTTACGTTGTCACCCATGAATCGAAGTAAATCCAGGGGCGAAACTTTGATTAGTTATTCTTTTATTTATGATGACAAGAGGCCATTTGTTGTACTAGTATTGCCCCGAGTTTGTGATCTTTGTACTTTGAAACTTGTTGATAAGTGGTATTTTGTTCTACTTATCTAATGGATGTGACGATAAAGTTGGATTGTGGCATGAAATCATGCTAGCGATATTAATAGGTTCTAGTTATCAACGGCTTAATTGATTAGGTACCTTCCTTCTTCATATCCGATCCATTGAATCCATTGATATGTATTGGCAGATTAGATTTGTACTAAAAGTCACACCTTTTTCTACCTATACTGAAAAAATATAAATACCTGTAAGAATTAGAAATGAATTAGGTTAATTATTTAAAAGGTTTACCACAGTGACCTCAATCATCCCAGATCCCAATTTGGCCTTAACATTCTAAAAATAAATTCCGGTCTATAGAGAAACAAAACCGACTAAATTTCTCAGAATTTATGCGTACATTAATTAACAGACCTCGTATTATTTTCCTAAAACAATAACCCAGAACAGTTTATCGTCTAACAAAGCTTTGTATATTTGCTCAGTGTTATTGCCCCTTTTACAACGGTGGGTATCCGGCCCCGGTTGCTAGGCAACGAACGCCTATGCCTTCACAGAAATCCCCAGCTTTATATTGTGTTCCCACATTGCACCCCCGAGCAGCTGATTCTATTCAAACATAAAATTCGTATTCCTTTGTACCCATATAATTATGACACATTTTCTTGCGATTGCGACGTAAAAATAATATTAATTAAAAACGCTTAAAATGTTCATATGATAATAAAAATAACTGTGTGTAATTCAGTACACATTAAAATAATTGCTTTTAGTTTAATTACTTCACAACGTAATTTTTGCATTTTATGACAGCAATTACCTCGAAAGTAGCGCGCTTTGTGTATGTTTTTATAACTGAGCGATTTTAGACCAAGTTTGTACGGGTATTTCAGGTAATCTTCTGGATTAGACAAGGTTTTACAAGTGCCTTCTTTGCATAGTGAGCTGCTTACGTATTCTGTGAACTGTAAAACAATGAACAATTCCTAGAATTCGAATGAGTTTTCAACGATCCATAAAAAATAAACAAAGAACTATTTGTTGTTATGACTCCAACTCGTTTTAAAAGCATTCTAAAAATAACTAAAATGGATAGACGGACATAAATATGTAGAGGTGCTAAGAGTCTAGCTACGTACTGGGCGTAGGTGTGTTAGGCGTTGAGGTAGTCAAAAGTATACAAAACGTTACCGCTGCGTGGACTATGCGTAGCCGCACAGAGCGCTTAGACCACCACAGCACCGCTTAGCAGCAGCAGACCGCAACGCTAGCTAGCTTTGCGTAGTAACTGCAGATCCGCTAGGCTACTGTCATCGTTGCGTAGCCGCGTAGCGGTAGAGAAGCCGCTACGCTCGTAGCTAAACTGGTGCCGAGTACGCTAAAGTCGCGTAGCCGTGCGTAGCTGCAGCGGAGCCGCTACGCTGGCATAATCTCAACGGATTTTATTAAACAGTTAGAATTATGTTGACTTTACCGTTTCCATACATATCAATTCAGGTAAACATAAAATAATCTTGTGTTTTAAATCAATTTCAATTAAAACCGAATTAACGCGTAGCTAGGTACATAATTGTTCTAAATATAGATGAAATAGAAAAGCCACGTCAACCCTTCTCTTAGAGACCCCGAGGGAACACAAAGACCCTCTACCTCACCCTCCCGACTTTCACGTATAAAAGAAAACATTGATGTAAGATATGAGATAGACATTTTCGAGGGTGAACTCAAATTATTATTCTTATAAATGAGCGATTTGCCCGTTCCCGGCTGGTTTCTTTTGTTTGGTGTAGACGTAGCTAAATAACGGTTCTGTATAAACATAGCAACAGCTGTTAGTCTGTTATGTACGACACAAAATTAACAATATAACGCTCCTAACTTCGCTAATTAATTGAATGTAGTATACCGAGCAACGCGCAAACAACAACATTCTGATCGCACAAAATATCCGAATTACGTTCACGTGAAAACGTGAACACACAAGAACACGAAAGACATGAAAGTGTCAACGTCACGTTTGGACATTCCATTATAAGTCACGACGACCTACATCCATATTGGATTTCTATTTCACGAATAGACAATTCGACCCACGTCATATTCTTGAAGTTTTATGGACTTTTTGTCGTCAATCAGACTTTTTGCGACGTCGAATCATTCCAGTAGTAGTTTCTTTTTGTTATTTAATCATGTTTACGTTTCTCAGTAAAGATGAAATCGGATCAATGTCGGTATGCCAGTGTGACATCATTCCGCGGACCTTATTTGATACCGTACTTAATTTGATACATTCACAACATGCGTTACGATATTTAATATCTGGAACATGTGTTGTACTTACAATGACTCATTCTCAACTACTAATGATGGCGATAATCAACTCGTGAATTAAATTACATGAGAACCGGTTGCATCGAGTAAATTGCACGGTTTAAATTCGATTTATGCAATTTAAATGCCAGTACGGTTAAAACGCAAGGCCAGCGTTATCAGGTCGAAAATCGACACGTTTTATGTAGGCCAGACTTGGCGGCGATAAGTAGCATAATAGCATTCCTTTGACCGTACAGTAGCCAATTACGAGCGTGATAGTTTAGTTTTCACGTTCCGATGACTTCTTTGTTTGCGCTTTTATTCGGCAAATTTATTCAAATGTCTTCGTGCGACCAGCGAGTTAAGACCTTTGATAGTTCAATAGGTCGGTTCGTTTCGCTTGGCGGTGAAGGCTTGGGGACGAGTAGAGGGGCCCTGGCAAGTTTGGTATTGTTTTTTTTAAACGAGGAGCCACGACGCGTGACGTCCGCTCTCCGTAATCATGCGTAGACAATTTGTTGCGCAACTGTAGCATCGCGACATGCCCAAAGAGTTTGTTATTCAGTCGTCGATGGCCTTTACTTTCTCGACCTCCATTTAAATAATCTTCACTTGGCCATTTACAAAAACTTTATTAGGCTTTGTTAGGCTTGCCTAAAGAGAGTCTGTTTCTTTGCAGTCGTAATCAAATTACACTAAATAACTTATTTGCACAGCTATCTTATCGTTATGTACTTTAAATCTACGTTAGTCTAAACATGAAGCGTGTTGCTGTAAGACGTTACCCGCACTAACAGGTTTACCTTTCAACGAGCGCAAAAACAGCGTGTATTTGAAATACCTAGCAAAAAGTAATCATGTACTTTACACTCGATAAAAATAGCGAGAGGTTTATTAAGTAATCAACCTTGACGCAATGCAAATTGATAGGTATAAAATGAGTTCCATAGCTGTACGATAGTTTACCAATAGGTGCGTCCGCCTGTGTGTTGTATGGCCAACAATATGTACCATCGCGGACACTGGCGGTCGACCAGTTTTCAACCATACTGCTTAAAGCATAAGGATCTTCGCAGGAGACGCCCCGGGAGTCGGGAATCTCAGGCTGATTCCCGGCCACCGTAGGCGGCTTGCGGACGGCGAGTAATGGGTAGCTCGCTGTCCGGTAAGGACCAAGCCCGGGTCGACGGCGCGTTGTGTTCCACGCGCGCCTCAAAGAGATGTCAGCACCAACTGGTGGGGCCCGCAAGGGCCGATGCCTGTCAGGGGTGCGGGTTGTTCAAAAGATATACCGCGGCCCCTGGCACACAGGCAACTTAGGGAACACGGGTGGGTTTTAGTCAGTAAAAGTCTGACACGACCTCCCGCTCCACCCAGAGCGGGAGAAGTTATTTGATGATTTCCCACCCAAAAAAAAAAGAAGTTAAAAGTGAAAAGTGATACATCGATAGTGTCCGCGGTTGTACCTAAGTATTGAAAGATGACTCGTTGTGAGTGTGACCTCGTGGTATTTAGTCGCATGGTCGCTGTCGAAGTTCTATCGACAATCGACGTATGTAAATATAAATACATAGCTACGTATGAATGATTCGTAACACTTTCTACGTAGGTACCTATAGTTTGATTATGTAAAAGCTGTTGTTGTTGATTTATGATTTCCCTTTAGGTACTCTAAAATGAACGCATGGAAATGGCATGTGATTTAAGTTAAAAACTTATTTTTTGTTTTTTTCTAACAACGTTTTATACGTCGAAGTAAGGTATAAAACATTGTTGTGGCGAACTGATAACCTTCCTTCTGGGGTTTTTTTTAAAGATTATCTTATAAAACAAGCAAAATTATATATTACTCTGGCCAAACGCAGATAATAAATAATAACTTGTCATCATTATGTTATGTTATTATGACTAGCGAAGTAACAACAATTTATCATTATGTTTATTCCAAGAAAAAATAAATAAGCCTACTCATAAAGTACTTGTTTATCTACAACAATATTCATGAAAAATAAAAAAAACTATCTAAGTTATACAATGTAGGTGCATACCCATTTGAAATTAAAAACATTAATCGATGCCCCCAAGCAATAAGTCGGTGTGTTATTATGGACTTTTTATTGTTATGTCAAATTCGGAACCTATGGGTTGGGATACATCTTAGTAATTTATTTCACATGTTTTGTAGTGATATTTACGAAGATATCATGAAAAACACTTTTATTGTGGAGAAATTAAAAATGAAATTATGTCGAGAAAAGCATATTTACGTATCAATACAAAAGTGTATTTCGTATTTAATTTTGGTAAGTTGCTATTACCGACTTATTGGCGTGAATGAATTTAGTGCAGTTCTTGGTAAACGATAGTCCAAAAACAATGCTGTGTTACGATACTGTCACTGTGTCAATTTAACATTACCAAAATAACAGCGTAATAACCAATTACGTATCGTCTTCAAGATGAAAAGTTACGCTGGAAAAGTCCGTATTGTAGTGTTACTATCAACATTGTTTACAAATTTACTGCAAAAATGGCGTAAGTGTATATTACCTAAACAATTTACCTAATTTATTTTTGTAATATTTATTTTCTTAAATTGCAAGGCTTTTCACGCACAAAATTTAATGTTAAAATAATAATTCAATTAAAGAAAAAAAAATAGCTTTCCTTTGATGTATCAATGACCTCACTACTTCGACTCGTTGAAAAGCTATTCAACAAAAACAGAAAAACATTTCTCCTGTAAAATTGAAGTTTTACGATTACCGACTTATTGCTTGGGGGCGTCGATTTACATATGGTACTTACAACGCTAAAACCGCATATATACATACCTAACAAGGACAATATGTATAAACGTTAGGTACTATATAGTAATTCGAAGTAGGTTCTTGTGTGTAAATAAATGAGTTTCCTTCCTGGTACACGCCGTAGGTAAATAAATTACAATACATGTTGTAAATTATACGAAACAACAATGTTTAATCATAAAACTTCGAACGGAATTCTTCATTATATTTTGAATAATTAGAACTACTTAGTATGTAGGTAATACTGCATTTAATTTTGAATATTAGTATTTTTTGAGTGAATAATAGCAAATCTGCACTAGGTATCTGGATCATCTCATAAACCTCGTGAAAATATAAAATATGTCTCCTTTTTTAACACGCTTTTATTAGTTTCACCTGTTTGTTTGTAAGCATGTTTGTTTGTTTGTTACCGACTCCTTTGGACTTGATTTTGACCCACTTCAAACGATCAGATTTCATTTAAACTTTGTAGACTTATCGAAGACCGATGACAATTCAATCATTAAAAATAAATCACGCTTTTGTAGTTAGCAGAACTAAAAAATACAAAATAAATAATAGTTTAAAAAACTAAAGCACACGCTTTACAAACCAAACTAAAAAAGTAGATAATAATTTAATTCTATTAAAAAGCGTGGGGTGTTTGATATTAATTGATTATAAAAATACCGCAAAAAGCACCCCCACGCTTTTTAATAGAATTAAATTATTTTCTACTTTCAAAAAAATAAAGTAGGTATTACAGACAACCTAGTAATGAGCGAGACTTGCTTTCTGGTTAAAGAAATCCTTTAGATAAAGGGTAAGTTTGCAAAGACCATCCAACTGAACATCTTTCCCTAAGGGACCAATTTTGTAATGGCAAAAAAATTATCATAACTGTCCCATACAAAACTTCAATAACTACTCGACCTAATTGTATGGGACGGCTGAATTTTTGTTTCGCGATTACGATCTTGGTCCCATCAAGGAAATGTTCAGTCTGATGGTCCATACCACCACCCCTAGCTTTGGCAAGCCTTTGAAAACTAACCCTGTGTATTCCAAAACACTGCAATAAGCACCCAATGAAGTGGCTAGTATAACCCATTTCACATTAATTAACCCCATTGCTTACCTACATATGATGAAAGATCCTTCTAATATTATAAATGTGAAAGTTTGTATGTTTAGATGTTTGTTACTCAAACACGCAAAAACGGCTGAACGGATTACCTACCTAGCCTACCTTAACCTAGAATAACACATATAATACGTTTTATCCCGTAGTATGTTCCCGTGGGATAATTTCGACCTTCACGCGGGCGAAGCCGCTGGCTAAAGGTAGTAGACTAATAAACTTATAGACAAGACAATAAATCTCCAAATAGCAGTCTGTTATTCTCTAATCACAATCATTGTAACAAATTGATCTCAAGGCGCATTGAGGTCTGATTCCACGCGTCCTCGAATATTGATCATCAATCACTTGTGTACTGTTCTCAATGTGTCTCGCTTATTAATATAACCTGATAGGAATAGATCGTTACTGAACCGAGATAATAAATTGTGTTTAATGATGAATTCAGTTGTATTAAAAACATATTATTCACGTCTCTTGAGGTCTATTTCCTCGCGATTTAGGGACTCATACAAGATACATTTTTAACCAGTGCGCAAACTGTAACCATAAATTCACCATATTATTCTAGACCCATAGCGTAGAAATTTTTCGTCGGTTACACAAAAAATTATCAGCTGTTCCATACGTTTCGACCGCGTAAGATTTGCACTTTTCTATGAAACAGCAATTCTTTTTTGTATAACCGGCGAAAAATTTCTACGCTAGAATGATATGCTTAATTTATGGTTACAATTTGCGCACTGGACAAAAATTTACCCTGTATAAGAAATTCGTGGTCGCTCGCAATAGGTCTCATAAGAAGGCTGAAAGTCACCCAAAGGGCAATGGAGAGGGCTATGCTAGAGTTTCCCTGCGCGATCGAATCAGAAATGAGGACGTACGAGAACTATGGTAACCGACATAGCCCGACGAATTGGCAAATTTAAGTGGCAGTGGGCAAGGCACATTGCTCACAGAACAGAAGGCCGAAAGGTTCTGGGGTGGCGACCGCGTTCTGGAAGACGTTGGATGGCCTGCCACAAGGTGGACCGATGACCTGGTGATGGCCGCCGAAATCCGTTGGATGGGAGAAGCACAGAAACGGTCGAAGTGGCCGTGCTTGGGGGAGGCCTATGTCCAGCAGTGGACGTCTTTCGGCTGAAGAGATGATGATGATAAGAACTATTCTGATTTCTACTAATTCTAACCCTCAATAATAATGAAACATGGTACTTAAAATCATTTATTTGTCTTAATAAATTAAGTTCTAACAAAAGAGAAAATGCGCTAAAATTCAGACCATAGCTAGGACAAACAGACGAATATAGATGCAATACACTTTGTGCTGTAATAATATAATTTAATTTACAACAAAATATTTAGTCTCATAATCTAATTATAATTGAATGACACAACGTTTTTGAGGAAGGCTCACATTATAAAGCTGACATCAACCAAATTACAAACAACACAGCAACGTATTTTGACACTATATAAATCTTTCATAAGCCGGTTTTATTTATAAACATGTTACTAACATTAGTGATTCAGTCAATAATATAAGGCAGGAAAATTAACATTCGGATAAACCGGTTTAGTGATATTTTCGCTTGAACATGTAAATGAAGGGGACAGGAAAAGAAATCGAGGTGAAACAAGGTGTCTTGAGAAACAACTGCTAATATTAATAATAATGTCATTTGTATTACAATCGCGAAGGAAACCCTGATTCCGTACAACGTTCACGTTACAGTTTCATCACATGATTCTTGGTACAATTTCGTATTTTGTCCAATGTCAAACACATCAAACGCTACTTTATTGCGCATAATTATAACATGTCGTACAATGTCCTAGCTAGTAGCTAGACGCTCGAGTCAAAGCTTTTAGCGAACAAAGAAATTTTACGAAGACACCCAAAATAGAAAAACACAATGTCTGTCCTGGCTTCAGAATTGGGTGATCATTTATCAAATAGAACAATTAGAATAGAAATTAAAAAGTAATTTCAAATCCAGGTTTGTCTGTTGTGACTGTAATAGATTCGGGTCATTAGTAAGTAATTTACGAGCCATTTTCCTTTGGGAACCTGGCTGAATAGCTTTAATAGCAATTAATGCACATCCGGTCAGCCGGGATCAAGATTACCGACGAAACGCCGCAAGATTACCGCATTATGATACCGTTTTGAATTGAAAATAATCGAGGAAATGTGGGAAACGATAGCCCATTTAATCCATGTTACTCAAATTCCACAGGAAGCCATTCGTATCTACATTGCAAATGATGATATTTAGATACTAAAATATTTGTATAACTTCAAAGTGTGTAATTGCATGCTAATGAATCAAAAAGCCAGAAGTCATTGCCTTAACAGCCGTGGGCGTTCATAACTCATACCTAATTAAATGTCGAGGTTCTTGACTCGATAGCTATAATACCATGCGCGGGAGAGCCACTTGAGCCCAGTTTCGTGTACAAAATAACTCGTATTGACAGACCTCGAATAGTGTTCGACGGGCGGCCTACGCCCGACGCTACCATTATTCATATTGTTATGTCGACATTTCGTGATGGTCGGCATCAGTCGTCTATCTCCGTGCATCGCCGACGCCTATCTACATCTAGACTCGACACCTAGCCCGTCAAAAGGCCGTTGGCCCGCTTTACACGGCGTGGGTCACGTATTATGTGCATGCCACATCACAGAGGATACAGTTACGTGTAACTAACGTTTCCTATATAGAACCACATTGTTTTCGTATCGCGTGTTTTAATTAACTAATTACGCAAGTGCAACGTCTCGTCACGAATATCTATTTGCGCCGCCCGCCGACGCTCACTTGCCAAAAGCTATTAATTACGACCGAAGAATAGAATATCTCGCCGGCTAATCCCCCGGAGACGGTTACGGTTACCGACAACGTTGATTAATGTCCGCAGCGTTCGTTTAACTCTTCAGTCTTCTTTGTATACGTTCATCGGTTGTGTAAACGCGAATAACCTTCTTTCGGGTTGCTCGGACGTAAATAGGCTCGCATCCGCCGTACAAATAAATAAATTATACGCATTGATCCGGCACAGACGCGCTTCGTTTGAAACCTTGAAGACGTATCCGTGTGACTATTACACCAGATTTTGTCGATGAAGCAATAAAGGAAAGTGGCCGTTGTAAGATTGCAACGCTAATCGATATCAAATAGTGCGCGGTTTTCACTGGCATGGCGACAAGCACTTAGGAGGGCGTTCTAAGCGAGAACAATAGAGAATGGAGATGGGCCTCTCGTCGTGTAGTTACGTCGGGTCTTGCTGACATTGTGGCAAGCGATAGCGGGCGTGCGAAGAATGCCAATGGAAACAACTTTACTGTTGGTTTCCTCGAAGCCGACACGCGTGACGAACCGAGAACCGGTTACACGACACCGCGCAGAAACAATGCATTAGCAATGCTTTTCATTAATTTTAGACCCGCTCGCCATTTTATTTATAAAAACCTGCAGAAAATACTGAGAATTGCGACATTATACGTGTACGCGTGAGCACAGATATTGACGAGTAGAACGAAAGTTTACACGTACGTTAAAACGAATCTTATTAATAGCCATGAAACTAGTTCAGAGCGTGTTGCAATAACATCACACCTTGTGTAAGTACACTTTCAGAAGGTGCATCCTGCGGTCGTAGCTTATTTCCCTGCAAACGGGTTCGAAGCTGAGAAAGCAATCAAAGTCGATCTACACGTAAACTGTGAAAACTACGTGAACACACGCGACCTACATACTCGTAAGTAACGTTCGAATTTGAAATGTAACAAAATCCATGCGGTACTCAACTAATATTTGAATCCACTGCAACGTATCGTATAATCGTAGGATTAAAATAGGTCACCCGGGAGGCAAATAAAACGAGCGTTATTGAGCAAGTGCGGTGGCGAACACGCTACATCCGCGTATATTTCATTGGCTGTTAATTCAAACAGCAAATATCACGTAAAATATGGCCGTAAATATATTCGTTCCACGCTGTTTAATCATTTACATATTTTACGACCATTCCTAATTATAACCTGACCGATCTGTAATTTGGAATTTAATAATAATAAAATGGCCATCTGCTGTATATAACAGGTAGCATGACCTCCTAAAGACAACCTGAAGAGTATTTGAAGGTGAACGAGCGAACATAATCGAAAATATTAAACATCTTTGTTATTGTAGAATGCCGTCTAGACGGGAGCGTGACAAATATAATAATTTACCTGAACTGTACCATAAAGAGCAAGTTTCATTTTAAAACTAGCAAAAGTTGATTCGAAAACAAAAGTTGCAAAAGTATTTAAAGAATCAGTGACAATTATTTAAATAGTGCTGCACAATATATCATCGTACTGTCGATATTCGTCAGGGTATCTAAGCAAGGTTAATAGATTACAGACGATGTAAATTCAACCTGCTCCGCAAGACTATAAATACCTCTCAATGCAAATAGCGAACGGATTTACCTGTTTGTATCTTGATAAATGACGTATCTACATGTTTATTATATACAATGGAAAATATGTTTCGTTGAGAATAAACGGTTGTGGATAACATGGACGGTAATTATAATTGACATTTTATGTTTAAAGATATTAGTGGAACATAAAAAATATCAACTATTCATTTTGAACGTATATGTTGTCAGACAGTAGATTGTGGATATGATGGAGTGGAGTCTGTAATTAATTATTCGCAATATAGAATTTCACTGACCACAGACCGCGTTCGTTGGCGGTCTGATATAAATTATACGAACATAAAAGACAGATGAACGGGAATAAAATGAGATGTCGTATAGTGAAAAGTTTACGAGGGGCTCGCGAGCCGACGTCTACGCACACCAGTTGGCGTGGGTTCAATTCCTGTTTGAAGTATTTTAGGAGCCACGCACGCCGTTCACGGTGCGCCGCCGGCCTGTTTACAAATACTAGCGCAGACTCGATTCAATTCCCCGAGATTTTGTAAACATTGTGCCAAAAGAGATTGGCTAGCGCGTTTGTTTGGTATACCTAACCCGCAGAAATATTTTCATGCTGTTTCTCTCGATTTGTAAAGTAGTTTGCATTAAGCAAACATTCTTAGCATACTGTTAAACAATTACTGCCGTTTGGTTGTATAAATATTAAATAGTGCTCAATGTTGAACATTAAGCAAATATTTTCCTTCCTCAACATTACATATGGTGCGGTGGCCTACGCATGTTCTACTTTAGTTATCTAATTTAATTATAAAGCCGAGCAAATAACACATTACTT
The DNA here is from genome assembly GCA_949091785.1 of Polymixis lichenea. NCBI lineage: Eukaryota > Metazoa > Arthropoda > Insecta > Lepidoptera > Noctuidae > Polymixis > Polymixis lichenea. The sequence goes on from OX420942.1 coordinate 7,930,032, forward strand.
GGTTTATATTTGTTGGACTAAATAATTATTAAATAAGTACGACTCTGTGTTTCACTATCGCGGAAGGTCAGTTTGGATGCTACACTGCAGTCGAATTACTGTTATGATGTAATGCCAAGTCCGCTGTCAGCATAAATAAATACTCCGTTTAAAAGTCAAGCGAAGTATAAATAATTGATGAATGAGTCCGACCGTCCGGTTCGTTGTCGCGGAAGAAGAAATCGAGCGAAACGACTGCCCCGGTATCGATAAACCAACCGGTTACAAGCACATCACTATTATTCGTGGGAGAGAAATACTAACTAAAGCGGCATAAAGAGGCCAGATTCTGACACAAACTGATTTATTTAAGTAGAGTAAAGGAAAAAATAAATTATACAGTATCGTATTCGACAATGAAACGGCAAAAACATGGAAGATTCCCTTCTACCTGCTCTAAGACCCTTTAGTGGATCAAAAAGCTCTTAAGGTTCTCGGGATGAAATTCCAAGGAAAACATTACATTCCATCGTCTCAATTCGGAGTATTAGTTAGTGAATTTTTGATTGATAAATTCGTTGCTATTTCGAATGAGCAAGTTGCAGTGAAATCTTTTCTTCTTCAGGTTCTAAACGCTAAAAACATCACGAGAATTAATTGCGTTAGATTAAAATGCTCCCAGCCTCGTAACAAAAACGATGGATTAAATGGCTTCAATGGTCATGTTTATTCATATACCTGCCGAATTCATAGCTGAGAAAAAAAAGAATGCTTTAAACGAACAAAAAAGAGACCGAGACCACAATACAAGTTTTACTAGTTCCTTTATAGCTTCGGCAAACACGTTTCACGGGGAACGCACGATTAGGTCCGTCGGTCGCGCGACTTGCCTGGCTATAATGGAGAGTAACCGACCACGCTGACAACTTAAAATGTAATATACACAACTTCTGTAGAGTTGGAATTCGTTTGAACAAGTTTCGCACATTATGCATCTAAATATAGCAGTGAAACAAAAAGTCTCGAATCTCGTAAATATTTCGACATTTTTGCCTCGAGCGAGAGGTTATTTTGCGTTTATTGAGTTGGCTCTTGATTGCTCCGCTAAGCGATTACTGGAGCATTGAACTTGGTAGTTTAGATTCTTTTATACTTCTTACATTATTTATGGCGAATGATATTCGTTTAATATTATAATATGAACGTAATATCTATGATTGCTACCTATTTACCTACGGGGTACTAAAAAAGCAGTCAAAATGTTATTTTGCCGGAATTCGGATCAATGGCCCAGCAGCACAACTCAAGACAAGAAGGTTCGAGTGTTCGACACAAAGTATTTTATAGAAGTCATAAATCCAAACATATTTAGGATTCAATACTTCTTTATGACTTCAGCCAAGATAAATATTAAACAAGGGCGATGTTCCAAATATTTTTTGTTGTAAGATAAAATAATAATGTCACCTAATAATAGAAGTTTATTAGTGTGTCACTTAACATAATAACAGACAGCTGTTTGTCTGTCAGTAACAACCTTGGAACCTGTCTGCATCTATCGCGTGATCAACCCTCGGTAGGAACCACAGGATAACAGATGTGGTCGGTCAACGCAGAGAATATTTATAGCAAGTCACTGCACATTAATAGTCGTTATATTTTTACATCTATAACATGGATGAACAACTCATTACGCAAGTCAAGAAAATGGAAAATGAAGAAAACATAAATTAAAGTTATAAAACTTGCTCAAGTAATACTGAAATACATATACCGAGTTTCGTAAACAAAAACAATGAGGAAACCGGCAGCCTTAAAAACTCTACTAGCTATTCTTAACTCAAAACCACCAGCAACAAGTGAATTTCGAAAGAACTAAGAAGCCGGTCAGAAATAGATGTAATAATACTAATAATACAACGACAAAAAGGGGTCAGTGACTGCACAGTGGGGTGTTGAGGGGTGAAAGCTCGGTGCGGGGGCGGAGGACCCGTAATAATACATTTGAAAAAAGAACCCCAAACATCTGCCACACATGTGCGTTCGTTTCATAGTGGAATAATGCAAGTGGTGCGAGCAACCACCGCGCACCGATACGGTCGAGCCTTTTTGTGCAGTAGCTTTTTGTAGTCTTCACGCTTTGTGCTCGCGAGCTTTCAAACGGACAAAGGTTTTTTTATTAGAAAGGAAATCAATACGTTCGTGACGTTTGTGATGAGAATTTGAACGTATGAGCTCTGAAGTTATAGTTACTTTCATTCGCTCTGCTTTCGAATCGTTACAAAATTAACAACCGTATGTTGTGTTAATGAGTTACATTTAGAATTTGTATGATCACCGGTCGTCCGGGTGACGTAACAAAAATACTTCGTAGTCGATACGCGTAATTAGCAAGTTGGCGCTGAATGCCTCGCTAGTGGATCGATGCATTTCTCAGAAGATCGACAGATATTGGGTCGGTGCCAGAGTTGCGGTGAGGTGGGAGGAGAAAAGTGGCACTTGAATAAACACAGATTATATTACAACGGTTATGACGAAGATGAATCATATTAAAAGACTGGCAGCTGTTACGCAAATCGCAAACAAATCTATTCACGAAGTAACTGAGCAAAGTGAAGACTATTTGAAGCAAATATTGTTATATTCAGATAGTCAGTAAACTAATTAAATTCTACAAACAAAACTGATCCAGACAGCCTCATGAAATTAAGTTGGACTGCCCCGGCAAGATAAACGAATAAGAAATTCGATCGGACAGATTTATTGTACAAGACGAGAATAAATCATTGGTGTTTACTGATTTGTAAACAAAACTGTGGTCTGTATTGAATAAGAAAGACGACCTTAATTCTCTTGACGTAGCCGTGCTCAACAACTGTGACTTAATAACAAAAAGTGGTGGTAAAAAAGAAATTGTATAAACTAATTTCTTCATAGGAATGACAGTTTGTTTTGTAGAATACAATCAGACATGAATGCCAGCAGGTATTGCTAAAGTCAAGAGAAGCAAAGATCGTGACTCCTGGCCTTTGACTACGAGTCCCCTGGGGCAACGAGGGCGTGAAGAACTTGTCTGCTCACGACCGTTCTTGTAAACCTTCCAGCTGTATCATGTTAGAATCAGTAATTGTTTAATAATATGTATTTATATTTCACAAACAGTTTTCTGACATTTACAGAAGTTACTGCTCAAAAATTATCAGGGAACATTAGTCAAATAAATGTTTATAGCTTCAATTACAAAGTTGTAGTAAAAATCAATAAATGTGGTAGTTTAATAAAAGAGAAAAAAGCTAATGGAAGCCAAGAACAGTTTCAATTAAATAAAGGTTAAAAAATATTTGTGGCGCACATATTATTTCACAATGTGTAACATTATCATCATCGTGATTCCGTAGTTAAAAAAATCAAAATGGATGTCGTAATCGGCGTCTGCGCAGCCGGCAGCTGCTTGAGGGGAGGGCGACGAGGTAAATCCCGTTAGGAGAAAGTAGCTGCCTACACTCCGGCGCACGGATCGTGACGAGCACTGGACCGACCGCCTCCGACTACGAGATACATTCAATTCGATTTTATCGTGACCAACCTAATACGGACCGTTTATGTCGCGCACAATACACAAATTACGAGTTATTATTACATCACGACTTCCACATTCAGGCCCAAAAAAGCTTTTGATGCTTATCATGATATTCTTAATTGATTAGGTCTTCATGAAACGACCTTTTAAAAAAATGAACACAAACATCAGCTTACGCTGATAGTGGCGGAAATTACTCTCTCTTTTGTCGTAAGGGGAACAAAGAATTGAAAAATCACTAGACTGTGACTTGGCAAAAAACATGTCAATCATCTCTTATTGTTGCAGGATTTGCTCAAAAGTGCTCGTTGAATTTTTGCTTGAATGTCGCTGATTGAAGTCAACGCTTTGTGATGCTCATGCCAATCAATATTTACCTGATATTTATGGTTCGTGGAAACAGTGCTTATCTATTCCATTCAAACAGCTCCAATACTGCAACTAGTTTCCGACAAGAACATGGAACACCTTGATATAATGTAGGCCTGTAATGAGACCTCTAACGAGCTACGGTTTAACTGCTGCTGCTGTTCAGTTAAAAATGACACATCATTAAACCTGAATAAAACGCCGATGAAGCTAGGGTCTTATTATGGAAGATCGACGGTAGGAAGGCACGTTGGTCGATGCCACTCAACATTGAGGCGTGGCGGAGTTCTCAGCAATTATTGCGCAAGCGGTAAAATAAAATCATGGCGGTGATAAATAAATGTTTCATAACTACACGACTCTGCAGTAGACGCCGACGGGTATCGGAACTCGTTCCACCGGTTGTCGTGCAGGTGGCGCGGGCGTCGCGCTGACACTTGCCTCCCGCGACCCTGACAACTGCATTGCTCATTACTGCACCGCATGAAGGAGCAATTACGTTGAAATCTCAAGTATGCCATGCCACGCCAAGAACCAGTGGAAAATTTGATCAAGCATTCGATTTAAAGGCCACATCAATTATTGCCAATAATTATTTATCTGGTATATATTTATTGAAAGTTTTATAATTATGATGTGGACAGTTATTGCAGTTTTGGCGCCGTTTTTGTAGTTACTGTTTTCGTGAAGTAATTATTGAGTTTCCTCAGGCGTTTCTTGTAAAAGTAGGTGCACTATCAATTATTCTCTTGCAGCTCGAATACCAGTAATTTCTTGCTCATTAACGATTGTATATGAATCGAAACACCAATTACTCCAAAGCAAGTGAAAGGATAAGTAAGGTTTACTCGATTCACCTTCCAGGAAGCAATAAAACAATCATTATGTCGTAAATTGTCTATGCAATGGTTACCAGTACGTCGTATGAATACACCTATGGAGTGAGTTCATGTTTTCCCCTTGTCTCGTTTAATATTCAATTTGAATCACAACGAGGCATTATCATACAATCATTATTCAGTAACATCTCACATGCTCGATATCATATACCTTGTTCTTTTGTTTCGATTGTCTATTCATGTATTACTTGTGTATTTACCACGATAGTTCTCGTACAATATTTTCCCCATGAACAAGTGACAATTGAATGTTCCGTGATCACGTGTAATAAATTAACTTTGTATTCTGTTGCTGCATTTCTCGTTATCACTTACTTTGAACGTTTCGCTTTATTAAAAAGTGATTTGTGTCAGTTGAATTCACATTTTTTTCTGATTTGTTTCAAATTTTGTTAACTGGTTAATTTACGAGTTGCTACGTGAATGCGCACGGTTCTAGCACAGAGTAGCGTGAGGCAAAGTCCGGAGTGCGATAGAAAGTCGTGCAAAATTGCATGTTATGCACAACCGGTCGGTGCTCCGGTAATGTGTTGGAAACTCCATCACCCGCCACGCTATAAACACGCATGCGGGCGAATTAATTTAAATGACGTCATTACACACTACATTTTGAGCTCTCATTAACTGTAGCCACGCAGAAATTATTCACAAATAAAATGTATATTTAATCGTTAAAACTGCCATGAAATCGTTAAGAGTCGAATTTTAATTCAGTGACAGCGAGCTTATCTTTATCAAAATTAAACTCATAATCGGCTTACATCTGCATGCGGGCTTGTTAATTGCACCCGTTTCAATAAGGGCAACAAATATGGCGGATCGTTAACGTTATGCAAAAGCGTATCATTTGTGTGTATAATGTCAAAAGAGAAATTTCCCTTTTTATGGTAATGAGTTGATTACTACTGGTAACTACCCTTGTGTCCACATTTGAATTTCAATGTGAAATAAATTTATGCACATAAAAAGAACATACCAAAGAATCTAGACCCAAAACACTCTCGGGTATCTCTTCACCTTTATTGTACACGATAAATGAATCTATAGACAAGATGAACAAAAACTCAAGGACATTACATTCCTATCTAAAGACACCCCATCAGTCAAACAGGTAACTCAAGAATAACAGTAACGGTTCCAAAGGAGATCCCGAATCTATTCAATGACATAATAGTCGACCCCAGACCCTCGTCCCGGTCGATCCTAACAAAAGGGACAGGTTCGCTTTACAAATCTCCCATGCATTACCTTTATTATTATTCCGTCCATCATTATATTACAATAAAAGATTACCTTGTGAGTCTGAACTTTAAGAACCGGTTTAGTTATGAGCGGTGTTATGAAACTCATTTAATAATTCTGTCGGTCGAATTAGCTGTGGCTTGGTACTTTCACCAGCGACTTTCTTACTCGTGAATACAGCACGAAATACTCGTTTGACTTGTTCGTTTGACCTCCTCTGGCTCTAGTATTGTTCGGCTCTGTTCATATCTCCGAATATCTCTTTGTTCGCTGTCAATCTAAATGCGCGATCAATTGTGCGCCTGTCAATGTCAATGACAATGGTACAGATACATTTTTAGAGATACTTCGAACTAATTTACGTCGCTTTTTATTATAACCTTAGTTCACGCCTCAGTTGTGAAGTACAGATGCAGTGGAAGATTTATGCATTGATGCAAAGTTACAAACGTTAGGAGGATTTGTATTCAACATAAGCCTTTGATAGAGTGAACCATTCTTAGAAGGCAGGTTAAAGGTTAAATAAAAAGGGTTTAGTGATCTATCTTTTACAATTTCTATAGAATTATTTGCCTTGTACGAGTATGTCTATGAATATTCAAGCAGTGCAGAGGCGCAACTTGCTTTGAATATATGCCAATTCTGAACCTGCTATTGTGTATACCATATACATGGAATGTGTCATATACATATAGCGTTACAAATACAGTACATGGAACTCTAAATGTATATGAAACAATCCGCCGTCACTATCATCTGTCATGACAAATTGTACAGTTAACAAACAATTAAAGTCTGTTGTCTGTGACATTCTACATAACATCGTGTGATCGCTAATTGTAATTACACAGGTATCGCCGATACAGTTCTGTGCGTCTCAAGTAGCTGAGCTATTACACGGTATGAACGCGTTCCTCCAATTAATTACAAGTTTTCGTCGGACGCACTGACGCGCCTACACAGTGCACACGCAGGTGTTTATAAATAATAAATATAAGTTTTATGATACACACGCGGTTATAACAACTTGTAATCATTCTCCATGTACCAAGTTAAATAACGGCAAACAAAAACCTGAGATCCCAAAGCTTTGCACCACCACAAATTGATCCGGCTATGAATATTCATTTAATTATACATCTGTATACGAGATTCAAGATGACGCACACCTACTTAAGCGGAGCTCTTACCGGTTTAGTATCGTATTTATTCTTATTTATAGCACAGGTCGATAAAGTAATAATACGATTTCGTTCAATCAATGACGCCGACCCTATACTCTAAATTGAATAGGTATTTTATACCCTCCTCATATAGGTATATTTTATAGGTATTTTCTCCATTCTACTTTAACAATAAATTTTTTGGTTTCAATACAAGACAGGAATTCATAATTGAATACTGCGCAGTGGGCCATAAACACGTTCTGTAGGCGTTTACTAATCTCAATGAAAATACGTGATATTATTGTTCCCAGGTACGAATAAGCGAGAAATAAGGCTCCGACAGTTAAGGCTGGCTCTCAAACATAACAAATAAAAGTTTCAGCTCGGTTTCGAGTGACCCTGTGTGTATGTACCTACTTTATTACTTTCGAGCTCGAAAAGGTGCGGCAAACGTGGTGAAAAGAAAATAAAGTTATAGCAGCGAGGGTGGCACCTCGTGTGTGGCGGCCTTTAACAGCCGGAGGGAGAACGGAACGTGTTGTTTTAACCTACTCCAAACAAGAGCCCCGTCGACAAATAAAACATCCAACTAGAGACGACTAAGTACATATACACGAACACGAATTCTATGATACATGAATATCATAAATAACAATTAGCCACGTACCGTTGCACAAAATAGTATACAGTGTAAACCTATTTACCATAAATGAAACGGACGCACGAATAAAGAATTATGTAGAAACATCTATCGAAAACGATGTGACCCCGTTACTCGGATGCTGAATTGAAATTCAGATTGTGAAATGATAATAACAAATGTATTTGTCGTCCGCTGTGACCTCTGGCTTTTAAAACTCGTGTCGTGGAGTATAAATACTCCATACATACGCAGATGAGGGCTGGACAAACAAAGATACCGATTTAAATGTGAAATTAAGAATGGTGATATACATTTTACAACGTAAACACGTTTATGATACTCGTGAAGGTGGCGGCAGACTGAGAGACAATAAAAATAAAGTCCTTAATGGGTTACAAACTTGATTACAACATTCTCGTTTTATTTTCAGAAAATATATTATTCCGCTAATAAAGATTCTAAACTGTATAATCAGATTTTTCGTTAACTGAATTATCGAAGTATATTTTAAGAGGAACATCGATTTCATGTTTTGCTTTCGCCTAAACATGAATTGTGCTTTTCTTCACTAAGGTTCAATTTAAAACTTATCGTCTGGGTCGTCTAAATAGATATTCACTTCATCAATGTCAGATTTAATGAATAGACATAGTTATGAAATTCATCTATCTTGACATCAGGTGGCTTCGGCTTTCGGCTGTCGGGAATTCACAGATTCCATTATATCCAGTAGGCTATTATCAATTTCATGTTTTATATTTTTAACAGCAAGTATATCATCAGCCTAAAGTAAACTTTCAAATTAAAAAACAACAGTTGCGTTATGGAGGCTAAGGTACGGTTATTTGGTATTAAAATCAGGCGAACGTTGTGATCGATATGTACCACTGAATACATGTTTCAATGAAGAGTGATAAAAATATGTGTACATTGTTTTTTTACCTTTTTTGTTAATTTCGCTGGATTCACGTTCCGGTGATGAACCTGAAACAAGAGATACAAAAAGTATGAATAAAAACTGTGTATGAAACGAAGTTTTTCTGTTCGTTCGTTATGAAATATACATATGAGGCTTTAGTTTCCAGCGTTCCATAGACTATACCGGTTGCTACCTACTACGATAAAAAATAAATAATTTTGCTTGTTGGTAAAAAACATCTAAACTCTCAGAAACGGACAAACAGTTTTTTATCGTCAGTGTTGATGGGTTATCCATGAGAACAAAATCTCAGAATAATAAATAGTGAATCTATTAATAAAAAGGAGGAAAACATGTTCTAATATTAAAACAGGTTATTTTTATGAGACCAATTTCAAACATTCGATACCTATAAAAATTTACATACAGAAACACGAAATTAAGTCTCAAAACTCTATGAATAATAAATACTGTTATAGAGTTTCACGGAATTATTAAAACGAAATACAAAGTTACGACACCCTCAGCCGTTGAAGACAATTTACGAGCACTTCGTTTTAATTAGATAAACTTGCATTAAATTTATTTCTCGAAGATATTAACTTTACATTGCCGCCAAAACGGAACCTTTTCGATTCAAAGGTCAATTATTATCCACTGAATATTTATAACGCTGTCAAGAATAGCAGACAAGAACCGGTTACGATAACCCGTTTCGGTAAGGAAAAGGTATGCCAAACAACCTTATTTTTTGTCACGTATATTAAAAAAAAATGGAGTGGTCTGTTATTTATAAGTAAATTTATTATGGCCAATTTGGTATTTAAATATGGCCGTGTCCATGCAAAGTTTTCGAAGCTGAATTTAAAGTCGAATAAATAACATAATGACTTATCGATTCGCAACGATTTGGACCATTCGGAATGGCGTGGAACAGTAGAAACGGAATGGTAATTTCTTGAAATGTTTAACTTTAATTCGATTCAATACGTTCACGTCAACGATATCTGCAGTAGCGATTATCTGCAGTTTCAGAAATAATTAATGGCGAAGTAATGTAGAGAACGGCTGGTCAAATCCGACGAGAGTGGTTGTGTGTGGCAGGTGAGCGAGTGGCAGTCTGAGCAGTCTCTCATGTTTCTGTTTTCTGTTTGTCCGCATGGCCGTCACATGCAGCTGCCAGTTCAGTAACCCGCGGACTCATATGCGACTCGACGTGGCCACGCCTAATGGATTTGTGATACGATTTTCTTTTACATCCTTTATTGGTTGCTATCGTTCTGGGTGGTCAAGCTTCTTAAGGTCAAGTTATGTTAAAACATCTCTAATTCATGCACGTTTGTAATTATAATTATGTAAAAACGCTTTCATAAAAACGAGCATTAAGTTTTCTTGCATGCATAAAACGATGCATAATTCTCATAAGATCCGTTACTTCAAAATTAACGCTCGCCACGGCGATATATTTTACATAATGGTTTCTTTTTGTAAACAAAACCCCAAATTAAGAAAGTGGACCAGTCATTCTGCAATCAATTCACAAAAAAAGACCTTCCATAATTATTGTGGTGTAGGTGTATAAGAAACAGCTGAGTATAAATGCTTGTATGACTCGTCTGACATTTTATCGGAAACCTGTTTTTAAGTTATGCAATAGAAAACATTATCCAGTTAATGGCATGCCGGCGCGACTGGCTGTTTAGCATAATCACCTGTCAATTGTAGTGAAATACATGAGGTGCGCTGTAATTACATAGATTTAGGAGGTTTTTGTCTTGCGGTTGGACTTTAATAGTATTGCGTAGCTTGTATTATTATGAATAAATAAACCTTCATCGTATATGTTCACAGCTGGTTATATTTTATCGTTATTGTCTCCAGAAATTTAACGATAACGATGCTAGTTACATTTTTAATTTGAATAACGAGAATTTATCTCGAGTAGTCAATTTAATAGTTAATTTAAGTGGAGGTTTCAGAATATTAAAATGCTAAATGAACAACTCTAGTAGGTTCAGACAAGGCCGAGCTGCACAGGTGGCTTGTAAACTAGATTAAGTAAATGAATTAATCATAGTTAGCCGACATAAAATACCTTTAGGCGAGACAAATTGTGATTGGTGGGTCCTATCGTGTCGGATCCGTTCAGCCAACGCTACTACGTAAACCAGTTTAGGGTTAAATGGTAATCCGTTCACAGGGTTAATCTACAACATCACATTGTTGAAACTAGTTTGCGCGTGACTATATTTGACAAATGAACAGGAATTGAGTTAGCAGTTGTTAAGTCAGTAGAACGTTCAATTGACATAACTACTACTAACTTGACTTATTTTTTACGTACTACTTGCATACTTGCTTTTTAATTCGATAATCAAAGCAATAATAGAGCATTTTTAATGCTCTATTCAAGAGATAATCAAACAGAATTTTAATTTAAGATCTAACTATACTAAAAATAATTACTCCGCGTAGCAACACAGTAATCTTTTCATTCCTATTATATCAGAAGGCCAGACCACAATATAATTTTCTGAAACCTTATTCTTAAGACTGAATAGCTATTTATTTTAATAGTGTCTACTTTTTATACGCATATTTTCAGCGGCACTCAGAAGCGAATAACCGCGTCTTGCCGTTTAACAAAAAACAACAACTTTCTGCCGAAATTAATTCGCTAAGGCAGACAATGCACTGGGTAGACAGACTGGCCACTTATGTCGAAAATTACAGCTTTTAAAAGTAAATTGTAAAGCTATACTAATCCCGCGTAGCAGACCGTAGGGGCTGCTACGCGGGGTTAGTACAGCTTGCGGGTGGCTACGTAGCGTAGCCGTTAGGATTCTAAAGGGCTGTATTATAAAGCTGTTTCATAGAAAAGTACAATACCTACGCGGTCAAAATGTATGGAAAGGCAGATTTTTTTTGTAAAACCGACGTAAAATTTCGGCGCTGGGGGTCTAGAATGATATGCTGAATTCGTGGTTACAGTTTGCGCACTGGATAAAAACTTATCCTGTATTCCTGTGACGTAGACTCGTACCGTAGCAATTTGCTACGCTACGATTCCTAGCAATGCGTAACCTCTACTATCAAATTAATGATCAAGTCAATGTTATTTACTTATAAAAATAGTTTATTAGCCTACCAGCTTTTCAACCTTATGTGTCACTAGCCTAACATCTGTCTAACCCAACACGTGAGAGGTTGCGAGGCTAAATCTAATCATTATTTGAGCCGCACGCACGGGTTAATGGTAATGGCGGCCGGCATACTCGGGGGAGGCAAAAAAACATGCCGTTTTCCCCTTTATGGCACCGCGCAGCCTTTCTTGATTGGTATGCCGACCGACAAGTCTGCAACTGGTCTGGACGTGAGAAATGGGGACTCGACTGCGTTCATTGCCCGATATACCTCGTGCTTGATACTGCGCCCATTACAGGCCAATTTGATCGACCGAAACGAGCGAATTAATCTGTAATGTTTAGACTTTAGAGCTCGAGCCGTTCATAAATTATTGCTGAGAAGGGAGTTTGTTTGAGTTTAATGTTTGTAAATAGTGTACGCTGTGGTAACCATTTTAAATAGCATCCGTTTAACATCATTACTAAAAAACGACGTAATTACTATGTCTCAGCTGCACTAGAAAGCCATGATTCATCATTTCTAGCATTAAAAAAACTAATAAAAACGCGTTCAAATTACATAAAGTACGACGGAATGCATTTAATTTATCCGCAACCATTTGCAAAATATATTTCATCGGATAACAAACTTATCTGTGCAATAAACTACGTATCATCTCTTAACTGAAAGCGATCGTTCAATAGAAAACAGATGAAACGTCTGATCTTATTCTAGTGGCAAAAACTATTTTACGTTCATCGATCAAAACGTCACTTTTGTCAGATAATGTTTAACTTTCTAATTGAGATAAGATGCTTTACGAACTGGTTGTGTGTCGTCTAGTTAGCGGATGTCGCCTGGTCCCCGGACCGGAGACCAGTGGACCCAACCTGCCAAACCGGACAAAACTCATTGAATTTCTGTGAAGAATTAACCAGAATACAAAATATCGTTTAGTCCACTCTCGAGCCCTCGACCCCCAATAATAAATGTGTCCATTGGACCCCTGACTATAGTTTAATCTCGACCCCTAGGGGTCGAGAGAGGATTTGATTTTTCAGCCAAGTTGTAGTTTCCTCTCGACCCCCAAAGTAGTCTGTAGGTACCTCACTGTATCAAAATATTAATTTTAGGTACTTACCGAACTAGGGGTCGAAGGTGGACAAGGCATGCATGTCCTTTGTATGAAAATTCAATCTCACCCCTTGGGGGTCGAGTGTGAACTATGTTTAAGGGTTGAGAGGAAACAAATGAATCTTTTTTTAGAGGTCGAGTGTACTAAACGCATAATGTATGGTCCACGAAATCGGGCTCACATGTCGAAACATCTCACGTTACGAGCACAAACATAATCGGACTCAGTTACTGGAATGTATGAGTATTGCTGTATAAATATTTTACATGTTACGAGAATGGTGTAATGAATCGATGTCGGAAAAAAACGAGTTATCTCTCATCGGTGCCTTTCTCTTGGCTGGTTTATACTAAATCAGACTGAGTAACGTCGACCATTGAAAACACGCATACACTTGGCACACGTTCCAGCTGAAACACAAACAAATAATATGTTGGACCGGTCTGCCGCTTTATATAGTCTTAAAATAGGTATGTTTTCATAAACTCGATATGAGAGTTTACGCAGAACTAGTCTCGGGAATGAGGTCAAACGAGTTGGCATGCGATCCTCTGTCGGTCCGCTGAAATATGCCAACGGTAATAAACAATACGTTGGCATCTTAATGTTAACACCCACCGGAGAAACTTGGGAACTAAATGTTGCAAACTCACCAATTGTTTCATAGCTAAATAAAACTTTATGGTAATTGAAAAGAAATAAGCATAGATGATTATTCAGGATACTTTCAACTAGAAACACAGCTTAAATCAGCAGCAGAGGTCGTAAATACGTGACGTGACGGTACATTCATTACGATAACAATAGCAATTGAAATGCGATCGTGTTACGAGTAGGAGTATTATATTATACATATTATCAATCGTGTCGTGTCGTTCAATGCACCGCTTTATCGTCTTTGTAATTAACTTGAATGGAAACTTGTTTATAAATCACGTTACAGTCTCGACGACATATATCTTCAAAGACGTAATATTATACTTCGGAACGAGGATAACAACATGATTTATAAATTTTTGGTGGAAAACGATAATTTACTTTCAAATATTGGGAACTCTAAAATATTGTCTGAATTGTGAAATAAACATTTCGTAGTCACTGTCTTATATAACGTAATTAAACGGTTTCAATGTTAAAACAATCACTAAACGTATAATGCCTTAGGAATGAAGCATGACTAAAAAAAAACAATCAAAAGCAACTGGCTTTTTTCGCTACTTTTTGTTTGTTTTATCTAGCACTGGCAAAGCTATCATGGCTCATGTTGAAAGGAGTTTTTATTTTCCGGGTTGAAGCAAACCTTCACGGGCGGTCGGTCGAAAAAGGAAGCCATTGCAAATGCTTCGAATTCAGCTTTATTTTACAGACCGAAAAATGGAGCAAAAACGTTAATCGATTGTATAGAGACCATCTCGAGCGACTCTTCCATCGTACAGTGAATAAAACACACTAAAGTGTCAACTGTTGCATAGTGAGATGAATAAAAAATGTTGGAAACGAGGTCACTTTACATCTTCTAGTGAAGTGCACGCGTCGTAAAAGTTACATTACTGTAGGCATCGATTGTAAGCCGCCCACTCTGTCTATACAATCTGCGCTTATTTGTTCACCGATAATAACTGGCTGGCCATGAATTCCAATAAATTTGTGCAGTAACATTTATACCATGTGTGGCTGTCGCAATCAAGTCGTAAATTTAACGTAGACTCGATTGCTGTTATCTGGGAAATATGCAGCCATTTTAGATGCCAATAAATATTGATAGTCTGGTATGCAAATGGAACATAGATGACTATTCGAAAATCTCAATAACAACTCAAGAATCGTATCTTTTTATTTTATGCTTGAGAGCAATTCGAAGAATCGTTTAAATCCAGAAAAAGAGTTAGTAAAATATGGACATGAACTTTAACGTATTGAAATAAATTCATTGGTTTTTCAAAACACGCAGCGAATTCGATAAATTCTACTTTATAACAAAAATTAAAAACTTCAACTTTCAAAGAGCTGAAAGTATGTAAATTGAAATAATCTTATAGCGGAAATGGGGCATTCATTACATATTGATTAACGAGAGAATGTTGGCGTTTCGTGGAAGCCAATAAGTCATCGAGCTATTTGCGAGGCGAGAGGCGTCAGTATTCCGTAGCCAGCCACCCGACCTCAGTTCAGATTGTTTGCCAACATTGTTACGCTAAAGCCGCGTGTCTATTGATCAATAAAGTGTTTACAATTTTACATATTCGAATGCAAATCACATTACGCATATACACGTTTGCATACTTACGTAAGTGCATACTAGAAACGAATCTCTTCTACATAAACGTCAATATCATTCCCCTACACACGATATTGTGATGAGTCGTAATAAATGGGCATATCAAATTTTAAAATTAACATGTTTGTGTTACATACGTTATATTATTCTCACGTTTTCAAATTGTTGACCAGAATACTTTAATAGCCAACGCACATTTGTATCTACTTATACTTTAAAAAAAAATGTAGTGGTCCAAATTCCTGTACCTACAATGGAAATCGATATATTTCTAGCACATCTAAAAAAAAATACGAAAAAAGCAACAAATTTTTTATCATTTCCACAATTTCGTCTACCTGTCTGCAGTTTTTGTACGTTTGTTGGTTCATCACATGAGAACGGCTTGACGAATTTCAGTGTAGGTAACTCTTACTGTTGTAATTATTAACCTAACTTAAAACTTGAGCATGTCCCATAACAACCGTAGATTCCCGCCAGCTTCATCATAACGACTATTGCCCACTCGCTGGATACAATGAATTCAATATTCATATCTGAAATGCACGCGGACGGAGCCGCGGGCACAGCTAGTAATAATTCTGTATTATTTATTAATGTTTATTTATACATGTATTTTCCTCTGTCATACCGTGGAAGGCGCACATATATGTTACGTGTTTGCTAAAGGCTTTTATAAACGGCTTGTGTAGTTATAAACATCGACTCTTGTATGGAAACAGATCAAGGTAGAGGAAATTTATTCAGTATGTATTATCTTACCGGTTGTTTACTGAATAATCCGATCAATTTGCGTCATTGATACATTTGAATTTCATGAGTCTATGATAGGTTAGGTAGTATCTACAATTCTACACCATGTAAGTACCATGCATTAAATAAGAAATATTTCGAAATATTAAATCGAATTCAAAACCGGTTCGCCACTACCAAAATGATCTTATTTGCATTGAAAAGACTCGTGAACTTGAACTGGGAACAAAAATTCATTTAGCCGAGAGTCGCATAAGCAATAAAGGTCATTGAGAACCCACACGAACTCGGTTCCCATGGCCATCGGAAACAATACCAGAATCGCGAGACTCGAGCGCATAAAGCCGAGAACAATCGGGCGAATGGAAACAAGAGAGCGATATAAATCAAGCTAAGCATTGCGTGCATCGGCCGGCTATAGATCCTCGAGTTTCAGCTCGCCAGGCCGCCGCGCCGCCGCTTATAATTACCGACTACTTTCGCCAACCGACGGCCCGCCGCCATCTTGCTATTTATATTGCAAAATGGCGGACGCCGCGCAGCACGTGTTTCTTTTGTTATTTAAAGAAACTGGCGCTCGTGCATTTCAAAGGCAGAATGTGCAAATAATTTATTTGATGCATAAGAGCGAAATTCACTAGTTGTAACTTCATATTGACTTAGAGCTCGAGTTCTGAACAAGGTCTCTCATAATTTACATTGAATAGGGAGCCGTTAAGTTGCGATGTGACTGGACGCAAGGAAGGTCACCTTGACCGAACAAGCGTGGCAGTTTGTCTTGCTGACTGAATAACTTGAAATTAAATTAAACTTACATGATTAATTTCTAAATAACACATTATTAAAGATGTTAACGAACTGACCTTATCAGTTGTCGTATCCATGTGTAGGTTATGCTAAAAGATAAGGTAAGTACGGAGTGCATTTAGATAAATATTAAGGTACGTACTGAAATTCACAAAACTGTATTTAATTGCCGTTTTGAGTATGTAAATTAGTCTCAATTTAGTGGAGTGAATATTAAAGAAGGAAACGAGTTTACCTGCGACTATAAGGTACTTAGTCTTTAAAGTTAAAAGATAAATATGTAGGTAGTTCTCTTAAAACATGACACACGAAAGTAAAGGAGTGCGTCATTATTTATTAAAACAAGTCTGCTGATAAATAAACAACATCGGCACAGTAAGCAATATTTACAGAGCTCAGTATAAGAACAAAGGATTTTGATGAACTTGAAAAAAAAACAACAATGTTATCAATAGAGCAATAAACAATCGATAACAAAATTGCACAACTAATACATCACACTCATAACGAATTGATAACTCTTATCTGAAGCAAATGGGTCAGTCCTAACTCCGATGTCAAATTACAATGTTGAATAATAAGAGCGTGTTACGTGCTACATATTGGAACTTTGGTAATAATAATGTTGTTTTCGTATAAAATACATACCAACTCTAATCCGTTAAAGTTATATAAGGTCGTGACTATAAATAGAATAAGCAAACGTATTAAACTTCAACAGAGTAACGTGTAGATTTGATAGCTTCCTGCTAGTTAGTCGATCGTACTACAGGAAACCGAAAACGAATATCATTTCAATGCAGATTTTGCAAAGGCGTTCGCTTAGTATTCAGCGAGTTTGCGGCCCAATGGCGAGCGACTATGATCGGGTCCGGCGCCGCTTGAATATGTATGAGCCCCTCGAACACTACACACGCGCGGGTTTAGCCGTGACACACATCCTCGGCAAATAGCTAACCGATTCTTCTCACTTTACACACTTTATTGAAATGTTCCACGCCATTAAACTACATTTAAAAGCTTAATAGAGCAACTATTTAACTTGTTGTCAATCTAAATGAGTTCAGCAATGTTTAATTCATTGTTTAGTAAGTTTATTTGAAAGTTTAATGTTCTATTGTAGTAATGGAATGTTGTATAAAACGATATGCAACCAGAACAGATTGTTAAAATCGGTGAACACAATAGACTTAGGCTTCTTCTTCGTGAAATCAGTGTTAGCCTCGTCGAGTAACCCTTGATTTTGACGATAAATTCATATTATTATTACAATGGTAAAGTCATAAACAGCTAACTATTCGATAGTCGTTAATCTATTTCAGTTATTTCCGTTACCCCCGCTGTCCTTTATGTGTGATAATTGCGTTGCGTCCAATCGAAGGCCAATGGCCTCATTTCGTGGCATATCATTTGTCAATATTTGATTAAGCGTAGTAGAATTTATGGCTCACAAAAAGTTAAATCTGTTTATGCAAAAGCAAAAAAGCTAAGTCGATGTTCTGAGAACTATGAGCATGACATCACGTCGTGCGAGGCGAGAACAATGTGCAGAACCTGGAACTCCGTATCAATGCCTCGAAGAACAATCAATATATATTAATTCTAATTTAATGTCGCTTAGATAAGACAGCTCATAAAACCACAAATGTAAGATCAAAATAAGTAAGTAATTTGTTTGCCATCCGGAAAGAAGACATCAAAGTATCTAAATTATGTCAATGAACCGGCACTATAGTCAGCAAAATTTAATGAGTCATTAGTATTTGTAGAAAACACATGTCGTCCTGCCATTCTCTGTCTCATAAGTCTCGTTACCCACATCTGTCATGCTCACGGTTACGTTGTTAACACATGTTAGCTAATGGCCCCTTCCCGACATGCCACACTCGCTACGTGCTTATAAAAGAAACGTATGCTCGTAAATGTTCTCGCTAAAACATCCTAAACTCCAAAATAAGGATATAAAATTTACATGAGACGGTAACAAAGCTAATAAAGATGCAATCATCAAAATGGAGTTAGTGCAAAAATGCAATAGCGCATTGCGATGCACAATAGAAAAGAAACGAGAAGGAAGCGTGCGAAGTACTGGTGCGCGACGTGGGAAAGCGAATGGCGGCTTTGGTGCTGGCGGCCATCTTGGATTAGGCTCGTTCGGAAAACATCACGTGTCCACGCGTCCGCTTGGCAACAGCGTGCAAGCGCTAAACGGAGCGGAACAATTCGTGTACACCACGTGGCTTTTTATTTGTGCAACATTCCAATGGCCGACGGCTATTGAATTTATCGATTGGTTCGCGTAGTCTTTGCTGAAAGACTACGCGAACCAATCTGCTGCGTTGACAAAATAATTTGAAGCATTACAATTTACAAATGCGTTTTTAGTCAATCTTATTAACCTCACATTATGTATTTATATTAAGTAGCTACTAAAAATTAAAAAAAATATATTTACCTAGTTTAAATTCTTCTTCAATCATTCAGCGTTCTCTACTCTCTCAATCTCTTTTAATAAAACCGATTTAATATTTTATGTACGTACACACGACTTCACATCAAGCTATAGATTTCCATTTTACGCTTATCTCGCACTGTACGGAAATCCTATACAATGCGAGATCTATATATATATTGGAAATGTATAGCTTGATGTGTAGCCGTGGGAACGTAGTTTTTATGCTAAGGATAATACAAGAGAATTCAAACTTACGCCCAAATTAACTAAGAATCATGTTAATCCCACTAATTTCGAGACAAATAAATTACGCTATGCCACACAGCTACTTAGTAATAATGTAGCCACAGAAATATCAACCTACACCGTAAAATCTGCAGTTTCTTTTCCAGATTTATCAATATCGTTTAAGTGCCGACTTTAATGTTATTGTTAAATCTGGAAAAGAAACTGCAGATTTTATTAATTGAACAATTTGTTTGATTGTTTGAACTCGTCTAACTTAAAAGACACTGATGACTATAAAAGCGCTTTCCGTGGCACAAACACGCAAATAGATTTTTTCAATAAAATGTTAATATTTTTCCAAGACATAAAATTGTGTGATATACAGTTTGAAGCAAAGTTTATTAAAGGTTTTCAAATTACAATTAGATCTATCTTACAGCTATTTGACGACATTAAAACAGAAGGATAAAAGTTTTTGCCAACAAGGCGGCTGAATCTGGAAGTAATTGATCATTTGTTTGATCAAGTCAGAACAAAATGTGGCATAGCCTCAGAACCTATGAGTAACCAGTATATGTCGACTTACCGAAAAAAAAATTTTTTCCAACTTAAGTAACCAAAACTGAAAAAGATTTGAAAAAATGGCTTAATCAGATTCAGACCAATCGGTTTGAACAAGCGCTAATTGATAAGAGGGTGATGGCATGCCCATACCCTGACGATGACGAAGCTGAGAGCACTTTAATGGCTGTGCCTTCAGATTACAAGATACAGAAAATTAAAAATAAAAACATCGTCTTTTCGAAGTTAGCCACTAACTTCTAACGAAATGTGTTGAAAAACAAGAATGTTTTTTTTTAAACATCTATACTAATATTATAAAGAGGTAAAGTTTATGAGGTTGTAGGGGGTAATCTCCAGAGATTACCCCCTACCATCTACTGAAGCGATATTGAAATTTGTTTTACCAATAGAAAGCCACGGTATTTGTGAGTGTCATAGGCTATATTTAAACCTGAAAAAAAAAACGATCATACGAAAAATTTAAAAATAGGGATCCCCATCCATGCGAAGCCGGGACGGGCAGCTAGTCATAAAATATATAAAACCTTAAAAAAAAAACCCAATTTCGTTAGACTGGATCGCTATCGTGGCTACAGGGAATATAGTAAAAGACCAGCGTATAAGTTTGCTAGTAGTGCCGTGCGATACTTTTGCTCAATTTGTCAAGAGAATGGCGTACGGTTTTTTCCATGCTTTATATTAGAAACATTATAAGCCCAACATAGAGAAATTACTGTATGAGATAATTTTATTATTTATTAACGATGGACCCTTTATTTCTCAACTGTACTACTGTTTTTCTAGGTAGACCTCTGTTAAACCATTCGGGGAGACAAGGCGAGATGTTATGTTAATGTTCAAAGATATTTAGCATAATGTCCAGGTCCCTAGGATAATTATGTACGTACCCAGTTTGTCGTTGCAATCGCATTCCAGACAAATTCACATCAAAATTCCAACATGAGAATTAGTATGGGCGTCGCGTCTCAACAGCTGATAGGCTGGGGTAGACAAGAGCATCAATCTTAAGACGATCCTAAAAAGGTGGGCTCCGTTATGTAACTTGGTTTTGTGCGAACGTAAACAGTCGCGCAGACTGAATATATTATGCAAAGAGTTTTTATTTCGACGCCTCGCAGGACACGCATTGGCTGTTTCTGTGTAGTCTTACATGCAAATATGGCAAAGGACTCCTGGTACCTACCACGGGCAATCGTTTCTTTCAAATTGTATCAGTTAGCCTACCTACAGGAGTCCGCTGGGTGCGGGAAGCATAGAACCGGTCAAAGTGGCGGAGCTTCAGAGAGGCCTTTTTCCAGCAGTGGACGTCTTTCGGCTGTAATAATGATGATAAAGCTACCTATAACAGTAACTAGAAGTTTGCGTCAGTAATATGCAAACACTTCGCAAATCTTATCTTATCTTGCGAGTTCACGACTGTCTAAATATACTTCATGATAAAATACCGATTCGAATAATATCCCGGGGTTATCATTACATAACCTCAAAAGATAACAAAAAAGTCAACAAAAGCTAGTCCGGAGCTCTCGCCAGCTCGCTACCATCATGTAATTCGTGAAATTCAATGACAAAAAAAGTAGATAAAAACTAGCCAGTTCGCAAAAAAATTAACGGCAACCAAATCTGACAGAACGGGACAGATGTAGTGGATTGCAACCGTTAGAAGGAGACGGATGTGCACGCCATCTTGCCTGCATCGAGTCTTTAGTCACGCGCAGTAAAACAGCGTTTCTATTTTTTGCGCGCTCTCGTCTGACCTCGTTGGTTTATCGTTATCATACGGCTCTAATAATAAATGGATTTCGCTCGTCATGGAATGTGCGTGCACAACAAGCGGGCATAGCAATAACGAAGATAACCTTCGCCCGAGGCTCGTCAAATTTATAGGCCTGCAATGTGCAGCCGCTCAATTAATTGCACAAATTACCTTAGCCACTAAATCAATTTACATTATACGCTCAAACTGCCTCCCCGTTGTGCCAATGGTTATTGCGTAGATTAGTTAAGATTACTCGTATAATGCTCTATATTGTTGTGTCTACTGTTCCTTTCGATAAACTACGGCCCACTTAACCCCTTAATAGTAAAGTTCATAGTCAATTAGTACAACAGCACTGAACACAGTTGTGAACTTTCGACGTCCGTGCAAACAAGATACAATTGGCCGCCTTTCGAGCCTGTCCCTGTTTAATAGAGACGTTATAAACTAACGATCACGATATTTCGTGACTCAGTGTTCAATAAGTATAAGCTATGTACTTACTTATTAATGACGTTGCGTGACTATTTACAATTTGTTACAAAGTATTTAATTCAACATTATCTGAATTAATTTGTTGTTGGTTTTGAAAGCACCGTTTTTTCATAAAAGGCTGCGGATATTTCCGAGGCAAGTCAAGGACGGATCAAACACGAACCCATTGAGAGCGGCGAGCACGAGTGAAGCTTCTTGATATCGGATGCAATGATTTACTGACTCAATAATGTGGCCATTTAGTCATTAATCATGATGCTCAGACATGATTTGTGACGTTAAATCGTGCAATATCCATAAAATTCAGTTAGTGCTGGCTCTGTAGACACTGTAGACAGACTATGCCTTGTAGGCGACATAAAATTCCATTACAGCTTTAAAGTACATCTTAGTTAGCTGCACAAACTTCATGACCTAATAAGAATAAATGTGAAGTAAAATGAATCCTTTGTCTGGAAAAGTGTACGGTGATAAAATTGAGGCGTTTTCACGTAAGTATATAAAACATATACCCGGTACTTTTAAGAAAACTTTACTAGTTAGAATAACTCCGGTCGTTTGGAAAACAAAACTAACTTGAGGCAATGAATAAGAAGACACTATAAATTAACTCGGGTAATGTAATACAAAGTTTATTCGCAGCCAGACAGCAATTACGTCGAGAACTTTAAGCGGTATTCACGAACACCAAAGAGGACGGGAGGCCTCTCCCTCCTGCGCCCTCCCATCGCTCACCCCTTTGAAACGGTTCAAACTCACAGCAGGGGGGAAAATTGACAAAGTTCCTCCACCCTCGGATTCTATCCGATTATTTTGGAATCTTTTAGGGCTTCTAACTTTGTTTGACACTTGGGACTGAGAGAAAAAGTTGATCGTTCAGTGGATTAATTGAATTCACCGCGGTTTCATTACGCATTGTTGTCAGTGGGGGCGAAACTTCTGTTGTGGGTACTTGTTGAGCGGATACAACATTACTTCCACTTAAATAAACACCCTTCACCGTTTTACTGTTACGTATCGCTTCGTGATTCGTATCGGTAGAGAGAGAATGAATGCCAAATTACACAATCCAATTAAAATGTGAATGAAAACAGGGGTTTCATAACAAAACAAATGAAAGACGAAGAAGTGGCAAATAAACATGTTATTTTAAAGTAGGAAGGCTACGAGCTGGGAGGCGACAAGAGTTGGGCGCAGTCCACAAAGTTGGCAAGTTCGGAACTTCTGCTGGCTTGAACTCGGCTGCTTCAAAACTGTAATGGCTGGAAGCAGATAATCTGCAAGTTTGTCACTGTAAGCAAACTTCGCTAATATGATCCGTAATTACTTTCCAAGCATGATCTTGATAACGCTCAAGTATTTTACTCGGAGAGAATATTAAATTACTCGAGTCTTTGATCAATATCAGCTTCAAATTAGTAACGAAGCCGTTAAAATAAAAAAAAAACAATTTTATTCAATCAAGGTAACGTTGATTAAGTCATTGGGCTTTATTTTGAAAGTGTTAAGAGCATTCATTCCACACGGGCTGGTAACATCGCATGTCTATGCATGTGTGTGTTTGTTTTTAATGAAATTGAATTTTTAATGAATATTTCATTAAAAACAAACAAAAGTACATTTTTTTCAGCCAATCTTTGGTATTTACATTTATTTTTAACATTTACTCTTTAATAAAAACATTGAATCGTACTAACTAATGAAAATAGAAAATCATTGAAAGTACGTCGATTTTTATAAGTAAATACCAAAATAACTGTAAAAAAATACCATACAAACTTTAAAAAAAAAATTCCAAGGATCTAGTGCATGGCTGAAAAAATTTTTACTTTTGGTTATATTTAGTGAAATAACCACGAAAAACCGTTATAAATGCGCCGTTGCCAGCTCGCTTGGGATGAACGCTCTTAAGTCCAAACAAAACATTTTATCAAAATAAATGAACAAAAGAAATTCCAACAATAATCAGGCAAATATTGACTGCCTTGGTTTACGGATAAAAAATAAAAGTTAAAAGAGTCAGTAACTTACGTAACACAATTAACTACCCAGTAGACGGAGAGAAATAAAACTGTAGCAATAAAATTGGAACAATAAACGTCGCGTATAAAAATAGGACAATCCGTTCAAACTTTGATTTTAATTAAATAGAGAAACAAAGAATAACAAGAAACTTTTATAACGAGCAATTCTCGGAGAACATGAACTATACGTCCATATAAGAAAATGTAAAATCTTATAATGTTTTTAACTTTCCGTGCCAACTTTAAGTTCAAGTCTGAAAATGTATAATGGTGTTGCTGAATTTACAATTAAATAGTAAAGTGCATATTCCTGTTTCTCTTATAATCGTTCTTTTATAATTATTATTTTTAGAAATCACTCTAGATAAGTTATAATCAACTTTCGGTGAACAAAGAAGATAATGATGAGTTTTAACAAGCCAGATAAGGATAAATTAGACGTAGTTTATGTTGTGAATACAAAATATGATACAAACAAAGATGATTAAAATATTGACACATATTAAGACAATGTTGCAGATAAGCAGAGTGAACCCCAACTTAATACAAACAAGGGTACGTGAGTCGGACTTGGTATCTGCAAATCAATGAATAACTTAGTGACACAGAACTTCGACGTTATATTAGTTATATAATTGAGTTGTACGGATTCACCAACTTCGGGAATTGATTATTAACTCAGAAATTGGTATTGCAAAGGAAAGAGAACTCCATTTAATTCTGTCTTCAAACTTTGAGAAAACATGAAATTGTTCTTCAAGTTATAATAATCAAAGGAAAACAATATTTATGACTTTGCGAAATACGTTTCTAATGCAATGATGGATCAAATTGATTACTTTTCCTGATGGTAAATTAGTTTGTAGATTACTGGCCTCAGTTTCTCCTTATTAGTCTTACAAGATTAGGGTCTCGGCAGCTAAATTACATACGATCATTATGTTGAAACGGCAAGTAATGAACTTCAATGCTACCTACCTAAATAAATTATCTTCGATAAAATCATTATTATTTACAGGTAAATTACTAAGCGAACCTCTAATCAGAGGTTAATTAATTTTGAAAGTAATTAAAGTAGACAGCACCTAATTACACTTTCAATTGGATTTAGTGAAAGTCAAATATTTGGGGAGAATAAAATATTAGGTAAGTGGGTACTGATAAGATTTAAGCTAAGCAACGTTCTTATCAAATTAGTATAATTTTATCTTGTCAATTTTATTGAAGATAAAATATCGTAAGTTATTGACAATTTTCCACAATTACTCGATAAACATCTATCGGTTATCAACGAGTTTATCATCGAATATACTAAGTATAGGTATGTCTGGAATTCCGCATTGATAGACGAGGTCTTTTGTTTATACTCTTTGAAGTATATTCTGCAACATGTTTTCATCATAATAACCATATTTCATCGTCATTAATAATAATAAATCAGTCTGTATAGTCCCACTGCAGGGAAAATGCCTCCAATGTTAACAACAAAATCCAACTCCATCACAATCCTTTTTAGGGTTCCGACTTCCGTACCTCAAAAGGATAAAACGGAACCCTTGTAGGATCAGTCGTGTGTCCGTCTGTCCGTCCGTCACAGTCAATTATCTCCGAATCTACTAGACCGATTAAGTTGAAATTTGGTTCACATTCATTTCTGTGGCGCAAACGCAGAGGTGTGACGTGAATAGACGAAATCTGTATATAGGGGTCACTTTTGGGGGGCAAGATGGAAAATTTAAAAAATATTACAAACTGCATCGTATGGCATATCAAATGAAAGGGCTTGTTGTGAGGATCTCAAATATTTTTTTTTTGTAATTTTAAAATAAATAGTTTCCAAGTTTTTCAAGAAAATGGACGAATTTTCATTAAACATGTTGTTTGTTTTCACTCATTTTACTAGAACAACTTTAAGTAAAACCAAAACCCAATATCAGTATTTAAGTAAATCTGATATTACAATCGGCGGCGGCGTGACCACTAAAGTTTCTACAAACCCTATTTGGTATTCAACGGATGTAACGAGTCCCAAATCCACGGCCACTAGGGTGAAACAATAACTGTAAATTAAGCTGGAAACTCATTAAAAGCGAGCCGAGAGAGGACGGTGCTTCAACATGTTTTATACGATCGAACTTTAATTGGGAGGACCGAGGTTCACTTGATATTTGTTAACTTACTCAAATTGGTTTCAATTCTCAGTAAATCCTCGACACTTTTTGTAAGCGCATTATTTTCGGAGATAACACCTTTTGCGCTGTTACATAATGTTTCATTTCTGCCATTTATATTTGTATTGCTGTTTATGTAAAACGTTCTTTTACGACAACATCGTGGAAGCGATCCTCTTCCCTTTCCGTTTAAAAAATCTGAATTTTATCATCGTTACGACCTTTACGATCTTTATATTTTCCAACCAACATGTTTGTGTGATATGAGTAATCACAGCGGGTAAAGTTGATTCTGTGAAAATGATTCCACATTTATATTCAAGTTAACTGCTCCAGCAAAGGTCGATCCGGTCGTTTACAGAGAAGGGAAACCATCAATCAACATTTAGTTGATACGACCACTTGGAATACGATTACTTGTACATCGACGTTGGCGCATTTCCAATTCCACTTCAGATAGCTATTTACAACCGTAGAGTTCATGTACTAGCTATAAATAAAAATGTACTAATTGAAATAAAATGCCATGACGGAATGATAAGCAATGAATGCTGTAGATACAAATGTCAACGAAGGAACGTTGTAAAATGATTAAATAATGTTCAAACGTGTACTCAAGATAAGTAGAGAAAGTAATTTAAAACATGTTAAACAATGCACTATTAAGTATTAATGTGTTTATACATGATTGAGAATAGAATTGTGTAAGAAAGCCGATGAAAGTTGGTATATTTGCGCATTTAAAAGAGCCTGAGTCATCGCATTTACGGTTTGTTTTCCTTCCTACTACTACGTTCCGAATTGGGAAGCATAATTTATGGCTTCTCATTTTATGGATAACGTAACGACTGACAAGAATCGTATGAAGTTTGGGCCCAAACAAACAATCTATGATGTGAATACATTTACATGTTTAGTATACAAAGACTTAGATACTTATTGCGAACAATGTTTAATTTAATTTGCACTTGCGGTAAACCCCAGAACTACGCATCAAACATTGTAATAAGACTCAAGAATAAACACTGACTACTACGTAATCAAACTGAATCAACAAAACAAGCAAAGCATAATGACTGGGCAAGAATACCCAAACGTGATAGCATCAGAGAAACTAAAAACATCAACGATAATATATTAACGATACAATATTTCATGACTTTTAATAACTTCAATTGTAGATAATTAAGCACAATTTGTTGTTCATACTAAAATCGATTACATTTGTAAAATACGAAACGTAATTCGTAAAGTCTAAATGCCCTTGAGATTGCGACCATATTCTGTCGTTGGAGCGAAGCCAACCAATTCGCGATACAGCATTAATTCGCTTACTTAACACACCGTTTTATCGTTTTCGGCATCGGATTGTGACATAGCATATTGTAAGGAAATGTTAATATTTGCTATAACAAATAAGTATGTCTGCATATACCATATTGCTGTACCAGTTTGATACAATACAAACTGGCAGTTAGTAGGATAATCGCACCAGTACCTACATAATAATGTTTCAGTAAGCTGCTTGGAAATAACAATCCGCATAAATAATTGCCTCGTTCACGGCCGCGATCTTTGTGGATGTAATAAAATTGTCTCCAGCTCTCGACGTTTCCTCATTGTGAGGGTCACGACCTCTTACATCGCCTCTTTATGTATTTCATCTCAATTTTATACGCCAAGCAAATTACTGAAATTTTCTTAACGCTCAAAGTCAAATTACACTCATTGAAGATTATTTGAGAGAACGTCGCCCGTCATAAATATTGTCCTCTGTTCATTGTTTCCAATAAAAAAATATGAGAAATGGCAGCCATTACGGTGGGCCACGTTTGGCGTGCCGCCATGGTCGTCAGCCTCGCCTTGACCAACATCGAGACGTGATCCGAGATGTCCGTTTCACTGTATGCGCATATTGATTACCAGATTACAGAGTTCCTTTGCATAATTCGCCAGATGCATATTGATACGAAGCTGTTTAAAAGAGAGAAAAAAACAACAAATTCTTGTTGTTGTTTTTTCTCTATGAAACTAAATCTTAATTTAAGCGATGTCTTCGTAAAGCGAACTGGCGGTAATTGAACTGAGAAAACGAATAGTTAAAAAAACCTTGGAGTGATTGTTATTTATTTACCATTTAATTAAAGGTTTTTAAGTTAATCACGACAGTCAACAGCAAAGACGTCAGGCACTGTTGATCAAGTAATCATCGAGTATTAAAATGTCAGATTGAAAATGCAAACGAGGTAGAATACGTCACCACGTGGCGTGGGCGCATTCCCACACTTTGTTTCATTCTTGTCACATTTATTGTTGGAACTCGCCCATTCTCTTGATTAAATATGCAGATAGAATCGTTTATTTCCAAACCATCAGTTATTTTAGTTCATTTGTAATCTAGAAAATAATTAGAATGTTCATTAACAAGGGAAATGAGCTAAAATCATTAGCATAACCGTAATATAGTGTCGTTTTCATGATATGTAGGTAGGTACCTGTTTTACAAAATATTTATTTAGTTTACTATCAATAAATAGCTGACAACATACGCAAATGGGTGACCAGACCAATTAATTTAAAAATGTATGTTTTTATTATTAACAATTCAATGTTACATGGAATATGTACATGCTCATATCCTGTCGAGAGCTCCCAGACAAACAATTTTATTAAGAGACATGATTGTGGTGATAAAGGCGTAATGAAAATAAACTGTAGTTGTGACCTAGTTCACAATCGTACGCTAGTTTGTTTAAAATGATAACACGCCGTTTCCAATGATAAATTTAATAATGAGGATTTCTGTTATCAGGAACACTTGAGAGATAGCGCGACAATGTAAAAACACGACGAGTGAAAAAGTGGCTCAAGCGGTCCTATCAGCAGTCAAACTTAGGTATCAACAATTAAGTCAACACAAATTCACATGATTATTAGCTTAGTGAGATTATTACCATCAGCAACATAATGAGTAAGTTGTAAATGCGGTATAAATAGGGAAAATGCAAGACTGGAACGCACAATATTTGCGCAGCAGATAATCAATTTCATGTCCATGGAATACAACGAACAGAGCGACGTATGCTGTTTATTTTCCTGTGAATACCGAAGAATCGCCTGGGAAGTATAAGGACTATATTATTGAATACTTCTTAGTTCATTCTTACGGAATACGGCTGTTTATAGACGAAAGGTGCCCGGCTGCGTGCGTCTATTGTGTATTGTTATGATTTTCAAACCGAATGCATTAGCTAGAACACATGGCTTTTAACATTACCAACACGCTTCTCCTTTTGTTTACAGCTTTATGTTTCCGTAAGAAAATAAAAAAAGCGATAAATAACTTCTGGGAAAGTTTCTAATACGATCTATTGTCACGGTTTTGTACCGAGTTCAATATCGTCTTATAACTTGATACGGGCTGGTGCGTGATATCGTACATGTTATTTCCTATGTTATAAGCTGCCAATTTTTTTTTGCGATCGATTGAGAGATAAAGGTATGCCTTATATCAATTTAATAGAATACAAGATTAGTACACGCCATTTATCACTCAACATTCAATTAAGAAAGCATTATTAGAGTCCTCATTAGCAGCCATTTCAGATCAAGATTATTAGATATCTAATACGTATCATAAATTTTTATCTTGAGTAGTTCGTCGTAGGTGTGTCAATAAAATCATTCGAGATCCATTTAAATGATATATAATGAGATATTTTATGATTTTTATTCCGTTGTGATTTACAATGGAAACATTTGGGCGATGTCTGGCAAATGTTTTGGCAGGGAGCCCGACATAACACATGTGCATATATAAGTGTTTGTATGAATATATATTCTTTAATGGTTGGGAATACGTCGGGAAATGTAGTTACACTAAACGAAAACTGACACGTCTGATTTATCATGACAGTTTGAAGTACATTATGCGCTGTTTTGATCAAATGCTTGCCTCTGAAGCTCTGAGCCTGACTCATAAGGACACGATAAAGTATGAATGAATTAAGAATTATATTATATTTCTAGAACGTAGGTAAGTCTAGTGTTAAGTGAGCTAGTCGTATCTGTTTAAATTAATAGTTATGCAGACAGCACAACTCACAGTGAACATAATAAGCAAATGTGGTGACACGGGACAGAAACGTGGCATAATTTTCATAAATTAAATTTATACACATAATCAGTCAGCCTATAATGTTTCCTGTGCTGAGCCACAGGCCTGCTCTTGGTCTCGAAGTGGCCCTTATCAACCACGTGAGCCCAGTGCGGGTTTTGGTAGATGCCACATGTTTTAAAATTTTTGGTTCTCTGACACGCCGTTTTCCTTCACCGTTTTGAGAGGAGTGAAATAATTTACACAAAGTAAAGCGCTTGTATGAGTTCGAACCTACGAATTTGCGGCTGTTACCACTGAGCTACCACTGCCATCAAATTCATTTTACCATCGTGAAAATTATGAGTCTGAATTGTCATTATGTCTAAACTTTGGAATCAGTAAATTCGTCATTTTTAATGTGGCTAATTGGTTCTAATCCAAAAAAAATCTGTAAGTATTTAGTACTTTTAATTTTATGTTATGTGGGTAAGCAGAGTTTTATGAACGCAAAATCTTGTTACACATAACAATGTATTCAAAATAAAAACCAAAACAAAAGACTCCACAGCTAAAAATATTAGCACAATGAAAACGCCGAGGGGATTAAAGGAAAATAAACGGCTGAAATTCCGCTGAAACGGCGAAAAATTCCCTTTGAATCGCCCCATTCCATTCAATAAATTCCTAGTATCGAAGGGGGGACAAATGCCTATTGATTTCCTCTATCCTCGAACACAAATGCGTCAGAGCTGACGTCACATGTTTATTTTTGATCCACGCTGGTCACTCAGTCATGAATCTAGCCAATTTTGCATTGTGATCACTGTGACAGGTTTCCGGCTATATTTCACCGGGTAATAGGTGCTCTGTATAGCATTGGTAATTTCCTAAGAAATATGGTAACGCTTTCGACAGGCTAAATTTTAGGTGAACATAACAGTAGACAATTAGCGTTGTGCGACCCGAAGCAAGAGACGCAATTTATTTAGATTATTTTGCGTTGTCAATCTTCTGTACTAGTACTATTATATTATGTATTATGTGGTTATACAATGGATATGTACTTCCTGGAAGCGACAAACATCAGTAATGACGACAGATATGAGCAGAACTTTCAATATGATTATGCTTGAAGAGTATTTCACTTCAACTGTTAAGGAAAATCCCATTCCAATGACACTGTACAGTTCTTGCAACACACGTGACAAGATTTTGATAATATCCTGAACAGAAACTGCTTTCAAAACTCGACTTAATTCCGAATCGGATGATTCGAAACAAATTAGCGTGCTATCACTAACGATTCGGAAAGTCACGACCGTTTAGCATGGATAACAGACCGAACGGTAATCAGGTCGACAAATATCGCTTTACGTACAATGAACGAGGCTCATGGGAAATTAATTCCCCACGCTGCTGGTTCAGGGCGTGGTGTGGTGACCTCGCAAACAACACTACTTATTGGATTAGATAGGTTTGTATATCAGCTGAAATATGCCAAAATAGGTGTCGACCAAATTGTTATAGTGCGACAAGGATCTTTCGGCACCTTTTGATATTGATAGGGGCGTTGTTGGTCATCATTTGTGAAATTGTCACAGAAATTGTATTGAATAAACAAGAACATGCCGAATGGTCCTTAGCATAATCAGCCTGTTCTTACTTCTGGGACATAGGCCTCCTCTCAGTGAGAGGGAGTGGGCCGTAATCCACCACGCGGACCCAGTGCGTGTAAGTAGATACAAATGTCTTTGGATTTTTGGTTCTATGTTTTCCTTCAACGTTTATAGAGCTGAGCTGTGGTGATAAAAGAATTAACACAAAGCAAAGCTTCTGTCTGGGTTCAAACCTACAACAATTCGTAACTGACGGCCTTTACCACCGGGACTCCACTGCTACATTGGTCCTATAGTATTGTCATTATAAAAATGTGTCGATAACTTTATTCCTCATTAAACTTTTAAACAAAAGAGTGACGGTTATCGAACAATGAGGCTAATTAAGAAAATATTTCCTCTTGTGAGCGATAAGCTATAACGAAATATTATCCTAAAATGTTGCCAAATTCGAGTGAGTAACCCACTGTTACAAGTGTGTTTTCCCGAAATGGCATGACGTATGATTAAAAATATATAGGTATTGTGAAATGCCTACCTACAAAAGGCCAATGTGATAAAACAGATAATGGAATAGAAACACATTATAATATTGACTGTCTACTTAAGATAACAGTAGAATTTAATGTATTTAATGTTGGAAGTTTAGAGGCCAATGAAAATACATGTTGACTGTACCTTCAGACTTTGTTGATACTGTAAATCTCGGCGTACCTGTAACAACAAACAAACAAATTGTAAATAAAATACTTAAACAATAACCCCTTTATTTCTAAACGTTGCTTAAAGTTAACTAATGATTAGCGACTGTTTAACCATACATTTTTGACGTTTAACATCTCTTAACTTTAATCAACGTTTATGAATATACCTACCTATGATTAGTGTCAAGGTTTCATTAAGGAACATTCATGGCCTCGGTTTCTTATGATAACAGACTGCAAAACAATAGATTTGATTCCGACAAGACTTTTTCATCTCTGATAAATTTCTGAACAAGATAAATCGATGAGGAAAAAACACTTAAAAAGTGGTTTTATCATACGATGCAGATAAAGCTATTTACTGAGTACCCGATAAGGAGTAGAGGAAGTAATAACTGAATACATTTTTCATTGGAACGCATTTATACGGGTAACATTGTTAAATCTTGTGCCAGCTGCTTCGCCCGCGTGGAGGTCAAAAATTAACCCACAAGAACGTGCTAACGGTTATGAGTTAATCCAGGTTATATATTCTGTATGTGCCAAATTTATTCAAATCCCGTTCGGCCATTTTCACGTGAAAGAGTAACAAACATACAAACATTCACATTTATAAAACCAGGAGGATATGTATTTCTTTTATTGTAGTGCTGGGAATAACATAATTAAATTCGCGGAAAAGTTCTTGGTAGGCATATAAACATATCTAAAATTACTGTTGTTAGTGCGGAATTAAATACATAAAACATAAACTGTGTCGAACAGAATTCCCGCTGCGATAACCTCGCTGATAACACCAAAGTTCCCGGTTTTAATTGAATTAATTATTAATAATTAAAAGTATCACAAGACCAACCTACTACACTAGCGTATCTTTGATCTATTTTCGAATTTTATGATGGCAAGGAGCAGTGAGTGACATAAAATATATCAATGAATCAACTTTCACTAATTTGAATTTTAATAGCACTATAGATCGTTAGTCTGACGTCGTCGGTTAATGAGACCGCCACTCCTTCGGGTAGTGACCCATAAAAAACCCGTTGGGTGGAGTGCCACCCAACGGTCCATTGCGCTAATTAATTGCCTGTTAAACTGCAGTTCCTTGTATGTTAATTCTTGATGGTGCAACTGACTCGCGTACATTCAAACCGGATTAGTTTATAATTGAGTTTAGTCTTTGGTATCGTTGTAAAACTATTATGTTCTAAGGCTCGGGAAGTTTCACGGTTTGATTGGTTTATGGTCTTATTATGAGTCATAGACTATTTTATAGTGGCATTTTAGTACCTATCAGGATTA
Source organism: Polymixis lichenea (assembly GCA_949091785.1). Taxonomy (NCBI): domain Eukaryota; kingdom Metazoa; phylum Arthropoda; class Insecta; order Lepidoptera; family Noctuidae; genus Polymixis; species Polymixis lichenea. Next base: position 7,964,366 of record OX420942.1, read on the forward strand.
GGATAAAATCGTGGCAAATTATCTAGCCAATGATAGATGGTAGGTAATCTGTTATTCTTTTTATGCCAAAAATTATTAGTTGGGGTCATCAAATTGTTGTTGGTACCTACTGCAAAAGTATCTACTACAAAATCATTTATTATTCCAACATAAAATCATAAAATTATTCATTACGTGCAGTACAGTTGCTAGCATTATAGAAAGTGAGTGCGGAACACCATGGTTTCCACTGCAAACATTCTCTTGGTAACGGTACAGTGGTCCATCTATCATATTCAATTGCATGTCCGCTGACAGTCGCTGCTATAGCCACTTAAATATAGCTCTCGTCAAGTGTCCGCTTGATGAGGATGGATTTATTTATCGTTGGGACGCATTGACGTCTCTGAATTGGATCAAACTGGATTTTAAAATCGACCACAGAATACCTTCGAAATTTAAATCCTCTGATGTGATCAAACCGGATTTTTCGTGTTTTCGACCACAGAATTAGTACCTTCGAAATTTAAATTCTTAGTACGCCTGTATTTATTTAGAATAGGTGCAGTGCCTAGCGTGCGCTGTGTGTACGCGGACAAAACCGGTTTTTCAAAATGCGTCACAACAAAGAAAATTCCTTGCAACATTCTTGTGAAATTCGCAAACATTGAATAGGTATTAATTCCATCAACACTAACGAAATTATACACTATTTTTTAATGTAGTACAAACAAAGATATTCCGTAATACTATGAGGAAATACGATAGCTGTGTCATCATACCGCCAGCGGATATAACATGATAAACTGTAATTATAATGTAGTCAAAGGAAGTGACAATAAAAAATCCTCGTATGCTAACGCAATGTTGCGACAAAGGGATACTTGGGGCTGTTATCGGGCGTGCGATAAACGTGATAAATATCCAATATCGTGCACTTATGATACAGATAACGGTAACAATCTAGTGGTCGATTGCAAAACGCATGAATGTTTACTTATGTGCGAACGATTCGACTGATAACACACTAGATAAGGTTTTTCCGATGATAATAAATCCATTCAATAACAACCTTGCTGGATGACTCGGCTGGTATTCTGGTAATAAAAACAACTTTGTTCTAATTATACCTACCAAAAAGTTTTTATCTTTATTTGTCCGTTTAATATCGTAAGAGCGGTTTGACCTTTAGTCTAATAAATTCAAGATTTAATAATACATTTTCGTGTTTCAAGGTGTCTTATTTTTCATCATCTGCAGGCTTAGCAAGAGAACCGTAGAGAAGCGTCTTGTCGACAGAAGAGTAGACAAAAATGGCGTTTCCGTGTAGACAGTTGACAGTTTTGAACCGAGAAATATAGACAAGCGATTTATATTCTACGGTAAAGTAGAAATAGAAAGTGTCATGCTAAGCCTGCAGGTTCTGTAACAAGAATAGACACCCTAATTGAACGTTGTGTTTGACCTTGGAGGAAGTTTTTTTTCAAAAGCGATCAAGGTTTTGAAGCCCTTTCGGGCTTTGGGGTTGAGTGCAAGGGTGGAATGTGTCGACAGGTGCAGCATATGGCGTCGAAAAAACAAACGAAAGTCAGTTGCCACTGCCACTCAAGGATAAACTACTTACATTCAAATGGGGATCTTTCTTATTGTATTGTGTTCCATTTAAAAGTCGTCAAATTATTTTGTGAACTGAAGTTGGCCATTTAACACAAGCTATTGTAGTTGAAAATTGGTTTTGTTTGATAATTTTCCAGCGAAAATTGTTCAATATTTGAGCCATTCAAGTCGTGCAATCACATTCACGAATTTTACGGAATTCCTTTTGTATTCCAACCATATGTTTATTCTTAGACTTCAAATAGATAGATACCTTTAAATTGTCTTCTTAATCACTGTACCTTCGTTTTTCTTAATGAGAATTTAATTAAGTCTTTGCGTTCTTAACTGATGGATAACATTCTTGACCGAAATATTCAGTAATCAATACACTCAAGAGTTTCATCAGAAACCGTCTGTAGGTTTATACAGATACCAGTCAAGGAAAAGGTCAGTATTATTCAGAATTTGCAATGTAAATATAATATCAAAACACGCTACGTAACCGAAGAAATGGGTATATATAATAATAAAACAAACGGTAGGAATGGGTCCAGCTGTGCGAGGATCAAATGTCAAAATTCGTGATAAACTAAAGGTCATGTGGTAAGTCAAAACATAATAAGGCTTATCTTACAGCGAGCTCGTTTAGCAGAAGTCGGCCATCTGATCTGACACAAGTAGTGGGGGCACGACCCCGGCATGCCAGAGTAATGGGACCAAACACTACGCCTCGGGTTTCTAAAGAAACATTGACGTCTTGCACTAAGAAAGTCCTTAACTTAATGAGTTTGTACAAGATCGAGTTTCGAATGATGCAGAATAACTTATTTTTAACTCACAAGTCCCAGTATTCGAATGTTAACGCATTCAATATTAAGAAGGTCATGAGTGTATTTGTTAAAGAAATACCTGCCTTACTGGTTTTATAAGTATTGCTAAAGACTACACAATTAACTAAAATACAATTCAGTGTCAAACTTGAGGTCACAACGCGAGTACCTGGTGTTAAAACTGTGAATAACAATCCTGAACAGAATTAAGACATATTTGCATAATTTAAACATTCAACATGTGTTTACCATATTAATGAGAATCGTGAGTGTATAAACAAACTCATATCTGACATAAGCCAAAGCATCTTTAATGAAAACAAAAACCCGCACATAAGAATCTTGATGATGTTAGATTATTATAATTTAATTCATTATTCAAAGGCAGATGTTACGTAACTTCTTATATTATAATCATTTATATTTTTGCTAGTAAAGTGTAATAAAGAACCGCGAAAGACGAAGTTTCTCCCTATTATTAGAATCCGAGGAAAGAGCATTAAAAGTTTGGCATTTCTTTTGAGAAGTTTGTTAAAGTTCGCAGGAGCAGTGGCGGGCAATATCGGGCTAAACTGAGATTTATATCCGCTTACGAGTTCTTTGACAACTGTCTGTAATGTTTCACTTGATTGAGAAAGTTTGATAACTCTTAATTTGTTACCAAGCTTTGCACTGATGACCTTTTGCTTTCAAGTTCTGTGTTGCACACTGCGGTATTTAAAACTTGTTTGTTGCCAATTTAATTGAAATATTACGGCTGTCAGTTGAAATGCATAATATAGACACGACTAACAAGTTTCACAACAGCACCATTCAATGTGTCTTAATATTCAAGTTCGTTTGAATATCGCAGCGGAGAGGAAAACTTTATCTAATTAAGACTTTGGCAGCCTTTAGACTACTACACATTAGACAATAAAGTCAAAATGTCATGAAACTTGTCTATTTGTGTCTCGTATTTCCAATTCGTAGAAATTCGTGGTTATTTGATAGTCGTTATGGGTCATCAGAAGCCCGAAAGTCTCACAACTAGTCTTACTAAGGGATGTCGTATTACTTGGAATCTGGGTTGTGGAAGTCACTTAGATACTGTTATTCAACTGCATCCGGCTAGACTGGAAGACGACCCCGATTGGAGAAAGGCTACGCAGATGATAATAATGATGATTCTCAATTCGTAGACAGACAATTCGGAGACATTCTTGTGTGTCTGTTGGACTGTCTTTATTTTAATCAGCTGTGTCAACAAACGAGTATATTATTCAAAGAGTAATGAATAATAATACAGTATTTATATTTTTTTTATATATTATTCATATTAAAACTTCCGATACATTCAGCTGATACCTGGTATCTACATTCTAGTGATTATTAGCTCAGTTGCTTGTTAAGGTTACGCCAAAGTGACCTACGCTACACAAAGAGGCGGCAATGTCGAAAGCGCATAATTTTGTTGGCTTTTTCTCACCTTTATCATTGTTTATTGTGCGGATGTTTTATAAATTTATAAGGTCAGTTTTTTGTTTGTGGAATTGCTTCTTCAGTTTGATATATGCTAGCTGTTATCTGTGACTTATAGGCAATCCAGGATGAAAGGAAGCCTATGTCGTCTGAAGGGCATGGTCTACCGATGTTCCGAATTTCGTTCAAATCTGTTCAGCCGTTTCGACGTGAAACCGTAACAAACAAACTTACTTATTTTCGCATTTATAATATTAGTTCGGTTTGCTATAGTATTTTTCCTTCACTAAGCAAAATTTTTCATATTCATTGGCATTTATTTCATTACTTACAACATCCACTTATTGCGTCTTCGTCTTTTTATCTTGTCGTCAGTTCATGTTATTATGCAGTTTATTGCAGATTGAAATTCAATTACATAAGTACTACGTACTACTCGGGAACCGCAGACTGACCAACTCTTTATGACAGTATCACAATTACAATAATTGTCATTGAAACCAAATTAATTGTCATCTGGAAATCGATTTCAATAACTAGGTATTCATTTCCTTTTCCTTCCGTACAGTTGACAATGGAAATAATTTATTGTCCATTATATCTTGAGTCACGGTTGAAATAAAAGGACACTTGAATTTCAATTACCTACAGCTCTGGGTCGCGATTACCGACTTCTTGTTATTTTTATTAATTTCAAGAAAATAAATACCTACCTAAAGCCTTATTAATTTCTGATTAGATATTTTTTAACTTACATAAACGAAGCTAATCTAACAGATAATCTTTTAATGAAACAAGTCCATGTAGACATAATAATTTCGCGATTCTTATCAACGAGAAATAACGACAAAGTTATCACTATCAGCAATACGATTATTTTTATGAGTTTTGTTCTAGAAAGCGTTTTAATAACAAATGCTCTATCACTATCTTACAAAGCTTGTTATCGTGAAATTACACAGTCTATGTGACGATAAGGTGTTGTCAACTCACGACACGTAGGTACCTAAATATGTTGCAAGATGTGTAAATAAACAGCAGATTAGTATTTAGCGACGGCTACAAAGTGAAAAGCGATTGGTTACGTTAATGTCCCACGACATTGTGACCTGCCGCAATTATGTCACTCACATTCACAAACTGCTGTAAATCTGTCATACATTCACCATTTTCCATCCATTGTTATCGACCATTTTAGCGATACGCCGGATAACACATCGATCTCACAGTAAATCCCGATGCTGCAACGCACCAACGAATTGTTTACGTTTTTTTGCGCATGAAAAAAGCTGGTACATATACCCCATATTTAAGCTGTAGAATGCCTCTTTCCAAAGATTTAAGGGGGATTTTTTGTTGGCCGACAAAAACCGGTGCTTTCTGCCCGAAATGCTTTGTGAGTTGTAATTATAAGTAAGAATAACTTTGGGAATATCTTTTGTTACAGGAGGGGAGTTTTTCTATGCGGGTAACGACCGCGGCAGGTGGTATATAAAATGGCGGCTGATAAATAAATTACAAGAAAAAAAGTGCAACAAAAACTGTAGAAGCGAGGACGGGCGAGCCCGCCAATGTCAAATAGAGGTCGTCGGGACATACAACGATTTATCAATTAAATATTATGGCTTTGTGGTTTCATTTTGAGGAAAACAGGTATTTTATTTACTAAGTATTATATTTAACAAGAAATATGGGCTTAGTTAGTTACCAACACAATAATAATAAACATATTATTATTAACATCGGAGAGTAGGTAGTGTCATGGGTATTTACATACTTATGAATATAAGAACAATATTACCATATTAATTAAATATTACGTTTCGGTCTTTGCACAGTTGGTAGAACGAAGTAGTTTACATGTTTGTTTTAACATTATCCATGTACTAATTACTGATAACAAAGTCTGTTTAGAGAAAGAATTCCGACTAAATGAACGGGCCACAGTATGTAGGCGCAGACAATTAATTTGAATACCATTTAGTTTTCAATTTACGTATGTTATGATGAGTAGTTCCATGATCACTATCACGTGAATCATAAATTCAATTTCATGCCGCGTGTACCGGGGAACACGTATTCTACACGCGATAAAGTTTAAAGGCCTCGTCTTTGTATTCATCCGGTCGAGTCCATTAATATAATGAAGCCACAACGCCAGCACATCACGTTCCTAGCATTGGCCACGTCCGCATGTGCTACAAAAAGAATGCTTGGTATTATTATTACGATGGAAAAAAAAGCTGACACTATATTTTTTCCGCAGCATCCAGGTAGCGCAACAAAAACCGGGCGGGGAAAGGCGGGCAAACCGGTCTCGTGAAAAAAAAAACACTCTTTGTAAAGGCAAAGGCATAAATCATGCGGGCTCACGACCGAGACCGGTTCGATGCGTGGTCTCGCTCGTCTTGACTCCGCGCAGCTAATGAGCCTTCAATCAAGGTCGACTCTTCGAAAACAGCGACGTTTCCACCACATGTTTCCACTATGTAATTCATAACCCGTTCTGAACTATTGTGTTTTATGAAGACTTGTTGAAGTAGGTATTAATTTTCTATATTATTTTTGTAGTAAATATTTTTCAGTATTACCTGTTCATCCGGTATGGTTATTTATACGATTTTATTAACGTTTTTCTTTCGTACTCTGATTTAAAAATATTAAGTGGTTCATTTTATGTAGCTGTCATTTAAATAAGGTGTCCGTGTATAACAAAGTTTCTTAAAACCGACGGCAAAATTTATACTTATTTAAGGAAGATGAGATCAACAAAATGTAGACAATTATTATTTTTTACGACGGAACACTGAAGGAGATAATAATAAAAGCAACAATGAGCAGTAGCCATTGTTTGAAGCTGAAAACAAACATTTCTCATTAGGCGAGTAGCGCGAACAATCTATTGTTCTCTGAGAGGACATAACGGACCGTGTCGGATTTACGTCAACTGCGCCGACCGACGACCTTTGGAATGCCAAGCAATACAATGGTCCCTTTTACCGATAAGATTACCCATTTTGCCCTAAATCCTTATTACAAATCTGTCTGTGGAAGCCAGTATATTATGTATAATTAAAAGCATCAGTATGTAGGTACCTTTTTCTTAAAGAACAAATTAACAATTCAGAATAACAAACATGCGTGAAACAAAAAATAAACATATAAGTACAGCTATAATAACCTCGTGTTTTCGTAACCTTTTGTTCTTTTACCAGATCTCATAGTAGAAGCACAAAAATAATCGACAAAAAATCAAAAAATATGCGCACAAGGATAAAAATAATGACATACCTACGTTATGTAATTTAATCTATCAGCCTACGGGCACAACGTTAACAACGAGTGGAGTGGAACGGTTGGGTCAACGGCCGGCGGACCTCGGACCAATTCGCGACATGAGATTGAATAATAAGTTGATTGCGAGTACGACCCAAGGCCGGCGGCCATTACTGCGCGTGTCGTGGCGGCCATTTTGCGCAGCGTGCACCCTTCGGAGATTTTCGTGTTCGTCCATGTGACCTAATTTTCCCCATTATCCCGGACTGTCCCGGGAGATGTAACCTCCATTTGAACAATTTCGAGTAAATCAAAAATATACCACTCCTAATTGTTTTTAATGGGTTTTGGTAGCGAGATTCATGATTATGTAGTGTGCGGTATGTTTTAAATTTAAAATAAGTAAGTGGACTAGTTTTAGTATGGGTTGGAATTAGCATTTGGAACTGGTTTTTATCTATAATAAGGTAGGTAGTTAATGTTACAAGCTGACGTGTATTTCCTAAAACCGTTCAGACTTTTAATGACTGAATTATAGACATAGTGATATTGAGAAAGAGGTGATGGAATACTACGAATAAATAAGTAGTATATTAAACACCGTCCAATTTACTTAAATCAAACTATGGGACTATAAATAATACACTCAAGTTTTTTTATGATAATTAAATTTATGCGTGGCAAAATAATGACAGTTTCATTTGCTATAAATAAACGTCATAATCATAACAATCACTTAATTGATCGTTGTGTATATATCTTAGCATAAGGATAAAAAAATTGTACTTATTATAAATAATTGTATTTATAATACTACAGTATTACTAAGCTCTATGGTATTGCATTATCATTGATGTTATTATCCAAACCAGTATAGTAATGCAACTTGTTTTTTTTATTGGTGTAAACTGTAAATTAAATCATTTGTGATTTAGAAAGAACATACTTAGACATGACGGTGTGGCAAATTAGTCATTAAACCTTGGCAAAATATCCAAAAGATAAAGACATAAAAAAAACCTGTTTAATTTCGCTATAAAGATAATATCGCAATAATACACTACCATATTTTCAAAATACTAATGTCAGTTGAAAAAGGTAAAACAAGTTGCTGGATTTTAAAAGTCAAATGAATGTGTACGTAAATGTTTTTTGTTCAAGGATTTCAAATTAAATTAAAAACGAAGTTTCTGCTGGTTGATTACCTAATTGCCTGGTATGTCCCCAATTTCGTTGGGGTCGGCTTCCAGTCTAACCAGATGCAGTTGAATACCAGTATTTTACACGTCGTCTGACGTCCACAACCCTGCTATTGGGTACAGGCGCGGTCCGAGAGGGGGGGTCCTAGGGGTCATGACCAAAGCCGTAAACGTAAAGCTTAAAATAGTATTTTTTTGAAAATAGAATACATTCTCTTAGTAATATGTAGGTATTCTTTGTCTGTGACCCCCCCAAAGTCTTTGGCTGCGACCGCGCCTGATTGGGTAACAAGATACCTCTTGGTAAGACTGATTGTCAGACTTTTGGCCTACCCGCAACGACTGTCAAAGATCTACGAATGTCCTGCTGGTTTATAACAATTAGGTAATTAATAAATAACCACTCAATTAAAGATAAAAGCGTTGCATTTTATCATTCAGTCATTGTTACTATGAGAGCTTATGCAACATGACCTATTTTGCAAATAATTACGCTCAATTAAATTTTCAATTCCTTAGTTAATAATGATTATTTAAGCATTTAGCTCTAGCTCTAACGAAGAAGACCATAGACTCGCTGGGAGGGCAAGATCGTGCGTTTATTATTTCTGGATCACGCTGGATGGACGTAGCAAAAGAGTGTCTAAGCTGGCATTCTCTAGAGGGTGCCTTGTCCTCAGGGGTTCTCAAATAAAAACATTATATAATAAAAGGCTTTTTTATAAGTATTTAGCTCTCCTATGCGTGTTGCAACTTCATAAACGGAAAATACAGTCAATAAAAGGATACACAAGGATATAATGTTATTTGTCACTACATTATTGTTTAAAACTTGAAATCCAGCTAAAATAATTGAGTGTTGCGTGCTAGGTAGCGGTCATAATACCCGTAGTGTGAATATAAATTACAAATTGTTCTTGATGTGAGTCTGCCTGTTCCAGCGTAGGCTATTGTCCTCTTTTAATATAGCGGAAATTTCCATTTAGATAAGAACTAGGTATGTATATGTCACCGTAAAATTGTAAATTACCGTTAGATTTTATCTATCTCGCGAGATTGTGAACTGTCGAAAGATTGTGAACCGTAACATATTATACGTGCGATCCGTCCCATGCCATTTCACAATTTGACGGTTTCACTTCGTTAGATTATAATCTACCGAAAAATAATGCGTTAAATTGTAAGCAGTATGGTGCAGTTTACAATGTATAATCTCGCGAGATAGATTACAAACTAACGGTGTTCACAATCATACGGTGACATATACATTGTATACCTTACTAACTTGTGACTGTCAAAATTGACATTTAAGCGTTGCCTTAACAGTACTCTGTCCCGAGATCAAAACATGGACAGTTTTTATTTCAATTCAACAACAAAATAATAGAACTTCGATTCAAACATTAAATTGGATGCTAATAGATTCCATTTAAGATCGATTAAAATAATTTAATTGTTATTCCTCAATTAATATTGTCATTGTGATTGTCATGATATTACTGATAATGATTATCCTATTGTAATAGACAATCTATTCGGTTTCTTTTTTCCTTATTAATGTCCTTCACATCGCTGACTGCGACACAGATCTGTATTTATACGCGACTGCAAAAACGACCGTGAGCGTCAATCAACACAACGATCAATTTAATGCGCCCGCGCACCGGCGTCTGACGTCATACCCGCAGCCATCTTGGGGAACTATGTGTTCTAACTTTAAACTCCGTTTAAATTTAATCTGTGTAGTAAGTGGTGATGATTCTTGATTTTATTTCTGGTTTTTATCCAGTTTCTCGGAAGACCTGTTTAGTTCTCAGAATATTCTTTGCAAATAATGAGACATGGCAACAGTGGGGTATTCTTGCGAAACAAAAACATGTCTCGTTCTAATGACTGTCGAATGAAAAAACTGTTGCAAAATGTGGGAAGTTGCCTCGTAAAACTTTAAACAATACGTGAAGGATCTCTATAAATCCAGCTCCAAAAGTATTTCTTTTGTGTTAGTTACAAGTTCGAATAATCTACCTTTTATGGTTCTTCGTTTTTGTCTAATGATATAAGACTGCATTCCAATCCAATTAACGGTCCATTCGGCTCGATAGACATTTAAAATAAGAACACAAGCTCACAACCCTTTAAAGCCGGCCGCATCGGAACAGGTTCTACGAAAAGGCTGGTGATAAATTCTTCTAGGAACCGATTACGATTCGACAGCAAAATTCCCTTTAAGGGCACCATGAATCTTCCCGTTTACGGCGATTAGAGGGAGATGAATGTATGTGAGAGATTATCCAGATAGGGCCTGCATGCCTCGCCCTACTCGTATTTATGGAGCTGGTTTCGGAACCTGTTTGTGCTGGACATGCGTTCTACGGAGGGCAAACAAAAGTCATAACGGAGCGAGAGTAGCCACCGGCGGCGCGGCGGGGAGCGATAATTGTGTGAGGAATGCATTTGTGCCGACGTGTGAAAAATACACGACCTCTGTGGTATTGAGTTCTTGACGTGTGATTTGAATAAAGTAGAAACACAGCACATTTTAGTGTGTGCAGTGCAATACAATCGGGTTCTGAATTTCTGATTTCACTTGTTAAAACTTGCGCGGAATGAGCCGGGTCGCCTTGACTCTTTATTACGTTTTACGACCTTATTAGGGTCTCTTTCACAATCAACCGATTGAGGCTAAATGATCGATAGAATAGTAAAAGCGTATTTTGAAGGCAATTACGTTGTTACTTCATTGAATTTATTCGATACTCACTTATCGAGTCGATGAACAATTGACATTTGTGTCTTTTACATTCAGTATTAAATTGAATGCTGTTTAGACTTCGTTATTTACCGATCTATTGCGGAATGAATAAGAATAATTATATTCACGTAGGTACCTATTATGAATAGACATTTAAGAGACCTTTGTTTCCATTCAAAGCATGTTTAAACGAGGCCAGATACCCAGCCTGAATAAACATATAAATCGCGCTGTTTCTGTCCGTTCAATAAATTTCTAAAGGGGACAAAATAAAGGCAGATACATTACAGTGGCTATTACCAGTCTTGTCTCTTTCTGTCGAGGCCATTTAGGTACATAACTACACTACATTGAACATCAGCGTTTAAATAATATGGAGTTGGTAAGGTAATATGCATATACACAGATACGTTCAGTGGCATGACCTGAAACCAGCACCCTAATTGCGTACCTACCACAGTTTGAATCACAATCCGAGAGTTTTGAAGGATTTTTCTAATCCATAGCTTCATTGAATACATTTGCTTGTTCAACAGCGTAGGTCGCAATGAACGTGGCTGAACTGTCAAAATTAAAGAAAATGCGATTTGTAATGTTACGCGTGTTACGCAATTAGGTACCCTGCGGACTACCTAGGTATAGTAGGTATCTAAGGTAAAATAAAAAACATTCACCATGAAGATTCTTGTGGATTTTTCCTATAGATTATTTCGATTTGAAATGCTTCGCAATTTAAAAGCATCAAAGCCACGAATTAATGAGTTCGTCCGTTATTTAGTGTAACAAACAGCCGAGTTGATCGAGATTGTGTTTTGATTGTCGAGTGCGAGAGAGATAGCGAATATTCAGTAGTTCAAGTAACGGTGTGTCGGGGTGAAAGTACACATAATATCGTAACGTCCGCAAGCAAGTGTGTAAAGGACTGCTTGGCTTCCAGTTTACATTTACATTTAAAAATATTCTTTTATACTTTGTGGAAATGTTCATTTTAATGACTTTGTAAAATTAATATTATTCTTTACATAATGTAATTTAACGATAAGTACTTACTTTTTATTTTTTTGTGATGTTAAACTTGAAGATATAAAATGTAGTCATGTTGATTTCTTTCAACATTGTATAAATCCACAAAGAACAAACAACTTTAGAGAACAACCCACCAAGAAGATGAATAATACCTGCCTACAATTAGGACATTTCGCACGCCGAACACGGCCGTACGAAAATATGCAAATTGCTGTTTGTCCCACACTAAGGACGGAAACGGTACTGCCGTCACCGCCGGCCATTTGCGATTCCACACCGATATTGTTGAAGCCGAGTTGTCACTTGGAATAAATAAATGGTATAGATTCCGTGTAGAGGATTCGCGACGCGTTCACGGCCGCGTTCCCAGTCGGCCATTGTTCTTTACGTAACGCCAACGTGACGCGCCACAAACATTTATTATGCTTACGCAGGTGCCAGCTCTTCACCGTGTCGATTTCCACCGACCATTGTTCTTGTAATCGCACTAATCTGCATATAAACACGGATATTATAAGACTGTTTCTAATAACGCAGCATACAAGAATTATAATTAGCTCGTTCAACATAAATACATGTTAATTGGTCGCAGCGACTGAAGATCGTCGCGTGATGTAATATTGATCAGTATTTAATATTCAATGTGATTGTTTGTCAATTGGCGTGTTTCATTAATGGCGGGCCGTCCGTTACTATCACGTTTTTAACACGACCTCGATGCAATAAAAGTTAAATGAGCTCGCAAAGCCGACTCCAGTGCACCCTCATAAATCTTCCATAACGGTCGACCCGACATAAAAAGGGCATTCGGCTGTCTATTGAGGGTTCGGAAAATATAGTACTTAAACATTATTTTTTACACTATCGTTCATTACCTATTGCATCGCTTTTGGTATAGAAAAATGTTATTAAAGCGTATACGAGTATACTCATCTTGTATGGTTACATAATAATAAAAGAAGTGGGTGTTATTGGATTATGGACACGAAAACAAGTTTTTTCTTTGGAAACATTCGAAATGGTTTGCTCGAACGATACACGTAGCGACATCTATCGTCCAACAACGGAACTACACATCTACATAAAACATCACCACAAAAAATTAAAACCTTTTGATACTTGTTCTTTACAAATAGTATTTCTTGCACAACAGCATAATTGGATTTTGTTTTTCAGGTTGTCAAAGTCAAATACAGGATAAGTTTTTAATTAGTGCGCAAACTGTCACCATGAATTCTGCATATCATTCTAGACCTCCCAGCGCAGAAATTTTTAGTCGGTTATACAAAAGAAAATCAACTGTTTCATAGAAAAGTGCGATACCTACGCGGTCAAAATGTATGGAACAGCTGATGTTTTTTGATAAGTATGCTGAATTCATGGTTACAGTTTGCTCACTGGATAAAAACTTATCCTGTACCTTATATGTATTAAAGTGGCATTAGGCACTAGAAAAACCTTGTCAAATTGTCGCAACGATTACTAGACAAAAACAATTAAGGATTAATTTTAAATGACACATGTACGACAGATAAAAAGCAGGCAGTTCTAAGTCCCCCCCCCCCCCCCCGCCTTGCGTGTCTAACAGACGCTTTTCTTCTAATTAAGTAGATGTTGATTCACTCGCACGCCCGCGTTGCGTCGCGTGTCACTGACCTTCGCGCAATTGTGGGCCGGATACGGCTGTCATGCGTTTGTGTACTTCATCACACGCGGCGCTGCCTGCTTTATATCAAAACAAAACATCGCGAACACACGTTGTGACTCATTATTTAGTGTTAATTAATACAATCGTATTTTGTTTACACACACTTTCACGCGCTTGATAAGTCGGCTGAATCAGTAATTAGGTTACGTGGGCTTCCATGATATATCTTCTGCGATTATACGATTTGAATCGTTCTGATTTTTTTGTTTCGATACCGTTAGTACGTGGGATTGAAACTAAACTGTTTCTGAATCCATTGAATTAAAGATAAAGGCTAGATTACTTATTCAAATGGTAATAAAATTCACTATAACCCAAATAACTTCTCTATGCAGAAACAAATTGCATCATTTCACCCCATTGTCTCAAACCCTACGTCATTACAGTCAGGTGAGGGTTATTATGGAGCAAAGATTAGGGGGACACTGCATTCCTGCACGAATTACTACGCCACCCCACAAAACGTGCGCTAGACGTGTCACAATTTCCCTGTTCACCCCCGTTTCACCCCCGCCACCCGTTCGCCCCGGGGGTGAGTTCGTCGCGTGCCTCAGCCAGTTTCGTCGGCATGCAAATTTAATATTGTTATTTTTATTCCAACTTTACAAGGCCAGTGGGGGAAGGAAAGTATGATAAAGGGGCATAACGCGTATTAATGTGGGCCCGTTTTCCTAAACTCGTATAATATTCACATGTAAAGAGGCCTGCCTTGAGGATGTTTTATTATTGACTACACCATTTTGCACTTAAGTATGATAATGTCTACGCGTATGCGGAATTGCATAATCATTATACAGTTGAAACAAGTTTTTGGGTCACGAAATTGCAATGAACAAAGTTCTTTGTTTAGCCTCTTTGCATATCTCCGTGATTGCTAAGTGAATGCATATTTAATTTTAATAATTCAAGCGCGTAATTGCCCATGTATCGTTGGGTATATACATATTATGTTTATTTAGAACATATGCACTAGACATACCGCAGCCCCAGCGTACCTCCGGTGCATTTAAAGGTAGATATGTAAAGTTATGCTAACTACATTAACCAGCGGGCGGGCACGCAAAATTTGCGATGTTCGCCAATGGAATGCAGATGACTTCGTTACCGAATATCAAGATTGTATAAATCTGTCAATGAGATAAAATTTGCTCTGATGAAGCTATCTTCTTCATTTGCAATTTAGAATTACATGTCCTTTAAATTGGGGATGTTGGTAAGTACAAGAGGGGTGTTGGATCTGTCATGTAGAGTCAGAAGACATTATTATTTTAACAAAATTCTGTCTGTCGCTTTCTAGGAATATAAGCATTAGCATGAATATGTTAATGTTCAAAAGAAGAGGTTAATATAGTCAGTTGAAATGTGCAAATTGGTGTGACGCGCCGCGGTAGTCAAACATCGTGACGTAATAACAGACATGACATGACATTAGGGTTAACTAATGTTCATTATTAAGCTGCACATTGAATTATCGCTGACAAACTTCCGAGACAGGCGTACAATTAGTTGAATTACACACCGTGTTCGATCGTAATCTTGTTACAAGTAATTACTGCAGTTCAATGAACAGCCTGCTTGCCTATTTATCGCTGGCATTTGTTAATACTGAATATAAATACCAGTAGAACAATTCCGTCGCATATTGATACTGGATTAATAAACAAGGCTGCCCAAACATCAATTAACAATATAAACACGAACTATGATTACAATGCGATAATTGAGTGTGTGTGTTTTAAACGGCACGGCACGGGGACGAGGCGACGAATTGACGTTAGGGTTGCACACTGTTGATTATAAGAAAGAAGTGTTTAACAGTTTCTTTTTTATATTTCTTTGTTTGCGAACCATACTTCATAATAACTACTTTCTTTTCTGTAAAATACTTTATACTTTTGCAAAAAAATCAAGTACCTATGCGAACATACTTTATTTCTACCAAAAAGAGAGAAGCACATAATCCATAAATTTTATAAAAAACTAATGATTTTTTTATTTAAATCTTGGTTAAGACAACAAAAAATTGTTAGCGTTTGCCTAATAGCACCCATAAATTTGTAAATTACATAATTTTTCTATGCTTTGCTTTTTGCCTGTTCATAGAATTTGTAATAGTTACTTTTCCGTTATCTTTCTTAAAAAACTTGGCAACCCTACACGACACTGGTTCTGCGAAAGCAATTAAAATCAAATTGTTAGGTAAACAAACAGACGGGGGACCGCGGAAGCTTATCCAATATCCGAATTCCGTTAACTGACACAAAGGACCGTCGCTTCCACCGCCGCTTTGTGAATACACAACACCGCATATGTATTTGAAGAGGTATACGGTTGATGGCTTTGCCAGTAGTTGCCGCTATCGACTGAATTATGTACCCTACTACGATTGTGTCGATTGTATATTATGTGCTATCAAAAGGGTATTAATCGAACACGCTCGTGTGTGTATTAATGGCATGGATTGTGTTATATTATTAATTAATTATGTACTAATAGAATGAGAGAGAGAGAACGTACGGAGAACAAATACCAGTCAGGAACAGTGATGATATGCCAAAGAAAGAGCTCAAATGCCTACATAATCCGACTATCCTACTAATATTATATGTAAGTATAGGTGAAAGTTAGTATGTTTGGATGTTTGTTACTCAATCACGTAAAAACGGCTGAACGGATATGGATGAAGGTTGGCAAACAGATATTTTATAACCTGTATTAACAAATAGAATACTTCATACCGGTTGTACGTTCCCGTGGGATAATTTCCGACATCTACGCGGGCGAAGCCGCTGACTTAGTTGGTTTCATATAAATCTGTCCGATTTAGTTAATGATTGAGTGTCTGTACCAGTAGAATAGGAACCTTTGCTACCAAAAGCTAGTACTTATGTAAATAAATACTGTACATAGCAATAGTGTCGTATATTATCGAGTCTACTAAAGTTTTCCACACAAACATCTCGGTATTTTCGGAACGATATGCGGCTTAGAAACGTGACTACCAAACGTATAGACTTTTCCATGTAAGCAAAACAGGACAAAACATTCTCAATTATGTAAAACGGTATTGTTTACTGAACGGTACGGAGCCACCGACACAAGTTGCTACCAACCTTGGAAACTTAACTAGTTTCACATTCAAAAGTTGGTCCTACTGGCCGATGGGGCAGGTCGCGAACGCTGACTGAACGAAAGTGACCGAACTTGGAACGATGAACAACAATGTGAACAAAGTTCCAACGATCCGAGCAATATTTGTACGAAGCCCACGGTTGTTCGCAACTCCGTAGTTCCAAAGTTCCGAGCCAATATAAAGTTAGTTGCCGTTTGAATACATACATATAAATACAGTGCTGGCCCCAAGGCAAAACTTGCCAACTGCTAAGTATACAATAACTTTCCTACAGTTATGTAAACCGATAACTAAGGAATAAACGATAACACTGATCCAGTTTTAGAACTTTATTTGAATAAACACGAGAAGAAATAATATTAAAAAGGAAAACGTTCCAGATGGTTTTCAAAATCACGAAGAGGGTTGTGCAAAATTATGAAAACTGGCGGAGTCGCTTGCTGCCTACGTTATTAGATCCCAACTCTTTATTATGTAAATATAATATACGTTGGTCCAACGGCGACGAAATTTAATATAGGTACTTTGAATTATTCAAGGAATAATCAACATCATGACTCTTTAATTCTCAAAATAGGTCTTAAATATGTATGTGGTGTTTGAACTCTGTTCAAACTACACCTATATGCTGTTTCTGAAGAAGACGATGCATTTCCATAAAAAAAAAGGAAAACACCTCCACCTTTCGTTTTACATTGAGTAAAACACGAATTTGAAATTCATAGAAACATAATCTAACTTTTATTCTGCAGATGTGGATGGACGTGACATATATCCGATTACGTAGTAAAAGATACACGTGGCTGGGTTGCTATCAAAGCGCCATGTACGCCATTATACTACGCAATTCGCTGATTTATGTATCACATGTACGTTTCACATGTATCTGGCTTCCCCACTGCCGCCCCGCGGGCACGCGGTCATTCTGTGACGTCACGAACGAAACTGTCACTCGCACCCCGAGCACAAAATGAAACCACGTTTTATCTCCCTTTATCCGGACATATTATTTCACTCAAAGGATAGCATCCCATACCGCCCGCTGGACAGACAAAAGAGAATTTCTGCTTCCTATTTAATTTCTACTCTCTGAGCTTCAAACTGAATTGAAGTTAAACATTAAGATGCTACAAAAGAGTTTAAACGCTGAAAGTTTTTAGAAAGTTTTAAAGGAACAAAAGATTCCTGAGCTCGGGTTGAGATTTTACTCGCTTAGATTAAGTGGTAATTAAACCTACAAAGCAAAAAATAATTTATCTTTGCATTCTTGTTAAGTAAAAACGCTAGCTTATTTCCTAGTCCTAGATAATTTGCTACTCCTGAAATTAAACTAAAAGCGAAGTACGAAGTTCGCGTGGAAATCCGTATTTTCCGTTGAATTTGGCTGGAACGTAGTCGAAGGTATAAATTGTGCGTTTATACCCTGAAGTGGTCTACTTCATTAGGCTAATACCGTCGGCTAGTGGGTCTAGAATTCTCCCAATTATCGTGCGATCCGCTTTTAGCAAGGATTACACGAGAGATAAAGCGCTGCTTGAATAGCTGAATACGATAGTTATACAGTATGAGTCCAGGTGCTTCAATATTATGCTGTGTTACGTTTAATGAAGAAGTCTATACGGGGTGGCAGGAACATCGGCGAGCAAACTGTAACCATGAATTCAGCACAAAATGTCCACGGGGTCTAGAGAATCTAGACTCCGTAGCGTAGACATTTTTCGTCAGTTATCAAATGGAAAATGCTGGTGTGTCATAGAAAACTGAAATACCGACGCGGTCAAAATATATGGAACAAAAATAAAATATACAAAAAAAAATCGATGAAAAATTTCACCGCAAGGGGGTTTGAATCTTGTACTGAAACCTTCCTGCCACGGTGTATTAAATTGGGAGGAAAAACGAATGTTCATTATTAAAATGAAACTTTTTGTTTTTCCAGGACTCTGTTTTAATTTTGCCCGCTTTTTATTTAAACTTCTTCAAGAGTTTCGCCTAAATGAACACTTACAATGAAAATCTTAGTTTATTCTCACAGATAACGTAATAATAACGGTAAACAGGACATCATCTATGTTTTTATTTCACAGGTTTCATAATAAAATGTCCACATGTAATTATAACAAACGTTGTGTTTATAACCTACTCGCCTTGAGACAAAACATTGGACGCTGGCAGTTCACACAGCTGTACGGAACAAAAGATACATTGAATACAAACAGTTCACACACTCAAGAATTTCGCATTATTAAAGATTCCTTTGTTGTGATGAACTGTTTCCAAATCCAAACACTAGAAAGATTAAGAGATTCTACTAAACATCACGCCTTGCTCTCCCTTAGGGTTGTGCAGACATCAGAAGCCCGAAAGTCTGACAACCAGTCTTACCAAGGGGTTTCGTATTCAAAAAAATACTAAATGGGCCAGCTCATGACCTCGATCACGTCTGATGGAAAGAGATTGATGAGGTCTATGATGCCTGTTCACTCTTGTTTTGAAGGTGGACGGGTTAAATGTGTAAGGGAACACAGACGCAGGCAGAGAGTTCCACACTTTGGCTGTGCGCATAATAAATGTGGACGAGAAGAGCTGAGTACGACTGGTCGGGATATCAAATTATCAACCAAGTGCGGATGGTACCCAGTAACTGGGTTGCGGGGGTGAGTGTGAGAGTTGCAGTCGCTCCATATAAAATACTGGTATTTGGCTGCTTCGGGTTAGACTGGAAGCCGTGCATAGTTGGGAAAAGGCTAGGCAGATTATGATAACACAACGTCACGCATGGTTCAAGTGCCCGTTGGTGCTGACATCTCTTTGAGGCGCGCGTGGAACATAACGCGCCGCGACCCGGGCTTGGTCCTCACCGAACAGCGAGCTACCCATTACTCACCGTCCGCAAGCCCGCGCCAACGGTGGCCGGGAGTCAGCCTGGGTAGGCAGATGGTTACCGATAAGTACACCCGCATTTCGCCGTCCCATATAATAAACGAGCTTATTGGCATCAACCGGACACAAATTCCAGTACCTACTCGGGCTGCTACTGAGAAATTCTAGACAGAAAAGCCAATAATACTTTGCCTGACCTAGCAATCGAACCCCGGAGGTCGTGCTCAGTAGCAGGCTTAGCATGACGGTTTCTATTTCCACTCTACCGTAGAATAGAAATCGCTTGTCTACATTTCTCGGTACAAACTATCAATTGTCTACACGGAAACGTCATTTTTTGTCTACTCTTCCGTCGACAAAATGCTTCTCTACGGTTCTCGTGCTAAGCCTGCAGTAGCGCTTTACGACCACTATCGAGAAATTGGGAGATGAGATGATAACAGGAACAACGTCGTAAGGACCAACAAAGTCGTATTGAAAGGTAAATCATTATATTGCAAATGGAAGCGGTCCATTTTGTGTACAGTCAAAGGCAAAGCAGGATCATCCATTAAGGGGAAGTTTGGGGGAAATGTACATCCCATATTTATTACCGGTACGACAGAGAATTATTTATTATACTACTATTTTTTATTCATTTTTAAACAGCTTCATCATTGCTGACAATAACTTGAAATGAATATTTTTTATTAAAAACGTTTTTTGTAATCAGAAATGTCTGTAACATACGTCCCTCATACTTTTCATCTGCGCTGAAAATACGACTACATGAGCTTTGCGTGTAAAATATTTTAACATTTTAGCGAGAAACTGTCTCGTATATTTAAAATCATCTCGAAGAAAAGGCAAACATTTTTCATTTGACATTATTCATCGTAAACGCAAGAGGTTAAACTACATATTTTTGAGCTTTTATATAAAAAATTTACTAAGAAACGTTTATAATTTGTTTGCCAAGAAAGTAATATTAGATTTGCGTAAGAAAAAAGCAATTTAATTTAAAAGTGAACAAATTCGGGAGCTCAGTAAATACATAAGTAAAGTACATGTATGCAGTACCTACATTTCACGAGTTAGCTGCAAGAGCTCTAAACCCAGCTGTGGCCGAATGTACTATTTAAGTTTAAGTTACCCGTTTATAGACGTTGTTGGCTGGCTCCGTGCCAAGGTATGGAGTAAAAGCCGTAAAATTTGATACTACTTATCTACCTATACATTCACAAGTATATACCGAAAGACGTCAGAGTAACGACCCACACTTCACACTGACCCAAAAAGTTATCTGAACTCATATTTCAGGAGGTAAAAGACATGCGTATTTTACCGTAAGCTGCTTAACTTATCGCCAAACAAAAGGAGATAAAACGAACGGTTCTTGTTTTAAGATCAAATTATATTAGCTTTTTGTTCCATTCGGTGGAAAGGCTAGGAGATAATGGAGCCATATCTTATGATAACTAAATAACACACACATTAAATCTACCTATGTTAAACCCACATTTTGCCAGTTATCATAAGTCCCATGTATTAGAGGCCGATCCCAAGCCTAAGTACCTACTGTCTTTTTTTAAATCACAAAATCTAAAAAGAAAAGTTAAAACATGAAAAAGCTACGATACGTATCTCACTCCCTTTTGCACTCTTTCAAACGTGAAAGTTAAAACTCTAAACGAGTATGTTTTCTCTTGAATAGGGAACGTTTTTCATACATTTTAATTTAAACGAAAGCTTTAGTGAATAGTGCATGCAATCTAATAGGAATTACAAATGGAACGGTCACGGGTGCTGCAAACCGTGGTACAGTCAGCACACCTGAATGCTCTGAATTCTATCCTATTAAGCGTGGAGCCCGGCTAGCTCTCGGGGGACCTTTTGTAACTATCCCCTCTATACAACTGTACCCTTCGTATATTGCATGCTACGTCGATTGCGACATACTGAAGATACCGTTCGTGCGGGTTCGGAAAAAACCGAATCAATACATGGTTAAAAGGAATGAGATGTTACTTTTTTATTAATGATCACAGATAAAGAAGACCTACCTAGAGGTATTTTCGTATTTCTTTTACGCATGTTTTTGCTTCAGCGCTAGACTTAGGTTGTTTTTATCATCAATCATTCTCATTCGCGTTTTTAACACGATTTTATTAGCTTCACCTGTATGTTTGTTTGTTTGTAACCGACTCCTTTTCTGGATTTGATATTGACCCACTTCAAACAGTCAGATTTCATTTAAACTTTGTAGACTTATCGAGGACCGATGACATTTCAATAATAATAATAAAAAATATGTAGAACAAAATATCACGCTTTTGTAGTTAGCCGAACTAAAAACAGAAAATAAATAATAGTTTAAAAACTGAAAATTTAGAAAATAATTTAATTCTATTAAAAAGCGTGGGGTGCTTTTTGAGGTATTTTTATAATCAATGAATATCAAGCACCCCACGCTTTTTAATAGAATTAAATTATTTTCTACTTTTTTAGTTTGATTTTTAAAGCGTGTTTATTAGTTTTTAAACTATTATTTACTATACAATGTATCGGTTATGTTTCAAAATTACCTAACATTCTTTTAGATTAATAGGACAAAGTTGTAATTGACTTTCAGATAACACCCGTGAGTGTTACCGGAGGTTATCCAACAAACAACTTTCACTACAAAAACGTTATTTTATGACGTGGCCCTCGACAGCAATTCTTGCCTTTTCAATAATAATACATTCACAGCGAAAATAGATAACTTTGTAATGGCACCATAAATTTTGTCTTTTATTGAAGAGTTGGCAAGTTTATGTGAAGAACAAAGGAGATTTGTTACATAGGCGGAATAAAAAAAGTTTTGTTTACCTGCAGGTTGTGGCGGCGGCTCAGTGGGTGCGATTTGCCCGTTGCTCCTCACGGCTGACGACTTCTTCCTGCCACCGGTCGTCGCTGGACTTTTTGTAGTCTCGCGCTCCACCCTCTGGAAAAAAGAAATATAATGGTGAATCTAAATTCGAAAATAATCTTGTTCTTAAAATATAAAGACAGAAATAAAACGTGACTGTATTACAACGGTTTCGAGTTAATCCTGGCCTGGATTTTATTCGACCCTTTTGCCCTTTTTCAGTTTGCTTATTTTGCCGTACAAGTATTGTATTTTTATTATTATTTTATTTTTGTACTAAAACAGTCAAATGATGCTTGGGTAAGAAATAAGAAGCAAAAGTGGACATATGGACGTGTTTCAATAACGAACTTGAGTCAAAGTAAACAAAGGACTTTGTGCTCGGAACACAATGTTAATTCGAGGCCCTTCAGCCCTTTGATGTTTGCCTTAACAAGGGCCCGTGGGGGCCGCCCTATACATATTTTAATGAACTTTCCAACTTTTAAGTTATCAAGAACGGCATTGTTTTGTTACATTTATGGTAATTGAAAACCGTTTCGCTTGACATTCAAACGGGAAAACGGTAACTTACATTACTATTAATGATAGCGCACCGATAGCGCTAATGCACGATTATTTAATTGCAAATTAATATACATGAATGTTTACTAAGAACTGCTTTTTGCACGTCACTGGTTCTGTATAATTGTACTGCTTATCTTTTAATGTGCATACCTACATAATACATAATTATATGACGTCAATCTAATTAAACCTAATGTTTTACATAAAAGTAGTCTTAAACTGATTAAAAGCTCTATTCATTCTCTATTGTGTTGTAGAGAGGTATTTAACACCCTATTTACACAAACACTTTGAAAACAAGTTTGTTGTAACTCGACCTCTTCTAAGTCCTCGTGTTTATAAATTGTGGAACATTCAGCAGTCTCATCAAACTGTAATTCAGGCCACACTCTAATTTCCTACACTCTTTCTAAGAACTACAATCAGAAGGCGTTAACCTCGTAACAAAGAAAAATATCACACAATCAAAAGGACCGTGTTTTGAGGAAACCTCTCAAAGATGAAATTAATGGAACATAAGCATGAAGTAATGACATCAGAGGGCGCCCTTTCAAATGGAATCATTCAGCCGTGAAGCAGCAATCCACTTATTTCGGCTGACGGCGGGCGATCCCAGTCCGAATTACGTCGAGTCATGACTCATGGCGTTTCGTGTCGGCTCGTGCTGACTCACGCCCATGTCGGCAAGACTCGGCAGACTGAGGACTGCCGACTCAGCGGCGCACCTCGCCAGCGGTTATTGCGCTGACGGGGCGGAAAGCCGCCGCCCGTTCACTGTTATGCACTAATATTGATTGATACCCGATAATAACAATCGAAACCTCTGCTAATACTACCCTCATTTTGAACGTTTGCCTTTCTCAAAAACAACCTGTGCTTAGACAGTTTAACAGCCGACTAAACGGTATTAATCCTTCGATCAATGAGAATTAATAGGAATTTGGTTTCGTTTCGAACTAATAAAAGAACGAAGGAACTCAATAAATCACGGTGTCAACAGCGAAACAGGAGATTTAATAAAACCACCGAGTAGAATGGCTGCCTAAAGGTCGCAAACGAATCAAACGATCCTGTCTTTTAAATTTTAATTAATGGCTTCAAGCGCAAGAGATATCTGAGAACTCGAATAAAAGTAGAAACAAATGTATGTCTACGCAGTAGACAGTTAAGAAAGTAGGTGAAACGAAACACAAAATGTAATTAGGAACACGCTGATAAAACATCATGTTCTTATATTAGCAAAACATACACATTAAATGTACGGCCCAGCTGACCGTGTGTTGTCATAACAAAAATTTATGACATAAACATGCGAAACTTGGGGAGATAGGGGATGGGGGAGCCGACCACGACATGCTAAGTACTTGTGAAAAATGGGGCAGCGGGTGGGCGATCCGCCCCTGCCCCCCACCGGGGAGGCAGAGGGTGGTGGAGTCGACGGTCGCGACTGAACTGTTTATGTGCACAAGCGAACTATGCTTTGACAACGCGCTGCGTCATCGGGAAATTGACAAACAACCTGTTTATATGAATCGAGGAACATTGTTGGCTCTGTGTGGCTGCGTTTGAATACCTATTCTAACTTTGTTTATTATAGTAATTACCTATCTCTCGGATGGGAACCTTTATTGCTTACACATGCATGTGAAGCCGTGAATTCTGATACGTTGTTTTCGGCAAAATTCTTCTAAAGAAACAATTGCTTTGGTGCACTGATTTTAAAAGAAATATATGCAATTAAAACGTCGAAAACTCATAAAGAATTATTTAGCATAATAATGATCTTCCACAAAGTAACAATAAGAGTGATCAAACTTCAGAATTACATCAATTAAGACGCGAAATTCAAACAATCTACACGCGCTGAAACTTTTGTGTACGAATAGAAAGTTTTTAAAACATTAATTAAAACTTTTGCATTGGTAGTCCAGTGAGCGCGAACTGGAGAAAGTTATGAGTCATCTGGTTCACTTTAGTACATATTGACTTGTTCATTATGCGTTTTGAATTACATCACAATTTAATCAAACGTTTGTACACCTACGTACGGCAGATCGAATTGCTGATTAGACTAGCGTAGTTACTATGAATAGGTATCATGTATGATGTATTCATCATAATGTAGGTACAATAATGATCATTATCTTCGTCTAATTTGCACAATAAGCTACATCGTAAACTACGCCATTTTTTGCCGTTAAAAATAATTAGGAACATGCTAATTATAGCTCTCAGAATTTTTTGTTACATATGTAACTCATTTCCGCCGCCGGCCACTTACACAATTCGTGCAAATTTTTTCGAGCAAAAATAAAAAAGTGGGACATGAAATTGCGTTTGTGCATTAAAAAATTCAATGCTCTGAAAAATGACATCTAAATGTCGATCGGCGAGTGAAAGTGAAATGGAACATTAAAGAGAGAGAAAGTGTGGTCACACGCCGCGACATGACTGACCTACGCAATGCGCCTTGCAAACTAGGCCATGGGCCCTGCGCTTGCACAAGCATACTTGCATACTTTGCACTTCTTACTCTATGCTAATAGACTTAAGTGTTTCGCGTCCGTAAGTATTTGCACAAGATAAATTGAATTAAGTATTTCAACATGGACGCGAGATGCAGCTGTAATGGCTACTGCGATGCGTTGGTTTTATCATAGTCTACTCTACTCTACCTACTTTAAAACCATGTTTTAAAGATATCCAACAAATGAATAAGGATGGGACAACAAGCATAGCGTATCGAAAGACATATATTACGACTTAATGTCTAATTAATTCATAGATTAAATAAATACATTCTAGTAGATAATATTTAGAGTCAATAAACCTATTTACTGTATAAATTTACATTGATGGGTTCGCAAAAATTTAGATTTCTAGAAATGTCTCATAGTGAGTTACAAGTTCTGACTGACCTCGTGGTCCAACAAACGTGATTTTATGCATGTGCATAAATTATTTGATGTGGAAAACCCTAATAAATTATTCATCAATGACAACTTGATTACTAGTTAAGTCCTTAGCTTATAGGAAAAACCTGACTTTGTTTACATATACACACTGTTTACTTGAACAATTTGTTTGCTCTCGTTGGTATAAAAACGGGACGTAGGGTGGGTATAACGAAACGTGTTTCGGGCATCGTGGGTGGTCCGTTATTGATCGGTCAGTAATCTATAATAGGCGCTATTAACGTCCACCCGCGCACGTCTATTCATAGCCTTATAGATCTGCCCGTTTACTCACTCTATGAAGAAATTAATGCTTCTTTTTTCAAATATTTGGCAACGTTCTAATGCGGTGTTTGATTGTTGAACGAAAACATCGTCGATTAAACTGAACATTGAATGTTGTCATGAAAACCTTTTGTAAGTACCCTTATTTACGTTACGACTAGCTGTGCTCGTGACTTTTGTTCGTGTGGATGTACGGTATCAATACTAATCAATAGTATGTCACCTAGAAAAGAGTAGGTAACACTCCAGACTCCTCCATTAAAAAGAAATAATCTTTTCAAGTTTTAACTTTTTGCGCGAAACCTATTCTTTTTATTAAATAATAATAGCCTCGTTACGCCTTATAACATCCGCTATGAAAGTCCCGTCAAAATCGGTCCAGCCGTTTCCGAGATATTTATAGCTACCATAGTCAAACAAAATGAGTGGGTAGGTAAGGTACATAAAGAAAAAAATATGGGTACGTTCGTAGGCGAAATATTTATAACGTCTTATCACGGCTTCACGCAGTTCAAGGATATAAATATGTATTTGGTTAAACTCGCTACGCTATAAATACAGGGTATCAATCAATGTGTGACACGTACAAATAAGTGTGATTGATGAATAAAAACTATTTTATCGTAGATACTTGCCTATTTGATTCTTAGAAAATACTACCTTTTGAACACGGTTGCGCTCGCGTGGAGGTTGAAATTAGCCTACCCTATGTTGGGAAGTAGGATAGTCAGTCTATCTGTGTGCGAAATTTCATCGAAATCCGTTCAGCCATAAATCGTGAAAAAGCAGACAGACAGAAACTGATTTACGCATTTATTATATTAGTATCTATACTCCATAGGTTTAGGTAGTTAAATAAAGATAAACAAAAAACACGACACCTACGTCATAAAAGAACACATGAAATAAAAGGTTTAAATCATATTATTTCCTAGCTTTTGCCAGCGGCTTCGCCCGCGTGGAGGTCGGTGTATTATACATATAAACCTTCCTCTTGAATCACTCTATCTATTAAAAAAACCCGTATCAAAATCCGTTGCGTAGTTTTAAAGATTTAAGCATACATAGGGATATAGGGACAGAGAAAGCAACTTTGTTTTATACTATGTAGTGATAGTCGTATAATAATAGGCTCTATTCGGAATCTGAATCAGAATTTGATGAACTATCTGTCACATTAATAATAAATCGTTCCGTTGTATCATCAGTTATTTTGCTCGGTATAATAACACAATTTAACAAAATCGAAACGCACTAGCTAAATCGTAAATGTCGATTTTTGAGAGCGCTGTCAAAGGCGTCTGGTTAACCGACTAAACGTAAGGCAGATTACAAAATATTATATTATTATAATAAATCTAATTAAAAAAATGTGCTCAAGTAGTTACATCTGGCAAGAGTAGTTTGAGATTAAATGATGAAGTTTAATATACATTAATAAAAGAGGAAACTATCGTATAAATCGAAAATAAATTTGATTTTGTTACACCGTATTTTTAAACAAGAAAGTTTTAACTTTAAAACCCCTTTTTACGATTTGTTTATCTTAATTTAACTACCTAAACCTATGGAGTATAAGTATCAGCGACACCTCGTGTGACTTCGTTTCTGATTGTAAATAATTTAAAGGAATTAAGTTTTTCAAAAAACGAACCGCACCAAAAATTCAAAGACATGTGACCAACCCACGTCGGCCCGCTGGGTACATTACAGCCCACTCCTTTTTACAGAGAGGAGGCCTGTGGCCCAGCAGTGGGAACATTATCATTATGCTATGATAAGCTTTTCTTGACCCCATTCGATTACACACACAAATTCAAACTATTTAGACTACCTCTCGGAATGAAATGTGAAGCACTTATAATAAAGTTGCCTCGTTGCCTGCATTACACTGAAATATCCGAACAACGACCTTGCTCTCTCCACAGTTTCATTTCAAATAAATACATTTCACTTGGCACCGCTTCTCATACGGACGGTCTATTTTATGTCGAGTCATCCTTTACTGTGTCATTCACCCCCGACAGGGGTCTGTTACACCCCTTAACCCTTTATCGCTTTGTATGGAACGTTGTGCGTGACAGATCAAAACCATCTTTCGCTTTAATGATATTTCACATGGAGGGGTTAAGGGTCATATTTTTTTTTACCCTTCGAGCAATTATAATGTAAGGAAAATATTTGCTAAGTTGATTGGATTGATATGTTGGCAGATTTTACGTTTAAAAAAGCATTAAGTACCTATCTACTTTTCCGATGTAATAGTACATTATGATATAAGTGCGGTAATTTTCAAAGCGCACGTATGTCATACGACGTTTTATAACATATTTGCGAGGAAATAAATAAAAGTCGGACTTTCTTAAACGACTAAATCTTTAATCACTTGTTAAAGCAGTTAGAAAAATTTGAACAATTTGTAAAATTGATTATTAGGTACTTGTTCACAAATTAGCGATGCGCGCGCATCAGCGCTTTTTTTTTAAAGCAAAGGCACAAAAACAGCCAGTATAACTAATAAAGTAAATTAATATTTTTTTTGTTTTTGTTACAGAATGGTTGTAATTTATTGTCAAAACTAATTAAATTAAAGAATTAAATGTTTATTTTTTTTTATTTTATCTCTCAAAGTTAATTTTAATCATAAAATGTTGACCACTTTTCTGACATAAAAACTCTTTGCTAAGATTTAAAAAACTACCGTTCGTTTTAGACGGATCATCTTGATAAACCGTGCGTTTTACATTACAATAACGCACAAGTGCGTAATGACATACATTACGATATTGAAATTGGTGTAATACCCTTTACGAGCAAATGTGTTATAAACGTAACTTAAACATTTTTCCAGAATCATACGAATTTCCGCCAGATTTTATTAAAGAGGCATTGAAAACAGAATTGTATTTTGCATTCAAATGAATTTCTATAATCTACCACGCGGGTCCAGTGAGGGTTGGTGGACGTCCGATGTCTTAATTTTTTTGGTTCTAGGACATACCGATTCGCTCACGATGTGTTCCTTCACCGTCTTAAGAGCAGTGGTGATGAAATTATTTACTGAACCCACGACCTACAACTCGTCAGTCGCGGACGTGACCACTGGGCCACGACTGCTCAGAACTATGCACAAACGCTGAATACCGCTATCTACTTTTCCGATGAAAATTATCTTTAAAAAAATATTTTTCGGGATCATTCAAAATTTTTAGATTCAAATCAAAGACAGAAAATTCGCATATTTTGTATTTTACATTCAAATGAATTTTCATGCTACTTATTAATATTATAAATTCTCCGAACGAAACGATCGCATAGCGGCCGTTCAATACTGTAAGCCGATTATCATACTTGAGTACCTTTTGATCAAATATTTTTATTATATATTTCGAATACAAGCTTATTTTCGCATGCACTCTATTTAAGTAGTTTTCCTATTTAATAAAACATTTTTATACTTCCGTTTTTTAATAAACATACTATTGGCGTATTTACGATACCTATTTGGTTGATCCGGTTAATCTCAATAGGCCTGCGCCCTATTACATTAAGGCTAAACCAGGCGTGATGTTGTGTTACCGTCATCTGCCTAGCCAGTCCCAAGTACATTGGGATCGGCTTCCAGTCTAACCGGATACGGCTGAATACCAGTCTCTCACATGGAGCGACTGCCTATCTAACTCCTACAACTCAGTTGCTGGGTACTACGATACCCCTTGGTAAGACTGGTTGTCAGACTTTCGGGCTTCTGACGACCCGTAACGACTGTCAAAGCTCAAAGAATGACAACCGGGACCTCGGGACGATCAGGTATTGGTATGTAAAGATGGTAACCCATTCACGGGCCAACAGTAAAGCTTCTGCAAACAGGCGCGACGCGACACTTGTAGAACAAGTGACACAACATGCCATGACCATGAACATGATGTTTTCATACAAATTGTTCAAGGAGTGTCGCGTCGCGTCAAGCTAGTCTGCACGAGCCTTTAGTAGGCCAAAAAACGCTAAAGTATTTAGACATTGACAAGCAATTACGCATTGATTAAATGGACCTCAATTCGTGGAGCTGCATTTAAATGGGCCCGGTACGAATTGCCTCCTTACGAATAGCAACAGACATACCTACTGAAATCAAAAGCAATTAATTCGATAATATGTATTCGAATTCGGTCTCATACTCGACAACTCGACTCAACCTCGACCGTTAAAAAAAATATCGCATAGTTATAACTGTTATATTATAACTTATAATTATACGTTATAAGTTAGTAGAAGACTTTTTTAAACTGATCTGAACTTTTGTTTATGTTTAGGCACTATAATTGTTTGGTATACAAATATTATACGGTACAATTATAAAGTACACTTTTAGCCAAACCTAAATGGTGTGCATTTTTGTGAACGCTTTTACTAAATAAATTATTATTATTCGACAAGACTGATCAACTAGGTTGTTTTCTAGGTTGTTATCTTTTGGGCACGCTTAATCTGAGCATGCCCATAACAATCGTAGACCTCATCAAGCGCTTCCCATCAGGCGTGATCGAGCTCAAGAGCAGGCCCATTTAGTATTAAAAAATAATAATATGGAAATGTTTGCGTCTTGACAGCAAATTAAGGTAAAATTGAAGTTACAACGGCCACGTCAATTCCGAGAAAATCGTCTGTGAAAGACAGGTCCGTCTGTCTTTCGTGTACGCTAAATTAATTTGATTCCGCATTTTCCTTTGACGAACAGAACCCTACAAGCACTTTGAACCACCGGTAATTAAGTCGTTCGGATTAAAAGGAAACTTGTCAGATATTTCAAAATAATAAAGCCATCTATGGATTTGAAAGCTGGCAACAATTTGTTATTTATGCACCTTGTTCAGCTGTGTTTTGCTTAAAGCGGTTTTATGTCACAGCCACCTTTATAACACTATAAACGAAACCTGCAACGTATATTCTTTACCTAAATTTAAATATAAAACTATAGTTAGTAGTTTTCTTCAAAAGTTAACGTACGATGAGACTGAACAACTCTTTGCAAGAAAATCTTACTAAAGCATCTAAAAAATATAATATTTAAACTGCTTCTTTATTATTAATTCTAAATTGTAACATATACGAAACAAACAACTAAACACACACCCACACACCCTCACACACACACACACACTCACACATACACACACACCACGCATAACCATTCCTTGCTTTTATAAAATTTTAATAAGTGTTATGTACCTACATACGTTAAACTTAAGTTTTATACGTACCAAAACTCCTATCAAGTGAAGCAAATTATCAATGAACTGTAAGAGGAAGGCGCCTGTGTCTGTAACACAGTTTATACTAGCACAGACACAGACGTTCACTCTGTCTCAAATAATGCATAGTGCTTCATTGTTCTTTTTGTTTGATCGAGATGGACAAATTGTATTTGGCTTTTTGATAATAAACATTATATTATATTATATTATTTTACTAATGCCTGTTCTACTTATCCTATAAAGGAGAAGCTTGATATGGGAGCCTATAAGGATCGTTGATATAGGGCCCTTCCTTCTTTAATATGGCAGAAACGCATGTTACGCACTCAAAATGTGCAGCTGGCAAAATAGGGTTAGAATCAATTTGACAAACGATGTTCATCTTCGTCGTATCGATGATTCCATTTGTTGGTTTTACATAACCTTCGACCAGAATGAAGCCAATTTGACAGCGTTATTGTTGTTCTCGCCAAGGTCTTTCGTAGTGCAGTGTTAGAGCATGAAAAGAGGTAGGGTTATTTGCGACGTGGCTCCACAGTCCCACTGCGGCACATGTGAGTACCTCCACCTGACCAAGTTGTGCCGGCAGTGGCCCAGCTGGCTTTTTAGTCGATAAAGAGATTTCTAGAAGTGCCACGGCAGTAGGTCGCCCACCGGAAGTCTTTCTGCAGGCTCACCATAGGTCCACAAGATGTTGCAAATGTGCCAATCAAAAATATGTAGGTATATCAAACAAAACACAAAGGTCAGGTCTAATGTATGATTTAATCCAACAAAAGGATAGACCTCATTCAATTACCTATGTATATGAGCCATTAAGTAAATTTTCCAAAGGCCAGTCCCTTAGCAACGCTTCCTCGCATCGAAAACGGTACATTCACCCCATTCAAATCCTCGGGACCGTTATGAGATAAAATTGACTTAAAGGAAACGGTCGCCGTTATTATGTTGGGTGTATAAAGTGTAACGTGAGTGTAAATAATTGGCTCCTTGGCCTGTTCAGTGTAACCTAATTTACACTTCGATTTACTGATAGTCATTAATAATAACTCGCATTATGATAATGAACAGGATATGTTCAACATTCCGATAATGATTTAAGCTTGGGCGAGTTTTATTTCCAAGTGTATTTCCATAGTATAGATCTATAAATCTTCTATACATATAAATAACATTGGAGTGTCTGTTTGTAATATTAAAATAACCGCTTTTTGCTACATGCATCTGAATATAAATACGGATATGTACCGTGGTATATACCTAATAACATTGTTTACAATTTTTGTCTGTTTGTCTATCTGTTTGTCCCCGCTAATCTCTAAAATGGCTGGACCGTTTTTGACGGGACTTTCACTGGCAGGTAGCTGATGTAATAAGGAGTAACTAAGGCTACTTTTATTTTAGAATTTTGATTTGTTTTTGTTGATATAGTATAAATAATAGTAAAAAAACTATTCCGCGCGGACGAAGTCGCGGGCACAGCTAGTTTGATACTATATGTGTGAAATAGTGAGTAGTGAGATGACGATTAGCATACACATTTCGCAAGGAAATGAAAACATTTGACATAATAGTAAACGATTTACTCTTTCACATATTCAGTAGTTCGTAGTCAATACAGACATTTCACAAACGCTCTAAATAGAACTTATAAACGATTAATATTCCGCCATCATGAAAGCTGTATAGTGCAAGTAAATTCAATGGGAACACAATCAGATCGTTTATATTCTCCGTGGTGGCGTTGTACCGCACGTTACACTCTGTGTATCGGGCCTTTGTGTATTTCCCTTTGAACACACACAATAAACAAGCTGAGCATTGTGGACGGAGTGTACTGAACCATGTTCTATAGCAACGGTACTATCAAGTCGCTTATATGTAGTAAAGTCAACGTGTCCCTATCATACCAAGGCAAGGTGCACACGTCCGGAGCCTGGATTGATTACTCAGACTCAAAGGTACTAGATTTGTAAAAGCTTTCAGAATTGGAATTGATGTCTACGGCACTGCCAGTAAGTGTTTTGGCAGACATTGAACTAGATTCAAGAAAATATTATGAATAGAAGGCGGAAATTGAAATCGAGGATGAAAATAAAAATCTTAATAACATTGAAGAATAAGAAGTAATGAATATCAATTTGCTTTGAGCTATAAAAAGAAATATGTACGTTAAAATTACTAAATCGCTTAGATGTTAAAGAGCTTTACGATCCAAGCGAGGAGTAATTTCCCGGGAAAGTTAAGGCGCGAGTAGCCTTTGAAGGATCTTTGCCTAGCAACAGTGCTTTAGCACCTATTACCGAGGTATTTGAGAAAACGAGAATATTATTTTGCATATTTAAGAGACTGACAAAATAAAATGTATTTAATTCCACGCGCTACGTAGTAACATTTAGTATCTTACGATATGACAAAATGCCTTGAGATATTTTACTCACTAGTGATAAAGGAGCAGATTTTTTTTGACAATCTTGCTGTAATAAGGATGGAGTACGTTCAGCAATTAGTGTATGTAAACAGAAGAATGATAATGATCTGAACGCAGTAAATATTCAATTTAACTAACCTACAAACACTTTAATGATCATTAATGAAAATAAGAGGAAAAGATTTATCGCTACGCTTTATACGAAAACTAAACGAGCGGCAGAAAAACTAAGCGGATTATCGACACGTTCCACGTTGTGCTAACAGAGCCGCATTCAGACAGTATAATCCTTTATGAAAAAATAACAACGTGGGAGGAAGCAGAAACAAGTATTAAGGAACTCATCAATCTGTCCTATGTGTAATATTCACAAGGAACAGTGCAGGTGAACGTCCCCAGTAACAGTATACAGTGATTTATTTCCAAGTTCACCTTCTAGACACCCTCCGCTCCCCGGAGGGTAATATCGACAAAATAACCAAGATAAATTGAACCATTCTGCCTCCACGAGATCGTGATAATAGATACGTGAGTACACAATAGACAGAGCTTTGATTAATTTGTTAATTTGAACATGAGAGGTTAACGACACAGGTCTACTTCAAAGCGCTGAAGTGCTAAGACATTTCTCAGTAAATACTCAATCTAATTCTTAATAAATATCCTTTACTATGTAAATGTTCAGTTAGTCACGATTTTGCGTGATAAAGAAAATCTCATTACATCTAAAGCTTGGAAAGACTATAAAGCGGTTAACTAGAAAATGAACCTACGAGTTTATATCCTGAAATTACGTTAGCTGCCTTCTGAGAAGCTTTCTAGATAATAAAGCTGAAAATGGCGCTATAAAAACAATATCCTGTTGAAACCGTCATTGGATTCCACTAGAGCCTTTTGTTCTTTTACTGAAGAATTCGAAGATTATAAGATCAGTCACCCCATTATGTAAGGACTGAGAAGTAGTAAATAACAGAAAAGTATATTCCTAATATTTTCAGCATATTTCAACGTTCTGACATACGTCTAAATCTTCCAGCTTGTTTGCAAAGAAAGACTCGTCTACATTAACGAGAAAGATTGCATAATGCAGATGCAACTCGGTCTGACGAGTAACACTTCACAAATGTTACGCAAGTGCACGCTCGCCTGACCTTTGTCTACTGATGAATGCGTCTAACATAATTTATATAATACTGCTACACTCGCCTTTGTATGATCTCTACTGGCAGTAATTGGTTTAAGAGGATCAGTACATTTAATCCGTTCAAGCGTACAATACTGTATCTTTATATTATCTTTCGTAAGTTGTCTGTCTTTTAATTACCCATCAGTATTGTCAATTAGGATATTAAGCTATTTAACGCGCATTTAAGCCTTATCTTTTACAAATACCGTTGCTGTAATCAACTTAACTTCATTAACAATAATAAATAGCGTGATATCATAAAAATACCACGTAGTTGTAAATGCAATGTAATCATTCTCTGTTGTTATTATTTCCATTACATAACACGGAGTAGGATTGTTGTGATTACTCAAGATGATTAAGCGTTTATCATTGTTGAGCGTAATATTACGCGGTTCGTTCCGTATACACGGGTATACAATTTCACGTACTTTCTCAAGCTCGTGTTGGGAAAAAACATATTGCCTCAGGCGGTTATACTTATACATATAGTGTGTTCAAACGAACAGTTCCCGGTACGTTTATCTCTCAATCTTGTGAAGCCGAGGGCAGGAGTGCAACTCGACTGGTCGAACCAGCTCGCCCCCTTCCCCCCTGTTTCCACTAGAAACCGGTATTCCTAGTCCGGTGCTAAGCCTTTGAGGCCAGACTCGCTAACTAGATTATAACGTCGATACGGATACAAACTGGTCATAATTATTATGTATGACTACATTACCTTATTTTACCTGTTTGTGTGAATTTTCATAAGGGATATTACAATCAATCATTTCCTTTTTGAATAGTTTTCCTTTATTGGTATGATTGGTATCCGATTATTGAATCCGAATAAGTAGTTATTCCTTCTCTCGTTATACAACTCGTATAACGAGAGAAGGAATAACTACTGCAAATGTTTAAAATTAAAACACTCGATAATGTTTAATTCATGGTATTTATTACCATGTCAAGTAGGAAGGTATGTTGAATACATTAAGTATCGCCAAACAGGAAGCTCTAATGATTATATTGAAATGTAAGAATAATAAATTAAACATACCAGTTATGTTGTAATAAGTAATACATAATAAGTACATAAGTGTAACGAATAAGTACTGTTGTCCGAATAAGGATAAAATAATTAATATGAAGGACAAAGTTTGTATCAGAGAGTGAAGTAATAACATATTTATAACACTGCAGTGTTATAAAGCAAGTGCCGGAAACAAGGTAAAAGGACAATACAAATAAAATAGCAAGGAAAGCTATAAACGGATAACACATACGAGCAAAGTTCCACACAACACAACAGAAAGTTGGATCCGTCCCAAACCTATTTTATTAATGTCTGGTGCAGTAGCAATAAGTAAAAAGGAATATGTAATTAATCTACGAGAACGTACAGAAAGTGGGCCAACACAATAAAGACGAGATTAATTTTATAACTACCTTTGAAAATTACACCGCTTCATCGCATTTTAATGGTCTCAAATGGAATTTCGAAGTGAAGCTTCTGGCGAGTCTGGGTTTGAATCGATCGACCAAATAGTTACTCATTTTAATGAAGTAGATTACAATGCTGTTTTGCTTGTTAAATGTACTACTAGTCATAATGTTGATGTGTATCAGACCAAAGCCAAAACAAATTAAGCTGTAACATACATAATAAATAATAAATCAAAGTTACGACGAGGTTAATATAAGCAGGCAACGGGTATTTTATAACTCGTATCGTTTTATGACGTCAATATTATAAGTGTATATGGTTTACATACATAATGGCAAGTCTCCAATGCGGTTAGAGATAGCCGAACATAAATAAGAGGGGAATGTCGCCGTGACAGCCAGTCGGAACTTATGCCTTTGTTACTTCCATCTCGATTGCTCTCCGCAGTTCGTCAACTGTGAATAACAACATTCTGTTACATTTTTTGTGGCCAAACAATTGAATTGGTTGGGAGTTTTCACATCCAGCTATTTATTGTTACATTGTCACAATCACAACGCCTGATAAAATAAAATAGGATATATCAAAATGGAATATTTTCTCAAAGGAAACATTGTTGTTTTATATCGGAAAATAACTCGGCAATTTCGTAGAATCGCTCTCGTTTCTATTAAATCCGCTAACGTAAAGCAAGCGTTATGTATGGAAGGCTCGGCCCGGTCTCCGCACTCCGGACTCGACGTTGGCAGGTGAGATTTATTCACGTATAGCCTTAACATGCGGAGTGGGCGTACGTGGGATGTAGACGGGCCGTGGTATTCGTGTACCGCCTTTATGTCGTTGCGTCTAGCGAACTATTCAACTCCCTATTTGGGCTTTATTGCCCTTTACGGTCATATTTTATTTCGTAAAAGCAGAATAACAAAAGCTTAAATTATGCCAGCACCTGCGCCGTGTTATGCCCACAACTTTGGTTTCCATTGTTGTTTCACATTCAGAGAAAGTATCGCATATGACCTTTGTGAATTCTCCGATTACTGTGGGAGTAACGCAATAGAAAATAATCCGATCGTAGAGTGAATGTTTATAAATAGTCTCCTCCGCAGCGGTCGCTTCATCATGCCGAACAAAGGAACAATAACGACCAACAAAGAAGTTAGAAAAGAACAAAAGCAAACATCGAGACCGAGTCAAACGAGCTGTTTCCTTCTAAGGCGATGTAATAACAATAACAACATGGCGCACATTGTGCGTGCGTCGATTAGTGATGCGCAACACTCTCAAACTGATCTAATTCCGGGCTCCCGGGAGTGCAGTCCACTCCGCGAACGTTTTCAGAAAGTGTCATAAACAGCTCGTCGGAATTAACGGTCTATTAAGCTGTCTAATATACTAAAGTACTGAACAGAGATGTAAAGGTGGGATAGAGACAGTCCTTATCGGGGTGTGGTGTGGCTATCTCTACTTTGTATGCACTGCGCCTACATAGTTGCATGCGAGCGTAATAAAGTATGCGTGTACATGTATACGTATGGTTGTACAAGCCGGTCGTGCTGAAACCATTATATGCTAATTAACTTTCCGATGCATGTTCACTGTTGCAGATTAGGCTCCGGGTACAATCATATTTCCAACAAAAGAAATGCTAAATCGAATTAGGTTATAGGTGGACAGCTAAAAAAGGTGCCAGACAATAAATTGACTTTAATCTGCCATCCATTTTCATATGGATGTTATTCGTTCACATTTAAAACAGGAAGCAGAAGATAAAGCGGCTATGCAAATAAATAAGCATCATAAAGTTTTTGAAGTCATGTTTTGTGGTGTATAAATTACATAATATATATGTAATGTGATACGATAATACCGTGTAATACCCGATGACCTAACGAAAGAAAATGTTATATTGCTGTTATAAATAAATATAATAAGTCATACAAGTAAGCCGGCAAACTAATAGGCGATAGTAAACAATGAGTCATGACAAGTACCGGTGGCTCGGCGGGGGACGTTCCACGGTCCACACTGGCCACAAAGCACCAAAATCACTTCACGACGTCACGCGGCACATTCGAAATTTGAAAAAACATGTGACGGTAGTGCGGTGAAAGGTAAGATGCGTTCAGTAAACCGTTCCGAGTAACGAGTAACCGAGCGTAGTGATGCCGACGCGGGAGAATGGCGCAAACTGGCTGGCTGGGAGGGAGGGCGCCCCGCGCTCCCCTCCCACCACCCGGGCCCGGCGCAAGCCTGGCTGCCTGGCCAACAGACACAGGCTTGCATAATTAATTATACTTCACACACATTGCGCCTTCCGCACAAGCAAGGTCATCTTTTTAGTGATATAGATTTGCGATACGCTTATCTCTGGGGCAACTGACGGTTCATATCGACAGGTGATAAACAAGATTTATCTGTTGAGTAATATTGTATAATGTAAACTGGTTGGGCCTTATCTAACTCACGTGCAACTAAAAGCATTTTATCTTTAATCGCCAAGAAGTAATAGAAAGCTTGGTTTTGGTAACATAAATAATAGGACTGATGGATAAATGAATGTTCATTTTCAATTCTTTGGTTCAATACTAATGGAACCGAAATGTTTAGATTTGAATCTGATCATTTCAAGGTGGATGAGATTTGTTCCAGTACAATGATTTACAAAATTTCCGTGAATAATTTTTCAATACAATCGGCACACATCACTCAACGCCTACAAGAACATCTATCATCAAAAGGATTTCAACAAAGAATTCTAATTCAAATTCCAGTTTGAACAAGGAACTCCGCCATTCAGGTCAAAATGAATATTAACCTTCAAACAAAACAAGAACAAAGTAGTGAGTGGCACGTTATACAGACCCTTTTAACGGGTGGCGCGTAGGGTGGGGTGAGGGTGTTCGGTTACCCAGGACTGCCAGACGAATCCCGGGCGTCCCGCACTTGTCGCGATCGATATCCGTATCCGCTGCACGCCACGGGAACTCGCATTAACTAACTTCACCGATGGAGGTGGAAAGTCGGCCGATGTTGTTACAAACTTTACCGATTACAGTTTCACGAGAAACTCTCCCTCTTGTTATTCTAAATGAATCAAGTACTCTAACGATAGTACTAGTAACAATATTGACGCCATTATCTCCAATGTACACACGGCTACACATCAAGCTATACATTTTTAGTATAAGCTGATCTCGCACTGTACGGAAATCCTAAACATTGCGAGATCAGCTTATACTAAAAAATGTATAGCTTGATGTGTAGCCGTGTGTGCATGTTTTACTCAGGAGCTAGCTAACGAAAAAATTAGACGTTACTTAAGTAAATTAGATACATTACTTAGGTATATCAAGCTCATGTAAGCTTTAAAGTTTAACTTGATTCTATTTTTGGCATAAACACAAAAGGTTAACGAAGCATGACGTCCGCGAAATTATTTACAGTAGAAAAATGGTCGGTAGAAATAAAATTAAAACTATGACAAAATAATTTTTCGACAGTAAAACATTCTTTGTTTTTATTCAACTCCGTAGTCATCATGAAAGAGAGGCTACCCACCTTTTGAAAGATCTACCAGTATGAGATTACGTTTTGGCAAAGCATCAAATGAATCTGAATGAAATATATCAAGAGAAAAAGCTCACAGAACAACCGACAGACAGATTGGCTAGTAGCACTTCTGACGTCTGAAGGAATCAACAAGAATAAACCAAGAATATCTCGTAAAGTCATTACACAAGTCTGAAACTCTGACAGTAAAACATTTACTGTATCGTGTAATAAACGAATAGAAATGTCATTTGCAGCGAATCCTATTAACTTGGGACTTAATTATAATGTAATTTATGCAGCACGATCAAAATATACAATACGTAGATATATTTAATCAAGCAACGATAATTGATTCGGTGAACCAAGAAGAGATAATTGAATTATTTCTGTGATGAAACCTGTTACAGGCAGCAACGATATGAATATTATTTTAAGTATATATTACTTGACTAAACATTAGAGTTCCCACGGAGACAAACATGTAGAAATTAATGAAAACCAGTAGGTACTTCAATTATAACAAGGACGTTACTTATTTGCACAATATCATAACTTAGCAAAAGTTTTCCATATATGCAAACGGGGCTATATGTAACGCTGACAATTATAATTACTCCCATTATAATGTGTAGATGAGAAGGAACACGTTTCCAAGATAACGCGAAAGGTGCTCTTCGTGAATTATATCAAGAACATGAATCATGCTTAGTTACTGCTCCGACTCCCAGGTTAACTACGTTTGTTTTTACTGACAACATAGCTTCTGGCGAGGAGCCAAAAACAAAAACGATGACCAACGCTGAGTATCGAAATTGTTCAATATGCCCTTGATCTGTCAGCCGAATCGATTCACGAAGAAACGAGTTTTAGAACAGCCATTAAACACAATGGAGCGAAATGGGCCACGCTCAGCCACGTTCTACGAACATCGCCAAAACGAATATGACGATAACGGAATAAATTGCAAATGTGGACCATTAATCCTTGTTACAATGGCAGCAGTGACCCTGTCGCAGAGGGGCGCTTTATTTATTCGACATCTAGGGTATTTACATACAAAAACTACCTTTCAAGTGTTTTCATACTTTTTATGGGAACAAAACACAAAAGAATCTTGATAGACGTACCCCATTTCAATGTTTGTGAAATGTTTATGTTATTTTTTACCGGTTTTCTATGAGAGGTATACACTAGCACATACAACGCTAAAGCCGGAGATATATTTTTTGTTACTACAATCGCCTCTTTTTATATGGCATCACATAAAAAAATATTGGCGTTTCGTTTGATAAGCAAACAGGGTTCCATAGGCATGTATCATCATTCGATCACAATCTATGTATCTCACTGTAGAATATTTTGTCAACATGTTCTGTTTACAAAAGATTAAACAAGAACTTTTTGTTGTTTAAACAACAACAACAATATACAAAGCGTAATTGCTTGTATAAACTTCTCCGTCTAACTTTGAGTAAATAAATTTTCGCAATTTCTTTAAAGCAATTTCGGAGAATTTACAAGTACAGCTTAACAAGACCATGCTACAGACGTATGAAGGCTTCTGGTCAGTTCCGGTTATAATTAATATCATAGAGGAAATGGTGGAATAATATATTCCATAAAATATGAATGTTTGATTCAGATTCAATGTTGAACATGAATGAAATAGGGTTGGAATTACAAGTTTTTATTCCAAAATCACACCAGTTACAAACGGAGGCAATGCGATATATGTATCGACAAAAAACAAGTGTGACGTCGAAGCCAATTCCATAGTAATAGGAAAAGTTTGCATCGATTCACGAAGCAAGTTTCTCGCCGACACGAACGCGAGAAGCAAGGGCCCTACATATTCTACAACATGTTCTGATACGGCACAGCTTGCAATTGAATTTGCATTCCACGCTCTATTTTCAATATATTCCCATTTTGTAAACCTATTTCGGTTTTTAACATCCAATAGACACTTAACGACACAGAAGACATTCTCTTTAATGCGTTTTATGAATTTACTTGCCGTTCTGAAAATGTTTACTGCGAAATTACAATTTTTGCTACCTACTTATTTCAACGATAGCCAATTTTCTGGATTATTCTCTATTAAATTCTGGAGGGTATATCTCTTGGGCCACAAAATATTGAATATAAATCAAATCTGGTAAATGACTAACAGTTCTAAAATTTTTTACTAATAGTAGGTTGATGTAATTGTCTTTGTCTAGTTCTCTATGAAGTATTTCATCATACATTTTTTAAAGAGGGTTTATAAATGAAATTATAAGTACATATGTTTATATTTCAACATTAAATATCATTAACATTAAATTTTCATTTCACTTGTGTTGTTTATCAACACTAAGTCTGAAATTATAATTTATTTGAATTGACCCAGAGTGTGGAGTTGTTCTTGGCATCTCTCCAACTCGAAATGGTTTCTCTGAAACTTCAGTGCGAATGCAAAACTTTCTTACGTCTCTAATAATAATGTGTCTGCATCTGTGTACGACAAAGAATTTATTAATTGTTTAGACTTGACTTTTATTTTTATTGCCTGCAGAATAATAAGTAAATTTTACTTTTTCATTGGTCTTAACGATCTGTCTTGGAAATCACGATTTCGAAGTGGGCGATATATAAACTGCAATCACGTTATTATTTTTCATTAAATTCAACGATTTAATATCAATAAAATGTTTACGACCTCTAATCCAAATATACATATATTACTTGGTTCTAAAAAAAATTGAATAAGAGGCCTTAATTACTTATTGAATCGAATTACGTAACTGCTGTCATAAATATTTAAATGATGTCTTGGACTATTATGTATTCTGTTTCTTGTATAATACGCTTTTTAATTACTGAAATTAAGATATAAATTAAATAAGTGATACGAATTAAAACAGTCATACTACAGTATTTTATCACTTTCTATTGAGAATTGGTTAAATGGTCTGT
Organism: Polymixis lichenea; assembly: GCA_949091785.1. Taxonomy (NCBI): domain Eukaryota; kingdom Metazoa; phylum Arthropoda; class Insecta; order Lepidoptera; family Noctuidae; genus Polymixis; species Polymixis lichenea. The sequence continues at coordinate 8,007,716 of OX420942.1, forward strand.
CTGACAGTTTAATAACCGGATAATCTATTTGCACGATAACTTTCAATATTTTTTATTCAAACTCGCTTATAAATCAACACAAAAAATAGGTTATAGTAACGAACGAACACATTTTGATTAATAGTCAAAACACATACAACTAAAAATGTGATGCTAATAACTTATTTCTATGACCCCTATCTAACGAATTTTAACAGTTGCAAAAATATAATAAGTACAAAGCTATAATGTTGCCAAAACTATTACGTCAAACAATGTCTTCATTTACTAAATTACCGAGGACGGCAACATCGTGACTAAGCGGATTTCCCACCCCAAAATCCCAGGTCATTAGCAAAGTTTAGAACGAGTTGTAAATAAACCTTTACGACGCAACCGGCGCCAACTTTCGTTTGAAATCTTTATTACAAGTGGGAGCTGGAACTAGCGTTAGACAAAAACCAATTCCAGATGTTTCTTGACCGTTCAATTCAGAAAAGTCAATAGAAAAAGAAGCTTAGTAATAGCTGTTTCACGATCACGGAACACCTGCACACCAAGTTGTCGCATGCAATCTAAAAACACTCTAAAAGTGCACTTTTCAAAGTCCTTTTTACTATTCCCGTGGAACGTGCAGGAACAACTTGAGTTAGGATTACAGTTTAGCATTCCACTCACGTGCGGAAAGAGACGGGGCTATTATAGCGCAGCTAGAGAGAAAAGTAGAGATGATTTGTTTGAATGTAGTTTTTGAATCGATTGTCTAAGAGCATTCATAATGGCTACTATCAGAATCTACTATAGCAATGCGTAGATTTCGCAAGATAAATTGTTTATGGGTTCCGAGCCGGGAGAATACTCATGTATCCGAAAAGGGTCACTGAACCAGACAAATTGCTACGAAGAGAATTGCTTCGCTCCCCCTTTGTCAAATCGGAGCGAATGTTCGGTTTAATCGTATTATTTGCAGGATTTACGTCGAGTTGAATTTTTGGGTGAATTAAAATTAGAGGTAAGAGGAACAAGAATTTGCACTAATTGAGCATAAATTGCGCCTTTATGAATGTCAAACTAGGTTTCCGTTGGGTATGCAAATGTGGGATTGTTTTGAACGCTTTGTTGTAGGTTGGAGTGGATGCGATGTGAATTATTCACGTCACAAACTGCAAGAGCTTTCAAATGTCTTTTTCATATTTTTGTACCTGGAAAGTAGTGCAGCGGTTGTAACTAAACAATGTTACCGTCAGAGCTGAGCGGTATATTCAAGGTTAATTCTAGGTTACAAGATTGATTGGCACAGTAAACTATGTGCTAACTAATGGAACGTTTAAAGTCCACTATTTTAATGAACGACGCGCGTGTCGTCAGCGCGGAGGCAAACATGGCCAGTTGAGAATTATGGTCGAGTGTATTGGAGGCATACGAGATGAGCACTATCGGGCATTGCGCGGCTGTACGTGACATCCATATACAATGCACTACTAAATCTCTCTAAAGCTTTAAAAAAGAAATATGCTTTATGGACGGTGACACGAATTCGGACGACTGCATTACCGTTTTATAAAATACTTCCATTTCCTTTTCGCAATCTAGATTATGTTCTCAGTTTGACAGAGTAATTTAAATCTAAATCAGATGTTGCTCTTTCCGACACTTTCGTAATCTAGTTTGGTAATAGAACCTTGCAATTTAAAACTCTTTCACTCAAACTATAATTGCGGAGACCTCGTTTATGTTCGGCAAAGATTATTCAAATACTTACATATAAGGGTTCAAAGGAATATGAAAGTAAGCGTGGGTATACTAAATAGGACCAGTTTAAAAAGACCCTTTTAAGAAGTCTGATATTGCGACCTACATACTAAAGGTAGACAGTAGTTTCGAGGTCCGAGTCCTACTATGATTGGTCTCTGTGAATAATAACTACACATCCTGGGGCTAGGATGGGTCACTGCGCAGTTACTGACGATTTTCTTTGTCTTCGTTTTATGTTAATCTGTATCGTTGCTACTATACTGTTATTATCCGAGGCTTCATCCGAACATTTCTTTGTTCACGAATTGGCCAGATATTTTCTTTTATTATTTACCTTCTACGAAAAACAAAGGAAACTGTACTTGTTTGATGATTATCTAATAGAACTGAAAGGCACCAGAACAAATAAAACAAAGTAGCTAGGTCAAGGGGAAGATCTAGGTGCTGCTTCGTTTGCTTTATTCTTCGTTCGGCCCACTGAGTTTTGTCCAACATAAAAAATTCCTGGGTCGTTCCAAAAAATATGCTTCCTTCGTCCCAAAATTTAATTTAAATTATTTTATTCTCTTCGCCTTTTATTCGCTTCGTCCGAATATTCCTTATTTTTCTTTGTATATGGCAAACTTACTTTTTTGTACAATCGGCAAAAATGGGTTAATTAAATATTTAACATCAATCAACTATTTTAAACAACCGCTCTCTTTGTCTAAATATATGTTAGGTGTACTCTTACCAAGTTATGACAACCTGGCACTTTGAAGCCATAAAGCGTTTTCTACCTGACAAACATAATTATGTTAGATGTACTCTTACCAAGTGATGAGAACCTGGTACTTCGAAGGCATGGAGCGTTTTCTAGCTGACAAACAAATAATGTTAGGTGTACTCTTAACTCATACCAAGTTATGACAACCTGATATTTCGAAGGCATAAAGTGTTATCTAGTTGACAAACAAAATGTATGAGAAAATGAAATATCCTCTTTTTTTCTCTTGAAATTTTCCCATGTTTTAATAGTTATTCTGCTATTCGGGGCGGCGTCAAACCAACGAATACAAGATCATAAAAATCGGTCCGGCCGGTCTTGAGTAATACTGGTGTAACTAACCCGACTCTGTTTTATTTACATAGATATAAAAAAATAGATTAGATCTGACTGTTCTGTATATTTAAACTGTAGTAAGTAATGATAAGATGATTTAAACCGAAATGTTTAGAATTGTTTTTATTGAATTATTGTTTAAAAAAATTCAAAAAAATACATTTCATTTTTTGTTGACTGTACCTTTAAAGTACTTGTAATTTGGGACAAACTTAAGAATTTTTTGGAATGTGGGACAAAACTACAGGACGAACAAAGAATAAATCCTTCGTTTGTACCGTTCCTAGTAGTTCAATAACTTAAGGAGCAAAGACAAGAAAATATATGTAAATGAAGTCAAAGATAACAAAAAAGAGGCAGTCGATTAGCAAAACTTTTATCCACACCCAAAAAGACATGAATTCTCTCGAAATAGCGAAATTATTCCAGTCGATAAGGTTTTGACAAGACCGACAAGATTATCTGAAGGTGAATCATATAATTAGTCATTCTCATTCAGAACTCATTTCATCTAAGATTAAAAGACATGTCCTTCACTAATGTCGGGACCTTGGAGCGTCCGATCCTTGGAACCTTGAAAGCTGTCTTGAGCAAGACCCACATTTTAATAAAAATTAATTTCTACGTAGCTTTAGAACTTTACCGTTTATAACTCAAACAAGGTCTTGAATATACATAAACGAGGGAGCAAAGTAATTGGTAAATAAGTCAGGTTATTACAAAATAAGTATAAGTAACAAATGAGTTCCGTGTGGTGCCGGACGTAAAAGAATAGCATAATCCCATTTCTTCCCGTGGGTGTCGTATATGGCGACTAAGGGACTAAAGAGAATGGGCGTTCTCTATGCATTTTACCACCATACTGCGATCGCCAACCCGCCTGCCAAGCGTGGCGATTATGACAAAACCCCCCTTTTGGGGAGGCCTATGTCCAGCAGTGGACATCTTTCGGCTGAAATGATCATGATGATCATTACAAAATAATATAAGATATCGATATAATAGTTCTTATATCGAGCTACAGTATCCAAACGATAATTGTTAAGATTCGGAGTTAAAGTAGTGGAGTGGAACCACAAAAAGAGGTAAACACAACACCGGTTGTTTCTCAACTGCCAGTATAATTAACGTGTGCCTCATAACATTAGCGAATGCCCTTTGAATATAGTTTGTAAATACATCTACTCAGAAACAGAATTAGTCTGGACATATTTATGGACTGAAAGCAAATTATCGTACACTTGTAACGGCACTGGAGCTAAAATTGAAACTCCCGACAAGTTTTAAAGCCAACACGTTATTTCATTATTCAAAAGGAATATTCCGCTTTTGCCCTTAACCATCCTCCGATTAACATTAAAACAATACCGAAGCCAAACTTCTTAGTAGAAGTTTCTATTCCAATATTCAAATGAGTTCAGTGGTGCAGAAACTCCATCGTTTAGAGTTTAGAGTTGGAGCGACAGAACTTGAACAGCCGAAACAATGTTCAGAAAACATTCTGCGGCTGACTACAACTCCACAAGTCTACAACACTGTTATGTCATAAATGTTTAGTGGATTTGAGTGGAACAATGGCGTAAGATTGGAGACGGTTAATCGATATTCGTCTCCAGCCTTGCTCGCTATATTGCTCTTTTATTTGATGTGCAAATAACTAGAGGAGCACCCTATTTGCATTACACACTATCAATCAGGATCTGAATAATTTTGAAGGGTATTTATTGTTAATCCATTAATTCGTTAAATGTTCGAATTCGTCTGCTCAACAACATAAATAACGCACATTTGTGTTTATAAAGTATCAAAATGAAGTATTTCTCGATGACATCGATTTAAATTCGAAATTTCTTCAAAACAAATCATTCGATGCATGATATACATTATTCAACGTTTATACTGTTTCTATTTCCACTGTCTTTATCAAAGCGTGAATATCAGTTTCATTTTACGATGAATACCCAATTAATTCCGAACTGGTAGCATCTACCAAGATCGTAACTACACCTACCAGTTAGTCATTTATACCATATTTAGCTGAACCGGTGTGAGTTCAGGATAATGGCGGCGCATGCGTCACCAGGCGCCGCCGGGGACTTGTCGCGACACGAAAACCAAAATAACCGACGGATAGACAAACAAACGCTACTTGAATATACATACATAAGTGATTTGTATCATTTGCATGCTATGAACATTTTGAAGTAGGCTCGGCTCATTCTCTTTCTCGGAAGGAAAGGAAATAACCGAAGATATTAACGTTTACGTAGTATTAAATTCCAATCTAATTTGTAGACAACGCAATTCTTGTAGCTATAAATATTTTACTTAAATGTCTTCTATTTATTTTAAGAATGCTCTAAAATCTGAGTGAATTCAATTAGGACTAACCACCAACATGGGCACATGTACGTAATACAGTTAGCTTCGTGAAACATCGTCTCGTTCTCGTTGAAACTTGATAATTTTCCTTTATACCGCCGGAGCTCGGATCTCTTACTTAATTAAATATTCAAGAGAGATTATTAGCTAGTCAACTTACTTGGAGGTTGGAGCGAGAGCGTCTCGGCATTACGCCCACCACTTCTCCCTTCATGATCGATTCGATTACTGAAAAAATAAGGTGAAGTAAATTTATGGATTTGTGGAGTTAAGCACGAGTAGGATTTAATATTATCTAGTAATAGCTTTTGCCAGCGGCTTCGCCTGCGTGGAGGTCGAAAACTATCCCACGGGAACGTAGTACCGGGATAAAAAGTATTATATGTGTTATTCCAGGTTTTTTCCATTCCAGACTACCTGTGTGCCAAATTTCATTCAAATCCGTTCAGCCGTTTTTGTGTGAAAGAGTAAGAAACATCCATCCAGCCATACTCACAAACTTTCGCGTTTATAATATTAAGTAGGATATATTATGGACAGGCAGTCGCTCCATGTAAAATTCAGCTGCATCCGGTTAGACTGTAAGCCGACCCCAATATGTTGGGAAAACTCTAGATAGTAACCATTATCTTCCTATATATTAAGCATAAGATTGTATACTGTAAAATGTATACAGAATATTTTTTATGTGGTGCGCAAACTGTAACCATGAATTCAACATATCAGTCTAGACCCCCAGCGCAGAAATTTTTCGTCAGTTATACAAAACAAAAACTATATGGTTCCAGTTTGCGCACTGTATAAAAATGTATCCTGTAGAGTAGTCTCGTGAACATCCTAGTTTATAACTAGACAAATAAAGCCAAGATTAAATTCATCAGATCTTCAACTTTCTCGTACTTAGATCTGTAAAAAGTTTTCCTTAATCTTCATTGTTATTTTCTCTTCATCTATAAGTAGTTACATATCATAACATCACGCCTGCTCTCGTCTACGGGTAAGGCAGAGGTGTCCTATACTATCTACATCCACATTTCACCAGTTATGTTTTAATCCCAAGTAATAATGGGCGACCCTACCTGTCAACCGGGCACGAATCTACAGTTACAATTAAAATTAGAATCTAATAATCTAGTAATTAGAATTAGGTCTATTACTGAATTACCTTCCTATGTTATACAGTTCAGTTCCTCGTTGCGCTGAGCCAGTTGTAACTTGTAAGCGTACATTCTTTCTTCAGCATAATGCAACGTCAATTACTAAGGTTTCAATCCAATTATGAACGTAAAAGTATTTACAACACCATCCTATGTTCTCATTGCAATATAGCCGTTGGCACACACGGTTGCACAATATTATTATGCACTATTATTAGTCTGTCAGCTGCTATCTAAACAAAGGATCCATTTATAAAAGATATCTTCGCATTCATAGCTCTATATTGCCCCCAGCTAGATTCATTGTTTGATGAAATTTCTGCGTGTACTTAATAAATTTCTCAGACAGTCTGAACAAAGAGAATATTAACTAATGAACTTTCTATTTACGCAATATAACATCACGCCTGTAATTTCCGAAGGATTAATTAGGCAGAGATGAAAAGGGTTTTGTAGAGGTGTACCTATAGTGACACCCACATTTCGACAGTTATGTGGAAGAGGGGCGAGTCTATTGCCATCGACTGACCACAAATTCAGACTCCGGGCTGCTACTGACAAATTCCTGATGGAAAAACCAATATTACTTTGTCCGACCTAGGAGTCGACCACCAGACCAACAAGTCAGTCACTTCTATTCAGGGACTTTCTATTTGTTTGCAGGTACAAAATACATATACATTTTAGATAGTCCTTCAGTTTGTACAAAAAGGTTAAGTGCCAGATACGATTGTTTACTTCGTTGTCCCGTAATCGGGGTAGTAGTTTAGATAAACATTCATAATGTCGACCTTACAATATGCCGTTGAGCGATATCTATTTAAAAATACATTAAGTATAAATCATAACTGTGCGTGGTGAAACCAGCCATTGTTCTACAGATGGCCGAAGATTGTTCAGTGCAGCGTGTCAGTTATGTAACCAGACCCCATTGTTTCCATGTACCCACATAAATGTTATAGTAATCAATCATGGCGATCCTTTTAATCGTTAACCAGAATAATGATGCGAAATGCGACAAAGCGATACGGTTTCGCATTGTTTGGAATCCATTGGCTGATTGCTTTTGGTCTGAATTGCGTACTTATATACATATAGTGGTACTACAAACGTTGTTACCTCCATCCCCCAGGAGTCTCATCTGCACCAGCGACGGGTCTTCGCTGTGTTCCTCCAAAACTGTATCATCTGTCACAGTCAGCTCCTGAGGACAAAATAAGAAATAAAATCTTAATTACTCTGCTATTCTATGAAACTACTACATAACCGGATTCTTAGAAACCGCGTTGTTTATAGAACCAGATATGGTAATACGATCACCTATGATGATCTGATACCGTTATAACACCTCACATTTCCAGCATGACCGTGGCTGTTTATCTCGTTACTACTAGCGCCATCTAGTCAGAAACGTAGGCATCGTTATACGTAGAATTAGAAGGCAGTTACTCGATATTTTGATATTTACAAGAATCCATCTAGAATTATAAATGAGTTTGAAAGAAGCCAAAAGGCGGTCTCATAAATATTTTGTTTAGCTCTTTCATCGACGCTATTAATAAATTTCCATTCCATCATACCAACAAGAATACTCATAGTGTAAGAATAACCAATTTCTTTGGAAGTGAAGTTTGGCAGGTGTTTTATATTCGTAAACAAAGAAGATTCCCTAAATTCCCATCTAAACTTTCTCACGCCCGAGCGCTGTTCGGTTAAGATCGGTAGAATATGGCGTAAACAAATACGTCTCTGTTTTATGTCGCTCGCCGAGTGGGCGGCACAGGTGTTTGAGCGAATATAACCTTGAACGTACCTATTAACTCCGCCTACCGTGAGTTTAATCAGAATTGAAAATGTGTTCACAAAAACAGCGTCTGGATCATTCTTTGTATCTAAATCTTACGCACGGATGATTTCGTTGCACAGAAGTATGCGGACAACCTTTGTTGGAGGAATCATTTGAATAGTGACGAATGGTACGCATTGTTAATCGAAAACGTCAAAGATATTATGTAACATGAATATAGATATTGTAGATGAAACGTTTGTCAAACATATCAATAAAATAAACAAAGAGAGTTGTCGATAAATATGTCGACAGCCGACAGACAAAGTTGGGCACAAACTCGCGAGAAACAAAGAAGAAACTTCAAGAAAGTTACTAGAGAAACTGGGAAAGGGGCGAACGAGGGGGTTACTCAAAACTTCGACGTTTCGGACTCCAGTAATACGAACCTCGCGAAGAACGAACGAAGTTTTCCACTCGCTAATTCGCAGTATAAATTTGTTTAACGTCTCAACTTTTTAACTGTAATTACTTAGCAAAGTTCGAGATAGATTGAAGTACTCCAAAACTCTGACAGTCTGTGAAGAGTTTGATGAGTTATTGTAATAATTGTAGTTGGGAGTTCGCAATCACCCACCCGAACGAGTACGACTAGAAGTCGTGAGGTTTATGTGTCTTTTTAACTTTGTTCAGGCCTTCACTTTGTATATCTTTTCAGTTGTGCCAACAGAAAGACTGTTTTACTTCAAGTAAGTACTCAAGTCTTGAGTCCATTTGTTGGATAATGAAACTGGTGCCTTTACAAAGTAACATCTCGTTCAAAAAGTGGTAAGTAAATACTAAGCTGAAATTGGTAATTTAATTAACAATTCGGATACGTTGATATGTCTCTACAATATTTTGGAACCTATTTTGGGACTTAAAGAGAAAAGAAAGGTAGAACAAACCCCATTCCACATTTCTAAACTGATGAAGTTAACAGATTAATAACAATGTAAGTACGTTAAAATCAAATAATTAACCCACAAAACCTTTTAAATAGAATAAAGACTTATCCAATTCAATCTGTAAATTGAAAAACAAAAAGAATTCCTATTCATGTAACATTAAACAGTAGAGCAACAAAAACATTTAACAAGCAATCCAAACAGAAACATTTCGTTTGGATACGTACAATACAACTTCGACATCGCCATCCTCAAAAGAGAGGAGATGAAAGAAAAACAATAAAGTGTTTCAATAACGCAAAACAACAAAGTTTGTTTAGAGAAGTTAGCGAAGGGGTGAATGGGGAGAAAGGGAGCGCCCAAACCCTACCCACACGCCACAGTAATATCGATACAGCTTTATACACTAACAAATTCCTCAAATATAATACGGATTAATCTTGATTAAATAGTCTATAAGCTGATTTCACGCTACCCAGAGTCGAAATTAATACTGTAATAGCATATATGGCTGCTAGGCAACGAACCGAAGGCATTATGGAAATAATTAAAGGAAATGATTGTACAATAATAAATTAATAAGCATTAAGACGGAACACGCCGGGCAGACGGTTACAACTTCCTCTCATAAATAATTATGACCAATGGTCGTAATAAATATGTATCGCGTAATGAGGATAGCGGTTCTGCTTGTAAAAAATGTTGGATAGAAAATATTAACATGCTCATAAAAGATAACATCATTGATGATTGTAAAAAACGCCTATCAAGATATTTATATGCAAAAGATAATTCAGCAATGTAATCAATCGAGGCATCCGATAAAAATGCTGTATTAAACTATATTAAACAATATATTTGCAATAAAAATTTCACAAGACGTAAGCATGAATATTTTACATACGTGGTTTCCGTTTGATCATAATATAAATAAGTTGTTCATACGATACCTTGTTTACACTCTTTGCAAACGTACATTTCGAACTAAGTAAACGATACGTGAGTACACATGGGAAACTAATATTATATAACAAGTTAAGCTGTTGTTAGATCCCAGTTAATATCAAGAGCCGGCCTTGATCCGTAAACAATGAACGGTTGGCGTTTCAAGTACGAGTACTAAACGGGCATGGAATTTCAAATTATGGATATTAATATTCAACTAGACTACAGCTACACCTAGCTCGCATAGATTAAACTTGAAGCAAACATGCGTTAATTCTGTATCCCTAGGAGAATATCGCTTCAAAGTAAAAGTAGCTTGTTATTTTCAAACACATACACGTATTCCTCTTTGCAAAGTTTCATCGCCTTAACTCTCGTGAGACTAACTCGGTAATAAACGTACAAACTTTTCCAGTTATGTTAGTTAGAAACGCTATCAAAGACCACACTGTTGTAGGACGATCTGTGGCATTAAAGACAATTGAATGGACTGCAATTAATTGAACGGCACTTAGTCCTACGCATGACACATCGATCGCGGAATTCAATTAAATCTCCATCAGCGTTACCTCACACGGACGCTGTCGACATAAATTGACTCGCTGTTTTACTAACTTCTCAAACATCTACATGGTCGATGGCGACGTTGGCAGTTACTCGTACATGTATTACATCCATCGCTGCCTCCGAATTAAGGAGTTCCATCAAAGTACTTGGTTATCCATCAATAAGTACTGAACAGGTTCTACATTTCCAACAGGCGCCATCGACCAATACAGAGGCAGCGTTATAATTGGAAGCATGTGGAAAGTTCAGGATTCCGTGTACACATTTATGGAGCGGCACAGCGTTCTGCAGAACAGGTTTCCATATGTTGATCAAGTAACAAACACGCTGTTCAAGTTGTTTCGTTACTTACGAGCGCCCTTATAAATTGAACATCGTTGTCGGATGCCATCGCGTTCAATAAACCAAACTGGTTCTCTCCAGAACTTCCCGCTTTGGAATTATCTTGTAGAATTTCCTGTACAGTTACTTGTTCATGATATATAATCCCCACCTGTATTCAATTATTTAAGAAACTCCTTCGAGATCCTATTGTTGGCTAAGGCAACGAGCTGGGAGATAGGAATTCACGAACGTATTATCTTAATGGCTTTTGTTATATCCTGTTCAAAATAGCTAATTTAAAACGACTCGTTAATAATGAGGAAGTTGACATAAAAACCTAAAACACACTCGATACAAATATTGGGTTTATAGAGACGAAACTTTTCGAATAGAGATACATTTCTGTAGATGTTTATGACAGATGTCGATCGTCAATGATGTCACTTCATTGGGAGTTGGATTTATTGCGTTTAATAAACGGAACATAAAGAAAACGGTAGATGGCTTTTGAAGACAATTTCCCATCTGGGATGTAGAATTTGACATGTGATTATACAACGTGTAACGGAAAGGGTATATACATACCAAGGGCACGGCTTCTTTGGATGATATCAAGCGATATTGGAAGGATTTTTAAATCCTATCTGTACAGGTTCGGAAATTTATAAGAGTTTTTAATATATTGATACCAGAACTAATTGAAACAAACACATCACTCCGAAGAGATTTATCGTGATATTGACAAGTAACGTGGAAAGTTATTGACCTACGTAGTGCGGTGACACGTTTGTTATGATTTGAATTTAAGAAACATAATATGAAACTGAAAATTTGGTATCAATTCATAGAGTATTTGTAGTATTTTGAGCTGAAACTATGTATAGTGATTCCATACCAGCTGTTATCTTTATTGCTTAAGGATAGCAATAGGGTTTCTGTTACACCCTGTATAAACTCAATTCGTATTTTTTAATTAACTTATAGATAACCTGTCTACCCAACCTCTAATTATATTATTCAAAAAAATTCGTAACCGCTGTACATACGAGTAAATGATACATTTATTTTAAAGTTATTAAATGTTACCTTACTTCTTAAAGTCTAGTTTTCTGTGAAATGTTTGCCTCGGTTTAGCCTGATATATACAAGATCTTCAAGGCAAGTTTTCTTAGTTAGAACTTGGTTCTTATAGTCTTGTTCATGAAACTATCTAATTTTGATTAATCGTACTGTGTTAGAAGTTTAGAACGTATCGGGAACTGGTGCAATCATTATTTACCCTTTTCCAAACTATTTTGGGATTGGCTTCCAGTTTAACCAGATATGGTTAAGTATTTTACTATACGGATAGTGAATGCTTGGCCTTCGTAGAACCCTAGTATCGATGAATCAATTAAATAGTTCGATTGAAACTGATTTAATGGTTTCGATCAGTCAGCCTATCATTTCACAAAACTACTCAGGTTAATTGAATTGAGATTGCAGATAGAACTAACGAGACGATATTTGGGCCATTTAGATTATTTTTCAATCGATACTATAGTAATGTAATTAGATGAGAATCGCTCTAAGCTTATCATCATCATATCAGCCAAAACACACTTGCTACCAGTGACAAAAGCACCATATAACACGATTCCTACCGGCTTCCCTTCGGGGATTCGTATCGGCAACTTTATCGCTATTAAAAAATCGCACGGCAATAGTGGCTACTATTGTGAAAAATATAGTTACACTACGGGTATTTAATTCACCGTAACATTCAACCAACAAAAACGATTATTTTTAGCTTTGTAGTACAACAAAAAAATAAATGTTCTAAATTAACCCGGCACCAAAACGTCATAATCGGGAACTAAAAATTCATACAACAGCGATTCCGTAATTATGTCACTTTTGGTCACTTAGCATCACTTGATATGGACGAGAGCAAGCCGCTGTACAACGGGTTATGAACTTATGACAGAGACAGATATAGAAAAATGCGTCAGCGAGAACGAGATGGAATAATATTGCGCATTTCATTTAGTTTTCAGCTGTATTTAATTCTTAACATTCCTATATTAATTTTAAAATGATAGTAAGTATTCTTTATTGATAAGTCAGTAAGTTAAAGCCGACTTTGCTTCGGCTTCCCTCTTAGAAAAATTTACACCTCGCCGCTGTTTGCTACTGGAGAATCAACTGGTCTAGTCTATCCAAAGAATCGTCAGAATACCCGATTTCAAGCTAACATCTAGCAGATTCAGAGCCATCCTTTTCTGTAAGTCTCATGATCAGCCTTTAATATTCCCACTGCTGCGACACAAGCCTCCTCTCTTCGAGAGGCAGTAGGCTATAATCTACCACGCGGGCCCAGTGTGGGAAGACATGTGACACGCCGGTTTCCTCACGATCATTTCCTTCACCGATGTGCGAGAGCATTGCAAGGTGGTGAAATTATTTACACAAAGGAAAGCGCCTGCCTGGGTTTGGAACCCACGAGCTACAACTCGTATGCCGGGCCAATACCATTGGGCCAGCACCGCTCTTTCTGGTAATCTATAAAAGATCAAAGGAACATGACAGTACTCACTCCAGTGTGCTCATTGACTCCAACGATGACGGCAGTGTACCATTGCGTGGCACCTGCAGACCGATACACCTGGGCGCGGCAGCCCCCGAGCACCGAAGGAGTGGTGGTCAGGATCCGCTGGCCATCTTGTATGGTCTTCCAATCTGCGGCTTCGGAAGACAAGGAGGAGAGAATCGTGGCATCTAGGCCAGCGTCTGCTCCGGCTTGTCGGGCATCCCAATCCTGGAAATAAAGGACCAGGTAAGTATTGTTGGTAAAGTGAGAGAAAGAAGAAAGTGGACGCGACTATTGCTTGTACACTCAGGTCAACATCAAGTTTTTGCACAAAAATTATATTCTTCCCAACACCTATGGGAAAAATATAATCTTTGTGGCTGTAAAGTCTACATACCAAAGCAAGGGCGGGATTTTTAGAGACAGTAGGTACAAGTGATGCTCGGTTCTGAGACATTGTTAACAGTTTTATATTCGATAGACATTTTGGTTTGCAAAAGCTTTTGTGAGTTCCTCTGAGAACCGTCTTTGGAAATCCTTTAAAAAACGATACCAAACTGTCGTTGATGGCTTTGCCAGTTGATTATATTCAATAATATCTTTTATTCAAGTAAAATGTGTCTTGACTCCATGTCTTGTAGTTTCAGAGAGTCGCCGTCGTTAACAATTGGGTGTGACGAATTTCTCGAGAAACCGATTCTTCTCTTTAGTCCTTGAACTTTTCATTTATCTTTAGACATACCTACAACACAAAAACCTCAAGTTTTATTTGTGAGCAATTCGGAGAATATTGTTATTTTTCTGAAAGATGAAAAGACTATATTATTAGCTAGAACTGTTGTGTCGCGTTCCTATTATTTCTCGGATAACCTTTGTTAGAACCGCTTCACGACAAAACCAATTGGATTCGTATTAGGAGAGTACTCTTTCTTTGTTATTTTACGTAGGTTACTTGGATAATACGAGTATAGCTGCGCCTTAAACGCAATTTTATTAAATAAAATAACTTTTGCCCTCGGCTCCGCCCGCGTAAATATCGGTTATCGCGTAAAAGAGTAGCATATGTCCTTCTTCATATCCCTAGAGGCTATAACTCTGCCATAACAGCTATGTGAACTTAATCCAGCATTGCATATTTATGCTATCACTCCATTTATATCAGGAGGCTTTTATTTTGGTAGTATGCTTTGTTTACTTTTTTTTGTGGTTGAGTTATGTTTTCATTTTATTTGTTGGTATGTTGGCATGGCTAGCTGACATATGACAAATTATTAAGTTCTGTGTCTCGTAATGTTGATTACTTTGCCTACCTATGTATAGAATCAAGTCTATCTAACTAAATAGATAGCTGTGCTGCTGGGGAGTTGCTGCGCCACTTCTTCTTCACAGCTAAAGCACTAGGAAGTGGTGAAGGGCGTATTTGGGGACTGTCTTATGTAATTATGACATTCGAAAAGTGCTGATTCTCAACCTAATTTGAATAAATGACTTTTGTTTTTTTTTTGCCACATTTCATGACGATCGGTTCATGGGTTAAAGCGTGAAAGCGTAAAAGACAACTAGACAGACAGAGTTACTTTCGCATTTATAACAATTAGTAGGGATAGTAGGAATAAACTATTGAGGGGCTTGTGGCTAAGTAACAATAGCTGCACGGGTCGATCGATCAGGTTAAGCTACGCTTGCCGCGGTTGGTCCGTGGATGGGTGACCATCTTTATACCTATGTAAAGATGGTCACCCATCCACGGACCAACCAACACGGAACAACCAACGGAGGGGTCTTGGTATGCCAAGACCCCTCGGTCTTGGTATGCCAAGACCCCTCCGTGCCTCGGAAAGCACGTTAAGCCGTTGGTCCCGGCTGTCATTTGTGGATCTTTGACAGTCGTTACGGGTCGTCAGAAGCCCGAAAGTCTGACAACCAGTCTTACCAAGGGGTATCGTATTACCCCAGTAACTGGGTTGTGGAGGTCAGATAGGCAGTCGCTCCATGTAAAATACTGGTATTCAGCTGCATCCGGTTAGACTGGAAGCCGACCCCAACATAGTTGGGAAAAGGCTAGGCAGATGATGATGAGTAGGAATAAACTATCTATTCTAAATGATTATGTGAGAAAATAAAACTCATAATTATGTCCACTTTGTTAATTTCATGAAACTAGAAATGTAAATCAATCCAAACAGTTATAATTTCCAGTGGAGCTGCTACAGTTTCAACATAATTTAACGCCTATTTAAGTATAATGTTTATGTACCTATGTGCCAACTCGTTTAATTAGCATCATACATGCTGGTAGCACACATACCTAGCGCCAACCAGAACATAAATCTGTGTTTATATATTAATTAATGCAGAACATCGATAGTTAGCTTTACGACCTCGTATCACATGTAAACATTATGCCCCACATCATGGTCCACCTCCACAAATCAACATTAGTATGGTTGCCCACGTATATCGTGTTAAGTGCAGCAATAATTCACCGTACGCACACATGGAGGTACCTGTTTGTACGCCAGAGTGCCGGAGTTGAGCGTGCACACGATTGCATTAGTATTTATGTCAATGTTACAACACACACATTGATAAAAAACGCACACCTGTCTTTGTGTATTGCATACAAGCCAGTGCCCGGCGACAGACGTATCCGGTGCGTTGAACCCGCCCCCGTCCCCCCATCTCGCCCCCCTACAAACGGCTGTTATATCTACATGTAGACCTACTGTATCCGCCTGTTTGCTAACTAACGCTATTGGACCATTCAGGGTCACCGGCGGCGGTGTGTAGACAGCTTGCTTGAAAGTATTTAGATTAAGAATTTTAACACCAAACTCAACAAAGACAATGGAAATACAATTGTGTAATTACAAAAATAAAGGATACAGTTACAGTATCTTTATAACATAAAACTGTTCAAGGTTTTACTGATTATGATTGTAAATGTTTGCAAATGTAATTCAGAGAAGCAGAAATATCGCTTTGCTTGCCGGTAACCTTATATTGTGGAACGAATGAGAACGCTTTATGGATGAGGCAGCGGAATACAATGAAGCCCTTTTCACGGTCAAATCATTTTCCGATATTATGGTCTGGAAACCTACGTAGTAATCGTAAGCGGTAAGTATTTGTTAAGTCACGCACTGATGAGCGTGGCGGCGGCGGTGACTCAGCACGGCTCAGCGCGGCTCAGCACCGGTTACGCAACGTTGCCTGCAGCCATTACTGTTTATTTTGCTCGCGGGTCGCTCTATTTGGTAAGATTACGTCGTGATTAATACCGGGCCGTGGCCCCAGGATCTGGGAACGGATTAAGCTGGTTCTGTTTGTGAAAGTGACAAATATTCATATTCTTAGCTCTAACTGCTCTAAGTCTGCGTGGTCACCTCTGACAAATGAAAGTTTCAAGTTTATTATGGCTATCAATTTTATCGCTGTTAAGTATGAGTCTGTGAGTTAACTTTTTTACGATAGGTGTTAAAAAGTTTGGAATTTTAGACGCTTCCAACTTTGAAGTGCGAGAACATGCTAACTTTTTACGCAGATTTATCTTCACCAAATAACAGTATAAAGAGGTAAAGCTTTTTGTTTGTAAGTTTGTATGTAGGGTGTAATCTCTGGAACTACCACCTTTTTGCATTTGATAGCCCTATTCTTGAGGAAGCTAGATAGACTATAAAGAAAAGTCGTACTGCGGGCTTAGCACGAGAACCGTAGACAAGCGTTTTATCGTCGGAAGAGTGGACAAAAATTACGTTCCTATATAGACAGTTGACAGTTCTATACCGAGGAATGTAGACAAGCGATTTCTAATCTACAGTAGAGTAGAGATAGAAAACGTCATGCTAAGCCTGCTGTTGTACCCTGCTTAATCTTACTTAGTTATTGAAAAGAAATTGCTGGCGTCAACTATTCGAAGGATAAATTACTTTTATTATTGAACTGCGATAGAATATTTTACTCAGGGATCGGTGGATCTTGCAAAAAAGCCAAACCCCTTCCCTCGCATCATCATTATACAGAATAATGCATTTCAAAACAATATTTTACCCGCATCAGCTTCCTCCATCATAAGAAGGAAAAATCAATCTGAAAATTGAAGGTCTTAGAAATATAATGTTGCGTATAAAGTTTTCCATGTACTCTGCACTTATAGGTATATATATACAAGGTGGTAGGTAGCTAGGTAGTAACCGCTGCACCAGGAAACCATTACATCTGGCACACATTTGCGTCTCCCGCAACTCTCATTCAATTTCCTGCCAGCGCTCCAACTAGCTCCTAGCTTTTGATACCACTGATAACAGGTTTACATACACCTATCTATAAGATCTAATAGAATTTGTTCCTAAGATATTACCTGTATTAGGTAACGCAAATACCCAGGTATTTTACAGCCAACGGTACTCCCAGCGATTATCTTCCCAATACCCTTATTAATGTTCCTTCCTTATCTAAGATCTAGGCAACATATAAAGATCACATAACAGTCGTAGGATTCTAACTGCCCATAATTTTATTCCTAACGATCTTAGCTACGATCACTATACGTAAATGGATATCATATATCCGTATAGAAATTAATATACAGTTTGAAAGAGAGAACACAAAAAAGTCAAATATTCGTTCATTGTTCTCAGTCGAATTTGGACGCAAATAAAAATAGACGCACGAAAAAATTTGTGTGTGCAGGTGGAGTTCACGAGTGGCTTTATTGCGAACTCTAAAAGTTCCCGGAGCGGTCATATACGAAGCGTTTTAGTTCCCTAGACAATGCACTCATGTCATGCTGTATCCATCAACTGAGATGAAACGTCTGGCGTTCCCCCTCTGAGGAAAATGCAAACACTTACAACGGAAAACATAAATTGTGCTTTTGTTACTCACTAGGAGTATTACTCCACTCCTGCTTCGCTACAAGAATGTATAAAATTATAATGAACCATTGTATACTCAAAGACTGTGACTGAAAAGCTTGACAAATTAATCTTGGGATGTTCAAAGCGTTGCGAAAATTAAAGAATTATTTCTTTAAGTATTCTGTAATGCAACGTACAATGGAGCCTAGATCCATTGTCCTAGGCTTTATTTAAGTACAATTTAAGTTAGCCTTTATTTGGTTCGTTATTAATACAAGAGTATTGTAACAGTATATAAATAAGAATCTAATATCAGCACAGACATGAAGAACAAAGCGAATCTGTTAACAATCCGACATCATTTTCTTTCAATATAGAATTAGCGACAAAGAAATATTTCACTGCTTTTTCGATATTCATATTCTCCTAAAATAGGAGTACGATCAAAGTAACATTGTCTCATGTCTAACACACGCCTTATATCAGCCCCCATTCCTCCGTTGGGGGGCAGAGGAGGTTGGGGAACACCGGACAGTTGAGTAAGCTAACTGAAACAAACTTTACTCGTTTAAATTTTGCGGGGAGCAGTATCTGAGTTGGGTTGCGTGCATGCTGACGACAAAGTTAAGAAACTCGCGACAAAGTTTCATTGCCGGTTGGCTAATTGAGTTTTTTAATTATAAATACTTTTTTCTTCGAGTTTTTGGTGATTTTTTTAATGTATTTTTACGTTACAACGCCGAAATAACTGTTTGTGGAGTTGTATAATGAAATATTTGTATTTTCACGGTTGTTGCTAATTGACAGTGTTGGTGAAAGTTATCAAACTTATAATTTTCAAAACGTAATCTGGTGTACATATTTAAGTTCTAAAACAACTTGTTAAATATAGTTACAGGTCAGAAATCAATAAAACATTTCAATCATCTTCTAACACAAATATTTCTCTTCGTTTGTCATACAAAGTAATTACCGTATGTAAGTACAACCATATAGCACAGTGTAGATTCCAACAATTCAGAACTATGTTCGCTCACCCATATCTGACCACCAACAGCCACCCCAGTCGCCAGGGCATTAAGGAGTTACGTAACCTCCATTGTTCTCCACTGTTTTACTAATAACACAGAGCTTACAAGTCCTATATCTGGAATACCATAGATTAATAACAAGTTTAGTTTGAACTCCTTCCAGAATTCGAACAAAGACAACCTCAAAGTATCGAAACTTTTTCGTTTATGGTATACTTAAATTTGTTTTAATTGTTCTCATCGTCGTCTTTCTCACCTACGCGTTTTTCATTTTATCGGTCAACGATATATAATTTATTACCATTAAGTAGGTGTACGAAGTCCTAAGTAAACTGAAAATAAAATTCTTTCACGTACATAATTAGTATAAATTACCGTCCGTAAAATAAGCGACGGATCTCTTTCTCAAATAAATTTAATTTAATATAAAGTTAAATGTCAAAGAAAGGAAAAAAGAAAACTAAAGATGGGGAGCACGACTCGCTGACGTTGAAAGGAAATTTAACATTAATGAACATCCCTTTTCGTAATAATATTCTGCTTAGGGCTCCTAAAACGTTTGTATGTCTTCACAGAATAAATTACTTTCTCAAATCTCGTCGTAACGACATTTTAATTTAGATATAAATTGTTTAACTCGTACTTAGGTTACCTTACCTACTTACTATGAAACAATAACATAGTTTACATTAAAAATATTGGTCACCCGGCGAAAAATCCTACAAACAAGTACGCCTACCATGGATCCGAGCATAATTAAATGAATATACGACCTTCAAATGCTAATAGGAGACGTACATACAAAACTTGATGGGTCCTATGTGATGAAATTGCAAAACAAAAATGAAATTGGCTTTGTGGGGTAGCAGCCGATCAATCATAGCGTTTCCACGGGTGCGACGTGGCCGGGCTAACCGAAAATAGCACGACAGTCGGCAATACCGTCATCCACCTGGCTCGGAATATGTATATAATAAAGGGGAGGCACGGGCGGAGCGGGTGCGGAAAATCAATAAAGCGGGAGGCGAGCATCAAAACAAACCGCGCCCCGCTCCACGCTCGCCAGATCACCTCCGCCACCCAGCCCTCCCCTGCGCCCGTCTCCCGGGGAAACCCTCCCCATGTTTGGCAGACGTCGTCCTTGATCTCCCCACTTTGCCGAAGCGCGCAAGTTTGGATAAACACTCGTATCGTCTCATTCGAAATTAGGTCGCTTATGCGTTTTGCTTTTTACCATCCACCCTGCTTTCATCTCTTAAACTAATAAGCTTGGCCTTTGATGTGTGGTTCTTACTTCTTTTCATGGACGAAATATTGTCGATTTTCTATCAGCTATTTTTAGATCTTCCACGCGTAATAACGTAGGTAGGTTGTAAGTATGTTGCTTCAAGTTATCACGGGTTCTCCGCACAATAAGAACCGATGAAATTACAAGACGTTTTCCTCAATAGAGCTATGGGAGGAACCGAAGCACTTCATTTATCGAAATTATCCAAGTATAAATAAATGTTATTTAGAGAAGTGTATCAAAATAAGTTAGGTACCTACTCATTTTACTGAAGATGCCGCTTTACCTTTATTTTTATTTAATTAGAAAAGTTATTATACTAAAGTTCTATCATTATATTGCGTTTACACAGATAAAATACCTACAAAAAAAAAAAAAACTAGAGCAAACACAAACAAGAAAATTCTGAAAACTCGAGCTATTTACGGTAACGCTTCTAGCAAAACTTCGTTTGCTGTTCTTGGGAAATTAATCATCTCAAAATGTCAAAGACGACGGAGTAATAAGTTTTAGAGATAAATGTTTGAATAGTTTTAAAAATAATATCAGCATGCTATTTTATGAATTATATAAAAGTAGGTCACTGCTGCAATCGTCGAATATAATTTATAGTGTGGTCCAATTGGTTAGATCTCACCCTCCTGTTATAGGAAGTAGTAACCCTAACGATAGCAATTTTTTATAAACGACCATTAAAAAACCTTTTACTGGCTTTTACTGAGAAAAAATGAAGCGAGGAAACACAAAAGGAAACCTAATACAAAAAAATTAATACTTTTATCTCAATTAAACTGAAACCCAAAGTTATTTTTTCCGATTTCAAACATCATTATAGAACTACATTCAGTAATAAATATCAGGCTTCTTGTTGTATCCACAACGAAGTTATACGGGGTCGAAAATGGCCTGAACTGCTTCGAGAAAAATGGCCTGAACTGCTTCGAGAAAAGGATGGGAGGTACAACCGTGCCGCTATTTTGCTCGACTTGGCGGGGGCACTGCTGTGCCCCCAGATTGTAAACTGATGTAATAAACGCAAATTAATGGGTAGTAGGTTCCGTACTTGATGTAGGTACCTACTTTCACATAATTCCGATAGCTTGAATAGGTAACGGATTTCCGGAAACTAAAAGAGGTATTCAAAAATATTAATTTATTGTATTTAAACACTCGACATATTATTTTTATGACAACGCGACGATATGTAAAAGCCGGAAGTTGTTAACACAGTTTGCGCAATGCAGCGCCATCTATTGGCTGCTTAATGTAAGTACTTCAGTTGGAAAGTTTTCAGTACCAACGGTAACTGTATTTTCTGAATACTGTACTGTTTTTGTGCTATACAAAATTTTTACGTTAAAATAAGAGTGTGTTTATTTAAGTTAAATAAATACTTAATCAGCTGAGCAAATCATTACTATTATTATGAACTGTCCTGTCCTGTTGTGTTGTTGAATTATTCACGGCATGATTACAAAAGAACATGGAAAATAAGAGTTGATAAAATAAGGCTAACTTCGGGTCTTATAGAAGTAAATTCTCTATTCAGAATATGCTTTGTGATACTCTAATAATTAACACTAGCAATATAAACATTCTGAATTCTCTAAGCTGGCCTCAAAAAGAAAAATGCAAGTAAACATACCTACTGATATCTCGTTATGTCACCTTAACATTCTGATATTGTATAAGTCATTGATAGATTCTACATATCTATAAGACATGGTCATAGTGGTCATTACATAAATGACACGCAGTTGACTGGCGATGCGGTCACGCAACATACAGTGATATTACTTGACCTACAACCTGCACACACGATCGATCATAATCAGTTTCATTTTAACAGTTCAACAATATTCATTGTGTTATTTACCTTGCTGAGCACACACATTTTTCGAACATATGAAGCATTGGATTAGCAATCTGATTCAAAATGATTCAAATTATGATTGATCGTACGTTACACAATGGGTGCTGTTTAGTAATAAAAGCAACTCAGTTGTCATTTTTGTTGCATGTGCTGCGTCCATTATTATAATTTGTTGGTTATTTACTGTGATTATTGTTTAAATTCATCCATACCGACTAACATTTTGAATGCGAAAGTAAGTCTTGTTTGTTTTATGTCTATTTGTCTGTCTGTTTGTTACCATTTTCCGCATAAACAGCTGGATGCCTGTATCGCTTTATATGACAGTTGGCAGACGGATAAACTATGACCTGAATCAGAACAATGGATACTTTTTATCCCCGTAGGTTCCATGATCCTGTGGGATAATTTTTTACCTCCACGCGGATGATTTTTTTATTGCAGGGTCCCCAACTTTTTATACGAGAAGTAGAGTATTTCTGATTACAGAGAGAGTAAATAAAGAGTACAGATTAATAAAATAAAGTACCATTCCTCCATTTCTCTTTATGTACTAACTAGCACTTTTTGCGGTACATAACATTTCTTATTGATTTTACAAGAATTGTAGGACTCGAAACATCCTATCCTAATCCTACGTTAATATAAGATCAGGAGCTCATTTTAATCAATATTTATAAAGCCCTGTTCCTCTCTTCCCGCCACTTCATGACTTCGCATTCGTAACCGACATATGTATAGTCAAGTGAAAAAAAATAGAAAAACCGCAGAACGAAATCATTTGCCTCAAAAAAGTCAGTTTATAAAAAAAGAGTATTTTGGCGTGCTCTATTAGTTTTATAAATTATAGAGTACACGGGTGTACTCTCTGAAAAGAGTACAATACTCTATTTTAAAGTACGGTTGGCAAGCCTAGCTGTATAATTATGATAAAATAATATAGAATGTAGTGTTCATTTAGTAGTTAAATAAATACCAGCATGACTATATTCCCTGAAAGGTTAAGAGTGTTCATTCCACGCGGGCCCGCGTGGGGAGAATGCTCTTGAGAGCATTCTTCCAATACGGGCTGTCAACGGCGCATTTATGGCGGTTTTTCGTGATTATTTCATTAAATACAAACAAAAGTAAACATTTTTTCAGCCATGCACTAGATCGTTGGTATTTTCAAGTTTGTATTCTATTTCTTTTACAGTTCTTTTGGTATTTAGTTATAAAAATCGACATACCGTCAATTATTTTCTATTTGCATTTACTATGTACGATTAAATGTTTTTATGAAAGAGTAAATATTTAAAATAATTATAAATACCAACGATCCAGTGCTTGGCTGAAAAAAATAGTACTTTTGGTTGGTATTTAATAACGAAATAATCACGAAAAACTACTATAAATGCGCTGTTGCCAGCCCGCGTGGCATGAACGCTCTTAAGCAGAGATGAACGTTACACCCTCATTTCGCAAGTTATGTCCAAGGGTGCGCATTCAAGTCCCTTATAATAGGGGTCGCCAATCCTAATCCAGACTTCGGGTTGCTACTGAGAAATTCCTAATAGAAAATCCCAATAAGACTTTGTCCCAACAACATTACGCTGATACCAACAATATAATAATTTATTAAACATAATGACGTCAAGACTTTCAAGTTTCAACTCGCGCAATTAAGTATTTATAGTCGATTTACAGCCTTAGAAAAGCAAGTACCTACTTACGTGAGGAAATGCGCCCGCATATATTCAATAATGTATTCCGAATGCCTGCAACGGCGCGGCGGCGTCGCACACTGGTCCCAAATTAAAAAAAAGTGGACATTGATAGTAGACCGCTGATAATTTTTTTTATTGTTGATATAATGATAACAGATAAGACAAAAAAGTATTATTGTCCTACTTCAAATACTTTTCTCTATAAAAAATATTTCTTTTTTTTTTGTATGGGAGTGATTACATTTTACTCAATTTCTCAAAAACATTAAGCGATGTCGAGATGGCATTCACATATGTTAGAAAACTAATAATTCTGAGTATTTGGCTCGAAGAAACTTATTGCTTATCTCTGCGTACTTTCGAGATAATAGTGACAGAAAATAACAATTTTTTTAAATGTTAATTGTTCGCTTTTTTTTAATCATAGCCTTACTCATATCGCAATAGGTCCGCTGGCCAGCAAAATGGAGCTTCGACGCGAGTTTGCCGGGATAACAAGATGGGCGCCTCTCATGACGTAACGTAATACGGTCACGAATCGCGCGCGTACACCTCACTCAGTGTACAACTAAATGTGGTTGCGATAAGACGTGTCCTTATTTTTTCTGTGCGCTTGAAGAAATGCTTGTTGTTTGTTTGTTTTGTTATTGTTGTATTTTGAATCTTTGGATTTTAAAATCAAATAATTTTTGTTTGTCTTTCTTTCGTCGAATTTGTTTTCGTAATTTTTTTTGTTAAAATCAAAGTCACTTTGTCTTTGATATCTTTGATTCTAATTTGTTTTCAATTTTCCTTAAAATTATAATATGTCCGCATTTGTCACCAACTTAGACTTATACGTTGTTCTTAAATCAGGAGGTGGTTTTAAAAATGTCGAATTTTTATTTAATGCCCTTATTGAACGTATTGGTGTTGAATTGTCTTCCGAAGATTTGAGTAATATTAAATTATTTTGTCGTAATTTTTCAAGTAATATCTCAAAAAGATGGTCTGCTTCCAGTAGAGCTCAAAAGACCTTTCTTAACAAAAATTCAGACTGGTTACAATCCCAAATAGTTTGGCCAAAATGTCAAAATATCGATTTAAGCAGCATTTTTAAAGTTGCCGAGGAAGTAATTCCAAATTTCGAAACGCAAGTGGATACTCATCAATTAAGTTATGGTACAAGTAAAAAACCATTTGTTGATATATCTGATAAACAGAAGAAAAGGCGTTCTCTAACACTTCTAGATCACACAGAGGAGGAATTAGTTTATGCTTTATGTGCCAAATTAAAAGAGTCTAAAAAAACAAAATTAGCAGCTATATTAAACGAACTCAGCCAAAACAAGGAAAAATGTGAGATGGTATATGATGTACTATTCGCTAAACCGTGAAGACTGACAAACCGTGTTTACCAGATGATAAAACGTTAGCGCTTTACACCTCAACAAATTTGTCAAAATGGCAATATCGAAATTTAAGAACTATTCTTGCTTCAGAGAAAATGTATGGTCTTCCATCCTATCAAAAGCTCCTGGAAGCTAAAAAAACTTGTTATCCTCCAGAGTCAGACATAACTGTAACTGAATCTGATGCTAAGATAAGACTTCAATCGCTTCTAGATTTGACAACTAATAGGATATTAAAAACAATTCAGCACAACTCTGCCGACAAAAAATCGCTAAAACTAATAAGCAAATGGGGTTTTGACGGGTCATCTTCTCAAAGTAATTATAAACAAAAGTCACACTCCGACACTAAAATTGACGATTCTTCAGTTTTCATGATTAGTTTGGTTCCGCTTCGTTTGGAAGAAGAGAGTGGTACTATATTGTGGCAAAATCCTGCTCCCTCTTCAACAAACTATTGTCGTCCAATTGGCTTTATATTTGCAAAAGAAACAAATGAATTGATAAAGAAGGAAAGTGCATCCTTAGAGGAAGAAATTCGTAATCTTGTTCCCACAATTGTAGATAATTTTGATATTAAACATGATTTGTACATGACTATGATTGATGGGAAAATTTCTACTGTGATTTCCAATACTTCTTCTGCAGCTGTTTGTAATATTTGCAATACCCCACCTAGCAAAATGAATGACTTGGACTTTGTATCCAAAAGACTCATCAGAGAAGATATGTATAAATATGGTCTGTCTTCGCTTCATATGTGGATAAGATGTATGGAATGTATTTTACACATTTCGTACAACTTAGACTTCAAAAAGTGGGCTGCACGAAAAGAAGATAAATTGTTAAAAGAAATTAAAAAGAATTTGACACAACAAGAATTCCGGGAAAGAACTGGTTTGTTAATTGACATAGTAAAACAGGGATTTGGTACAACCAATGACGGTAACACGGCAAGAAGGTTTTTTGAAAATTATGAAGTATCTGCTGAAATAACGGGTATCCACCCTGATTTAATCAAGAGATTTGCAGTCATTTTACAAACAATTTCATCTGGTCAACTTATTAATACCAACTTGTTTAGGGAATATTGTAAAGAAACAGCAATGCTATATGTAAACTTATATCCATGGTATTACATGCCTTCAAGTGTCCATAAATTGTTGATACACGGTGCTGATATTTGTGAAAATTTCTACTTTATTCCGATAGGCATGCTTTCCGAAGAAGCTTCCGAAGCGAGGAATAAAGATTTCCGGAATGTTAGAATGGCACATACAAGAAAAATCGGTAGAGTTCAGACTAATTTAGACATTATCCACAGCTTTCTAATTAGCTCAGATCCTTACATCAGCCATATCAAACCAAAGTTTGCTCGTTTACATAAACAGTTGTTTCCAGAGGCTAGTGCTTTGATCTTGAACAATGAATTGCTTTCGTTGGAAAACGAGGAAATAGAGATTTCTCAAGAGAATATAGACCCAAATATTAATCTTTCACCATAATATTTTTTCAGAATCGTTTGTGAACATATTCAACTTTATGTTTGCAGCTTAATATGTCTTCATTTTGATTGTTTTTTAGAACTGATGAAAGTACTCCTTCAGAAAGGTCATAGCTTTTCAGTCATTAGTGAGCCCCCATAACCTCTTTTACAGAGAAGTCTCTTTTTACTTATTTGACATTACGCATACATTATAATTATGTGCTAAAGTAAGGCTATGATTAAAAAAAAGCAAAAAACTAACATTAAAAAAAATGTTATTTTCTGTCACTATTATCTCGAAAGTACGCAGAGATAAGCAATAAGTTTCTTCGAGCCAAATACTCAGAATTATTAGTTTTCTAACATATGTGATTGCCATCTCGACATCGCTTAAAGTTTTTGAGAAATTGAGTAAAATGTAATCGCTCCCATACAAAAAAAAAAGAAATATTTTTTTTACAGAAAAGTATTTGAAGTAGGACAATAATATTTTTTTGCCTTATTTGTTATCATTGTATCAACAATAAAAAAAAATATCAGCGGTCTACTATCAATGTCCACTTTTTTTTAATTTGGGACCAGTGTGCGTCGTTCGAACCACGGAGTAACGTGGTTCGAACAATGACCCGTAGCGCCACCTGTCTCGTCATACTCTAACTACCGGTAGTACGTAGGCTTCGCTTTAGTGAGAAACGTTTCTTGTGAATTGATTAACTTGTTCTATTATTTATTTGTTCAGTCTGTTAGTTATTACAAGTCCATTTATGTTATTTTTAATGAAATTGTACACATTTATGATCTTAATTCACGGAATGTACTGTTGGTACCTAGACATTAGGGTTACCAACGATTTTTAGAAGATTAAAGAACCGTCTTTGCGGCCAAGGAATAGTCAGGTCAGGGATCTACATCCAGGTTCCGGACAGAAAACTTAACTTTTCGATTTATAAAAGTTAAGTAAGTACACTCTTTAATTTAATACTCTTTTTACCAGACTGCGCGGCGGAAAGGAGGTTAGCGTATTTAAAAGTCTGCGCTTCTATAATTACCCTCTCTGATATCAGAAATACTTTATTTCTTTTAAAAAAAACGTTGGTAATCTTAAGTACACCCTACACAATAAGTACGGATCTTAAACTACATAGTTCTAGCTTTCCCCTGATACTTTATACAACTGAGTCATATGGTCTATTACAGTAAATTTCACTGTTAGACATTAATGTTTTTGTAATTTCCATATCATTAAACTGGCCTGTTTTGAAGGGGTCAATGCAAAGGTCATTGTTTGGAAGTAAGTACCTACTGTAGAGGTTTTTAGCTTTGATGGGTTTCTCATGCAACCTCCACGAACACTTTATAAGTTGATGAAGATAAACGCTATTTCATATTTAGAAGGATATAACAGAATAGTCAACTCGGAGAGCCGACAGCGCCGCCGCCGGTCTTGATGGAAAATAAGTACCTACGTAGATTTAAACAAAAAAATCATTTGAAGTATTATATTACAATTAAATAGGTACGCCTTTTATTGATTTTGGACTGCAAGTGCGCTAAGTTCTTGCAGTACCTACCTATGATAAGTTTTTTCACTGTTTACGTTTATAACTTATTAATTATTAAAGGCTCGCCCTTACCTGGTAAGGAAGTAGGTTGGCGTAATCCAAGAAGTCCAGCTGCTTGTCATGAAGGAATTCCACCGGCTGTGCGTCGGCCTGGAGCGTCAGGTCAGCTGCCAGCGGCATGAATGTCTGGGAAACAACCATCATTAGATATAGGCATATACATATGTTTGTATTACCCCTCGTTTACACCCATAAACAAGTTGTGACACGTGTTTTCGAGCCTTGTAAAGCATGGCTGTCAAAAACGTGGAGGTACATGCTAATTCCATACATGTGTCAAACACATTACACAGTAGGCACATACTAATTCCATGATCATACATGTACTGACGTTGTTTCAGACATGTTATCACGTTTGACATTTTTAAGAGTTATTAAACAACTTGTTTAAGGTGTAAACGATTAACGGAACTAGTAGGCACGACATGTAGAATACTTTGTTTTAAACCGGTAAATTCGGGGTTATATTGTAGGGTAAACATGTATAAAATATCGAGAAGATTCATTGTTTAGGACAACTCCTAAACAATATCTATCTGTCCGTCCTCAAAGTGCCCTTCAGTGCCTTAGTTGGATTCAATAATATATTTGTAAGTACTAGATACCTAATAATGGTGGTGACAAACCCTACAACAGTAGGTAACGTACACTTACATTAAACCGAATTATTAGGTTAGTGCTTAAAACTGAAAAGGCATTTCAAGAAAAGTTCTTATTAGAAACTAGCTGTGCCTGCGACTTCGTCAGCGCGGAATAGTTATTTTGTAATTTAGTAATTTATTTATATTAATATTACATATAATAATAAAAATAAATAAAATTTCTAAAATAAATAAAAGCCTAAGTTACTCCTTATTACATCAGCTATCTGCCAGCGGAAGTCCCGTCAAAATCGGTCCAGCCGTTTAAGAGATTAGCCGGAACAAACAGACAGACAGTCAAAAATGTAAAAAATATATATTTTGGTATAGGTACCGTGTATACATCCAGCATTTAGTGAAAAGCGGTTATTTTAATATTACAAACACACTACAAATTTATTTATCTTTATGTATAGATTCACAACACGAACGTAACAACAAATTAAGATACATTAATTTAATTTTCAGATGGGTTTTCTAGAAGATTGCTAGATTTTAGGTAAGTAGGTATTGCCAAGTTTTTCTTGAAACATTTTTTAAACGTTTGTAAACGTAAAATTGATAACCGTTAAAAGCATACCGCCTATTACTTCTATTAGTCATTAATTAATTTTAAACAGAATGAAACTGGTCTGAATTTTATGTAAATATAAACTAGTTCTGTAAACCGACTTGGCAACTTTTAATTGACTATCAAACTATTCTATAGCTTACTCGTTATTAAGTCACGTTTTAAAAGCATACTCTACTCGCTACTAGACGGCGCTGTTCATAAACGTGAAGACAGCTAATGGGGACCGCGTAATTTCATAAATAGTTACGGACTGCAAATGGCTCTGGATATACACCTAGCCACAGCAATTGGTGTGATGACAGCTTTAATAAACCCGCCACTTTGAATAAATTATCACTCTCATGTGAGTTTGAGACTTGATTGACTTTCACGTGAGTTTATTTCGGACTAATGGCTAACAAAAAACGACGTCATTAAGGGAAACTTGTACGTTAAAAAAAACGTGTGTGTGTACATAAGTTACAAGTACTTCTTTGATGTATCAGAACAAAAATAGCTAAAGATGTCATCACAGCCACAACTCTCTGTTTAAAGAAGGAATGATAAATTAATGACAGTTATCAGCTAACTTCGTCATGTCGCTTTTTGGCTGTCGGTGTGCGCGCGCATCGTAAAAAATTTAATCTCATGATTTTATCTAAACGTGCCAAAAGCAGTATAACTTTAAAAACTTTGCAATAAAACACGTGTGGACCTTAATTTTTTTTTACCTAGTACTTAGGTACAACTAAAACAAACAGTACCTACAGTACTGTCGCTACGAATGTGCTACGAGTGCAGTTTTGAGTACGTACGAATCAAAACTTTGTGTGACCTCAGACTCGCACAAAACGTGACCGACATACGTAAAGAGGGGTGCGTGTAAATCTGAAGCGAATGGAGGTCGTACATGACACGTGGAACAACGTTCCGACATAACCTTATAAACATCTAAAACATTCCATCGTATATTGAGTTAACTGCCATAAATATCAGACGAAATAAGTCTACGTAAAAGTATTAGATTACGTACGGTAATACCATTTGGAACTTTTGCTTAAGATTGCCACACTATACTGTCTGTGTCTATTTTGCTATGCTAATCAAGAGTGAATTGTTTATTTATAAAGAACTAAGTGGTTAATTTCTCAGAAGTTGTGGTGTTGGTGTATATTATCCAAGCCCCTAACTAAATAAGGGTATAATTTATTTGATTAAAATACGCTTATTTCCACTAAATACTAATTAATAATAGCAAGTAAATACCTATCATTACTTTAGAAAACATTAAGTTAGCTTTATTCCGGACTAGTAGCGCCATCTACTGCAGATTTATTGAACTAAGAAAATATAATATTTACCAAAGCCGGCCATTTCACGTCTTTTCCTTCGTGTGTTTTGGGAGCCCATACAAGAGTTCTTTCCACTAAAAAAACACGAAACGTCCGTCGTGAATAAACTGCCACCCACTCGCGACGTTGCCAGTCTACACCATCATATTCCACTAGCACCTGGAACAAAGAAAAACGTTTTAAAACACCGAAAAAATATTATAATATAATTCAGTAATAAGTTCTTTGCCGCGTAAGGTCGCTACATAAATAATTACCTATATGTTTGCTTCAGAAAATGTATACTATGTTTAATTATTTTTATAAACATGTTACTAGTAGCGCCATCTTGCATCGAGTAGCGACATTAGAACGAGTGGAGGAAAACAGGTTGTCCAAGGTGAACAGTAAACGAATTATGCCACTAGATGGCAGCATTTGTATTCAACCATCCAATGCTGCAGTTCGAC
This sequence comes from Polymixis lichenea, assembly GCA_949091785.1. Taxonomy (NCBI): domain Eukaryota; kingdom Metazoa; phylum Arthropoda; class Insecta; order Lepidoptera; family Noctuidae; genus Polymixis; species Polymixis lichenea. Next base: position 8,039,480 of record OX420942.1, read on the forward strand.
CCCGCCCAAATCAAATGTAGTATAGCGTGGGAAAGAGACATGCATTTTGAAAGAGATAACAATAATAACAAATCAACTTTCTATCCTACATAACTATCTCGTATCGTAGTATTACTATCAAAGTTGCACCGATACAAACAAGTTTTGGATAAAGTTGCCGCGAAGTATCGAATATGACAGAAATTTACTCCTACGTTTGTCTATACCTAAAATATGTACTTAGTTAATGCTAGTTTATCTTAGTTATCACATACGTCTGAATAATTTATCTTGGCAACTAGTAAGATCGCTAATACAGAGATATAGGTAGGTAGATCCCTGTACTTACGCAAGATATTATATGCAAATTTGTGGCAAGATTCGAAGTCAAGATGAACTAACTAGATAGGTACGTACCTTTTTAGATATTAGTTTTGAATGCAGATACATAGATAACGGAACTTGGAAAATACCAAGACTAATTTGATATGATTTTAAATTGAAATTTTAATGATGTAGTAGGTACCTACGTATAACGAATAACTGGCGGTTAATTCAAGTTTTTGTAGGGTACGTTACTTTAATGAGGTTGTAGGCTCCTTTCATGAGGTAAGGATCACAGGCGCATAACCACAGGTGTTTTTGTAAGTAGTATATATTATATCCAAGTGACGCTTGTTCCGGGTCTGGGTGTTTGTGTTTGTGAGTTTCTATGTTTGTAAACGCACCCATGATACAGGAAGAAATTCCTAGTGTGGAGTAACGTTTAAAAAAAAAACAGTGTACTTCTCCCGAGCTAGACAACGCGAAGCACAAAGCACAACCAAGAAGTGTTTGTTGTTTTTATTTTTATTATTATTATTATAGGATACTTTTCATCCCGGTGGCCGGTAGTATGTTCCCGTGGGATAATTTCCAAACTCCAAGCGTGCGAAGGACTTTTCAACAACTTTCAACTACCTACCTACTCTAATCTTTGAATTGGTTACTACCGACTGTAAACAATCTAACAAAAAAATAATCTGTATTGTAAAGTACCCTACCTACTTAAATATATACATATTCCTGCCAAATGAAATATTAGTCAAGGATTGGCATAACAAAAATTACCTGGCTAAGTACCTACCTATCTATTTCAAATTAATTATAAATACTTAATCACTTTTCATATCACGAATTTAAAGCTTTGACTCACACAAAATGTTAATATCAATATCGTGTGGGTACTTATCTATCCTACATTTACCATGATCTACCATAATCATTATACTTAATTTATCACGAGCGTTATGTAACTGAACGGCCTAGGGGGACCCTCGGGCAAATAAAACTACGTTACGTAGGTACGTTACGTTTTCAATGTCACCAGCTACACCTATTGACACTTTTTCACATGAGTATGCAGGTTGACGGGAAATTGGCGCGGAAACTGAATACATGAATTCAGTAGGTACATGGAAGACACGTTGCGTCGGTTTTCAAGAAAAATATCTGTATATTATGTATGGCAGAGCTTCTGAGAGTTCTGCTTCTGAATTACATGTCCTGAATCCATGGTTACAGGTTGTACGTCAATATCCCTGCCACCCTGCATATTTTACTCGTGGCTAAATGCAAGGACTCGTCGCTACGCTACGTAATAACAGACGCACGGATCAATGGATCAGGTTAAGCTACGCTTGCTGCGGTTGGCCCGTGGATGGGTGACCATCTTTACATACCCGAGACCCGCGCCTCGGAAGGCGATGGTGCCGGCTGCCCATCGGCGGTCATTCGTGGATCTTTGAAAGTCATTACGGGTCTTCAGGTGCCTAAAAATCTGACAAGCAGTTTTACCAACAGATATCGTATTAATCTATACTATACAACGTGTCGTTTTGCATCCTCGTCAAATTCAAGGAGGTAACTATGCTAATGATTCTCGACACGAATCAATAATAAAATAAGTAGGTTTTTTTTTTGTTTTTTTTTTTTAAATTTTAAAACGCGGCCCGTGTGATACCGCACTGTAACTGGTTATCCTGGGTTCAAACAGTTTTCGTCGCACAAACCAGTCCTCGAATTACTTGTTGCAATTTTTTATTTTACGGCTATGAAAATACAGTCGAGAACGCAATGGTTCAATTACCATTGCGTTCTCGACTGTATTTTCATAGCCGTAAAATAAAAAACCTACTTATTTTATTATTGATTCGTGTCGAGAATCATTAGCATAGTTACCTCCTTGAATTTGACGAGGATGCAAAACGACACGTTGTATATTTGTAATATATTATTATAAAGCTGAAGAGTTTTTTGGTTGTTTGGTTGAACGCGCTAATCTCAGGAACTACAGGTTCGAATTGCAAAATTATTTTAGTGTAGCTAAGTGGGATAGCTCATTAATTGAGGAAGGCTATAGGCTATAAAACATCACGCTAGGACCCTTAGGACCCCAGCTCGAAGGAAAATGTCACGAATACGAAGTACCTACTCGCACGGGTAACGATTCGATGCGACGACGGGGTGGGAATGCGGGGATTAAGAAATTTGACTCGGACGAAGTCGCGGGCACAAGCTACTTACTCAATAAATGGGTTGTGGAGGTGAGATAGGCAATGGATCCATGTAAAAAACTGGTATTCAGCTGCATCGAGTAAAACTGGAAGCCGACCGACATCAAAATAGTTGAGAAGTTTTATGGTTCCTTCACGATTTTCACGAAACGGCTAGAACGATTTTCATGAAATTTAGTATGCAGGGGGTTTCGAGGGCGATAAATCGATCTAGGTAGGTTTCATTTTTAGAAAACGTCAAACCAAAAAAAAAACCCGGTCATCCAGATATTATTATTTAAACGCGTCAATTCGCCCAGTTCGGGAGAGTGAATTCGCAAATCGACCAATAAGCCGTTTGTATAAGCAGATGATTGTACTATTTACGATGACTGCCTGACTATTATCTCCCAGTAGACCAATAAAGTCCTTGATTACTATAATGAATAGACACATTGGCATTTTTATTTCCCCGTTTCCGTTTAATTACCATAAAAGGTATTATTAAATAAACAAGGCACACGACACGACTGACTGGCATGGCATGGCGTGCCAGTACTCGTCCTAGTTTCTATCGAAGCCCTACTGTCAAAGCGACCTTGTCACAATATCTGAGTCTTTATTCATAGGTACATACATGTTTACTAACTATGTAAGTAGTTTGACTGTCGCCAATTTCACCTATTTTTTCTCCTAAATGTTTAATTTAATGGAGCCCAAAATACAGGCTGTAGCTAGATTGGGATCAACGCTATACACCGTGACATTTTAGTCGTCTTACAACGGCAGCCCACTTCATGTACCCAATGACTGCTATCTACTACCATTAATTAAAAAAATTTTTTTTTTGAATATTTGCATAATTAAAAACATGAAAATATCACTAAGACGCATGACGTAGTTTGAAACACCCTGTTATGGAGATGGAATGAATGATGGAATGTAATGTTAGGTAGGTAGATATCTACTACCGTTTGATAGGTAAACATTATTAACAGGGAGGTTTCATAATTCTGAAGCATTCATTATTTTTCTTTGTATCTATTATCTTAATTAATGGTAACAATGTTTTAATCGCGCCTAGAGGTATGTTATGACGGATACATTGAGTGGACCATCTTTGTAAGGCGACTAAAATGTCACGGTGTATTATTCCATATTATTGTAAGTTTTAAGTTGAAATAAACGATTTTTAATTTTTCATAGAATACAGGGAGGCTGGGGTATCGAAGCATAAACAGTAACCACAAATTCAGGGGGCTTACTCCCTAAGCACGAAGTCCGCTGTTTCGGTCGAAGTAACGGGCGTTTCACTTACGGACAGAAGATTAGTTAGAAGGCCGAACTAAGAATTAATGACAACACGATTTGACAGCTGTCCCTACTCCCGATATGTTTTTGCCCGTCCAAAAAGTTAGTTAATTGACTGTGGGATTCACTAAGAAATTGAACTACTTTCGGACGGGGCCGTATCTTCGTTGACAGAGTTAGAGAGTAGGCCCCCTGCACATAATTCTAGACCGCTTAGCGTAGAAAAGCTTCGTCAGTTAAAATAAAAAAAAATCTGCTGTTTCATAGAAGAATGCAATACCTACGCGCCAAAATGTGTGGAACAGCTGATTTATTTGAATAACCGACGAAAAAAAATCGACGCCTAGGGGTTCAGAACCTTAAACTGAATCCAAGATTGTGCGTCGATGTTCCTACCACCCTGTATACTTATAGGTAAGTACATACAGGAATGCTTTTTAACCAGTGCGCAAACTATAACCATGAATTTAGCATAGCATTGTAGTTGCGTAGAAATTTTTCGTCAGTTATACAAAAAAAAAAATAAGCTGTTTCATAGAAAAGTGCAATACCTACGCGGTCAAAATCTATGAATCAGCTGATTTTCTTTTGTATAACCGGCGAAAACATTTCTGCGCTGAGGGGTCTAGAATGATATGCTGAATTCATGGTAACAGTTTGCGCACTGGATAAAAATTTACCGTGTATATGACCTTATGTTATGTATTTACGGAATGTTTGTGTACAAAAACATTTATAATGGACACAAAGTGAAACCCTGATTACTTTTGGCAGGCGACCAAGGAAAGTGCCATGAAAGAGATTACTGCGTAAATAGGCAGAAAGGGAATTAAATGGTATGTAAAACTTGTGACTTGGTTTTTTTTTCTCATTTTTATATTATCATGACATCATTGAGTTAGCCCTTTCCCAACTACGCTGGGGTCGGCTTCCAGTCAACCCGGATGCATCTGAATATTAATTATAATAAGTATTTTACATGGAACGACTGCCTATCTGACCTCCACAACATATTTAGTGAGTAATATGATACCTGTTGGTAAGATTGGTTGTCAGACTTTCGGGTTTCTGAAGACCAGTAACGACTGTCAGATCCACGAATATCAGCCGGGACAAACAGCTTAACGTGCTTTCCGAGGCATCGAGGGTTTTTGGTATGTAAAGATGGTCACCCATCCACGGACTAAACGCGGCAAATCGATCGACCCGTGCGGCTGTTATTACTTAGCCACAATATTGGGATGTTCGTCAACAATTGAAAATGGAATATGGACAGAAGATTGTATACTTTTATGGCAGTTGCGACTGCCCATTCAAATGATATATTCTAGCATTTCCAGCTACTTTGTACGACATTCACGAAAATAGAAGTGCTCTATTCTCGGCTGAAAACCACACGGCAACTAACCCAACAAATCCACAAATATCGACAGAGCACTGAGTCATAACTTCAACATTAACACTGCCAAGTGGCAATCACTCAGAAATACTCTTAAAAAGGGGCAATACAGAACTAGAGGCACAGGATCAATCAAGTCCTGAATATGACACCATTATCTACAGATTCATTAAAGTTACTACGAGGCACTGAGTTCACAATGTGGTCATTAATTCAATTTATGTTTCAAATTAAATACACCAATGCGTCAAGTTCGTCGTTGAGAGCAGTGACTGCCCAAAGGAAAGTTGGGAGGGGAGTTGTGTAGGTCGTAGGTTTGAACCCTGATAGGCGCTTTTTTTTTAAAGCTGGGAGATCATCAAATAACTTCTCCCGTTCTGGGTGCAGCAGGAGGGCGTGTCTGACATTTACTGACTAAAACCCACCCGTGTTCCTTCAGTTGCCTGTGTGCTAGAGGCGACGGTATCTCTTTCGACCAACCCGCATCCCTGGCAGGCATCGGCCCTTGCAAACCCCACCAGTTGATGCTGACATCTCTTTGAGGCGCGCGTGGAACACAACGCGCCATCGGCGTCGACCCGGGCTTGGTCCTTATCGGCCAGCGAGCTACCGATTATTCGTCATTCGCAAGCCCGCGCCTACGGTGGCCGGAAATCAGCCTGGGATTCCCGACGCCCAGGGCGTCTCCTGCGGCGACTAGGGCTGTGAGGGCGCATATACTGCCTCTCTCTCACGTGCGCCGCCTCCCTCTTCGCGAGCATTACTGCTTCACAGAAGGAGGTGACGGCTACCCATGCACTCTCGCTCCAAAACATGGCCTGGACCAGGGCCGGACGTGAGAGATCGCCGCCGCTGATCGCCTCCACAAGGACACGGCGGTGCTCCGCCCAAGCCGGGCAGACCTCCACCGTATGCTCCACCGTGTCTTCAGGGCGATCTACGCAGTGGAAACACCCGGGCGTTTCCTCCCGCCTTATCCGAAACAGGAACCTCCCGAAACATCCCAGTCCGGTGAGGACCTGCGTCAGGCGGAAGGTGAGGACGCCGTGGCGCCTCTCAATGCACTTATCAAAGAGGGGACTTACCGCCGCAATCGTGGTGTGCCCAGCACTGGGTTGCGACAATTGCACTCTCCATGTCACCATGAGATTCCGCCGGAGCTCTGTCCGCTGTGCCACGATTTCTCGCGGCAGCGGAGTAACGGTCCGGCGTTTTGCCTCCTCGCGCCACTCCCAAGGGGTTTACTGCTTGATTTCGAATATCATATGTTCGATGGCTAATTCCCCGAAGTCATCAGATCGAACGTTCGAATTGCCGAAATTCCATAGCATCAATGCACCACAATTTCGAATAGCCATTAATTAGATCGAGCATCCGTTTCGCCGAAAAGCCATTGCAACGATAGTCCTATCCATCGAATAGGTATATATTGGCTCGACGTGCTAGTAAGTCGAAAGCTATTCTACATAAAACGTTTTACGACTTTCAATGTTAGGTATATTACTTAATCTAGCAAGTATTAATAATACTCCCATAATATTTAGTCGAAGTCGTAAAACATTTTGCGTTAACTATTTCTGACATTTTTATTATGTTAAATATTAGCAATGTTGATCACTGGTGTGTTTATCCAATTATCATAGGTATGACGATTAAACCCTGCTGGTTTGTTTTTTTATCCCATTTTACATTCCTTCTTTTACTCTTGTTGAAAATTTTATGTAGAATACCTTTCGAGTTACTAGCAGGTCGAGCCAATATACATTCGATGGTTCGGACTATCGTTGCAATGGCTTTTCGGCGAAACGGACGCTCGATCTAATGGCTATTCGAAATTGTGGTACATCGAAGCTATGGTATTTCGGCAATTCGGACGTTCGATCTGATGACTTCGGGGAATTAGCCATCGCGCATATGAAATGTCATATTTCGAATATATCCATATTCATATGTCATGATTTCGAATGCGAAATCAAGCAGTAAACCCACTCCCAAGTTTGCGCGAGGACCTTTGCCTCCAGACGCCATGGCGGCAATCCAGCAAGGAGGCCCGCCGCCTCACCGGAGATCGTGCGATATCCCCGAACCATTCGGATGGCCATAACCCTATAGGACGGGTTCAACCGGCGGGCTGGTCGGCGTCTCAATGAAGGCACGAACCTCGCGTAGAGCTTCCGGCAGGAGCCCTGATAGGCGCTTTACTTTGCGTAAATTATTTCATCACTATTTCATCACCACTGCCCTCGAAAAGGTGAAGGAAAACATCTTGAGGTAACTGGGATGTTCTATACCCAAAAAACCGAAGCAACACGCACTGGCCCCTCGTGGTGGAACACGGCCGACTCCCTCTCGAAGAGTGTAGGCCTGTGACCCAGCAGTGGGCCCATTAAAGGTTGACATGTTTGTATGAATGTAAGCGTCAAAGAGGTATAATTACAAGATTTGAAAACAAATTTAAAATGTCACCTACAAAATATGCAAATGAATTCTGAGTTCAGGTCTACCCGCAAAACCGGTTTGATTCCGAAATAGCACTACAGTGCTTACGAATACCGATCACGTCAGCCGAATGTGTAAACAAACATTGTAGACACTGCACTGCATTCAATGCAATGGAAACCACGCTCTAATTTGTATTCACCACATCACCACCGATATCTTGAGTACCATTGTATCGCACAAAAAAGATTCTTATACCACGTAATATAACCTCATTTCGGTTCTGAGAAATGATCAGTACCTACTTCTCGAATGTTGTTGGAATTAAACAGTCATCTAACTCACGCGATTGGGAGACCTTAATATTTGCAATCTAAATGCCAGGTTGGGTCCCCTGATTGACATTTTATTGCCTGCTGGCTATTGTTGAGTCAGAGTTGGAGAAAATGATTTAGTCGTCTGAGAAAGAGTCCTTTTCCTTCTAGTAAGACTAGACATAGACGAATGTCTCTAGTTTAGTTATTATCTTATCATTAGTAGTGTCAGCTCTAGTTTATCTTCGGGTCATAGTCTCGTATTCATCGCAGGCAAGGCATAAACCTAGAAATCGACTGCACATTACACGTTTAATAACGTGAAATAAGCCGGACATAGTGAGTTATGAGACATTTCCCTTTGTTCATAAATTACTGACAGAAATTCCGTGAGAATTTTAACGAGGCGGTATACAAGGCAGATATAGACGCGGTTTCGTAACACTCACAGTGAAGAGTTTCGCCGTCTGTCTTGTTTGAAGTAAAACTCGGTCACGTAAAATGCAAACATTTGACAGGGAATATAATTTTCTGACGCCAAATTCCATTTTACAAATGTATGAACTTGTCTCACGAGTCTTTTTCAGGAGTGTTTATTTCCTTATGTATGATCTGAACGAATAAATGCCGTAAGTTTTGTTTAGAATATTATGAAAAATTGAGGATTTTTAAAATTGTTTTGTTTTTCGGCGTATTTTATATTCAAATGTCAGATAAAATCTTGGTAAGTTTGACTTAACAATAAGCCAAGGAGGCCAGACGGTAACTAGCTTGTAAACACAACTTTTTATAGAAAAATAAAAACAAGCCTATTGTACTTCAAGTAAATGTTTCATTGAAATGTTTTGGAGAGGATCTGTCCTAAATCAATGTTATTGTTAATTTATTTATTTATTTATTCAATCATCTCCTCTTGGCTAAGCGCTGGAAACGACTCCGCTATTATTATTAGAAACACCAAGTACCTACATCAAGGTTGCGAAACTGGGCCAAACGCAAGATTATAGCAACAACCAGCACTGCTGTGTCTATCTAATTGAATGCAACATTTGAAAATGAACTATTGATAAACGTTGCGCTGGAGTGCCGAATATAGGGCACATAATCAGAACAGGGGCCGCACTTACACTTTCGTTATCGAGTATCAACGCAACGCAATGTGACATGACGAATATTTACGAAGTTCGGTAGCTGTCAATCTACCGAACTTCGCATTCATACTTTTTCTTTAACATCGGAAGTTGTGCAGCACATTCCGTAGAGTACCTAAACTACGAAATAAGTACCCATACTATGAGATATTGTTTTGTAGTTATGATAATTTAAAATATAACAACTTAATCTTAACCGACAGATCTCTAGCCAGCAAAAAATTAAATATCTACGCACCTAAAACTACGCAAGCAAGACCACCTCTAATTCTATTTTCAAATTCACCAAACCAGATGTTGTTTCCTTTGTCTCAGCTCAGCGAGCATCAACGAAATAAAAAAAAAGCAGTTTCCCGCCAAAAGGATCGATCATACATAGGTTGAGGTTGTATAGGGCTCCGACGCTCCGAGGCGGTCGGCCTGAGGCGCAGCCCCCGTAAGGCCGGGTTCAGTGGGTCAATGAACGCTGTGTAGACGCAGGCGCGCGGACCTGTCGTGCGATCCGTTGCAAAACATTGTCACTGCCCGACCTTGGTTTGTGCCACGAGCGTGTCTCAGTCTCAGTAAAACTAAACAAAAGATTACTTATGGCAATGGCGCGACCGCGCGAGTATGCTGTGCTAGATTTCAGATTTCATTTTTTTAGATCAGCTGAACTGCGGATTGTAAGAATTTTTTAAATTACCTGTGTACCTACTTAAGTGAAAAGTTATTTAAAACAAATTATCGATCATAATGGGAAGTAAGCCGGACGTAAAAGTTCTATTCTTTACAGAATAGCACCATCCCATTTCATTCTTCCCGTGGGTGTCGTAGAGGGGGGACATATCTACTAGAGAATGGGCAGCAGAGTTCTCTATGGATTTTACCACCATACTGCGATCGCCAACCCGCCTGCCAAGCGTGGCGAATATGGCAAACCCCCCATTTTTTTGGGGGAGGCTTATATCCAGCAGTGGACGTCTATCGGCTGAAATGATGAATGGGAAATATCCATTATCTAATTAGTACCAGTTCGATGCGTGGAATATGGCACTAAACTGAATTAAAAACTTTTAATAGTTAAAAAAAAACATTTTCGGTTTCAGGTAGTTTGGTAGGTAGTTAAAAAAACTCTGAAATAACCTACAAAAATCTTAAAATTTACAAAAATAAAATCAAAATATTTTATTTCACATATACCTGCAAGGGCACTTATGAAACGTCAGAAGCTAGGTGCACGGTTCCAATTTGTCGCTTCCTATGGAGAAGAGCCGGCAAGAAACTCCACGGTTACTCTTTTAAAAATAATTGGCTTTTATAATGTTTTCAAATTACAGTGATATTAGGTATGGGAGGACAGTGCAGGCCTGTCAATAAGTACCAGGTACTTAGAGGAATGAAAATAAAGAATAGAACCTAACTAGAATAAAAACTAACTATAGTTGAATCGGGGTCAAGTCAAAATATTCATATGAACAGCACTTCGTGTCAGTCAGACAGTGTAATATTATAGATTATAATGAACGAGCATCTCGCAATAAAACAGCTCATAATTGCGACCATATCGATAGTGTGATAGACGAGTAGGTATGCATTATCATTGTAGAGGTCTTCGACATCCAATCGCACCTAATGAATGACATTTGACGGACAATTCTACTGTTCTGATAACTTGCCACATAGCTTCGGATGTATCCTGAGGATGTATCGTATGAATCTTTACTATGTTTATAATATTTTCATTGACACCGAACAGACTTGTTTATTGCACAATTAATAAGATTTAAACGTGGCATTCAAAGAATAAAGGATTTCATTATTTTGCACATAGTTATTAGTTACTATTTACTAACCTATTTTATTACACTTTTATGTATTTTTTTGCTAGATTCTCGGCGAAGATAAAGAGTTCAAAGACTGCTATGTATTAAGAATCAAGATATACCGGCCATAATCTTGAAATGTTTAACACTAAATTATGTAGAATACCTACACATTCCACCGCTCGAGCAGATTCGCAGGTACGTTGTCTGGTCTTCAAAAATACTAAAACTATTTTCATCTGGTACATTTATTTGGGATAGAAAACTTGCAGTAAACAAAAATATGAACTCAGTCAAACTATAATCAAATCTTTCATTCATCTGCTACATTATGGGGAATCTAGTCGCGGGCTAGAACTCACTGGTGGCATGGCTAAAAAGCACGCTGTCTCACTCACCAGGCTTCGTGTCCGACAGACGTAGTATCAGTAATGACCACGCACAACATTGAGTGAGATGCAGGATAATTTATAGTAAAACATGCGCGTAAAAAATTAAGAACAGTCCTTCGGAAGATCGAGTTTTGTGGAAAAACCACTGCATAAATCAATGACCAATAAAGTTTATTTATTGAACTTTTCGATATTTGAGCTTTGTCGGTACCGACTTGGTTTTGGAGATATTACACTTCTTTTATTACTTAAACACGCCCAAAGTTACGTTAAATTAGCTAGAAATGCGAATCTTTGTTGACTCCTAACTTTTTAAAGGCTTATAATTTTAGTATTGTTTCCGTACAGACAATATTAATAATAAACCATACTATGTTAAATTTTTGATGTACATTGTTAAACGGTGGAGTAATACACTCCCGAAGTTTGTATGGAAAAAATGTCGACAAGATTTAAAACAGGCGCGACGCGACACTTGTAGAACAATTTCCGTGAAGTTTTCATAGAAATTGTGCTACGAGAGTTGTGTCGCGCCTGTTTGTAGAAGCCTTGACTTCCTTGATTTTAAAACATCAAGTCAGCTGTCAGAGGCATCTTCTTTTAAACAATAAAGTCCTCTATTGCGTCCGACTGCATACTGAGATTGCGTATAGTATTCAGTTTAATAGTGAAACAAAAGATTTTTGCTTCTATTTTTTTTAAAGCTGGAAACAAAAATGTTCACTTTTTACGCAGTGGGTTTTTTATTAAGTACTTAGACAAATGGCTACTCCGTGCTTTACGTACTTACCTCGGAAAGTACGTTAAGCCGTTGGTCCCGGTTGTCATTTGTGGATCTCTGACAGTCGTTACGGGTCGTCAGAACCCCAGAAGTGTAACAACCAGTCTTACCGAGGGGTATCATATTACCCAGTTACTGGGTTGTGGAGGTCAGATAGGCAGTCACTCCATGTAAAACACTGGTATTCAGCTGCATCCGGTAAAACTTGAGGCCGACCCCAGCATAGCTGGGAAAAGGCTAGGCAGATAATAATGATGATGACAAATGGCTACTCCATTAAGATTGAATTTAACAATGAGTATTATTGAGTTTTTCAAAAAAGCATTTAACACAAGACGGTATACACCTCGCTCAATGGTGTCATCAATGGCTCCCACGCAAGATGTAGCGAGTCCATTGATTGCGAAAGAAAATGCATTAATTGTAGGCGTAAAACCTGTTAACTTGACCCTATTTGTAGTAAGTTCTGACAAAATAAGGCAAACTACAGACTGGCGGTCAAAACCGGCTGTGTGTGGAAATCAAAACTGTTAAGACAAAGTTTAGCACGGTTCAACACAGCTGCAAGCCTACTGAAAGAAATTGACCAGTACCATATCGCACACCTAGATCTAAAGGGAGCCAAGTCAAACATTGGGAGTTTTGACTTTTGCTTACCATTGAATTCTTTAACTCACTACCTATCGACCAAGAAAACAGATTTAAAAATATTTTTCTAGTAGAACTTGCAAAGCAAATATGTATACTGATAACTCCTCCAGTGCACAGGAGCACGGTAAAAAGTTTTTGACCTTTTCTGAAAAAAGAGCTTTTTTGAGTTAACTCTGTTTAGATCTAGGTGTGCGATATGTATTTACGTAACACACTACCTATCCGAATCTGGGGGCCTACTCTCTAAGCACGAAAACCGTAATCTCGGTCGAAGTTACGGGCGCTGCCTACTCGTATCACTTACGGACCTATGATTAGTATGGGCCCCAAACTAATCATAGGTGTGGCTACCACGAGTATGTGTTGCTTTGGAGGGGGATTTGGGTGGGGGGGGGGGTTTGCAAAGCATACTATTATCAGCCTTTAACGTTCCCACTGCTGGGAGACAGGTCTCCTCTGTAGGTCATAATCTACCCACGCGGGCCCAGTAGGTACAGTTCCTCGAGATGTTTTTTCTTCGCCGTTTTAAGTGCACCTGGTATGAAATAATCACAAGTTCAAACCCACGACCTACGACTCGTAAGTCGGGAGGGGGCCTTCTCTTTAAGCACGAAATCTGTAATCTCGGTCGAAATTACGGGCGCCTCCTACTCCGTATCACTTACGGACCTATGATTACTTTGGGGCCTAAACTAAGAAAGAATTACTACACGATTTGATAGTAGTCCCTACGCCCTACATGGTTTTACCCGTCCAATGAAGTTAATTCATCAGCTGTAGGAGTCACTTCGAACTATCGAATTATTTTGGGACGGGCCCGTGTTTTTGCTGACGGAGTTAGAGAGTACCCCCTGAATCATTCTGAGGCAAATTGCTAATCCATTGTTTCATTTATATTCGAAAAATTTATCTGCTCAACAACGTAAATGCCGCAATGAATGGTATAGAACTGTCAAAACGAAAGCCATTCGCACTGTTAGTGTGTTACGCAAGTACCCCGAAGCAGTGTAAAAAGCTATGCATGGCCTTTTCAGACATATTGTTATGTGTTCACCTGAGCATTCTTTAAAAAGGCTCTTGTTAGGTACTGGGCCGGAAGGAAGGCAAACGTTCAAGGCAGAGTACCAGAAAGATCGTCAAACGCACGCAAAAAAGGATGTTGGAAGCAGCATGTACCGAACGGTCCAAAACTCGGAAGATTGCATATTATAGACTAGCTGTGCCCGCGACTTCGTCCGCGTGGAATTTAACAAAACTTTTAAACCTATTAATAAAAATAAATAACATTTCTAAAATAAAAGTAGCCTACGTTACTCCTCTTTACGTCAGCTATCAGTCAGTGAAAGTCCCGTCAAAATCGGTCCAGCCGTTTTAGAGATTAGCCGGAACAAATAGACAGACAGACAACATTTAAAAAAATGCTATTTTGGTTTTTATGTACCATACATCCATATGCATTTAGCAAAAAGCGGTTATTTTAAAATTACAAACGGACACTCATTTTTTTTTTATCTGTAGAGAAGATTATCTGTATAGATATAGATTTAAAACGCATCGTATAATTATGGTGTTTGCAAATCTCCCTCAACTATCAAGAAAAAGGTATAAAAAGAAGCCCAGCTATAAAAAAATATAACTTGTATGTTTTTACAGCAAAAGGAGAAGTCCAATTAACAACTGTGTTTTTATTGGAATAATAATATGCTCCATTACATAAAACATAAAATATGGCACCTACATGATTACGTTAAATTGCTGGAATACAACGTAATTTCACGCATGATTAAAGTTTTATTTGAATGTTGCTCTTTAAATACAAGACGTGTTAATACATCTTGTGCTTAGAGATTTAATTAGATTAGCTACATATAACATAATGTATGGGCAGACGGAAGTATAAACCGTAGCATACTGAACATGACTGGAATGATAGAATGCGTGCAGCGGAATATTATACAATCTTGAATAAGAAACGCGTATAATGTCTGCAGCTGTAGTTTTTCCTTCACAAACACCATAATATTATACGATGCGTTTTAAATCTATAATATGCAGTCTTCCGAGTTTTGGACCGTTCGGTACATGCTGCTTCAAACCATCTTTCTGGTGCTCTGCCTTGAACGTGTTTTCCTTCCTTCCGGCCCAGTACCTAACAAGAGCCTTTCTAAAGAATGCTCAGGTGAACGCATAATAATATATTTGAAAAGGCCATGAATAGCTTTTTACACTGCTGTGGGGTACTTGCGTAACACACTAACAGTGGGAATGGCTTTCGGTTTGACAGTACAACAACATTCATTGCGGTATTTACGTTGATGAGCAGATCAATTTTTCGAATATATGATGTAATAATGGATAGTGTGTAAGCAATTAGGTGCTGCTTTCTGTCATGTTTAGAGATCGGATATTCGGATGCATATTCACAAAATGGAATACGCTTTTGTACCGATGTTTTTTTAATTTAATGAAAAAAGTAATGTTTATACTAACACACACCGCCCCTACTCTTACAGACATACACCCTAGGTACATAGGTATAGGTACCAAATTTCCATCGGGGTTAATTTTTTAATAAATATGCGTCTGAATAGTTACGCAATCCTAATCATTTAGAAGTCGCTTCCATACTATACAACTGACTAGTTATGCATTCCCGGTGTTGCTGGCATCCCAGGATTTTTCTACAAAAAAATATTTTAAGAAGCCGCTTCCTTATTTTCATAAATAAAAATTAACTTTAGGTAAATATGCATCCGATTATCCGATCCCTAGTCATGTTGTATGTCCCTGTAGAGACTTGATAGCTCAACCTTTGAAGAAGCAAAAAGAGGAGGAAGAAAAGTGCGCTGGTGGCAGCTGAATGAGGGAGTCTAAGCATTGAGTTACCCAATATGGATGCGATTGCAGTTGCAGTAGTGTACTGCTATACGCTCATGATACTACTTTAGAGAATAATCCACAACATCCGTTTGACACTTTTCTAATTGTTTGAACTCAATTGGAGAACTTAAAAACCTGGCCTCTTCAATACTATGAAGTCTAACGCGTCGTTTATTCAAAGCGTTCCATTCCAGCGATGTGAAAACCTTCGGTACACTATAATTACAGTACGTTCTTATAATACATGTGTAGTTGATATTAATGCGTATCCAAGACCGGTCGTTAATAACAGGCATAGGCCGTGTTGATAGCTCAAACGTCTCGGCTCGTGTGAAAACTTAGCGCCATCTATCATCGGGCGTACCAACCGCATGACCCTAATTTGTAGATACCCTCCAACTAAAATTGGTTTGAAGGTTGGGCGGTTCGGTGACGTATGGGATGTCATCTACTTTATCAAAGCGTTTTCTCTCTACATGGTCGGCTATGTGGGTTCAAGAACTATTATCAAGTACACAATCAGTATCTTCTGTTTATGGGAAGTCTAGTTAGTCTCTCATTGTAAATATCGTCTTTTTTCAATTGAATTTCCTTTTAATGATCGGAACCTCTGATCAATAATTCAAAATAAAAAAAATTGGAATGAAGTTCTTTCACGCACTTTGCGGTAGGAGTAAAATTGTAGAAATCGTCACGTAACTAAAAAGCGTTATGCGACTTATGCGACCTTTTGCTCTATATTACAGAAAGAGACTGAAAGAGTGAGATAGTTTTCATGGCTTACGAGGTTGCTGAAGCCGATAGTGAGGTCAAAATGAAAATCCAAGATGACGGCTGCAAACGTTCTGAAAGTTTTCGTCATGAATGTCGTCTTCATGGTTGTCGAGGGTGCTGAAGCCGATAATGAGGTCAAAATGGAAATGTAAGATGGCGACTGCGAACATTTTCAATTTTTCATCATGGATGTCGATTTCGTTGTTTTTGAGGGTGATCACGCCGATAGTGAAGTCAAAATAAACTTTGATTATTTTAAAGATAGAGTAAACGATGCTTCCTTCGGAGTTGAAGATTAAGCGTTAGGAACTTCGGTTCCCGACGGGGTCCCATCCCCCGACCCCACACGTTCTTTTTTATTTCTTTGCCTGTTACCCAGTTTATATTTGGTATCTAATAGGATACTGCTGAATAGTCTTCGACTATAAGTTCACACCCCTAAGTAACGATAAGCACCTTTTTAAAATGTGTTACTTATCTATTTCACTATTTATGTGGTTCGTAAGATGTACAGGATTAAAGTGTATACGAGCTTAAATCTTCCAGTAAATTGCTATCCTTATACGAGAGCGAACTAAAGTATTTATTTATCATTGCGGGATATAAATCACTGCCTGAAGGTACTTCACACGGTGTCTAATACAGTATGTACCGAATAGTTCTTATATGTAGGTAGGTATTATGATCCCAGGTGTGTAGGTAGGTACGATACATCCCTCGGATTCCTTTCACGGTCTTATAAATTGAGCTCTCCCCTATCTTTTGGTGATAACATTTCTTCATCAGGCTAAATCTCTTGAATGTTTGAAATGCCAATTTTCACACTATCGTGCTTTCAAATATAATTTGAGTTCGAGTTTTAAATGTAGTCTTTTGGAACTTTGGAAGCGCTTTAATAGTAGCACTACATAGTGTTTTTTGTAAATCAATAACTTCATACTACTAATTTAAGTACCTAGTTACCCCGGTTGAAAATCCCTAAATAAATAGTTCGTACTCACGGCTACACATCAAGCTATACATCTCCAGTATAAGCGATCTCGCATTCTATAGGATTTCCGTACAGTGCGAGATTAGCGTAAACTGGAAATGTATAGCTTAATACAAATGTACAATATTAGAAATCAATAAATACCCTAAAATACTCAGTAATACGAATAGAACGTAAATGATGAAGAAATTAAATTAATTAGTATCACGAAGTACCTACCTTAAACCTTGACAAAGTCAAGCAAGTATGAATCTACATTCATAATTACGTAAAAGGCAAGCAAAAGGGTAAATAAAACAAGAGGTTGTGGTTTCCGGTAAGCTACTAGGAAGTATGCAAACTTGGAAGTTTCCTATGTTGATATCAAAATCATCACACAAGATGAAAAGCAAGATTTACTGAAATTATGCTGTCGGAAGAAATAGCTTGCGATTTAAAAAGATCCCAAGGAGGGCTACTATATTGGAAACTTGTGGCAGTAGAAAAAACAATAGAAATACGGCTAGCTAAGATAAAGCTTTGAGATGACGAAACAATAAAGATTTTGTTTTAGAAACTAAGTAACAATAGCTGCACGGGCCGATCGATCAGGTTAAGCTACGCTTGCCGCGGTTGGTCCGTGGATGGGTGACCATCTTTACATACCAAGACCCCTCCGTGCCTCGGAAAGCACGTTAAGCCGTTGGTCCCGGCTGTCATTTGTGGATCTTTGACAGTCGTTACGGGTCGTCAGAAGCCCGAAAGTCTGACAACCAGTCTTACCAAGGGGTATCGTATTACCCCAGTTACTGGGTTGTGGAGGTCAGATAGGCAGTCGCTCCATGTAAAATACTGGTATTCAGCTGCATCCGGTTAGACTGGAAGCCGACCCCAACGTAGTTGGGAAAAGGCTAGGCAGATGATGATGAAACTCGATCAAAGATTTGGATCTTTCTTTGATCGAGTTTCTAAAAAAGACACTAATATACTTCGAAATAACCAAATACCATTCAGGGACAGCGCAAAACAAAAGAAAGCCATATAATATCCATTTTCAAATAATCGTAACAACCAGCGAAATATGACACGGATCCACGCCAGCCGGTTCCAATCTCAAAACTAACATAGCGTGAGAATATCAGATAAAGAATTTTACTTACATCACCGAACGACATGATAACAATGACCTTGAAGTTGATACGCTCAGTTTAACTACACCGTGAAGTATTTATTTAATTATACGCGTTTAGAGACAAACTAGGACTCCGAGCCACCGATTGATCTTTTTCCTTGCCTCCTCGTGCGATATATTCGTACTTCTCCAATGGATTCCAAGTAAATGTTTGGTCTGTGTTTTATGAAGCGTCGACCATCTAACCTCCGTGTCTCAAATGAACTTGGTGTTATTATTATGATTCATAATATTAGGAAGGTGAAATCAGTGTGGTTGCTAGACTTGCAAGTTAAATTCAAAGGTCATCAGGCTACCTTAACTGCCGCAATTGCCGTGGTCGTAAATTGGAACTATGGTATCATTTCAAGTTAGAATGGACCAGCATTGAGAAGCATCTTTGACTTAGTTCAGAAAAACAAACCGAATCCATAATGCATAATCAATATTTGATGTTCCCACTGCTGGGACACAGGTTTTCTCTCTCTGAGAGGCAAAGGGCTGTAATTCACCCCGCAGGCCCAGTGCGGGTTGGTGGTTGTCACACGTCTACGTCTACGAATTTGTCATTCTAAGACATGCCGGTTTCGTCACGATGTTTTTCAACAGTGGTGATGAAACTAAAATAATCAAGTATTACTCATACGTCGGAGCTGATACTGGCCTACCACTGCTCCCAGGTCGCTCTACTTTATGTTTATGGCAATTCTTCCTTACGATCGTCCGTGAATGGAAGCGCTATTTAAGGAGGTACATAACTGAAATGGTAAGCATACCTAACACCAGTTTTAGATTCCGATTGAGATTCCCCCTTGCCTGTGACCTGATCACCACAGTTTCCAATCTGTCTGTCACTGTCGCAGCTCGCCGCTTGACAACCGAGAGCGAGTGTTTAAATATTCACCTTCATTAATCTTTGAATAAAGGGCAATGTCCTCTAGACAAAATTAATCCATTGAAAACCCAGCCCTGATAGAGCAGTAGGTACTTGGTACGAAAATTTAATTTTGAAGTTGATAAATGGGTTGACAAGACTAAGCTCTAGAAAATACGCTTTTAAAGTATTGTGGGAGTAAAAATAGAATGTTTGGTGAACTTTACCATACTTTGCAGAATTGAATGTTTAATAATGTAGTGCTGGGTTGAGTAGCTACCTATACTAAGTTATGGTCTAAGATTTTCTGTTTTGTTGTGATGTATGTTCTTTTCCCTTTTCCCAAGAAAGTGGACAGATTCCACACTTTCTGCGTTTGACAACGCTAGGCCGAAAATAATAATTTTTGTTTTCGATCATCCCCTGTAGAATTTTTGTAATTTCTTACAATTCATGAATTCAGTAATTCAAGTTGTGCAGTCGATTAAGTAATCATGGATGTTATTTCACACCAGAATTTGAAAATATAAGGAACATTTTACATTAGGTAATGAAAACCAACAAACTTTGTATCCCTAAGCCCCAAAGGCGGAAGAAACGGTAGGTAAGCATCACCCCCGCTTCACGCGTATTTCGCTCTTATCGCTACATTATGCAACATTACCAGACGTTAATCTAAAATGCAAATGTGCATGCTCTTCGGCTTTCTTGCTTTCAATAAAGTAACACGAATCATTTTCCCTGCATTCATGTATAAAGTATGTAAATATTTTTTTCTTTTCAGAACACTGTTCTTCCTACACGGAATGTTAATCATTGTCATTCGTGAAAAATTTATGAGCAGGACGGGTAAATGAAATCAAAAGAAATCGGTTTGCATGAGTTAGCTTTCATGTTTTATACAAATAAAATAGTCGATTGGTTGTAGTGACCTTGCTGGCACTGACCGACCTCGGTGTGATACATATTCAATGATACTATTCCGTAGTTAAATTCTCTGTTGAAGTACACATCAAAACAAACAACTTTGGTCAATGTTGTATTATGTGGAGCACTCCGTATTTGGATGCTCTCAAATTTAGGTTACCCCGTAGCGTTCGTGTTGTCAAATAACGCCATTTCGCTCTCGGCCTAGTTCAGTGAATGGGAGGGCTGACAGAATTTTTCGAGAAAATAATCTCAGCCCAGCTAGATGTTTACGAGAGTAATTCCAAAAGTCCAAAGGAAATTGCTGTCTCGCTGAAATATTAGGTCATTGAAGATTACGTTAGGGTTTCTTTTACGGAGACAGTTAAATAAATTCATCATGAACATAAGACATGAATACAACATTTTTTTCTCTAAAATACCCAACATATAACAACATACGCTCGAACTCTTTTATTGGTAATTTTCCCCCGAACAGAGATGAGACACACGCCGTAACAGTATCATGAAATATTTACGAGTATTTTCCCAACGATTTTTCCTTGAGGGAGAAGGGGCATCGGCAGTAAAGGCAGATTCCATTTATAAGTGCGCTGGCTTCTGATGTTGCTCATAAAGCGTCCCTGATAAAGCCTCCGGTCCTGAGGGATAAGGGGGCAGACAGGGTGAAGTGGGGAGAAACACGTACAGCGTGAACTTTCGAAATGTGTCTATGTTGTTGTAGTAAAGAAGTTGTCATATTTGGAGAGGACTGGCTGGGTATTCGGAAGAAAGTTAGATTGAAGGATTGGTTGGAATATAATTAGAATATTTAGTTTATGCTCGGGTGAGAAATAAGTTTTGATTACATTGACGAGATCCGTCGTAACGTAAGTCGTTTTTTTTTTAACAACAGGCGTATATTGTATTCGACAAAACGTTGTATGTTCAATGAAAAGAAGAAACACGCCAAAAACAGTAATTTTAGTTTCCGCATTTTGCCCCATATATCACACGGAGAAGCTATCTACTGTTTTCTGCCGTTCCCCCAGCGAGTATCCTGTTACCCCCAGCCCCCAGGCAGACCGTTAGCTCTTCCGAGTTCCGAAGGAACTTCCTTACTGCGTACCATTCCCCCTTGGCCCCCTTAATGCTGATGGTAATCTACATGTGCTTGGAATATCGTGTTGACATTTTGTGGCGTTCTTTTCCCACGAACATTGAAATACTGTTTCTGAGAAGAAATGTACAGTTCGGAAAGGCGGATGTGTGTTGTACACAAGAAGTCGCGAAGTACCTAGATCCCATTGGAAATAAATAAATTAAGGGGAAGCACCAGGAAAGCCGGCGGAATTAAATCAATTTCTTACAACCCTGTACTGTAAGTTTATTTGATTCATTAAATGACTTTTTCACCAAATATTAATTCAATGGGATTAAATGATCTTAGAAGGTTGTATTGATGATTTTATAATGATTACAATTCTGTAAAAACATACGTGTTACGGTCGCGGATCATATTTTGTTTAACATCCATATAGCCTGACACTGAAATGAAAATTTAAAAAATTACGTGCCACCTTAGCGCGGCGAAATACTTTCATTGGATGTTATTTGTACACTTACTAGAAAGCAGGTTTTATAGGAATTTATAGTAGGTGAATGAGAATCTGAGAAATAAGATGTATGAGTAAGGAAGACGATAAATGCGGAAGTTTCTAATGTTTTCCAGCTAGAGAATGTTGGATACATCATTCATCAGTTATAATTCAAATTGATGCAAGAATCTGATATGAGTATCGAGGCTTAAATTGGATAGGATAGACAGTATTAATAAAATTGTGACGAAGTTTTGTGATATGACTAGATATTCCAGTTACTTTTGTCTACTACTTGATTAATTGTCATTGAGACAGACAATTGCGTTGATAAGTTGTTTTTGAACCAAGAAATGAAAGTTCCATCATTTACGTAGTTTGCTTGTCATTATTTTTATGATTAATATTCTCGCCAACAGCCGTCCAAACGCCAGCGGAACAGGGAACAGCTGTGAGTGTGTGCTTGCCCATGCGCGTGCGATGCATTCCTAGCGGTCAACGCACGCGCCTGCGCAGTCACAGGCATGAGTTTACTATACAACATTTTTGTTATTACTCTTTTTATTTTAAGATCGCGTTTGACCACAATTTCACCTGTGTGGTCTGCACTGTGCTCTTGGCTAGAATTTTATCTTTTCACTCGTGATGTCTTGACTTAAAGATTCCCAGGTTACCTTTAGTATTGGGAAACACGGACTCCAGCTAGCAGTTATGTCTGTTAGCAGCATTGCATAATAAACGTATTACCAATCGTAATGGTATTTAGTATCTACCAGCGATAGTGCACAGGTTTTCACGACAGCAAAGCAACACATTATTTTCAAACAACTTTAATGTTATCAAAACATAATTAATGCCCTATTAACTTTTGAAACGCTGCACTATAACCGGTCGTGCCCTACCGATCACGCAATACCATGGCCTTACATCCACTCTAAAGGTACACCGATGGCAAACAGCCGTCTAAAATCATTATGATCTCTGCTTAAACATGTAACTTTCATAAGCTCGTACTTGCTTATAAATTCAGTTGTTGGATTTGAAATTCGGAGAGAATTTCGGAGGAGTTTGCTTGTGAAATCGTATACAATCTACATAGCCTTGCTGATACTCGTCTAACTTCTTTTGATGCTTCGCAACAAAAGCAGAACTAAATTAGACATCAGGACAACTGAAGTAGTTCCAACTAAGTATTAACTAACTCTATAAATATTTCTCAACCGATCTAATCTAAACAGAAACTTTCTACTAAAAAGAACAGACCATGAAATGTACGTTCCGAAAACATTTAAATTATCAATAGATCAACCGTACAATTTCACCAGACACAAGTACGGAGTACGGAGTTATTTCGCGGCAAATTAAGCGGTCTACCGACTATTAAAAAACAAGCACTCGTGGCACCGTCCGTAGATTGGCGAGACGGGACCAGCATAGCAATTAGCAAGATTGAGACACAAAAAGTCCCGTTCCTTTGGAAAAGGCGTAAATTTTTCATTCACGGTGAATTAGACTTGAAACGGGTTGAAGTCTCCACGGCTGCTGGCGACGATCGATAGAAACGAGTTATGGGACTTTCAGTTGTATGGTCTTATAAAGATTTTTGCTATTTTTATGCGATGTTGGAAATAACGCACCTAGTGGGAAAAGTTAGAGAAAAAATATAAGAAAACGATTAAAAGAAAACAGAAGTCTCCTTGTTGTAAGGTTCTACAAAAAAAAATAAGAGCTCTCTCACCACAACATTGACATCAATTTTCCGCTCTGTCTGCAAAATACGTATAAATAAACATTAGCAAAAAATACGTATTTCTGATAAGTCCTTACTTTACACATTTAGCAATCTGTTTATTTCTCATGCAACTTTGAGTACTTACAGTGGCAACATGCCCCCTATTAAAATTGCTTATTTAAGAAACAAACAAAGAGAATACTATAGGTAGAGAAGAGAAAGAAGTGAATTGTGAATTAGAAGTAGAACATATGACTGCAGATGCAATTGCAGAAATGGGAACAATTGCAACGATCAAAAACGTACTGAGAAAAACCGAGGTCAGTGATATTGGCTTTCCAGAAGCAATGTACTAACAAAAATAGCTTAGAAAAATCAAAACGTACTCTGAGTTTACTTTACGCCTCATATACAAACAGTATTTCATCAACTCAGTTTCTTTCATGCAGTGTAGTACAATGCAGTGCTTCTATTTATAATGAAACTGTTTAACCTTAGATCTTTACAGGTATTATTTGCAGGAGTTACGTCATGCGGCGCATCGTGAATGAATAATTCACCAGTAACTGTAGGCATTAAAAATGATCGGAATACGCAACAGCTTTCCTTGAACGTACAAACTTATGAATTATACAGAATTTTATTAACACAACCACGATGCATTCCGCTATTTTACTATATTATCGCAACGTATTTGCGATTCAATTTGCTAGTAAAACGACTTCGAATAGTTACAATCAGTTTTTTATGCGAACCGAATTTGGAACGAATTGAGAATTTTGAGATAAGGAAAGAATGTGTATTGTTTAGCACTATACAAAGCATTTCGTAGTAACTATACTGTATTCAGTCCAAAGTATCAACCAATACGAAAATATTCCAAAACACCAAGAATGTTGGTAATCTGGACACTAGAAAATAAAATTAACGCTAGCAACACTGATCACAAGCAGAAATTGAAAACCTAACCCTAAATAGAAATCTTATTAATGCACTAACACTATTCAATCATTTGAATTGACGCCAAGTACCTCACAAACCACAGCAAGCATGCAATATTTCATTCAATTTTGCAAGCTTGCCCAACGTCTACCGCATTATCTTCAATAAATAATAAAAGGTACGTACTATTAATAAAGTATCTATCGAAAGCATGTCACGTATTCGATGAAATAAAATTAGTTGTTACGAAATGCCATTGTTGCGACACTACACTATAGCTATTGGCCTCAAATTTTGAGACGTGAGCTGACTTTTTACTACAAACCAGTAGTGATTCTACAATAAATATTTAATAGAGTACTTACTATTATTCTCCGCATACTAATTAAATTAGAGAAACATGGGAAGTTGAATGTAACATTCATGTTTGTCCTCGGGTTTTCTTACGTGCTTGAGACTCTTAACCGTGACAACATACATATTCAAAAGAATTTCTCTACTCATCTTCAACAGCTACAAGTCCTAAGTCAATAAAAACCTTTTCATACTATTGACTACCCTAAAACAATAATTTTCCTTGTCATTTACTATCGTTAAAAGTTTTTCAAACATCAACAACAACTTAGCACTTACACTGATTGAAGCAACCGCTTTAATATTCTGTTCGAGTGCTTTCCAATTTAAATCTCCTTTAGCAACCCCTTCATTTTCTATCATTATCAGGCAAAAGCATAAATAAGAAATCCTTCACATAGTTAATATTTGCTAGCATTACAAGTATATATTACAACCAGCATGAGTTTTCGTATTGGTGTCAAATATCAATTTTAGCGAGACGGCCCAAGAAATAATGTTCATAGCAAATTGATTAAGCTCGCGATGTTATGTATGGTTATAGCATTTATTATTGAAGTAGTCCCAGGTGACGACTTCGATATGTAAGTTTAACATATTTGAAACTTTGTCTTGATAAATCATACGAAACCACAGTAAGGTGCAAACAACTTTAGATTAATCAATTTCAGTTAGATGGAGGAGCGATCCCGCGTAACTCTATTGAAATGTCCCGAGAAATTTATTTCAATATGGAAGCAGTCCTCTAAATTAATGCTGGCAGCCATATAAAGATACAATGTAGTACGTATTATGTAGATAATACATAACAGAACGATCAATAAGAAAAAAAACACGTCGATGCCATGAATCATCTTTTTTGTATTCAAAAAGCTCACACCAGCAATATCATTAGGCAAATCCCCTGAAAGCCGAATGGCATTAAAATGAAATTTAAAGTCAATACAATTTCAAATAGCAACGTAGGAAAAGCAGTAACTAACCAGCCCTCATCTCTCCCCAAGGGTTCGTCCCAATTTCGTCCCTTCACGCTGTGACCCAGTTCTGAAAGCCGCTCATTTGCCACCGTAGGTTTAAAATGGGGTTGCATGTAATCGTTCTTTGCCCCCATACTCGGAGGGTTTCAGTACTCAGCTGGCAATGTCCCTTCTCTTTCACACGAATTGATCTTTCAGTAATGGAGGACAGAGTATTGTTGATCTACAAACAAGTTTTTGTCGATGATGTTTTTCCTTTAGGTTAAATTGATATCACAAAGTTAGATGATGGTAACTATTACAGCAAAGAGTGTTGAAAACCACGCAGAAAACTTATACTTTTCATGAACATGTAAAGAAAATGGAATTTTCGTATTGGTTAAAATAATTATGTTGAATACATAATACATCATACTGGCATCATACTTTGTACTACCTATATTATTTCTAAGATTTATACTGTATTTCACCAATTTTTGTTTTCTGAATGAAATTTATTTATTTTATTTATTTATTTATACAGTCTAGAGGACGGTCTTCGACGCGTGACTACTCAAACAAAGCAACATGAATTTGCAATTTTAAAGAATGGTTCTTCAGTTAGTGTTGTGTTTATTTATGCTAACGTGTTATCGTTTGGCTCAAGATATTGGTCTCTACTGGGCCCCAATTCTGTATCGTTATAATGATTCCCCGCGGAATCTTACTACGTTAAAACTACGTCAATATCGTATTTTTTTAGAAATTAATGTAACGGTAAGGAATCAAAATGTCATATTCTGTATGTTCCAAGACAATTTTTAGATATTATTAATTCTATTAGGAGAATTCGTGTGTGATTGACGTGGTTACAAGTAAGGAATGGTTATAGCGAATTCAGGTCCTGGAAAATGAATTGTAACCAGTTTATTGAATATCTTGCATTTTATAATGCAATAATGACTTTCTTGTGTACTCCTTGTGACTATGAAAGTTATTGACAATATTATTGGCGCCATCGTATTAAAAACAACCATTGCCTCAGACAATTCACGAATACATTGCAATGATATGAAAATATCTCTAAGCAAGTTGCTCAAACGGGATTTTGTTCGGTACATGTTACTCTGGTCGTTGTTTTGTTGGCTTGGAATTCACTTGCGTCACTTTTTACACTTCTCTATCTTTAGTGTTTAACAACAAATCATACGAAAGTGTCAAACTAAAAACAAGGTCCACTTCTCGACAGGTGAACGACCGAAGAATGTTGCAAGAGTGCCACAAGGTTGCTGCCTCGGACCAGTATGAGACTTTAACATCACGAAAATTACGATAATGTGTTTCGTAAAAATATCGCAGTGATGTGGAATGTGAAAGCTAATTTAAACTGGATGCTAGATAAAAGTATTTGGTTTTCTTTGGAAAAGCTAAAAATGATGATATTATTGACATTGACACTAGCGTGCATTGATTTTAATAAAATATCACGTTTATGTAAGAAAGTTATTTGCAGCTACTGGTGTTAGATAAGGCAATTCTAATGTATTAAAAATTACAGGACCAAAATTTAAAAAGTATTATTAGAAACAAGTTCAATGTTTCTATATATTTTTGAAATATTTAAAGTCTGTTTTAAGTCCACAGATTAAACGATAAATAAAGCACCTGTTACAATGTTTTTGTTTAATTCCGAAGGCTATAATAACAATCCCAATCAATTGAGTCGTAATACTCCTACACGAAGTCCTAAAAAATATTATGGTTAGGTCTCCTCGTGGTGAACAAAATTTTTTTTCTACCCAACTGTTGTAAGAAAAAGAACAAAATGAATTTAAAAAAAGACGAGTGTATTCAAAAGAAATAAAAAATACACTGAACGTAAGTGGAGATATAAATTTGGGTAGTAAAATTGAATAGGTAGAAGAAAACACGGATGCCTCTTACTTATAAAGAAAGCTAAGCACCGATAAGGTTTACGAGAGATTTTCTAAGAAGTAAGTTAAGTATCGAAGTACAGTAACTAGTGGTTGCGTAACTAGCGAATGCAGTCAACCGAAATGGCGTGGTAGCTTATTGCGTTGTACAAACAAAGATTGATCTCACGCCCGTGTCAAAGCAAACGTAATAACTTCATAACAAAGAGTATACATTTTTTTTTGTATACAAAAAACTGGAAGTGTGGACGCCATAGAAATGAAAAAGGTAGGTAGGTGGAATCACTGGAAGATTTGCAAAATACACCTGCAGTCGTTGGTACTGGGTAAAGTTTTACAGAACCTTGACTTTAGGATCTGTTTGATGGTCTTTAACGAGATGGGAGATGTAGATTGTAGGATAGACCATGTTTTAATAACAAAAGTAGGATATGACATGGCGATTCATGAAGGCACAAGAGAAAAAAAACTTCTTTAAATGCTGTGGAGGGCTCGGAACGCTGGGAAAGTAAAATTACAATTAAAATGAGTTAATCCGGAAAATTGATTTCGTTTGAATTAACGACAGAAGGCAATACTGCACTTTCTTTTTCATATCAGAGAGGTGTAATGTTGCGCAATAGAATTGCTTATGTACTTCTTGCCGCTGAAACTAAAGTAAGCAACGATTTAGTAAGTATAGAATATAATTTTATAGAATGAAGTATTCTATAAAATTATATCTATACTAGTTAGTATTAGTACGGTAGTGTATTAGTAAAGATCCTAACTACTGTAAATAATTATTGTCGTTCATCAGTCGCATCGATTCATTTATTAATCTTTATGTTAGCGTCATATACATATGTGTTTTTTCCACCGTCATAAATTGTAAGCTGACATCTACAATGTCGCCTTCGCCATTAAGAATTTTCCTCGTCTCCAACCCTTGACCTACTTTTGTACGATTTTTACTCAAAGAAACTTGGGTATCATCAATATTAATGATTTCTGATTCGGATGGATTACGATTATTATGTAATTGAGCTCAGTTGTATCGTATATTTGCGTTCTAATCGAAAAAATTCTTTGGATGATTGAGTTTTACCTCATCAACGGCAGAATTATGTCGCCATTGCTACGCCTTGGGTCCGATAGCTCATTAACTCATTAGACATAATTTATTGTAAATAACAGGTAAGGAAAACCTGTTATTAAAAAAAACACCTACTTAATGTTAAGCTACGTTACACGAGTAAGACAGAATTTAGAAGCGGTTACTGATCACTGTGATCACCGTTTGACCATTTCCTTTGGCTGAAAAGCGTTTGCAAATAGGCATATTTAGATCTCATGTCATAGAATTGATGTATTTACAAAACGTTTGACAGCAGTTTTTACTTCTCTTTCTGTATATGTCAAAAATGAATCCGTTAATGGCCAGACCACAAATGAATAACGCGATTAAAATCTATTAAAAAAGTCGTCTGTATTCTTGCATTGTAACCGTCGCATAATATTATGCACAAAATACATCATCTCGGTCATTTAGCACGATGTGACATTGACATAATATATTTTGCTTATATCATAAACAAATAATACTGGCTAGTCAGGTCACACCTACTTACATCTTTAATTTAAGCTGTTATGGCCAAAGGAAACACGTTTAATTTTAACTTAATTGGAAATTTTAACAACTTATTGGAATTGCGGTCGGACATTCATTACACATTAGATTAAAATTCTGTAAAAGGTTTTTGATTTTAGGATCATTGTACCCTCGAGAACACCCAAGAACCGGGTTGCTGGGTCTTTCAAAGGATGATGACCTTAAAGAGGTTAATATTAAAAATTGTATTTAAATTGTTAAGAGGTTTCTGTAATCCACTTTAATTCTGGCCTTTGGTAAAGCTCAAAAAAATGATCTAATAATAATTCTCTGATCCAATATTTTTTTTAATATTTACTAAAATAAAGTTATTTGGAAAGTAATTACAATACCTATAGGTACTTTTAGGTATTTTTGAATTCTCTCAGAATTTCAAACCTCAAGAAAGTATAAATAAAAAAAACACTAATAATCGTAAAATTAGTTAACGTCAAAACCAACGAAGCTCACTTTTAAGAGGCCATTATTATAGTCGTTCTGAATAATCGAAACGAAATGAAATTCCGCCTAATTCAGGCTTGTTGTTTTCTACGACGCTTCCAATAATTATTCCTATCCCTTCCAACTAAATTCTCTGAGATAATTTTATTGTTTCTCTGTAATCGAATAACTTACTTATAATATAAGTAATCTGTGTTGTGAAAGTGGCCAGTGTTTACGGGCAGGGTAAAGAACGAAGTACCTCACGACTTGGGACCGGTTTAGTGGACTGACCCCGACTGTCAAGCAACATTGTGTCCTATTGCACAACTAAACCCCGATTTATCGGCCCCAGATCAAGATTGCAGGTAAGTAACGATTATCTGGCTATCCATTGATTCTAACTTAGATTACTGTAGGTGTTTGAAGAGCAATTAGTTTAAATAGTGATATAAATTCATTTAAAAGCTCTTTGTTCAGTTCAATTGTTTGTTAACAAAGCGATATAAATTATGGTGGAGAAGATGATCAGTAAATTGCTAGGCGTCGGCTAGTAAACACCGCATTGTTGCCGACTGTATTCATTTCAAAGTCATATCAAATTATCCTGTTTTTCAACACTTAGTTACTATACAATTTTACTTGTGAGCCCACTAGGATTAGATTACAGGCTTCTTCAGAGACGCGCGACGCGACTCTTAAACAATCTCCATGAAGTTTTCATGAGAAATTGTTCTACGAGAGTCGCCTCGCGCAATTACTTTTAGCATCCTAATTGCGTAACAAAATATTAATCAGAATCAGATTTTCATTTAGAAGGTTATTGCTAATCCATTGTTGCATTTGTTCCCATAAAATGTCTGAACAACTACGTAAATATTGCAATGAAAATGTTGTTGAACTGCTGAAATTAAAGCCATACCCCGCGAGTAGCGAAATACAGCAAAGAAGTTCAGTGAAATATGACACTCACATCACATCAGCTATTTCCAGCTTAGGATTGATTCTTAATCCTTTTTGTTTAGTAGATTTAAAGGACCCTTTTAAAGTTTAGAAAAAGCATAACCAATGGGTCATAGAGAAGATACTTCGCTTCGTGTATCATCATCATCCTTACCTAGTCTTTTATCAACTATCTTTTTTTTTTTTTTTTTTTTTTTTTTTCTGGGTGGGAAATCATCAAATAACTTCTCCCGCTCTGGGTGGAGCAGGAGGGCGTGTCAGACTTTTACTGACTAAAACCCACCCGTGTTCCCTCAGTTGCCTGTGTGCCAGGGGCGGCGGTATCTCTTTCGAACAACCCGCACCCCTGGCAGGCATCGGCCCTTGCGGGCCCCTCTGTTGCTGCTGACATCTCTTTGAGGCGCGCGTGGAACACAACGCGCCGTCGACCCGGGCTTGGTCCTTACCGGACAGCGAGCTACCCATTACTCGCCGTCCGCAAGCCCGTGCCTACGGTGGCCGGGAATCAGCCTGGGATTCCCGACGCCCAGGGCGTCTCCTGCGAAGGCCACGGCTGTGAGGGCGCATGTACTGCATCTCCCTCACGTGCGCCGCCTCCCTCTTTGCGAGCATAACTGCTTCGCTGAAGGAGGCGACTGCCAGCCATGCCCTCTCGCTCCGTACCATGGCCTGGACCAGGGTCGGACGCGAGAGATCGCCGCCGCCGATCACCTCCACGAGGACACGGCGGTGCTCCGCCCAAGCCGGGCAGACCTCCACCGTATGCTCCACCGTGTCCTCTGGGCGATCTTCGCAATGGAAACACCCGGGCGTTTCCTCCCGCCCTATCCGAAACAGGAACCTCCCGAAACAGCCATGTCCGGTGAGGACCTGTGTCAGGCGGAAGGTGAGGACGCCATGCCGCCTCTCAAACCACTCCTCAAAGAGGGGACTTACCGCCGCAATCGTGGCGTGCTATCAACTATCTTGGAGTAGGTTTCCAGTCTAACCGGATGCAGCTAAATAGCAGTATTTTACATGGAGCTACTGCCTATCTGAGCCACAGCTACTGCCTACACGATACTTCTTGGTAAGACTGGTTGTTAGACTTTCGGGCTTTTGACGGCCCATAAACCAGGGGCGTACCAATAGAAAATGGCACCTATCGCACGCGTCACATTTGCGCCCCCTCATAAATTATCTTCTTGGTCTACACTGAGCAAAGCTAGGTCGCATAACTTTTCTTGACCAATTATAGCCTACAATAATGCAGGTTTTAATTTCAACTTGCTAAAAAATCGCTTGCAATGCTGCAATTTTAAGAGAAATTGAATAGAAATAGGCAGATTTGGTAATACGCTTTCGTCGTCGTATTGCACAATAGATTGAAGTAGCTCTTCAGATTTCTTAGATATAGGTATGAAATGATTTATTTATCTTGTTTTAAAATTTTATAATTGGCGAGTTTATGCGCCCCCTTCCATAGGCGCCCAGGGCTCTTGCCACCTGTCTCCTGCTCACCTAGTTACGCTACTGCCCGTAACGAATGTCAAAAATCCACGAATGACCTTTCCGAGGCACGGAGGGATTACTATGTAAAGATGGTCACCCATCCACAGAGCAATCTCGGGAAGCGACCCGTGTGGCTACTTAGCCGCAAGTCCCTCGTGCATAAAATGTATTATGTCGAAGTAATGTATTCAGATATTCAATATCAAAGTACAGCGCAACGCAAGTTGATCTGTTTACTTGATTGACATTCATACCTAGTACATACTTAGCACGTATCACGTTATTTATAGAAGCTGGCGTGATAAAACCTCAGTAGTTGTTATCAGAGACATACATTGAAGACAACACACAGTTGCATAGATATGCGCACATTATCTTAATTGCATTGTCGTAACAAAATGATAATAATTTGTAGAGAGAGAACTAAAACAGACCCTAAAGTGTAGTAAAGTAATATCAGAGAAGTCTATTGTTCAAGATAATACACACAAAGACTAGTAAATTTTCTTTTCATTGCTTAATGTACCAGAAAATGGTGCTCTTTAGTCTTCAACGGTTTTCTTGTGAGCCCAATACATTAGTAAGACAGAGAGTTCTTTCTTCAAACTGTTACAAGCTTACGGTTCTACAAAGATGGTCTGTGGTTAACGTCTTTAATGTCTGATGTCATCAGACAGCGTTGTGTAGGAAGAAGCTACTTATACTACTTGGCACTCGATCATCATATCAGTCGCGTACATATTCAATGCTGAATGATCCGGAACTGTCAGACAATCCTAGGCAAACGGACAGTGGTCGTCTTCTTCGCCTTTATTGACAACTCTGTGTGGAACTAGATGGGCTATTATTTCCTAGGAAAAGCAGGCCAGCAAGCACCGCAATCAATTTCAATGTCAACCATTGAACAATCGATAACAATTGTATTATTGTTTACTAAAGTAAGGAAAAGTGCGCATGAGACGATCTTGTGATTGTTAGCATAAGAAAACCAAAATAAAGCATTGTTTCCTGCGATTTGCTTACATTTTTAAACAATTTTTATTGTTTACGTTCACTTTGGCCTCAATGATGCGATTGTGAATCACAATGGAGCTTAACCTTCGTCCATAAAGTTAAAGCCATTACAAAACCATTATATCATCAGTCCTAACACGATTCGTGAGATCGATATACATAATACATTATAACAGATCATCGCATTCACAGAGACTCGTATAACAGATGTCTACGTAGCTTATTCAGTAAATGTAATTAGGCCAGTGGTTTCATTAGATCGGTGCTGGACCGTTGCGTAATTAGGATCGTCAGCTACAGGCGGTGTCGGCCCTCCGTTGGTCTTAACACTGCGAGCGCCCTCACCATCAACGGATTGAGACTCCTTATAGCCAGTTTTTTTTTAAACCTTATTTGGGTTACGTAACTGACCGTAAATGTTTACTGACTAACATGGATGTTCTTTATAGACCACCACAACCT
Organism: Polymixis lichenea; assembly: GCA_949091785.1. Taxonomy (NCBI): domain Eukaryota; kingdom Metazoa; phylum Arthropoda; class Insecta; order Lepidoptera; family Noctuidae; genus Polymixis; species Polymixis lichenea. Next base: position 8,073,328 of record OX420942.1, read on the forward strand.
TCATGGAGGATATATGCTCGACGGCATACAACAAACGATCCTGAGAGAATAATGTCGTAATAATTACGCTTAGCAGGCGAATAGATGACCGCACTATGATTTTATTAGAAGCTTTTGATACTTTTTTTTGCTAGGCTTTCTTACTAAGACCTGTTCGCGGAAGAAACCATAAGAATTACAGGCATAGCTGCAATAAGAATCATTGTGATTTATTCCAGTTGACAGACTGAGCAATTTATGTGGTTTAGATTTTTTTTTAATAAACATGATCGTATCTAATTATTTTCCAGTGCACGATTGCGATCAATCATAATATTAGTGATTAATTATGTGAATCATGACAAATAAGTATAGGCTATAGACGACCCAAATTGTATATCAGAACAAACTAACCCAAATATTTATCCCACCACTAGTGTGCAGACGTTGACGTTGCAAAATCATCAGCAGAAACCTTTGAAAAGCCTTCAGACTGAACCACTCACCAACCAAGGCCGACGGTCATGGCTGGTCATGGTACTACATAACAAAGTAATACAAGATCGAACGAGAAAGATAATAACGTAGAAAATCTCGGTTATAACGATAACGAAGACTTTGTGCAAATACATACATGAAACAGAAACGTAGCGGCAGAAAATTAATCACGGATAGAAGATAATTGATGCATTATGCTATCCAAAAGTGAAGCAACCACTTTCAGCAGATTCTGTCCGGTTGTTAAACTAAAATGCGGACATTAGACTTGTTATAATCCGAAATCGAAGCCGAAATACTTTCGTCGGTGTTGTAACAGGTTATTTCAACGGGGCCATCGTTGTTGGTATAAATAACAGTTAATTTCTCGTGTCACGCTCCGTTAGATCGCGTCGCGTGCCCACCGACGCTTCCTGGTTTGCCTCGACAGATTCCATTGCGTTTAACTATAGTTTGCGACTTCTGCTATCGACTGATTTGTGATTCAAATATATTTGTTGACCACTCACGCAGTATTTTTTACGGTTATCAATTTTGTGTTCATAAATCCCGTGTCGTAGCTGCCGGTGTTGCAATAACTCTTGCATCAAGAACTTGATGTTAAAGAAGTAAAAACAGTCATTAGCATTTTATTGCATATTTTAAAAACAGCATCTCATTACAAAGTCCCATCAACGTGGATCGCCCAATACACATCAGCAACATCATTACATATTCCTTTCGAACACGACATATCATCAACAAATATAGAATCATTATTACACTTGGCTCATTCAACGTAATTGAAATCACAGATCATTACTTCTCATATTTAATACTTGTTATGTAAGAGTGGTTGCTATGAATGCAGGGCAAGTAATACACGGATGGAAGAACCATGGTGCGTGACCGACGTCTATGTGTCCTCGGCTTTGTTCTGCAGAATATAAAATAACGGCACTGATGTTGCTACTGGAGGTCCTTTATTATTAAAGGTTGAGAAGGACTTTGCGAAACGGATTTCGTTTCGTGTAAGCTAGACGATATCTGATTTGTCGTTATTGCCATCAAATTAATTGAATTGGTATGGTTTTGCATTCTTCTAATGATTTAAAACATGAACAGAATCATTATTTTTGAACGTGCTACAGTACCTAAGTAATCCCTTAATAAGATTTTATTGAGCATAAGATCATTCTAGGCTAGTCCTATCATAAAGTTATGTAAAGAATCATCATCATATTATGTAGTTTCCTGTTTATTATCTGTTTTATTCCATTAATTATAATAAATGCAATATTTTCACTTTCCGCGGTTGTCGTGAAACATTTATTTTGAGAATTGGAGTTTGAATTTATAAAAGTGAAGATCCTTGAGAATTCAGGTCGTGCAGTTTGGGCGGCAAGCTATTTCCAATCTTCCCGTGCAGTGGATTCCAATTCCAACCGCATGAAACTGTATGTGTTTAGATATATCTATCTCATTTGCACCTTTCATTCCTTCATACGTATTGTAGACTAGATACTTCTAGACTATCGCGACCTAGTTAATGTCTTTTTTTCTCTCACAAATTTGAGTTTTAAACTATTGTGAATTATATCTCTGAAAAAAGTAAGTTCAAAAACTAAAAGAAGTCGGAACTGCTGAAAAATCACGCTATAAAAAATATGAAACAAGAAAATATACTTATTTGACAGCCGTGGTCACTTTGCCTTAAGGTAGGTCGCATACGACGCCTTTCAGATGACTTTTTTTTTAAAGTTCTAGTCTGTTTTTCTCTAAAGGGCGCCATTTTAACTTTGATGTGTACTCATCGCACCAGAAAAACGCTTCTAACGATACCCATTTGTCAAATAATAATTACGAGTTTAGAAGTTACGGGGGACCAGATGATCATAGATAATACCTACATACCTAGGATCAAAATCATAAGCCTCTGTTTTGCTTAGCCGTAGTCGATTTAAAATAGGACATAGTTCACAAAGTACGTATATTTACTCAGAGGGTAGGAAATCGACATTCGAGAATTCAAAGCAAATAGGCTTCTCCTAAGCGTTATAATGATTAAAACAAAACAGAAACCAACCTTGGTTTCTGAATCCATTTCTGAACGGTTCGAACAAGAAAATAACAATTGAACTACGTATTTAAAGAAAACACCAGAACGCTCAGAGAACAATAACATTTCATGCAGCAACAAAGAAGCTGACTCGAATGAAGTATTTATTATGTGTCTTTGTTCATTGCAACTTACATCGACCACTGCTTACATAAACAAACAGGAAACACTTGTTTTACAATAACTACTCACTACAGAATGTGATTAATATCGAAATCTCCGACCCAAATTACGACAACACTAAGTACTTGAAACCTCATCAACAACAAGGTTGTAGGTTTGTCATAACCTCGTGAGAAAAAGTACGGTTTAACGCAAATGATTCCAAACAAGTTAATCGTTCTAAAAACAAAATGTTCTTTGTAGATTGTCTATGGAATAGGAAAATCACTTTTTATTAGCAACCGACTCAATAGTTTATCGACGTCAACATAGAGACAAAATAAACACAAACAAACGAATTTTATAAGTAAGTATTATTTTTGTCGATGGCACTGAGAATTGGGGGCCTCGCAGGTTGTTCGTCGCGAAGGGCTTTGCGAGGTTACAATAGCTAAACCTTATTTGGACGGTAAACATCGAAAAAAACTAGGTACTATTAACTAGTTCAAGTTCCACAAACAGAGAAGATGGGTTTTTTATTTCTATATTAGCTGCTTTTGTTAGTGAAATTCTCGGTGGATTTCAGGTAAGAGCCCTTTTGAATGCTGAACAAGCAGGTACTTATGACTTACTGTCCACCATCGTTGTCTATCAAGCTTTCTCCGCAGCAAGTTCATTCATTCAGCACTCAAAACGTTTACCGCCTTTCCCCACAGATTCAATCTCTGGACTTCTTTCAACCACTTTATCTTTAGAGGGCAAACATGAAGTGTGGTAGATAACTACCTAACTAGCTTGCCAGCTGCCTCCACTTTGTCAAGCCCACTCAAACTGGTATCAGGGCAGATGGAAAGCGACTCACGCGTGAATACGAGTGATTTCACCTCTATCTAGTGGACAGTTGTTTCAAAATATTTAGAAAGTTATAATCATTTATTTACAAATTGATATATTTTACACAAGAGATGATTCAGTTCGCAATGAATTCATCTAACAGCTCTTAAACGTAGTTGATTCAGAAGTTATACTGAAATATTTTACCTTGCTTACTGGCACTGATGAAGTTTTACAACGCTTTAGGAAGGGCACAGCCTTCCTCATTACGAATAAAGGTAAAATATAATTATCTCATCTGTGCTCGAGCCAACGAGCACAACAGTGCCAGATATCTACCAACAAAAATTTCAAGAGACAAACTCGCTTTCCCCGCTAGCCGCGGCCCCGGTCGCTCGCTTGATAAGTGGCCTAAGGGCTCCCCCCTCACTTCTGTGACCTACTTCCCGCCCTCGCCCTCGCGATCTTTGTGCTGCCACTTGCACAACTCGTTTGATATCAGCTGGATGATAATGTTGATTGGATCATAGGTACCACCTCTATTCTGAATTTGGATCGCATTGCGAAACTCTCCCAGCGAGTTTGTTGAACTTGTACTCTTCGTCTCGTACATATTGGTTGTTGTAACGATTTAGATAACTTGTTTTACTTTATTGCTTTTACAACTTTCCTTATGTCAACGACCGGTAGTAACATGGGCTCCAAATAACTTTCACAGTAACTTTTTGTTTTATGACGATCGTCCATATTCTTAGTCGTTTGTTTTCGTGGGTTAAGCCTTTGTAAAGACATACCTGTCATGTTTTGTAAACATTGTAGTGTACGCAACCGCCAATTTCGTTTGCAAATGCAAGTTTTGTTTTTAGAATGTACTCGTAAACGTCAGGCTATTTCCCAGTTCCAAGAGTTGCGAAGGTCGACCTCTAATGGATATTTTACAGCTGAACTTTTTATCATCTTCCGCTTCCATGATTGTGTTTTGATTACAAAACGATTAAAACTTTGATAGGATTGTTAACTTTTATTGTAAAGGGTTTCATTTTTTAAATAAGTAACGGGATATTGTGTTGCATTACCTACTCTTCAAATAGAGTTGGCAATGTAAACTATTAACAGATAAATAAACTTCAAAGATGACTGCACAAACTAAAGTTGCCAAAACAATATCATCGCTTTAACACTTTACTTACGTAGATTACTATTTGAATTTTGAATACAGCCAGAATGCGAATTCAATCATAAAATAGTCTTTATAGACACTTAATGGAGTCCCAACGATTCAATATTATGAAGATCAACTAAACAATGCGTATGACAATTTAAAAAATGTCGGTGCCTCAGATTGCTAATGAACCTGAGTTAGATCAATAAAACATTTGTGAAGGTCAACTGAATCCTGACTCAGCAGCAATGTCAACAGTCAATTTCTATGAGCACGCAAGAGTAACTACTGTGGGTGCTATTTCGGGGACGTGGCCAAAATATACCGCGGAAGATCGGGTTTCACGATACCAATTTTCCCCAATATGTCATAAGAAGTGATAAATGATTTCGTCACCTGGAAACTGGAAATATTTCAAAAGTTATTCTGGATACTTCTTTGGATAATTTCCAAGATATACTAGTGAGGAACTATGATGTCCTGCCCTTCTAAAGGTGACCTTGACAATTGTTACTCTACATAACATGATGTGTATGGCCGATAAAACTGTGTCGCCGTTAACCAGTGACTAATCCATACAATCATTTAAAATGATCGCTAAGAACAAAGACTAATAAATGACATATCTGTTGTTAACGCTTTTAACGAAGAAAACCAAGGCTAAGGAAACACTTATTTAACCAGTTCCAAATATCTTTGTGATTTAAAAAACGGCAGGCTGTCGGCACTGTGACAATGTCGTCAAGTGTTACACTCTAGTCTTATTTCAACATAAATATTTTTTGTGACAAACCAGACGAGCCCAGATAATACACGTACAAAAACTATAATGAGCAGATTATGATGAATTCAGCACAAAGTCATTGTATAGTAGACCATAGAACGTGCATTACACAATCATGCTACAATAGTAGCAGTTGCCTAGGTGACGGTGACGTAATGGTTAACTAGGAATAAAATAGAATTGGTTTACAAACCGGTCTCTCCCAGGCCACAGTAAAATTAACCACAAATTACCTATTAATATTAACATCTTGTTCGACTCATTTCATTTGGCATTACTTTGATAATGAACGAAATATAAGGTTAGATACTGCCTCTAGACTAGATTAGACTCAACATTTCTACCTTAGTTCCATCCATAAGATTAAAGACAGAGTGTTTCAGATAAACTAAAGACAGTTTAGTTGGAAAACACGATAAGTACTTTACAGGTGTGTATAGGCTGAAAGTTGCAACAAAGATTCGTGGAACGTTCCATGCTTGCCATCAGGCTAAGAGACCGAGTTCTAAACGTCGATATAAGGAAGACGTATGAAGGTAAAGGGAAAGCGTATTTTGAAACTCAAATTGAGTTGGGCAGGAAACCTGGGAAGGCGTCGGGATTGACACAAGAAAAGTGAGGCCTAAGCCCAACAGTGGATGAAGACGAGCTGTGGATGGTGATGAGGACTACACAGATGGCAATAAATAAGTAGTACGAGTCAGGCACTCAGTACTAGACCAAAATGCCTCAGAATATCAAGCTCAGAATGGAGATAATGCGCATGTAAAAATAACAAAAGAAAAACAATGTGAACATACATTTTTTTTTAAACCGGTGTGACCTATAATAATATAAGTATCGTGTATATTTAAACTCGTTTGATCGGGTTTAAAACAACTACATATGTTTAAACAGGATTGTTTGTCCATAAAAGGAACGTACCTACATAATTATTATACACATCATCAGAAAAACGTTGAGAAATCGATAAGATCAAAATCTTGAGACGTAACTTCAGGGATCCGGCTACAGGCATTTTTGGTAAAGATTGTTGTACTTGCAACAGAAATGTTAAATTCGTTTGAAGAATACACATTACATCAGTCACGAACTTTTAATAAATGCCCTTAAAATATATTCTTTCATCTCGCGCATCAAAGGGTTCTTTATTCCCAGCGTGTTAACGACACCAGTTTTCTTTGGAAGCTTTTAAAATATTGGCCTAGCATATTAAGCAAATGCGTTTCGCGTTCAAACTCAAAAAATCACTTATAATATGAACTTGTTTGACCCATCGATACTAATTTTTCCACTTTAAATTTTTCGTTGGAACAAAATTCTAGAGTTCCAAAATAACAAATTAGTGACTTGCCTTAGTTTAGATACTTGGCTAAGTATAGTTAGACATAACTTGCTAATTAGTAGAACAGGAAACTAGCAAAATAGATCACTTTGACTGACATCATGACGGACTGTCAACTAGACCAGTGATGGGCAAAGTACGGCCCGCGGGCCAGCTCCGGCCCGCGAAGGCATTTAATCCGGCCCGCCGACGGTCCTTCGACATATATAGTATATGCCCCGAGATAATTATATTTTGACGGTCCAAAAGTATAAAGTAGATTCTAATTAGTAGAATAATAGACGCATAGGTAAAGTAGCCAGCTAGACTAGCCTTTTCGCGCTGCTGAAAGTTACTTCGTCACAGCTCGAACCTGCATTCGAAAATATTATGGCAAATCAAGAGCAATTTCATGTCTTACACGCCTACCATGGCACGGCCTTCGAATAAAAGTTAAATTGATTATTTAACATATGTGCAAGTGTTTAATGCTGTAATGTTTTTATATGATTAAAAGTTTCAACACAAAATGTAATTTTTCCTATAATTCTGCGCCTCTGAAATTTCTTAAACTTTCTAGACCCCCATTAAGACAGTTTGCCCACCACTGAAATAGACTAATTGCGAGCGTGGTAGCCAGTTTGCTATGCTTCAAAACCATTTGAAACAGACTGTACTTTGTTTTCATGTTTAATTTTGCTACACAAAAGCGAAAGACACCTGCGCTCGCGCCCAGTGTTCAAAACGCGTAGGTAATCTAAACAAAATTATCTTTCATGTGGCGTATAGTTGTGTGAAGTTGGTCTGGCGTCTCTCACTCGGCGGGAGAGCGGGCGAATAGCGATGCAGTGGTATAAAGATATGTCGTCTATTTATAACAGACGAGTAATGCAAGCGTGCGGACGCATCACAGAGCAACTTGGCTTTGGTCGTGTCTCTTGATTTTGAATGTTTTGTGTTATACCTGGTGTTTATGCGAGAGAACAGACAGATACTGCAGAAACATACCAGTCATCTTATCTCTGCGTGTTATCTCTTCAAAACACAAGTCATTGTCCGTTGCAATAGGCCTGATAACAGTAATTCGATTCGATAACTGAAGTATTGTAAGAACTTACTTTAGTAATGAGATTGTATAGTTAATTATGACCTCTCGTTATGTTGTGCGTGAAGTTGCCAATTTCAATAACTGACTACGCAACGTGTGAGCAAGGTATTTATAGGTGTATTATAATTAGAGGGGCTACATCACGCACAGGCTACTCTTTGGGTTAATATGGTAAACATAAATATGTTTAACAAAAGGGTTTTTGGATACTGATGAAAAAAGAAGAGGGCGACGGATTTTGGGTGGTACTAATAAAAAGATTGGGGGAACCGTGAAATTACACAACAAAACAAATTGATAATATTTTACTCAAAATCCTAGTAATGGTTTGTTAACAATTTAGTCTTCTTATTGTAAGTCTATATGAACTGTTTACGCACAGATGTGCTCCCAAAACTTCATTTCGCACTGAATTCAGGTCTCATTAAAAACTTTTTTTAGGCCACTCATACAGAATTAAAAACAAACGCAAAACTTAACTGTGTACTTGTGTTCCTTCTACAACTGCTACAAGTTCTTATTACGTTTTCAATTCAATTGTATTTATAACAACTGTTATTGTAGGACTACATATTTCCTTTAGTAATAATAAGGTTTGTTTTTTGCTCAGGCTTCATAATTTACGCCAACAACGTCGTTATTTTTTACGATAATGCTACTGAGGTACCAAAGTCGAAACTTTTGTAATACTCCAACAATTCTTGGGTAAGCAAATATTTGGTTATACTTGTCAGAAAAGCAATAAAGACCAGGAACTTAGACTTTAATTTATGAATGACGCAAGTAACCAATAAGTTTATTAATTATAATTAATATTCGATTACTGATTGACAGAACTTTTCAAGATTTATTCAAATTAGGATGACAATCAAAGCTTTTTTAAATGTCAAAATTATAGACAGTCCTCCAAGATGCCTCGCCCTTTAGCCTTGGCTAGGCAACCACAGGCAAGCCCGGTTAGGCAGCCGACAACCTCCTAGGTTGACCTGCGAGAAAAAAAAACACTCGCTTTTTATCACTTCCTGGTGTTTCAGCTGGGAAGAAGTGGCGTAGCAAACTGCACTGCAATCCTATAGTAGCTAAATAAGATTAAGATTTAACTGAATTGTTTAATATTACGAGTAAGTCTTTCAGTCTTCTCGTGCTCAAAATAGATGTAACATAAAAGTGAAGTATAACTGGCCGTGTTTTTTTTTTGACGGTGGGAAATCATCAAATAACTTCTCCCGCTCTGGGTGTAGCAGGAGGGCGTGTCAGACTTTTACTGACTAAAACCCACCCGTGTTCTCTCAGTTGCCTGTGTGCCGGGGGCCACTGTATCTCTTTCGAACATCCTGCACCCCTGGCAAACAACCCGTACCCCTGGAGACTGGCCGTATTAGGTCAAGATCCAAGAATCCAGTTTCAGAAGAAGTGTAGTAGTGTGAAGAAAACACTATACACCAAAGCTTAACAAAGTGGATTAAAAGAGGCTTAGTTGCTTCATTTTCTCTTATTGTTATGTTACTTTTCCATTCGGGTTTCCACATGTCCAATGTACTAACGAGACAATGGCAACACAATCCCTTTTAATATTTACGAAGAAAGGATCTGGCTAAGGATTCGAGGAGAACATGGGACAAGTCAATTGGATTAATTCATATCCAAATTGGAATTCCTTCGTTCAAGTAATATCCGAGATCCGTAAAAACGTCTAATAACTTTTTTTCTTCGTCCAAAAACTGATTGGGCCGACTCGACACAGCCAGCGGTGTACGGTCGGTGCATCGAACGCGGTGAGAGCGGGGTCGATGAACCTCGCGCCATGTGCATTTGTACAATTTTGTACCTAATTGCAATTTTAGTGCTAATGAAGTAGACTAATATCGGTTGATCAGTTTTCACGTAGTACAATAGAAACTGAAAATGTTACATTTGAAATTGCACAATACAATAGGTTGGTACCTGTTCAATGTGTCCACTATAGAATCACACACCTTAAAAAGATCTAAATAATGATGAAACAGACTTATCGTTAACTTATGTCGAGGGGTGAAGGGCTATTTGTTTGAAGCGACATTTTGAACTCAATACTGTATATAATTGAATATCGTCCAAAATGTCGCTTCAAACAATTAGCCTTTCACCCCTCGATGTAATGTTTAGGTATCTTTACATACCTATATAATTCTTCTGCACGTGTGTATGTTACTGAACTCCTTCTAAACGGCTGGACCAATTTTAAAGAAATGTTTTGTGTTGATTGAGTGGATAGTTTAGATTGCAGCCCCCAGGTGGCGCTTTTCGGGTAGGACAACGTCTACCAGGTCCGTAATAAAATGTATAAGGTAGGTAGACTAAGTAGGTATATTCTTGAATATATTTAAATTCAAATTATCAGTAGGTAGGCAGGTACCTATCTACCCTACCTATTTAATAATTTTATTATTGTACGCAGATTTTTACTCAAGACTTGAGAAAAATGTTGGATCTTTATGTAGTACCGAGATGCATTTATACATAAGAGTCAGTTTCCGCATCTGTCTGTGTGACTGCGCTTTTCTTCTGAACTATGCAACGGATTATGTTGCGGCTTTCACCTTGTTTTAAAGTATTTATTCCGGTAACGGTACATAAGGTAAATATTAAAATATAAAAACTTGATGTTATGTCTAGTCGTAATAAAAACCTTAAACCGTGCGAAGCAGGGGCAGCTCGCTGGTCAAGATTAAACAAATAAAATATTGGAAACAAGAAGCAAGAATGCTATCTTATCTTCAATCCTAATATTCTAATTCCAAAACATTATCACTTGCACTTGTAATAAAAATATTTTAGAAATAGTCTATTTTTAGGCACTATAATTGTATGGGAAATTTACTACTCTTGGCTAAATGTACTCTTTTTGTATACGTTTTCATAAATGAATTATTATTATTATTATTATTATCTCCTTTATTTCAGAATATACACATATAAATTACATTTTTAAATATTAGAATTAATTTAATTAATTAATTTATTATTATTAATGTAGTAGATACCTAGTTACTTGTTTTCCTTTGCCTATCTGCCTATATTGTATGTTAAACTAAAGGTCAATGAAGCAATGCACAATTACCTAAACATTTACATAGAAACGAACCCAGCTTATTTCCCATTGAATTTTAATTTGGCATAGAAAAGTGTAGCATCACCTTATTGGGTACTTTTTTTACTTTTTACTTTGAGATTGAGTAGGCCTGACCTACCTAACTATGCATGAGTCATGCACGAATGAGGTCGTGGAATGCTTAATTTTTTTATTTGAATACGGGTTTATTTACATGACAATAAATAGTAAGTACAATAAATAAACTGGATCAGACTTTTTCTAACTACATTCTATGAAACACAATTAGTCGATGTTCACACGGACGTAATAATACAGCGGCTGGATTTTTTTGTGGACTGGATCTTCAACGTACCTACTTCTTACACCGAGAGTTGAAACCTAACAGTGTGTTTGTTCGACGCAATGATATGCATTCTATTGGATTCTGAATGCTCGTTTCAACAGAGAGAGTTGAAAATCGAACAGTGTGTTTGTTCGACGCGCTGAGATGCACTCTATTGGATTCTCAATGCTCGTTTCCACAGCGAGAGTTGAAAATCTAGAGCGCGATAAAATCCCGCCGTGTTATTTTTACGTCCGTGTGAGCGTCGGTTTACGTTGCATGTTGTATGACTTTGTTTTCCGATTTGTAACAATATTAAGTAGGTACCCTAACTTTTAAATAGTACTACTTAGGTACCTTTGTATTGTCGCTTTTAACCGAATTCAAATGGGAGGAAGTTATCAATAATTCGACATGTTTACGTATAAGTACCTAATGTTGTGTTGTGTATATGTTTTTTTTTTAATGTATGTTCGGGACTGCGGGCATAACTCCGTCATATACAGACGGATTTGCAAAATTATTTTTATGTTTATTCTTATTAAGGAGTTAATTCCGAAATAGTTCATTATAAATTCATAATTTCTATTAAAATATGTTCTTTCTGTTTTTATTATTTTTACTTGTATTAGTTTCAGATTAGTTTTATTTTATATTTAATCATACTCTGTATTCAATGTTATTTAATATCGCACGCCGTACATGTTTGTTTAACTTTTTTTTATATTATGTGGAAAATGTTGTTGGTTATACATTTGTACTCCCATTTTAGTTTTAAATTCTATACCATAATACTGTAATGTGTAACCGTTCATTTTCCCAAATAAAAAAATAAAATAAAAATGAGTTTCGGAGACAGACAACGGAACTCTTCAAAAAATGACAGCAAATCAACTGCGATTGCTGCTATCGCTTATTATACTCGTATGCATTGTTTTGAATCCAAGGATGATGAAATTTCGAATTGGTGTGGGGTAGGTACCTACTATAGCTAAAAAGTGAAAAAAAATCCCGAAGTCTGTTGTTTTTTTTTTTGGAAAAAGTTTTTAATGTAATTAAGTGCATGCTCTAGGTTATCAGTAGGTACCCTTATGTAAGTATATAATGTACTACTTTGCCATGAGTAGGTATGTGGGAACACGCAGTGATGTCGTGCATCAGTCTCAGTTAACAGTGAAAACGAACTTTCGACTTGGATACCTTATAAAAAAAGAAAAAGATTTCTATATGGGTACCTACCTGAAAGTAGGTACCTACTTGGGTAAACTGAGTTTCTTCACAGCTGGGCGTACGCAGATAGACGCAACACGGTGCGACACGATTCTGGTAGCACAATTTCCATGAAGTTTTCATAGCAATTGTTCTAAGAGCTTCTAGAATTAGCTACGTTGCGATGTCGTGTCGCGCCAGTCTGCGGGAGCCTTTACACATTATATTCTGTGGTAAAAGACATCTAGGTTGCTAGTTTATTAGTACCTGGCAAGGTACGTCTGCTCCGTTTACCCAATTCCTACTTACCTACCAAGATTGGTAGAACGTCTATGTACTATGTAGAAGATTAAGGTGTGCCTACCTACCTGTACTTAAAATGAAAACTTATTAATCTCAAGTAGGTTAAAGTACCTACCTACATAAGTACTAAAGAAGCTGGCCTTCCTAATCGTATTGCAATTATAATGTAGGTACCTATTTATAAATGTAGGTATAAATTAGCTATATATGTAGTAGGTATTTATGGCCCGCAATATTCCAGGGTTTACTAGTCCCAGGCCCATCCCAACTGCCCGTAGCTCGGGAGCCCTTTCTTGCTCCCCCCTCCACCCTGTACCTCCCGCGCTTGTAGGACGAAATGTACCTACTATAGGTAGGTATATAGCTCGGCGTTTAACACCTACCTACTGCGTTAAGTACCTACACGTTTTATAGTTATTTAATTTTATACATCAATGCACTTGTCAGCTCTGAAGGTCGTGTAAAAATTATAGAAACAAACAGCAATCGCAGTAAAATAATACGTTTTCTTGGCATTGATTCGTATTTTACGACATTGATAACATCTTCTGAAGTTGGCTATGAAAAGCAATGGAAAGTAGCCAATGAAGTCCACACTCAATAGCTAACTATAGTAGGTACGTACTTATGTACTTCAGCACGAAAAACCGCGCGCCGAGCCGGCTAGTTTAAATCGCGTACTCAGGTTCTTGGACAGAATTGCGAAATTTGCAAAAAATATGAATGAAACTCTGGATTATTTTAATTAAATATTCTATTAAACGCTAGGCTTTACCTGAAGCTCCTTATTCTTGTTATCTTTGAGCGATGCTGCTCTGATAACACCAGCTTTCCATCCCCATTCGGAAACTTTATTCACGTTAATTTTTGTCACACCACTCACAGCGAGAAATCGTTTGCCAACTAAATCTTCACGGTACTTATAAGCCATAACGAACTACACAATCACATTATTCACATTAAAAACTACACAAACGTCAAGAAACTCAGCGTTATACGCACAACACGTCACACTCTTCGTTGAGCGAAGGGAAACTACGTGGAAAACACAAGAAACGTTTCTGCGGAACGTTTATGTTACACGACTGAATGCGAAAGACAACCGCGTGAAACTAAGTTTCAAACTTGCTCAGAACGTTCACAATTGGTAGCGTTTTGATGAAACTTGTTAGGAAGCTGCCAGGGCAAAATGATCGCACAGGTTTACAAACTCAACGTCGATATACCGAACTCTTGAAATTGGTCGCATTATAGGCTCAGTTTACAAGGACGTAGATTTTACGTGCTAGTTCAAAAGAATACCAATAGAGGGAAGTAACTTCAATGTTTCATTCAACTATGAATAATTACCTAAATAATGAAACTATAAGTTGTAACTTGTGCGTGTAACAAAAAGGTTCTTATGAAATAAATAATATGTAATGTTTTACAGGAATTATGTTGTGTACAACAAATTACCTTGAAATAAGAAGACGAAACATTTTCCTGCTTTAGTGTAATCTTTAATAAAACTAAGTGCTTGGATATGTAAAATGAGCGAGAATCTTTAATAAACCTATGTGAAGACCATACTGTACGAACATAAAAAAAACTAAAAATTAAACAAATGAAGGTAGGTAGGTAAGTTTCGAAGTTTAAAACTAACTTCACTTTAAAATTACCATCATAGATGGCGCTAGGAGAAGTCAATTATAAGTGCCAGGTGTTTGTAAGTTAATAGGTTTTCTTTTTACTCATCTGAGATACAGAATAAATTAGAATTTGATTTATTGATATACTTTACAGAAAATAATAAATTAAAATTGATAACCGTTATTTTCATTTTGTGTTCGGACCGCTGAAGCCATATTGATTTGTGCGGTCACGTGATCAAAACAACTGTCAAATTTATCATCATGGCGTATTAAACTTTTCAACGGGCGGTTGTGTTTTGCTATGTTTTGTATTGTGATTATTTGAGTGAATTTTTCATATGTGTTATTAATATGATATCGTCGATAATCTCTCGACTGGTCATGTAAGTTTATTTTACACTTCCTCCTAGTAGTCAAATTTACCAATGAAAATTATTTACGTCGACTCCTTTGTTAAAAAATGAAAAAAATACTAATTATAATTTCCTGTTTGCGCTCGCTGCTAAATCAACAGGATTTTACACTCTTTCTGATCGGACATATCTATTGCAACATATAAAAAAAATGTATTTTCCCATTTTCTTATACAATTGAGACGTCATCAAGCGTATTGCTTGTATTTTATATTCAATAAAATCTTCTATTTGTCCTTAATGTACAAACAACAGTTGCTAAGTGGTCTGGCGTTTAAACTAGTTATTTTACGTATTTTTGTCTGACCACTTAAAATTAAAGAACCAGGCAGGAACACACTTCATTCATCTAATTTCAATGCCAGTTACAATGTAGTCGTCATTTTGAACATAATTAAAACTTTCCTTCATATTTTTATAGGTTAACTTCTGTTTTTTCCACGCCCAAAGATGACCTTCTGCCTTGACCCATACACCTTGACCCACACATAATCAATTTCATTCTAGAAACATTGATTTAAAAAGTAGACTGTTTTTCACTATATACAATAATCACAAGAAAATGACACATTCATATCTGATTAGTTTAACACAATAAGTACTTAATTTTCATCAAATTTCATCAGTTTCATTTGTAGGTGTTAAATGTCTTGACGTTTATATTTTTATTCCAATGCCATTACAATCCTAGGGTTGATCCTGAAAAACTGGAACTTTGCTACAAGTGTGAAATAAAAACTAGGTACATAGTTAGTCAATAAACCGGCCAGCTAACCGGCGTGGGCTGTCTGTCTGTTATGTTGATCCAATTTTTTTCTCAAAATACACAGATATATTCAATATCAACAGCTACTAAATATGATATTGAATATGTAGCATTCAGCAAATTATATCTGATCTGTATTTTGATAATATTATAGGTACACCATTTAGCTACTACACCAGGATACCCCATTTTCAGAGACATAGTCCAAATTAACGTAGGTTGAGGATCATGGGAATTTTACAATATGTAATGCAGGTACAGCTGCAATAACTCTTTCGGAAATGATTTAAAACAGGTCATAGGAAAACATCATGTGAACAAAACTTAACACCATATGGTTACTGGATATGTCATCATTGTGTTTACGGGATAGTTGTGTGTACCACGGGATACACACCTAAACCCAAAGATAATATATATATATATACATAATAGATAAATATACATAGTAACTCTAATCCAATATTAACTTAATTTGCACATTGAATCCTACCAAAAGGACTGGCTGGCACTAGCAAAAGACAGAATTGTGGGGAAAAAGGAAAGACCCTTTGCCCTGCAGACTGCAGAGGAGCAATACAGGCTAGTTCGATTAGATTACATTGCACATTTTCTAGATAATATAATGAATATAAATTGTCTACTCAAACTGCAAGTCATTTAATTTCTTTTTCTTTCTACATCTTTGAAACTGGCTACTCATTGCCGTTAGAAATGGAAATGAATTCACATTTAATTAACTACCCAGTCAAGAATGTTTTAATTATTATACTTATTGTGTTCCGTATGGTGCCGGATGTAAAAGAATAGCACAATCCCATTTCTTCCTGTGGGTGTCGTAGAAGGCGACTAAGGGACTTACTAGAGAATGGGCAGCAGCATTCTCTATGCATTTTACCACCATACTGCGATCGCCAACCCGCCTGCCAATCGTGCCGATTATGGCAAAAACCCTCTTTTGGGGTAGGCCTATATCCAGCAGTGGACGTCTTTCGGCTGAAATGATGACTTATTGTGTGGATGTTAGTAACACTTTTCATTTTAACTAGATACATGATTATTGAACACAGTTTTTTTCATGGACTAAATTTTTTTTGTACTGTTGACTCTTCTTCGACCCATAGACCTTATTGGCTAATTATTTAAACTTCATTCATTCAAATCTTATGCATCTTTTTGCAATATTATAAAAAGTATTTTAGAAAGGTTATTCTATAAAATTCATAAATAACATTTATAAAAGTTCCAGGGTCCTTTATGTGAAAGTGTGTTATTTAATTCTTGTCACCGGTTTAATACATTATTGTAATTGTTCTTCTGTTCAAACTAGTCGAGAGAATAGTTCAATATTGGCAGTGGTCCAAATATCTTGATTTTGGGAGAGCCAGCCGTTCTAAAATTTGGCAACACTCTAGACTTGTGTATGCCTTTTATCATTCTTTTCACCTTCAGACGTAAACTAGCTTTCTTGAGGAATAGTTGTACTTCTTGGATCAAGTTCCGAAATAATTAAACCCCAGTTTTCTTATGATATTTTAAGATATTAGTAACTCTCGATTTTAGTGGCAGTGAAGTTATTTTGTAACTGAATATGTGGTGACTGGTGATTCATTAAACAAAGAAAAGTTGAGCTTCGTTGCGGAATTCGTCACTAGGGTATCCCAGTGCACTGCCGGGTGCTATTTTGGGCTAAGCTCGGGCGTTCGCCTCTGGTGCAGCGAGAAGAAGGTTTAGTCTGTGGCGCTCACGGCTTGCGTCCGCGTCGCTGTTCTATGCAACAAGTGAAGTGCGTTGACACCTAACTGTAGAGTGATTCATTTATCGAATCGACATTCGGTCTTCGCGAAGAGTTATTAGTGTCTGTTCCGAGTGCGCTCAATCTGTTCGCGCAAGCAGGAGGTCGTCGTACACCTTGACTGCGCCACGTTATGTGCTTATTAAGACCGCTTGTCTTGCCTTATTAGGAACAGCCTCGGCTGAATTACGTGTACTTTACCCAGTTTTGCTGGTGACATATTTTTTGTATAATTTTTAAATGTCTTCGCGTACGAAACTTGACATAAGAATAACTATTTATTACGAGGATCATGTAGTTGTGATTTATATTTAACTAACGGTACGTAAGTGCTATAATAACTTGAATGTAAGTTCCTATAAATATATAATGAGTTGTACCCTGTGTTTATTTTCGAATGCCTTGCGACGTGTTTGAAATCTAATACTGCACACTCACAGTAACACCAGAGAGCACAAAATCCTTCAGCCACAGGATAATGTTCCCTTTCCTATTTAGTAACCTGCTTCAAGTACCGTGAAGTTAATTACGTAAATTAACATCCATATGTACTGGATAGATGAAGCGTAGTGCGTGTATAACTGGGTTACTGTCCTAAAATAACTGTGGCATAATTTGTGACTGGTACACAGCTAGTCAATAAAATTGAACCTATTACTAATATTAATAAGCGAACTCTACTTTGATTTAAATCTCTACCTATAACTAGCGTAGGTAGCTAAGTTATATTGTTAGTCTGGTAGATACTACGCTAGGTCTATATAACACGATTTCACTTTTAAATGTCAGAATTCGTTCAATGCACACTCTAACCGTTTTATTAAAGTAAACTTTCTCTCTTCTAATTTACGAAAATAACCTGCTACCTATTATGATAAAATAACTATAGTAGTACCTAGTTATTTTGTGGTCTTGCAGTCCTGTTTTGGACCAAAACAAACCAAGGTTTCATACCATTTTTAGATCCGGCATTAATTTTTCTGTGCCATTGTAGATCACGAACTATTAAGTCCATATTCGGCTGTTTTTGTTTTCTACAAAATATTTGACAATTCAAAGTTATTCGTACAAATTCTATAGCATTTGTATACCAAAAAGCAAACTTTGGCAGAGGAGTGTTTTCAACAAACGCCGAGTTAATTTAAAATTGTAATGAACCAATGGTACGCTTGACCGATTCTTACAATACACAGGAAGTTTACATATTACTAGGGCCGTTTGCGCAAACTTGTGTTTGGTACAAATTGATAAGATGTAGAATTAAATCCATTACGACACTATTTACATTGTGAGATCGCATTGATGACGTAAAGCGACTTGAAATGCGCATAAAGATCTGAACGCTTCGTCTGGTTGTCTAAACAACGAGTGCTCCAAACGATGGTTTGCGTATTTGTTTATAATGGAAATGGGGATAAATCTAAAATTAAAAGTGAGTTCATTTAGGTCACATTTCCGATACGAGTCTGTTTTTACTGCAAGACAAACAGACTAGACTTGCAAAGCTTGAATACAAGCAACAACAGCATATGAAGCAAAAAATAACAAATATGATCATTGATTGGAAGATAGTCTGCTTATGTCCAATTACAGCTCTACAAATTGCTCTAATTATATGCTGTAAAAACGAATCAAAGAACAAAGTTGTTTCCGAAGAAACAAAAAGACACACCCGTTATTCAATACGTCTAATCATAAGCCACACTGGACACGCTCAACTGACTGTTACATCGACCCTGAAGAACGTAGCGAGCGATGCGCACGATTCGATGCACACACTCCTTATTTAGTCCACCAATAGCCGCATAGAAAGGATCAAGCCGTTTCATTATCGATATAACAGGATGCATTCCAATAAAACGTGATTTGAATTTGGGAAGCTAGTTACCGGTTTCGATAAGTAACCCAGAGGCCTATTCGAAACCACTTGTTCCGTTTTGATTATATTTTATACTTGAAAGAAAGTAGTTCTATTATTCAAATTTTAATGTTTTCTTTCATTGTTCGGAAAAATCAAATCTGACTAAGTGAACCCGACAAAGAAGTTCGGCATAAAAGGTTTATGATTCATAAATCATTTATAAGAATAGATAACCTCTCGAATAAAACCGACAAGGGTATAATTTGTTCTGCGATGCACAACACAATGAAGTAACGAGTATGAATTAGCCTTGCAATCTCGACGTAGGGTTACTGAATGCTGATGTTAGGTACTGTAGCTCTTATAATCGATCGGCAGTAATAGGATTTTATTATTGCACGCTCGTCTGCGGCGTACTGCCAACCCTGAAGCTGAAATTCAACTGAACAAAGGTTTCTAACATCGCGTGAGATACTCGGATGCACCACAACACTGTATTAGAGGTTCTTGACCTATATGCGTGGCGCATATTTTTATAACCGGTCATTTTCTTCACGACTAGTTAAGTTCGGGTTTATGAGAGCTACTCGAAAGTCTTATTTCTGGAATGATTTAAAATTCATACCGGTGGAGGAGTTTATTTAAATTTCATGTCGCTATAAAAGGTCTAAACGCATTCGTGATAAGGTCGAATGCTTAATAAAGTTATTACACCCACGCTAACGTCGAAGTTTAAAGATTTATTCCACTGTTTCGACATTCAGGAAATCGATAGGATTTTCATAGATGATTGAATTTAACGCATCATTTGTTAACGCATTATTTGAATTTGCGTAATCATTTCTAGTAATGCTCCTGGATTTTATTTTCATTCATCCATAGTCATTTCAGAAACTTCTGCCTTTAAGCATAGAATGCAACAAGACCGACTTGATTTTGACATGAAATCTTTGCTTTCATTGCATTAAAGGGGATACACCCAACTCAGAGCGATAAAAGGGTAAAGGTCACCATCTCCCAATACATAGTTTTTGCGCCTCTGCTCACTTCAGACTCTTAAGAGCCAGCCCAATTTATTAAACCTCTGGAACAGGAAAATTTCTAGGCGATTTTGTCCTAAAGAAGCAGATAGATTGATGGCCGACGATTTTGGGAAGATTAGGCTCTCGACTTCACGTACATCCAATATTCATTACGCCCACGAGGGGCACAAGGCAATAAGATCTAAGTGAAGCGCAAGACCAATGTGACCTTTTACACATTTTACAGCACTTCGCCGTTGGCCTTTAGCTGTTCTCTACTCACGTAAGGGCATGATCCAACAGTATTACAGTACGCATGCTTTGGCAACGGCTACTCCCGATTTAGCCCAAATGGGTCGAGTTTCTCGCCTATTTATTTTAGGACGTTATTAGGGAGTTGTGAAACCGCACCATGTGCGTGCACGTTCGTTTCGCACGCATGATGATCTAGTTTTATCCACATTTAGTGTTCCACTTCGGCTGAAACAGATACATTCCGTGTACATTTCCGATTTTGAAATAATACAAACGTGTATACTTTTAGGGTTGTTACTGGTATACTTCACGTGGAAGTTCTGCTAGAGTGGTTTCTTAAAAGATATTAGCGGAAAGCAACAGCTGTTAGCATAGGTATAAAATATAAAGAAACAGAAAAATTGCAAAAATAATTTACGAGGACATTTTACGTAATGATTTATGATCGATTCCTTATACGTAACATAGCATATTGTGTCCCTCAGGTGGGTGTAGTTCTTGCAGGATGACATCATATGATTATCGTATATGGATGAACATTGTTGTACTGAAATTGAGAAATTTGCATTACGTTTTTGTACCTACAAATATAAGTTCAAGAGGGGCTGGTGGCTAAGTTATAACCGCCGCATAGGTCGATCGATCAGGTTAAGCTACTCTAACCGTGTATGTTCTGTGGATAGTAGGTGACCATCTGTAAAAACCAACATACCTACTTACCCTACGTGCCTTGGGAAGCGCGTTAAACCGTTGGTCCCGGCAGTCACTCCTAGATCTGACAGTCGTTACGGGTCACCTGAAACCCGAAAGTCTCAGCTAGTGTTATCAAGGGGTATCGAATTACCCAGTAAGTAACTGGCTTGTAGGGGTCAGTCGCTCCATGTAAAATACTAGTACTCAGCTGCATCCAGTTAGACTGGAAGCCGACCCCTAAATAGTTGGTAAAGGCTAGATCAGGGATGGCGAACCTCTAAATCTCTACGAGCCATTTCTTCAGAAAAAAAAAATATGTCACTCACGTGCCAACAAATAATCTTGATTTATCGACTACTAGAAAAAGGCTAAATACTTTCACAATAATAGGTACCTACTCTTAATTAGCAAACAGAAATAGACTTGTACTATTATACAGTAATCAACATCACACTGCCTTATTTATGTGCAAGAACGAATTAGTGCAACTTCTGGTGTCTGGTATAGGTTCATTTATATTACTTTTAGCAGAATGCAAGCTTAACTGGAAGCATGCGATATAGGTACGGTTTCTGAAAGTAACGACTCAGGCATAAGAAGATGAAATTGTCACGTTCAGATTTCTGTTTGTTACTGTGACTTAGGCTGCCGTGCCCAAATTATTTTGTTGCGTGCCATTGGTTCGCCATCCCTGCGCTAGACAGATGATGAAAAATAAGTTCAAGAATGAGTATTTCGTAATCTATGTATTAGTCATCGAAAAACCATATTATCAAATCCAATACCTACCAAAACTGGAAATATGTTTTCTGCTCAGTGATAGGGGGAGAGTTATCTAATCTAATTCTAATAAATAGATGCTTAGTGTATTGGGGGTATCACGTTTCGCGGTTTGTAACTAACTAAATCGTTCATGATAAGGAACAGAAAACAATACAACGATGATAATAAACGAAAACAAACGTATCATTGTCTGCGATGGTATAAAACACAATACTGATTATTGTTCCAGACTAAACTTAGACATACCCACAGGTATCTATCTACGTATACAACGTGCAATAGCGGTGCAATTGTGTTTATTTTTAAAGTCGTCCAGTGTAATAGGAATATTCATATCTAATCGGGCTTAAGCCTTTCGACGGTCGGGGTGGCTCATATGAAACTGGTGAAGACTCCTAGCCGCCTACCATTTATTATTCATCTGGATTGTCCACTCCTGCATTATTGGCTTCCGTCGTGCTATCTTTAATAGCCCGAATGGTCTTGTATTACACCGTGCCTGCGATTCATACTTCGTTCTATCATGAGGAGCTGCATAGGTTCTACAAAGTATTGATTGAAAATAATCCCACTAATACTATCGGTGCGTACTTTCTGTAAGCACTAACTCGTTAAAAGGAGATGTCCGCTTTTTGTATGGACGTTGGTTTTTTATTCCAAGAAAAATCTAACCAGCATCAAACTCGGCTCAAATAAATACGACAAAAATATGGAACTCAGAGCTACTGAAATAATATTTTTAAACCCCTCCATTTAAGCGAAAAATCATAAAATAATAATTGATGTTATTTTTAGTTGGCACCCCTAATAAAACTCCGACACTCTGTGACAATGTCATATTTGACGGACAATGTCATGTTCATCTGTCACTGGCGTTAGAGATGTGCCAACTCAGGATACGACACGCCTCTAGGTAACTCGGATTGACATTCATGTGACTCGAGTTGAACTCGAGTTACGGAACTCTGGTACCTTGATGAAATCGAATGAATTATTTTTTTTTACCAACTTCACCTCTGTTTCGGTACGATATAATTTTTTTTATAGATTCGCAAAAAAATCATATACTGAGACTATTCTAATTAATTAAATACAGTTACAATACAAGTTAAATATAAAATAAGGTTCAAATACATGGCAAACAAGAGACGTCAATCACGTACGCGCTTCTTCATTTACCGCGGCAATCTAATTCAACTCGATCGCTACAACTCAATCTGAGCGCAATTCGAATTAAATCGAGTTGACCATCCCTAGCTGGCGTCACCAGCTCAAAGGGTTGTCAATTCTTTCCGAAAAAGATCGATTTTAAATCGATTCAAATCACATCCTGATTGATTTCTAAAACATTGTTTTTATTTTCAATTCTCCATTTACAATGTAAATATAAATCCATTTTATGAAAATCAAGAAATATACCTTAATAAACGATTTCTCATTAGTAAAATCAGGGATTTTGTAGTTCAGGGAATTCGTTAATAACAAATTACCGTATTCGGTATAAAACAAGACATTTATTTTCTTAATGATTTTACATTAAAAAGTTTAGAAACTAGATAATATAGATAGAAAAAAAAATTGTTGATTTTCTATGGCAAAATCGATTTAAAAGATCGATTGTTTTGGCCCGATAAAACGATTAATTGGTGTCAGATCGCCATCCCTACCGGCTCCACGCGTCATTCGTCTGACTGATCCGTCAACCGTTACAGTATCGTATCGTATCGTTCGTTCGCTCGTACTTTATTGTTATCCAGTGTCATTCTTTGTGCTTTGCTGATTTTTCCGATTTTACTGACTTGGCCTTTTCACAACGGATTCTCCTACTTTGCACATGATTTGGATACCGGTAGTTTATGAACCTAAAACTCTGACTTTTTCTCTGTTGGAAGCTGTGCTCATGTGATGACAATTGTCTGGTATCTTGGATGGGCTCGGCATCAAAATAATGTAGGTATCTCCACCTGCTCAGTTTCTCGACAGTATTTTAATAAGAGAAGACATTGAAAATGAAGAAATTCAGTACCTAAATAAATACTATTTTCAAACTTTATTCATAACAAAACCGTACATTGCGTCCAATTATAGCTTACTAATCAGTTTTCCAATAGCATAATTTTCGAAAGGCGTTCATCCGCTTCTGATCTCGATACCAAGTCACAAAAAAGGAATTCTCCTAGGTATTAAACAATAGTTTTGATCAGTAGATACCATTATTATTTGTTTACTCCTGATGATTCTAAACTCTTGTGGATTATGCTGAAACAAGCACTTCTTGATAACTGGGGTCTTGGTAAAATATTATAATTTGCACGTGAACATTCGAATTAGCCATAATCTACATGATTATAGCTACTTCAACGTGCTTTCAGTTTTTAATAGATATTTCTACACATTTTTGACATAAGAACGTTATGTAATGTACTCTGTGACGTTAAGTTTAAGTTGTCATGCTCATTTATCAACTATTGATTGACACTCACTGACAGTAATGACAGTTCTCCTCTGTCAATTTTGCCACTCAAACGTCCGAGTTTGACAGCTGCCACCGCCTAGTACGTCCGCGCGCGCGCGGGAGTACTAAGTTTACTTTTTTTTCGGTGCGTTCACTTCATTATCCTAGATAATTTGAAAGGTTTGTTCGTTTTAGAAGTAAATTCTCACGAAAATAAAAAACAATTTTTCTCAAAAATGGAGGCCTTTAAAAATGTATGATATAGTTAGAACGACTAGGTTTAGGAATGTCTATCCAAATATATTTAATTTACTCTGGTTGGAATTATTAAATAATAAAAAACCATTTCTGGACATGTCCTTTCACGCATTCGTGCATTTAACCGGGTAGTGAGCAAGTAGTATACCGCATGATGCAAAATATAAAAATATTTGAACGATCAAATGCCGAACAGTCGACAAGCGAAGCAAACTTTTTATCCATATATCCAATCATGAACGGCTGGTCATATTTATTTAACAATTTGCTATCGACCACGGCACATCTGAACCTTGCAAAAGACCCACGCGCTTCGTACAGTTTACCAATTACAAGATACTAGTCATTACCGAGTAAAATAGCACCAATTGTATTCCCCGACGAAGTTGCTTAACCAAACAATTAATTTCCAGTTAGATGTCGAGAATCAACAGTCAAATAATATTGAGAACTTAATTACTACTTGAAGGTCGTCTTTGTATACATTTGCTGACTATTACCTTTCAACCTAAACCCCAGTCCACGTGGCCTTACTGTGCACCGAGCACGGTAGTATTGATCTACAAGGTAGCAAACAGCTCGCCAATCACGCCGAGACAGATCTTTATTCAATCAGTCTCTGCGATTCATTTAGCGTGTACGTCTTAAATATTAACGTGCAGTGCACTCGAACAGACACTATAAAACGATACACAAGCAGTGAATACACATGCGTTGCTAAAAAACAAATGACGTGGATACCGTATCCATGGCGGTGAGTCGCGCGACCGGTAACCGTGACGACAGCCCTCGCCTGCCGCCGCTGAGCCTCGGACTGTCCAGCGTCCGTTTCATTGTCAACAAGCTCGAGGCAGAATACACTCGTGCCACCACGACCGCCACATTTGAATCCTGTCAAGAACTCGTCAAATACGACCCGAACGTCGACGAGGGTTACGACGATTATGATGACTCTCCTCTCGGTCAACCGAAAGGACGAGTCTGGAATCGATTCGCAACGAACCTAGGATTGGCACTCAGTAGATGCATCCCTAGTGTCACGTTTGGGAACTTTGGCCTGTTCGCCCTAACGACTGGATTCTTCGCACCGAAGATGATCACTTATCTGTTAGTGTATCCGTTTTGCAGATTGGTATTCGGGACCCTCTACCCGGCTTATGCTTCATATAAAGCTGTCCGGACGAAGAATTTAAAGGAATACGTAAGTGCTATTAAATTTAATACATATATGTAATAGGTCTACAATAATAAGCCATTATCTGTGCTCCATATTGTGACGCTTGAGCAATTAGACTACAATTGAACGACATTACTGTCTTTAAACTTCAAAAGGCAAGTGATTGTCAAACTTCGAATTACCATTTATGGAGCGGCAATTTGAAGTGTTGAAAAAGTGTGTAATTTGCTGTAAATGGTTCAGTAAAGTACGACGCACGGTGACCTTGTTAGGGGCACTCGCTCGTGTTTGAAACGCTTCGCGCTTCTACGCTCCCACTGTGTCCTTTACCTTGTTCCCGGCTTCTTATGACTAATTACTAGCCGGTAACAGGTACTTATCCCTCAGTATTGTTTTATAAACAATACCCAGAATGTAGTCGAGGTCGTGTGATGTTGCACTGACAGGATTCATAGTAAACGATTACTATTTGTATATGCTGCAATATTATTCACATTGCTCTAGTTTTATACCCGGTTCTACAGACTATTTTGCTCATGCATTAAATTGGCAAACTATAAGTTAAATAAACAACTCCAAGTGAGTAATTAACTATTTATATTTTAGCTGAAGTCAATACATGTTTTACAATAACTTTGTGTCCTACTTTAGACCATTGTGTTCGCTACTCACTTTCCTCATCCACTTCCATTTATCAATCCATGACTCAAATTACCGCTTTTTTATGTAAACCTGCTCAACAAAACAATCAGTACACCTCCTATAAAATAATGTAATAACTGTGCATTTCCAATCGGAAAGACTTTACTCGCCGTGAAAATTGAAATAGCTTCTATCAGTTTTGCCCTCCATCACCTAGGAAACCAATTTAATTGACTAGGGTTCGCCGGTTTTCCTACGTACGTCTGTCACCTCTTCTAGACTCATTTAGTTCAGTACTATTTATACCTATGTCGTTTGGATATTAATTCAGTTTTCGTACTACCCTGAATGTAACATTGTTAGCTTGTATTTGCTTAAAGCTTAAACGTCCTCTGGCCATTTCTTAGATTTCTCGGATAGGAACGACATGAAGCCAGACGTGATCATCAACATGATCCCGCCCTCCCGGATTATTTGGGGTTAACGCAGCATTTCTTTGTCATCCTACATTTCTATCGAACGTCATCTCAGTATTCACATTGCCACACTGTTTTGCAATTACTGACAAATTGCTTTGTAGTCTGGCAAATACTCATGAATGAGTATTGTGTACTTTTTGGGAAACAATGAACAAACAAACAATATTCACCACCTTTTTAGCCACATAACTATTTTATAGCTAGTTCATACCATAAAACAAAACCCAATCTGTCAATTCCAGGTAAAATGGATGATGTACTGGATAGTGTTCGCTTTATTCACGTGTACGGAGACGTTCACGGACATGTTCCTGTCATGGTTCCCGTTCTACTACGAGGTGAAGATAGTGTTGGTGCTGTGGCTGCTGTCGCCGGCAACCAAGGGCTCCTCCATACTGTACCGGAAGTTCGTGCATCCGGCGCTTTGCAGGCGGGAACAGGTGAGCAGTGGTTTTTTATTTAAGTCGTTTTTTTTTTCTGGACAGTCCAGAGAATCCGCTCGAGAGCAGAATCTGTCCAGCCTGACAGTGAAAAGACTTATGAAGAAGATTTCACTAGTTGTATGTCACACACTTTCCTAGTTAATAGCAGATGATTTCTGTTTTGTTATGGAGTGCGAGGTCTATTTTTCCTGGGAGGACAGTCCCTTTTACGAAGAAACAGCTTAAGCTTACAAAATATCGGCACACAGTACGAAATGCACTTGTCGTTAAAATTTATTACTAGAATCGTGAACAGATGTGCTTGCAACTGTTCACCATTCTAGGTCTGTTTCTAAATATTAAGACCCAACCAAAGTCACCCTATTCGTTGGGGATCATAACTATGACATACATAATATAACGTCCCTAATGTCCAGTTTTGAACAACGACCTTTCCAGTATACCGTAATAACCATAACAGAAAGTCAGACGGAGGTCGAATATTGTATGAAATAAAACGTTACTTTAGAGACAAGAGTGATATGAATTTTGTCACATTTTGACCTATGGGACAAAATCCACGCCACAATATGTTTTTCCGACCGTGGCAGGCTGTGGGGTATTTCCGTAATCAATACACACTGCTGCATTCGCAGTAGTTACGATGTTGTTAGTACACAAATAGATTTTGCTGCCTATCTGTGTAATTTAATCCTATAGTTTAACGTTGACAATTTTAACACCCACGCGGTGATGATAATTAAGATGATGTTCTATGAGTTGAGATTACACTGTAAGTTATAGTTTAGCTGACAATTTCAATAAGTTATATATAAGACATGCAAGCAATGTCTTTGTTTTTAAACGGTTTTATTTAGCTTGCCCTGTTTGTTCTTTGGGTCAAATTTAGTATTTGAAATTTTACTATAACCTGTTGGCAGATTGATCTGATATTGTGTACACACAAAGGTGTGTACACCAAAACGAAAAAAATATGTATGTATTTCAAAACGAAAGCGTTTTGATAATAATACAATTTAATTTTATCAGTATCATTGTAAATCCAAGATGGCCGCCGCTACAAAATGGCGGATTAGATATTTTTTCACAACCCCCGCAATATGAAACGCCCCACGATTTTATTTTTTTGTCTGATCAATGCCCTAGATCAGGGATGGCGAACCAATGGCACGCGTGCCTTTGGTGGCACGTAACAAAATAATTTGGGCACGGCAGTCTAAGTCACAGTATGGTAGGTTCAGTATGATAGTAGTATGGTAAGTTCGTCTTCTTAAGCCTGAGTCGTTACTTTCAGAAACCTTACCTTCACATGATTCTATTCTGTCATATGATCTTAATACCAGATACCAGAAGTTGCACTAATTTGTTCTTTCATTTAAATAAGGTGGTGTGATGTTGCTATACAATAGTACAAGTCTATTTCTGTTTGCATATAAATACTACCAATGATTGTGAAAGTATTTGTTTTTTTTTTGTAGTAGTCAATAAGTCAAGAGTGTTTGTTGGCACGTCAATGCCATATTAAATATTTTTTTAGAAATAGTGGCTCGTAGAGGTTAAGAGGTACGCCATCCCTGCCCTAGATTGGCGAGGAAAGTGGTGTGATGACTGGTACCTAGGAACTACCGAATTATTTTGTAGCTTTTAGTACATTATCGACATAATTATTTTTATTAAAACCGTTTCACTATTTTTTTTTAAATACTGATTACTGGAAGTCTTGTTACTGAATTTTCTTTTAGTTATGTTGATATTATCAATATTATACGGATTTTTCGGTTCATTGTTATTAAGAGAAGAAATTTTACTTATTAAAAATGCCGTCTCGTAGCTTATCGTTCCAACTGATTGGCACAAATGTGTTATTAATACAATTTCATTGTTCCACCAATTCAATGTCTTTGTGTTTTTATCATCGGGCCGAAGCTCCAGACATTTCAGATAATATTGTAACTACATATTATGTTGATATTTTCCATATTTTAAATTAAACGTAAGCGCATGCTTTGTTACAAATATAAATGAGGAAGAGGTAATTAATTGCGTAGGTACTTAAAATCACGGGCATTTAGAAACGCGTGACTCATAGCATCGTTATAAAACAATTACCATTTTACTTAAAATGTAATGTTTTCATTTTCCAGGAAATAGATGAGTACATAGCGAAGGCCAAAGACCAGGGTTACCACACAGTGCTCAACTTGGGCACCAAAGGCGTCAACTATGCCACAACTGTTATCATGCAGACTGCCATAAAAGTAAGTTTTTACAACCCTGTAATCACCATTGTGGCATGCTTAGTTTTAAAACTACCTCATGTAAGATCTGTAGATAAACGAAACTTTTATATAATTTCGACAGTTCTTAAATGAGCCAAATAAGGGTGTCGGTGGGCTTTAACCCTTAACTAAAATACACAGTTACAAGTGTTAATTAGATGTTTAACTTTGTGTTGTTTTCATACCACTTAAACTTGTCACAGAGCAAATAGGTTTACCGAAGCAACAGTGTGGCATGTTTGATTACAGTGTGTATAATGTAAATAAGTTAGCAAAACGTGATTACACCCACAGTGCTAATTTGCACACAGCTTTACATGTTTTTTTTTTGTATTTCCCAAATTGACCTAATCGCACTTAGCAAGCTAGCTATCCAGTAGCCACCAGTCATCGGGCATGACCACATCAAGACCATGTAATATCTTACCTCTCACATCGATTAGATCAAACCACATAGCCGCTTTGTTTAATTTCGTCTTTTTTAATTTTATTAACACGCTTTTTTAATTTCTCCCCTTCCACCCCATCTTTTCCAAATATCCTTTCCATTGCTGCTTCACGCAGAACTTCAATCTGCCGAGTCCTGAGCAAGACAGAGAGGCGCGCGCTAAGCAAGCGATCAGGGCGCGTGACGTCACCGACGGCGACCACGATACCTACGACGACTTGGAGTACCAACGTTCAGAACTGCCCGGTATTGTGGAGATAGTGGAACTGGACCAAGATGATGAGCGACAAGACTATATGTTAGGCGACGGAGATCCTCACGACCCGGACTACGACCCCGATGACACATCAGCCCGCAGCCGAGGCAACGTCATGCGTAAACGTAAAGTTGCCAAAGAAAAAGAAAAACGACCTCGCAGCAAGTCCCGAGGTCGCCGCACCAGATCCCAAGCGGCCATAGACAAAGAAAACAACGAAATTATGGTCGACTGAGTAACGAGTACGAATGAAGCTCAACTGTGATGTTTAGATAATTATAGGCAACGATTAGGATCACCTGTTGTTTTTAAAGTATCAAGTGTATCACACTTTTAATAATACATTTTATAGTTCGAATGATATGTTGCGAAAATTCAAATGGACAGCCAACGGTATTGGACACGATTTTGGGGTTTATGTTAAATAATTTCTCGAGCTTACTGAGAGAAAAAGCCTGAAATCTCACAAGTTTTAAAATAAACTTGAGTTCGTTTGCACTGTGTCGAGCCGACAAAATGCCGTCATTTTATCGTATTGGATTAGTTTAGTGAACTATATAAAGCGTTCAGTCACTAGGTCGTAAGACATTTTATCGACACCACATCCGACATAGTTGGAACGAGCTTTTTAGGGAAATTACTCATTTTGGGATTCTCGAAAACTGAGCTTTTAGTGGCGGAAATGTCACTATAATACTTACCATTCAAATATCATATCCGTAGTTGTTTAATAAAGATTGTAGGTCTGAGCTTTATTACCAAAAGATTTTGAGATCTTATAATAAATGTCTAATACTATAGTTTTTTTTTTACAATTTAAACCATTATTTTTACTACGAGGCTATGCTGGACAAATGCCTCTTGTGCAGTTTATTCTGTTTAAAATGGATTATTTGAGTAATTATTTGTAATTCGATATACTTTTTGAAACAACTGTTTATTTCTTATTATTGTTACCCCTTAATACAAATCAACAGTTACTGCCGCTCAAACCAAAGCTGTAAACAAATTTAAGTCGTTTTTTTCTCGTTTATAATAGGACTAGCTTTAGCCAACGGCTTCGCCCGCGTGATGGTCGAAAATTATCCCAAAGGAACGTACTACCGGGATAAAAAGTATCCTATGTGTTAATCCAGGTTACATACTATCTATGTACCAAATTTCAACAAAATCCGTTCAGGTTTGTTTTGCGTGATTGAGGAACATCCAAACTTTCACATTTTTAATATTAGTAGCAAATAGGATAGTAGGATTACATATTTCATACCCTACCGATTGTATTGTCTACATAAACTGTCATATATAAAAACTAAGTATTAAATACACCGTGACATTTTAGTCGTCTTACAACGGCAGCCCACTTCATGTATCCAATGACTACTAAACATTTATTTAAAAAAAATATACTTTTGAATATTTGCATAATTAAAAAAAAAATATATAATTCACTAAGACGCATGACGTAGTTTGAAACACCCTGTTATGAGATGGAATTAATGATTGAATATAATGGTTAGTAGGTAGATATCTCATACCGTTTGATAGGTAAACATTATTATTAGGGAGGGTGTTTCATGATTCTAAAGCATTATTTATTTTTCTTTGTACCTATTTTTTAAATTAATGGTAACAATGTTTTAATCGCGCCTGTAGGTATTTTATGACGGATACATTGAGTGGACCACCTTTGTAAGACAACTAAAATGTCACAGTATATTTCTTGTATATTTCTCACACTGTCTAAATTTCTTAAACGTATGCATTTGTTTGTACAATGCAGTGACCCCGTCCAGGCATTTCTTTGAAATTGTTATATTTTGCTATGCTTAAATTTTCGCTGTTCCTAAACTGTCCTACACAAACAAGTCGATTTATTTAATATTATTTTACATTGCATGCCGTCTGTAATTAATTACATAATTAGTTTATAAATACATACATAGATGTGATACACATAGAGTAGGCAAGATACAGGATATAATGAATTAATGTCAAAAGAAAGAGATAGAAGATGGAAAGGCCCACTCGAATTCGAAGTTCCTTTCGGCCTGTAATGGGCCACTTAGTCTTCCATCTCTTTCTATTGACAAAACAGTTAGGCTTGTCAACTGGATGTATATTAACTCTAAACATAACATATTTGTAAAGAACGCATGTGTTGTGAAACCACCAACATTGTGTATTGTGTTATTTAGATTTAGTTGTGTGACTGATTTAGTTTAATATTCGATGATTTCTCAATAAATCAATATAGTGTCCTTGCTATTGTTTATTTTTGTGTAAAGCGTTAAATACCATCGCTTTAATAGACATGACAGCATGCGCTTTGCCTCACAAAGCTTGTGTCACTGAAGCATTACTGCAGAATCCATGTGAGTATTATTTTTTATATTATAAGGGAAGCCCAATTTTCGACTACTATGAAGTAAGTAAATGTCACTCCATGCAAGAGCAAATAATTATTTTTAGATAGAAAAGCTTGAAGCCATGTAGTCATTTTTTCATAGCCATCTGCTATTTTCATTAAAATTTCTTTACCTTAGAAAACGAAATAGCAAATAAATACTTTACAAGGTCTAGTTCCTTATTTTCCACAGGCGCACGGATTTTGCGAACCACGATTATTGTAATATTGTGTAATGAAAGTATTTATTTCTTTACTTTTTCTCTGTAACTATTATGTTGAGGTCTATTTCCAGTCTAGGCTAAATATAAATATAAACACAGTTCTATATATAAAGTAATATATTCATCAAAACTCCACAGGGCGGTGGCGGGTTGGTACAGCAACTGCGCAAGAGTTACAGCCTGTCTGACTTGACGGAATGCGAGCCGCGTGAGGAGAGAGGCAGCGATGAAGCCGACGATGTGCTCCCAGAGCCGCGGCTTATACGACGAGGTGGTAAGAGGTGAGCTCTACTTGTATGTCCTATCTAGTGCGCAAGAGTTACTGTCAGTGAGACATGACAGTACTGTCATATCTGACTTACAGTGAATCTCACAGACAGTAAGAGGTGAGCTCAACTTGGTATCGTATCAACTGCTTAAGTTGGGCGTAAGAAACCGGATCCATCTTATGAGCGAAGACGAATCCTGATTTCTACTTGTTGCTACTACCGACTTGCTTTTACATACACTCTCAATATTCTCGATCCCTAGAGAGTTCAATCAATGAGTTTTCCTGGATTCCAGCGATCTCAAAAAATGAATAGGGATTTTATCCAAAGTTGTTCATAGATTTAATTATCAGACCAGTAACCGTCATAAGTTCTTCCTGTATTTTTTAGTCGGGTCAGGCCAACTGAGTGCTTATTTAGTCTTTCATTTATTTCCACAGTGGATTCTCCACCCGCCGCAGCGCTTCAGAGTCGAACAGTCGTTCGCCGATGTACTTCCCCGAGGTCGATGTTGATGTTAGACCTCGTCCTAGGGCTGACGAACCGGATTTCAGGTTGGTCTTGTTTATTTTCATAGAAAGACTTGTGTTTGACATGGTTTTCTAGATGATGAATCTTAAACTTTATCTGAAATATTGCTATGCGTGAAAAAATATAGCTTTGAAGTGGTCATAAAATTATTTGTTACTTCCTTATAAAGTTGCGCACATGTTTATGAACGGATAGACTCATGGCAAGGTCAAGGCAAAACCTGCCTTATGCCTGCGCAACTTAAATAGTCCTGTAAGCTCGGGGTGCAATAAAAGAGTGTACTGTATTAAACAAGGCTAGGTATATTGCCGTCTGATCTTACAAAATTATAACTTCTTGGACAAATAGTTAATAATTAAAATAGAGAGGAGTATAGTAGTGGTGGAGGCCGTGGAAAAGAGTGGTCAGGCGGAGGCGTATCGCCGCACGTTCGGTTACGGATATAATCATAATAGTGATTCTCATGAAAATCATGTCACTTTGTTTAAATAGGTTGATCTTACTAATGTAGATTCTTTTACATATTGTGAATGGGAGAACATTGTAGGCCTTACAGACTAGATTTATAGACGATTTTCTATTCTTTATTTTCATTCCTCTAAGTACTTAGTACTTATTGACAGGCCTGCACTGTCCTCCCATACCTATTATCACTGTAATATGAAAACATTGTAAAACCCAATTATTTTTAAAAGAGTAACCGTGGAGTTTCTTGCCGGTTCTTCTCCATAGGAAGCGACAAATTGGAACCGTGCACCTAGCTTCTGAAGTTTCATAAGTGCCCTTGCAGGTTTATGTGAAATAAAATATTTTGATCTGATTTTGATTACCGATGCAGCGGCCAGAGCATACCGCACTCAAGGTGTGGGTTTTCATTCCCAACAAGGCTTATGCTCACATAATTATTTTATTAAAGTGCCAATGACTCTTCATTGGCACTTTCAAAAAGCAAACTTGATAAATTTTTAATCAAACCTATACAAGGTGTATAACAGAATATACGCAAGCCCTGAAAGTAGTTTGTTCATAATTGAGATACTGAATCGATTTCAGTAACTTTTTAAATGGGTATTTATTTTAAATTGTGTTTTACCATACCTACCGCCGATTGAGCCAAAGAAAATGAAATCTTATCTTAAGTCAATAAGACTCAATTTTAAATACATAAAGTAATGCTAGGGTCAACACGATTTTCATAATAATAATAGCTTTAAAAAAATAAGTATTGGTCATTGTATTAAGCTTTTAACTCAATAACCTAAAGGTGGCCTTGCGTTAATTATGTTACATGTTGTCTATGGTGCGTTCCACTTTCCAGTATCTATCAATTCCCTGTTTAATCAATAATTCCTACATTCCAGTCACATAAAGTCATCGGAGGACATAAGCTCGGGCTACTCGAGTGCAGACAACAGTGCTTCCCTGACGCGCACGGCTTCCTTAGGAGCCGGCGCACGCGCACGTGGCCGGTCTTCCAGAACTACCGTCACTTCCATCAAACGACCGCAAGCCGCTGAGGTCTGGTAACACTGAATCTAAACTTAAATGACAAAGCGTGGGCGTAGCTAGTGGCAACCTATTATTTTTTTCGACTTCTCTCCAAATAATTAAATAAGTTGTTCTTGACGTTTTTAATTTTGATGAGGATTACATATTATCATGACTTGACGCGATAACTTTGTTTAAACGGCAATACACGGAATCATAAAGTAAACCAAATCAAATGCCATATTATATTTGCTACGCAAAGAATAACATTCATAAGCAACAGATTCTATTTTATTTTGAATATGTACTCCGTAAGACACGAATTATCTTGCCACAACGTTTTTCTACCGCTGTTCATTGCCGTGATTGCCGCTTTTTTCCGACCGGTTGGTTATTTTGAAACTGTACAGAATAACTAAATCAATTATTTGAAGAGTATGACAATTTATGAGTGGTTTTTCCCACAAAAAGAAACCAACGGCTACGCTCATGCGCCAAGCAACAGATTGCATAATTTACAGACACTCACAGACTTAGTGTAAAATGTTCTACAATGAGTAACCGAAAGGTTTGTGTGATTGAAGTCTCTGTATAGTATGTAATCGTCATCTAGTAGCTCTAGTTCATGAAGAGAATTGTTCAAAACTTCTTGCCGGTTTCAATATGATTTCTTCTAGTAAATTAAGATTAGTATATTGGTCAAAATTATATAAAGTTTGCGATTTAATTAACAGGCAGTTCTTATTAGTTGGTGCCTATATAAAATGATTTTTAATTTTAATATTCTTGTATGGCCTTGAGAGGCCAATAAGGTCGAATTTAGACTAAGTGAATTGGTAATATTACTATGGCTAAGTTATGTGGAGCGTTAATACAAAGGCAGAATGTTTCGTTTTGATTGTAAATTTCATGGTCT
The DNA here is from genome assembly GCA_949091785.1 of Polymixis lichenea. Taxonomy (NCBI): domain Eukaryota; kingdom Metazoa; phylum Arthropoda; class Insecta; order Lepidoptera; family Noctuidae; genus Polymixis; species Polymixis lichenea. The sequence goes on from OX420942.1 coordinate 8,109,636, forward strand.
AGTAATGATATTGAAACTGGCATGTGTGACCGCCGTTATGCAAAGGTTTTTCCAAGAAAAAAAATACTTTAAGTACCTATTATACCCAATGTGTTCGCAGAAAACGCACAAAAATGTACCTGATTTTTGGACAGTCAATTTAAAGGTTTTATATATAATAGAAATCATTAATTATCTTCTGAACTAGCGTTATTGGCAACTATAAATTTAAAGATTTACAATTATTGTTGTAATTATTTTCATTTACATAAAAAATACTGTTTAAGAAGGCAGCGCCAAGGTAGCCGGTAAAATTCAAATTACCTTACGTTTTTTGCAATATTCAGTCGGTGCCAGGCTGTATGTGATTTGCGACCGTATAAAATATGATTTTAGAGAATCACAATAATTAAAATCACCAATCCTATATATTCCTCCTATATCCTATAATTAAAATCATAAAATCCTTATTTTAATACTTTGTCACTATCTGTAAATGGAATAATTACAGCAATAAAACTAAATTTATATCAAGTTCTTTACATTTATTTCATTTTATTCTAAATATTGTATTATTAAAGATTCAATGGGGATCCATTTATGTAGCGTATTGTGCAGATTACAGAATGCTTTCATATAAAATTACTTAATTTGAATTGTTAAACAGGTAGATGTGAAGCTTTAAATGTCATGTTAGATAAAATTATGAGCTGCAAACTACCTTACATAAATGGTTTTTAGTGTTTTGGTGTGCCAGGGTATGATTGGTGCTGGGTCTTGCTTGAAGCCAGAACATTATTATGAAATGTGTGAATATCTATTCAATATTGGCTATTTGACTGAACAAATATATCTTTAAAAGAACGATGTCGTTTCGATGATTAGGTATGTGTAAAAGCTCAAATGTAGTAAATGACATACCTATACTATAATGTTTTTGCTATTCGGCTTCCAAGTGTTATAAATGGATTGTGTAAGATAAAAATATAAAGAAAGTATTATGCTACTAGTTAGATTGGCTTATTCAATATCCGGACAAACCTATTGGGGTTTTCGTGATGTTTCTGTATTGATTAATAAAAAAAAAAAAAAAAAAATGGAAATTCCTTCATATTCAGTAATTTTGGATTCTTTTTTATTTTTTAGTAAAAACTTTACTTAGATTTTATAGAACATAGTTTATCATTGCATGAGTTAAATTTGCTCTCATAGTGGTTACACCAATATATCATTAAAATCACCATGTTATGCTAATAAGTCTGTTTATTGCATTTATTAGCTTATATTATTTTGTGTTTGGGTTTTCTTTATTTTGTTATAGACTTAAGAACTTTTTATTTAAAGGAAAGTGAAGTAATCATCGAGGAGCTACAGGACGACGATAGTTTTGAATATTCAAATATGCCCGCTCTTATTAATGCCCCGTCCCCCATCTTCTTATCCCACACACAACCCCCCTTTATTTACCAATACGTTGGAGGCCAAGTAAAGATCCTCCAAGTGCTAGGTAATTTCCCCTTCATTGCAAGTGTTAATAATCAAACTGATAACAATACAGATCACTGGGACCAAAAAGAAGGCACTTCTGAAGAAATTACATTAACTAGTTCAGTAGATAAAGAAAAACAAAATACTACAGATGATTTTAAAACAAAACAAGATATTAAAAATAAAGAAAGCGATATTGTATCCGACATTCCTGTTGCAAGTCAACAAAAAGACAATAATGATGACCAATCTAGTGCAAACAATGAAGATATCGTTTCTGAGGCTGCCCTAGATAATAGAGATACAGAAACAGTTGAAAATGTTACAAAAGAAGCAGTAACTGTAGTGTTAGACGAACGCACTGATACTACGAGTCTTGATGCCTCTATAAACGATAACGACTCTGCCGAAAGCGATGATGAAGCGTCTTTTGGAACTCCAGAAGATTCCCCTAAAAGTAAAAGAAAATCCCCTAAGGGTAAATACGGTAAAGCAAGGGCGCCGCCACCGCCGCCTAAAGACGATACAGATGCGGTAACGACAGACAATAATAAAGACGCCAGTAAACCAGAAACAGCTACAATTCTGAATAGTACAACATCCCAAGAAAGCTTAAACGATATCGTAAATAAGTTACCAAATACCAGTATTAAAGAATCTGGTCTACCAAAAAGTCTTCAAGTTGTTAATCCTATAGCCGAAAACAAAAAGCGGCATAAATCTAAATCGCCGGCGCATATCCCTAAAGGTAGCAGTTCAGGGTTAGGTAAATTGCTACAGTTGCCAGGAAAACTTGCTTTTTGGCACAAGAATGAAGAGAAACCAAAGTCAGATGATACGTCAACCTCATCAACTGATGATCATAGTAGAAGATCATCTACCAATGAAAAGGAAGCTGATGGCTTTCAAAGCTGTACTGAATTAAATACTCTCGCCGCAGACGAGATAAAAGTACGAGATAGCAATGCAGTATCTCAAGTAGAAAAATCAGATGATCAACTTAGTTTCAAAGATGCATCTGAATTAGACGACGAAGATATATCTCAAGATATAATCGAAAAGAGTGATGCTCTGCAGAAACTCATTGATGCGAAAATAGCTGGTCATCCAGAATATAAGTTTATATCGTTACATGACGAAGCGCCGACTTCGTCGAAAAGCACAGATGTGTAGAAGGCTTTCCTAAAATCCCAAGCCCGCTTTTACTTGCAGCTGAAGTTAGGCAAAACAGTATGTTTATTTGAGTTTCGTTTTACGAGTGCTATTGACAATTTTGACTTGCATGATTTTAGTTTGATCGCCGATTCGATCTTTAACAGATTTCACTAATACATTATATCTGGAAAGTATATATCAACGTTTCTTTTTTTTTAATTCATTTGCTTTGCATTATTTAACGTGTGCCGTGTCGTACTTTATTTATGTTTATTTTAATCAGTGTTTTTCTTCCCTAATCCCTTGTAATCACTGACAACCTAAGCCAATTTACAACTGTATATATTTTTATGGTTGCACTTTTTAGTCAGTTTCATGGACTGAATAATAATAATTATTACTAATAAAAATGCTGCCATACAACTATAACTGCCGTCCTTTAACTAGAAAGGCGTTAAAGTTATGTTTCCGAAGAAATGGCAAAAAACGCACGAATCGTTATTTCTTCAAAACTGTGGTACTTATGTTACTGATTGTAGGACACATCAATTGACACTAGATAATAATCATTTCATCCGAAAGTTAAAGTATTTTAAAGTACATTTCGCTAAGAAGCGTGGGTTAGACGCTTTCAAGTGATGGAATCATCCAAAATTATGTTACTTAACGGCCTACTAACTTTTCATATTTTGGGAACTATTTGTAATGTAAAAATGTTTGTAAGACAGAAAGATAGAGAATTTTGAACTCTCTTAAATTCTGTTAAAAAGTAAAAATTTACCAAGTCAGGGTTAACGCCTTTCTAGTTAAAGGACGGCAGATAAGTCGACATTCACACGGACGTAATAAATCGCCGCTGGATCTTCAACTCTGTTTGAACCGGGCATTGGGAATCCAACAGTGCACAGCGCGAGTGAGTCTCAACGCGTCGAATAAACAGTGTTCGATTTTCAACTCTCGGCGCTAAATATAGCGTTGAAGATCCATTACGCGAAAACATCCCGCCGCGATTTTATTACGTCCGTACGTGGGCTTACTGAGTAGTGTGCTTGTGCTTTTTTGAGTTAGTTTTCAATTTACTCCTTTTATTTTCAGGCAATGCTGACGGCCTCTGCTACCAATACCTTACCTCGCGCAAAAAAATCTAATAAAAGGAAAACACAGTAGATCTTACCCAAATAAGTATATATCAATAAACCTTTCAGCCGAGCTTCGTGCAAGAACGATTTATGCTCTCTATATTGTGGAAAATGATCTTATGGTTTTATTATACTACAGTTGAAAGATTATGTGCGGTTATTAGGGAGCATAATCATTTTTCCAATCTTACGTGCTTTAAGAAGCAGTCTCATAAATTCATGTTTATTATGTCTATCATTGGCTTTAAATAAGACCTGCATGCAAACTCAATTAGATGTTCACTATAAAAGATTTTAGAAATACTTAACAGACTTAACGGTTATCAAACGAATTAATAGAAGACCTGTTCAGAAGGCGGGGTCAAACATAGTATCAGCAGAAAGGAGGTCGATTGATATCTCCGCATACTCCTAATCGATATGTAGCCGCTTTAGACCCGAATCATTAGTACATTCTATATTTTACAGACTTGATCTAGACATAAAGACTTGAAAACATATTTTTGATCTATTAAAGGCATCTAATTTAATCTCTTCTATTATGGTAGGATAACAAACGTATCAAATAAATACGTAGTCTATTTATTAGTAGGATTTTATTTCAATTTAATACTTGCTGATCTCAGCATTGATTTTATTTCAATTTAATACTTGCTGATCTCAGCATTATTGTCAGGTCAGCCTTTGCGAGCTGATTATTTATTTGTAAAAGTAAATGATGGCTATCCGTCTTATTAATTATATTAGGCATTAAATGCGTGATTGTTTTTATTGATATTATTATGAGAACAGAATTCTCAATAATGCTCCTTTTAAACTCAATACCAGTATTTGTATTAGTTTTGCATGGCTATGTCAGTTATTTAAAAAAGTTTCAGAGATCAAATAAAATTAAATTAATAAAAAAAATCACATTCTCAAGCCAACCACCATGAGGCCGTAATGCTAGGACCTAGGACATACTTTCCTATACATAAATACTAGAATTCATAAACATTGTCACCCAAATAATATTTAAATAGCAAATTCGCGGACTCATTGTTGGTAATTTATAATTTTAGCCAAAAATTGCCAAATTGACACTAAACGACTCAACAATTAGCAGAAGTTATTTTATATTAGTCATATTTATTATATAATTAGTTTATAGAATGATAAAACTAGTCGTTAATAATGAATTTAATAAGTACATAGCTTCAATGAGGCTTCATAACGGAATTGCGTGAGTTCATCTGGCGAGATGTGGGAAGGAATGCACATAATTTTATTTTTATTTAATAATTACCAATTCACAACATAAAGTTACCTTGAAATGCTAAAGCCTGTTACTGTGTTTGCTTACTCTAATGCAGTTGGCATGTATTGTATTGTTTAGTGATTTAAGTAGCCCTGGTTTTGTGATACACAATTTGAGCTCATTTACACCAGGAAAACTAGATAAGGTGCAGCACAAATTGCAAAATATGTGAGATATTGAATATGTTGGAGTAGTTAACAATCCTTTTTCCCCAGAATTTTAAGAAGTTCCTTTTACCCTTACTTCCTAATTAATTTAAATTATGTGTAATCCATATTATGTAGGTAATAACTGATTGCAGTATTTATAATACAACAATGTAAACTATTCTAAAACGGTTTTCAATGCAGTTAGCAATTTGTTTGTATTACATTTTAATGGAGTGTTACTACATTTCGTATTTAGATGTTACTCTATAATTTTGTTACCTCGTAACATTTAAATGTACATTCATACGTACTAGTTGACTGTCACAATTTTGCATTATAATTTGTGTTTGAGTTTATTGAAATAAATGACTATCTTAATTATACGCATTTTTTATTTCTATTCTAATATAACATGATCAGTCAGCGCCTCCAGTTCTTATCTGTAATGATTCATATACGAAATTGCCATAATCACGTCTGTAAACACTTTTTAAAAGTTGATCTTTTAGCAGATTTAAAGATTCATCATCCCATTTTTTTATGTAGTGCAGCAATGAAAATAATTTGTAATAGCCACTTCCATGAACGTCACCATCAGATATTTCAAGCTTGGGGAGATTTGCTATGATCTCTAACAACTTTGGTCTAACAACCATGTTGAAGGTTCTATTGTTCCGAACAGCAAACTTATGGATTATATCTATTGTTTGCAATGTTACTGTCTCTTCTAACAATATGTCTGGCAAATTTTTAAGCCAAGTATGGTAAGCATCACTTTCTTGAAAGTGGACCAGCTTATCATTCAGAGCAATTTTACATAAAAGACTAAAAATCTTCTGCCTGAATAAGCTAGAAATGTCTTTATTGAAATATGCCCAAATAATCTTTCTGAATAAATCATCCATAACTGAAATAGTTCTGGTCCAATTATTCACTTCATTTGAAAATATTGTATGCAAGATTTTTATGATAACATCATTGATTTCAGCTTGAGTGTTCTTGTTAAAAGTTTTCTCTATATAATTCAGTACAGCCATCATGTCTTTGTTTTGGTTTTTCACATTTATGTTGGGATTCAGCACAATGAACACTTGACATATTTCCAAATTCTGTTTGACTAATTTTGGATCAGTGATAGCATCCTCCAATAGTGCATTTGCATTTCTTTGTTTTGTTCGCATATTTGTAACATAAGGAAAAGCATTGACAAAATGTTGTAAATATGGCTGGCGAAACTTTTGTGAAAATGCGTTTTGAATGTTAGAGCTTGGGTTCTTCATATTGAAATGCTTTACAAGTAACCATATCAAGGAAATAACCTCAAGCGTGTGCTTCAGCAATGAAGCTGCATCTTCATTTATAACAGTCTCAGTATTTTTCTCTGCGCTTACATTAGGACATACTTCCAGCCATGTTTCAAATAGTAAGGGCATTAGAGTGTCAGTATATTCTCTGAATTTATCTACTTCATCTAATGGCACAGCATCTTGCAAGTTTTTTGATGAAAAGCAAGACAGTAGACAGCTTTGGGTATAAATTGGGTTAAACAAGGAATAGCGATTTATAGCAGAGGGGTCAAAAATCTTAGTGGTCTCAACAACTGGTCTTCTGAATTCTTTAATGTTATTGTATTTCACAAATTCATTTAGGTAGTCTTTCAGGCGGTGCAATACTTTGACTCTCCATTTCACACTGGTTATTTGGCTTCCCAAGTTAACAGTCAGAGTTCTCCCAGGTTTTGAATCAACTCGTAACTTGGAAATCATGTCAAGAAAGTTTGGTATGATTTTATGGAAATCTTGAGCAACTTTTGTGGGTGTACACTCAAGGAGTGTATCCAGAAACAGAAGGGAATCTTCTTGTATTCTACCATCAATATGGGTCATGGCACTTCTTAAATATGTGCACAAGATGTCAAAGAATGGATCTATTCTCTCAATGTTTGCCTTTGATAGCATTGAATGTAGTGTCTTGAGGGATGCATGGCGCACCTGAAATATAACAGTTATTATAGGTATAGTTTCATAGGTCATTTCACATTTTTTTTATCTAGCTACACTGATTGATGACCAACATGATTGGAAAAAGGGTAGGAAAATTAATTATTTATTTATCAACAAATTTAGCTGTAAGAATAAAACCAAAGAAAACTAAACGAAATAGAAAGGAAGAAGACAAGGTTGGTCAGTAACAGCATTCCTCAATAGGTGGAGCTAAAGAGGGTTTTAAATATTTTCATTTTAAATCTTTTTATGGCGAAAGATCAATAAGACTTTATAATGAATTACTTACGACTTTTTCAATATTTAGAACCAAAGGTGTAATCCCGTTAACAAGTTCTCCAAGATTGAGTTCCAACACTTCAGGATGAGCTTCAATGAGTTCCTTAAGTCCGTTGAGGGCTTCAGTTCTGGAGTGAGTGTTGAAATGATTGAGACGGGACAACAGTTCTTTTATATTCAGTTTTCGTGCCGACAATGCTTCACTATCGCCATGCTTCTTCAGCTGTTCCCTTATCACTATCTTCTTTATTTTGAAATTTGTTTTCGTCACATTTGTGCCTTTGGGGAGTTCTTTATTTTTTGCTTTTAATTTCGTTTTAGATTTCTCTGATTTGAGGAATTTTTGGCGGCGTGTTGCTCCTGTTTGAGGCATTACGAATATTATTGATTTTCTCGTCTTCAAATCCTAACCTATAAAACCACCACTTGCTGACTTGCTGTCAAACAATGACAACTAGCGATGGGCGTTGAATCAACCGTTGATCTCCTGTCAACGTATTAACGTTAACTGTTTATGAATCAACTAGTTGAATTTGTCAACGACGTTTATGAATATAACTCGTTTAAGAATCAACTAAACTAAATTTGCAAACGCACCTAACGATTAGTTCGTTCGCAAAAAACTTACTTTTAAAATACCATCACAGATTCCGACGACGACGGTCATGTCGTAGAATTTGAATTCTAAGTAACGTACACAAGAGTTGATTTTTGAAATACTTCTTTTAAGAAAATTATACCAATTTAAGAATCGTTGAACGTCGCAGCGTTGAATGAAAACCGTTCAATGAATGAACGGTTAACGTTACAAGTCGACATTAGTTGTACGTTAGCTCGTTAACGAATTTATCTAGTTGACGAACGTAAATCAACGTTGACGTTGCGTTAACGGAAAAACCGTCAACGACCCATCACTAATGACAACTAACTAATGGAAATAAGGAAATTGACAGACTAGTGTTGCCAACTCCAAAAGTTCAAATTATCGAGTTTTAAAATAATATTTTTATAATTAATTCGAAATTATCGTATTGTGGGCAAAATTCATGATCATCATCTGCCTAGCCTTTTCCCAACTATGTTGGGGTCGGCTTCCAGTCCAACCGGATTCAGCTGAATTGCAGTATTATACATGGAGCGATTGCCTATCTGACCTCCACAACCCAGTTACTAGGTAATACCGTAATACGATACCCCTTGGAAAGACTGGTTGTTAGATTTTCGGGCAAAATAATCATACGAAAAAAATCTATTTCTACTCTACCGTAGAATAGAAATCGTTAATCTTATAGGTAATAGGTAAAACGGGCTGTTTTCCGCAACTCCACGTCAAGGCGCGTATTTTGCGTAAGGGTGGGAGAATGAGTTATTCGATCTACCCCAGCTCCTCGAGAAAGGCCAGCAGCGCCTTGGTGTTGCTGACAATCTCACATAGGGTACCTGGGTTACCGAAGTATTTTGCCCTGTAATTAGCGACCACCGGGCAGTTCAACAGCACATGAGCCGCTGTCTCGTCGTCCTCCATGCAGGCTCTGCACAGCGGACTGTCTGTTACTCCTAAGACAAAGAGGTGTTTGTTAAATGATCCGTGGCCAGTTACGGCTGCTGTAACTGTGCACAACTGTCGTTTAGTTAAACGGAGAACCTGTTTCGTGACGCGAGCATCGAACGCAGGAAGTGCTTCCTTAGCCTGCCTGCACTCACTTAGGTCCACCCATATTTTGTGATGTTGATCCCTGGTACAGACGCCAGCACATCAAGCTACTCCAAACTGTCAAATTTTCCCATTTGGACATGAACCCTATGCTTACGTAATAAACTTGATCAAAGAAATTTGACATATTGGGGTAGCTTGATGTGCTGGCGTCTGTACGTTTCCTTACCAGAGTGCGTAGATACCCGAAGGGGAGTGGCACAATGGGTTCTGGTCCCACTGGTGCCATGCTCGACCCCCTCCTGGCAAGTTCATCGGCTGCATCGTTGCCTAGCGAATCGCTGTGTCCTTTGATCCACTGAATGGTAATGTTGTTGAGGCTACCTACCTCGTTGAGGCGCTGGTGGGACTCGTATATCAGCCCAGAGTCAACTGTGTGACTGTTCAGCGCTTGCAGAACAGCCATGCTGTCCGAGAGTATGCGGATCGAGTGGTCCTTAACTACCCTGGCCATGATGGCAGACGCTGCCAGGGAGATGCCCATGCATTCGGCCTGGAACACTGTGTTATGGACTCCCAGTGGTGTGGCTATGTGGATGCTGAGGTCCTCCGAGAAGACTCCAGCCCCTGTGCCACTACCTGTTTTTGATCCGTCCGTGAAGATACGCAGCTCTGCGGGGCGCAAGCCTTCGCATCGTCGATCCTCATGCAATTGGATTCTATATTTTTTATCGAAGATAAATTGTTTGGGCACCCGGTCATTTATTGCGCGATATTGTAAATAATTTAATCACATAATCAGACTCATTAGAAGACTAAATCATTGTAATTACTTTATCACTTGTCCTCAGACTCATTAAAAGCCTGAACAATTTGTTATTTGGTATCTATTTTTGGTTGTATACAAAGTTTTAAAAATCATTATCTATTGATAAATATCTAGCTCCAACATAGTTGTCTAAGTGTGGGTGTACTATCAACCTCTGCCTACTCTTTCGGGGATATAGGGGTGATGCTATTTTATGTTACGTGATCTTAAAAGTCTGTGTTCCTCAACTTAGACGCTAAAAGGAACCGTTTCATATGTAAAAATTAACAAAAATATTTTAATGATTAAAAAAATCAGCAATGATAACCGTTATCTGGAATATGACAAAAAATCTTAAATAATTAGTACTGTAACCACCTGTAAGGATATTACGGTTTTACTTGCCGTTTAAGAGATAATTAAATTTTTCATAAACATTATAATTCCTTCGTTTTTGTGCAGAATTAACTCGGGTGTCATTTTTGTTTATAACTAATAGAAACGATATCCAGCACTTGGAAATTGAAATCCCCAAGTCTATGAAACCCGATTTTTAGCCCACCGTGCGCCGCACCACTTTACTGGTAGGTAGTTGATAGACCCTTTCAGAAAACCTAATTGTGTAGTACCGTACCATAATTGTACAGTGATCTAAAAGACCGGTAGTCAAGTTAGGGTATATATTTAAATTGACAGATTACTCATGAATTGACATCGACATCTGTCAATCACTCGCTCTCGGCTCTCGTTCGATTCAATTTCTCACGTGGAACGTGTTGTGTTGAATCCTGTGTGTAGAATTTAGTTCCAAAAGTTTGTTTATTGTAAACTTACGGTTAACAATTAGGTATCTTTAAAGATGAAGATCAAGAAGCAGCACCGTAAAAAGAAGTATCAACATAAACTGAATAGAAAAAGAATGCATATAAAACAACGTAGCACCGGCGAAGTTACTTGGTTAGAATTCGTTCCGTTTGTTTTGTCGATTATTGTGTAAATAATGTCATGTGTTAATAAAATCTTATATTTACAGTAAACCAATAAAGGACGCCTGGGATTTTAAAAAGTCTTCTCTTCGTAACATGAAGGAAATGGGACTTGCCAATGATCCCAATAAAGTAATAAAAATACCCAATTTCAAACAGGCCAAAGTCAGAGAAGCTAAAAGGATTGTAAATCAAGAAGACTCAGATGAAGAGAGTGAAGAAGAAGAAGAAGTAGTAGTTGAACCAGTAGTGAAAAAAGAAGTTGTTGAAATATTAGAAAGAGAAGCTAAAGCACTTCGGCCTAGACGATTTATGTAAGTATGAAATAATTGCTTGGTTTTTTTTTAACTTAAAAGTTAATCAATAAAATAGTATGTTATTGGCTGTAATATTAGCTACTTATAATTTTAAATTATTCATTATTTGTACCATGCTATACACATACAGTACTCAGTAATTTAAATATTTCTTATTTTCAGGTTACCAAAACCACAAGTTGAATTCATAACATATTTATTAGACAAATATGGACATGATTACAAATCTATGGAAAGAGACAAGAAAAACTATTATCAAGAGACATGGAAACAGTTGCGGGCAAAGGTCAAAACATTCATGGGTATTCCTAAACAGTATGGTAAATATTTAGCATCCAAAGGACTGTTGGATATGGAGGAAGATGATGAAGAGCTGAAGAAAATTGCAAAAGGCCTGATTACAGATGATTAGATTGTAATTTTATTTTAACCTTTTAACCGCTCAAGTCTGATTAATCTGACAAATATTTTCGGGTCCATTTCGCCAGGGTCGTATATTTACGACCAAAATACCACAGCTTGTTTAATCTGTCGTAAAAAGTTAAGTATTGCACATACCTCTTTGTTGCAGGTATTTATTTTTCGATTGACTGTGACACTGGGGGCACGACAACTGATAGGAAGTTGGGTGGTTAAAAGGTTAAATAATGACCAGAAACTATGGTTAAATTCTGTAAACTATGGAGAAGTTGAGAATTTTAACTTTTGTTAGAACTGTAAATAAATTTAATTTTAAGAAATTGTGTTTGATTTACATCGGACCTCACTGAAGACTTGATAATCCTTTTGCATTTTAAGAGGCTGTATACGAAATTTTTCCGATTTCGCTGATTTCCGTAATTTTATAAACGCGATTTTATAGTTAAAGTACTGTTTTTCTATGAGTTTCAATGCACCAAATGAATGGTCATTTCAATCGATAACAAATGTATGCGCTACTTTTTTTATTACCTACTAGCTGACCCAACAGACGTCCTGTCTTAACCACGAATATTAAGGTTATAAAATGGTTGTTAAGTTTTGTTAAATTTTCTAATGTTACGCAACTTTCTTGATTTTTTCTTTCCTAAGAACCTTCTGACAATAACAAACACAACAAAAAAAAATTAGCTAGCAAAATTGGTCCAGCCATTCACGTGATGCCGTGATCAAGGGAAATAGGCATATTATTATATAGAAATAGGGATTCATTTATAGAAATTTATAATATTTGATTTTGATTTATGGACCATCGGTGACTGTTTTGAGAATTTTTCTTAAGAGGTTTAGAACTTTCAAGAAAAATGCAATGTATTGTTGTGAAAGTCTTAAATACAATGTATGAATTACTTTTTACCATGTTCATATTAAAAAAATATAGTGAGAACATATTAAACTTATTGAAATTTTAGATAAAATGGGCAATGAAATCAAAATCGTTCGAAAAAAAAAACAGTACTTAGTAACCAATTTTCCGAAAAAAAATAAAAAGAATCGGCAGTAAGTAGTCGTTCATATCAACCCAAATCTCGAATTATAATTTTCGACAAAAAAAAGGAGCCCATTCAGTAGATAATAATTGAAACGATCTTTCGTATTGTGTGTTAAAACTAATGGGAATGTAGTAATTTAACTGCCAATGCGAAATGGCCAAGCCGCATATTTTGACTAGGTGTAGAGTTTGTGAAGTTAGGCCTTGTGGAGTTAGAAGCTTGGCTCTACATGAGATCTGATAACTTTATGACAGTGCGAGTCATATGATTTCGGCCACATTTTACATTGGTGGGATAATTTTTTCTCTAGTTTGTTGCATGTATGTTGGTAAAGCTTTTTGGAGACTCCTAAAATTAAAAGTCATGAGGGAAATTAAAACAACATTTATGTGTTCATGTTATTATTTTATTGCGTTTTACATTCACTGGGGACATCTTTAATAGGTTTGACTTTACTTAACTCTTGAAACCACTCTTTATCCATATCCAGGAGCGGCTGAGGTTTTTTATACTAAAAAATAATAGGTTTATTAGTGTTGCATGAATTAGGTATGCAAGCTATCTGTGGCTATTTTACAATTAAATATGTGTTTGGTCAGGCTATAATTTTATTTTCAAGAGGATAGTAAATATTACTACAGTATGATTCCTTTAAAATTGTCTTAATACCTTGTTTTCCCCAAGGCCATAAGAAACTCAGATTACAGTTGGTTAAAAATAAAGATGAATTGAAAGATAACTTACCATAATAATCAAAGTATTGAATGAGTGACTACATTGGATATTCATTTGTTCTAAGGGTAAATTCAGTCTGTCTAATTCTGGCACTTGTAGTCTTTTGTAGTATTTTTTATTTGATGTGCGAATAATAATACATCTTTCATCATTGTTGGCGCTCACAGAGTATGTTTCAATGGGATAGGGCAGGTTTCTGATTCTCCATTCCAAGTTTATTCTCGTGTTACGTCTAGTCAGTATTGGCTGTAATGTAAATTCATATTATTAATATATAAATTTGTAGTCTACCTCTTCAAAAAGTGTATTATTATGTACATAATGTAGCATCCAGACAGTATTTTAAATTACCCTTTGTACCTGTTGCACAGCATGAAAGGAATTGTGAGAGAACATACCTGATCCTTACTCTCCATGATATCAGCTCCAGCACCATCAATGTGAGGAGTGGCATCAGGAATCGGGTCACCAATCTCAACCTCCCACTTCCCGTCGCCACCAATTTTTCCCTTCACTTTCCAAGCTCGGCGCAATAAAACTTGTGTGTCCACGTTGTATTCTTCGACCATTTCCTTGTCATCTTGGAACTTGTAGTGAATCTTTTTCAATTTGTCCTCCTTCAAACACGATTTCTCTGCATCGAGCAGCGAGCGATACCAAATGGTGTTTCTGAACATTATTGAGCTGCTGAGGGAAACCTTTATTCGTTTTTGGATGCTATCAAAACTTTCGAAGTCTTCGATCAAACAATTTCTTTTCATAATGTTTCTATAGCAACGGAGGAAAGCGATTGTTTGGTTATCAAACTTTTTTGTGGTTAACCTGTATTTAACCCATGCCTAAAATTTACGATTTGTTATTGAAATTATAAATTGTACATAGATTTGAATCTGAGGATTGTATTTTAAATAAAACCAATCGGACCAGATTGATAAAAAATATTTAAAAACAAAACAAAAACTTTTCACTTCATAAAAGCAAATAAACTTGTCTATGCTTTATTTTCTAGGGTTGTCAATAGGAGCGAGGCGTATTTATCGTAACAGATATAAATAACAAGTAACAACTGTTCCTACCAATATAACACATCTGTTACTTTCATAGACACACACACACAAAGGATGGAAAATATCCAGGTCTCTCTCTTCCTCATTAAAGAATGACCCTTGCTAAAAATCCTATTATTTTTATTTACTTCGAAATAGGTTTACTTCTCACTCTTACTAAAGCGGTTAAACTACGCCAAAAAGAGAAGCACTTAGTAATTATAATCCGTAAAATACAGTTAGTGGTCTGACCAGAACCAACATTTTCTAAAAAGTAGAGATGATGCGTATATACTAGAACAGATTCAGGGATTAGGTATTTAATGAGACTGGGTGGCACCTATTCCAACTTTTAAAATACTCGATCCATCTAGGCTCACCCGAATCGAAGTACCGGCGGCGTGGCGAAGCGGGATAGCAAGGCTGCTTTGCCACTCAATCGTGTTTACCTATTACAGATCATTCGTGTGTCCGTCATTTGACTTTCAACCATATTTCAATGAAGTTAAAAGTAAAGCAAAGAGCATTCGTGTTTGCCTAAATCATTCGTGTGTCAGTCATTTGAATTCGAACCATAATTCAATATACATAAAAGTAACGGAACGCGCACTCGTGTTGTCCAAGAATACATTCTGTCCTCTTTTAACTACACTATGCCGCAGTCTTTTCATCTTTGTCTGTCAATACTCGACAGTACTTGACACACTAGGTATTACTAATACTCGATGCAAAATGAAAACTTTAGACTAAATGCAATGCAGTCAAGTGTCAAGTTGCGCAATGCAGTCAACTCGTCCGGATGTGATCCCGGCTCGCCACCGCCGTTTTGATACCTACTAGGGGCTATTTGACGTCGTAATCAGACAAGCATATCTTATTTTAAACCCGGTTTTTATAACGATTTTTTTTAAAATACGCCAACAAACTTCAATGTAGATAAATCTTTACGTTGACAGTCCTATGCCTGTGTAAAGTGTGAAGGGAAGATTACAATTCATTACTGCGTACGTACGTACAGACGCCAGCACATCAAGCTACTCCAATCTGTCAAATTTCTTTGATAGATTTTAAACTTTAAAACAAACCAATAAAGTTCATGTTCAATTGGGAAAATTTGACAGTTTGGGATAGCTTGATGTGCTGGCGTCTGTACATAGACGTATCGGTCGGTGGTACGCAAAGACTAGGCGTACTGTAAAGTATGCGTACTTTGTGGACTAGGTGGAATAGGTATTTGGATCGAGTTTTTGTACAGAATTGGACTAGGTGCACCTAGTACAAAATTAACCTAGTACGACTCATATCTATTAAAAAGTGACTCCTAAATTTGGTCGTGTTACTTAATGTTACTGCCCAGTGACCATTACAAAAACTTAAAAAAAATATTATATTTTTCTCTAAATCCTTATAACCGGTAAAACACAAGAGAAGAGCGAGAAAAATCTATGAAACCCCGGTCTCAAACGAACAGCCCCCAATTAGTGAACTTATTAACATCGTGTGAAGAACAAGAAGCAAGACTACTCTTATCGCAAACGACACTGGATACACAACACCCTGAATGCCGACCTCTACCGCAAAAAGCGCACTTAACCAGACCTGTGCATGATGACCAGGCCTCTACACCAGCCAAAGAGAGAAAATCAAATAGACGCTGAACCTTCACGTAGCGGCATTCATATAGCCAACCTACAGGAAACAGGGTTGAACTCATATCTCCACACTGTCATTGGCACCAATCAAGAAAAGCGAGTAACACACACCGGGGTCATATCAAGCATAAACAATGCAACTACGCAGCTCTCAACAGAAATTATATATAAACAAAATACGAAGACTGCATAACAAAAAAACTAGCAAATAAAGGGATCATCCCAACGCAATCGCATCCCTGGAACACAATAACGGAGGTTATTAAAACTGACCGCTGCTCAGGAAACTGATTCTTCAGCCAATTTAAACAAGAGACCATCGCTTAGCCCTTGCTAACCTACAACGGGCCCAATTCCTACAAAGCGGGCAACCGGTTAATCCAATTATGCATACAAAATAATGGCAGACAACACTTTAAAAACAAAAACACGTAGAGCCCACCTCACCAGACTGGGGACATTTCACACCGCAAAACGCACGCAAATGCTCGACTCGTTTTACAGGAACAACAAACAGCAAACAAAACGCCGAAGAAAATTCGCGTACCTAAAGGTGTCCACCAGGAAAACGAACAAAAAGGGACCGAGGGCTTTTCAGATACCAAATGTTGAAATAACAAAGCCGAAGATGTAATGGTAATCATCAATAAAGTGCAAAACGAGGCAGCTCCCGAAACGGACCAAGTGGTAACCAAATTTTACAAAGCGGTGCCCCAAATATAACAGGAAGCCGCAACTATACACATTAATAAAGCCTGGACACAGAATACAGTGCCGGACAAGTGGCTTGAAACCGCGCAAGTACTAATCCCAAAAAAAAAAAAATTAGATGACGCGAACGAATATCGCTGCGTAACGGTTTGCAACACGTACTACAGAATTTACGCCAGATGCGTAGTAAAAACAAATAAAAAAAAAAATAGACGATGCAATAACGGAACTAGGCAATTACCAAGCATCCCTCATAAAAAATGGATCAACAGATTACCGCATTTTATGCTCGAAAGGGTCCTAGACGAGGAAGGATTTGCAAGTAAACGAATTTACGTACTCGCCCTTGTCATAGAAAACACCATTACAATGTCGAGTTAAAGACATTAAGGCATTAAGATAATTATTGCAATGAACCAACAAATCGATGACCAACAGGATAATCAAGGTATGCATGAATGTACATGCATCAAATGGTGTGGCCAGCAAAGCATTTGGATTATAATATTCAAAGGAAAGGGAGTTAAACGGGGGTGCCCTCTCTCCCCTCGCCTTTTTACATTGGTCTTCGACGAAGTCCTTAGAACCCTTAAAGATGCAACCCATTTAATCAAACTAGATCAGGACCGCGTTTCACTTCCCGTGTTTTTATCATTTGCGGACGATCTTATCCTCATTGCAGATGATCTAGAAGGACTAGAGCACATATTATACCACAGCACAAAACCTTTACTAAATAGCGCAGGCCTCCAAATAAACGAAACAAAAACAAACATTCTAATTATTAACCCCATAACATCACAGCAAACGATCAACGTGACCCTCAACGGAATAAGTATACCAACAGTGGACGAAATAAAATACCTAGGCACATACACAAGCAGAAAAGGCACAATTAGAAAACGATGCCAACAGGCCATGAGAAACGCAAATCATTACTACCATTCATACTAAACTCAAAGATGGACTGGAAGTTAGCTAGACTTATGTATCGAAGGGTTATCGTACCTTGTATGATATATGACTTAAAAGCATCGTCCTAAGGTGAACAGATTAAGACTCAGAAGATATGAACGAGTTATCATGAGAGACTTGATTAACCACGTCAGGAATAAACCAATAATTAAGAAAATGCACCAAATCTTAGACGGAAAAACCGTAACAAAAACCATCAAGAACCACAGGATGTTCTACTTAGCACACGTCTTCAGACGGGATAAACCATACCTATTGCAGGCAACAATGCAGTACAAGGCCAAATCTAAGAACGTCGGACGACCTATTTACCCATGGAATGACAATCTAAAACAAGCAATGAAATACTCCGACATGGGAATCAAGTTTCAGAAGGACATGGCTGGAGATAGAAATAAGATCAAGAAAGCGGCTAGCGATATCCACAAAAAACCAGAAACTGATAGCAGCGAAAACTCAGAAGATGATTACAAAAACAACAACACAGAACATAGCGAAGCAAAACAGTTGAACGTACCCAAGAAACCCGACGTGAATCAACATGCCGGCGACGCCGACGTCGTGAAAAGATGCCCTAAGGGGGCATCTTTTCAAATAAATACCACCCGTCTCTCCACTAGTCCAATGCTTAGTCAAGGATGCATATCCAGTAGGCTCTGAATCCTTTTCTATCATATGGACACGTCTACCTGACCATTACAGCGCCGGGGGGTCTGCTTCTTGATATGCAATGGCTTTTGTAACACCATGAAGCATGAGGGTCCAGGAGCTAGTGCAAATCTTGGGGTTCATTCGATTAATCGAGTCTGGTCAAGCCACGCTGGGATCGGTACGTTTCATTTCATTTCATGGCAATTTGTCCGAATGCCTATATTATCTTTGGTTTGACGGAATTTATCGCAAAATATTCCAGGTTTATAAGATTTTCTTGATAACCCAACAAAGATATAATCAAGTATAGTGAGAATAATTTATCAGGTTTGAAATAAACAATATTTTAATTCCATAATAATTTGAAAAATGCAACCAAAAAATAATTAGCGATCGTGTACGGAGTTACGGACCTATTTTATCTACATTGTCTTTGGTTTGACGTTTGACGGGATTGGTCGCAAAATGTTTCACCTGTGTACAGACGCCAGCACATCAAGCTACCCCAATCTGTCAAATTTCTTTGATTGTTTTTCAACTTTATTGCAAAGGAGTAAGGTTCATGTTCAATTGGGAAAATTTGACAGTTTGGGATAACTTGATGTGCTGGCGTCTGTACGACTTTATCGTGACAGCAATACAGATGATATTCAATTGAAAGTAATTTGGTTGATTTGTTTGTTGACATTTTTTAAATTTGGTTTTTTTTTTCATTTTAATTCTGCTTTCTTTCCTATGAAAGGTGAGCTGGTAAATTGTATTTGTAATTTTTTCGAAAATATTTGTCTGTGTTTATATCCGATTTATGTATTAGTATCGTTTTTTAGTTAAGGTTATTAATTTTATAGTTACCTAGTTAGTTAGTTTAGTATAAGTTGTAGGTTGAAGTAGTATTTTTTTTAAATTTGGTAGTTAGTTTGTGAATAGTAAAACGTTTGAAAAACAATGGCTAAGGGCTGGCAAAAGGCTCGTGTTGTGTGGGACCATTTCGTGGATAGAGGTGGTTACTACGTGACCTGCAATATATTTAAAGCGAAATTGTCAATAAAAAACAATCAATTTGCCTAGCTTTGTACAACCATATTGGGGTTGGCTTACAGACTAACCGGATGTCTAAAAAAATATAAATAAACGTGAGTCTATAATTTCTCATTACTCCATCATTCTGTCCTAGTCAATACTTCTATCAGATATTTGGATCTGTTATTTTAGAGTTACAGTAACAGTGATAACAGATATCGTGTTTAACCTGTTACAACCCATCTCTAGTTGTCAACTCTGAAGAAAGATTTCCACGTCTGAGAAGAGGGAATTGAGTACGGCTACACATCAAGCTATGTGTTTCCAGTTTACGCTGATCTCGTACTGTACGGAAATCCTATACAACGCGAGATCAGCTTAAACTGGAAATATATAGCTTGATGTGTATCCTACCTACCTATTGTGGAATATTAATTCGATAATTATTAAAAAGAAAAGATAATGAAATATGTTAAGGCAAAAAAAACATGCTATGATCACTTTATAATTATCTCGTCAAAACAACACGAATATTCAGCGAGCAAGATTCCTGCTTGAAAACCTTTCCTGGTTACGATACAATGTGATTCAAATTAGAATAGGAATAGGAACGTCAATGACCTCTATCTGTCAAATGTTGATTGAAAAGTACAGTTTGCAAAGAAAAGGTATTGCGTATCAAGAACGTTTTTTTTTTGTTTAACCGAGTCTTAGTTATATCAAAGTGAAAAAAAAAACATCAAAAAATTTGCCATAATTGTTTTTTTTAATTATACTACTTTTTTTTATTTTCTTTGTTGGCAACAATTCACCAGAAAGTAAAGAAGATGCCAGCCGTCATCTTGTCGTTGTTGGTGTGTTTCTTCGTGCGATTGAGTGCTTGTGGAGTGTTACTGTTTCTTTCGTTGATTCTGTTTGTTACGTGGTTGTTTCCTGTTAAATTTGTAGTTATTTGTTATTACCACTCAAACAGTGAATCAGACATGAGCGGAATTGAATGACTAAATTCTGATTAAAAAATCGTCGTTGATGATTTGTAAATAAATGTTATTTAAAAATATCTTGTTTTGCTCACCCTACTCAATTTATTCGATTTGACAGCTGTACGTCACAACACGGCGATAAGTCGATCCTAAACAATGCATTGTTTAACTCTGAACTGGTCACACTGTTTTCTATTGAGCATAGACAATATTTTGTTGTTATTCAAAATCTGGCTAAAGGTACAGTTACACATGCATAATACTAGCACGTACGCATGCCAGTATTGAGCAATTGTTAGTGTCAAAACATTGCATGAGCATGCTCATTTCGAGTAAACTCAAAAATCGACTGTCGTGCGATTTTTGGGCTTGCTACCTGCTGCGCGGGCTTTTAGCGCGTTTGAACAGGTTTGCTCATTGAGCATGCTAGTGTCGATCAGTAGTTCGCAGCATCAACCATCAGCAGCCATCAATATTTTCTCGCATTTCTACAAGAAATCGAGTACTTGCTCCAAGTTTTTCTCTTGTGCTTAGCCAATCACGAACCCAAATCTTCTTATTCCTTCTCCTTTTCTTTCTTGACAAAAGTTTTTAGACACATTGTATTGCAACTAAAATGATGATTTTATTCAATTTTGTGGAGAGGACCACTTGGTTTTCCATTTTTCACCTACACTGAAACAGTGGCAGAAAAGTTGCTAGAATGTCGAATTCCGCAGCTTCCAGCCTGCGCTTAAATTGCATGGGTGTTCAAGTATCTGCTTTGAGACCGTGTATGCTTATTAAAGCATGCTAAACAAAAGCAAATGTGTCAGTTTGAAGAGCAAGCTTTTTTTAAGCATTTAAAACAAGCGTGCTCTTCAAACTGACACATTTGCTTTTGTATAGACTACTTTCATAGCATGCGCTAATAAACATGACATTTTATGAGCATGTGTAACTGTGTCTTTATCTTATTTCGTGGGATAATTTTTACTACTGTATTTTATTTAATACGTGACGTTAAATACAACATGATTAGGCTTTAGAAACGTACGTCCTCGGTACCTATCGTTTAATTTTTTAAAGGGTTGTAAAATTATACCGTAACAAAATGTAATTACTGGACGAAATGCAAAAAAAAAACAAGTGTCAAGAGAACATAGACATACCTATTTACAGGTTATGTTTTGTTTAATTTTCCTCAAATTATTTCAGTTCCGATCTTTTTAGTTATCTGACTTACTTTCGGGTCATTAATATTCAATAATAAAATTATTAAAAGATGCCGCCTGCTATTCCTGATAGGTTCTTTAATTTTGTATTAACAATAATTAAATCCTAGTGTTGTTAATGTTGTTGATTACTGTATTTTTATTTAAATTTCAGATGGATACCATATAAAGCCTGTGGCACTGTTATTGAAGGAACCAGGTTCATCTGCTTCAAGGTACCTTTAAAAAAAGTACGTACATAGGAATATTATTTTGTTTACATTATGAAGACCAGTACAATTTGAT
Source organism: Polymixis lichenea (assembly GCA_949091785.1). Classification (NCBI taxonomy): domain Eukaryota; kingdom Metazoa; phylum Arthropoda; class Insecta; order Lepidoptera; family Noctuidae; genus Polymixis; species Polymixis lichenea. The sequence goes on from OX420942.1 coordinate 8,131,634, forward strand.
GCCAGATGGAATGTGTGTAAAACAATGTTTAATTAACTATACTATCGTATTGATGTGCTTATAGTTGAATGGCATTAGGCTTGCCCCTATGACTAGAATGTAATTGTTTATACATAATGTTAATACTATAATAGTTATGAGTATTCCTCTTCGGTAAGTTTATAAGAACTTATGAATAATTCATTAACACTTCAATCAATTTGTTATGCATTGTGATTATAACAATAGATATTTTTTTATCAAGAAATGAATAGTTAGTGAGGACACGTATGTGCAGCAATTATTGCCAACACAGAACACTTTCGAAAATTAGATATTATAATAATAAATTTAAATGTAATAAGGTGTAGTCATAATGGGCCTTATCAGAAGGCAAGTCTCTAAAAGTCACCCAAAAGGCAATGGAGAGGGCTATGCTTGGAGTTTCCCTGCATGATTGAATCAGGAATGAAGAGATCCGTTGGAGAACCAAGGCAACGAACATAACCCAAAGAATTGCCAAACTTAAGTGGCAGTGAGCAGGGCACACTGCTCACAGAACAGATGGCCGATGGGGCCAAAAGGTTCTGGTGTGGCTACCGCATACTGGAAGACGTAGTGTAGGAAGGCCTCCCACAAGATGGACCAATGACCATGTGATGGTCGCAGGAATCCGCTGGATACGAGAAGCGCAAAACCGGTCAAAGTGGAGGAGCTTGTGGGAGGCCTATGTCCAGCAGTGGTGGTCTATCAGCTGAAATGATGATGATAATGATGAAGGTGAAAGAATTCTGAATATAATTAAAACATCATTGTTTTTCGATCTTAGCGCCCAATCACTTGACCACAACTACACCACATTCACAACCACATATGTAAATGAATAGTGAAATCAACTGTGTTGGCCACTTCGCAGCAACAATGCAACCACCAGTGAAACTTGGCAAAACTGAAAAGAAAAGAAAAGAAAGAAATTACATTTATTTAGCACAGGCAACTGCTAAAAACTAGCCACAATATAACTACATCACAACCACTAGCATATCGAAATTTTGTAGCTACTACTATGCAACTGCAAGAAGCTACAGCAACTCCAGACACCCATAGCCACTGCTTGTACACTTTTTGTCGCTAGGATGAAGTGTGGTTGTGTTATGTGTTTAAAATTTAAACAGACATTGGTTTGTTTTGTTAACAAAGTGTTCTGAATTTTCATACAACTTTACTAAAAACATTAATTGATTCAAATTAAGATAAAATATGATTCAAAATGTAAAGAAAGCAAGAGAAGACTTTCGGTAACACTGCCATCTATTATCAACTTGTGACATGTATTCAGTAGTTTCAAGTAGTTTACAATAGATGGCGCTACAAAACTATTTTGTGGTGTTCGAATTTCAAAGTTAATGTTTAGGGTCAATAGGGTCATCAAACCACTGCTAAAAGTGTGCATGCCCAAGCGTGTTGTTGCATAATATTTTAATTTCCTATAAAACAAAATCATTAATTACAGTCTCAAAATATTATTTAATTTAAAATCTCTGTAGTAAGTAAAGTAGACCACCTTAATTTGCGGCTGAGGCAAGCGATGATCATGTAATGCTTTAACTCAATTATATTAAATTGTGTCGGTGATCACTAAACACTCCGATGTAAAATATAAAAAAAACATTCTGATGGTGGAACATTGCCAGTAAACAAACAGTAGGTAAGCACAAAACAAAATGTACGGATTTTTAAACCAGGATTTCGGATTAGAGTTTTCTATTTTAATTGGAAACAAGCTTTAAAACGACTAAAGTAGGTACTATAACATAACAGTGAACGCGCTTACAACTCAAAAAGTACAATACTTAAATGGTAGCATTTGCACCTGCATTAGCAGAGGTAAGCCGACAATGAAATGCATTATTGGTCCATAAGCGCGACGCACAATGCGTGTTTGTATAACTGTCCGTCAGTCCGTCTGCCTGGGCGTTCACTTGACCGTACCACAGTTAGATGGCAAACAGACTCTTGACGATCTGTGTTAATTTGTTCTGTATAGCGCTTGCATCGTGGCGATATCAGCCGAGTGTTTGGCTTTCCTCTCGAGATCGCACGATAATCGATGGGTGCGGGATATCGATTATTTGCGAGCTAAATCGTTTCAGTGACCCAGATTCGCATAGTAGATTGTTTTTGTACTGTTTGTTTTCTCGGCGGAAGTCAACTATCCTAAGACATTTTTTTAAGTGTATTTATTAATTACTAGGTTGAACGTAGGGCGATCCATGACAGGTACTCTGCTAAGCCACAATTTCATTTTTATTAGCATTCATTTCATCATTTTTTAATTTCAGCCCTCTGCAGAGAATCTGAAACTATATTAAGATTTCTTTTGCTTTACCAGCTCATAAAACAAAGTTGACATGCCGTTTAAATCAGGCACTTTGCTACCATTAAGGGGGCACAATATGAAAGTCAATTGAACAGGACTCCTTACCTCTCTTAAGTTTAATCTGTAGGAAGTTCTCCAGGTTTCGCCAAGATTGATATTACGCCGTATCAGCCTCCATATTTGTTGAAACTGTGGGCTTAACTCGCCACGCCACGTTGTTGTTACAGTCAACAAAACATTCTCAGTAAACTAAGTACGTGGTGCCTTAATCGAGGCGCTTGAGCAATGTTTCAAGAAAGAAATCATGAGAATTATGGTTAAGCAATTTTAAGTTTGTTTGTACTAGTTTGTATGTCGTCTAGTTTGTGTCAAAAGCTTACTTTCGTGTTCCATTTCACACACTTTGTGTCCATGTTTCCTCAAAAACTCATGAGATCGAGAAAGTGGCAAAGATTTTAAGAGAAAAAGAAGTCTTTTCTCGCATGCAAAGCGGCATATCTAAAGAGAAGTTCATTACCGCGCACCAATGCTTCGACAATACTCGTAACCCTGACAATTCAGGGCGGATTGCGGAGCCAGCCTCGTCGACTATGCCGGTCAAAGCTGCTGATGCGAGTATTGTGCGCGTGTCATTATGTACGCATTTACCCCAACCAAGTGTTCGAGCCGAAAGACGAGTTGATTTCGAGACTTGCAGTACCGGGAACCTCATTGAATACGTTATTTCAACTCGCGGTCATGCTTTTATTGATTGTCTAAAAGTTATACCCATTATCAACTATTTCTGGAAAGAAATGTCAAAGTTTTGGCTGTAGGCATGGCATAGATTATCTAGATCAGATCCAAGACACATAACATGTTCACTGATCGTAGAAAGTGATGTTGGAAATTGAAAGACAACAGGTCCTGTTTCAAGTCAGTAGGTATTCGACAGTAGTCTGACAACTAGTCTTACCGAGGGTATCGTATTACCCAGTTACTGGGTTGTGGAGGTCAGATATACGGTCGCTCCATGTAAAATACTGGTATTCAGCTGCATTCGGTTAGACTGGATGCCAATCCCAACATAGTTGGGAAAAGGCTAGGCGAATTGAATTCGACAATCCAGACTAATTTTTGAGAGTATTTATTACTTTAGTTTGAGGTCTAGTCTAGACAGATAATACAGTTTAGTAAACGTTTGCCGGTTCCTGAGGCTTTTAAGTGATATCTCGGAGAGTTTCTTTGGTACGTGCCCCTGTTTGCAGACATACGGTCATGCAGTAAGTCTTTTGATGTCACCCTCAGTTTTGATATCGACTATGTGGGACGATTAGAAGCTTTGTGTATGACAATTGAGATTTTAACTGGTTCACTGAGCATTTGGGCAACTCCTAATCTGTATAAATGTGGATTATTTCAGAACTCTCTTCGATGTTTATTTTTCGTCAATATAAGCCTTATTTATTCCATCACCACATATTTTGGCCTTCTTTGCCGAACGGCGTGTCATAATATTTGTTTGTTACAAAAGAAATGGGTCCCAACATCGAAAGGACTAATCCCATATTTGATAAAGCAGCGGGTGCCTCGCACGCCGCTTTATGAATACTTGATTCTTTTTATCTATACATCTTTTGCTTTTTTTTCTCGAAATATAGCCCTTTATACGGTATTCGTGGCGTTTTGATTCCGTTTCTTTATTCAACGGTATCTGGCTATAAATTAAGATACTTTTGTTCTCTTTGAGTTATAAAGGGTATTACGTTAATGGCAATCGGTAGGTGTAATTTGATATCATTCATGGATCCACAACTGTTACTTTATTATGATTCACTGTCGACCTTTACTTTCTCATCGTTGGGTTGAATTCCTTTTCTAAAATAATTTTGGGAAATTCTACTCGCAGTTGTTTGACTATTATTTAAGTGTTGTATTCACGGTAGCTTTTTATTGTTAAGATATTTGAGACGCAAAACCTAAACGGTTGCAAAATCTTTTCTATCATAAGACACGTCTGTCATATTGGCAATTTCTACCGCCTTTATAGAATGTTTAGTCACATTTTTTCGGTTTCATTATAATTATGATGAATGATGACAGTTACAAGGGCGTTTGCTATTCATCCAGGTGGCAGATGGCACCTTTTTCGACATGTCATTTATTTGGCTGTACGAGACATTTGAGTGAGAGTTTATTAGAGTGCTGAGAGCTCTTTAATATTCGTAGCAATGTTTTGATACTGCTGTGATCAGTATTTCTTTTGGTCTCGTTTCATGTTTTGACTTTCATCAGTAAGAGCGATGCATTGAACAGATGCCAGACGTAACACATTGTGTCAATCAGTCAAATATTTCAACGTCTTAACCATAACAATAATTTCTTTTCGCAATATATTTTTACCATATCACCTCTAGGGCTGGCGAACACAATTGGTCTGTGACTTTGATGTACGCTTATGTGTTCATTATGCACACACAAAGATATAAAGTTTTAAGCGACAGCCATTTCTTACTGCGCTCGCAGTAATTTTGTTTTGACCCGATGTATGAGCTGGACCAGAGAAAAATAAACCTGTCATTCTCTATCTATTTATTTTTACGAAGTTTCTTTGTGTTATATGGCGACGTTGTTTTGTTCTGTAATATCGATCAGCCTCGGACCTCCCACACCTGAAATAATATCTCTACTCAAACAATTAGAAAAAAACGATTATCTTTGACTTTACTGTGAAAGTGTCGATCGGTAATGCATTATCCGATTTAATGTTATTGACCGATATCTCACATCTTTAATCGATTTAATGGGTAATTGCTATGCCGTTGTAATAGCTACGAAACTAAATCGGTGTCAATATCGATTCGTCTCCGGTTTAATGTGTAATGTGTGGTCCTATGAACCTGTTAAATAATAATACAGAAGAGAGCCCTATGAAGGTATTGGACTCAGAAAAACCTCTGAGAACTTGGTGTGTTGCCTTCGATATATATTGTACATCAGGTTTTGTTTTACATTTTCACTATTATGACAGGACGCCATAACAAGACATGATTATTACGAAGTATCTTTTCTGGTGTCGAATTTCAATTTTAGTCCTTTTATGATCTACGTACGATGCCAAGATCTATTTTTATTACTTTTAGTTGCATAGACGGTTCTTTAGGTAATCTCCTAACGAGTTAACATCATTTTGGTCGCGTCAGAAATGATCAACTTTATTGCACCGTGATTGGTCCAAAACGATTCATTAACACATTTTATAGGACACCACACTTTAGTATCGGTGTGGAAATCTGAATCGGGAATGGTGTTGCATTTCTCTGGCCATCAGGCCAAATAAAAAAGTCATAAAACGATGACAGGCTTGGGAACACGGGGTAGTAATGTAGGTCGATATCGGCCGTTTATTTTATTGAGCCGACAACAGCGAAAGCCCCAATACGTTGCACATATCGTTTATCGGTATGTAATGATATAGCGTTACACGCTCGTAAAACAGACTAAAAACTAGTTCAACCTCCGCCTTATTAAGGTCGGGTTGAATTAGTTCTCGCACCGTGTTGAAATTCATCAGGGTGTAAAGGATTCAGTAATTAATAAAGAAACCGATCGAGCGTCAGTAACGAAGGTGTTATGAGCGGACTTCAATCATTCTTCAGCGCCAGTTCGATCGACGTCCCCTAACGGCATCCTTTGAAACACAACAAGGTTCTGCACCACTCACCGCCAAAACGAGCTTTTGTTAAATGATTTAGAAACGTTGAGCTCACCTTTACAATCCATACTAGAGTCTTATACTTCTCAATATTATTTTTGTGGATCCGTGTCTGGATTGACGTAAATCATGGTCATCACAAGGCACTTTGGACAAAAGACACTTTCTAATTCAGCTTTTATTCGTTTTGTTCCCCTACGTTGCGTTGCACCACCGGTACCTACATTTCGATCGCCCGATTGTTTGGCATTGTCCGCGAAATTACACCTCAATTATACGTAGAAATTCAGAAAAACCGAGACTTCTTTGTATTTGGGCAAAGGGAGGGCAATAATTTATTCTCCGTCTGGTTTCCGGCTGGCGTCAAACGGTGGGCTTGGGGGCTGTTCGGGAACCCATCTGTTTACTGTACTGTGTGTACTTATTTCTATTTTTTGCAAGATAAAGACTTGAAAATGAAATAAATTGTTCATGTAATGTATTATAAATCGAATAGGGTCAGTTTTTTAGAGCTCGATATCCGCTTGAATTGTCATTACACGAGTACTTAGGCAAATGTCTTGATCATGGCGCGTGGTAATTGGTAATTAGTATCGATGTGCTAAAATCAAGTCCGCCGCGGAGTCGATTAGCATCGTATTGATTGCGACGCCGATAGCGGTGGGCAGTGTTAATGGCCTCTTATTTAGCGAGCTGTTTGATCTTAAAATAGCCGTTTGGGAACACTTTGTTTTTGTGATCTATGCATTTTTGGTGTGATAATGTGTAAGCTAAACATTGGTCGTCGTACATAGTCTGTAATGTGCGTGATTGCGTCAAGTTTAACGTACTTACTGTTGGTGTAGTGCTGTCATCGTTTCATTTTTGCTGATTATGTTATGATATTTTTTCTCATAAAGAATCATTACGGTGATGTCACCGACGGTTTCTGGACACGATAATCGTGATGGTAACGCCCTGTCTGTGCTATTACCATGTTAAGTTATGAGCTCATTTATTTAGCCAGTTTTAATTTTTTGATCGTATTGTTAGTCATTGTTAAGGAGGGGTTGACATTAAGCGGTCTGTGGGAAATTGATATACGATTATTAGAGTCGACAATTAATTAATGTGTGTATTATCTGGCGCCTCGCTACAACTGTGTGACGCATATAGATGCGTGGTAGAAGTGGAGAGACCCCTACGGCGACGGCTCTGCGCCTCGACTCCTGCTAATCAATGCCCGTTGATTGCCAATTTGCGCCGTGATATATCGTCGATTGCTGCATTTAATTGTCTGGGACATAAACCAACGACTGCACTGTAGACAAACATTGCGTGTGATTTCAATTAGTTCCTGATAAATCATTAAGCCAACCGAAAGAAAACCTTTCCTGTATAATTTCTAGGTGCGCATTAAATCAATAGCATTCTAATTGTTTGAGCATTCTGACGTCCTCCAATTAGAGTTAATTAAAATTTATGGTATGTAACAAGTGAATTACGAATTGAACTCATATCTACGTACGTTCCCCATTATAATTGACACAATTTTGTTTATTGATTTATTTCAGCGTCTGGAATTTATGGTACTTCCTGCACTACGGTAGTGTAGAGAAAGTGTAAGTTTTCATTACGTTGGCCTTATTTTTGGTCGTATAAAGGGACCACCATGCGATCCCCACTCTCAGATATCCTCTCTTTATTATGAACAACTGTGTACAATGCAAATGACAGCCGGTGGGTGGCGCAGTTTATGCGATCCTCAATCAGTGACGGTTGTTCGGCGCACGCGCCGGCTACGAATTATACCACGAATTATTATTGGCACTATTTGTCGCAGTATGCGTCTCGGTGGCATTTCTATTACAGCATTGCATTTGTTATGGATGGACCACCAAGGTTAAGTGCGGTTTAAAGATTGTGCGTTCAAATCTAGGTTTTATGGATAGGTTTAAATGATCTGTTGTTTAGCTTTCAGCATATTGCTTTAAATTATGATTGCTTTCTTAGTTTAAATTGTGATTGTTTCCTTCGAACTGGTTACATACTTTTTTAAAATAATGCTTATCTATCACTTGCTTCTAGTTTATTATATGAGCTTTGTCTGAACCTACGCATTCATTTATTTTATTAACTTTTTTAGAGGACAAATTGTCATTGATTAAGAATTATCTACGATTACCATTTAGTATTCAAAGTAAACTGAATATTTATTTATGGCCACAGTCTTAGGCTCGTCAGAGCCGCGCCATGATTGTACCCGTATCAATTACGCAGATCGACCGATAAACCAGCGATAAATTATCTGTGGGCTTATGATAACATCTCCCAGTGATCAGGGGCAGCCATCTTGAAAATTTTGTTCTTTGTCGATGATTTACTGAAGGGGTTAGAAAGACTACTGTCATTGATCAAAATAGGGTGCAATCAGGAATTTAAGGAATTCGGTATATTTTAAAATTAGGGGAACAAATCCCTTTGCAGGTATTCCTAATAAATAATACTTTGAGAAGGATATATAGGTTATTATTAAGGATATATAGATACGGTACATATGTACCAAATACGGAAGAAGACGAAATAAATTGCCTGCAAAATGTCGTTAAACATACAGAACGTGGTCGGTACCTATATGTAGTTTAGTTTCTACATGAACAAAAAAACTTTCTCTAGACCACAACTAGATACGAAAAAAAATAATGACCCATCTGGCACCACCAGCCTAAATAAAGGAAACTTAACACAACGACCTATTAAAGTGAATCGTCCGCCACGTGGTACTAATTCTCGTGTCCAGACCGCGTGTTTGTAAAGGTGCACAGACACGAGACCACACAGTACGTAGGCAATCACCTGAACATCGCTCACCCCGCTCCCACTCTCTGTAATCACGCCATCATTACTTCTAATGACGTGTTAACGTTGCTTTATGGGAATGCCAAACATGACGTTCACATTTCGGTCATTTACATTTGTTTGTCGACTATCTTCGTATTGTTTGCCTTCGTCTCTAGAACAGAGGGCGGCGTTTCGGTCAGCCACCGGTGTGTTTAAGGCATTTTTTTAAGTGCAACGCGGTTTCGGGTTATGTTTAGATTTTGTACAGTCGCTTCTGTCTTTGTGGCCTCAAATTACCTTGGTTTATTGGTTTTTTTTTGTTACTAGCTCTAGGCTGCGGCTTCGTTGATGTGCGTGATTTACAATCTGGTTTTCTTTGATGAAAAGTTTACTACTCTTCCTCTATTAGCGACGGCTTAAAAACGAATATGTCAATGCTTTTCCACATTAAGATTACACATTTCTTATTTCGAAGAACTTCTAAGTAAATCCATTTTAATTTTATCCTCGAGTTAAAAGTACTTTTTACTTAAATAGTGTGTGTCAGTATAATTTTTATTAGTGTAACACTTAAACAAGTCAACATAAAAAGAGGACTGCACAGGGACCGTTAGGCGGGCGACACAGATGTAGAGTTATCATTCCGGTATAGTGTTCCTCTCACAAACCCCATTTTCATTGAATTTGTTTTAAAAGTCATTATGGTTTAGATAGATGTTTTGTATTACTAGTTAATTAATAACTTCCAATTCATTAATGTCTTTGGACAGGTTCATCAGAGTTAGGAACATTAACTCGTGCTTCTTTCTTATTCACATCTATTATCAAATATGCTTGCGGTAGTTAGTGCATACAAAAATATGACTGGTTAAGAACACCCACGGATTTCCACCTTCCGGCTGGTGTTAATACGTCCATGTTGATTTTGTGGCTACACCACATTCTTTTCACTGTTGCCAAGAGCAATAATGCTCCTTATATTCAACGCGGTAAAAGTTCCACCAGGTTTAAAGCAAGTTTGTGTGTTCGCAAGCCTTGCCTAATTCACACTATGTATTTAGCTGAACTTTGAGAAACACAACAAAGATGTAATCATGGCTGTGGTAATGCATTTTTTTCGTGTACTTAAAGACGTCCGTTGCAATACAGATGTTAATCAAATTATCAATGCAGACTTCCGTGTTATTATTTAAAACAGGTTTATCTTCTAACTAGCTTTTGCCAGCGACTTCGCCCGGGTGGTTGTCGAAAATTATCCCTCTATTACCGGGATAAAATATCCTATCTGTTAATCTAAGTTATAATCTATCTGTGTGCCAAATTTCATTCAAATCCGTTCAGCCGTTGTTGCGCGATTGAGTAACAAACATTCAAACTTTTACATTTATAATATTAGTTGGATTATAGGCTACGACATGTCCCCAAAACAACAGTGTTAATTATAGAACATGGTAAAATCTTTATTCATATCTTGGATAGTGATGTTCGGCTTTATAAATGGAATGATTAAAGCTTTACGTACACGCACTTAAATGAATCGATTATGTATTCAAAAATCCATATTGAGCTGTCTGCGGTGTCCGTTAAACAGTACAGTCACGTTCCGTATAAAGAATATTGGAAAAAAATCTATAAAAGCCGCAACTCATAATAGGTAGTGGTCACGAAGGTGCTTGGTATTGTCCGAGGCGCCAGCAGTTGATGCTACCCGCTGCGATACCTTTCCCCTACCAGATTAACTTGAGCCTTTCCTCCTCCCCAGTCCTTCTTCTCAAATGGCTAAGCAGGGAGTATTGGTTTTTGTGCCAGAGATCTTATAAACTGGCATCGGTTGCCCCGGGACATTGAAGCTCGCCGATTGAATTCACACCCGCAGTTCCCGTGTCCCCTCTCCTCGTTATAAATCAAACGCAGGTATGATTCCGTCTGGGGCTGTCGTCTGGAATGCTGCAAACCCTTGCGGGGGTGATTTCTGCAACGATGCGTGCTATTATGCTCATGTTTTGGGGATCTTTTAATTAAGAACGCAACTCAACTTTTATGCGTATGCTTGGCAGAAAATGTCGTATCTAGAAACATATTTTGTTTTAATGCCATTTGGTTATTTATTGTAAGTTTAATTCTTACTTCCTCAATCATTTTGAAAAACGACCTTTGTAATGCTATTTGATCAATAAATTAAAAGATTAAACTAATAAAGATATCATTTTTTTTAATAGAATGTCCCATGACCGATTTTCTAAAGTCTGTTTTTATAAACAAGTCTTAGGGCAATAAAAAAAATGGGTTATTTTTAACAACAACCATAATAAATTATTGGATTAACGTAACGAATAATAGAACTGATTATTTTATCCGGACGTGTAGAATGGTGTATTTCAATAAAGTTGATTCAATATTTAATACAAATATTTCTCAAAGCCTTTATTTTGGGCCAATATTAGTTTAACCTCGTTTCTTTTCTTTAATAAATGTGTCACGTTCGTAATACATCGTGGAAGTGTCTCGGCTCGACAATGAACTTGCCAGTCAGGCGCTAGCCGGGTCTCGGCCGATGGCTTCTCACACAGACGCGACTATGCCTTGAACCCTCTTCACGTGTGACGGGACTATGCATTTGTTTGTCCGCAGCTGCGGTGCCGACAACATATTTATTGTGCTCATTAACCTTCAAGAACGCTATTTAATTGTTGACCGTTTTTTATTCACTTCACCTCTGACCCGTCCGCGACTTATTGCTCCCCGGCCTCACTTTGAAAGCGAGAACTGGATGTTATTTATTATCCTGAGACGAGGATGCGTGTCGCTTCTATCTTTGTGGCGCTTGTGAGCTCTTTATGATTTATTGAGCTTATAGGGACGTAATTAGGGCCACACGAATCTGAGTGCGGCATGCTGTTCAAACATGTGAAATACGGTTAATGGAGAAAATTATTTCTCATATTAATCATATTACTACTGACAATGGTTTGTAAAGTAAACAATTATAGTTTCTGAAAATGGCAATAATTAAACAAGAGACAAATTAAAATATGCTGTTACGTTAAGTTCAGCTCGTGTAGAAGAATTTAAATACTACATATTTAAATTCTTCTAAACAAAATTATCCTAACCTAAATTTAGGCAGATAACTTAACAGTATTACTTGGTAATATGAGAAATGTACTGAGAGTCATAAGGAAATTTAGCTTACGTGTAATCCTAGACGTTTTTATTTATAATCTATACGAGCAGCAAACAGGATCTGTCCATTCACAAGTAGTTTGTAGTGAGATCCGCCGCCACCAGATAATGAAGTCCTGGGTAATATAATGCGATGGAATATTGGCCGGGTAGTGTGGAATATATTCGTAGCAACGATATTGTCAAATGACCGTCTATTTCTCACGCAGTATGAGTTTCTACTCGTGGGGGTCTAATATCTATAGCTAATGATCAAAACACACGGTTCACAGGAATTTGTGTAGACAAATGTGTTTATTGAATAATAAGCCTGTTGCGCAATTTGAAATGTTACTACTTCTTGAGGATTATGACGGCACTCGTGTATATTTTATAGCGATGTTACGTTGCATTCTGCTTTACCTCTCTGCGACTGTCTTTTGATGTTTTATTCACACTCGTAAACTGATCGTTTGATAACTTTAGTTATGGGTTCATGTTTAACTTTATTTTCTTTGCTGTTTTTGTGGCTTCGGCGTTAGAGTTCGCATGACTCGAAGACGAGTTATTTCTTGAAATTATATTCTCTTTTGTCAGACGCTAATGTGAGCTCCGTGATAGATCATCCCGCGTTTGCTTTACATTATATTGTTACAAGGGATTCGTATCACAATGAAAATGCAGCTACCATTGTTCCGAAGCGCTCTATCTAAGCGTGTTATTCACTCCGGCTTTGACGTCTTCATACGTGCTATCGGCAACAGTAAATTGTGGTATCGTGTCGGTACCGTCGTCGGTATGGAACCGTTTATTGATTGGTATCGTAGTTTGTCCGCTGTTCACTTTGAATAAAATTCGAATTATAATTAATCACGGTTGTGCCGCGTGGGAGAGCGTCGTCGCACACCCGACGATCTATCATATTTTGTGATAACGCCACTAGGACGCATCTCGTAAACGTATTGAGTCGATCTGGTTTGAAGCTAAGCTATGCGACAATAGTAGTGTGCAACGGTACAATGCTATTTCACACTGAGTAACCGTAAAGTCATACTTATTAGTTATTACTATGATGTCTATGTAGACACGTGTCACTAATGTTATCATAGGTTTCTGCTGATAGACGCGTTGTAAGCGGGAAGTCAGCGTGTGTCGAAGCTGTTAAGTGTTCAATTTTCCGGTCCATTTACAGGATTCTACCGCAATGTTGCGGCGTTTATAAAGACGACAGTGTCGATGACAACAATAAAATCGGATCATAAAGTTCCGATCGCATCCTTTGAGAGTTCCTATGCAATCTCGCCGCTCAATTTTATTTCCAATACCAGCGTAAATAGATAGGCGGGTAGATGTAAACGAGGGACACCCTGGGGCTCCGGCGGAGGCTCTTGTCAATTGAATTTGTCTGCAAGCGCTCGGTGCATTAATAGCGCACTAAACTACGTTGAATACTATTACTGATATTTTCATAAAAGCGCGCATCCATTGTGTGGTGACGACGCTCAATGCAAGTCTAGTTTTAGTGTATTTTCGTTATGGTATTTTGATATTTTACTGCCGGTGTGGTGCGTTGTGGCAGTCGGTTTTGTAGTTTTATTGCCTTTGTAAATTTTGATTTTATCATTTAATCGAAGGCTTCCTATATTTTTCGTCTTCATTTTGTAGAACAAAGTTTCATACCTGAACCTATTTTCAGGTAGGATTCCTTGCTTCTCGAAATGTTTATATTAATTCTACGCATGCGGTGGCGCTGACAGGCCACTTGCACGAATGAAATATCTCATAAATGATCTCTTGAACAAGGCTTGTAAAATGTTAACATCGCAGTCTATTTGTTTGTCGCAATAACTATCCCCTTTCATCGTTCTCTTTCTCCGTCTGTTCCCACGTTCTTGACGCTTAATCACGTCGGCTCTGCGCTCGCGCCTAATATTGCACTGTAATGTGTTTATTAAGCGCCGTTCCCTTTAATGGCACACCATTTAACATACAATGTGCAGTGGTCCGATTTGCGTGTTGTCCCTTCGTGGATGAGACGGAATATCCGTAATCTGAATATTGGTTACGATGTTTAAGCACGGAATTGGCGTCGGCTTTCAGTTGAGATCTTAGGAGCTTAGGTTGATTCTGTTTTACCTATCTTTTGTAGAGTCAGTTAAAGGGTTTAGTTATTTCTTAGAATGCCTTTATTACCTGATAGATGATGAGGTCACAGAGTGCCATTAGGACTTTGATGGGTCTTGTTATATTGGATGTAGGTGTACCCCTACAGATTTGGAAGTACACTAGGCTAATGTTAGTAGTGAACCAACTAATGTGGAATTAGTGTTGGGAATGTCATACAGAAAATAAAAAGGCACCTCCACATCTTGATGTCTGTGTGTGAACTACAGTTTGCAACTTGCTTTCTTTGCGTTTCATCATCGCTACCACGCCATGAATAACACTGTATTAATTATGCTGCGCTTGTTTGATGACTGACTTTATTCATGAGTTTGGCACTGATTCTCATGTGTGTTGGCTTAGTTCTTTTTTCATGTTGATATATACGGATGGTCTAGTGCTAATTTATGAGGGTATTTTTGTTATTATTTTAAGAGTATTGCTGTAATTAACATTCTGATATCACCTTTCGCGTATTCATAGTCCTATGGTTACAGATTTTGTAAAAGCGTGTTATTTCTTTAAGTGTATTGAAGCTTAAAATAGTTACTAGATGAATAATTGTCTCGTTTAACTCCGTTTGCCCAGCCATTATGTCAACACGAATACCCTAATCACCGCGCATACGTTGTGGATCGAAAGTGTTTGATAAATCTCCCGTGTCATCATTACCCGAATGTGATCTATGCCTCTCATTAGCTCCCTCCTAAATAAGATATCAACCATTGATTAAGTGCCAACGTACCGGTGATTATTTTATTGCATTCCGTCTCTAATAAACAATCTATCGATTTATGTTTCATCCGTATTACGGTATTGTCAACGGTTGTTTCCTAATTACGTCCAACGTAAACGTATAACGGGACAAATCTTAATTAGCATACAATCGCGAAATAATAAATTGTTTAGGGAAAGTTGCATTATTACTCATCTGCGTATAAAATACATAAAATTCATTCACGTCGGCTCCGTCTTAATTAACTTTAAAGACTCTATGATTGAAAATTAATGAGCATAGCATTAGCCACACGTATAAAATGTCTTTGCCGGTGTTTCTCGGGTTTTTAAATGAAGCTTTTGGGGACACAAAAATTGATAGTTCCATTCCGTTGTTTTCGTTAGTGGATCGTTAGTGTCACCGGTTGGCTCGCAGCGATGCAAATTAAGATGTTCGGTCGGAATTTGGTTTTGATTTATGACCTTATAAAGCGGTGGTACGACGCAGGTACTTCCTCCTCGAATAATTCATGTAGGGCGCATTGTTTTTACCGAGTTACAGGTAATTGATCGCATGCTTAAAAGAGCTTTTTTAGATATTTTCTCCGGCATTATTTCTTACTTGAGTTTTTAGTGGTCTGATTTTAAGTTACCTGGATGATACGAAATTATAATTCTTTGATTTATAAATACAGAATAATTTCGTATGTGAATATTATAGTTATTGTTTTCATTGGTGTTACTAGTTAACTCTAAATAACAATCAAAACTTGAGTCTGTGTTTCATAGGTCTGTGGTTGTAAACTCCATTATATCCGTTTCCGTTCTGTTGTACGCTAGTATATCCGTAGTATCCGCCTAGCATTCCTTGAAGTGAAGCCTTTTCAAGATTATTTCTACAACTGATGTCATTTCTGTGGCATCCATGTATTGTTGATCTAAGGTCTAGTGTACTTTTGATGCGGATATTACGTGTTAATTTTAGTTTACGATGTAAACAAGGTTGAACATTGTTCTGCAGATTCCTTAAATTCTATCATTCTATACCATATTTTAGTTTAGTACCTTTATAATTTATTGACTATACACATTTTTATAGCCGCCACATCGTAAAAATTGTGTCTTGCTTATTATTTTCGTTTTAGAAACTCCCATACATATTCATTATTAAGTTTGTCAGCTAATTTTTAACCATCGTGTTGATTGAACATCGTCGTCACATAATTAATTAATTAAGGTATACATAATTGCGTCATTAATTTATATTTTAATGCTTTCTCATTTTATAACTTTATTCAAACATGCATATTCGGCTAGTTAGGAAATAATCTTAGACACGTAAATCATATATATTGGAATAAATTATGTAGCGAGTGACTTGTTATTGCTTAATAATTTAAATAAAGCTAATGAAGCATTGCCTGTTCTCGGGCAGTAGTTTGATGATAAATATATTATGTTTTCATTAAGAAGATAAATGGAGTTGCTCAAAATATTATGCACTTAAGAGCTTTATCAGGTCTTTTCACAGCGTTTCGTTTCGTTTCGTTTTGTTACATGCGTTTGTACTTTTATGTTCTACGAAATATTTCTGATTGCGATGTAATTCGTGTTTCGTGTCTTACTAGCTAGAGGTCACAGTTCAAATCAAACATTAAAAGCTGAATACTTACATACGAAGTTCTTAAGCCTGACTAAGTGATTTGGTACCGTATTATTTCATCCAATTTCCGCATGCACATATTTTCATTATGTTGACATATCCATCGAAAGTTTTGTTTATTTTATGCCACCATTGTTTTCTTTAACTTTTTCCCTAAGTGGTGCCTTGCCTGAATTCCGGAGCATATTCCGGATGTATGCGATCATCTTTAATCGCAAATGTTGTATGCAGTACATACTATCTTTTAATTCAATTTACATGCGTGCGCCTTGTTGATCAGTAATTTATCGTTTGTAATTCGGTCCGTTATCTTGTAAGGATCTCAATTTCTTTATACGTCTGCACTCTGTAATAGTGTTTTAGTTGCTTCGTTCATTTTATTTATAACTGTCGATTCCTTTTTTGGACGCCTAGTTTAATGTGGTGTTTGGAGGTTTATTGAGTTTAACTTCACGAAAAGAAAATTTCTGCTCTGACAAGTTCAGTCTAAAGAATTGTCCTTTCTGGGCTTGCATTATCCAAACAAGTTTCATAACCTCACCTCTCAACCATGTCAATTTCTGTGACTACCTACTCGAAAATTCTCCTAATAATTAAAAGGATCCTCACAAGTAGGCTAGCTCATACTGTTTATATAACGTAAAACAATTTTAACGAAGTGTGCATACTACATAGGCAGTCTGTAGCGCCTGCGACGGGTACAGTAATAGAGAGGTGTGTCGCCACGCCTTGCCGCTGATGTGCCGACGACAAGCTCGCAACTTGGCAGTGTTGATTTTGTTCTGCCATGTACCTATTATTAAGTGGTAATTGTATATTGGAAGTTGTTAATATTTTCCTTAAAAAGAATTGGAAAAACGTTAATGGAGAGGAAAACTAAATTAATCTAAATGCATCGTCTGAAGTCCAGGAAATTGATTATTACTTATATTCCTTGATGACACGATTATCTTTGAAATTCCAGCCCTTTAGCAAATATTCATATTAAAAATAAGAGAGTGTTAGTTTTAACTGACATGTAGGTAGGTACAAAATCGAGAAAATGAAGGCTAACTGAAAATGTTATTGTTGATATCTAGTCTACTGAGAAACAAAATTAAACAAGGATGTAATTTTTTTTTGGTGGGTAATCATCAAGTAACCTCTCCCGTTCTGGGTGGAGCAGGAGGGCGTGTCAGACTTTTACTGACTAAAACCCACCCGTGTTCCCTCAGTTGCCTGTGTGCCAGGGGCCGCAGTATCTCTTTCGGACAACCCGCACCCCTGGTAGGCATCGGCCCTTGCGGGCCCCATCAGTTGGTGCTGACATCTCTTTGAGGCGCGCGTGGAACATAACGCTCTGTAGACCCGGGCTTGGTCCTTACCGGACAGCGAGCTACCCATTACTCGCCGTCCGCCAGCCTGCGCCTACGGTGGCCGGGAATCAGCCTGGCATTCCCGAAGCCCAGGGCGTCTCCTGCGATGACTAAGGCCGTGAGGGCGCATATACTGCCTCTCCCGCACGTGCGCCGCCTTCCTCTTCGCGAGCATTACTGCTTCGCAGAAGGAGGTGACGGCTACCCATGCACTCTCGCTCCGTACCATGGCCTGGACCAGGGCCAGACGCGAGAGCTCGCCGCCGCCGATCGCCTTTACCTGGACATGGCGGTGCTCCGCCCAAGCCGGGCAGACCTACACCGTATGCTCCACCGTTTCCTCAGGGCGATCTTCGCAATGGAAACACCCGGGCGTTTCAAAGTCAAAGTCAAAGCATTTATTTCAAATAGGCTTTAAGTGCCTTTAGAACGTCAAATTTTACATTAAAATAGAATTTATTCTAGTCGCCCCTTCCAAAATGTAGTTCGTATGGAGAAGAATGGGCATGAAACTCCACCGTTTCCTCCCGCCTTATCCAAAACAAGAACCTCCCGAAACAACCGTGTCTGGTGAGGGCCTGCGTCAGGCGGAAGGTGAGGACGCCATGCCGCCTCTCAAGCCACTCCTCAAAGAGGGGACTTACCGCCGCAATCGTGGCGTGCCCAGCACTGGATCGCGACATTCGCACTCTCCACGTTGCCATGAGATCCCGCCCGAGCTCTGTCCGCTGTGCCGCGATTTCCCGCAAAAGCGGAGTTACGCCCCGGCGTTTGGCCTCCTCGCGCCACTCCCAAATGTGCGCAAGGACCTTTGCCTCCAGATCCCATGGCGGCAATCCGGCAAGGATGCCCGTCGCCTCACCGGAGATCGTGTGGTATCCCCGGAACGTCCGGATGGCCATGACACTATGGGACGCCTTCAACCGGCGTGCGGGTTGGCGCCTCAATGTAGGCACCCACACCGGTGCCCCGTATAGGGCCATGGACCGCACGATCCCCGCGTAGAGCCTCCGGCAGGAGGCGTTTGGCCCCTCTAGATTGGGCAGGAGCCGCTTCAAGGCAGCCCCGGCCCGAAGGATGTCATTACTCATAATTCATCAGAGGATAGTAAGACATCAGAGTGCTCGAAATGTCATATCTTGTACCTACAAACAACCTTGTTTGAATATTTATCTACAAATATGGAAACACGTGAATTGAAAACATGTCACGCGTCTGTCTTTAATTTTGACTTTGACTATAGCTTCATTTTATCTCCATCCTATTGTTATACATGCATATTATAGAGGCGCTTAGACATCCAAATATCTTATTGAAATTGCACTTTTACTTCGTGGGAATGTCTTATCTAAAATCCTTATAAGTTCGCAATATAAACGATTCATCAGTCCATCCTCAATACTTTCAATTTAGTAAATAACAATTTGTCATAAATATAATGCGTTGTTGACTTTCAAGTGGTCTCGAGTTAATTAGTCTATTCAATTTTGTTGATGTCTCTGCTAAGTTTTGCGAGTCCAACTTGAGTGTTTATTTTGCGGTTATGACTAACTTACTATATTTTTACTTGGTGTCTGTTCATGTTTACACTTTTATATTTACGATTTTAACTGTTACCATATTTTACTGTAACGATGTCACCGTACATGGTGTCGGAGTGAACCCCAGTGGTGCAATTCTTTTTGAAGTGTGATTTAAGTATGTGATTGCAAATTCCGAGTATTGTACCTACATTTCCGATGTGAATTCTCGAACGTGAATCAGGATGGCCTGCTTTTCGAGGATTTACAAGTAATTTCGTGATGCAATGGACGGTTAAGTGGGTTCAGTCATTTTTGTATGCAATGTGCCTACAAATGGTATATTACACGTCATTCTCAACTACCTACATATTTGCGGTTTTCCAGCATGTTATGCTATCATAAGATATTCTTTCACTTCGAAGAACGCTTGCTTTTAACTCGTAGTGTTCGATGTTGTGTTGTGTCACAGATTATTTCATCAAATAGAAGTGTCATTTAGATAATACTATAACATTACACATTGCTTTTAGTTATTCAATCGTGGTATGATCCAGCTTTTCTTGGATTTTCTTGGACGAACTGGAACGAATACCTACCTGAAAGAATTTACTATTGTTTCTGATGATGTTCTGTATCCGTAGATTGCAATGGAATGCGATTGAATATTTTCCGAAAAAAGCAATATGTAACAACACACGGATTTGTAAAGCTTTATATTTAACATCTGTTGGAACAATAGGGAAGTTAGTAAACACGGTTTATTTATTAGTACAAAAGACTCTACATTAATATTTCAAGCAGTTTTATTGTATGAACACAATATAAAATGCTGAGATATTTTACCTCCTCTAAACCGTAGCCATATTATGAGAGTCGCCGGCGCCGGCGTAGCTCTCACGAATTTCGCGGCGCGGCGCCTGCGCGTGGGCGGCCTATCGTGTACCGCCATCACACGTACACTTGCCACCACACCTGTAACATCTCCCCTACATGAACCCTTGCAAATAAGGTTTAATTTCCTCTACCACAACCGAACAGTGAAATTCGTATGACGGCTCTTTGTTGCCTAGTACGTCTAATTAGTCAGTCTGTTTAATGCTGTACTCGCCGCAGGCATTTCACTATGCAATATGCAGTGTGAAATTGTGTGATTTATTGATATCTTATGCGTGTCATGGATTTTAGATAAATTACAATTAAATACCCAGTTAGGTATAGATATAGACCAAGTTTTGTCGGATCTTCGATAAAGACTTTTTGAATTCATAGGAGTTAAGGCTCCATCAATACGCCTACAACAATACAATAATATGTGTGTCAATACTTTATATTGACTGTCTGGCCAGTGGAGACGTCGTATTTCAACAGTCGTGTACAGATTCATCTGCCAGTGCTTATTCATAAGAATATTCACAAGTGACATTAAAACTCCTTGTATGACGTTTTTGTTCAGTCTCGTTGTCGACGGATACCAAAGAGTATATTTCGTTGAATTTATTGCGCTCGCCCGCGGTATCGTCTGCGTTGAATAGCTTGTATCGTGTGATATATTTTTCCTCAAACCGTCTTTTAACTGTTCGACTTGTCCACCGAGTGGCGTCTCGTGTTTGCTCTTTGTGTTGATATTGCTGGATATTGAACGTTCTACGAACGTCTTTCCATGTAACAATGGTACTTTCATTCCCTTGTACTTACAAGGGAATGAAAGTAGTAAAATAGTTGAAAGTTATCATTGAAGTTATTACGCCACTCGTCTGACTCACGCGTGAGGTCCTGAATCAGAAATATGGGCTGAAAAACGGCGGCACGATGGCGCCAGCGTTGAAATTAATCTGAATCGTGTATCAGCAACTTCCAATTAAAAAATGTTTATTGGAATTGAATGAAAGCAGGATTGTAACTATTGTGCTCATTGTAAGTAACGAAGCCCTCGTTACTTATCTCACACAAAATTATGACATTAATTTGAGAAATTGGTATGTGTCATGATATAATTTGTTTATTTATTAGAATAATATTGATGGTATCGGAACACCCACGTGTCAAATTACGGTTTGTGTAGGTATCGTTTCGCCGCCTAAAATTAACAAAGGTCCGTTGTTGCTACCGATTTGTCGCGACCGGGTGATTTATCTTCAGTAAATTTATCGCTCAATCAACGTCGTCGTACGCGCAAGTTCGCGCCGCCGCTGATTGGATTTCTTCATAATTACATCTTTTGACACGTACGCGCCAAGTTTCGTACTTCACAAGCCGGGGCATGAGATCGTGGGAGCACCGTGTAATCAGCTTTCTTGACGGTCTTGTTTTGATCTGATACCAAGGAAATATTGTTTAACAGAACTGATAGAATTAGTACTTCCGATATATCATTTTCCTGCTTGAAGTATGTTCATAATGATGCTCTTCTTTTTCATTTGTTTAGGAAACGTTGACTTTGATTTCGTCCGTCTATTTCGAACCTAAAGCACTCGCATAAAAACTCTATAGTGACGTAATGCGCCCTAGACTGACTCCAAAGCTAGTGCCCAACGTGTACGTCGTTACAAACTGCAGGCATCTTATCAATATAATAAAAGTTAACTCCATTAAAGCATTTCCAGAACCTGTTAGTTCTTCGCCGGTTGCGTGCGCCCTGCATATTTAAAGCAACGCGTTGAAGGGCGGAGAGTTTTAGCATGGTTTCGTTTACACGTCATCCGGTTGTCATGTCTGATAATATTTTGGTGGTTATTAACAGAGATCACCGTCCCTGATAGTGGCTGTATTACATTATTATGAACGCACTTAAAATTAAATGTTACTTGACAATTTTTCGTACTTTCATGTCCATTAAGGATTTTGGATGAATCTTCCGTCATAACTCATCATTTTCTCGCGTAGTATGTATCAGTTTTTCGGGATTACTATTTAATGCAATGGGTTTTAAATATAATATAAGTTAATTAATAGAATCAGTTATTCTCCGGCATTATTTGCTTTTCTGAACCCTTTGGCAAAGTCGTCACAGTTAACTGCAACTATGTCTCTTATCTTGTTTGTTCCGTGTGGTGCCGGACGTAAAAGTTTAGCACCATCCCATTTCTTCCCGTGGGTGTCGTAGAAGGCGACTAAAGGACTTACTAGAGAATGGGCAGCAGCGTTCTCTATGCAATTGACCACTATACTGCGATCGCCGACCCGTCTGCCAAGCGTGGCGATTATGGCAAAACTTCCCCTTTTGGGGGAGGCTTATATCCAGCAGTAGACGTCTTTTGGCTGATATGATGATGATGATTTCAAAGTGTTTAAAATTACATGGCCGCATGTTTTGAACATCACTGAACTTCCTTCCTTCAATGCAATCCATAATAGCTGTAATTTTTTATAAACTGTTTATAAATGTATGTCGTGCTTCCACAGATGTCGCACTTTAATCATCTTACGAGGTATCATCACCTGTTATTACCCCAGTAACATGCGTTAAATGATTTAGTTGAAAATGAACGTTCAAACACCGGTCTTGGTGGAGGCTCTGTGGATTTTTATGATTGCACTGTCATTGGCGCACAACGGGTGTAATTTCTCAAATAAGCCGACACACCTTCCAATAAAAATGTATGAAATATGCAGCAAATCATCTCAAACGAGGCGTTTATTGCATGTGAATGTTTTTTGAAAATAATCGGAAGGATATCAAAGTTTTTGAAAATAACCGCATGCGTTTATTAGCTCCACATACCTTTTTCAGAACATATTTAGCTCATTTATATCGCTTTTTTGGGTAGGTTTCCAATACGTTAGCGTATTAATCCGGATCCCGGAAGCACTCAAAACAATCCATTTGCATTCTGATCGCTGATATATTTATTTTTATTTTTATTCTGTTCCGGTCAAGCTAAAAGGTTCATACCATTACTGGTAATAGGTTGCTTCATAATTCCGGAAGAACAATCTCTTTAATTGTCATAAAATACAATGTTGCTTGAGAGATTTAAGCTCGTGCGCGGACGCACAAAAAGAATACAATTAACTTTTAATTTCGCAACATCCGAAAAGCGATGTCTTGTAGGGTGACCATTAAGTAAGGAGTTATCTTGAGGTATAGTTACGAGTCGCGTCCTTCGGCGGCACACAAATTGGCATTCCAAGGCTGAATTCACTCTATTTTAAGATTTTGCGTTAATAATGAGAGCATTATCACACTGTTAAATCCGCGTTGCAGCTCAATTTAAATTCTTATCTGCAAATATACTAACGAACCCGTTTCGGCAATGAAGTGTTTTTGGCTTCGCACTGACAGTAAATAATCAAGATACATTGAAAAGTTACATACATTTAACAAAAATGGCTTATTGGATACAACGAATGTTTTTTTCGGATTGTTGATTTATGGTCTCATATGATTTATTGTAATATCTTAATTTGTGTATTGTGTTATTTGCAACGCCTGCCTTTTTTAGCAATTTTCTTTGAGAATGTAATAAATAATTGACAAGGAATATGCAATTGTATTCGAGAAAAGGGTGTCCAATCAAGCTCGCGTTACTTGAAAGCTTTATTTAAGTTCATGATTGCGACTCGTGTGCTAGCGTTTCAAAATAAAAAGTCATTTATTCAAACTAGGCTGAAAGTCAGCACTTTTTGAACGTCAAAGTTACATAAGACAGCCCTCCATAACGCGCGCCCTACACCACTTCCTACTGCTATAGCTGGGAAGAAGAAGTGGCGCAACAAACTCTCCAGCAGGCAGGTTTAGCCCATGCCACTGAGTGATAGAATATTTGAGTTATATTGCAACATAAAAGTTACATGACGCAGCTATTAAAAAAACAAATACTAAATCGACTATCGAAACGATAGTTTGGAAAACCAGAATTAAAGAGGATATATTATTATCCTTGAGATACGATAAAAGTCCGCATGACTTTTATACACAGTCATAATCGATTTAGAGGTGTCTGGAAGGGGTTTTCATTATCCCATAATTTTCCAAACGTTGGGTTACACGAGGAGTATCATCGCTGCCCATCACGCCACCCAGTACGTTCTTAAACTGAATTTCGGCGCGGTGGTCGCAATTAGGCGCGATAAATGCCCCCGACATACGATACGATACACCGCCTTTTCATTCGATTAATCGGTCGAAACGAATACGGAATCCCACTTTAACAGGTCGTACCTTTTAGTTTTTTATGTAGCACCTCGTGCGATATTTCGATATTTATCTCAGCTTGTTCTCGTATGATCTACAATTTTTTTATCTTAGTTGTTTAAAGCCAGTTGGTTTGACTTACGATTGCAATTATTTTTTGGTTAACGATCGCTACTTGAATGTTACGGCGTAATAATTAACATTGAGAAGGTGTAAGTTCCGTTTATTTCTAGATGGGCTTGCTCTTGGAAATCTTAAGTTAATTGATCATATTGAAACCCCTATGTTTCTTAACAAATTTGGCTTTTAAATTAGTTAACAGCTAGTAGTATACGTTTTTTCTGTATTGATAGAGCCCGCATATGTAAGAAGTCAGCCACATATCAATTATTATGACACCAAATGCTTTTTTGATCATTACTCAATTACATTGTTAAATTTTATGTCTTACTCTCAATAACGAGGGTCATATATGTGACATCAATATCGGTTGAGTGTGGTTTATAATATGTATAAACCAACGACGTTTATTTTATTGTGTTTAGATTATTGTATGAGTAAGAAAATGTTATAGGCATGTAAGAATTTTAAAACGACACATCACGACATCTTTCGGTACACATGTCTCCATAATAACAGAATATAATTAGTAAAGGCACGAACAATTCTTAGACAGGTCACGAATTTGAATGAGTCTACTCCACCCTTTTTAAATCTACCGCAGCAGTCGACTCGGTGTCAGAAGAGAACAAGTCAGTAACGATCCATAAAACAATACAAAAAGCTCAACCATTACAAGGCGACAAAACTGTAATATCAATAGAACACAATGGGAACAATAGTTACCCTCTGTCAATTATGCCATCATTACCATTGGAATAAACGACGTAACGGATCAGATGATTGTCAAAAAACAACATGATGACAAAGCAAGGCGGCCACGACTGCATATCGCGACATATACAAACAAAAATAATTCTTATTTACCAATAAATAAAATTTCTAATTCCTCCGAAAATCTAACGATGATCTTGCATATTTTAAAATGTCGAAACAGTTACCCTATAAATGATTTATAGACCGCGGCGCC
Source organism: Polymixis lichenea (assembly GCA_949091785.1). Taxonomy (NCBI): domain Eukaryota; kingdom Metazoa; phylum Arthropoda; class Insecta; order Lepidoptera; family Noctuidae; genus Polymixis; species Polymixis lichenea. Next base: position 8,157,314 of record OX420942.1, read on the forward strand.
GTCTTAATTTTTGTCACTTAACAATGTACAATGTATCTGAATAATTAAGTGTCGCACGCCGGTTAATAAGTTTCTTTGTGCATTGTAATTAGGCGATTATGAAATTAGAAAGATGATGTGGTTGAGCCTGTTCTACCGGCTATGTTATTATAGTTAAAGTTATGCCGTGTGCATCAAGCCACTAACTAGGCATGATTATCAGTATTTGATTATGTTGTTTCATCTGCATGCTGCGCCAGTGCCACGTGAATTTCAAGTAGCTAGTATTACTACCGTGGATCGTCGAGAGAAAGTCACAGAAGTGATTTGGTGTTTGCACCGTGATAAGCTGCAACAAGCTCTTTCCTGTAACCTCGTAAATTCTATTTGGTATCGGCTCAGATTCGTACCCTGAACATTTCATTGAAATATAATACTCGAACTTTAACGTTGACTCACCCAAAACGTTTCAATTTTGCGAAATGTCTACATGCTTTTGTGTGTCTACTTTGTGTTGTTTTGACGTTGTTCAATTTGTACTATTATTCATTTTATTCAAATCTTGATACTTAACTTCCTTCCTTGACGTGATCAATTTACTGTCTACTATTTACTAGTGAGTCTACATCATTATTTAACATATTCTGATCACTATCGTATGATTTGCGAAAGCTCCTGCCACGCCGTTTGGATTCTTATTATTTATTAATATAGGTTGGCTTTTTGTTGTATGGGCTCTGAAACGTATTTGCGATTATTTGATCCTCGCATTTGTCAAATATGATCGAAGTGTGCGAAGGTGTTATTCGTTTTGTCGACACGCGATCGTGAGATAAGTCCGGAGCTTGCCACTTGTAATTTGATGGGAGGTCCTCGAGCTTTAACGTTTTATTTTTGTAAACCACTTGTACTGTTTATGCAGTGGTCTGCTTTTTTACGATAAATTGATTTGAGCGATTTACAATCTGGTTGGCAAATACTCATTGAATATGAATATGTTTTGTAATAATATAACTTACTTGCAGGTACGTTTCAGCTACCGCGATTATTTATACAGGTATTTGGCCGGATTCGTTAATAAATCAAGGCAGACACTGGCAACTTGGATACAACCATTACGAGGCTCGGCATAATTTATATCAATTTGATAATTTAATGTGATAAAAATCTTGTATATTTCACTTTAAGATTTGCTTATCTTCAGATGAATACATCTCAATACCGTCACGTCTCCCCAGGTGGTGATCCTCCCCCCTCCGTATTTGCAAATGTACGTACATGTTGTATGTCGTAAAAATGACAATCTTACATTTATTGCATTGTAGGACACATGTAAGTAATGTCTTGTCGTGTTGTATGGTTTTTGTCAGCGGGCAATCGGCGATTTATCGAACCGCATTGTTGATTATTTTATTAACGACTTTTTTCGATTGCGTGAACGTTACTCGCAATCACAACTTGAATCGCCGCGCCACATGTTCTTCTGTTGAGAGGCTTGACGAACCAATCTTTATCACGTGTTATAAATAGCTCTTACTTTTGCTAATGACGATGCTATAATACCAGCTAATTTATGAAACATGGTTCAGTGGTTTCTGTAGTCGTCTCTAACAATTACACCTGATCACAGATGAATTCTCATCATTCACGCTCCGTATTGATCTCTCGATCAATACGGAGCGTCGACATAACTCCTCATTGTCATTATTTATTTCACCTGCTGTAAAGTACTAAAATATGGGTACAGTCTGCAAAGAATATCTAATTAAAATTCTACAATAAAATTTGTGCGTTTTGAACTATCTGACAGCTTACTGTATGTCAATCTACCTTAGCAATTTCTTGCGACAACCATGAAATTGAATTCGGGTGGCCAATACTGACTGATCTTTGGGATCACACCGCAGGATCAATATAATAATTACTATCGCCAAAACCATCAACAAAATGAAATGTCATATTTAAATACTGGTAAGTAAATATATTTTATTTTGTTGACGTAAATCGAAGGTAGAGCCAATAATGTAGGTGCGTATCGGTGCGAGCAGATCCAACTTGTGATTGAGAGTTACGATTGTCATTAATATCGTAATGGAATCGATTTATGATCGAGAATCATCTCATCGATTTTATTGCTCGGTCTGTACTGTATGTAATAATTCTAAATACATTCGAAGGCAACCCTATTACAGGCTTCTAATTTGTAATCATGTTGGCGATGCGTAATGGATTTTTGTTCGCTAGTTATCGATGAGAATATCGATTGCTGAGTTCATATAAGTCATGGGATATAATTTTTAATAGCTAGATCACAGTTCGATCCTACAGTCGATAATGAGAGAGTAAATAAAGAAGGTATTTTGCCGTCACCCTTTCAAAGCTCTCATTATAAGTGGTTTGCCACAGGGTAGTAAAATCAAAATTGCGTCGTTTTTCGAACGCTTGTATGGAGTCAAGGTTTAATTTTGTGTGCCACCGCATTTTTTACATTGATATTCGCGGTTTCAATAAACTCCTTTGTCCAGACTGCGTTTTATTTGTTCCGGTGCTTTAATGTTAATTGGAAATCGTGGTAAGTGCACCCGATGAGGTCGCGTTGTTTAAAGTATTGTCGGACGTTTGTTTTTGTTGATTCGACAAATTCTCCTGTGATTTCCCTTGCATTTGTTATCTAATAGTAACCGAGTGGTCGCCCAGGGGTCGAAATTCGACTATGTTTTTTATTAATTTAATGTATTTCTAATGCATTATTATATAAAAATATTGGCTTTTTGCACTCCTCCAAATAAGCTTTAACTGTACCAAATTTCTATTTTCCTCCATCGGCGTATTTTGAAATCAAAATCTGACCGTATAGTTATATTATCCACGAAGACAATCTCTAAAAGCAGTTGTGTTCATTTCATTTATTAATTTGATGAAAGATTAACTTGGTAAAGCATCCCACGTATTCTTAATTTATTGCGCATATTTACATTCATATGTTTGTCAGGCTGTTAAGCAATTAATTAATTGCACGATTGCTTTTCGGTACCTCGCCGAAACGAAGATGTTGGCGAATCATTTTCGGCGACTTTCACATGTCACCGATTAATTTTAATCGATCACATAAAATGTTATTAATCAAGGAACAGTATTCAATATTTATGTATACTTCTCCGTATCATAACTACATGGATTTATTTAAATTGCCGTCTCTTAATTTATAAAGGCCACCGGCGAATCCAAATTGAAAATTAACCCCATTTAGACACACCTCCTGGCACTCACTATTTTTTACATTCTTTTTTACATCGTGTCAACACCGTCGATAAATTATGACCACTCTAACAAGCTATTATTATGGACCCTGACATTTTATTTAAGGTAATTTCGGGCAAAATTGAAAATTTTCACCCAAAATTTTTGCCCTGCGGTGCATCGGGAATGGGTTTTTGAGATTTATGTCCAACGATTTTAGACTTATTTAAAATTCTAATTCATTGTTTATTCTGTCGATATAAAATCTTATCGATTTCTTGGAATGGTTAACTGTTTAAATATCTGGTTCGATACAGCTTAAAGTCTTAAACGGTGACGTTTTCATGTTATTAGCATACTGATTTTTTATTTTAACCAGTGTCGTGTGTCGAAAAGTCCCAAAGTGGATCGAGTCAGGTGGCCCTCATTGGGCAAAGGTCATTGACACCGGTCAGGTAGGGCCAGTAGATGATTGATCTGCTCCCTTATCACACGCCGTCGCCTACGTGCGGCGTTCTCAAAGTCACATTGTCTTCAACCAGAGAAGCGTACGCTAATAGCACTACATCTTTGCCCAAAATACAATCTAACATATATCGTTAATTTATTTTACTCTATGTAAACATTTTTCGTTGTTACAGAGCGTTCAGACATGGAAACAGGAGATTAAAGAAATGTAAGAAGGTATTTTTTCTTCATATTTTTACTGGATACAAGAACCGCGTAGTGATAATTTATTTATTAGCGAAAGTGTGGATAGCACAGATGAAATAAATATTGAAAATTAACGTCAGTTACGAAGTTGAGATCAATTTCATGGATATCATTTTACGTTTCCAATTTACATTTGAATGCAGTCCTTAATTCCATTTAATTAAGATTCAATTTAAAACTTTAATAATGACGTTGCTGTAAACGTGTGGCGCCATCTGAATGTGAGTGGACATTTTGTAAATTGAAAAACTGACAGTTTGCAGTACCTAAGTGGCTCCAATCGGGACCCTTTCACTGTAATCACGATGAGATAAATCAATTTTCAATATTTTCAATAACGTTCAGTGTGACGTGACATAGAGCTTTTACGAATATTTATTTATGGTTAATTTATTGATAAACTCTGGAATTGAACTTCAGTCTTATGGATTGAAGTCTACATAAACCTAAGCTCTAATCAATGGAGGAAATTGAAGCGCTTGAATGATAGATGAGTGGATTTTCAAGATTTATATCAACTGAGGGTTGATAATTCGCTGTGTTTTATTGTTTAAAGAAAAACTTGGTAAAACGCCATAATTATGCAAATGTTTGCCGACGTGCAGTAGGTAGGCCGGCGCCGCAGCTAATTTAGAAAGTTATTTTTATATTTAAACTGTTGCGTTGAACGATTTTCTTCAAGTTATTTATTTAACGCCGACGGGTACACAGTTTTCTGTAATTGGACATTATTTGGGTTTACTCCTACGTACCAATCCGTCATAGTTTCACGTACCTGTTGTGTAGGCATTACACATTCTAAAATAACAATGTTGTTTTTTTTTCCTTTTTTGCAGATGGGACGTGCCGGCTCTACTCCAGAAAGTTGCTAAATTGGGAGCAGTCATAGATCTGACGAACACATCCCGTTACTACAATCCTGAAGTATGTACCCACAACATTGCGTGCACTAAAATCAATCATCTCAGGTCCCTCAAAATACCATTCAGACACCAATCTACGTGGTCTTCACATGATCTGACCAAGACTATGTCTGGACTTTTAAAGATACTGTGAACTCAAGAGTTTGTTTCGACCTTTCTTCTCAGATTGGTCAGATAGGAATGCCGACGTTATCTAGTTATGAAAATATGATTGACGTGTAAAAAGTGTTTGTACAAACCTACAGAAATAAAATAATTTATCATTCATCATTCAATACGAGCTATTAAAAATGACATAGTAGTAGAACAAAAAGAGTACTCAGGCACTTTCGCACATGCCGCATACCGAAACCGACATCTTAGTTCCATAAACATTCCTCGGTCGGTTGTTAATAGTAATGAAAGGTAACAACCACTCTGCACTAACAAATGTAAGACAACGTGTAGGGCTAGTTACGACTCTTACTTGTTCGGATAGCGCCCGTAGGAATCTCGGCCCGCCCGCCATGTGTTAGAATACCGGGAAGCTATAAAATTATGTTCAGTTTTACGATTGAAAGTCACATTTTCCAGTACGAGGCTTTGTTCGTTCTTGCGTCTGATTGCCTGGCATTCATCTTCTAGCATAATCCGATCGTAAAATATGGTTTCCATGGAGCAGTTGACTCTTAGCCCGTTGTAGTCCAAATCGCCTAACGACATGCCCACAGCTAAGGCGTTACCAGGCCTTTATACTCGTTAATTTATAGTTATGCTGCAAGTTTCATAATGTTTTGATGTAGGTGTTAATTGAGTGATGATAGTTTGAGCCGGCTTTGGCTACTGGCAAATCATACCCCTGGTTTACTTGATGACTTATGCACTAGATTATGTACAGACACAGAGACGTAAATGTAGGGCTCGCAATTTTCGTGAATCGTTAAATTGGTGATTGATTTCTGGCTCTGCTGCGATAGTGGAAACGTGTTTTAATGTTCGGTCGTTTGACATTGATCAAACTAGCTGATTACTGTTGAGACTGGTGCCATAAGGTCCAACACTCGGTCTTCGGCGTAAAATAATCGATTTTTCAAAGGTAGTTCTAAATAATAACATAACTCCTTGTTTCCCCAAAGGTGTACCTATAGTAAACCCACAATTCGCCGGTTATGTTTCAAGTCCCATGTAATAGGGGGCGAGCCTTTTGCCATCGACTGGGCACAAATCCAGACTCCGGGCTGCTACTGAAAAATTCCAGGTAGAAAAACCCATTAACACTGCCCGACCTACGAATCGAACCCAGGACCTCTTACTCAGCAGTAGTGCTTGCGACCACTAGAGCAACGAAGTAGTCCTAAATAATCCTAAAGCAAACAAAACGGTACGAAACGAGTAAGTCGCTACGAACATCATAGAGACAAGCCTGCAAGTCGACAAGGCGGCAAATTCTATGAAGAATATCCGTCGGATAGCTGTGAACGCCGTAAAGCTAGTTGTGACACACGATTGTGACTTGTTGGCCCATTATCCACACTTCAACGCTCATCGTAATAAACGTTCAGGGCTCTCCTGATACATTCGTCGCCATTGTGATGCCCATGGTGCCTTGCTAATGTGTATGACGAGTGGGCAGTGTGCCCACCGTTATTCGATTGTCGGGTGTGAACATTTTGCTGGACCTCGAGTAAGAGGTGAACGGTATGTACTTCATGCTTGAGATTTTTAAGTCAAAGGGCAATGTTGTGAGACAGATTTTTAATTTGATTTTATTGTGAAACACGGTGCGCTAAATACTGCAGGATCTGGTTAAAATCAGCTCAAGACAAAAAATCGTGAAGACAGCTTTCAAAAGCATGGCGGATATTGAAGTGACTGAAATTTTTGAACCCTTTTATACTTAACGTGAAAGTGAGTCCGGCAGTTTTAAATACTCGTTGATATACCATCTGGCATGTAAATGACAGGTAGTAGCGCATATCACATAGCGGTGGTGCATATCTTTCCTCGACCTTAGTACACGACCATTAAACTTATCAAAGTCGTCTGTCAAATCGACGGCTGGTTAACTTTAAGAGGTACAAAGTTCATAAACAAAATGCTAACTTTTGCCAGCGGTTTCGCACGCATGGTGGTCGAAATTATCGCATAGGAACGTGCTGCCGGGATAAAAAGTATACTATGTATTAATCCAGGCTATAAATGTATCTGTGTGCTAAATTCCATCCAAATCCGTTCCGACGTTTTTGCATAATTGAGTTATAAACATCCAAACATCTTAACGTCTAAGCATCCAAACTTTTACATTGTAATAGTAGTAGGATAGTCAATATTCAGTTCAAAAGTGTTGAAGGTTACGCAGACAGGCACACAAATCACGCAGTTGATTGGAAGAGGCAGGCTAGCATCACGCGTCCCGTCGCTTCGGGGCACGAGGCTACGACACCCTTCAATGTCGTGTCGACGCTTGACAGACGTGTCATATTGACGCCTGCAGCTTAGCACGCACCATAGTGATATGTGTCACAGGACTTTCTCGAATTTTTTGTATGAATTTCGACAAATGAATCGAGTTTTGTTTTGTCACGGTAGAGTATTTCGAGATGATGAATTAGGAGGAAATATATGGCAGATCACCGAAGAGTTAACCTAAATATTCTATAGTATTAGACTTGTAAGAGTATGATTAGAATTCACAATAAGAAGATTCATTCCAACTTCCAAATACATTTGGTTTATTGTAATCTTCATTAAATGAAGTGCAACTAATCGCTCACCAATATGCCAATGCCCTCATAAATTCCATACTGATGTGCTTAATCAAACATCTTATTCGCTTTATATGTCTAATACATAAGAATTATGAACTAATATAAAATAAGCTATTAATTAAGCCGCTATGAAGTTGACTAGTTTAGATTTCGACACCTCTCTAATCTGATTGGTAATTGTCATCCACTGACGTCTAGTGACTCTTCACTCACTTCATTATTATTTGCCACGGATTAGTAAGTGAATGGAGTGCTCAGACGTATACTTTTGTAATGAATCCGATTTGTAGAGAGATCAAAATAAAGTAACCACTTTTTAGCAACACAAAAACATAAACTCAAGCCTTTTCCCTTGGGGTAGAAAGAAACTACGGAATGCCACCTGCTACGATCCTTACATACTCCTTATGCTTCGTTTACGCTCATAAGTACATCAGAGGCCTTTGTGTGAGTTTCATTTAACCATCTCGATCAAACGCTTCGAGCGCGTTTGGTTCTCCGATTGGCCCTGGATTGGTGACGGACCAATCGGAGCGCCGAACGCGCTCGATGCGTTTGATCGAGATGGTTAAATGAAACTCAGACTAGGGCCACAGGTCTATTACGCACGCCGGTTGCGAGCCACTAGCCACTTTTAAGCTTGTTACAAATCAAATGTGATAAATATGAAAATTCTAATACAAACCGTCCATATAGTGCAAGTGAGAGATGACGACTGATAATGATGATGAAGACTCAAAAAAAGATGGCGATCACAGGGGCGTATCAGTGTCCTTGTGATCTAGCTCGGTCGCTGTTCCATGCATTATTTCTCCACTATCTACTGCTTCTATGTCACAAAAACCATCGACTGTTTCATGCTCTACTTACATTCTATAATCTCATTATTAAATACGTATCTTTAATAACACGATCATTTGAAACCGGCTTAAAGTAATGTGTACTTAACTTTTCATTTAAATTCTTGACCCGTGTTTTGGCGGTCCGTTTGACGACTTTACAAGTAAATTTTATTAAGGTTTATTGATTTTTGGAATTTACGTTATTTACGCTGTGCCTTCTGCTAAAGATGTCTTGTCGTTGTTGTTGTCTTTAAAATAAGTTTGAGCATAAATAATTTTCATATCTACCTAAAATAATATCTTTCAATATTTCAAGCAAAGCATCGGTACATTCAAAGGTGTAATTCATTACTATGTAAATAATCATTGGTTTCTTTGTTATAGGAATTACTATCGAAGGGCGTACTACACAAGAAAATTTTAATGCCAGGCCGCATAATACCTCCCGAGGACAAAGTGACAGAGTAAGTCCATCTTCCCCGCCGCTGTTTACGTGCGATTAATCGCGCTCTCTTGTAAGACGTCTTGACGACGACGCCGAGCCTTTTTAGCTCGCCCAAGTAGAAGATGTATCTCACATACACATACATACAGGTTCCAGACGTAATCTTTATCTCATAAACCTTTGAAAGTCAGGCATTGAGAAGTGACGTAGTATTTGTTGTGTTAATATCGAACCGTGACAATATTTTATACTGAAATATAGTAGAGATTGTGCGTATCGACATTCTTTTAAAGGCTCTCGAAAACCATGGGGCGTTTAAAATTATTGCAGCTCTAAAAAAGTTAAATGCAGAACACTAAATACTAGTGATTGATATGGACTCGATTCGACAACATTTCGCCTAAGGATGATACGGCTTAACAAGTTTACACTCCCCTTATACGGTGGTGTGTAAATCAGAAACAGAACAGCTATCCATCAAAGCGCGGAGTTATCGTTTTGCATTTGCGGCGGATTTTAATTTGAAGCGTTGGCGCCATTCGTAGGCCGAATATGGGTAATGTTATAAATCTACGCGGGATGCGTGGGCGGCGCGGCGCGCGCGCCTAAGGGCCGCCGTCGACCTGACCGGTGTCGGTAGAGGTACCTATTCTCGTATTCAATTGAACTTTTTCACATCTAGCGCTTGTGTCGATGGCGTCTGCCTCCCACGCGGGATCCGATGCCTTTCGGAATTTGAAAGGCATTTGTCGCAGCAACGATGCGTGTGCTCACGTTCAGCAGTTGCCCGGTTGTCCCCCTGCAACTAAAACACACGCCGTTTTATTATGTCGTAAACTTTGACACTATCGAAGTAGTCATATTACAGAAATTCTGTTAATTGATGTGTTTATTAAAATAGGTACTAAATATCGTAATGTATTCTTTTTGGTATTCGATGGTGACATAATTATTTTGTCATGGCAATAAAGCTTAAGTAGAGCTTGCATATTATAAAAACATAATTGGATCTTTGTCAGTATTTTCTAGTTAATTTCATTGATATAATCTGTTTATTTATGAGCAGCTTTTAAAGTCCAGGTTTTCGTCTTTAGCATTTTTCCCTGCATTATGTGTTGTTCAGTATTAATTGTCCAGAAAGTGAATCAGAATGAAATACGAGCAAATCAAACTACCTATCAATAAATAAAATGATTTGCTTAGCTTTAACTCCGAGATTATCTCGATCATTTGTCTGGTCTTTTGTTCGGCGCTGCGTCCCATCGTCGGCCGTCATACACATAAATAACCATCGGCATTTCTAAGATAGTTCGCTGTTGTTATCAAGGTGCGGACTTGGCATCTGTTTGTCAGTTAACGTTCGACTAATGCGCCACCCGTGTAGCTACTTTAAATCTTAACTAAAAGGCACGTCGACTTAATGACAGGTCTATCTGTTATGAGAATAGGATACTTCGGGGAGATTCTCGCTGTTCTAAAGTAACGTTTTCAGTTTTACACAAAGCGGAAAAAAAATCCAGTTGATAAGGAAGTTGATATTTTATAGACAAAATTGGAGTCGTCTTTTATCTTGCAAGTTAAGCTAAGTAAGTGTAGAAAAATCAAATAAAAAACAAGTTAACCTTAAATATTCTTTATGAGTAAACTCTAACTGAAAAGCCGTGATTTGCATCACACTGCAATTTAGTTTAGACAGGTAACGTCGGGCGAGCAAGAGAACTAATAAAACGACACTATTATTTTATTGTAATAATAAATTGAGGATAAATATATTGTCATGAGACCTTCATTTATACGACCTTTTACTGAACGGAGATGATCGGACGCGCGTTCGTAATGATGCTCGCGTGCTCACCCGGTTCATTTATCACGGCTGTATTTTTACTTGTTTTCCATGTCGACTGTCGACAATCATGTCGTCATTACAAACCCGTTCGTACATATCACCCCGTCTATAAATTGTGAACACCGCCGGTGGTACCGATTGTCCGTTTAATAGATTTTTACTGCTCCGCTTTTAAGGGTTTTATTGTTTTGACGATTTATTCGCTGTTACCGATTCCTCTCTACGCCCATTACAGGCCTATTTTCTGGGAAGTTGGTGATAAAGTTAACGTTTCACTCGACAATAGACGTATAATCATTTATAGAACTTTACTGTCTCCAAAAATGCACACGATGAAATACGAGACTTGATACACCCACAGCTAAAGTCATCGCTTGATCCAATATTGATACGTCAGATTCTATGTCATTTATACTTGTTAAATCCGCTTCTGAGCTTTTTTCGCCTTTGTTTTTTGTTTGTGATAATATTAGCGCATGATTGAGACTTATAACGAGACAATTTAGCATAGTATCTATTAAGTAATTTTTTTATTTTTAGTCTGTTCAATCACGGTTGGGAAAACCGAAAAGAATTGGACTTTGACCTGGCGTCTAATAGACCCAAGTGCTGTGACATCAACCATGGATATACTTTGCATGTATACAGTAATCAAACATTATATCTGTGATGCGTGTGCAAAAAGTTCGTTTGACATCATCGCGACTATAGACAGCTTCCAAGAAATTTTGATCTGTGGTCTGGGCGATTCTCAAAGACAATAGACTCTTTTACCTTAATGATACCTCAATAAAGTATGTCCACGTACGTACCTTACGAGCTGTGAGCTCGTTTATCGCACTAAAGGTGTTAAAAGTAAATTCTCACGTTGTTGACTGTTTGTCTAGTAAGAGGCCAGTGTAAATCAGAGTAAGATAGGAGACTTCCGAGCGTGATAACAAACACATAAATATAGAGACCGCCAGCCATTGTCCAAATTTACTGTCACTAACCCATTCTACTAACACTGTGAACGGTTATTTTTCTCTAACCGTCCGACGATAATGTGGTGTTGAACGTTGAATTATTGGTGTTTTGATCAACGGCGACAGATATAATTACTAAGCAGTTTTTACGACTGTTCTTCTCCTTAAGAACTTATCCGTTCAGCTTTTCTGTTCTTCTAAAGAGCAGTGAGTTAACCGAACAACGATTATTAGTAAAGCGTGTATTTAAAACATTAACGTTAGGCTGGTTATGTTAATGTCGTACTATAGTAATGAACGCGATAAGATCTATCAGAGCTATCGCGTAGCGCCAATTACACGTGGCATGGCATACCAGCAAACAATATTTTCTCCTTATATCAATATTAACTTTCATATTTACTACGCTATTCATAACTTGCCCAACTATAATAACATAAATTCTATAGTAGATTGATGAAACGAATTGCCGATTTTCTATAATGTCCGTAATAATGCTAATAACTTGTCTATTACAAGTTGTTGAGTGTAATAGCTGATCTAAATATCGACAATGTTCGAGTATTCTTTATTACATAGTGTGGATAATCATTTGGACCACACAGAAAGGGTATAATTGAGACATTGTATGTATTATTATATAGTTGTCCTGTTATTAAACCTACTTTTATGTACTTGGAGTTGTTACGAAAGTTCTCGGTTGCATCGTACTCTGAGTTAATTAAACGCTTACGAAACCCAGTACATGATTTGATTAGAACGTGCCCTTGTTTTAATACAAGTAATTATTTTCTGGTCTCGGCGAGTAATGATGACAAGTTTGATGTATTTGAGCGACATTTTGTAGATTAAAATGTTCATTATACGTACAGGACAAATGTATAGACGGTAAAATGTAGTGTTTTAGATAATTATCTATGTAATAAGTTTAATAACATTTGTTTGAGTCTTCACAATAATTACATATTAGAATTGCATTTAATGTTGCTCTTGTCTGTTAAAATAAAAAAAAACAGAAGGGCTCCCAATAAAATACTATGTAGGTCAATCAACACTGATGAAAATGTTTAAGGATTTTCAGTAAATTGCTGTTTTTTCCATAATTTAATGTAACAACTAGTTGTCGCCTAGCAGCGTGTTCTTTTTTATGCAACTTTACTAACTACTTAACGATTATGATATTAGGGTATTTTATCCGATTACGATTCTTGTAAAAATTAACTTAGCAATAAACAAATGACAGTGCACACTGATTCACTTCATTAATATGGGTCGTACCGTACTTCCAACAAAAATTATGATCGCAATCTAAAAGATATCAAATGATCTCATCACGAATTATCTTCATTATGAATTATTCACAATAAAGATATGACTGTACTGTGCAATAATTACGCTAATTATACAGTCACAGAAATTCAAATGAATATAACGCTTTCTAGGATTCGAGTGCTGTAGTTAATTAATTCGTACTCACATGTGTATGGACAAAGTTTTGTGTAATACGAACATAATACGGTAGTTTTATGTGTCATTGGCGCCGTTTCTAATGATCTCGCTAATTAATTTGCACATCCTACATCTTTAATTGGTGACGAATCGCATTGTTGTGGTTTTATTATTATTATACTGATTACCATAGATGGATGGTCGGGTTTTCGTGTTTTGTTAGCTCTTCTATCTGGTTTATTAGTGTATTGTTGTAGGTTTTTGTTATTGGTTGGGCAATAGTCGCATAAAATCGTGTTTTTCTAACACTTTGAAAGTATGTACCTACCAAAACACTTACATTTTTATTTTGAAGCTTAGCAAGATTTTAATTAGCATCGTCTCAATTAAAGTTTTAGGATAAGGATACTAAGTAGTGAAGTAGTTTCACTACTAACGCTATCGTTGAATTTACAACGCAGCTGTTTATGTATTACTAGCTTCTGCCCGCGATTTCGTACTTCGACTTCGACTTCTTATAGCCCCGACGTACCTACATCGTCGCATCGCATCGGATCGCCCTGGCCACGCTGTTATTTCGTTTTCGCTTAGCGTACTTCCTTATTTTCTTTTTGCTAGGCTCCTAAGTGTACTAGCGTGGTGTTAAATAACCCATAGCCTGTCTTAAGAACCAGACTGTCAAATGCAAAAAGAATTTGTCTAATATGACCCCGCAGTGCCAGAGATTACGCGTTCAAACGAACAAGCTATTCAGCTTTATTATCTATACTTATATAATATACATATATATTATATCCATACTAATAATAAAGCTGAAGAGTTTGTTTGTTTGTTTGGTTGAACGCACTAATCTCAGGGACTACTGGTTCGAATTGTAATATTCTTTAATGTTGGATAGCCCATTTATCGAGGAAGGCTATAGGCTATATAACATCACGCTAAGACTCTCAGGAGCCAAGCGAAGAGGAAAAAGTCACGAATACGAAGTACTCGCACGGGCAGGCGTTTCGAAGCGACAGGGTGGGTCGGGGAGCAAGAAATTTGACGCGAACGAAGCCGCGAGCAGAAGCTAGTTAACATATAAATGTATAGCTAAATTAAACACAGCATTAATAAAAAGCTTCTGGATCTTATTTGACAATTGGAGTTAAATAGGGACGTGCGTATAAAGAATCACAATGATTTTGATTCGACTCATTAAACAAATAATCAGAAAGCCAAACCTTTAAACTTGTTTGTCAAACTCTCCTACAAAGATTAAGCCGTAATAATAACTGTGGTTAACTCGGACAGAAACGACTCAATATCACCGACATTAAAGTAATAATAACCAGTTTGTTTGGATTTAATCATTGTATTGTTGTGCCGGCGGCAACTCGGCTAGACCACAAATGAAGCAGGAGGAGGTACCTATTCTCAGAATCGGTAACAATAATCGCGACTATTGTCGTGCTTATGCCCGGGTTACACGAGGCTAGTTTTTCAGGCTAGGATACCAAGAGAGAACTGGTAAGCTAGCATTCTGCTTACTCGGGCCATTGGTGGGCTACTGCCTGACAGTTGTTTTTTTTTTTTTTTTTTTTTTGGGAAGGGCATCTCGTAGTTGACCTTGAGAGGCCGTGACTACTTAACCGGGCTTTCCTGTGGGGACTAATAGTTTTTAGGCTAAGAGCCTCCAGCCAGGGCTTACAAACTAAAATTAAAAACCTACAGCAACTGCGCACTGAGGGCACCCCCTGCGGGGTACGAGCCTCGGCTCAGGGAGTCACTTTCAGGGAGGGCAGCAAGTGGGGACAGGCTGGATCAATAATTTCTTTATTATTAGATCATGGGGATTTTAACTCTACTTGCTCAGCTTCGGCGCGGGCTGGCACTTCAGCGGGCAAGGGACGGTTGGGGGAGGATTCGTTTACTCGGGGTCTTCGCGAGGCGCGAGGACCTCGGCGGCGAGGTCGGAAACACGGTCTGTTTTTGTGTGCTGTGCTGGTGGCCCTACTGCTTTCTTGAAGAAGAGTGATGGGGTCATCAGGGTCGGACAGGACATGTCGCGGCCGGCGGATTTGACTGACTCTACTCGGGACATAATTAACGGCCTTCGCAATCAGTGGATTGCGGTGTTGCGCGGCGGATTCAAAGAAACGCTTTGAATTACGTTTTAGGAATTGGGCTATCGTTGGGATTTTAAGGTCGAGATGGAGGATCTCGTTCCTAACATACCAGGGCGAGCCTGTGGCTTGACGGAGGAAACGGTTTTGCAATGTCTGCATCCTATGGATGTATCGGGGCTTTGTGTGTGCAAAGACTGCACTAGCGTAGGTCATGATTGGCCTTATGCACGCCGTGTATATTCGCAACTTGCACTTGAGTGACAACTTGCTACGTGCGTTCAGAACAGAATGCAGCCTTCCTAGAGCGAAGGCGGCGCGTGAGCGCGCCTTCATAATGTGCTCATAGAAGGAGAGGTGCTGATCCATGATCACTCCTAGATATTTGGCTTGCTTCTTCCAAGGGATAGGCTTGCCAAACATGGAGATGGGCCGGGGGGGGGGTCGGGTCTGTGTCGCGGTTTCGAGAAGAGAACCGCTTGACTTTTGTCTGGGTTTACTTCGATCCTCCATTTTCTAAACCACGCGCCAAGAACATTGACTGCGGTCTGGAGCCTGGAGGATATCGCATCCTGACTGACCCCAGCGTAGTAAATGGCTGTGTCGTTTGCGAACAGTGCCAACTTTGCCAGTCTACGCTTGGGGATATCGCTAGTAAATAGCGTGAAAATGAGAGGGGATAGCACGGCGCCTTGAGGGACGCCGGCGCGTATGGGGTGGGGGGAGGAGATCGCTCCCTCTATGCGATAGCGAAAGGTGCGGTTCGACAAAAAGTCTCGAAGGATGAGTACGAGACGGTCCGGCACACCGAGTTTGTACAGCTTATATAATAAGCCGTTGTGCCAGACTTTGTCGAAAGCTTTCGCTATATCGAAGAATACTGCACCGGTCATAGAGCCGCGCTGGAAACCAGCGCTTATGTCTTCTACGATGCGGTGGACCTGTTGCACGCACGAGTGTTGGGTTCTAAAACCAAACTGCTCGTCGGGAATTAGGCCTTTCGTCTCGGCAAAATTTCTGAGTCGCTTATAAATAAGTCTCTCGTAGATTTTACCGAGCGAGTTCAGTAAACGCCGCGACACGAGCTACCGCCCCATCGGGCGGTAGCTCGTGGGCTCGGACTTGGGCTTGCCAAGTTTTGGAATGCCGATGACCGTGGCTTGCTTCCACGCCTGCGGGAAGATGAACAACATCTTGGGCTTGCCAAGTTTTGGAATGCCGATGACCGTGGCTTGCTTCCACGCCTGCGGGAAGATGTTGTTGCTCAAGGCACCATTGAAGATGGTGGTCAAGAGCATGATCATGTGGGCGGGCAGCATCTGGAGCACCCTATTGGTGATTCCGTCAGCGCCGGGGGCCTTGCGGGGTTTCAGACCTTTGATGATCTCGTGAACTTCGTCCGGGGTGACGAGAGGTATTGGATCATCAGGGTCTTCGACGGGCGGGAGGGAGGCTCTGCGTTCAACTTCGGCGTCCACCTCATCGAGGTGTGCCTGGTCTACTGGCAGAGAACTGGGCGTGCACTGGGCTTCGAGGCTCTCGGCAAGGCATTCAGCCTTGTCGATGTCGTCGAACGCGACTGTGCCGTCGGGCCTGGTCAGGGGGGGCATGGAGGAGACTTCTCGGGATTTGAGATTCCTCTGAAGTTGCCAGAAGGCTAGATGAGTCGGCTCTAACTCGCTCAGCATCTTGTCCCAGCTAGCGTCACGAAGCTCTTGCATGCGCGTCTTCACAGATCTCTGCAAATAGCGCATGTGAGCCTTGTTCGCATCGCAAGGAAAGTTGCTGTAGGCACGAACAGCTGCCTGACAGTTGAGGTCGGGTTGTTGTATATATCTGAGTCTCGTGGTAAACTCTGACTGCGCGATGTAGGATTTATATGACGTCCAGATTTGCGTAGCTCGCATGTGGCGTTGTAGATGGCGCCACCTCACTTTTTGTGTTTCAAGATATTTGTTGCGAAGTATCTTTTTCTGTAGTGCCGCTACAATACAACCTGGCTAAACCATTGCTTCGAAATAATCTCTAATGTCCTTAAGTAACTCTGAATAGAAAACCCGCCGTAATTTCGGCCGATACTACGGATTTCTTGCTAGTAGACCTCCCGGAAAGTAATCCAGGACATTATTTGTTTGCTATCTAGCTTGACCATTCGGTCTCGTGTACCCCGGGCATTATTAGACACGTTAAACCAACTGATTCACTATGCGTAATTAGGATAGTTTTTACGAGTACTCGAGTATTGCGGGACACGTAATGTGTGACTCAGTGCTGTTATGGCAAATGAGATGACTGTATGGGGCTTGCACAGGATGGCTAATATGTTAATAATTTTAATTAAGGGCTTTTGTATTCCTGGTTTTTGTTAGTGGGTGTTGTATTTTTAACCGCCTTCAAAAAGAAGGAGGTTATCAACTCGACATGTTTATATATACTTTTTTTTTAAATGTATGTTCGGGCATAGCTCCGTCATAATATAGACGGATTTGCAAAATTATTTTTTGTTCGAATGCGGTTTATTCCGAAATGGTCCCATTTAAATTTCGTATAGATCTGATGCGTTTCGGGGACAGGCAACGGAACTCTTCAAAAAATTACAGCAAACTAACCGCGATTGCTGCTATCGCATAAATATTTCGCATTGTTTTGACCCCAAGGATGATGAAATTTCGAATTGTGTGGGGTAGGTACTATAACTAAAAAGTGAAAAATAACAAACTATTTAAAAAAAAAACCACCGACTTCAAAAAAACACTACAAAGTGAAAAATTACTTTAATTTCGGAAGGCGGTGACAAAAAATGTAATAAAATACATATCGGAAGTCGGTTTTTTTTTAAAGTTTTAGGTGTAGTGGTTGATTCAGTCTCTGTTTCATTTACTTTGATTGATAGTCGGTAACAGAATACAGATTTAATTAGTTTTTCAGATCTTTTACAAACTGTGACTTGGTTTCATTTCATACACAACATACCACCTTGTCGTATCACACCTTGTTGACTTGAAGGGTTGAGCAGAGGTGTACATCCATATTTCGCTAGTTATGTTTAAGTCCCATGTGATAGGCGAAATCACTCATACCAGGCTCCGGGCTGCTACTGAGAAATTCCAGATAGAACAACACAATAACACTTATACCCGACCAGAAAATCTGGTTGGTTAAGTTTTTATTTGCCACAAAATCTCTTAGAAAATTATCGACTCGTGTAAATATGAAGAGCATTCATAGTTTTTGAGTAAATATGAAAGAAAGGTAATTCAGAGAAGTTGGGATCAGATAATATCTAGCTTTCATAATAAATCACATGCTTAAAGATGTTTTCATACAAAGTTTATTTTCCCAACCTGAACGAACTTGTGAAACTAATCATCTAAATCAAACATACGAATTAAAGAAAAGAATTCTAGTTCTATAAAATGGACTTTATCTGACAAGACTTAGGGGTGACCATAATAATATTATTAATTTGAAAGTTGGTATGTTGGGCACTCAATCTCGCAAAAACGGATTTGGATGAACATTGGCATTGGCACTCAGATAGTTTATAACCTGGATTTACACCAATAAAACTTTTTATAGCAGTAGCACGTTCCTGTGGGATAATTTCTTACCTCCACGCGGGCGAAAACTAGTTTTTTTTATATATCTGTGGCAACCACACCCTGTATTTGTAACTGTGAACTGTTTCCGGACCGTTTGCTGTCTCGCGAGACGTGAGACTGTCTCGACTATTTTAGGAGACAATCCTCGCACAAATAATGTGGATGACGTCACAGACTTCAAAATAGCCCCGTGCTACGTCATCTTACTTTATGTACTCGTATTTGCATAACGTCAAAACTTGTTCGAAATTGTTCTTTGGAAGAAAATATTGAATATTGATTTACTTCCTGTCCCAGTTAAAAAACGTTGCCTAGTTTCGAAAATCGTATTCGTGGTTTGATATTCAAGTCTTCTTCAAAATAGCTGTGAAGTTTTTGAAATTTCTAGAAATTAAAATATATTTTTCTTAATAATTTTCTTTTCTATGATAATATAGTTTACTTGTTATTTTCTTAAAAGGACTATATCATAGTAAGTCTTAAAGAAAGTCTCGGACTATATTTTAATTCTTTACTTCAATAGAAGTGATTCGATTTTATTGTTATTTGTACTGTTGTCGCCTTGATGGATTTTCTTTGTGTAAATCTTAGTGGTTTTTCTTTTGATAAGAATTGTGTACACAATGGGTGATTTTCAAAATGTAGGTACCGTTCACCAGATTACTTTTGGAGGAGATACTACATTATTGTAGCAGTCATTGTAATGTTTGTTGTAGTTTTTAGCTCAATTAGAAAATGATTGGTATGCCCGGATGGCATACCAATCATGTTTTTTTGCGATTTAGTAATTGTAAGGTCTCAGCAGTATATGTTACTCAATCATATTTAAAGAAAGGATCAAGAAAATAAAATTTTCCAAATATTTGGTCAGAACACACCTTTACCTCCATAATCCGCAGACACTGAAAGGCACGAAGGTTACTCTGGGGGCTATTCTGAAACTTTCTCGACGTAAACATTTAAGGAATGGGGTGTCATGGCTTTGTCCTGATTGAATGGCGCTACTTTTGACTATCACTCTTTTGTGATCGCTGTATTTGTCTAGGGATGCCACGACCGTCTTTGCAATATATATTTTTCAAGGAAACTATCGTGGGAAAACGCTATCTACGAGTAGATTCACGAACTAAATCTTTCCAACTCAGGACGTTTGTCATTTGTCATTTTTAATGCTTCCGCAAAACTTACTTCTCTCTGCTTTTGTTTATAACTCTCAAGTTAGTTATAATCGATGTGGATACTATACGAAAGCTTAGATTCTGTTCTCAAAAGAAACTTTCTATTACACTAGACAGATTTGGATATATCCCAAAATTATTTTTTAATGATACTTCTCTAAAAGTTCTGGTAACTTGGATTCTATCCAGATTAAAAGAGACAGATGACAACCCTACTCTTAGTATTCTGGACAATAGTATGACTAATATTTGTGGTGATATAGCTCCACTATAGTGGTCATAAAATTTTCAGACAGTTTTGCTATAAATATACACCGAAAGTGCCGTACTAATAATAAAATATTATAGCTTACTTCTAACTGAATACAACAATAGCTTCTTTACAGCGGTACGTTCTTATGATAAAATTATTATTTATTGGTTTTATAAGCTTTGTCATACTTAACTGTGGTTTTTATAACACTTAAAACCTAAACTTAATTTACCTACCCTTTGTTTAAACTTAAAATTACAATCTGAAAAACATTCTTGTTTTGACAGCTCTCGAATCTTTTAATTTTCGGTCATTCAATGAATGCTGCCACTATCGTCCCCTCGATCCACCATAAATATGAAATAATATTTACTGATACTATCAATTGGCAATCACGAAACGTCGGGGAAACACCATCAGCTCCTGCGATTTCCTAATAAAATTATTTCTTTACAGGTCTGTTACCACTTAAATGGTGTCGTTATTCCTGTTATTTCGAGACACTCATAAAATTTCCATTAATATTATATGTATCAAAGAATCAATTGGTTTTTGGCGCGAAATATGCTATTAAATTAAATCTTGGCATAACACTTATAGCGAATTTACCTTTTTGTGAGTAACCTTTGGCATTATTTGTATTGGCTTTATGTTTGTAATGCTAATACTTTTGTTAAATTATGGATTTGTTTTATATTAGGTCTGGCTGGGGTTTTTTTTTTTTTTTTTTTCTGGTTGGGAAATCATCAAATAACTTCTCCCGCTCTGGGTGGAGCGGGAGGGCGTGTCAGACTTTTACTGACTAAAACCCACCCGTGTTCCCTCAGTTGCCTGTGTGCCAGGGGCGGCGGTATCTCTTTCGAACAACCCGCACCCCCGGCAGGCATCGGCCCTTGCGGGCCCCTCTGTTGCTGCTGACATCTCTTTGAGGCCCGCGTGGAACACAACGCGCCGTCGACCCGGGCTTGGTCCTTACCGGACAGCGAGCTACCCATTACTCGCCGTCCGCAAGCCCGTGCCTACGGTGGCCGGGAATCAGCCTGGGATTCCCGACGCCCAGGGCGTCTCCTGCGAAGGCCACGGCTGTGAGGGCGCATGTACTGCATGTCCCTCACGTGCGCCGCCTCCCTCTTTGCGAGCATAACTGCTTCGCTGAAGGAGGCGACTGCCAGCCATGCCCTCTCGCTCCGTACCATGGCCTGGACCAGGGTCGGACGCGAGAGATCGCCGCCGCCGATCACCTCCACGAGGACACGGCGTTGCTCCGCCCAAGCTGGGCAGACCTCCACCGTATGCTCCACCGTGTCCTCTGGGCGATCTTCGCAATGGAAACACCCGGGCGTTTCCTCCCGCCCTATCCGAAACAGGAACCTCCCGAAACAGCCATGTCCGGTGAGGACCTGTGTCAGGCGGAAGGTGAGGACGCCATACCGCCTCTCAAGCCACTCCTCAAAGAGGGGACTTACCGCCGCAATCGCGGCGTGCCCAAGGTCTGGCTGGGGTCAACCAACACTTTGGTATAATTAATTTGATCCTTATTCTTTCTGCCATGTTTAATATATAAAAAAGTTATTTATTCCTCTTTGCTCTTTATAGTTTCTTGTTATTTAACTGAGTGACATTGATTTGTACTTATTACTATCACACACATCACATAAAACTGTCAATATAAACAGACTCTAAAGTAAAAATCCCAATCTCTTTATAAACTTTCCTTTTAACTTTCCAGATTTTTTATAGTCTTTTAAAGTATTTTGATATTCATAGCCATTAAATAATTTCATAGTAACTTTAAGTAATAAAGGTACCATACGGCGCTATTAATGTGAGAATATGTGAGCAAAACTATTTGAATGAGGTAACTATTTGAATTATATATTTGGACGAAACTTTACTCATTTAACTTTCTGTGGAATCTGCTATTGAATTATCGGTCGTAAGAGGAC
This sequence comes from Polymixis lichenea, assembly GCA_949091785.1. NCBI lineage: Eukaryota > Metazoa > Arthropoda > Insecta > Lepidoptera > Noctuidae > Polymixis > Polymixis lichenea. Next base: position 8,179,548 of record OX420942.1, read on the forward strand.
CTAATATTTATCTTCTTTGAATTAATTTAATTTTCCTCTAATGGACGTACATGAACAAATCTCAATGTATTACGTTATCTATTCTTCTTATGGAATTCTATAATAGCTTCTAATCACTCATGTTTCGTTCTGAAGACACACATAAAGTCCATCACGTCGCCGCGTCGCTAGTAACATGTAATCCTTTAATTCAAACCCCTGTCTGCAGTTTTCTGCCTTGAGGCACGACTACCACTTGTCGATAACTCAAGTGCTTCATTCGAAACGTGCAACTTATAAACCGATAGTTGCAAAATACTAGAACTATTAATTAGATTCAAAACTTCGGTGTTTAAACATTCATTATTTAACCATATATTACCTAAAGGACAGACAACTTGTTGGGAAACGTAGCATTAGTAGAACAGGATCGCGTGCGCATCTCGGATCAAGGCAATGTATCACTAGGTAATTACTTCGCGACGGCAGTCTGCCACCGACGGTCGTGCAGTTTGCACGCCGTAAACACGAACTTGATGACGTGAATACGATACTACTCCTGCATAAATTATATTCCAACTACACACAACACTAAAGCTTCATTAAGTTTATGTTCAAATCATTAAAATAGTTTTGATAGTCTCGTAGTCCTTCGTGTCTTCATCTTACATGTTTAATAACTTTGTAATATTAATGATCGGTACGACCTCACTGTCTCCACCGTGCATAATGAACCCATAAATCTCTCAATTACTCTCCTATTTGTACCAAGATCCAGCTTTTAGCTTCGGAAGGTCCTGCACTCCTGCTTTATTTGTCACCGGATGCATATTTCTGCTTGTATTTAATCCACGTCTGACCTTTGGCCCGTTGTTTTTCAACGTTGTTCTTAGTTGTGAGGACGCCCTGGATCGCATGGGAACCTCCTTGCTCCTTATCTCGCGTTGTATCAAAATGTCGCCTATTATCTCTGTTTGGGGCACTTTCGGCGCTTGTTGGGTACCGACACATAACGACGTGTACGCTCCTACCATGATGGATGCGTTCGCGTCGCGTATGTGAGGTCCGGTGTCTTGTGAAAGCATGTTTGTCATTTTCTATTCTACGCAGTAACTGGATTACTTGTTGGAATTTACTAATTTAAATCGTTGTATAACAGAGCTTTTTATAGGTTTCAATCAAATCAATCCGGAAGTTTTTTTGAACTTGATTCACTTTTGGGGCAACTGTGCCTAAATACAATGACAATGAGCCAGGAACAAGTTTGGAAATGTTGAAATTATAATAAATGTCGTTATTAATTCGCAATAAAATTATTACACAGTTTATACGCATATTTTATGGTCGTATGTCGTCAAACTCGTGTAATGGTCTTGTAAATTTGACATTTTATGGACTACAAAATTTTAAAGCTTATGATCTTTTTCATTAAAACCGCGGCTTATCGATTATGTTCGATTTTATATTTACTTCGAGCAGCCAGCATTCAGATATCATCAGGAGATTAATCAATGTAATCCGTGGGATTAGCATATTTATGTCAATTTACCTATTAAAATTTAATGCATTTTAATTTAAATTCATTATGCGTTAGTGATTGGCAAACATTATGAAACAGCAGAATCTATCTAAGTGGTCCTTTGTGTGTAGCCCTCGGTCATCTTCACGAATATTCCCGGTTAATGTCGGAGGGGCAATAATAATTGCAGCGATGCCTCCTGGTAGTAACATAAATTTTCCAATAAGGCAGTGGCACGGCAGTGGCACCGCGGCCGGTGTGCCATGAAAAATACCCGGATTATAACTCGGGAGCGATCTTACCGTACAGATAAGGCCGCTAGATATAAATTATCTCACAAACGCAAGACGCTACTAATATTAAATAAGAAAGCATGTAATTCACGTAGCTTCGATCTGCCGCTCGAGTAATAAAATACACAATTTTGACAGATTTTAAATAACGACGTCCGTGCTGGTCAGGAAATGCTTAGAAAGTTTGTATGTTACAATGTACTGCTTTGAAGTCGTTCAGTGATCATGTCGACCTTGCATGTGATTAATTGCAGCCATTTGTAGAACATTTCGTGTTTTGTCGTTAACATAAGTTTGTTCTGTTAGTTGTAAGCATAAATAAAAAATGACGTGCCATTATAGGATTAATAAGGATTATATAGTTAAGCCGAAAATTATCTCATATCTATATTTGTATCTAATATATTTGTCATCCTTGCTATTTCATTGTAAATTAATTGAATTAATTATGTAAAAAAAAATAAAGGTTGACGCACCTGTCCTACAAACTTACTTTTTTTTCTGTGAAGTATAACATATAATTTTTACAATACACAATATGTTACACTATTTACATAAAACATATCTTCAAACTCTTACATTTAATAACACTGACTCAGTTCAAATCCCTCTTCGTGACAACTTGTGATGTGTTGTAAAACTAATGATCTTAGATAGTTACAGTATTATTGATCCTTGTTCAAGTTATACTTAAATTATAATTATTTTAATTGATCTGTCACAGATATATTTTTTATGTATCTAAGGCCATGAGGTCAATGCGTAGAACTGAGTCTAAAACACGAAAAAGACTACCATAATGAATATAACATCATGACGATGATTCTGTATCAAGAATTGGATGCTTCTTTACCTTATTTGGTGTTAAAATTTGTACATTAATCAGTGTTGACAGTACCGTCAAAAGCAAAATTTACGTAACCAAGGTCCTTGATGGGGATATATTCGTAAAATTTGTTGAATCGTGACTTTATACACAATTAAACTGTTTACTCTTTGGCGCCACACGTCGCGGCTAGTTTCATTTGTAAATGTTATTAGAGTACAGATTAAATTTCACAGAATCACCTTGTTATCATAGTTCTATTTGAGTTTTAACAGCCATCGTTTTTAATTACTGTTTCATGGATCATTATTTTCCTCTGTTTTATGATTCAACAATTAGAATTGGTAGTTGTTTTTCCTCTCGTACTAGATTTTACGATTATGACATAACTATTATTATAAACTTACAATTTTACAGCCCATATTTATAGACATAAAATATTTGTGAAACAGCCATCGCCGCCATTCCAATAACTCAACTACGTGCTAAATGAAGAGCTCGTTTGCACCGTTTTAGATGTTAATATTGACGATGATGATAAACTGAATTGTAAATTTCGTTTGAATGCAACTAGTCGCGGCGCCGCTGTCGGCTCCCGTGTCGCTCGAGGGGAGTCTCTACAATAATTAGAAAATGATGGCGCTTAGTAAACGCCTGCAATTTTGCATGACAAGACTTAATCACCACGACCCTCGGCTGTCCGCAGAATTTCTTTAAATTCAAAACTTATACTTTACGCGACACATTTATTTGCCTGTGAAAAGAAAATTACGAGCCGAAATATCAACATTGGACCACCCTTGCAAGTTATTTAAGAAAACATTCCAATAATGCCAAGTTGGGGTTTGTCGGCACCCCCTCGTAGCAAATATTAAAAGACATTTGTTATGATGAAAACAAACATATTTCACCAAATAGGTCGAACTGGCAGTCCGGTCGGCAAAACGCCTTGTAATTCTGAACGCCCACGGATCGTGCGGTTTTAGGTGTAAAAAAATCGATTAAAGTATGGCGACACGCTGCGATCGATACATGATAATATTTCATCTGGTTCTTGACGGGTGCCGTAGATTCTATATTTTTGTGAAATTCAATTAAATGTTTTATGGTGGAATAACTGTTGCTACGTATCACTTTACATCGTTTTTAACTTTTATAGTTTATTGTATTAGGAACTACTACTGGAATGTGGAGAATTTACCTTGTAGTCCAACCCGTGATTTGTTACAACATTGCCACGTCCAGGTCTAAACCTGAGAGCAGCTCATAAGATAGATAATGAAAAGGTTTAGTTTTCTCGATGATAATTGACTGTGTATTATGATTTCACATTCCCTGGCTCTGGTAAAATTCTTTGCAAGGTTGACTAGCAGTTGTCTTTAGGCTTTTATCCGTCTTATATGCTTATATGCCTCAAGCCCTACACAACTTGCTATTACAGCTTCACCGTGATTGGCACCTAACTCAAAACACGTATTACTCAGAAAACTGCTTATGTGATTGTTTATTTTTATTATTAAATCAGCTTTGTTTTTTCCAGATTTATGGATATTGTTGACGAGTTTCTGGGAAAGGGTTCTGGTGAGTCAAATTTTGTTTGAACTAAAAGTTAGCGTTTATGATTATTTTTGGGCAGTGGATAATGATGGCTTTTGTGTCCGGACTTATATTGCTGTTGCGGTTTTCTCTTTAGTGGCTGTTCAAGTAAAGAGTGCCAGTCTCGGTTTGTCGACCACAGGTAAGATCCGTTCATACATTCAATCTAAACAAACGCTCACAATTGGGTGTGTTGTTAGTTCGGCGCACTGCAAACGCTCATGTAGGTTAAAGTCATGAGTCGGTATAAGTACACTCATTTCACGTGGGTGAAAACTTTGTAGTGAGGTGTTAATGCACGCCCATTGCTTAATTGTACCTATTGCTTTACGAGAATACCATGTTGGGCAGATGGTTGTACTCACTTTTTATAGTCGCTAATCGTTGTTCTATTTTAAGAATACACATCGATTTAAAATATTTGACCAGCTATCAAATATTTTCGGTGTAAACTTGGTTTGCACTTACGTATTCTGTGAGTCTGGTTGCCCGAACAAACCTACCACGAAATTGTTCCTTGTTTCTAGTTTTCCGTCCAATGCAGAGACATTTCTAATTCTGTCAAGTCTATCTTCTACTGCGATTAGTGAAAATAGAGTTGTTCAAATAAAATGTGGTCATATACATATGTCGAGGCTATCAAGGTACTGTTTTGAGTGTAGCTATAAAATGTTTAACGAATTAAGTAGCACCATGTCAATATGTTGTTTGTACAGTTAACTAAGTTAAGACAACTGCTGTAAATAAAGTCAAACTAATACAAAACTATTAGTGTAGGCACTGAATTTATTTGAATTATTATCTGCAGAACCGCTTTCACTCTCAATTAAATGAATGCAATCGCAGCGTATGAATCATCACAAATGATATATGCATTTATTGAAATAAATATAACGTAATTTAAATTTCATTGCGTCTCAATTTGCATCACCGGTCAGTTACGTCATTGCGTCAACAAATCCGACTACGGCTTTATCAGTGACGTTCGACACAACATACGATTTTAATTAAAGACCGCTTCGATTTTAACGAGAATTTTGATTCGTGTTCACTCTTTTAAGAACTCATATTCCTTTTCCGTTTCACCAGTCTTGTATGGGACGTAAGTATTGGAGAGCTCCTCAAACTTTGGTTGATCGACACAGTTAAAACTAGTAGGTTCAGTCCACATGTCCAGTTTATCGGCAGCTACGCTTTTAATTACAGTGACACAAATCGTAGTTATCGACGGACTTCTCACGGTGCCGAACTCAATATTCCGAATGTTCATTAAGTTCTAATTACGAATGGGCGCCCTTGTTTGTCTTGCTCACAAAAACTAGCTTTTATTAGATTAGGTGGGCAGTTTCAATTAATTGTGAGCATGCGACTATCTGTCGGCGTTTTCATTGGTAATGGCCGGTTATCGGTGTCGCTAAGTAGATTGAGTGAGATGTATATTATACTGGTTTGCTAAGGCTGGCGCCAGAATCTTGAAGAATGTGAGTTGATCCGTGTGGTTTGATCTCTTTTCTCAATTGCGATGAACTGTTTCTTTGACAAATAAATTAAGATTTATTGAAGGTTAGACTGTTATATTTAAAATTAGATGATAGTGTGGAACGTTCAAGTAAATGACACAGTTGGAAGTGGTCGGCGTTCTGCCGCGTGGTAAAGCGACGATATTCGTATTTCACTCGCTATCTGAGGTGAAATCGCGCTCGCGTCCTGATTTACACGATATCGCATGCGCGGAGAATGTTGTTACACTTGCTACTGTTTGTGCACCCCGTGGTGGTCGTAATCATGCTTAAAGTTAAAACAAATTATCGGATATTTCAATTTTGTTTTTTGCTCTTCCATATTCACTTTGAGCTTATACACATAATACACCCAGATATACAAATAGCTTTGTATATCTGGGTGTATTCATTTCGAACAAATCCCAACATGTCCGATTCAAGTTTCTGGTATTTGATCTAAGTACATATGAATCTTTATTATCACTTGATACGTCACATTTACATCGTTATGCATAATTTATCGTGTTCGCTTCGAATTAAAAATCAATTTTATCATCGACAACTTTTATCGATGTTTTTAACAGATGGATAGTACTGAAATCAATTATGGAAGTTATCGCTATTATAAATGTTTTACAAGAAGTTGTTTGACGTATGTTGCAGATGTCCCACTGTCGCATGTCGCATGCTTGATGGATGGATTTATTTTACTGCTACATAGATGACTTGCTACTTTCGACGTTGCTTTGATAAACGATGGCAATTTGCTTGCCTTTTATGTTAGTAGTAGGAAAATACTAGACATTACAAAGTCTTTGTAAACAGTGCTACAAGTGTTTCTATCTATGATGAGTATTATATTTAATTTGACTTTTCTTGATTTCATTATTTTGGTATGGTACATGAGAACGAAGTCTTCAGCAGTAAAATCTTTTCTATCAGCATTTTATGTTTGTTGTATGTCTTGAATCGTAAAGAGCACACTGATAAAATACGCTTTCTTTTTGTATTATTGGGATGGCGTCACGTAAAAATGAGTTTGTCCGAAAGTTAGTTTCCAAGTTTGTTGATATGGGGAGCTGGATATATCGCTGCGCTTCAAGCAGTTTACTCCGAGATAGTTGAAGACAAAGTTGCACTTTTGGAATAGAACCAGTCGCAGTGACAAATGTTGCTGAGCAATCTGTTTGTCCGTCTATTTGTGGAGTGATAACGTACTTTAACAGTTGCTCATAATATATTGAAATTGTTATTTGGTAAATTATTGTATTACTTCTAAATTATTCTTTTGAAACTCTATCTTTATTTATTGTTTTGTTGAACTCTGTGGTATTGCCTTCTTTGCGGTTTATTTAAAGAGAAGTAATTTAGTTGCAATAAGTTTGCATTGTCTAAAGAATATTCCATATGTCTTAGTAGCTATTGTTCATCTTTTGTGTTACAGCCGCTCCTTTCTACAGTCGTAATAATTAGCGTTTTCTTTAAAAGCAATAAAATTGTCACTTGAACATTCGATTATTGTTTTGCCTAAGTAGTTTCTGCAGCATACCTTCAGGATACGACAACATAGGAATGTATTTAAATATAGTTTTTCATGATGCTTTAGTACTCTTTGTTTAGTTCAAAATATGTGTTAGTTACTGTCTGCTGGCCATACCTGTCTTCCCTTAGTCAGTTGTCATTATGAGCTATTTCAACACCTACTAACAAATATATTGTAGCCAAGTTCCTATTTCTTTGATTGTAAATTCTTGAACATACCGATTTACAATATTTTATGTGCGAGCTCCACTCGATCAATAGCTACTTGTGGTATTTCTGTCGTTCGTGTTCAATAAAAATTCCGAGCGAAGAATGTAGAGCTATTGCGACAATTAATATTCTTAAATACCTAATCAGTCATCTGATCATCACATCACGGCCCACGCGTGGCGCCGCGGACGATGTGGCAACACGCAACAAGTTCTTAGATACGGTTTTTGGGATGAGGTTTCAATACAAGCGATTTGACGATCTGAATGTATACATCATAGTTTTATAAGAAGAAGGTATTCAAGAAAATACCTTCATCTTTTGGTGTATGCGGGCGGAAATCGCTTCCAATTTGCCTAAAACCCAGGTTTGCCATTAGACAGCGTGAGGAAGTGGAGTGGTGAGCGAGGAAAATAATCGACCAATAGAATTGCCTCATATTCAATGGGAAACAATTCCATTGGTGGTTGTTCCGGCGGTTGGATTTCTGCCTCGCTCGCCGCTCCGCTTCCTCGCACAGCTCTGGTATAAAGTGAGCCTAACTTGGCAACTTCATAAACTGTTATCATAAAAATATCAATGTATTAATACGTAATAAGGCCTTTATCGTCCGAGAAATGTTGTTTGCGTCAAGTGGCGTCTCAAATGAAGGCAACATTTATAGCGTCCCGCGGCGCTTTTGGTTTGTTTTTTACTACTCATATCTGTAATGGCATAGTTTTGATGTAAGTTTATTTGCTTATCATAATTTTTTAGTGTCTATTAGCAAGTTTATAGCTAACTTTGTTACTTCGTCAGACCTGCTCGCACGAGCGACCAGCGATAAATATATTTTCGGAAGAAAATCGCTGAGAGTATCTTCTACTCTCTGAAACGTGCGTATTGGATTAAACTAAATAATATATTAAAAATCTAAAAAAACACGCTTTATAAACCAAACCAAAATGCAGAAAATAATTTTAAAAAAGCGTAGGCTACTTTTTAAGGTATTTATATAGTGAATTAATATCAAGCACCCCACGCTATTATTTATTTACTATTTTTAAGTTCTGCTAACTATAAAAGTGTGATTTTTCCGGTTTTGTTACATTATCGAATAAATTTATAAAATTATTGAATTCTCATCAGTAGAGATCGGATAATCGGATGCATATTTACCTAAAGTAAATTTTTAGTTATATAAGTATGGAAGCGGATTGTTAAAATGCATTTTTTGAAAAAAAAATCCGGAATGCCAGGAATAATGGGAATGCCTAACTAGTCGGTGTAAACTAAGAAAGCGACTTCTAAATTGTTAGGATTGCATAATTATTTAGATGCATATTTATTTAAAATTAACCCCGATGCAAATATGTGTCTGTATGAGAAAAGGTTAGAGTGTGTTCATTTAACACATTTTTTATTAGATTTAGTTAAGATTTTTTCGATACAAAAGCGCGTTCCATATTAGCCAACATTTCAACTTTAGGTTAATATGCATCCGAATATCCGATCTCTGGTCATCAGTCCTTAATAACTCTACAAAGTTTAAGTGAAATCTGACCGTTTGAAGTGGGTCAAAATCAAGCACAAAGGAGTCGGTTACAAACATGCTTACAAACAAACACACAGGTGAAGCTAATAAAAGCGTGTTAAAAAAGTTCAGTACTTTGTGTGAAATGAATAAGTGCTTTAATTTTTTTCATTCAGTTAAGTATGGGGGTTTTTCACTCACCTGAATACAAGTTATACAGGGTGAAATGTTTGAAATGTTTAAATGTTTAAAATGTTTATTTATTTATGTAAGTAGATCTTAAAAGACACTTTTACACGTCACTATTTTGTTGGCCAATATTTAAAAAAAAAGGTACTAAAAATACAAGTACAATATTTAAAAAAAAAAGGTATTTTTAAAGGTACCGGTGATTCAGTACATGATTCTGAAACACCTTGCGATTAAATTTTCTGTCGGTTAATAAAAAAAATTGCTGTTTCATAGTTTTTGACCGCGTAGGTTTTTTAAAGGCCGTTTTTTTTTTGATTACCGCGAGCAGTAGTCATGTAATTTTTAAGTGCAATGTAATAGGATAGCACAATAAAGAGGTACCTAGGTTGACATCGTAACATTGTTAACACACCGCAGCCACATGGATGCGTGTGGTAAAATCCTAATAAGCCGATTACGATGTAAGGGGGTCGCGCGTAGGCGAACTATCGCGTATCGATATCGACTCGTTTCGTTCACAATGCATCGATTGTCGACAATCGATATGAAACGCGATGCGCACACCTATTCGTCTCAGGTCTCAGTTAAGACATATATCATACTTGATGTAACTGCCAACTTGAACGTAAAATGTACGACTTTTGCCTAAATCATGATTTCTTAGATAGTGTTTAATAATGTTTTACTAATTGAAATTCTGTATTAGGGAGCATAGTAGTTGCTTTGTTATCGACGTCAAATAAATGTATTGCAAACTAAAATATTACAGTTCAAATATATTTTGCATACAGAAACATTTTAGCATTGTGTGCGATGTTAATTTTGTTGGGTTTTCTTATTAAGGTGCGCTAGAAGAGTTTACATTGGACGGATCTGTAAGATTTTCGACTGCGGTGGGTCCTACTATTACGCAATAATAAGTATTCATCAATGCATCGTTATTATAATTACGTAACGCCCTCTTTTGATACCTTTTGTCTGTTTGTTTGGGGCCGTACGTCGGAATACCACTGTTGTTTATTTTCTATCAAGTTTATTACGTTACAAATACAGTACGTACACGCTTTCTATGCTAAGTGACTTGCAAGTGGTAACATGTTTTGGGCTATTGGGTTGTTGTATTGTCAGCTGCGATTTGCATGTGAATCGGTGCGGCGGCGTAACGTAATAGTTCACGTTTGGTTTGAAATGTCACCAAACACTACTTTGGAAACCTGAAACAGCAGCTTTATTTTATGTAAGCAACATAACAATAATGTCATAGAAGCTGCCAGTGTTAATAAGAGAATAGGAAGTAAGGAAGAATGTAAGTGTTAGACAGTAAAATAATCAGGCTTGGTGGTTCTTTGTGGATAGTTAAGAGACTGAAGCAGGGTTTAGACAAGGGTTGATTACCTGACAGCAATTATCACAGACAAGCAATTTACTGTTTAAACCTGCGTCCAGCCTCAAACAAAATATATTAACTCAAAATAGTTAACTGAGCCTGTTCCGTACATCTTGCTCATAAATATTATCTCATAAAGATACCTCGAGTGAGTTCTCATAATTATCATTGTATTGTTTGTTTCTGTAATTGAAAACATGTAACTACATACGTTAATTAAGTTGCTGGCAAAAGCTTGCCTTGATGGATTGTTTTAAATGAAATTGTTTTTTTTGCCTGTTCCGTCTTGGCATGAATTTGCATGTGTAATGCCTCAAATGCATTACCCCTTGGCCGCTCTGCGTGGGAATTTTGCATCGACAGTAAGGATTTTGTTCGTTTTTTGTCTCGTGCTAAGGAACTTACGAGGTGCATGTGTAGAGGACAAAGTCGGGTCGTAACGTCCGTATTATGCTCGCGTAGGTACGCTTCGTGGGTTTATGATTCTGTTCGCCGATGGAAACGTACTCTGATTGTATGACAAAAATGTCAGGTTTATATTACACGTCTTTGTGGAATTTTCTTAAGAATCTGAAGAATCTGAGAAGCCACACTCTGTCATTTTGTAACTTTGTACGTAACGTAAAACATGATTTCAACTACATTTCTAAATGTTTTAAAAGGCTGCGTTGTAAAATTGTGTACGATGTGAAGGTACATCTTGGTTGCTACTTCAAAGGTCTTCCTGAGGAAGTGTCAAACCGCGGCCACGACTTCCTCCCCCCGGCGCCACCCCGTTGCACCGCCCTCGCTTAGCGACGGGGTGCGATGGGGGCGGGAGTCAACGACCTCCGGCCGATGTTTGTCGTGCGATTTTGAAGACGCAAACATGAGGTATTCGTTTATTTTCCGCGGTGCGCTTTAGTGGCTATCGATCGTGATTGCATTACTGTTTATCTTCTTGTATTATTGTTTTTATTTGGTTTTAGGGAAAATTTCGTATTGATTTTGTAACTCTTATGCGTTAGGGAGAGCCCTATGTGTAAGTATGCCTATATGGAATAGTATGTCGACACATATATGCAATTCCTCCTTAGACGGTTTATTGAGATATCATCTGTCTCGACTTGTAACTCCATACGACCTTTTATTGCACTTTCAATAAACTCTTTGAATTCAAACCACAGTAAATACCTAAAGCGGGACAATTTTGTAAATCCTTCATATAAAAAATAATTTGGCCAGCATACTGCACTGTTTCAATCAAATCCAATCAGTCAACGTCTGCAAAATATGAACGTGTCACATTTGTTGCAGATACCCTGATCGGCGTCCACTGCACGCACGGCCTGAATCGCACCGGTTACATGGTCTGCCGATACATGCGCGACCGCCTCAGGGTCCCCGCCAAGGACGCTATTAAGAGTTAGTTATTGTCTATAAATATTACTACATGAACTGTTTATTGCTTCACTGGTGTTCGATGGTTCGCACGCTCCGTCACTGCAAGTCTACCATAATGTGCTGGAATGAAAGTGCTGTAAGAACAGGTGAAATCTTTAGGAGATATCTCTGTTTTATTGGGATTTCTTTTTGAATTTTTGTTAGTATGTTATTTGTTGAATAAATATATTTTGTTAGGTCTTTCAATCTATCTCACAAAGTGATGATCACGCTTAACCTAAAAACGTTGTTACAGAATTCGAAAAAGCTCGCGGGTATCAGATTGAACGAGAAAACTATATAGCTGATTTACTTGGATCCACTCCACCGCCGCCTGACATAGGCAAAAAAACAGACATCAAACCTGTAAGTAGCAAACAGACTCCTTACACACGATCTCCACTAGTCGAAGACGAGGACCTACAAGATGCAGATCGAAACAGAGATCGATACAACAGATATAATAACAGATTAAACAATAGGAATGCCGACAGATATAACAGTAGGAGAAATACCGGAAACGATAACAGTTTCTGGACAAAAAGAGGAGATACCGATACTAATTGGAGAAGGAGACGTGATTCAGAAAGTAGTTCCTCTTACGACTACAAACGTGATTATTGAAATATAGATGGATGTTAAGAAAAGTAAAAAAAATAATTTGTATTTGTTACCAAATTGGTTAACTCAAAGATTTTTGTACTCCTATTTTTATAAATCTTATTTTAAAAAAATAGCCTTGAATTTAATGTATTGATGGCATAATGATATACAATTAGTTCACTTTTCTTTTTGAGTAGCTATAGTGTAGTATTTAAGAAACTCATCTTTTAATGAAAATAATTATAGTAATGCGTGTAGCAATACACCAATTTTATTCCCTAGATTTTAATGGATGGTGTAATTAATAGATATTACGGACTGACATTTTACTAACAAGTACCGACATAATATATGTACCTATAACATATATAAAGACGAATAAAATATGTAAGGTGTAATGTAGTGTAATGCACCGATCCCAGAGTGGCTTGACCAGACTCGATTAATCGAATAAACCCCAAGATTTGCACTAGCCCCTGGAGCATCATGCTTCATGGTGTTACAGAGGCCATTGCATATCAAGAAGTAGACCAGGGGGCGCGGTAATGATCAGGTAGATGTGCCCTTACGATAGGAAAGGATTGCGAGCCTACCAGATATGCAGCCTTGAGTAAGCATTGGACTAGTCGAGAGACGGGTGGTATTTATTTATAGGTTCAACTGTTTTCTTAGCTCTTCTCTTTGCCGTTGCTTCGCTGTGTACTGTATTTTCATAGTCGTCTTCTGAGTGCTCGCTGCTATCAGTTTCTTTTTTGTAGATATAGCTAGCCGCTTTCTTGATCTTGTTTCTGTTTTCAGCCATGTCCTTCCAAAACATGATTCCCATCTCGAAATATTTCATGTACTGTTCTAGGTTGTCATTCCATGTGTGAATAGGTCGTCCGACCTTCTTAAATTTAGCATTATGCTGCATTGCTGCATGTAATAGGTGTGGTTTATCCCGTCTGAAAACGTTTGGTAAGTAAGTAGCACTTCCTGTGATTCTTGATTCGTTTTGTTACGGTTTTTACGGCAAGATTTGGTGCATTTTTTTAACTTCTTGGTTTATTCCTGGCGAGGTTAATCAAGTCTCATCATGGTAACTCTTTCATAGCTTCTGGGTCTTGATCTGTTCCCCTTGGTGAGGGTCGATACTTTTAATCCATATATTATACCAGGTAAGATAACCATTCGAAACAGAAGTCTAGCTAACTTCCAGTCCATCTTTGAGTTTGGTATGAATGGTAGTAATGATTTGGCGTTTTCCGTGGCCTGTTGGCATCCTTTTCTGATTGTGCTTTTCTGTTTAGTACGGATGTTATGAATTTGCCTAGGTATTTTATTTCGTCCACTGTTGGTTATTCCGTTGAGGTTCTTTTCTCAGGTCACAGGTTTTTTCCCATGCCTACCTCGAGGTAGCTGACATCTCGACGGTATCTTTTTACTGTTAACTAGTTCAATTTTGGCTTACTCTCTTAATAGAATTGCATGACCCCGGTGTGGCTTACCCGCTTTCTTGACGGGTGCCATTCGTAGTGTGTGGAGATGTATGTTCCTGAGTTCATCCCTATAGGTTGGCCTCATGAATGCCGATACGTAAGGGTACGGCGTCTATTTGATTTTCTTTATTTGGCTGGTGTCGAGGCGCCGCGAACGTTCAAGTTGCAATGCACAGGTTTAGGCAAGTGTGCTTGCATGGGAGAGGTCGTAAGTGTTGTGTATCCAGTTTCATTCACCAGTACGTCTGATAACGGTGTGAGTAGTGTTGATTCGTGTTGTTCACACGGTTTTAATAAGTTAACTTATTGGGGGCTGTTCGTTAGAGGCTGGGGTTTCGTGGGCTTTTCTTGCTCTCGTGTATTGTACCGGTTACCTAAAGGTTTGGTATGTTGTGGTGTTTTAACTTAAAATTGTACCTAGGATGTGGCTGTTGGTGGGTACTGTTTCGCCAATAGGTGAATACCCCTGTGCGTTTCTGTACACATGCACATTTGCGAGATAGTATTCCGACACAACTATGATGATATCTTTGCCTCCCCAGAATGTTACATTAAATTGTGCGGTTATTTATTTTGTTATCCTTTGTTCCTGTAAGAGAATGCTGTTGGGGTGAAAATCATGTACTTTATTTAGAAGCGCTAGGCGAATTCTGTTGAATGTCGATGTTCCAATACATACGCGGCGAGGTCTTGACGAACATTTCCTGATCAAATGTTAAGCCCATTAAATTATTATTTTATTTGGCGGCCGATAGCACTGAAAAACAATTCCCGCTTTTTGATAATTATGGTCACAATTTAAACGCGACACGTTGTGAACACTTTTGTTTGTATGGCAACTCAGACATGTGAAAATTAAGGGGCTCACTTGACCCTTTTTTTTGTTGATCTGTAGAAAACCGTGCGATGCGAACTTAAGAGTAAAGGGTTCCTTTTTTTGTACACTTTAGCATATAATAAAATGTTGTAAAATAATTATTAGAATTACATTGTTCCATTTTCCCTTAGTAGGTAATATCTATTCGTGTATTTTCACAGTTGGTGAAACAATTTTCATGTCTATCTACGGGTGATCCAAAGTCCACATATGATGTTGTGCCTGTAAGTATCAATGAAATGAAATATTCCTGTATTGTGGCGTCTTATATTTTTTGTCAGACTTATTTCGGACTCGAAAATAATTTATCAAGTTGACGTCCACCAACTTGTACCGTGGAAACATTCAATACATTGAATGGGGAGGATTACCAAAGCTACGGTATCCTAAGACTGCGTTGGCCACCACATGGCGTCCGCAATTTATCGACGAATGACCTCACTGAAACGTGTAATGAAAAAATCAAAATCAAAAATCAAAATCAAAAGTCATTTATTGCCCAGCAGAAGAAAGTAAGTTGGTATGTTTTTCCTCACAGATATAGATAGACCTAGATAACGCAACTATCACGATCTGTATGAAAACCAAGCGTGGCATTTTTTCACTACCTTATGACGTCACAAGCACTATTTATTGATGGGAAAACCAAATCTATTCAAAGACGCCGCCGCGTGTGGCACCCGATCTATATTCTATAATACAAGTACAAGTAAAATTCAACATTTAAAAAAAACATCGAAAAATTACAGAAACTTATCAATTAACTAACTTCATTAGTTGTGTTATTGCTGCTTTTGTCAATGTTCAATGCTTTTCCCTTCTACAAAGCTTTCTTCTTCAAAATGTATCGAAGAAATAGTGCAATACTTTGTTGGGAACCAATCATACCCCTTTATTTATAAACGTTGCTTTAAGTTAAGTAATCATTAGTGACTGTTTAACCATACTATTTTGACGTTTAAACATATCTTAACTTTAATCAACGTTTATGAATATAGGGTAAAGTTGCCTATTTTGTACCAGTTAACAAACTTCACAAGCTGTCACAAAAACTATTTAACTTTGAAGGAATATATCTAGAAATAAAAAGGTGTTCTATTAGCGATCATTTTTTATTGAAAGAAAATGAGGAATTTCAAAAATAAATATGTTTTTTTTTTTTTTTAAAGTCTGAAAAAGTACAATTTTGCAAACCGTTTTCCTTAATTGTACCATAGGTATCCTAAATTGTACTTCATATTTTAAATGAGATCAAGTGCTTGTTATTAACTAAAAGTACAAACATATTTAAATATGTTGCGAAGTCACACTAGTTCCCGTGATCCCCGGTGCAAGTGAGAGACGGAACACCGGGGTGATTTTAGTCAGTAAGAGTCTGACAGACCCCTCCGCCCTCCCCGGGGCGGAGGACATCCATGAGGATTTCCCCCCGTAATCAAAAAAAAAAAAAAAAGGTTGGCGAACACTAAGTTCCGAATGTCTTTTAAGAAATGAGTAAAACCATTTTTTACCAGCCATCTTTGCTGTTTTCGAAAAAGTGTTTGGAATGCCATTTTTTTCCGCAATGTCATACGCCAGTTTTCTTACATCCTTAATTGCAAGCCCAAACATATGCTTTTCCATGTTCAACAAATGCGACACTAGCTACTGTTCAACATCATCGTGAAAAACAGTGGGCCTGCCCTTGGAAATAGTATTTTATTTCGCATACTTGTTCGAACTTGATAAATGTCTATTTAAAGTGGGCTTAGGTACGTTGAACATGCGTGAACACTCATTAATTCCCATCGATTTCTTTTTCAAACAATCTAAGGCTTTTTCTAAGTCATCTTGTGTCCATTTGTAATACTTTTTATCTTCTCCAGATATCTGAAAACATTTTAATCTAGTTGACCATCAAGTTGAAAAACTACCATATACCTAAATTGTACCGGTACATTTTAGGGGTACCACACTTGGTACAAATTAGGCAACACTAAGTTTTATTTTAATGTGAGCCAGCATTATAACCTCGAAATGCTAAACATAAAACTATAGTCTCAAAAAAGGTCACTAATATGTCTACTTTCCAAAAACATATATAATAGTTGCAGTGTATTTACCGTTGCCACAAGAAATCCTTAGGTAAACACCCATAAAATAATATTAGAACACCGCAAAAAATATTTTTGTTCACTATAATTTACTCTGTTGTGTTATCGAGTCCAAAATGGCAGCCGTTGCGTCATGTTGGTAGTACTGCTTTTTAGTGTTGCCAATTTAAAACTAAACATTACAGTTTGGTAGATTTTGAGGTGGTACAAATTACGAGCCGGTCCAATTTATGCAACTCGACCCTACCCCTTTATTTCCGGTCACCTCAATCCATTGTTCTTTTAAATTGAGATCACGTGGAAAACTAAAAATCACAAAACATTAAGATTTATTATTAAAATTGTCTACATAATACATCTAAAATACAAAATAATTCCTCTGTTTCCGAAATCGATTCTCGAGAATCGTTGTTGCATAGGATGAACAGCACTTATCGCTAAAATAGACACAAAAATGATAAAAGCGCCTATACTCGGAAACCGAAGTGATATACGATAGTATCACTTATTTTGATATTCATCATTTGTTAACACAGAACGTCACATCGACCGCTCCAAGTAAAAGCCGCAATGTATTACTAATGTACAGCATACTTTCGATGACCTATGTTTTTCCTAAATTTGGTATTACTGTGGGTATTAGATTTAAAATAAATGATTTTAAAATGAATTACGCATAATATTAATCATAAAATTACTTACCGATGGAAGAAAACGTTAACTTTATTTTTTCTGCTCAAATTTGTGCAGTTTTTACAATTTATCACAGCGCAATTAGGCATTTTTGATTTTTTTACTGACGTCCAACTCTCGAGGCGCACCGATGCAGACTCAGCGCGACAGTGGCCACGTTAAGCATGGGGTATATTCACAAACGATGATTAAAGTTAAAAGATGTTTAAACGTCAAAAATGTATCGTTAATCAGTCGCTAATCATTACTTAACTTTAAGCAACGTTTATAAATAAGGGGGTTTATGCTTTAGCACGCGAAGTGGGTACTGTTGCGTTATCTAGGTCTATCTATATCTGTAGTTTTCCTAGAGAGCGGTTTTTAACACCGTAAAGTCAAACTCCGCTGCCATCATTACATGCCAGCCGTCACTGCGGCCGCTATGTGGCGGCCGCCGCTTTTTCTATACAAACTTCGGTATTAAAACTTGCAACTTGGCATCGTGCATTACGGTTTTCAAGTAATATTTGCGTGTAAGGACGCATGGCTAGGTTTTTTTTTGTAAATAATTATCTTTTTAATACCTTTGTCAAACCTACATAATATAATTTTGTTGTAGTTTTTGGTACAATATTGGAATCCTGTATTTTAAATACCGATCGGAGGTAAATTTTACACTCTGTAACTTATAAGCCTTTTGGAATTAAATTATATTTATTTTGGATTTCCATTCCGGTTTTTTATTTCGCACCTACAATTCCTATAGTTTGAATGATAAAATAGAACGTTTCAATTAAAAACAACCGACTTCCGAAAAAACACTACAAAGTGAAAAATAACTTTAATTTCGGAAGGCGGTGACAAAAATACAAATCCAAAGTCACCGACTTCCGAAATTAAAGTCAGTTGTTTTTTTTTGGAAAAAGTTTTTATTTTTCACTTTTTAGTTATAGAGTACCTACCTCACTAATTCGAAATTTCATCCTCCTTGGGGTCAAAACAATGCATATTTATGTGATAGCAGCAATCGCGGTTTGTTTACTGTTATTTTTTTAAGAGTTCCGTTGTCTGTCTCCGAAACGCATAATCAGATCGAGATTGAAAGTGGTCCCACCATACGGGAAGCACTAGCTTTCAAATAAAAAAAGAATCATCAAAATCGGTTCACCCAGTCTAAAGTTATGAGGTAACAAACACAAAAAAAAACAACAAACAGTCGAATTGAGAACCTCTTCCTTTTTTTGAAGTCGGTTAAAAAGGAGAAGAAAGTATTTGTATAAGGAATACTCGAAACTACGTGGAGTATTTGTTGCTTTCATATTCACTATTATAAATTTGAATTTACGGGAGATCCTAGTTTTAAGCGATTGTCTGTAGGATTACCATACTTATTCCCAAATCCTCAGATAATCCCATAAATACGTGCCATCGACACGATAGAAGAGGAATATTTTCTTGAGGAAAGATTCATTTCTTATATTGATACATCTCCAGTCCCCATAATGTCTTGCTTATCAATTGTTTTGCTATACTAATCGACATTAAAAAGTTATATAGTTTTAACCTCACCGACAACAAAGGACTTACTCGATTTATCGAAGTTCTTCATTATATTTTAGTTCAAATTCAGGCAGATCAAGATACTCATGAGAACAAGTCTTGTTACGGTGAACTTGGTGAGATCACGTAGAAAGAACGCGGCTCCGATCCTATCAGAGTGTTATGAAGATTGGGTGCTTATGGCAAGTGCTTGCGACGCATCGTAGATCGTTCAGTCATATACATTTGAAAGGTATTTATGATTCTATACTCCATAGGTTTAGGTTAGTTAAATAAAGGTAAACAAAAAAAAAAAAACATGGGACTTATAGATGCGAAGCCTTTGATTTCAAATGTTAAAATAATATTATTTATAGTTATATAATAATAGGCTCTATTCTGAATTTGAATCAGAATCTGATGAACAATCTGTCATCTCTTCATCAATTTTTACAATACCAAATGCAGTAGCAAACAATTAAAAAAAAAACCATAAAAATATTAAAAAAATATTTAGATTTTTTTAAACATTTTTTCCAGTGATAAAATTAAGCATAGATTCCCTCATTTTGATATGTGCACAATTTAAAGACTCACACTGTATATCAGGTATCTTAGCATATTGTTGCAGGTTTTACTCATCATTGAGTGACTCAGCTGAAACCACATCGTGAATTGTCCATTGCATTACGAGTAACTTTAAGATAGATATAATTGTCGTTTTTTATCTATTATTATAACGAGATGATTTCGTCAGAGTATTGTCGTCTATTTACAGAGATGACAAAGGAAAGGCAACTCGATTACATCAACAAAGTTTTTACGAAAACTGCTATAATTGTTAGTGCCGTAAAGCAATGCAACAATGTTGATTTCCCTCCACCTGATCCGATGCCCTTAAGATTACCCTTGTTTACGAAATATACCATGGAGGAATTCCGGCTACTCATGTACGTATTTGGATAATTGTACCGAAATTTTATTACTGTTTATGTGACTTCTCTGACCGTATATTGTTGATAAGCGGCGGTCGAATTTACGCTTAATTCTGTTGTACCTGAGCCAGTGGAAACTTTTTAGTTTTATTTACCGCAAGTCGTTAAACACAATTTTTGGTTGTCGTCCAACGGTTTTAATCCAGGCTGTGTTGTTATGTCCAGCTGTTTCATCATCTTCTTACGTCTGTCTATCTGCAGCCACTTTTTCTATTTAATTCCACTTCTGTAGAAGAACGTAGCCTAGAATAAAGATGCAAATTAATTTCTATTTTACTGCTATAGTGGCTTTACGGGAGACAGAATAACTCTGAAAAGCTATAAACGTGACAAATATCTATTGGATTTTATCTCCTACACTATTCTCCTTAACTAAATTAAACTGGTCCACTTCCGTCCACATTAATATAAATTGGGTATCCCTTAAAAAGTAAGCCATAGCAGAAAATTAAGTTGCTAATACTTTGTCAACTTCAGCCAATAAATCAACGCAGAGATGAGACAGATAGAGCAAAGTGCGGATAGTTCGCTGTGACAGGGATCTATTTCTATGAAACAGAGTATTTTATGTTACGGAAAACTGAATTATGTCCCAGTGTTTGGTCGGTAACTCGGTAACGTCCTCTGATATATTTCTGGGTTGCTTCTAGTAACGCTCGAGGTTGTCTCTGATTTATTTGTTGTCGATACGTTTGTTGCTTTCTCGAGTTGTCGGGTGCAGTTGCTTTTATTGCTCTATTGTTTGCCTGCTGGGCGTAGATTTCGAGTACTTCGAGTAATTTACTTGTAACCACTGTGTATTGTAACTATCGGTTTCTAACGTTAGTGTCGTAATGAATTGCGATACATTCGCGTGTGGTATGACCCACAGCAATAATTTAAGATGAGCGATTGCTGTGAAGAAATTTTATGTTGTGTTTGTGTCTAAAATTGTAGACTTAGAAATGGTGAGTGGTTGAACTTCGCACTCGGCGTGGTTAAAGAGGCTTCACACGATGCAAGTTGAAGATGTGAATCGTTAAAAAAGAATACTGCTATCCTTATCTCACGACCCAAAAAGGACGTAAATTAGCGTCGGTTTGTTGGCTCCCAATAAAATGTAACATCTTAACTGTTGTTATCTTATATTTTTGTTCGGAATCTTAACTACCTGGCTTCCGTCAGGGCGTATTTCTTCAGGTCCTACGGCTTGAGTGACGTGAACGACTATTTAATTTATGTCCATTACTCTGAGGCGTTTCATTTTAATGTGCTCGTTCATTTGGGTGACAGCCGGTGACGCTCCGGGCGCCATATTGATTGTTATCTGCCAACCAACGCTTTCAAACAGTGTCAGGTATAGGTCAGTTATATTGTTTAGATTTATGTACTAAACGGAATTGATACAGTTTTGTTTAATTGCTTTTGATGGAATGATATATGCTGTAATTTAGTTTAAATAATAGGCGGCAAACTTAACGTTGCGTTTTGTTATCTTCAAGTCAATCGAAATCTTCATTAGTCTAGTGTACCTTTACGGTTTCTCATCTTTCTTTATATTCAGCCTTTCACCCAGTTAGTTAATCTGGATATTCCTAACGTTTGGGATTTTATACCTTAAATCTATGTTCTTGTAACTTAACAAAACAAACTTTCCTTCAGCAATTATCAGATCCAACTCACAAGAAGTGTTTAATAAACAAGCTGGTCCAATAGCTCCCATAATTAAAGTAGCAAGACCAATATATAGGAACATTACTCTCGCGATCCTATTATCGGATCGATAATTCAATCGCGAGCGATATTGTCTGCGTGCCTTGGGGCTGTCGATGCCGACGACGACGCTTCTGTGGTCCTGTCGGAAGAACGATGAATTGAATTTGAGGTTTGTGGATACTTACTGATTTCCTCTGTGAAGACTTGTTCTATGTAAAATGTTTGATTTTCAGGAATTCTTGAATATACAGTGAAGGACTCGTTTGACTTAAATATTTTTGTGAAAACATCACATGCAAAAACATGGTATTCAAGTAGGTACCCATTTTCTTGTAAAAAGTAAATTATGATTTTTTGTCGTTTTCAGACAATAATTGAATTGTATTTACATGATATTTAAGGTTACAGACATAAAATAATATTAATAATATATATATGTATATAGAAAACCGGCCAAGTGCGAGTTCGACTCGCGCACGAAGGTTTCCGTACCATTATCTATGAAAACGGCAAAAAAATCATGTCTGTTGTATGGGAGCCCCACTTAAATATTTATTTTATTCTGTTTTTTAGTATTTAGTAAGTAACAGAAATACATCATCTGTGAAAATTTCAACTGTCTTACTATCACGGTTCATGGGATACAGCCTGGTGACAGACGGACGGACAGCGGGGTCTTAGTAATAGGGTCCCGTTTTACCCTTTGGGTACGGAACCCTAAAAAGAGACAGAAATGTCACACAGGGCATCAAAAATTCGACCGCAACGATGTCAATGGGAAAAGTGCCCAAAAGGCTGGTAGCATTGCCACGTTGTATGACAAATTAGACAAATATTAGGCCCGTTCGGACTGCCTCGTTGGTCTAGAGATCGCAAGCGCATGAGCATGGGGTCTTGAGTTCGATTCCCATTTCGGGCAGGGGTTATTCAATTTGAAATTTCTCAGTAGCAGGCCGGAGTCTGGATGTCTGGTATAGGCTCGCCCTCTATTACATGGAACTTAAGCATAACTAGCGAAATGTGGGTATACTAAAGGCACAACTCTGCGCAACCCTTCGGGGAAAACAGGCGACATATTATATTTTTAAAGATTAGTGTGCGGTTCAAAAAGGCCCGGTTAAGAAATCATAGCAGGTCAGATACCTAAGTATTTTCTAATAGGATGAAAACCATTGAAAAATAATTGCATTCGAATGAAAATATACTAGAAGCTCCTAAGGATTTCGATGTCTTAATACCATCACAAAGGTGGCTTGGCAAAAATAAAGTTCTTCCAAAGTTTTTAATCTATGACAAATAAAGCGATTAATAAAGCCGATCGATAAAATGGACGAAGGCACAATAACATTAGGTTTCGATTTGAACACAATTAAAGGGTTCTGCCGCCACGGATATCAATACCTGTACTTTGTGACACTGGGTCATGTTTTAATTATAACCTCCAGTTTAGGGAACCACAGATTGATATATTATCATAAATTACAGGTTCCGTTTCAAAGGGATATGGAATTATTTTGAAGGAGATAATTACCGTTGGAACTCGTGTTTGAATAATGTTTTCTTATTGTGTTTGTAATTAAGCAGGAATTATTATTTTGCCGTTATAATATCCTGTATCTAACTACTACTCATCTACTCATTTATTGCTACTTTGTTTGGATCTTTATACCTTGTAGCATAAAGGATAATCAGCTTATAATGTTCCCACCACTGGGAGACAGGCTTTTTCTCTTTAAGAGGTTCGGGGCAAAATCTACCACGCGAGCCCAGTTGGTGGATGTGATGTCTTCGAATGTTTGGTCCTAGGGGTGTGTCCAGACCTGGCGAATGCGAACTGCGCGCGTGCATTTCATGTTCTTGGTACTTCGCGGTGCATTCGCCAGGTCTGGACACACCCTAAGACATGCCAGTTTTCTCACTAGTTATGTTTCCCTTCACCGTTTGTGTCCGTTTCAATGGCACGGTGAAAATTAAAAAAAAAATCTACCAAGATTTTGTAAACATTTTTAAAAGTTGATTCCCAAAACCATAAATTTGACAAAGGTATGGTTAATCCTGCTCCTGAAAAAAAGCTAGGATATTTTTGTGTAAGTATTTTACTAATTTTGACAAATTCGAATCTAGTTTTTACAAAAAACTTCAGACCTCTGCGATGCTTTTTCAGCGAGATATCGATAGAAATATTCCCAAATTGGAAGAGCTCAAACTTGAAAAAAAAAAAAAAACAATTGTAATTGCTATTTTTGTGCCATCAGAAGAAGCCACGAAGGTATGAGGCTAGGCTATCCAAGGTGTAAGAGAATCCCCAGCAGGTAAGTTGATATATTCCCAAATTGGAAGAGCTCAAACTTGAGAAAAAAAAGAAACAATTGTAATTGCTATTTTTGTGCCATCAGAAGAAGCCACGAAGGTATGAGGCTAGGCTATCCAAGGTGTAAGAGAATCCCCAGCAGGTAAGTTGATATATTCCCAAATTGGAAGAGCTCAAACTTGAGAAAAAAAAGAAACAATTGTAATTGCTATTTTTGTGCCATCAGAAGAAGCCACGAAGGTATGAGGCTAGGCTATACAAGGTGTAAGAGAATCCCCAGCAGGTAAGTTGATATATTCCCAAATTGGAAGAGCTCAAACTTGAAAAAATAAAGTCCACTGTAATTGCTATTTTTGTGCCATCAGAAGAAGCCACGTAGGTATGAGGGTAGGCTATACAAGGTGTAAGAGAATCCCCAGCAGGTATGTTGATATATTCCCAAATTGGAAGAGCTCAAACTTGAGAAAAAAAAGAAACAATTGTAATTGCTATTTTTGTGCCATCAGAAGAAGCCACGAAGGTATGAGGCTAGGCTATCCAAGGTGTAAGAGAATCCCCAGCAGGTAAGTTGATATATTCCCAAATTGGAAGAGCTCAAACTTGAGAAAAAAAAGAAACAATTGTAATTGCTATTTTTGTGCCATCAGAAGAAGCCACGAAGGTATGAGGCTAGGCTATACAAGGTGTAAGAGAATCCCCAGCAGGTAAGTTGATATATTCCCAAATTGGAAGAGCTCAAACTTGAAAAAATAAAGTCCACTGTAATTGCTATTTTTGTGCCATCAGAAGAAGCCACGTAGGTATGAGGGTAGGCTATACAAGGTGTAAGAGAATCCCCAGCAGGTATGTTGATATATTCCCAAATTGGAAGAGCTCAAACTTGAGAAAAAAAAGAAACAATTGTAATTGCTATTTTTGTGCCATCAGAAGAAGCCACGAAGGTATGAGGCTAGGCTATCCAAGGTGTAAGAGAATCCCCAGCAGGTAAGTTGATATATTCCCAAATTGGAAGAGCTCAAACTTGAGAAAAAAAAGAAACAATTGTAATTGCTATTTTTGTGCCATCAGAAGAAGCCACGAAGGTATGAGGCTAGGCTATCCAAGGTGTAAGAGAATCCCCAGCAGGTAAGTTGATATATTCCCAAATTGGAAGAGCTCAAACTTGAAAAAAAAACCGCTGTAATTGCTATTTTTGTGCCATCAGAAGAAGCCACGAAGGTATGAGGCTAGGCTATACAAGGTGTAAGAGAGTCCCCTGCAGGTAATTTGATATATTCCCAAATTGGAAGAGCTCAAACTTGAAAAAAAAAAAAACTGCTGTAATTGCTATTTTTGTGCCATCAGAAGAAGCCACGTAGGTATGAGGATAGGCTATACAAGGTGTAAGAGAACCTCTGGAAGTCCTGAAAGCAGTTACTTTTCACATAGGTTTTTTTTCCTAATAATTACGTACTTTGTCATACCTACCGCCAATCGACCCATAACTTCAATCTTAACTCAAGGCAATAAGACTCAATTTAAATGCTTAAAGTAAGAGTAGAGTCAACACATTTTTTAAAATAATACATTTTACATACAAAAATAGTTTTGGCCAGTGTACACACGGCTACACATCAAGCTATACAATTCCAGTATAAGCTGATCTCGCATTGTATATGATTTCCGTACAGTACGAGATCAGCGTAAACTGGAAAAGTATAGCTTGATGTGTAGCCGTGTGTACAATACTCAAATTAGGGGGTATGAGGTCTTGCGTTAATTAAGTTACACGTTGTATAGAAGTCTACCTACGCCAAAATCATAATTGCAGTAAAAACCTGCCCATCATTTCCTCGTGTCCATTGCAAATGCAATTAAATAAGCATCGTTAGAACATATTCAATGAATCGCCGTCTTTCAAGAATATTTGCGTACTATTAATTGACACTTAGGTACACAATACGAGGCCTAGGTATTATGTACCTCAGTGTGACCTACAATGCGTCCTAATTACACAAACTACTTGACAGGGAAGCTCGATAGATTCCTTGCGTATGTGTGAATAAATATACCTACTAATTATTATTGTCTAATGTCGATACCTGCTATATTAAAATTGTAGCGGACAAGTCTGTCCGTTTAAAATATTGGGTTGCTGAACTTGAAACTTTTGTTTGCGTATATCTAACTAGCTTTTGCCAGCGCATTGGCTCGCGTGGTTGCCATTGGCTTGGCCTGCGTGGTTGCCAACGGCTTGGCCCGCTTCGTTGCCAGCGGCTTGGCCCGCGTGGTTATCGGAAATTCAACCCACAGGAACGTACTACTGGGATAAAAAGTATCCCATATTTTAATCCAGGTTATAAACTATCAGTCCAAATTCTATCCAAATCTGTTCAGTAGTTTTGTAAGAGCAACAAACATCCATCTATCCATCCTCACAAATATTTCACATTTAGGTATAATATGAGTAGGATTATAGAAGGATAGGAGGATAGGATAACATACTTACATTACGGCACAACAAGTGGCGCCGCCTAGTTTTGCTACGAAGTTAATAGAAATCTCCGAAAGGGAAGAGGGAAAGAGTGACACTGTCCGATCACTCTAGCAGAGGGTCGTAGCATCGATGGTTGCGTAGTGGCTGTCTTCTAATGACAGAGAGAGGATATCCGGAGAGCCGCTGTCGTACCACGTCCATGACGAACTGATATATTCCGCTACAATCATGATGATATTGAAGCTGCTGAAACACGTAAACGATAACCACTTTTGGGACCTACTCTATAAGTACGTCAACGAAGAAACGCGGTCAGTTCGAACGTACTTCGAAACTTCTAATTGAACCCTGCTCCCGATTAGTTAACTTTTTCGGTCTGGCAAAAACATCAGGAGGAGGAGACAATTGTGAAATCATGTTGTTATTAATTTTAAGTTCGGTAAACTAATCTTATGTCCATAGGCAATACGGAGGAGGAAACACTCGTAACTTCAGCCGACACTACGGATTTCGTGCTTACAGAGTATAAACTCTGGTTAAGGTTATCCCTGCATCATGCGATAGTAGGTAGGTAGGTAGTAGGACTGTTGAGTGCTGGGTAACGGATACTAAATAATACTAAAGTATCTCTAATTTCTTGATATTTTTACAGACTTATCACGTAGTGCTAATCGCATAAGAATTAAGAAAGTGTTTAGATCGATCCAATATCAATCTAGTGTTACTAGATTCTAGCGCTGTACTGATACCTACACTGGATCAATGCAAATCAGCCATTATTGTAGGAGGCGCTAACAACTTGTGGCCCCTTTATTTTTCAGCAGTTGTTGATAGTTGACATGGGACTACATCTTGTGTACATTTATATCATCACTCTTGTGCTGAATATAAATGTTGATGGAAAGAGAGGGAGCGAAGGCCAAAGAAAAGATTGGTGGATTGTGTGAGGAGTGAGATGAAAGAAAAGGGAGTCAACGTTATCGTGATTGCTGATAGTTGAGACTGGAAGAAGAACTCGTGTAGTTCGCGAACGATGAACGAATATGAACTGTTTCTTAGCACTGTACTATAAGAAACGTTTCTGAATGCTGACTTGTAATCGGTCTATTAGTTCTAACAGCTCCTCGTACATTTACAAAGAGCCATATCGCATGTTCGAACAAGAACGAGAATGATAGCGACTGATTTGACTGATACGTTAAATTTTTGCTCTGTGATCTTTAAAAGTACTGCTGAGAGCGAAGACCGAATAGAACTAATAGAAAGAACTTGTTCACTGACCGAAATGAACTAGTACAGAGCGATCTTAAAAATGACCGAGCAGGTGTCAATAATGACAGCAGTGATGATTGTGTCAGTGAGCAGAGTTCAAGCAGCTAAATTTTGGGCCAAAGATGTTTGAAATTTTATATCGTAAACCATCGTTATAAAGAAGAAAGAAGATGATAATGAGTTGGTAGTTACTAAATGTGTGGTTTTCTAAATACCACCTGAGCAAATCCGCGGGCAGGTGCTAGTCATTAATAAAGGTTTGTTCAAGCGTCGTATTTATTGATTGCACGTCCACGACCTCGCTTCATTCAAGGGCTGAGGACACATTCTTGGAAACTATAAAAGGTTGGAAACTTGAAGACGCCATTTGTTTTGTGTGTTCATGTCGAAATTTTCCTTATAACGATCTGTTAAATTGTTGTATTAAGGTGTGTAACTGTTGTCGATGATTTTGGTTATGCCATAACAATAACAAAGTAGATGTCTTCCGCTCCTGACATCATTATTACATCAGCCCTTAAAAATATAAATGGAAAACCTGATAGTTAAACTCAGATAAAGAAGGGTACCTAAACTACTACCAGTTGGTATTGAAGTCACACTACTGTAGGTACTTCTTCATCTTAGCGTATCGATCGAAAACATTTCAAACATCTTTGGCCCAAAATTCCGCTCACTGATGCAGTCATAAGACCATCAAATGCACTGGTGACAGCCTGCGGCGGCGCAGAATGGAAGATGGGCCATTATCTGTAGAGAGGTGCTTCATTTCCGTACCTACTTACTTACAATTGATTTATTTAAAACTAATTACAAAAATGAAAGACACAGTTTGTATGCATATCAAAGAGAAAATCAAAACCTTTTCTGAATGAAAATGAAAACTTTTTCCCTCAACTTAAAAAGTTAACAAGACTTTTATGAATCCCTCTCCACAGAGTACATTATGTCCCTCTCACAGTACTGACATGGTAAAACAAATCTTCGTCCATTCGTCCGCCAACAAATCGTTTGTTGGATTAGAATCCAAGAGATTATTAGTAATTGTATTGTAATGTTATTAGTAACTGACTTAGTACGCGCAATTATAAGTACCTACTACATTGTACAATATCTATGTGTTAGGTAATTTAAAAAGGTTATGCCGCCGCCGTAACCTCTCTATGTTTCAGAATGTCTTTCTGATAAGCTTTACGGCTGTAGCATTCAAAACAAGTAAAGTATACTTATTTTAGTTATGGAGGAGCGGAGTCTCGTAATTCAGGCTTATTTGCTTAAAATGAGGCTTCCATCACTCGTTAAGTTTTACTTATTAAAATAATAAACCATTTTTCATTTTCATCATTCACTGTTGAAGCTAGGAGACATTGCGAGTCGACAATGAAGTCTGCAGACTTAGCACGACCACAGATTTGTCGACGGAAGAATAGACATGACTATTAACTAAATGATACACAATAGGAGAAGATAGCTATGTTTTTCTGTTAATTATCACAGTTATGCGTTCGAATTAGTAGTACGAATCATGATTTTGTAGATAGGTAATCGTATTTACTTTGTGGTCGTCGAGTAGAAAATGTGTTGTCAGTGTGATTTTGACAGTTTGGGAAGAAATATTCTTCTGAAAAAGTCTACATTTATAAGGACCCAGACAACGATCGTTAGAAACGAAAGACAAAGTGACAGATTGTAGAAGGATATCTACGGTGGGATGTCAAAAATGGAGAAACGAAATGTTACTTTGTGTGTATTTTGAAAAAGGACTGTCTATTCTTCGTACGAAGAATAGGCTTAGGTTTGGGCCTACTGATAGAAGACGATGACCTTTCCTGGAGATAGAATGAATGAATGAATGAATCTCATGCCGATTACGGCTACGGTGATTGTTTGTTTTAAGCAAATATAGGTTACGAGCGTGTGCTGTGATGTGGCTTATGTAACCTATCTTGACCGGGTTGTTCGAAAACTGCCAGGGGTGCGGGTTGTTCGAAAGAGATACCGTGGCCCCTAGCACACAGGCAACTAAAGGAACACAGGTGGGTTTTAGTCAGTAAAAGTCTGACGCGCCCTCCTGCTTCACCCAGAGCCGGAGAAGCTATTTGATGATTTCCAACCCTCAAAAAAAGTCTATAAAGGTACGAGCACAGTGCGGACACGTTAGTATGCCATTGTGGTAATGATACCTATTGTTTGTTGGATACCTATACTTATTCTAGAGGTGATCTCATTTGCTGTCGATATCTCTCCGCTGGTATTCAAAGTCATAACTATTTTGTTGCACCAAACGCCTCCAAACAGGTCTATCCTGTGCCAACTCCTCCCAACGAGAGGGAATACTTACACGCCGTATGACTAACTTGAATGTCAAAAGTAGGCATTGAAATGTACCATCAAAGTGCATCAAGCAATAATGGGGTGATGTCATAAGGGTTCCGTTTTACCGTTTAAGGCGTAGAATCCTTACTAGCGATCCATTTCCGGTGACTAATCATAAGCATGTTTGACTCATGTTATTTATTGAACGGTTTAATGCAGCCTTGTAAGTTTTAATAGGTAATTTTTCATATGAATTACTCAGACCGTTCTTTCTAAGCTGCTGGATATTGTTCTCGAAATAGACGGCGTAATCATGGATTATTCCGAACCTGACCCGAAATCCTTACCCGGTAGCGGGTTGGGTTAGGAACTTAAAAAAATAAAATTTGTTCCGAACGTAACCCTCTCCCTAACCTGACCCGACGTATCGTTCCTATCATAACCCGAATTGCGGAAAAGATATGTCGCAGTAGGATAGATAAAGCCGTAATATAGTTATATCCCTAGGGATATAATTATATACCGGAACATAGTTATACGAAAGTGATTCATTACTATCTTACGGTCGCAATCTAGTAATATATTTATCTGACTAAACTAATCTGGTTAAATAGTTATAAATCAGATCGACAGGACACTTCGCCGAAAGGACTCTTCGCTGACAGAGCTCATCAGGTAGGTAATAGGTTAGGTTAGGTTAGAATTGTGACCAACCGCGCGCGAGCAGCGCGAACGCTACTTCCATGTTAGTGGCAGTTACTTGGCTATTAAGTAATAGCGCAAGAATGAGCCTTGTCGGCGTAGAGTCCCGTCGAAGTAAAGTCTTGTCGGTGTTCAGTCTGTCGGTGTAGTGTCTGTCGGCGTTTAGTCGACAGATACTACGCCGTTCACACATTCCGGGGTTCACAAACAGAACGAACTACACTCCTACAATTATTTCACTAAACTGAATCAGTAATTTAATTACGTCACTAAACTTGAACCATATTATAATTATATTCCTAGTAACATAGTAATGAATCGTTTTCGTATAACTATGTTCCGGTATATAATTATTTCCCTAGGGATATAACCATATCGCGGCTTTATCTATCATACTGCGACAGATAGATATGTGTCAAATCAGTTTAAGGTTTAGGTAAATAACCTACTATATGTAAGTAGGTAATCAAAATATCACACTAACAATTATCGAAAAAAATCATAAGTTATTATAGTAAAACAGAATCAACATGATTAATAAACAATATAATCATTTACTTCTCGTGCTGCCGTGTCTCCTTGAAAGCGATCGGTGGCGGCGATCTCTCGCGTCCTGCCCTGGTCCAGGCCATGGTATGGAGCGAGAGTGCATGGGTAGCCGTCACCTCCTTCTGCGAAGCAGTAATGCTCGCGAAGAGGGAGGCGGCGTACGTGAGGGAGAGCCAGTATATGCTCCCTCACGGTCTTAGTCGCCGCAGGAGACGCCCTGGGCGTCGGGAATCCTAGGCTGGTGTCCGGCCACCGTAGGCGCGACCTTGCGGTCGGCGAGTAATGGGTAGCTCGCTGTCCGGTAAGGACCAAGCCCGGTTCGACGGCACGTTGTGATCCACGCGTGCATCAAAGAGATATCAGCACCAACTGATGGGGCCCGCAAGGGCCGATGCCTGCCAGGGGTGCGGGTTGTTCGAAAGAGACACCGCGGCCCCTGGTACACAGGCAACTGAGGGAACACGGGTGGGTTTTAGTCAGTAAAATTCTGACACGCCCTCCTGCTCCACTCAGAGCGGGAGAAGTTATTTGATGATTTTCCACACAAAAAGGAAATGGGTCATGTTAGAAAGAGGGTTACGTTCGGAACAAATTTTACTATATTTTTTTGTTTTTTTTTCGTTTCTAACATAACCTGCGACCGGGTTAGGATTTCGGGTCAGGTTCGGAACAATCCGTAATCATTGGGTTCTGGAGGATTATGTGGAACGTCCGTACACTGGAAATGGAAATAAATAAATAGTTGGGAAAAAAACTAGGCAGATTGATTGACGTTCGGTTGCAATACAGATGCGCCAAGGTTATTGTATCTTCCTGACGTGGTCAAAATTATTATTAGCTAGCTTTTGCCAGCGGCTTCGCGCGCGTGGACATCGAAAATTATCCCACGGGAATGTAATACCGGGATAAAAGTATTATATGTGTTAATAAACTATTTGTGTGCCAAATTTCATCCAAATCAGTTCAGCCGTTTTTGCGTAATTGAGTAACAAACTTCCAAACATTTAAACATCCAAACTTTCACATTTATAATATAACTAGCTTTTGCCAGCGGCTTCACCCGCTATCCCACGGGAACGTATTACCGGGATAAAAAGTATTCTATGTGTTAATCTAGGTTATAATATATCTGTGTGCCAAATTTCATCCAAATCCATTCAGTAGTTTTTGCGTGAAAGAGTAACAAACATCCATACATCCATACGTACAAACTTTAGCATTTATGATATTAATAAGGATAGTAGGATAGGAAGTAGCAGTGCCCGCAACTTTGTTCGCGTGTCTGTCGGAAATCAATAATGTGTCTCTTTACTTATTCTTTTGTGTCCGTTTCAATGGCTCGGCCACGGCGTAATTTCAAAAAAATAATTCTATCAAGATTTTGTAAAAATTTGTAAAAGTTGTTTCCCAAAACCATAAATTTGTCAAAGTTATGGTTAAAGGTTATAAGGGTTTGAACGTGGCCTCGCCATTGAAACGCGGAGAACCGCGTGTCCACGGAGTTCTTTAAAACGAAGCGTTGCAGAGACCTGAAATTCAGGTAAATAATAGACTGGATTTGTTAAAAATTTGTAAAGAGAAAAATCCTAGGTTTATATTTTAGGAGCTGCAAGACCCCATGGCCGCGCCATCGAAACGAAAAACACGATATCGCCGGTATCTCGTTGAAAAAACATCGCAGACGCCAGAAGTTTTTTGTAGAACAGACATTTGAATTTGTCGAAATTAGTAAAATACAACAAAAGCCTAGGTTTATATTTCCCGAACTGTAAGGCTAAAACCCCATGGCCGCGCCATCGAAACAGTGAAAATGACGTTATCGCTGATATTTCGCTTTAAAAGCATCGAAGTGTTCTGAAGTTTTTTGTAAAACCTAGATTTGAATTTGTCGTAATTTGTAAAAATACAACAAAAAATCCTAGGTTTATATATCAGGAGTTGTAGTACGGTATTGCGTTGAAATGAGTCGTGATTATCTATGGAAGAAAGTAAGTAGTAGTGAGATTTTTTTTGCGATAATAGTTAAAAAAAAAAATATTTCGTTTTATAAAGCCCTAAAATACGTTTTGAATTTTTCGTTAGGGTGGCCAATTGGCCATAGCTTAATGCTTACAGAAAACTTTCCACCTATTGTGTTAGAAATTATATCTCAAGGATTCTAAATTAAATTAAATGAAACGATTAGATATAAAAATATAAGTTTATTTCTTTAAAAATCACAGTAATCAGAGATTATTTACTTACACTAACATATGTTTTTCTTTAAAAATCACATAAATCACAGATTGTTTACTGTAAGCAAAGCTGTGGAAAGTTTTCTGTAAGCAATAAGCTATGGTCAGGGTTTACGAAAAATTCAAAACGTATTTTAGGGCTTTGTAAAACGAAATAATTGCTTTTTCCGTTTCGATGGCGCGGCTATGGGGTTTCAGCCTTACAGTTTGGGAAAGATAAACCTAGGATTTTTTGTTATATTTTTTCTCATTTCGACAAATTCAAATATAGGTTTTACAAAAAACTTCTGACGTCTGCGATGTTTTTTCAGCGAGATATCGGCGATATCGTGTTTTTCGTTTCCATGGCACGGTCATGGATGGGGTTATAGTCTTGCAGCTCCTAAAATATAAACCTAGGAATTTTTTCTATATTTTTACAAATTTGTTACAAATTCAACCTATCATTTACCTGAATTTCAGGTCTCTGCAACGCTTCGTTTTAAAGATCTCCGTGGCCGCGCGGTTCTCCACGTTTCAATGGCGCGGCCACGTTCAAACCCTTGTAACTTTTTAACCACAACTTTGACAAATTTATGGTTTTGGAAATCAACTTTTACAAATTTTTACAAAATCTTGGTAAAATTATTTTTTTGAAATTACGCCGTGGCCGCGCCATTGAAACGGACACATTCTTTTTTCTTCTAAAATAAAAGAAGCCCAAGTTACTTACTCCATAGCACATCAGTTATTTGCCGGCGAAAGTCCCGTCACGATTGGTCTCTGCTATATGGAAGTAATCACCACAATGATCTTTTATTGGTCTCACGGTTTTATCGACTGCAGTATCTAAGCTGTTATTACTGCACAGGAGGATTGTCTATGCTTTTAACTTATCTTTGATCACCTGAACCCCTGTGGTTTCACTGAAGAGATCACTTTTTACCGGGTGATTTGGAGACCATGGAAACACTGATCGGTGTACCTATTCAAGATATTAGCCTAGCTGTTCCTATAATCCTATATCTGACTGTATTGTTTCTGATGTATTTTAATAGTGGTTACGAATGCATTCTTGCCTTTGCAGGTACCTATTTAATTTAACAGTTAATTTTGGTAATGCTATAGATAGTGTTACGTAACATACATAATCTGCCTATAATGTTCGCACAGCTGGGACACAGCAGGCCACCTCTCGATGAGAGGGTGTGGGCCGTTGGTAGATGTCTCATGTCTTGGAATTTTTAGGGTCTAGAAAATATCAGTTTCCTCACGATGTTCCCTTCCGCGATTTGAGAGCGGTAGTGATTAAATAAGTAACACAAAGTAAAGCGCCAACCTGGGTTCGATACTGCGACCTACAATTTGTAAGTGGCGGTCGTTACCACTGAGCTATCACTGCTTTTAATAGGTCCTACTAAGTATTATGGTTAATATATATGTAATCTATATATATAGGAATGAATCGCCGATCGCCGTCGATCTGCAGGTTAATCTACGTTTGCCGCGGTTGGTCCGTGGATGGGTGACCAACTTTACATACCATGACTCCTCCGTGCCTCGGAAAGCACGTTAAGCCGTTGGTCCCGGCTGTCATTTGTGGATCTTTGACGGTCGTTACGGGTCGTCAGAAGCCCGAAATTCTGACAACCAGTCTTACCAAGGGGTATTGTTTTACCCAGTAACTGGGTTGTGGAGGTCAGATAGGCAGTAGCTCCATGTATAATACTGGTATTCAGCTGCATCCGGTTAGACTGGAAGCCGACCCCAACATAGTTGGGATAGGGCTAGGCAGATGATGATGAGTCAATTAATACTAAACTTTACAACAACAATGTATTGATAACTGTGGACGCTTGTCAATGGCTTGTCGTGAACGATTACTTTTGTATTGTTAGCTGTAATTCACTCAAACAAATACAAAAAAACTAGGTAACTATATGAGCGTAACTGAACATAATTAAGTCCGTTACATACTAAACTGGGCTTTGACCAACCAGCTATGAAAAGTCGACCAAAATTGTTATCTAAATCAACAGATAAATTCGAAATAATATCGATAGTGTGACAGGAAGCGATTTATTAAACTACGTCCGATCACAATGTTTCGAATAAAATAGTTACATGAGCTTTGTCAATGTCACATGGTCACCATCCCTTGTTATAATTTTTACTTTTTATTTTTATTAATAAAATCGAGAGTGTGAGTTTATGGCAGGTGAGATTCGTTGTTGTCTTTTGATCTTGTTTTGTATCAATACTTTGAATAAATAAGGAAGGAATTAATCCTACTAATATTAAAATGTAAAAGTTTGTGTGTTTGGATGTTTGTTACTCAAAAACGCAAAAACGGCGTTTGAATAAATTAAAGGTAGATAAATATGACATACTAGGTTTTACCAGCGGCTTCGCCCGCGTGGAGTTCGGAAATTATCCCACGGGAACGTACTACCGGGATAAAAAGTATCCTATATGTTACTCCAGGTTATAAACTATGTATGTGCCAAATTTCATCTGAATACGGTCAGTCTTTTTTTCGTGATTGTGTAACAAACATTCAAACATCTTCACAAACTTTCACATTTATAATATTTTAAATAAAATATATATTAGGATTTAATCACGCATGATTTTTGTGACTAAAATAAGGGATCACTTTTTAATAGGCTTTAAGAGGATGGTGGAGATTACAGGTAACATAGATATTTGGTGAAAGCTCCGGGGAAGCTCGCGAAATAAGTGTCTTTACGTTTATTGCAATTTACAGGCCAGGCTATATGTTGAACAAAATATGATTCACGACTTTAGCAAATACGGCTATAATCATAAATAGAACCCTCTGTGTTCATTCAAAAGAATTAAATGAATTCTTTTGAATGAACATGAAAAAGTAATTCAATTAAATTAAATTTACTTAGACGGTTGTCTTGAGGGGCTTGTGGCTAAGTGATAACAGCCGCACCGGGTGATCAATCAGGTTTAGCTACGCTTGCCGCGGCTGGTCCGTGGATGGGTGACCATCTTTGCATATCAAGGCCCCTCCGTGCCTCGGAAAGCACGTTAAGTCGTTGGTCCCGGCTGTCATCTGTGGATCTTTGACAGTCGTTACGGTTCGTCAGAAGCCCGAAAGTCTTACCAAGGGGTATCGTGTTACCCAGTTACTGGGTTGTGGAGGTCAGACAGGCAGTCGCTCCATGTAAAATACTGGTATTCAGCTGTATCCGGTTGGACTGGGAGCTGACCCCAACATAGTCGGGAAAAGGCTGTACAGATGGTGATGATGATCGTTGTTTTGATGATTTTAAACATTATAATTATGGAAATACATACGTTTTACGGTCGCGAATCATGTTTACCATATCATCTAGCACTAACTTGCGAATTGCAAAGAAAGAATATTGAATTCACGGGCTCTCCCACTTTAAGCCATTTCTTTTAGCGATGTTATTCATGAAGAAATGGTTTCCGTTTACTCACCTTTACGTAAGTCAACAAAATAACCCTGATCAACTAAAAACAGGGCTCGTCCGGGATTTGAACTCGGGACCTCTCGCACCCAAAGCGAAAATCATACCACTAGACCAACGAGCCGCTTGTTTTCAGGCTGAAATACAACCTCGACACAATGCGTACCTGTGTATAGGTAGTTTGAGTGGCACCGGTGGTGACTGAAAATGTATGTGGAAATCGGTTGCCTTGAAATGAGGACAATGTGGGGAAAGTATTGAGTATGAATGCGGATGGCTATAAGAGGAGAGGAAGACCAAAGCAACTATAGATGGACTGTGTAGAAAGATGATATGGCTAGAGAAAAACTTTTTCCAAAAAACAAAAAAAACAACCGACTTCCGAAGAAACAATACAAAGTGAGAAATAACTTTAATTTCGGAAGTCGGTGTTTCATCATCGTCATTGCTGGACATAGGCCTTCCCCAAAAGGGGGTTTTGTATAATCGCCACGCTTGGCAGGTGGGTTGGCGATCGCAGTATGGTGGTAAAATGCATAAAATATAATGTCGCCTTCTACGACACCCACGGGAAGAAATGGGATGGTGCTATTCTTTTACGTCCGGCACCACACGGAACGTGTGTCGGTGTCTATGGATATGTATTTTAGTTTTTTTGTCACCGACTCCCGAAATTGTACACAGACGAATTGAGAACCTCCTCCTTGTTGGTTAAAAGGGGTGACCGCCGAGATGACGCCTAATAGAGAAGAAAAAGTATGAAAAAAAAAGTAGAAGAGAGGAAGTAAGTAGGAGAGTGAGCAGTATGGAAGTAAAATACATGTTGCGCTGATTCTAAATAATTTGGGCTAAGACCGAGAGACTGATAATGACCAGGTACCTACTATAGTTTCTTTGAACAGTACATTTTACTTTGCTATTAGTAATAGACAGGATGTAATTAACATTTTATCATGTTTAGGTTAATGAGAATCTTTTATTGTGATTGCTTTAGTGGCGATCGTGTTAGTTGTTTATCCGTGTTCATTGTTTAATCACAATAATTTATAATTGAACATGTTGATCTGCAAGTGTAGTTAGGTACAGGTACCTATTTATAAAAGCAACAATACATTTCATTACACTTTGATGGAGTATTAATTATTGTCTCAGTTTTCAAAAAGTTCATTTTCATAAAGGTCACTCCACCATAAGGTCTGGTTGCGAAATTTTAGAATACGTGGGATGGGCCGAAATTCGTTTCAAATTCGGTTTTACCGTAATTCAGCAGCCAGCGGAACTTTGGTTCTAATGCAGAACATGCATTCGACTAGAAAATATTAAAACAAATCTAACTGTTTTAACTAAAATAATAAAACTAAACCAGTAAAATAAAATCAGGCAATTATTTATTGTTGGTTAGTTCATACTTATTTAACAAAGAAAAGTACAAAAAATAGTATTTTTAATTTTTAAACAGTGTCAAAAGAAATCTTATTACGTACCTTCTGGTATTTCAAATCTACCAAGGACAGGTTATGGTACGAAACACTAAGGACTCTGCGTTATCTGACAGGAGTCTATTAAGTTTTTCTTCGTATATGTATGTTACCGTAACATTAGGAACATCGTTTGTTTATAATCTAGATATCTCGTGAGATTACAAAGTATCGAAAGATTGTGAACTGCAGACGGTCAGGTACCTGCCAATAACTTGGAAGTAGCGCTTGCAGGCCGCTGCCGCGGCACCGCTCGCTTCGCTCGCTCGGCTCGCGCGCGGTTGGTCGCAGTTCTAACCGAACCTAACCTATCTATATTGTAAGCAGTATGGTGCAGTTCACAATTTATCGACAGTTTATAATCTCGCGAGATAGATTATAAACTAACGGTGTTCACAATCACACGGTGACATATACACATCTTACCTTTGAGAAAATTCGCTTCGAATATACCGAACTTCCAGAAAGCGATAAGACTCTCGAGAAAATGCGGTAAAATAACCGATATTTTCACCGAATGTTCGGATGAAATTCGTATTCGGTCAAAACCACGTACGGCCCCATCCCTCGAAATTACTTTGATAGGTATCAAATCATGTACCCGTCGGGAAAAATGTATTTCAGGCTGCGCTAGTACGGATAAACATAAACATAGTTCTAAAAGTATGAAGAAAACAGAGTGGAAATGCTTAAACAGTGTGGCATACTACAGTATGCCAAATCAAATCAAAATATTTTATTTCATATAAACCTGCATCTGCATTTACGAAACATCATCATTTCAACCGAAAGACGCCCACTGCTGGACATAGGCCGCCTCCAAAACATCGGTTATTGTACAGCATAAAACAAAATTAATAATTCCATACATTTTCAACTCTTCGCAAGAGGCTTTAAACCGCTTCCAACCACAATATTTCTTGACCACACCTATAAACCAACTAACCGACGTTAAACCCATTCACACTATCATAAATACAAATTTTCCGCTTTACAAAAATCCTTTCATTGAACAGTCATGGGCATTACTCCATGGCCCACAAACCGGTAACAAACAGGTGTAACGAAATCCTCCTTTAATCTTATTAATAGACATGTAAATACCGGATACATTTCAACGGGCCAAATAAAACATTTTTCTTTTCTTGTCGTTCTGGACGATAAGTATAATGTATTGGTAATTAGGCTGTAATATATTGAGCATCGATGTTCCCCTCCCTTCATCAACGGAACATAATTCTTACTTTACGGATTTAATATTATTTATATACTATTTATTACGGATTCTAATGTTATAGAGATAGAATTCGGATCTTTGGTCTGTGTATATAATTAATTTCTTATTTTGTTGTGAAATGTGTGCTGATCATGACCATTTGCATTTGATTTAAAATAGTGTCAAATGCCAGAGATACGAAAAACTTTATTTATTAGCGTATTAGCATTTGCATATGAAAATGTTTATGTTTTAGTTGAAATAAAGACGCGGTGGATTATTATCCAATTTATTATTTATTATTTATTTATTTATTTTTTTTTTTTTTTTTTTTTTATTTATTTTTTATTTTTATTTTTTTTTATTCAATTTATGACGGGCCCAACTGTATTCAGTTGGGCCCGTCATAAATTGAATAAAAGAATCTGTTGACAAGTCAAAATATACCTCAGCAGGCAAATAAACTAAAGATTTAAATATTTTAAGACACTCTTGAATTCTTCCTAGGATTTAGATAATAAGGTAATATAATTTTTAAGTAAACCAGTACCTACATCAAAATTAAGACGGAAAATAATAGCTAAGCTAGCCATCCCTGTAGCTAGAACGCATGCGCTAAGCAAGATTATAAATAACTAACAATTTAATCAATTCGAAAACAAAAAATTGGGCTCGTCCGGGATTTGAACTCGGGACCTCTCGCACCCAAAGCGAGAATCATACCACTAGACCAACGAGCCGCTCGCTTTCAGCCTGAAAATAAGCTTTGGAAAGTTTTCGAACATAGCCCATGTTCCCACAGACGTAATAAATTGCGGCAGGATGTTTTCGTGCACTGGATCTTCGCCGAAGCGAGCTTCGCGAACTGCTCAGGACAGAGGGTTGAAAATCGAACAGTAAAATACACTGTTCGATTTTCGACGCGCTAAGATGCACTCTATTCGGTTCTCATTGCTCGTTCACAGAGATTTTATTACGTCGACTTATAGTCGGTATATCTTGAACGTTTCTTTGTCTACGTTTTCTTGTGTCCATCAATAATAATTTCCAAGTTATCTTGACCATCACTGAATGTTAGTGAAAGAAAAATATTATGAAGACATCTGAATTTTATTCTCTGAAATATTCAATACCTACGTGGACAAGGGTTGTTATTTTTGTATGCATGTCTTTTGACACGTGGTTGGCCAAGTGACAGGAGTGGGTGGACAGGCTGGTGATGAAATATATTCTCGTCAGAGCTTTCATGAACAATACTGCAGTACATAACATAAAATTCATAAGTAGCCTTTAATGTTCCCACTGCTGGACACAGACTTTTTCTCTGTAAGGAGTGCTATATAATCCACCACGCGGACCCAGTGTGGGCTCGTAGATGTCATATGCCTTTTTGGTTTTAGGACATGACGGTCTCCTTACGATGTTTTCATACACCGTTTTGAGAGCTGTGGTGATGAAAAAAAACCTTTTTTTTTTAAAAACAACCACCGACTTCCAGAAAACACTACAAAGTGAAAAATAACTTTAATTTCGGAAGGCGGTGACAAAAAATTCAATAAAATACATATCCAAAGTCACCGACTTTTTTGGAAGTCGGTTGTCTTTTTTTTTTTTTTGGAAAAAGTTTTTTATTTTTAATATTTTTAGTTACAGTACCTACCCCACTCAATTCGAAATTTCATCATCCTTTGGGTCAAAACAATGCATATTTGTGCAATAGCAGCAATCGCGGTTTGTTTGCTGTCATTTTTTGAGGAGTTCCGTTGTCTGTCTCCGAAAAGAATTTTGCAAATCCGTCTATGTTTGACGGAGTTATGCCCGAACGTACATAAAAAAAAATCAAAATTCGAATTGATAACCTCCTTCTTTTTGAAGTCGGTTAATAATTTACACAAAGTAAAACACCTGTCACAGTTCAAACCTACGACCTACAGGTCGTAAGTCGCAGCCGATTCCACAGGGCCACCACAGCTCTCTCTGCACTTTTAGGTATTAATGTTCATCAGTATCATTTCAGCCGAAAGACATCCACTACTGGATATAGGCCTCCTCCAAGCTCCGCCACTTTCACCCATCTTGTGCTTCCCACATCCAGCGGATTCCCGCGGCCTTCGCAAGGTCATGTGGGAGATCTTTCCACTCTACGTCTTCCGGTACGCGGTCGCCAATCCAGAAACTTTCCGCCCCATCGCGCATCGGCCATCTGTTCTGCGAGCAATGTGCCCTGCCCACTGCCACTTAAGTTTGTCAATTCTTCGAGCCAGGTTGCCTTGGTTCTCCTGCGGATCTCTTCATTCCTGATTCGATCACGTAAACTCCGAGCATAGCCCTCTCCAGTACCCTTTGGGTGAATTAAGCCTTCTGATAAGGCGCATTGTATTGTTGTTCAATTAATATTAAAATGATGCATGACGTGAAAGCTATTTCACGTACAGGTAGGTTACTTACCTACCCAAGAGAAATTATGGTGTACTTTTCTTGAAGGATCTCACGACACCATTCACCTTCTAAAATATACAGGCTTTAACACCTAAGCCTCCTAACGCACTATAACGTACATGACAGTCTATTTTCCCGTGATTTTAATTTCAAGAATTGCAGTGTGGATTACGGCGTATTAAACTTGCGGTGTTTTCAAATCAAAGCGGTTGATCTTTCAGGTGATGGTACTAAAATCGGCGGATAACGGGAGATGTCGCCGAAGAGTGCCTCGGGGTTGAGAGGTCAACAGTACTTTTCACGAACTGAGAGAGATCTAGGAATTAGATGATTCTAAGGGACAGTTAGTTTTTATGGTAAACATTTGTATGAATAACGCAATATCTCAAAACCCAGTGTGAAAATGTTCGATTCTGCCATCGAGTATTATACTTGGATAGTATACTTACATTCGATGACAGCGTCGAACATTTGTAATTCTTAGCCAAATTTTTGAATGTATCTAGCTGACGTGATGCCAATGTTCCTCAAATCATCAAACGATGTAGAATCAAACAGATCTAGTAAAATTAGTGGTAGAAGTGTCTGTCGCGTCGTGTACAGACAGACGCGACACGACAGTGCGACGCCACTCTCGTAGAGCAATTCCCATAAAGTTTATCTAGAAATTGTTCTACGAGTGTCACGTCACGGCTGGTTGAACGAGCCTTAAAGCAAAGAAACGAACCTATGTATTCAAGAATCGATCGAAATATTTTAGCACCAATTCCCTACAAACATTCTCTCTATCTTTACCATCGCCTTAAACATTCACTCACAACCACTACCTCACACCTCATGGCCTCAAACACGTGCTATGCGCTTGAGTCGACCGCAGCTTTACGACGCACATGCGAATTGGACGGCGGAACATCACAAACAGATCGTTCAGCATAAACACCCACCGTGGGACTTGACGGTGCGAAGGCGCCGTAACTTACGGTCTACGAACCTACGTAGTGCCACAAATAAATAGGTACAGAAGGTTGGTTTCATCAATCAATTAACTCAGCCCATCGCAGTGTACTGACGGACATAGGCCTTTTCCAGGCTACGCCACAAAACCCTGTCCTCCGGTTTCTGAATCCAGTCTATCCCAGACACTTTCTTAAGGTCTCGGTCTATCTAGCTGGAGGGCGTCCCACTCAATACTTGCCGATACGTGGTTTTCCCTCCAAGACTCGTCTCATGTCAGCTCCACCGGCTATCGGTCCGTCGACAAACATGGTCAGCCAACTGCCACTTTAGTTTGCTGACTCTGCAAGCTATGTCGGTAACTCCGATTCTTTTCTGGATAGTTTTATTTCTGATTTTATCCTTCAGAAAAACTTCGAGCCCTGAGATCTCCGTGCGAACGAATGTGAAAGCTAAGCTACGAAACCATGTGACCGTTTCCACTAATGCTAAGCTGTGTAGCGGATCGAGGAGGATGTGCGAGGAAGATCCGCAGGCATACGCTGCATCACAGTAGGGAAGGCACGGGGAGCGTCTGCGGCGCAGTGAGGGGAGAGTATTCTGATTGTGTCGTATGATTTCACATCCAGAATCTATGCTTTCTTCGTTGAAGTAAGCAGGTGAACAGCAATTCATCTTCCTCTATGACTTAATTTTCGCACATTGCGAGATATACAATAACTTTTTGCTCCCACGATATCTACTTTTGGTTACAAACCCGCGCCTACTGTAGGTACTCTGCTCTGGATAAAGCTTCATCACTCGCGCATCCATAGCTCCCATCCATAGCATGCGGCTCCTTCCATATAACAAGAAA
Organism: Polymixis lichenea; assembly: GCA_949091785.1. NCBI lineage: Eukaryota > Metazoa > Arthropoda > Insecta > Lepidoptera > Noctuidae > Polymixis > Polymixis lichenea. The sequence goes on from OX420942.1 coordinate 8,223,730, forward strand.
ACCTACTTTTAAATAAAAAAAACCGCACACAAATCGGTTCACCCGTTTAAAAGCTACGGTGCCACAGACAGACAGACACACATAGCGGTCAAACTTATAACATCCCTCTTTTTGCGTCGGGGTTTAAAAACATAGCTTAGTTAAACCCGTTTCCACCAGTGCTATAATTTGTGGGCCAATAAAGATAATTGGTGGATGTCAATCGCATCCATAGCAACGTAGCATAGCACAACTCTGGTAGAAAAGCAGCCTACGCGTTAATGTGCATGGGCCTGTTGTTGCTCGTTGTGTGGAACCCACCTTCTGTGCCTATATTTTGTGATTCCGAGATACAACACAGGTTTGTGATGAACATTTACTACTAAACTGTTGAAGTGTGAATGTTTCACAGTAATGTTTCGCTGAAGAAACTGTTATTGATTACCTAAGATCTGTCATCTTTTTTGAGCGATGCACGGATGGATCAAAAATATTATGAAAGAGTGTTCTCATGAGAGAGATCTTATCATGTAACGAAAATGAACCTACTTCATTAATATGCTACTTATCTTGTACTAGCCTGTCCTTGGGTACCAAACTATTTCCATTCAAAGCTCTATCAAAATCGACGATGCCATAAAGGCTCACGCAGACAGGCGCGACGCGACAGCACGACTCGACTTTAATAAAACAATTTATACGGTGGAGATTCTTGCCCAATCTTCTACATACGAAACTAGTTTTTGCTTTAGCGACTGGAGTCAATATTTTTTTTTGTAAATCTTGACGTTTAGAAGTGCCTTTTACTTGCATTTGAAATAAATGATTTGCTTTAACTTTGACTTTAAATGAAAACTTCGCGCGAAACCCCTTTAACACATTCGAGTCCCAAGATCCACTGAGCCAGTCTCAGACCAACTGTCTAGTTTGGGGCTAGTCTAGTTTGGCAAATAATATATTGTAACCTAGCTGTAGGTAATATTTTAAGCTACTTATGTCGTTTCAACTTGGTGTTATCCTGTGAACCTGCTTACTGTATTGCCAGAGACAATAAAATGTTTTCTTTTCAGAGTTCATTTTCCGTATTTTTGAATGATGATGAACAAGCCCCATAAGAATGTGAAAATCTTTCATAGTCAAAGGTTTTAGGAAACCTTTTACACATACGAGTAAGTACTCAATATCGCGAAAGTAATTTTGTATAGGTTTTTAGTAACAATACCGTAACTATGTTAATTACATATTTATGTACAGTAATGGACCCTCAACAATATATTTTAGTACTTAGCCAGCACATAATATATTTTTATTATGTGCTCTTCAGTTAAAATATTTTGTGTACGATTGTGAAATGCTAAATTTGCACTAACTACACTCAAATGACGCTTTAAAATTGGAAACTGTAGTGCTTAAATGCTGAAAAACTTTTTTGTTTATATTAACGTAATGTGTTTCTAACAAAAGAGTTAAACGCTTCTTTTGCTGAAAATTGATGAACTGGTTTCGTTGGTACTAGACCAGCGAGGCAGTCGCAAGCGCTTCTACTGAGCCAAGACTCATGAGTTTTGGCACGAAAAAAAAAATCTATCTCTCAATAATGTTTGTTTCGGAATTACTTAATTTGGGCGATGTAAAAATGTATGATAAATGATATCTTCATTTAAAAATAAAAAGAAACTCGAGTTTGAGTATCTTTATTTGTAAGTGTCGATTCGAATTCAATTAATTTACTTTTAATAAAATATTACAAGCCCGAACTTGCAATGCCTGGTTGGATTAATTCCATTTCATCTACATTGCAATAGTGCTTATATTGGAAACTTGTATCTATATTAGAAAAAGTTACCGATTCATATAATAAGGCTGTTCGTATTAAATCGAGCGTCACGATAATGTGACAAAATGTTACTAGTTGGTAGTATCAAAGGTTATTGCAACACATTTGGAAGGCAGCCATAGTAACTCAGTTTGTGATGTGGCACTTAAACTTTTTGAAAAGCAAAATGACATTTTATGTCACAGAAATTAAGGTTGAAAGTTGTTGAGGAGTTGCGATGGGATATGTGACGGAAGTTATTTAAAATGAGCTTCATCAAGCCTATGAGGTCCGCGACATTGTCGAAGACTATTTCATAATATGGCCAGTACCACAATGTTAAATTTGTTACCTCAGTGTGCCTGTAAATGGTTTAATTGAAATAAATACTTTGAGTTTTAGTTCATATGGTTAACGTAATGTAATTTTCGGGTGACCACTAGAATTCATTGATGTGCTGTGGGCACAGGCACTTCGGACAACTGCCGACATTTCTGTTCTGTGCCTGTGATTGTAGATCTATTTTGTTTTTTACACGTACGCTGGTTGCGAAAACTACGTACCTGACCATTCTGAAGAACATTACAAATAATGTCACTATTATGACCTTCTAGGGCATCCCCGCATAGGCGTTTGCACTCTAATCTGCCAAGTAAAAACAAAAAAAAAACTCATATTCAAATTAAAACTGTAAGCCGTCAAACTAATCCGAGTTCACAGCTAACCAAACACGGTGCCGGCGCCTCATTTCGTCAGCTCGCGGCTATCCAGCGGAAATATGGCAATTTTGGCACGGGTTCGAACTGCAAACACATTGCACATGCATGCAGGCCGCCGAGAAAACCCCAAATTGCTCACCGAGACACCCTCCCCACAGTAACTCATATGCTGTTCACAACATTTCGTGAAACCTCGTTGAAGTTGTAGCGACGTATTTAAGTTAGGGATCTTTGGATAGCTCCCGTTTCTTTTTTTTATAAATATGTGTAATGTGAAAGTAAAGGCTTTTTCTCTGTGAAAAATTGAATAGAAACGTAAAAAAACCGTCGTATAATAGTGTACCAAGTAGAAGGTGATTACAGTTAAATAGCTTGTAGTAGCCTTCCTATTTAGCAAGTCACCATGAGTGTAAAACGACAATCCTTAAATACCTCAAGTTTTATAATGCCAGTACAAATACTAAGATACTTAAAAGTTAAGCAACATTTAAGAAGGGTGTAACAACATCATTAATTAACATTAAATATCCTATTCTAAACGCAAGGTTTTTCTTACCTTCATAATTTATTTATTTTATTTTATTTTATTTGGGAAACTTACAGCTAACATAGACGATGCTATTAAACAATATGAAACTGAAGGCCATTTACAAGTTTCCACTGATAAACACTTAACTTAAACAACAAAAAAAAAGGTCGGTAGGTACAAAATAACTACTTATGACTTAACTTAGGAAATAAATAATACAAATAAAAAAAAACATACAGAGCAAACAATTACTTTTCCTTAAAGAAGCTTTCCACCAACAGATAGATGCTTAAGCCGAGAAACACTGGTATTGAATATATATTCAATACCAGTGTTTAGATATCCAAAGCATGTTCAAAAGACAGTTTATTAATACTTCTGCTCGCACGGATTAGAAATGAATTCTGCCTGTACGCGGACCTGGAATGAGGGACAAGCAACAAGCTAGGTTTGCGAAACATTTTTTATAATCAGCCTGTAATGTTCACAATGCTGGAACACAAGCTCTCTTCTCTATATGAGAGGGAGTGGGCCATAATCCACCGCGTGGGACCAGGGCGGGGTAGTGGATGTCACATGCCTTCGAATTTTTTGGTTCTAGGACATGCCGATGTCATGTCTTCACGATGTTTCCTTCCACTGTTTTGAGAGCACTAGTTTTTCTTCCCTAATTGTGGAAATATGCATGCCGTCAAATACAACGTGTCATTTTGCATCCTCGTCAAATTCAAGGAGGTAACTATGCTAATGATTCTCGACACGAATCAATAATAAAATAAGATCTTTAAATCATTGAAATTATGTCTTCGAAAATATACTGAGAGATTTAGGATTAGGATTTTCATAAAACGACCAAACTTCGACCGTGACGGCAACATCTCTGTTTATTCCCTCATGTAATTGTCGTAGCGTAGCGTATTGTCAAATTTTATTGCCCATATCAACTTTGTGTGTACTGTCAAAATTACTACGTAGTTATCTTCTGTTCGTGTTTGTCTGTTGAGAGTGTATATATGTACACACGGCTATACCGCAAGCTATACAATTCCAGTTTACGCTGATCTCGCACTGTACGGAAATCCTCGACAATGCGAGATCAGCTTATACTGGAAATGTATAGCTTGATGTGTAGCCGTGTGTATATATACTTATATACCTAGTTATGTGATTATGAGTATGTGAAAATGCATTATTTTATGATATCGTTAACAGTTTTAATTGAGTAGTGAATGTTTAAGTTAGATATTTGATGGATGGTTTCAGCGGAAATGACGTCATTACTTTATTTATTAGGTACCTAGATGTCGTAGATAAAACTTAAGGAGTCACTACATTTAGCTAACTTGTTTTTGGCAGGTAAGAAAACTATATTGGCCATGTATTATATTATCTTTGTATATAATTCTTACGTACGTGTATATTACTCGTTCTAAGCCCGACGGGGTCCATATGATCTCATTTTAAGTTTACCGCCTAAGAATACCTACATGTGGAATGCAATGAAGTATTGAGTATTGACTTAGCGGCTGAACCAATTTTAATGATATTTTGTGTGTGTGTGTCAGAGAAAATGGTTTAGATTCACAATTGGACCCGGTAGGTGTCGCTGCGATTGAGTTCTACGAAATAAGAGAACGTCTGTCCGGTCAGCTAGGATTATATGTATTGTAGATGGAAAAACTGTTTTATTTTAAAGCATTTTAATAGCAATTCACCATGAAGACTTTCAAAACCAGATTATTCAAATCTAAGATAGTGCCTGCACAAGAAAATCTCACAGAATTTCCCCACAAAGCGACATCATATATTCCTTTCTAATTTATGATAACTTCGCATAAGACAAAACCCTAGGAAGCAGTAGCCGGCCAATAGGCCAACGAGGAGATAATATAAGCGATTTCACCGACAGTTAATCACGTTCTTCAACTAAACACGTAATGGATGCAATATGCTTGAAAAACATCGGTTTTGCCACACGACATGCATTATGACGAATATTTACGGCCTGCAATAAAACTCTGCGTATGCAAATGACACAGGGAGTGATTCTCTACAGATGAATCTCGTATAGCACTCTCCGGGAATGGCAACAAAACTTATTGATGGCTAAAATGACGCTTTTTCGCTGATTGGAAGTTTATAATTAAATTAAAATTGTCGATATTTTAGAGCAGTGGCTGCCCAGTTGTAACGGCTGCGACTTACGATTTGTAGTCAGGCAGTATGTGCTAATCATTTCTTTCCCACTGCTCTCTAAACGGTGAACGAAAACATCGTTTCATGCAGATTCTTGGTTCTAACTAAAAATTCGAGCAAAAATTGACATCTATCAACACTCAATGGGCCCGCATGGTGGATTACAGCCCACTTCCTCTCACTGAGAGGAGGCGGGGTCGATCGATCAGGTTAAGGTAAGCTTGCTACGGTAGTCCGTGCATGAGAGACCATCTTTATATTTCAAGAACCCTTCCGTGCCTTAGAAAGCACGTTAAGTTGTTGGTCTTGGCTGTCATTCGTGGATCTTTAACAGTCGTTACAAGTCGTCAGAAACTAGAAAGACTGACAAACCATTCTTACCAAAAGTACCAAGTAATTGGGTTGTGGAGGTCAGATAGGTAGTCGCTCCATGTAAAATATGGATATTCAGCTGCATCCGGTTAGACTGGAAGCCAACCCCAATATAGTTGGGAAAAGGCTAGGAAGATTGATCATAGTTGTTTTGATGGTAGTAAGGTTGCAAGTTGTTTGTATGGATTTTTGTGGTAATGAAATGCGAGCTTTGTTGACGACACCTTTATTACGACAAAAAAAAATGTTTTTTTTGTTTGTTTATGGCATCTCACAGTTGACCTTGAGAGGCCGTGACTGCTTAGCCGGACTTTCCTGTGAATGCTTTTAGTAATCTAAAAGCCTTCCGCCAGGGCATAAAAACCTACTTAAACTAAAGCAGCTGCACGCTGAGGGCACCCCCTGTGGGGTACGGGCCTCGGCTCAGGGCCTCACTAATGGGGGGAGGGCAGCAAGTGGGGACAGGCTGGATCAAAGTATTTTCATTACTATTAAATCTTGGGGAATTTAACTCTACTTGCTCAGCTTCGGCGCGGGCTGGCACTTCTGCGAGCAAGGGACGGTCGGGGGTCACATCGTTAACTCGGGGTCTTCGCGGGGCGCAAGGACCTCGGCGGCGAGGTCGGAAGGACATACACAGGACAACATACATTCAACAATAGTTGTATAATGAAACGATTACAATGTTAGATGCCTGTACTAGGAGTACATATCCTGTATAACAGGCAAATTATGATGATTATTCGTTATTGCGGGACGTAAATCTAGGAGTAAATAGAAACCTAAAAATCATACACCAGATTTTTTTTTACTGACTTCAAAAAGAAGGAGGTTATCAATTCGACAGGTTTATATTTTTATTTCTTATGTATATTCGGGAATAACTTCGTCATATATAGATGGATTTGCATAATTATTTTAAATTTGTTCGAAAGGGGTTTGTTTAGAAATGGTCCCATTTAAATTTCATATAGATCTGATGATGCGTTGCGGAGACAGACAACGGAACTCTTCAAAAAATGACAGCAAATCAACTGCGATTGCTGCTACCCAAGTAGCATTGCAAGCTGTATACCATCTGTAAGCGTTTTTATACTAGAAGCTGTATATTCAGACTGTATAAAGGGTTTATAAGCACTTACATAGCCCTTATAAGTAAAAAGGGCACATTTTAGATAGCTTTATGCGTTAGTAGAGCTGTACAGTAGCTGTAGAACAGCTCACGAAGCTGTATAATAGCTGTATTGGAGCTGTTATTTGGTGTATAAATAACTCATTACACTGCAGATATAATCTTATAAATATCTTGTAAAGAAAATAGTTAGGTAGGTGGGGGGGGGGGGTAGGTTTTTGAAAAGAATGACAAAATAACAAAAGTTGATGAACTAGATTTTCAATGTAATAGAATCATGAATGGCGACATTATTAATATTTATTAGTAAGTAAACATAATCGTGGACTTAGATATCTGAAGGTGTTAATTGGTGAATTGAAATTGCGGATTCAAATTTATTGTGAACCTGTCTATGTTTTCTGTCAAAATATTCAGGCGCCAGCAAAATAATCGATCTGATTTGAAAGAAAATAGTATTTGTGTGGTAAGTCAATGTTGGTTTAGGTTATAATAAAAAACGATTTTAAAATAACAGAATTGTGGGCAGTGTGATCAATGTGCCCTCATATCAAGCTGAAAATGATGAAATATTCCTTATATTATATTTCAAATTTTGTTTTAAACATTCGAAATCACGAAAATGGCGACTATTTGCTAAACAGCCCAAATAGTAATTGGAGTGTGTTATAGTCTGAGTAGCTGTACTGAGTAAGTTAAGGATTATATTGTACACCTTTTGGCTATTAATCAGCTTTATAATATAATATTTTTATTACTTAGGCTGTATATCAGTTCTCTATACATAACTTATAATGCTCTTTAGAGTTAATTAATAGAAATAAAAACACTGAACTCAAGATGATACGTGTCTACGTAATAAAACTACAAGACAAAACTAAAAGAATTAGCTGTTTAATTTTTAACCGACGAAAAAAAGGAAGAGTTTCTCAATTTGACCGTATATTTTATACCTAAGTAAACTTATTGTAAAATATTATTAGTTTGTTGTAAATATTACATCAGCTTTACTTTATTTTCAGAAAATATACCGACTAAAATTTAAGAAACCATTGAGAAAGGGCAAAACAGGCTTTGCATTGTACCAAGTTTGTGGGAATCAAAAGGCGAGTTAAGATGGCCAAGAAAGCGATTAGATGTCAACAAAGTAGTAAAGGATGAAACATCTCGGCCTTGAGATTGTCTTATTTTACTGAATTTTTCCTAAATGGCCAACAAACAATTGTTTACACCGTTACAATTTTAAGATAATATTTTACTTATATATAAGGTTGTGTGTAACAATTTGTTATAGGTTAGCACCGCATGCCCAATAAAGGCAATGATCGTACACAACCACTATAAAATGAAGAACTAACTAAGTACAACAAAACCAAGGAGAGTGGAATTGGCGAGAGATGTCGTGCGGTGTCCCACAGGGTTCGGTCCTGGGGCCGCATCTGTGGGACATCGGGTACGACTGGGTGCTACGCGCCGACCTCCCTAGTGGCGTCAGCGTAGTTTGCTTCGCTGACGACACGCTGGTCCTGGCGCAAGGGAGGTCGTACCAGGTGGCGGCCGACTTAGTGACACACGGGGTTGCGACAATCGTGGATAGGATCCGGCAACTGGGACCCGAGGTGGCCTTGCACAAGTCCGAGGCCATGCGGTTTTATGGTCCTCGGAATGCGCCACCCACGGGTTCCCAGATAACGGTGGGAGGGGTTCACATCGGTGTCAAGTCAACGTTGAAGTACCTAGGACTCGTCCTCGACAGCCGGTGGAACTTCGCGGAGTATTTCCGACGTTTGGCACCCAGACTGGAGCGGGCCGGGGCTGCCTTGAAGCGGCTCTTGTCCAATCTAGGGGGGCCAAACGCCTCCTGCCGGAGGCTCTACGCGGGGGCGTGCGGGCCATGGCCCTATACGGGACACCGGTATGGGCGCCTACATTGAGGCGCCAACCAGCACACCGGTTGAAGGCGGCCCATAGGGTCATGGCAATCCGGATGGTACCGGGATACCGCACGATCTCCGGTGAGGTGGCGGTCCTCCTTGCCGGATTGCCGCCATGGGATCTGGAGGCAAAGGTCCTTGCGCACACTTGGTAGTGGCACGAGGAGGCCAAAAGCCGGGGCGTAATTCCGCTGCACCGGGAAGTCGTGGCACGGCAGACAGAGCTACGGTGGGATCTCATGGCGACGTGGAGAGCGTGATTGTCGTAACCCAGTGCTGGGCACGCCACGATCGCGGCGGTAAGTCCCCTCTTTGAAGAGTGGCTTGAGAGGCGGCATGGCGTCTTCACTGCCGCACTGCGTCTGCACTGGCGAGTAATGGGTAGCTCGCTGTCCGGTAAGGACCAAGCCCGGGTCGATGGCGCGTTAAAGAGATACCGCGGCCCCTGGCACACAGGCAACTGATGGAACACGGGTGGGTTTTAGTCAGTAAAAGTCTGACACGCCCTCCCGCTCCACCCAGAGCGGGAGAAGTCATTTGATGATTTCTCAACCAAAAAAAGTCACCGCCTTCCGAAATTTAAGTTATTTTTACTGCCTCGTTGGTCTTGTGGTCGCAAGCACTAGTGCTGAGCATGAGGTCCTGGGTTGGACTCCCAGGTAATCCAAAGTGTTATTGGGTTTTTATCTAGAATTTCTCAGTAGCGGCTCGGAATCTAGATTTGTGCCCGGTTGATGGCAATAGGCTCGCTCCCTATTACATGGGATCTTAACATAACTGGCGAAATGTGGGTGTACTATGAATGGAGCAGAAATCTATTCAGCAAAAATTTTACATAGGTTTGTTTCTATTAACATATTAGCTTATACCAAAGAGACTGTCGCTATAAATTATGTTACACTAAATTGCAAAACATTGCTGTACTCAAAAATTCCTAGTCAATATTGACTTAACTACCACTATTAATAAACAATTCTATGGAACTCCGAACTCCTAACAATGACGTGGAGTGTTCTGAACGTCATTATGCGTGCATTCGTCTCGAAGCGTGGTTTTACGGCTGCAAGTGGTACCTCCGTGATGCCGCATACAGAACTCGATTAGCAACATGTTCACTACACTCATACAGCTTCAGGAATGTGAGGTCACATTGTTTTCTATATTTAAAAGGCATTTTCTCGGCTATAAAACTGCGCGAGCGCAACCTTGTTGGTATTGGAGGTTTGCGAGGACGCGTTAGCTGGTTGGTTGAATAAATTAGTAGGTATCATCTATGTCTGTAAAATAATTTGGTCAAAATATATCAATTCTTAGTATTGAGTTCTGGTGAGTTTAGTTTAAAATACGGCCTAGTAACTGTAATAATGATTTTGATACCATTCGTCATTTTCTTAGCCATTTGCCAAGACAAGTACTTACCTACAAACTTTAGCATCTGCCTGAAAACTAGTTTGTAAGCTAACTAGTTGGTAAAGTCTGTCAGTTAAAATGTTGTGGTAAAATGTCTATTTACAATCCGTAAAAGCGTTGTCTTTTTCTTTTTGGGGGTGGGAAATTATCAAATAACTTCTCCTGCTCTGGGTGGAGCAGGAGGGCGTGTCAGACTTTTACTGACTAAAACCCACCCGTGTTTCCTCAGTTGCCTACGTGCCAGGGGCGACGGTATTTCTTTGGAACAACCCGCACCCTTGGCAGGCATTGGCTCTAGTGGACCCCACCAGTTGGTACTGACATCTCTTTGAGGCGCGCGTGGAACACAACGCGCCGTCGAACCGGGCTTGGTCCTTACCGGACAGCGAGGTACCCATTACTCACCAAGCAAGCCCGCGACTACGGTGGCCGGGAATCAACCTGGGACTCCCGACGCCCAAGGCTTCTCCTGCGGTGATTAAGGCCGTGAGGGCACATATACTGCCTCTCCCTCACGTGCGCCGCCTCCCTCTTCGCGAGCCTTACTGCTTCGCAGAAGGAGGTGACGGCTACCCATGCACTTTCGCTCCGTACCATGGCCTGGACCAGGGCCGCACGCGAGAGATTGCCGCCGCTGATCGCCTCCACGAGGACACGGTGGTGCTCCGCCCAAGCCGGACAGACCTCCACCGTATGCTCCACCGTGTCCTCAGGGCGATCTTCACGATGGAAAAGCAGTACAGGTGGCCCGGTCGTAACGGCCACGACATACGAGTTTTAGGTCGCGTGTTCGAACCCAAGCGTGCGCTTTTCATTTTGTAAATAATTTCATCATCACTGCTCTCAAATCGGCGAAGGAAAACATCGTGAGGAAGCCGGCATGTCTTGGATCCAAAAATTCGAAGACGTCTGGCATCGTAACATCTACCAACCCGCAATGGGCCAGCGTGGTGGATTACAGCCCACTCCTTCTTGAATAGAGGAGGCCTGTGTCCCAGCAGTGGGAACATTATAGGCTGATTATACTAAACATAAAATGTTGTTAATTGAGTATCATTCCAATACACGTGTTATCATCAGTGATCGGATAATCGGGCGCTTATATACCTAAACTTCTTGCCGCGAAAGAATAATGTGGGCAATCCTTTCTGAATAAATAATTAATCCCGGGGTCTCGTGATTGAACAATTTTGTAAAAACAACAATAACTAACTTAATGCAGTTATAGCAGTGGTTATTTTGATTTAGTATCTTTATTTCATTCAAAATAAATGGAATGTCAATAATTTTTTTAAATTATTTAATGAACATTCATTCATGTTCTATTTATATTTTGTATGCAGGTAACATTTTTAACAATCTCAGGAATTTCAAACGATTCCGGGATCAGGGATTCTGAAAGCCATGTTCGTATTATTCTTTCGTGGGAAGAAAAGTGAAGTTTAGGTATATTAGTAGTAAGGCACCCGGTTATCCAATCACTGGTTATCATGCATGACCACATAAAAATAACAAAAATAATCAGGTTTACCAAATCTGCGTTCAATTTAAATTACATCTAAGGATCAGCCAAAGATTACACAAGATTACACACATACCGTGAATCTACTCGTTAATAAATCTAATAAAATATTATGTTTACGATATTGACATGTCAAAGGTAACGCGTAAGTCCATAATCGGGTAATAACTGTCAGTTTAAATCAATCACTCGAGCTCAAACCTGGCATGTTTTGATTTTGACGAGTTTCGTTTTTTGCCTGTCACACCTTGTCTACGGTTTGATGAGGCGGAAATTGTGAGTTGTTATTAAAACTGATTTATTATTGATTTGTCTTAATAGCGTGTCGATTTTAATGCAATTAAAATTGCTGATTATTCTCTTGTTTTAAGGGTGTTAGATCGATCATATTTTAGTATATTAGGCACTTTGTTTTATACAGGGTAAGTTTTTATCTAGTACGCAAACTGTAACCATGAATTCAGCATATCATTCTAGACCTCCCAGCGCAGAAATTTTTCGTCGGTTGTACAAAAAACAAATCAGCTACAAAAGTGGCCACGCGGTCAAAATTTATGGAACAGCTAATTTTTTTGTTAAACTTATCCTGTATACAACATGTCAATTAATCGCAAGACCTTGTGCATCTCAATTAGAGTAGTGTGTTTAAAGTATGACCAAACTTTTTTTTTCAGACCTGACTGTTATTATTGAGAAAATCGTGTTGACCCTAGCATTACTTTGTGCATTTAAAATTGAGTCTTATCGCCTTGAAATAAGATTAAATTTTCAAGCGGCGGTAGGCATGGCAAAATATTATTTTCTTGAAAAAAATACTCTTATTAAAAGTAACTGAATTCAGTAATTAATTATGAACAAACTACTCTCTGGACTTGCGTTTATTCTGTTACACGTTGTTTAAAAGCACGGAATAACAATTCCGTGCATATAAGAGCCTGCAGTTGAGACTTATCTTAACGATAATGTTAACGTTTTGATAATGATTATTTGTAAAAAAATAACAATACTTCATCATGTTTTTCGAAATTACCTAACACTTTAACAGTACAGATTATCAAAGGGCTATTATGCAAGGCTGTGTCATCATCATATTTTTATTAGTTCATCAACAGTCCACTGGTTGAAAGCAAAGGGTCGCTCACCAACAGTGCAACAATCACTTACAAGCAAACTCCGCATGCGTAATTTATAACGACCAAATATTCATGAATGGAACACAACTCTGTTTAGCATAGACTACACTAAAACACGATGTAGAAACTCAACCTGCGTCGTATGTAAAGAGTTGGCGGTGTGGCCGGTGGTAAAAAAAAAACTACCTGCACTCTCAGCTTCTTCCGAGAACGTAAAATTGTTAAGTCAAACAAGCGGCCAGTTTGTTCTACCGACGGACCAACGCACAATATTGTATTATTTCTGTTTATCACTTTAAATTGCCCCTACTTAGTAGACGCGTGGTGCATGAATTTGTATTGTGAGCCTTAAAAGGAGAAAGTGTGTTCACTCGTATATTATGTTTAACATGATGCTTATATGGCATAATCACATTACTTATCACAGTTAACAGCTAAATCTCTGTTATAGATTTTGTGGAAATAAAATATCATTTAGCAATAGCAGCGCTATCCCGAAAAAACAAACCATCGTGTCCGCTAAATCCGCATTACGATGGAAATTGTTTTTAGAATATAATTGGGAGACGCTTTAACGTCAAAAATGTATGGTTAAAGAGTCGCTAATCATTACTTATCTTTAAGAAACACCTAGCAGACACAGGCACTGGCACAGACACTGATGATTAGGCTGCCTGTCCTTTGCAGCTGCGAAGAGCGGAGAGAAGCGGAGCTGTGTGTATATTAACCAATATAACTTTAAGCATCCATGCGGAGTGGAGCGAAGTTCGAGTTCTATCTTCTATTAAAAAATAAATATAAAAGCGAAAGGTCACCTGTTCATTCACTCACTGATTAAACACGAAATCTCAAAAACGATTGGACCTACAAAAATTAAATTTGGCGCAAAGGTAGATTATGAGTAGAAGACGTCAGCTAAGAAAGTTCTTTAGGAAACTCCCCCGTCTAGGGTTGAAATAGTCTGGAAGGCTTCTCTGGCCCAAGGAATAAAAAAATCATACAAACTTAGGGTGCAAGTTTCTATAAATTTTTTTATTCCTTGGGCTAGAGAAACCTTCCAGATAGTTTTCAACATTGACGCGGGTGGAGCCAAGAGCAGCAGCTAGTTGGTTAATATGGCCCAGCTCCGCTTGTCTCCACTCCAATGGACAGGCAACCTAAGTCTTATCTAGTAGCATATTTATGTATGCATATAGGTAGGTAGTATGCAGCTAGTTTACAAAAGAACTAAAAGGTTTAGCGAGCTTCCAACAAGACCTCCGACATTTTAATAGATTATTAGCCGTTAATATTCTATCCATTGTTTCTGTAATAATTTACACAAACACTTCAATACATTAAGTTCGTTTAGCGTGGAAGTTTCCTTACATTAGCACCAATAAACAAGATGTTAACAGATCAAGATTTTAATAATTCAGCAATATAATTCGATTGTTATGTGCACTTTTGTGTCCCAAGAACAACTAGATAAAATAAAAGATCGATAATACTGATTAGAGTTTACGATATTACGTGTGTTGATTTTGTTATTTTAAAGTACGTATAATGGGTTCATATTCATAGGACGCGTTTAGTGTCTTTTATAATGGTTGCATAGTAGTTAGGTACATTAAATTGGATTAATTTATTCTGCCTGTTCATACTAATACAATACATTCAAAACGCAACTGTAACAACTTAATATGCCTTCACCAGTCCGCCTTATGGGAGGCCTTCCAACTCTAAATTTTCCAGTACGCGGTCGTTACTCCAAGAGAGTTCTGCGACCAATGTGCCCTGCCCACTGCCACTTAAGTTTGACAACTCTTCAGGCTATTTTGATTACCTTGGTTCTCATACGGATCTCTTTACCCGCCTAATAATCATTGAAAATAGACGTACCTAATCGGGACCAATATATAGGGCGCAACCACGTGTACGGTGATAAAACTACAGCTAACTGACCTCCTTATATATATATAAAGAAATTAGTCCAAGGACCCAATAAAAACTCTTTTGTATCAACACAAAACATTCGCACTATTTATTACCGCTACATCTCATTGTGACCACCCTTTAAATTTTAATTCGCAAACAAAACCTTCAATGGACGTTTTTTCCGGTGCCCATTCATGGGTCCTGAGCTTTATGGGGGATACTCGTGCGAACGTGGTGACGTCACTGACGCTAATCCCCTGCAAGTGGACAGTTGGACACGTTTGCAACTAACAAAGCGTTCTAAAGATTTGTACGTGATGTGCGAAAAAGGTATAACGGTAGATAAGGCGTTTGACGAGGAAAAGAGATGGTCAATTGATCATGGTCATGTTGTGATTTTTTTTAAGTTGTGTAATGGTTATTGTGTGTCGTGGGAAGCGGTTATAATTTCGGCCAGTGCTAGTGATAAAAAAAACATAGTTTATTTTTTTATTCGATTCTATGGAATAAAAATTCAAATATTTTCTAGAACCCGCTAAAACAGGCTTTTAGATTATTTAGTAGTATATATTAACTCCAATGTATTCATTAGAAACTTTGGAAAAAAGAGAATTTTGATCGACTTGTCGCCATAGAGTTAAATAAAAAGCTTATCACTGTTCTAATCCCGTTCCAAAAATGTAATTTTGAATAGGAATATCGTAAACATTTTATTGGCTCATCAATATTTTATTCATACTCTTGTGACGCGTTGGTCCGTGACTAACAAATCAGTTTTAGCGTTTAGTTCATGTTAACTAAATAAGAAGCGGCTCTTTTGATCTAAACAACCACCGCACCGCAGTGAACCAATCACGGTTATATTCATATTATTCAAAAAGTATTCATTTAATTTAACTAATCTTATATTAAGCCTTTGTCGGTAACAGTTAATTTGGTGCGTTTCCAAAATATTAATTAAAATGTGTGAAATTGAAAGTGGGTTTAAGTGAATTCACACACCGAATTAAGTTTGTAAATTATTTCAAACGGATTAGGCACATTTATAATTAGTTCTAACGTTATAACTGACTGTAATAACAAGCATCATCATCTGCCTAGTTTTACCTTCTCTCGTTGTTGGGGTCGGCTTCCAGTCTAACCGAACCCAGCTGATTACCAGTATTTTACAGGAAGCGACTACCTATTTGACCTCCACAACCCAGTTACTGGGTGACACGATAATTTTTGGTAAGACTGGTTGTCACACTGTCGTGCTTGTAACGACCCGTATTGACGGACAAAGATCCATGACAGCCGGAACCAACAGCTTAATAAGTAAAGATGGTCTCAGTAAATAAAGATGGTTACCCATCCATAGACCAACCGCGGCAAGCGTAGCTTAACCTGAGCGATCGAATCCTGCGTCTGTTATTACTTAGCCACAAGCCCATTTCACTACACTGACTGTAATAACAAGATTTTCTCAGCTGTGGGTACAATATGCTGGATAATGAAGGAAATTTAAGTACATAAGTACACTAGACACCAGCGCAGCGGCGAGGTGTCAATTTTTCTAAGAAAGAAGCCGAAGCGAAGTCGGCTTTAACTTACTGATTTATCAATTAATAATAGTTACTATCGTTCTAAAATTAATATAGGAATGTAAAGAATTAAATACAATAGAATTGAACAGCTGAAAACCAAATAAACTGTACAATATTCCTCCATCTCGTTTTCGCTGACGAATTTTTCTATATCTGGCTCTGTCATAACCCGTTGCACAGCGGCTTGCTGTCGTCATACCAAGCGGTGCCACGTGACTTAAACTGATATCATTACGGGATCGGTGTAGTATGAATTTTTAGTTCCCGATTATGACGTTTTGGCGCTGGGTTAATTTAGAACATTTCATTTTTGTTGTAATACGAAGCTAAAAATAACCGTTTTTGTTATTTGAATATTATGGTGAATTAAATACCCATAGTGTAACTATTGACGTGCCATTTTTTAATAGCGATACAGTTGCCAATACGAATCCCCGAAGGGAAGCCGGTAAGAATCGTGTTATATGGTGCTTTCGCTACTGCTAGACGTAAATATTGTGCTTAGCAGGGCCGGGTGCGTTTATTTCTTATTTACGTTTTAACGAAATATTCAAGATTTCCCCTATCGTATGTAAGCTAAAATATATATATGCTATTACACATAAAACTTCCCAGAGACATTCTCTAAAATATGATGAAAACATCATCACAATTATTTTAGCAGTTTAGATGTACAACGCGGTACTCAGGTAGACACGAAAAGCGACTTTAATTTATAGTATGTTTACAAAAAGAAAGCTCGGCCCAACAACGGGCCCGACTGCGATAGGCTGATTGTCCACTGTTGTTGCCTATTGCAAGGCTAAATGGGACAGCAGGAAGATGGTGAAGATACAGTATCATAACCATCTTCCTGCCCTTGGCCCTTATTACTTAGGGTCGGTGCACCACGTTTTCTTTTTCCATTCCCTACTGCCAACCGTCACACTATCATTCACTCCCTCCTCTTTCATAATATCATTCCTCACACAATCCATCTATCTTTTCCTTGACCTGCTTCTCTCTCTCCATCCAACAACATTTATATTCATCACTCAAAAAATCAAAATCAAAATGAAAAGTCATTTATTCAAACTAGGCTGAGAGTCAGCTCTTTTTGGACGTCAAAATTACATAAGACAGTCCCCCAAAAACGCCCGCTCTTTACCACTTCCTAATGCTTTAGTTGGGAAGAAGAAGTGGCGCAACAAACTCCCCAGTAGCACAGCTGTCTGTTAAGTTGGAAGAACTTGATTCTATACAATAGTAGGTAATTAACATTACGAAACACAAAACATTAAATTTGAAAAACATATGTACAGCTAGCACACGCCAATATACCAACAAAACATTGAAAACATAGTACTCAAGTAGAACTAACTGAATTATAAAGGCAAATAAAATAAACAATTGTATGAACTAACATAATTATATAACCTGTTAGTAGGCAAGCTAATTCTTAAAAAGAACATAAACATTGTCTTGAGTTAATCACAGCGACCAATAATTCTTAACTCTTTAACTCTTTAGTCACATCCGTTTCCTCCCTCATCGCATGCGCATGCCATGCCAAACGATTTCCTTTAAACTTTTCTGTCACTGGCGTCACTTTCAAGCTTCCCCATATAAACGAACTTCTTACTTTATCCATTTTCGTCACTCCACATATCCATCTGAACATTGAGGCAAAGAAATTTTAATCTTATTCCAAGACAGTAAGACTCAATTTTAACTGCAAAAAGTAATGCTAGGGTCAACTCGATTTTTTTAATTATAATAGTTACCTTTAAAAAAAATCGTTTTGGTCATTGTATTATGGTTTTAACTCAATACTCTAATCAGGGCGTCTTGAGGTCTTGCGTATATTATGTTACATATTGTATATGACATGAATTATTTAAATATATAACGTCTAATGTAACTGGCCCTCTCTACTGTTATTTTGCTTATTCTGAAGAAGATATAAATGTGGTTTATTGCGAACATCACCATAACAGTATCGTTGTTTTTATGGCTTAACCAAAGGCGGTAGGACCGATGTATGGTCTGCTTTAACGACCAGGAATTAATTTTGTCTCCTTGGAGAACTGGGAATAAAAGAAAAACCCTCAGTTTTTCACAGACAATACTTTAATCTAATGAGGTATGTATGAGTAAACTGAGTGTCAGTAATGACAATTTTCTGGTCAAGTTTATAATTTAACACTACCTTCCCCTATCCCTACATATTAGTGCAAAAAAAACGAAGTAAGAAACCTGTCACATGCATTTTATTTTCCTATAGCGTATATTGCAACAAAATTTCGTTATTATGATTTTATTCATCATCATCACATCAGCCGAAAGACGTCCACTACTGGACATAAGCCTCCCCCAAAAGAGGGGGATTTGCCATAATCGCTACGGTTGGCAGGCGGGTTGGCGATCGCAGTATGGTGGTCAAATGCATAGAGAACGCTGCTGCCTTCTCTAGTAAGTCCCTTAGTCGCCTTCTACGACACCCACGGGAAGAAATGGGATGATGCTATTCTTTTACGTCCAGCACCATACGGAACAGATAATTTTCTTGCCCTATCCCAATTAATTTTTGGTCGGCGTAAAATGTCTTTTTCTTCCATGCTTCTCTAATAATCGTTATCTCGTCTCTTTCTATCATCTTACACATAGTCCAAGTTGCAAGAAAATTAATTAGCATATATTTTTTAAGTAACAAGGGCTTGGGGCTGATTAATTACACCCGCATGGGTTGATAAATCAGGTTAAGCTACGCTTGCCGAGGTTGGCCTATGGATGGGTGATCATCTTTAAATACCAAGACTCCTCCGTGCCTCGGAAAGCACGTTAACCCGTTGGTCCCGGCTGTCATTCGTGTATTTTTGACAGTCGTTACGGGTCGTCAGAAGCCCGAAAGTCCGACAATCATTCTTACCCAGGGGTATCGTATTACCCAGTAACTGGGATGTGGAGTTCAAATAGGCAGTCACTCTATGTAATATACTGGTATTCAGCTGCATTCGGTTAGACTGGAAGCTGACCCCAACATAGTTGGGAAAAGGCTAGCCAGATGATGAAAATATTTTTAAGTAAGAAATACCAACGCACGAATGTTTGTTTCGTTGAAATTTATTTATTTATTTAATCTTCTCGCACACAAAGAAGGCACAAAGGCGGACTTAATGCCCCAGACATTCTCTACCAGTCAACCAAGGATGGTGAAGAGATTAGATGGCAGGTGCTTTGGATGAGAGGAACAATGAAAAAAACTATAAATTATATCATAATGAATTATAAATAAGATAGGTACATAAATAGCTTATAAATTTACAATACGTGTACATGCATACATATCTACTATAATATATACTTATAATATATAAATATACATATATACAAATTCAAGGGACACAGGTGTTGAGATGACTCTACTATTTGTTAAGAAAATACCTCATTCAGTTCTCATGAAGTGCCTTGTGACTTCGTAACACTGTTAAACTTCACTTAGGTCAAATAGCAGCGTTGTTTCAATAAATTCCAAAATGTTGCTATGTCATGGAAGTGAACCTCATGAGACAGTTCCAGTAGAATTCAGTATTTACCGAATTGTGCTGAAACTTTCAGGGCAATAGCGCGTGATTGAAGTCAGTAGGGTACAATATTTTTATTGTCATTTAATGATGAAAAATATTAACATTTAGTCAATTCGTCGACATACATGTCTAATGGACATTTGGAATTAAAAAAAAATAATGTGCTAGAAGAGTTAACAAAATATTGTTAATATGATAATTAGAAATAAAGATTCTTTTTTATTTGGAACACGTGCGGGAAAAACATAAATAAAAATAAAAATAAAATCTTACAAGAACATAAAAAAATAAGGAGTTCCTTACCTAAAGTGGAATTAATCACAGTATTTGTCAAGTCACTTTAATTCTATAATTATGTTACCTCAATGAAAACATCAACTCAGCCTATCGCAGTCTACTGCTCGACATAGGCCTATTAGTTATAGCATAGGGTTTTTGTTACCTATGCGGTATCAAAAAATGTAGATATATTTATCTTCCATATATAAAAATGAATTCCTTTTGGTCATGGCATCACACGAGAGCGGCTGGACCAATTTTTCTAATTGTTTTTTGTTGTTGTCAGGAGAAGGTTCTTAATAAAGAATAATTAAGAAAGTTGCGCGTAAAAAAATTAAGTTAACTTAACGACCACATAATTTTTTCTAATATTATACCAATGCGAATTTAATATTCATAGTTAAGACAGGACGTCTTTCGGGTTAGCCAGTATCAAATAAAAAAATCTCATTAAACACTAAACTTACCAACGAAACTATTTCAAACCCCCATAACCCACTTCTGCATCCATGAATGAATACTAACGTTCACCAATTATCCCAAAAATAGTGTACAGCGTCTATTGTTACTTAATACACATGTCATTAGTATACATTTCTCCCCAAATAGCAGGGAATGGGTGGTACGGGGTGGTTTCAGCCCGTCAATGGAAAGTGTGTCGGTCTCCGAGCCGCGACGACGCCACCGCGACGCTCTCATATGCACAGCATGTTTAAAGAGAAACGTTTTAGCTTAAAGCTTCTAAGAATTTGAAAGAAAGAATTCAGACACTTTGAGTGTAAAAGGATTTTTAGATTTTATACTATTTCGTGACTTTATAAAAGGTAAAACGTACCATAACTGGAATGGTTTCTAAAAGCTCGAGAGTATCTTTTGCCTAGTTGGTTTATTATGTAAGATCATACAACACACGCATTTGTTCAATAATACACACTTATTAATTTAAAAAAATTACAAAATTATATCTTAACTGAAACAATTCATATATTTAAAAATGGCGTCGAAAAATACGGCCGCATCGCTGTCGACTGATAATGTTCCCTAGAGTCTGGCGGCATTACCACGTTGTGTGGCAATGCTTAGCCTCTGGCCAAGGTTTATTGGTTTTAAAATTATAATTTCCCTTCTTGCACATTTTACACACTGCAAGATTTGAGATCTCCTCTATAACACCAATTTATTTGGCACCACACTCACATAATAAATCGTTTCCTAGCCATATAAAAATCCCACGTAATTCCCATAAAAACAAAAACACACCAATTAAAACCTTCCAACTGCCAACCTAAAAAGTTACCCTAAATCTCTGAAAAGAACATCATGTAGACAAGTTTCAGTGACTCCCACGCAGTTTTCAACGCGTAGGCGACGCCGGGGCAAACACATTGGTAGTATATTAATACTGCTTAGTCACTGGTAGTGAGGCGCCGGCCGGCCTTCTGACGTCACATACCGGTATATCAGACAAACGTAGACTAGGAGGGGGAGGGGGAGGAAGATTTGCTTACTGTTTACATTGTAATTGTTATTTATTTGGGTTGGTAGAGATGTAGGCGTTAAATGATTGGTAGGACATTTCTGACGGGGGACTGAGTTACTCACAATTATAAGTCCATTACTACCACTTTTGTCGAATGTCATAACTAACATAGGTAATCTTCAGTTTTTAGAATAGCCAGGAAACTCTTTCTCACTCTGTCACTCTTATCGGTCCGGTACATAGAAAGCGCCAAGGTTGCTCGCGAAAAACAAATTTTCTTAAGTTTTTAGCAATTTGCAGGCTAGAGTCAGGTTGTGTTTAGATCAAAACATGAAACACGACCGTAAAAAATGTCACAGAACAGAATTATATTAATTAAATTCATCAAAAAACCATCTCGCGTGCAACCGTTCCGCATCCCACTTAACGTATAAATAAAACTTTGGGAGGGTCATTTAAATTGCAATACGCATGCAATAGTGGGAAACCTTTGACTGCTCCAGTTTTGGAGAGTCATCTACAGACATTTGAAAATGCATACAAAGTGGGGCAGCGACATTGATGCAAAACCTCCATTGATTCGATTAATGATTTCGAACAACAATGCGCTGAAATTTTTAGTCAGTTATAAAAAAAAATGCTGTTCCATACATTTTGACCGCGTAGGTATTGCACTTTTCTAAAACATTTTTTTCTAATAACTGACAGAATGATTACAGATTTTTTTTTGTATGATTTATAGTGATTACACAGACGTACACCACAATAGTAGACGTATCGTATATAACTACAGTATTAATGAAATCATCTTGATATTTTATCGTACACTATAAATATTTTACTATCTGTTTTCGCGCGTTTCCGTGTGTACTACTGTGTACTCGTAAATCGTAAACAATGTACGGTAGTAGATTTATGTTCTAATTTCTGTATGTGATTGGATGTTTCTATTATGTAATGGAACACCTAGTGATTCTAGTGTTAAAAGAGACAGGAAGTTTTTCTTGACTAACTGTACAATTTATACAATATCTGGGAATGTATTTAGCAATTATTCAATGAGTTAAAGACAGTCTTCTTTAACATTTTTTTGTAGCTACGGTGGCTAAGGAAAATTCTGTAAAGTCTAAAAGTATATTATTCTCATAATTTGTTAGATTGCTGAGATTCTGATGCCCCTTTGCACAAAGATGATGTATTTCTACACAAATATCACGACCTTATTATGCTATTGCTATTGGTCCGTAGACCACTTTGGTCCAGGTTTTTTTGTATAGGATTTAATGGGTTAAATGTTTCAGTACATAATAAAAACAACGTTAGCTTGTTGTCTTGGCTTGAAAGACGAATTGATACCTAATCTGTGCTAGTTAAGTACTGAATTTACTGAAACCCCAAACTTAATGGATATTTCTGTCGATGAATCTAAACTATACCAAAGCTGACATAATTATTTCAGGTTTTCAGTCCTTATCAAACAGAACAAAATCCCTTCTCAATTTATTTACCATACGTAGGTTATTCACTAACAAATACTTAAAACAGAAAACGTGTCTCAGAATAAGCACCACACAAAGAAAAACAATCCATCTCATTACAATGATTCGCCAAATACTTCCTTCCAAAAACCACTTCATAAAAAAAAAACAAGAACATGACTACATTACAGGGGAAACCAGTAACTTCAACGGTCCATCGCACAAACATCCACTCTCCCGAAAACGATACCGCCATTGTTATAGCATCTTGTACCCAAAGAAAGTAGTCGGTTACATTATTTTTGTCACCCTTAACCTTTAGAAGATGGGACAGACGAACCCACGTCGCCGCTACATTTGGCTGACGGCCAGAACGAAACCATGAAAGGAACCATGCTTTGCTTATAGACCCATAAGTTGGTTTTGGTCCATACAAAATTACACATATACGTACTTTAATTCACTCTCAGGGGCTCGTAGCAACGCTTGCCGAGGTCGGTCCGAGGATGGAAGACCATCTATTACATACCGAGACCCTTCCGTGCTTCCGTAAGTACGTTAGGCAGTTGGTCCTGACCCTAATATAGTTGGAAAAAGGCTAGAAAAATATGGAATTCTCGCATTTTTGGGAGAAAGGAAAGGAGACAGAAATGCTTCAGAATGCTACGTGCTACGCTATCGCTACTCTTTTTGCTTCGTCCACATTCATGACACCTGGTCAACTTTTAAAAAGGCTTTTTGAATTAAGTAATCGGTTTAAGACACTCGTTTACATATTCATACATACACGGGAAAACATAGATCCTATTTTACTATTTAAAGTCGGCTAAAGTAGTCTGTCGTAGTAAAAGTGCTACGAAATCTTGTAGCACGCTTATTAATACTTCTAGTGCCGTCCTTCCAAGACCTCTATAATATTTCTACAAACTCTTGAAAGTCACTGCTTAGCTATAATGAAAATCGTTCAGCTAAGTTAAAAAGTATCCTTTTATGGCTTTCCGGAAGAGAGAAGCAGACTTGTGGTAAATTCAAAAACTGTTGCACTGAGTCAATATTTCATTTATTATTAACTTACATACCGAATAAATCCATAAGATAAACTTTTATTACAAATTATATTTTCTTTGAAAGATTGACTTCAGAGATTTCAATGCCCAAGAAAATTTGTGACCATTTCAACAATTCACGTTATATCTAAATTAATTAGCTCAACGAATCTGACATCTATAACTGCAAAGAGTTTCACTAAACTTGCCATTGAAGAGGTCATCACTTTTAATTTCTTGACCTTTGACATTTGGCTGTATTTTCTTTTCTACCCACATATTGAAGAGTTGGCTACGTGCCAAGTATTTTGACGGAGGCATCCCTTGGACATGCTCATTCATAATTTTATTTTGCGTGGGCATATTGTGGCTGGATGACTTGCATGATGTCATTGTTGATAGTAATATATTTTATGCCATAAAATGTGTCCACGTTTCACATAATTTGTGATATGGGCTATGCCCACGTCTTCTGTGAAACAAAATCTTTAACCCCTCGTTAGAACTGCCATCTGGTTGACAGCATACATAACATCACGCCTTATTTTCCCGTAGGGTTGGGTAGAGATGCACCTATAATACACCCATATTCCGCCAGTTATGTATAATTCCCATGTTATAGGGGGGAGCCTTTTGGCATCAACCTAGCACAAATCTAGACTCCCGGCTAGATACTAAGAAATTCAAGATAGAAAAACCCAATAACACTTTGGCCGACCTCGGAATCGAACCCAGGACCGATGTGAGAAAAATAATTTTTGCTATCCTTCAGATAGCATGTTCCTAGTTTTACAGCTGTACGTTGTCTATCATCATCAATCAGTGAGTGACGTAACCATTTAGTTATTTCGATGTAAAACGTTTTATAGGCATTTATCGAACTTGGCAAAGTATTTAAAGCGATTTCAACCAAGTAAAACTAGAGCAACTTAAATGGTTTTGAGCTAAGATTTAATTAAAAGATTTCATATGAAATTTTCATTCGGGCACAAGAGGCATTTAACGAAAATACATTCAAATAGGGCCGTAGAATTATATAAGAGACCCATTTAGCAAATGAACCGTCTGGATAGGGCAGCGAATAGATAGTAAATGAAGTGATTAATTATAATCATATTGCTGTGACACTGAAACCCACTCACAACAAATGAAAAGCGCTCGGGGATACGAAACTTTGGCATTAGATATATACAATATATACATATATCTGCAGTGCTTGTGTCATTATATGTTGCGTTCATCCCGTACGGGTTAATACTCCTTTTGTTCCTACTCTGTGGTTTGCGGGTTCGTCGTATACGAATTCAATTTATGCCGACCGCGAATCGGGAATTGTTTCGCGCACATTTTGTTCGTAGCTTTGTTCATTTACGTAAACGCTGACGTTGCTGTATTCGATTATTATTTCGTTTCTGAATTCATTTAGTATGTAATGGTTTTTTTTACCTAAGTGGTACGTTCTTTTAATGAAGTTTTCGTTTTTATATTAAGCTTGTTTTTTCTTATGTTATTAATAGTAGCCTCAGCATTATGCTGAGTTAGGAGCCTTTTGGCCTCGCACAGGACTTCCTGTTTGTCATTTTCTTTTTAGAATTTAGTTTTTATATTTTTATGATTGCGTTTGGTTTGTGATCTTCCTGTACGAGTCACAATAAAAACTTTTACTTTCTTTTCTATAGTAAATGTCCTAAATGAAAGAAAGACACAAACATTCGCGTAAAACGATGTGTTTCCCCACAAATCCTAAAACAAAAACAATCCTTTACTGTTCAAAGATTCAAGAATCATTTGAAAAGTTTCTATTGAGATCATACAAGAAGTCTAATAAAAGGAGGTGAAAAACAATACCGGAATATATCCTAGAATTCGAAGACACTGTCTGAGAAACAGGAAATTTGAGACTGGCGACGAATAAAAATAAAAATACGACGTTGAATATTTCGAAAATCGAATCATACGCGCCATAACATGATTTGTTTGGGAGCGCGCACCTGCAAAATGCTGACTCTGAGATTGTGATGTCTCTGACGTTTTTACGACTGCGTTTGATTATGATTAACGCGATACCTTCGATTTTTATGGGATATTACCAGAGTTTAGGAGTTCAGTATGCACAAATATGGTGGTCTGGTTAAAGTGGTTTACCTATTAAACCAATTTTAAAAAGCTGACTACCTAATCTTAATTTCTTATAAGCACATCGAAGGGGTCAATAGTTTTAAAAGCTCGAAGCCCTAGAAATTATTTATAAATTGTGATTCACCAATTGACTCATTTCCAAATGGCTTTTTAAACAAAACTGAGCCATCGGAACAAATAAAACTCCAAACATTTAGACCAAAATCCGAAATACTTTTAGAAAAACAAGCCAACTATTTACAGCTCCGTCTTACAATGTAAGTGGGTAACTTCTTATTTATCGGCACCTGACACAACTTCCACCGTACCTCTCCGTTGCAATAAAAGATTATTTTTAGGAAACCACGAAGCACTGTGAATGTATTTTTCTGCTGACGTAAGAGGGAATATTTTCACGTGAATTATGATCGCTGTGTTTACAGCTCGTCCTGGTTTATCACCAGTTTGTAATAGTTAGTTTTAAGGAGCATGTTACTAGAGTATAAACAAAATTTTTAAGTACGCTGTATTAACTGTTTTTTGTTTGTGAGATTGTTTGTTACCCAGTCGGTGGCTTATTATATGACAGGTACAGTAAGGCTTTGACAGAGACATTATTGCCATCGCGTGCAAAACCTAGATAAAGTTGGCACAGGAGCGTGTGGATTGGCACAAGAAAAACTAAAAAAAAAACCGCCTTCCGGAAAAACACTACAAAGTGAAAAATAACTTTAACTTCGGAAGGCGGTGACAAAAAATTAAATAAAACACATATCCAAAGTCACCGACTTCCGAAATCAAAGTTATTTTTCACTTTGTAGTGTTTTTCCGGAAGGCGGTTTTTTTTAAAATAAAGTTTTTATTTTTCACTTGTTAGTTATAATACCTACCCTACACCAATTCGAAATTTCATCATCCTTGGGGTCAAAACAATGCATATTTATGCGATAGCAACAATCGCGGTTGATTTGCTGCCATTTTTTAAAGAGTTCTGTTGTCTGTCTCGGAAACGCATCAGATCTACATGAAATTTAAAGGGACCATTTCGGAATAAACCGCATTCGAACAAAAAAATATTTTGCAAATCCGTCTATGTATGACGGAGCTATGCCCGAACATACATAAAAATAAAACATGTCGAATTGTTAACCTCCTTCTTTTTGAAGTCGGTTAAAAATAGAGGCCTATGCTTAGCAGCGGGTTAGATCTCGGGCTATGGATGTGGATAATGATGAGGTGGCTTTTAATAGTGATTGGAAAAGAGGACAAATGAATTGGGTTTCACGTCTACATAGATTAGTGCCTGTCTACAACTCATACGACAGTCTAATATTTACCACGGCATAAGCTTTTCTTAAATTGTTTTTGCCGAATAGATGAAAGAACACGTGACCTTCATTTATCATAACACTAGCTTTTGCCAGCGGTTTCGCCCGAATGGAAGTCGAAAATGATCCCACAGGAACGTACTACCGAGATAAAAAGTATCCTATGTGTTAATCCAGGCTATAATCTATATGTGTGCCAAATTTCATCCAAATCAGTTCAGCAATTTTTGCGTGATTGAGTAACACACATCTGAACATACAAACTTTCACATTTTTGATGTTATATAGTAGGATAATGCTAATGCCAAACCGTAAAGTAGTGCACATTGTAGGTATGAACCTCGTTGGTTGGTGAACGTATGCATTTCAGGTCATAAATTTGGTTCAGTTTCATGTCCACCCAAGAAGTCAAGTTCGTGAACGGGCGCTGTCGGTTGACACTGGTCATCTCCTAACTTCCAGGGCTTATTTTATCTTGTACTAGCTTTTGCCAGCGGCTTCGCCCGCGCGGAGTTCGAAAACCATCCCACGAGAACGTAGCACCGGGATAAAAAGTATAATATGTGTTATTCCAGGTTACAAACTACCTGTGTACCAAATTTCATTCAAATCCGTTCAGCCGTTTTTGCGTGAAAGAGTAACAAACATCCATACATACATCCATCCATACTCACAAACTTTCACATTTATTATATTAGTAGGATTTAGAATTGCTTATAATTTTTTCTTCATTAATCTCATATACAGAAGCAACAAGAATAATGTTCCCAAGATTTTGTAATATTCAGCTTAATTTTAAAAGAGTGTCCGTGGAGTTTCTTGCCCGTTCTTCTCCATAGAGATCTACGTTTCGGAATGGGCAACTAGCTTCAACTTTCCAACTGATCGACTTTTTGACAATTCAAAAGTAAATGGTTTAATTGAAATAAATGCTTTGAGTTTGAGTTTAGAAATAATACCGTCAAACTTCCGTTCTATATTTTCGTGACACGTAAATTCTTTAATGACATCTTCAGTTAATATTCACATAAAACTACAAACATCAAAATCAAATGAAATCACTGAAATAGGATTACTGCGCTTGTTTTTCGACTTTATTTCAGTTTATAACAGAATAAACATTGCCTACCTTAATAATTTTATTGTAGACTGGCTGACACGACAGATATCCTGTGCATTTCATTCACAAAAAAATCAGTTCAGGTTTTTCGGAGTTGGAAAATTTTCTGGAAAACTTTTTCAGAATTCTTTCCATAGAAACCCAATTTCCGATGATCACAATTTTTTGAAAACATTAAATTGCCTTCTCGGTCACGCCTAAAGTGATGCGCTTACCATCGAACAACATTTCATTTCTATTTACATACTCGTTTTGGCCAGCGGCTTCAGCCACTGGAGGTTGAAAACTATCCCACGGAAACGTACTGCCGGGATGAAAAGATTCCTATGTGTTTGTTAATTGAGGTTATAATCTACCTGTGTGCCAAATATCATCCAAATTAGCTCACCCGTAGTCTTGTGTAGTTCGTGACCGATGAACGAATAGGCACCGTTTCGTAGCACTGTACTAAAAGAAAAGTTTCCGAATGCTGACTTGTAATCGGTCTATCTGTAATAGCTCCTCGTACATTTACAAAGAGCCCGTATGTCCGAACGAGAGCGAGAATGACAGCGACTGATTTGACTGATACGATTTCAATTAGACTTTTTGCTCTGTGATCTATGGAAATACTGACTGAGAGCGAAGACCGAATAGAGCTAATAGAACTAATAGAATAAACTAGTTCACTAACCGAAATGAACTAGTACGGAGCGATCTTAAAAATGACTGAGCAGGCACACGACTACTCACCCGTATGTTGAGGAACAAATATCGAAATACACAAACTTTCACATTTAAAATATTAGTAGGATAGTAGGATATATAATAGTTTTATTTGTCTTAGAGGTCAAAGTGATATCACAGAAACTTACCAATAAAAAGGTGTATTTATTCATTGCTTTTGTTAATAAGATTCATGAAATTTAAACAGGTTAAGGGATTAATAGTCCATCAATTAAAGTGTTCATCGATTCTTATTATATATTCATTGTTATTCAAATTATTGGAACACTATTAGATTAACTTTCGTTTTATTAAACTGATGCATAGCATGGGAAAATTGTGGAGATGCAGTTATTTTTTATGGCATTTGTGGAGGTACTTTCGTTAAATGGTACAGGAGCCGTATTATAGTGTCAAAGCCAGCTGATTAGCAAAAGTTAAATTAAAATATTACGGTATTAACTGATCTTGGTAATTTGGAATGTAGACAGTTACTGAAATACTATTGGGTCAAATTAAATGAGCTGGCGAAAGTTCACAATCGTGTTAAGTATCTTTATCAAATGACGATAAAAGAAATAATGATTTTCGAAAGTCATAATTTCACAGCATTTTTAAATAATTACAAGGCCGTCAGTGCTGGGAGGGGGACGCTTTTTTTTTGGTTGGGAAATCATAAAATAACTTCTCCCGCTCTGGGTGGAGCGGGAGGGCGTGTCAGACTTTTACTGACTAAAAACCACCTGTTTCCTTCAGTTGCCTGTGTGTCGGGGGTCACGGTATCTCTTTCGAACAACCTGCACCCCTGGCAGAGCGAGACGCCTTAGGACGACATACGAGTGAGCTTATTGGTGATGTTCTTCAGAACAGTCAGGTGCGTAATACTCGCAATGTACAAGAGACCATAGTGTGAGTTTCATTTAACCATCTCGATCAAACGCATTGAGCGCGTTTGGCGTTCCGATTGGCCGTAGATTGGTGACGGACCTATCGGAGCGCCGAATGCGCTCGATGTGTTTGATCGAAATGGTTTATAGAAACTCACACTAGGGCCGCAGATGTATGAACGTAAACGAGGTAAAAGGAGTATGAAAGGATCGTCGCAGGTGGCGTTCTGTAGTTTTTGGCCTCCATGTGAAGAGAGCGTACCTGTTACCTGTTAGCATCGTCGTTTGCCCCGTAAACAATTTTAGTTATTTTAAAATAAAGAGCCAAGCTTAAAGGTGGACTGCCTTACTCGCATTGGTGGACATTACGAAAGAAAAGTCACAGATAACCTTTTTTTAATTTACCTCATTTTAAAGTACCAACCATAATTTTCCTACCTAATTATTGAGTGGACTATCCAAAAATGTCTCGAGATCAGGCCACCCGACTAGATAAGCTGCTAAATAAAACTGTCATCGTTAAGTTGAGTAAGTAAAGGTGTTTACAACATAAAAGGCCCCGAAGTATAAGTCATATCTGGTCAATGAGACAGCCGACGAAACGGCTGATTGATACCCAGTTAAGTCGAGACGTTAAATTTTTATGTCACCAATCAATCAATTTTAATTCCTCACTTGGGGGAGCTAATGAATTGTACGGCTATTATGGACAGCGTAGTGTGTCTTGTTTGAATAATGTACCGTAAATCGGGGTTACTTTGATTCGCGGGATGACTTTGATCAAAACTTCCATTTCATATAAAATCGCTAATTGCGTAAAACGAAACGCAACATGGTAGTTTTTTTTTCTAGGTTAGCAATACTGAAGAACTGTCAAATCCTTGCCTGAGGACGCGCTGGGAATTCACTACAATTTTAATTATTTTTCCTGTTGGCAGATTTTGGTTTTTTTAAATGTATTGGCAATTATAATATTGGGCTTACTTTCTAATTACGAAATAAGATAGGGGGTATAAAAGCAACCCTACATCCTACGTATAACTTTGATCAGTCAGTTTTAATTTTTTTTTCTCAAAATAAAGCAATATTTTTCACGTATTGTTACAGGAATCGAGAGTTATAAAAAACCCGATTATTGGACGTTTTTTGTATATTTTTATAACCACAAATTTAAGAGATATGAACCTTCAAAGTTCAATATTGATTCAAGTAACCCCGGTTTACCGTACTAGTTTTTCCCGACTACAGCGAGGCAAAAAGGAGGGTTATGATTTTGACCGGTTTGTATGTACGTTCATTTGTAGGGACCACTCATAATCAATCAATCAATCATAATTTTGACAAATGAGGTATCGTTGGAATCGTCTGGATCGTTTACTGGTTCTGTGTGACGTCATATTATCTATACATCTATACTCTATACATATAAATAAAATTGGAGTGTCCGTTTGTAATATTAAAATAACCGCTTTTTGCTACATACATATGAATATATATACGGTAAATATACCAAAATAATTTTTTTATCATTTTTGTCTGTCCTGTCGGTCTGTCTGTCTGTTTGTTCCCGCTAATCTCTGAAATGGCTGGACCGTTTTTAACGGTACTTTCACTGGCAGGTAGCTGATGTAATAAGGAGTAACTTAGGCTACTTTTATTTCATAATTTTTATTTATTTTTATTGATATATAAATAAGAGTAAAAATACTATTCCGCGCGGACGAAGGCACAGCTGGTGTTAAATATGGCGCCATCTAGAGTACTTAAGCGATGTACTTTTTTTCAGTGATGTCGTTTTTAAATATATTATCTAACCCTCAAATGATTTAAGTAAAAATTAAGTACAAAAACTAAAACCCAACTACCGAAAAATTACGCTCTAGAAAGTATAACACAAGAAAATATTCATCTGAAACCCGTGGTCGTATGGCATCTCTAAATAGTTCTAACAGTAGTAAACGATCATAAGCTTTTTATTAGCTGTGTTGGTCGCGTAGTTAGACTGAAGTTCCCCGTGAGTTTTGCGGGGCGAAATTTGGTCGCACCGATTGTGTCAACTTACTTTAGGAGATGTAGATGCTGAAGTTGGTGATAATTGTCCCGTAGCAGCCTAATCATTAAAACAATTGATGCGCACAGTCGCGTCCCGCGTTCCGCGCGGCATTCGCCTCAGTTTGAACAGTACTTAATTTGGGAGGACGTTGAGCACTTTTCAGAATGTATGTTATTGATAAAAAAACTCTTGTAAAATGCAGTAAATTTTTAAGTGTCTTTTAGATTTTACTGCGATTTTTCAAACTACGTTAAAAATATTATGAATACTAAATGATTTAGATCAAACAGTTTAGTTTATAACTCTGTCACCAGACAGTTCACTGATCCATTGATGTATCACTATATTTTCGATAACCATGAATAGACCAATAAAAATATACGCGCCGAACTTTTCATAAAGTAAGTTGTCAATTTTCGAGACAGATAAAGAAAGCTGTATATTGATTTATGTGAGAAAGATACAATTCATGTGCAAATGTTTGTTTATAACGTATAATAATATCGTCATTATATCTTTATTGATTTTCATATCAGCCATTGATCTTTGCTTTTTGACATGAGAGAAAATTTATATATGAAGTTTCTCTTCGATATTGGAACCTGTAGGTGGGTCAGGGAATATTTTTTCAATTACTTTACATTTTACAAGCTTTAACTCATGTATTTTCTTTGTGAGTTGCATGTAGGTTAAATGCTTCGATATAAAGAGCTATTGAGGTAACGTTTTGTTCCGAATGCAATACAAAATTCAAATTACATTGTCTGTGAATCAAAAGAATTGAATATGATTGAAATTAACAGCATGTAAGTGTTGAATATGAGCCATTGAATAGAAAATGAACCACGATTTTCCTCGTGTTTTCAATAAAATACATTTTTTAAAGTGCTATAAAGAAATTTGCATAGCAGTCGTTTCTTTGGTGTACTATTTATGGCTGCAGGCGATAAGAAACCATGATTTACGTTAAACTATGGAGATACGGACTTTATAGTAATTTATGGTTAACGCGGTTATAATTTGTTAAAATTTGTCTTTTGAATGGGAAATAATAGATAGTACATGAGATTGAACAGCGAATAGAATCGTATCGTAACTTTTATCACGCTGATATACAAATTATGAGTCAATGGTCGAGTTAATTTGTTTAATATTAAATGTTTGGCAGTCTTAAGTGTTTGGTCAGTAGAATTTATTTTTGATTGCTGAAATATTTCTGTTGGTCTTGTCGTATACTCCACAGACCCGTTAGAAACTGTGATAAGATCACAAAAGATATAAATCGTCAGTATATGAGAGGCTAAACGATTGAGGATTAATTGATTTAGACGCACTAAAAAGTGTTTCACCAGGTTTTAGAATTAACCGATTTCATTATTCAGGTTATATAACGGGATTGAGATTGCACGAGTAACTACTGACCGTGTTTTATATTACCATTGCGATAATTATATGGACGCGAGTCCTAATCATATGTACGTAGTTTTAACAAGTAATAAATCTAACAAAATAACTGTATGTTGACAAGGAAGTTAGTCTAGTTGCTCGCTCATTACTTTTTGTCGATTTTTTTTTTTGTCGAACGATATTTGTATTAGATATTTTTTTCTTTGTGATGGAACGACTGATTTAATGATATAGAAATAATGGACTAATCGTACGCTAGTTTTTTTTAGAAGGTTTTTAATTCTGTTTCCTCAATTCCCAGACCTTGGGTCGCCCAGATGTTCTGTGACTAGAAGCTACGATGTAATTAGTTTGGAGCGGATTAAAATTTCAAATGGACGAGGAAATGTGCAGAGGTTATATTAATTCAAGGAACTATATACTGCAATTAATCGGATGTGTATTAAGTATTTTTTTTGCTGCTGTGCAGGTAGTGTATGATCTGGTTTGGTAACAAAAAGAAGGCGTTATTAAATGCTGAATTAGGTTCTCTTTAAAAACATGTAGGTATAGTGTGCTGATCCGGTGGGATTGGTATCATTTCTATAGTCCATGACCTGCGTCGCCTAAGTGACGAAATCTACATTTATACTCCTCAGATGCTGACCAAGATGTCCGCTTTTATATTGTTGCCAAAATTATGGACAACTTACAAAACTTTCTGTATTACAAGTCTATCAACACCTTCCTTAAAACTTGACTGATATCAAGTCAAGTTTTTTATTTCTGAAACTGGGTTGAAGAATTACAAAAAAGGTAAAATCAAAATGACATACTCCACGTATAAGGAAACTTGATCATGTATTTTCGGTACTTTAGAGATCATCAATGTTCTAGAAGTTTTATGAAAATGTAGAGTAAGATTAAAAGCCTCGTGCAGACTAGCGCGACGCGACGGTCGCGTCGCGACACTCGTAGAACAATTTCTATGAAAACTTAATGGAAATTGTTCTACAAGTGTCGCGTCGCGGCTGTTTGAAGAAGCCTTAAGGCGATTAAGGCGCCTGGTTATAATGCCCGTACGACGTACGGTAATATTGTATAGTTTTTATTAGATAGTACTTAGAGCTTCTTGTGATAGAGATCTAGGAAAGTACGACTTTTTTTTGTTATATCTAATTTTAATTTTATTAAGTATATTGTAATTAAATTAATAAAATAAAATAATTTAATGTTATTAGTTTGACTTTATTAATAATTGTATTGTGTTGTAGTTAAGTTTGTGATATTCCTGTGCCAGTCTATTAAATACTTTTTCTTTCTTTCTTACTTTCTAAGAATAACTAGCTGTGCATGCGGCTTCGCCCACGTGGTTGTTGTAAATTATCCCACGGAAACGTGCTTTCGGGAGAACAAATCGAATGGGACTAAAACCCATGTTACTCTTAATAACATCAGCTATCAGTCAGTGAACGTACCGTCAAAATAGATCCAGCCGCTTCGGACACTAGCCGGAACAAACAGACCGACAAAGATTTAAAAATTATGTGTTTGTTTTGAGTACCGTATATTATTTCATATACATTTAGAAAAAAGCTGTTTTTGAGTTTGACAACAGTGACTTCAATTTTATTTATTTGTATGTATATCTATGCATGTAGGTAGAATGTATAGATAAGGGTAGGTAATGGTTGCTTTACGATTCCCTACGTGTAGACACTTCATTAGGCCTGCGTTTTTATTGCAGTTTAAATAAGGAGAGGTTATCACAACATCAGGTTGGCCAACTGACACTTGCGTCATTTTCTCTAATTATCGTATTTAAAAAAAAATTACAAAACAAGTTAATACTAAAATAACCAATGCCTGTCTACACCATATTTTGTTCGTAGCTCCGCGTCACCTAGATTAGTTAGCAACACACGCGGCACGCTGTCTGGCAATTCATTACACTACAACTATTATGTGCCACAGTTTTTGCGCCACACAAAGCGATGCCGTATACATCATAATGCGACAATGGACATCCAAGAAGACGTGACAAGACGTGCTCCACAAATAAAACTGTTAATTAATCTGGCGGGACTTTTTGCTGTAGAAATTATGCAAAAACGACGCACCTGGTTATCGGGTTGGCGACAGACGAGCGACACTTTTTGCCGATCTCTTTATTTCGATTGTTCTCTTTAATGAGAGTAATAAGTCACTTCTATTTTTGAGGAGACTGACAAAAAATGTTTTGCCTTACCTGGTATTTTTGTCTGATGGTTTGTGATGATCCGAAACATTGGTCAAGGTCAGTTAGATGTCTGTCTCATTCGCTGATATGCTGCTTGATATTTGTCTGTCTTCTTTTTAAGGGGAATCTAGTCGCGGGCTTGAACTCACTGTTGAGACAGCGTGCTTTTTAGCCAGGTGTACATCTGGCTAAAAAGCACGCTGTCTCACCAGGCATCTTATCCGACATAGGTAGTATCAGTGATGAGCAGTTAGACGCTAGTCTACACCTCTACACGCACAACGTTATGGAGTGAGATGCAGGATCATTTGTAGTAAAACATACGCGTCAAAAGTTAAGAAAAGTCCTTCGGAAGATCGAGTTTATGAAAAAACCACTGCATAAATAAATGACCAATAAAGTATATTTTACTTTTAGTTATTTGAGGTTTATCGGTAGCGACTTGCTTTTGGAGATTTTTTTCACTTCTTTTATTACTTAAACACGCCCCACGTTAGGTTACATTTGCAAGAAAAACACATCTTTGTTGGCTCCTAACTTTTAATGGTTTTTTATTTGAACATTCTGTCTCCACACAGGCAATATTAATAATGAAACAAAACCATACCACGTTTAATTTATGATGTACATTGTCGAACAGTGAAGTAATACTACCTACTCCCGAAGTTTGTATGGAAAAAATGTCGACTAGATTCACCTTAAGGTTCATTATTAACTGTAAATATATTGAGTAGGTAAGGAATAATTTAGTAACGAACTTAATACGATGGCTTATTTTTCTAACTAATATATATTAGTTTTCAGGAGAAATCCTTGAATAATTCTTCAAGAACAGAAAACGTTCTAAGTAAAGCCACAAAGCTATCGCCATGAGGACAAGAAGCTTATTTATGTTAATAAAAACAATAAAAGCTTTATACTATGATTAGTCTAGACTAGACTTAGCAACAAAGTTAGGTAAACCTTACTATTCACTGGTTACAATATCAAGAAGTGACGAAAAGGACGATGGACGTAAAATGTCCAGATTGACAGGTGGCGAAAAGTGGAACTAAATTTGAAATTGTACTGCATTTGACATTTAAATGACGTTTATTTTTGTGGCAGCGCCATGTCAATTTGTACTAATCAATTCGTCTTCAATTGAACTGTTCTTAGTTAATTAGTAATGTGTTTAGAAGATACAGTGGGTGTCTAAGATAAGTGACACAAAAAATATGAGGTTTCCAAGTGTTTACGACGTTTGCCTACTTAGCGAGTATTGTACTATGACGTTTACGATATTACGCTGTCACTCCGAATTGTGTTTTTTATTATTTTATATACACGAGTAAGTTTTTTTGTGTTACTTTACTGTGTTTCGTTGAATATAATAGTAGACATTTTGATGTAAGTATGTGGAATATACAGCAAATATTTTTTCATGTGTACTTAAATATGACTGGCCTGGATTTTGTATAAAGGATATTATATCAGGATTATACCAAATAAACTGTACTTACATTCAATATTTTGACAGTAATCATTCCTCTAATACCATTATAAACGTTGGAAAGAACCGCAACCCTAAATAGAGCCAAAATAAAATGTAATGATTTGGAAAATCCCATATTCCCGAATAGCTTCGCATCCGATTGACCACAATGCCAAAGAATTATTGCCCATTTGACACCTATTGTAGCGACTATAATAAGATTTATTCAATAAATAGGTTTTGTTTGACAGGACACGTGGCAAATACATTTCTTTTCAAATACTTAGAGCAGATGTTGAAAGCTGTGATTCTATTAACATGATTATTCCATTGTGATTCTTCAATTTGTCAAGCAAAGGTGTAATCGTTATTGAAGCGAATTCCTTTCTTCACACCAATTAATAATATAGTAATTAACCTTTTAAATATAATGTTTGTCATAATTTATTTTAATTTCGTTTGTAACTTTTTTACTTATAACTTTCGGCGTTATGTATGAACGGTCTAAAAATGGAATAAGTAAAAAATTCAGATTTGTAATTCAGCCCATCCCTTTCTAATCGATTTTCTACTCTATTTGGTAACAAACAGAGATCAAATTTCTGTCATGAAAAGGGTGGTCATTGTCCATTCCGTGACGAATTGAGTCGTTCGATTTTGTGCGGAAATAGACCAATTTAACCGAGAATTATTCGTTTCCTATTTATGGTATTTCGGGGTGACAGAGTTGGTCATTTCACGGCGCGTCACGGCGCTTGGGGGAGTGATGAATGCAATCGATGATGTAGGTAAATCGATTAGTTCTCGATTTGGGTCCCCTTAACTAATATATTATCATTAATTGTCGCTTCTCTTGTTAAATTAATAGCGGCAGATGAGCAGTTTAGTAAATGGTTTTGGATTTATAGAGATTCAGCTGTTGTGGTTAATCTTATTATAGGGCAGTTTATTGATATGGATTTTAAATGTATTATTTTCAAATTTTAACATGGGTAACCTAGTTTTTCAGAGCTGTTACGATAGTACTTACCTATATAGTATCAACGACTACTTAAACGATAAGAATTGTTGGTTGCTGTGATTAACTCAAGACAACGTTTGTGTTCTTTCACCAGAATTTGCTTAACTACTGACAGGTCATATGAATTACTTCATATCATTGTTTATTTAACTTGACTGCATAAACCATTTTTTTTTTAAATCAATTACATTTTCATTTATTGTTGAATGTTAATCATATGCTATTATTGTATAGAATCAAGTTCTTCTAACATAACAGACAGCTGTGCTGCTGGGGAGTTTGTTGCGCCACTTCTTCTTCCCAGCTAAAGCACTAGGAAGTGGTGAAGGGCGGCCGTTTTGGGGGACTGTCTTATGTAATTTTGACGTTCAGAAAGTGCTGACTCTCAGCCTAGTTTGAATAAATGACTTTTGATTTTGATTTTAGTAAAAGTTGTTAATGCGTACTTTCAACCCCTGAAAGCATAATCAGCCTATAATGTTCCCCCTGCTGGGACACAGGCCTCTCCTCTGTGAGAGGGAGTGGGCCATAATCCACCACGCAGGCCCAGTGCTGGTTGGTAGATGTCACATGTCATCATTGTCATGTTTTTGTTTCTAGGACATGCCAGTTTCCTCACGATGTTTTCCTTCACCGTTTTGAGAGCAGTGGTGATGAAATATTTTACACAATGCTTACCTGGATTCGAACCTACGACCTACATCTCGTAAGTCACGGCCGTTATCACTGGGCCACCACTGCTCCCCTTGAAAGATTACTAATGAATTAAAAATCACCCTGTATACTTTATCTAGGTATCGAGTGAAACCTCGAGTGACTTTTAAAGTATTGTTGCGTTTTCTTTTTATAATAACTCCGTTAAATCAGTAATTAGAATTAAGGCACCTTAATTAAAATCATAACGTACCGATCAGCTTGTCTGCGTTTATCTCTTTATACACAAATCGTCTCTGAGTATTACTTTTTGCCTATCACTTCTGCGTATTGTTCTTTGCCTATCCTCTCTGCGTATTACTCTTTCCCTATCGACTCTGCGTATTACTCTTTGCATATCGACTCTGCGTTTTACTCTTTGCCTATCATAGCGCCTTGATTATAACGTTAAATTCCACTCCTTAATATTCTAAGTCGGACCATCATCTGTTGAAACGTAGCTATAAAACGGACCACAGTGGTCGCAAAATAAGAACGTGAGTGAAATAAACATACAGACATGATCATTATTATTTTATGTAGTGTTCCACGGCGAATATAGAGTATTGCGTGGGAGATCTAACGTTTTGTGTGTTAGAATTAAATTGTTGCGGTTTTGTAAGAAGTTAGAGGACTTTTTTGCAACTTTTATCGTCTGTATCTGAATTGTATTTTTTTTTGGATGTTTCCTTCGTGGCCAGCTATTTCTGAAAACCTATTCAATTGAACTTGTTTACAAATGTCATGGCAAAGTATATTTAACATTAAAAAGTGTCAACTATCACAAAAATTTAAGATTCTATGGAGTCGCTGAAATTTTATCGCATCGCCAATCGTGTTGTTACCTAATTAGCCTATAGCCATCCTCAAGAATTGGGCTAGTAAATACAAAATCATTTTTCAAAACCAAATGGCAGTTTCAAAGATTAGCGCGTTCAAAGAAACAAACAAACTTGTTAGATCTATTATAAGTAATATAATATAATCAGGCTATAATGTTCCGTGCCGTGCCGGACGCAAAATAATAGCACCATCCCATATCTTCCTGTGGGTGTCGTAGAAGGCGACTAAGGGACTTACTAGAAAATGGGCAGCAGCGTTGTCTATGCATTTTACCACCATACTGCGATCACCAACCCGCCTGCTAAGCGTGGCGATAATGGCAAAACCCCCCTTTTGGGGGAGGCCTATGTCCAGCAGTGGACGTCTTTTGGCGGAAATGATGATGATGATGATAATGTTCCTAAAGCTGAGACACAGGCTTCCTCTATGTGAGAAGAAGTGGGCCGTAACCTACCACGCGGGCTCAGTGCGGGTTGGTAGATGTCACATGTCTTCGAATTTTCGGGACATGCCGGTTTCCTCGGTTATTAGTATAGATTAAAATTTTGATCTCTTGACCTTTCAGCAACTGAGGGTTAAAGTGTCGGGTATGTTTGATTTGCATGATAACGTCAAAAACTAGTGGGCTAGATGATGATCAGGGAACATCCAGTTAGTGAAGATTTTGTCCTTAGTCAATTCTTGGTCATGTTAATAATAATAAAATACATATTTCAAACACGCGTCATATAAGCATGCGCTCTAAATACCTCAATCAGAATCGATCGACGATCGGCGCGTGCGGCTCACTAAAGTTATTATTTAATATTAATTGTTTTTTTGCGTCAAAACCTACATGTTATTTAGCACTTAGGTAAGATTGCCATGTATGTTTGCCTTTAGAAAATATTTTTAGGTCGTTTTTAGATGTTATAAATTAGATTGACCTACTTTAGAAAAATTTACATCAATTAATTGAATGAACATTAGAAGTTTTAATAGCAGCAGACATGGCGACAAAACATCTGCAAAAATGAACAATGAGTATTTTAGACAATCATTAAATTTTTATTGTTCTTAGATAATTGTTTCTACAGAATCATTTACTGGAAATTAACTAAGTGCATGAGCAGTGGCGGCACAGTGGTATCGGACTCGACTTACAAATTGTAGGTCGTGGTTTCGGACCCAGCCGGGAGCTTTAGTTTTTGTAAATTAATTCATGACCACTGCTCTCAAAACGGTGAAGGAAAACATCGTGAGGAAACCGGCTTGTCCTAGAACCAAAATTTCGAAGACGACGTGCTGCATTACTGCCCACTCCCTCTCACAGAGAGGAGGCCTGTGTCCCAGCAGTGGGAACATTATCGGCTGATTACATAACTTAGCACATATTGCAGTTACTATCCGAATAATATGCTGGGCATGCTGGTTAATAAATTATCTGCTAAAACATAAGTTTGTCGGTTGGAGGAAAACGTTTTGAGATTTAATTTTCAAATCAAATCAAATCTCTTTATTGTATTCATGTGTACATTTAGTTGTTTTACAATACACATAAGTAAGTTCCAACATGAAACCAGCACCCTAAATGTGTAACGCACGATTAATCGTAACCTGAATAATTTTGAAACAGATTGCTAAACCATTGCTTCATATGTTCGAAAAATGTGTCTGCTCCACAACGTTAATGACGCAATGAAAATTGTTGAATTGTCAAAATGAAATAGATTATGATTGATGTTGTGTTACGTAATTAGGATGCCGGTTAGGGCAGGGCTGCATAATTATAATTTTAACATAATAAAAATACACATCACATGCATACATAGGTCTACATCTGTTTATCTTCTCTCTTCTTTTTTCTTTAGAAATAACCATACCTCTGTACCTATTTTTCTGTTTTAATCTTCTTGTCTAATTAAACATGTGTGTACATAAATGGTTAAATAAATAAACATATGTGTTTGTTTGTGTAGTATTACATGACTGTAGTATAGTTATATATATAGTTATTTTATATATAGTTATAGTTAGTTTATTATTATTATTTTTAAATATTTTATTCACTTTAATTTATTATTTATTTGTAATGTAATGAATTTAACGTCTAATGTAATTTGTAGTGCTTTATATGGGAATAATATCCTGAAATAAACGTTTTTTTAATTTAATTTAATTTAATTTAATAGTCTCTAATTACTAATTTATCTAGCTATCGTTTTTCATTATCATCATCATCATCATTATATCAGCCGAAAGACGTCCACTGCCGTACATAAATCTCCCCCAAAAGGGGGGATTTGCCATATTTTAGGTATTCTGCGACCGAGTAAAAGCATTTTTGTGTTAGATTTTTTCTTTTAAGTGCACGGTAAACCTACTGACAATACTTTAAATTGAATTTAAGTCTCGATTGCCTCGTTGGGGTAGTGATCGCAAGCGCTACTGTTGAGCATGAGGTCCTGGGATCAAATCCCAAGTTGGGTAAAATGTTATTGCGTTTTTACAGCGGAAATTTCCCAGTAGCAATCTGGAGACTAGATTTGTACTCGGTTGACGCCAATAGGCTCGCGTCCTATTTAGCTGTGCTGCTGGGGAGTTTGTTCCGCCACTTCTTCTTCCCAGCTAAAGCACTAGGAAGTGGTGAAGGCCGGGCGTTTTGGGGGACTGTCTCATGTACTTTGACGTTCGAAAAGTGCTGATTCTCAGCCTAATTTGAATAAATGACTTTTGATTTTGATTTCATGCGATGAAAACATAACTGGTGAAATATGGGTATACTATAGGTACATCGGTCCATCTTGTGGGAGGCCCTCCAACGCTACGTCTTCCTGCAGGCTTAGCATAACGCTTTCTATTTCCACGAAGAATGTACAGTGCTAATTCTATACAAAGTCACATTTCGTTTCTCCATTTTTAACATCGCACCGTAGATATCCTTCTACAATCTGTCATTTTGTCTTTCGTTTCTAACAATCTTTGTCTAGGTCCTTATAGATGTGGACTATTTCAGATGAATATTTCTTCCCAAACTGTCAAAATCACACTGACAACAAACTTTCTACTCGACGGCCATTAAGGACAAACGGTTATCTACAAAATCATGATTCGTTTAGAACGCATAACTTTGATAATTAATAGAAAAACATAGCTATCTTCTCCTATTGTACATCATTTAGTTAATAGTCATGTCTATTCTTCCGTCGACAAATCGGTGCTCGTGCTAAGTCTGCAGTACGCGGTCGCCACTCCAGAATCTTCCGGCCCTATCGGTCATCTGTTCTGCGAGCAATATGCCCTGACCACTGCCACTTAAGTTTGTTCATTCTTCGGTTTATGTCGGTTACCTTGGTTCTCCTACGGATCTCTTAATTTCTAATGACCTGGTGAAGGCCGCAGGAATCCGCTGGATGCGAGGAGCACACAACCGGTCGAAATGGCGGTGCTTCGGGAAATGTCCAGCAGTGTACGTCTTGCGGCTGAAATTATCATGAATGATGACTGTAGGTACACCTGTGCTTAATCCTTTGGGGAAACAAGGCGTGATGTTATGTTATGTTTATAGAAATATTTTTAAGGAAAACCTTTAATACTGAAGTGTCAACAAGAAATCAAACCGTGGTTATTCATATAATAACAGAACCAGTTACGACACACCTCCTTTCTAAGAAAACGTAATCAATAACGCGTGTTTGATAAA
Organism: Polymixis lichenea; assembly: GCA_949091785.1. Taxonomy (NCBI): domain Eukaryota; kingdom Metazoa; phylum Arthropoda; class Insecta; order Lepidoptera; family Noctuidae; genus Polymixis; species Polymixis lichenea. The sequence goes on from OX420942.1 coordinate 8,267,373, forward strand.
ACTACCCACTTCTTATTTAAGCGCCACTTTATGAATTTGTATAATACCCCTTAAGGATCTATTTACACTGGCACGGAGTAGACGGGAAACGAATTTTTGTCACAAAATGTTACAAAACATAATGAACTCCATGTCCATTAACTAACGTACAAAATAGATACGAACTGATAGCTGCGGGAATTTGCGAGAGTTTTCCGAAAGACACGCGACATATTTTTGTCTAGTATCTAGTTTGTACATTACACAATTGACATATAGCTCATTATGCTTTACACAATTTCCTTACGAAAATGCGCTTCCATTCCGTTCCAATGTAAATTGAGCCTAATTAGATAACGAACAATAATAAGCTGTAATTTAATGTAAATAACAATTAACATGTACCTAAGGGGGATTACCTTTGAATATTAGTTAGAATGTAGGTCACTTAAAAGACACTTGAACTAGATGCTATGTTTAATATTAGCATCCTTAAATTATTAATTGATTTTAAGTACCTACTTGTGCCTAGACATAAAATAAATGTTTATAGTACAGATGGATTGCTTGTTATGTTGTTTTGTGTATTATCTGAAATTTCAAGACATATTTTTTGGAGTTTCATAAATTTTTGTAACTATGCTTAGTGCAATCAGTCAACTTGATTTTTTCTTTTCGTGTTTACAAAGCAGAATAAAAGGTCTATAGTCAAGTTTTATGAGCGATTTGCCACTAAAAACAAGAAAAAATATACTTCAGGGACCATAATACAATATTCCTACAAAAACAATGTTGAATTTGAAGATCTCTATCAAAACTAATTTAACGCATCGAATCCTACAGACTAGGTGTGCGGATATCCTTACGATGTTTTTTCCTATTCACACAGGATTCGATAAAACTCATTGGCCTTAAACAATAGACCTAGTTGAACCTGTCTCCGAAAAAACAAAGTAATCTTACTTCATAGAAGTTATTATTCGGCCTATTATGGCAGACGTTAGAGCCGAGAAAATATAGTTGTTTTTACAAATAGCTAAAGAATACTGAATAGTAGTTACTGCGTGCGTTGAGTTCGGAAAAAAGAATTTTGGGGATAAAATCACAGGTAATTTTACCCACAAGAGCAGAACAGGCTCTGCTTACGGGAAAATCTTGTATAAATAAGTGAGCATTTTATATAAGCACTGATTTAAAGAGGCAGTTGTAAATAGCGGTTTTGGTAAGTTAAAAATTATAAATGGCACGTTTAATAACTAGTTCAGCAGTTAAAACTAAACAGTAAAGTAAACAAAAATGAGTAATAAAATAATGAAATGGATCAGTGAATATATAATTAAGCAGAAAAATAATTAAATGGGCGGTAAAAATTACTGAACGAGCGGTTACGTGTGGGCAGTAATAAATCGGAATTTGTCGGTAAGAAATCTCATTCTAAACAATTCTATAAACAATGAGGGGGTCCATATTGGCTCACCTAAAGTTCTTTGTCCGAAATTGTTCTTCCTAATGCTTTGTAATCCGAATGATCACTCTTCCTAAAAATTTTCATCCTAAAGTTTTCATTCATCCTATTTGTAGTGCTACCGGCGATGTTCATAACACTCATGTTTCCGAAAATTGTAATTAATAATATCATTAATGTAAATATATTTAAACTCCTTCTGTTTTTTATCATAACGCTTTTATCCCTAAACATAATTTCGCGACCAATTTCGAGGTAGCGCTCGCCGGCCGCTGCCGTGGCACCGCTCGCTTCGCTCGCTCGGCTCGCGCGTAGTTGGTCACAGTTCTAACCTAACCTAACCTATGGATATCGTTGCAGGAACCGCCCATTCTATCATTTTTACCGCTCATTCAGTTAGTGGACTGCTCAATTATTTTTAGAATTGACATTGTATGATAAAATAACCGACAAATAGTTTTTTTATTACTGTCCATGTTTTACTGTCGCAATAATTAATCCACCGCCATTAAATTAAATAACTGCTCAATATGTTTTTCAACTGATCATAATAACATCTCGAATATTTAAATAACAGCTCAAAAAATTAGTTCCCTTTTATATATTTTTGAAACCTGAACGAACGACATCTACACGTCACTAAAAATTTTTTAGATTTGCAGATTACGTATAAATATGCTTTCCTTGGTGCTTATGGAGTGGTTAGCTATAACCTGCTTTAAAGGCTCAAGTGAGTCTGAATAGGTTACTTCTAAGTAAGCAGCAAAATCAACCGCATTATCGCTTACCATCAGGTGAGCTAATATTCAGCACGGTCCGTCTGAGGGCAGTGTTGGCCCCGATTTACCATCTGTAGGTCATGAGTTCGCACCCAGGAAGGCAGTTTTCTTTGTGGTTTCTTCACCACAGCTCTCAAAACGGTGAAGGAATACGTCATAAGAAAACCGGCATGTCTTAGAACGAAAAATTTAAAAACACGTGACCTCTCACAAAGGAGGCCTATTTCCCAGGTATATAGGCTGATTATGCTATGCTGCTAAATTTGTCTAAACAGAAACACAATTCTACCAACAGTATTTAGTTTTCCTGATAGTCAGTCCATTCTATATTTAAGACTACAACAACAAACATAAACAGAGGAAACGCCGCGACAACAGTTAGTCTCATCTATAAACTCCGTTGTAAAGAGGTGAGTGCGTGACTAGCAACTCACAAGCACTCTTATACGACTTGTTTCAGACACATTAAGATTTGCACGCACTTGTCTAAGCACTACAACTTACGATTAAGCTACTAAGTATTGTGGTTTTTGTGTAATGAGGGTTCCTGTTTGTCGTTTAAGTTTGTCTTTCAATGTTCTTCACTTAGTTTTATGCTAGGTGTATATTTAAATTTAGCTGTATTTTAATGACAGAAGGCCGCATTTTCAACCTTTAAATAATGTTTGCCTAACGAATGAAAATGGTGGTTCATCAGATTTTGTTTAGAAAATATGTCAAATCGTCATATTTACTCAACACATTTACTTAATGAATAAATACAAAAACGAAATAACACTTAAGCGTCGAAGTACTCGACCGCATCGCAGTAATCTGGAAACGTTTCCAGAACTCTGAAGAAGGCCTTGCCACGTTGAATGGAAATGCGGAAATTGGGTCCAAGAACGAGCGAGCCCTCTGGTCACATGAAGTGTCGACCGACCTACTACAAATTAAGAAGTGAGAAGTTAACTGAGGGTAAAAAATTGGCCCTTAGAATAAGAGATCAAAGAAAATGGCAAATATCGATAAAATGGCACATATAAATTAGGTGCCCCAGTTTCGCGCTGTCTTTCTTAAATCCGAATTGCACCTCGCCTCATTTGGAAATGATGAGTAGGTATATTTACAGACAATTTTTATCGATACAGAAATTAATCATGCATATGTCTAACGTAGCTGACCTAATTTTGGGCATTTCAAAAATATGCCACAGACTTTTTATTAAGCAACTCGATCCCAATTATAGGCGTCAAGGATACTATAACATACAATTTGATACAACTTTCCCCAAATTACTCTTTATTGGTCATCGAGGTTTATGGAGTGACATCGGTTTCGCAGTTACATGGTAATTGTTCAATGAAAATAATGATGTGGTGACGTCAGGAGATGGAGGTGCTTTTCTCACGTAATTATTTCCATTCGTGTCGGTGACTAACGATTTTTTTAAACTAAGGATCTGGGCGGTACCAGCTACTGTCTCCTATAGACATCTACAATATCAGAAATATGCCAGGCAATACCAGTTGCCTTGCCATCTCTGAAACTTTTTTCTTTGTAAGAAGCGTCTCGCAGGTCAATCATGGAGGTTGTTGGCTGTTATAGCAGGCTATCCTGTGGATGCGTCATAAGGCCAAAACAGAACACAAAATTTATGAACTAAGCTTCATAAAAAATATTGCGGTTATATATTATATTAATGCGGGCATTGACAGAACAGGTTCACTCAATCTGTGTGGTTCTTTCCTCAAAAGACCATATCAGGCACCAATATACATGATTCTCAAATGATCTGACCACGATTATTTCCGGATTATTTGTTTATATACAATGAAATTGATGAATTTTGTTTAAACAATGACATGAATATTTACTTTGTAAAATATTACATTGCTTTAATTATTGTGGATGTGATGAGTGTGATGGGTGATGACTGTGTTGGTGTTTTTTTTGGTTGGTTTCTTTTTTAACCTAATTGAGTCATGGTCTGGCAGTTTGAGTAATTTATGCGGACTAAAAAAGGACATTTGGGTAGGCCCAAATGTCCTTTTTTTGGTATTTGTTCGTCAAATTGTTGAGCTCCTCAAGTTCTGAGTTAAGCTGCATAATTACTGATAAATGCGTGTACCGTTTGGACAGGTCCACTCAATCTGTGTGGTTCTTTTCTCAAAAGACCATTTCAAACACCAATCCACATGGTCTTCACGTGATCTGACCAAGATTATGTCTGAACTTTAAAAGAGACTGTGACCTCTGAGTTTGTGTTGGCCTTTCTTCTCAGAGTAGTCAGATAGGAAACGCCGACCTCATCTAGTTTTAAAAATATGATTGACGTGTAAAAGCGTTTGTACAAACCTACTTACAGAAATAAAATAATTTATCATTATCATTAAGCAACTACACCTCCTTGGCTTAGGGCGTCGCTGGGTGAGTGCAGCAAGGGACATTCTGGATCGGGTCAAGCCATCTCAGAGACAAAGCGGAAATGTCCTATGTGTCTCAATTACACCAGCGACCAAAAACTCTTCAGACCCGACAATAGTACCACTGCTTGGCGACAGAAATAGATATCTCCGGACGAGCGCCCTCACTAATAGCCTACCAGTTTATGACAAAAAGCATTTTCCGTGAGATCTAGCCCCATTATCAATCTCTTTGCGATCAGTTAAATACAGGAATATGAACTTTGTAAAATATCCTGTAATTCTAGCTATATTTAGCTGCTAGTAAAAATAATACAAATCATTGTGAAGAGATCTCCTGGCTGACGAGGCCGACTCCGACTACATTATGTCATGTTAAACAGGTTCAAAGTTCCAGTGATGGGTTCATAGGGCTGCCAAAGCGATTTGGTTGGGAGGGGTTTACAGGTGTATAGGTTAGTATGTACCTAAGCTTTATCAAATTTAAAAACAAGCGTTACTTCTGGAGTGATATCTATACTAATATTATAAAGAGGTAAAGTTTGTGAGGTTGTAGGGGGTAATCTCTGGATCTACTGAACCGATTTTGAAGATTCTTTTACCAATAGAAAGCTACGTTATTTGTGAGTGTCATAGGATACGATACGAAACGGTCGAACGAAAAAAAATAGGGATCCCACCCGTGCGAAGCCGGGACTGGCAGCTAGTCTGAAATAAAATTCCTTCTTTCTACTAATACCTATTATACTGGCCATGTGAAAGTTTGCATGTTTTTTACTCAATCACACAAAAACCGCCGAACAGAGTTGGATGAAAATTGGCACACAGATAGCTTATAACCTGCATTAACACATATGCTAATTTTATCCCGGTAATACGTTCCCGTGGGATAATTTTCGAACTCCACACGGGCGATGCCGCTGGCAAAAGCTAGTAATATAATATTTCAGTTATCCCTCCAAAAGCAACTTTTGCTTTAAATGCTTGCCTATCATTAACACGGAGTTTGAATTGACGTCTATCGTCATTGATGGCAATAGAACGCTCTCTAGCAAGTGGCAGATCACGTCGGTTACCTAAACTTCTTGAATAATATTGGAATGACTTTCCTCAAACTTTCTAATAAACTGATGCCGTCAAGTTTCCGTGCTACGAAATCCACAACTTTGTCTGCCCTTTCCAAGTTCTAGGCAACCCTACGCACGTATTAATATGATGACGATGTACTCGGCATACCTTCTGTTGCAAGATAAGGGTTTTCCAGCGAAACAACTTCACTCGACGCCATTTCCGATAACGATTTGTAAGGAAATGTGTTCCTCGCATGCCGCAACCGCCGACGTGGAAGTGAAACGTGCAAACGTATAAAAAGTGAAATTATTTTTATCCTGTGTCTATGATTGTTCGATATTTAATTTGTGAAACAATTGAAATGTTTTGTTTTCGTTTATCGCTTTAGCGTTTTCGCATGTCGTTTGTTTTTTTAAATCATATTGTGGCGAGGGTAAAAACCTTTTTTATTGTGTTTGTTTTTTCGTCCTGTAACTGTATGACGTAAGATGAGTTTGTCTATATAGCATGATAAAACTGTGGTTGATTATATAAAAGAGGCCGATGCAATGGCCTGTTAAAGACTATTGACAATCATGATCATTATCATTGTCTAACTGATAAATTGATAATATAAGTTCAGGCTCAATTCTGTCTACCTGATAATATCAGTCAGGACAAACTAATGATATTACACATCAGACATACCTAATAATGACATTAGTCACTAGATATCCTTTCTTTTGATTACGTTATCATGATAAGATAACTCTAAAACATACATGATTTAATTCACTGATAAATATTCCTAGAAGAACAATGTTTTACATATTCAAAAGTCCGTTCACTCAGGCGGGTACCTATGTAAGTAAGATTGTACTAAGGAAGTTGACAAGTGAAGATAACATGTATAGAAACGCAGTATTATTAAATGCATTTTATCGTATGTACAAACATCGATTGACGGTATGTTGCAATTGAGACTTGATATGAAACTAGTACTTCCTGAAGACACATTCGTTGAAATCGATGAAAAATGTAAAGAAATTGTTGATATTCGTGATTAAAACATGATGTGACAAGTTATCTGTCTTAATACTTCCTTTTCGATGGATGAAACACTTGTTGAAGAAGCATTTCCTTTGCAATGCCTTAGCAAACGAAAGTGTTCGCTCAAACAAGACTTGGAGAGCTAGAAGAGCGTTAGATATTAGTCCATTGAAGGAGCGATGTCTAGACCAGAAGAGTGCTTGAGTTTAGAATATGGTAAAGCTCATGGCTTGATTGACACACCTGAAGTTAGTTGACTGTATGTAAAAGGCGTAGAAGCATGTTTTAGAAACTAATTTGGTCGAGCTTTGTATTGTTTACAAGAATTATATACGGAGACATGAGTATTTTTTTACCTCTCGTATAATATCGGTTCATAAGTATATGTCATGTCTTAAAGATTAGACTCAATACAGAAAATTAACTCACAGATTAAAAACAAAGCGAAGTAAGAGGAAAAGAAAATTGGTGATCTATGATCTGTGACGAAATTAGCGGCATGGTCTATTTTGGATGAAGTAATAATTCCTTAGTTGTTTTATAATATAAGTTATGGAGCAATTTTACAAGTGCACACTTACAAGCCTTTGTTGTTAGGTTAGGTTATCATCATGGATCGTGGTAATACGATTTATGTTATTTTATACATAATTGGGAACCTAAGTAAGTATTAAATCTTTGACAGCTCGTTCTCAGAACTTTACCCGTATTGCAGACAGAGCGAGAGATAGTATTTTCTGCATTTTCCTGAGATAGAGAGAGGATTAAATATTCTTTGATATTTAGGTACTGCGAAAATGACGGAATATAATAGAAATATTCTTTTTACGAACCAGAACGATGTCTCGAGGTTACCACCAATGTGTCTTTGTTGGGACATTGTCATAACTTTCCATGCGAATAATACACTACTTTCTTTACATAAACTTATGATTATTCTGTCCCATCTGTTTCTTTAATCCAAAAGATTATGTCTGGGCTTCGACCTTGGTAGACAGACTTTGTGTACTTAATATTTCACATACAATACTTATATGGTAAGTAAATACTGGCACAATGAAAATTTCGCCTTTATTTATAGTTGTTCATATCAAAATATTGTTCAGAAGTGTCAAGGATGCGGTGCCGAGAAAATATATAAAGATGGTCATAAACTTTTGGCGTCACTTAGCTACGTCTTAATAAAACGTATTATGTGAAGGAATTGAGTGAGAAATTCTATGAAAACAGCACGGCATGGGACCGAGAAGATTGCCTTGCACAACAACTGTTTTTTTTTATTAAATCAGCTGTAGATGATGATCTGGTGAGAAAGGGAGTGACTACCGAGATGAAAACCAATAGAGAAGAATGGAAGAAAATGATATGTTGCGCCGACCCCAAATAAATTGGGCTAAGGACAGGAGAATGTTGATGAGGATGATGAAAGAATGAGTCTCATTGCGGGTTTGAAAGGTAATTCCCATTTGTCTGGTTACATACCATCAAATTCTTCTGCAATATTAGACAAACATTTAAAAAATAGTCCTTTTCTTAAGTTTATCTATTGTAATTGGCCAGTGTTTGAATACATATTTATTTTATTGATTTACGAATGAGAATTATTTTATAAGGCATTACACCTTAACCTCCATGCTTGGGGGAAGTACCTCCAAAGGGTTCAACGAGTTGAGGGTCACAACTTACTAGACATCGTTTAATTTGTGTACAAAAATGTCTTATTTATATGTAATTAGTCTGTGCAACTGTTATGTGACTTTGACGAGGCGAATAAACAATCGAATGTCAACACTTGAAGGAGCGATGACTCGCACGCCGGCGTCGCAGGCGCACGCTGTTTGCGACTGCCTTCGAGTCGACAGCCTAGCAAACTATCTACTCGTAAAGCTAAATGTAAAATATATTTGGTAAAATGTATGGTTGGGAGTATACCATTTTTGGAACGTATCGTGCTAATTTTGTGGGTAAGGTAAGTTTTATTATCTGCTAATTGGTTTTACCTTACGAAATATAGAAGTAATAACCTAAAAAATATTATGATGCTTTTCAATGTATGTATTTCAAGAATGGGTTGGGAATATCACGTCTTTTGTGTACGTTATTTCTTGGATCACCAACAGAAGATGCACGTTAACATAAACCGGGACGGTGCGGGTTGTTCGAAAGAGATACCGCGGCCCCTGGCACACAGGCAACTGAGGGAACACTGGTGGGTTTTTTGTCAGTAAAAGACTGACACGCCCTCCTGCTCCACCCAGAGCGGGAGAAGGCATTTGATGATTTCCCACCCAAAAAAAAAAAGTAAGTAGTAAGTCTTCATCATCTGCCTAGCCTTTTACTATGTTGGGGTTGGCGTCCGCCTTACCAGATGCAGCTGAATACCAGCATTTTACACGGAACGACTGCCTATTTGACCTCCACAACCTAGTTACTGGGTAATACGATAACTCTTGATAAGATTGGGACAAATACAAGTGTGCACTTCCAATTATAGGAAACGACATCATTCACTTATTATCTAGGTAGGTACAACAAGTTTGGCATGGCCGAAAACATTGAAATAAATCAAAATACAGGTGTCCAATAGAATTGTTCCAATTCTTATCGTCACTTCACTCTGATACTCAACAATAAATATTACACTGAGTATTAAATATTGTCACTGTTATCAAAAGAATTCCATTTTGTGAATTTAACCATTTTTACGAGTCGGAAATAAATTAATTTCAATAGATATGCCTTCGAACGGATAGATATAAGCCGAGATTATATTCCGGGACACATCGTATACACACTCGATAAAATATTGAATAAACAAAATGTATGAATAGAATATGTTTTAAGCAAATTACGTATTTATGGAAAAGTTATGTGTGCTTCTTTGGTTGGTCTATGATAATACTGTTGTAATCAGTAGATTAACGCCGCCCACTTGGCTTCCCATAGAGTTTGACTCTATACACCATAAGAGATACGGGAAAGACGTTAATGTACGAATTTATAGTTCTCGACGTGAACGTTGCGCCGGCGTCGGTGACTGTGACTGGAGTCGGTTTAACTGAGTTGATAACACGCAGATTAAGGCGGCTTTATATAGCTAGAGTATTTAAAGCTTACTGTCTCAAAACTACAATCGAATGTTATAAATAATTAGATTGCTGAATCCTGCTGAAAATCTCGCACCTGGACATAATTTGCCTCGGCTTTTCTGGAAGTCTTTAAATAGACTCAGGTAGGCCGAATTGAAGAAAACCTGCTCACGTGGAGATTCACGGATGACTCCGCCTTGGAGTGTCAGTGTCAGTACGGTGCTGTCCCACAAAAAATCGGGGATTTAATATCTTATCCAGCGTCCTGTCCTGTTGTCTGCACGCTGCAGAAGGTGATGTACGCTAGTAAAAGTGGGCTGGATAAATCTGGGCTGACCGTATTTAGATTGCTATCGACACGCTAAAAAAAGCAGAATTATTTGATGCTGAACGTTTTACTTTATTAAAGACATACAATACTCGTTTAGTTACTAAATAATGTTCATATTAATGTAGGTCTAGTAACTTGGAAAAATACAGAAATCACTTATTTAACTATATTGGTTTATTAAAATCACTTATTTAACTATATTGGTTTATTAAAATCACTTATTTAACTATATTGGTTGATTAAAATCACTTATTTAACTATATTGGTTTATTAACTATGTTTAGGTAAACATCTAACTTGAAGACCTGTAACATTTGAAATAGGTATCTACGCTAGATATGTTCCTTAATTGATACAAGTCAACAAGGGAATAACCTTTATCATCCTCATATCAGTCAATAAGTAAGTTTGCTTCTAAAGTTCTAACCATCCGAAGTAGCAGCACCTTTTTAATAAACACTCCAGTTTTATTATTATTATTTATTTAATTAAGGTTCACCAACAGTTGTTACAGATTTTATACAGATAGGAACAGTAATAGTGTCTTAAATATAACTGCACACCCAATTACAGGCAAACACCGCATGCAAAATGCTCTTTGTGATTATGACTTTAATTTTAAGGACTTAATGTACCTACTTAAATTCTAGCAACGCATTAAAAGCTTAGTAGTGTATTGCACTGCTTTGCTGTCCTTCAAGATTGGAAATGCGTATACTTACTGCTTTATAAAAAAGAGAGATTCTCAATTCAAATGTTTTTTTTTGTGAATCTACTGTCAATTGTGAATGAATTTCGAAAATTATTTTTAAAGGATAGAGCATCCCTCAGGGGTCCAATATATATTTTATTCACTTAGCTTGAGTTAGCTTCAATAATACGTATTTTTTCCAGTTAGTATATTGATGATGTTATAATAACTGCCTGCCACTGTTATTTATATAGCAAGTACTGGTATACGAATTTGTGTGGGGTATGCACCACAGCTAAAAAGTGAAAACAAAAAATGAAAAAAGTTAATATCTGGTGAACAAATGATTTCGGTTTCAAATTCTATGTGGTAACTTGCGTGAGGTTTGCATTGAACTTAACAATTGACAAAACATTAGTATGCCATAATGATTTCTATAATTGCTTTAAAAAAATCGTCTTAAAGTTACAGACAGTTGCGTACGAATATTCAAGTCTCATAAATTATTAACCTTCTCATGCCTTTATATCCTCGAACTAGCAATATTTGTAATGACTAATCGATGTTTATTTGCAACTTTAATAGAAACTAGAAAACGAAGTACAGCTATGAGATCTCAATACCAGAATCTATTATGCACGGGCGTGTTTAAAACTAGCTTATTGAAAAGAAATGTGATTTGTATGGCTCCTGTCGTTTATAATAAAATACCTGACCAAATTAAAAAATTACTGTTGCAAAAATAAAAAATAAAAACGTTTTACAGAATTCCTTGAAGATAAATTTTATTATTCTGTGCAGGATTTTTTAAATGATGATTTTTGTAACATCTTTATCCTCTACTTTGTATTAAATTTGCATGCTATATTAAGGCAGAATCTACATGAATCCTGTTATATAAATTAACAACTTATTTTTTATGTACCTAAATTCTAAGCAAATAAAGACCTATTCTATTCTATTCTTAAACATAAAGTCCCATTCTACCAAACATACCGTCATAGCTCTGTGTAGCATTGAATAAATTATTGTCAATAACTTTTTTATATTGTTTTATTGGTATGAAAGCCCGTGAGCTTTCGTTATTACCTCTATATGGTCGCCATGGTCACCTTACGAAACACGTTGTTTTATACCTCACGAGACTTTACTAAGTGTTGTATCTAATGATAATGGCCCATGCGCATGTCATGCCATCACTAATAATATCATAAATATGGTAAAGATAATATGATAATTATTTGTTGGATTCTTTTAGAGTTTATGTAGAATAAGTTGAATGGAGGAAAGTGGTTTTCTTGGCGGGAAGCACGCGATCGTCTTTTTTTTATTATTTTGAACTGGATTTGAAAATGTTTCGATATTTTTGAACAGTAACATGTAGCAATGGCGTCGATGCTAACGAAGTACTTAATAACTCATCTAAGCGTTACTATGACCGGCGCGTTGTGCGCGCCGAAAGAGATGTCAGCAACAACTGATGGGGCCCGCAAGGGCCGATGCCTGCCAGGGGTGCGGGTTGTTCGAAAGAGATACCGCGGCTCCTGGCACACAGGCAACTGAGGGAACACGGGTGGGTTTTAGTCAGTAAAAGTCTGACACGCCCCTGCTCCACCCAGAGCGGGAGAAGTCATTTGATGATTTCCCCCCCAAAAAAAAGCGTTACTATGACTATTCAGTATGTATGAGCCCAGTAATTGAACTGGGTTCATGGATACTGACACATACTTACGCTTAACCTGATCGATCGACCGCTGTTATTATTAGCCACAAAATCTTCTATATGTGATTCTCAAATTTTCAAAAAAAAAAAAAACCCGTCTTTCATCTTCACCAAATCTTCAAATATTTGGAATACTTATGTATCACCATTGAAATACTCAATACTTCAGGATCTTCTAAAAGACACTTTAGTTTGTGGATATCTTAAATACATAATACAATGTACCATTCAAAGACCCTGCGTTAATCTTCCACCCCCAATTTTTCTTTATGTCACCAACAAAAAGAGTTATTGGGCACGCTCGTTCCATCATAGACCTCATACATCGCTTTTCATCAGGCGTAGTGGCCAGGAGCAGGACCATTCAACAATTAAAATACAAGCAACGGGTCTTATAACAAAATACAGAGGCAATACTGTCACTGCGAAGATATTCTCATTAGATCTTAAAGGTCCATTACAACTACTAATGCGAGCTGCGACATGTTAATTACATACCTCCGCCGGAGACATTCTTTCTTACTTTGTAAAGGTAATGAAGATGAGAGATGCATACCTACGACTTGTTACGAACGCCTTGAACTAAACGACAATGAACAGACTTTATCATTAATGTACCGATTTTGACATGAAACCGTCTAATAATCATCATTATCCTCATTAGCTGCCTTAGCGTTCTTCTTTTTGTGCCATGTTTCACTGCGGCAAAATTGCGTAACACACTAGCAGTAGCAATGGCTTTAACTTTAACAGTTCAACAACATTCGTTGTGTTATTTACGTTTTAGAGCGGACACATTTTTCGAACATGTAAAGCAATGGATTAGCAATATGCTTCAAAATTATTCAGTTAGATTCAGTTCAGTTAGACTGAAAGTGTGTTACGCAAGTAGGGTACTGATCTGTGAGTCTAATGACGATGCATTTTCCGATAATAGTTTCAAATCTCAAGACTGATAAGTAAAGGTTGATAGGTAAAAAAAATAGACTACCAACTTAATTCGTCCGTATATTCAAATCAGTATTGTAATTCTTTCATAGTTGTATGAAATATCTACAACACGGCATATTGACGTAATGACAGTTTACTTGACAGCTAATTTCCCTGACTGTACTTACCCTAGAATATAATAGTCCACCACTTCAATTAACTTTTTTACTGGCTCCTTATTTTGGGTAATTTCGTGGTACATACAATGGACTTTTTTAAACTGCTTTATTTTATGTTCCTAGAAAGCGCTAAGATGTTCACGACTGCGTAATTATACAGGCCTGAATTTCGGCATAAATCAAATGTAATGCATGAATGTCACAGCCAGACCAAAAATGCATTACATGTGATGCACGGACAGTCACAGTGTCAAAAGAATATTACGTTTGCATTCGGCTTAAACCGGTGTTGTAGGTATCTATGCGGCACGGGTTCACATACTTAATTGGTAATATTATAAAAATATGTCCTACCGAGTAACCAAACCTTTGTATGGCATTCATTACATTAAACTTACAGACTATAAAACGCACAGTAGTTCTCCCAAATATTATGTTTACGACTAGATAACGTTTAAAGTTACGTTTAGTCCAAAATCGTTTCAGATTATAGTGATGGTTACGTAAGTAGGCTCTCTATTGTTAACCGTATGACGTTTCACAATACGCTTAGAGTGTAACAGCTCATCCGTTTATTGAGATTTTACTGATGTTTAATATGCTATAAATATTTATTTATTGCCCTGCCACTAATACGCTATATCATTCATTTTATTGCGTAGCGTTAAAAATTTATATCCCACGATACTTCGTTTTACTAATTTGATTTTGTTGAATATGAAATTAAAGACTGATTAGATAGATTTTTATTGTATTTTGCATAATGAATCAGTATCAGTGAAAACACAAAAAAAGTCTTATTATTGTTTATGTAACTTATCGCATTATACTGCTGTCGATAAGGGAATAAGAAATACATAATATTAAGAAAATCACGGCTCCGTTAGATATAAAAATGTAGTTAAACAAAGTAGGGCAAATATATGCGGATTAATACTGTACAAAACAGTCAAAACATGTATTTTCTTAATCTGATCCGATTAAGTATGCAGGTCATCGATCAGACTTCCACCCATCTGGTTACATCACAAAAGTTATGTTAATGGCATGTCATCTCTATAGAATAATCCCGTCCCTAAATGATACCATAATTAAAATTGTTTGTTAGGAAAAGACGCATTTTCACCAAAAAAATTACAGGTTAAACATGTCACCAAACAATAATTTTGTGGTCTCGCCGTCTAACAACCGAATGATTTTATTAATAGACAGTATGTAAAGATTGATTGGTTTCAACCCATCCACGACCTAACCTTGGCGCTAAAACCAGCTAGCAGAACCGAGAAATGCAGCTTGTATGAATCATCACTTTTTAAACAAGAATGACAATGGTAATAATTCTGTTGTGAACCAACTAAACTTAATTTAGGCTGTGGCTATCTTTTTCCGTCTGATGAAACAAGAAAGAGACGGAAATCAAAAAGAGATTTCAAACTTAGTTGAACTAAGATTTTCTCCGACGCAACTAGGACGAACTAAATTCATTATGCTTAAAAAATCACGTCAAATTCAAGGCAATCGAAACGTAATTAAGTTTGACAGTTCTAAAGCGTCAATTGTCTTTTTCTTTCGCGGTCTCTAAGTAAGAGATAGCAATACTTTTTATATTCTTTTAGGTGGTGAACAAAAGAATTGGCACCATCATTAAATTTTTAGCACCTAAAATTGGCCTTTGGGCAATTGGCAATACCGCCGAGCTATAGACGTATTGTTTTGCATCGCCTACAAGCAAGAATAAACGACCCATAACTCCGTTTACTCCTACATCTTGCGAGGGCAGATAAGCTACTACTAATACAATCCCAATCATCAAAATTGACTATCAGTGACAGCTTAACATATTCATAGTCTATAATCAAAATTTATTTCAACATTCACTCCGTTTGTTTCCATTAACGATCACCAATAGAGCTATTTAATACAGGGAGATCTTGATGTAAGAATTAGAATAGCTTTGACCCTCGCCCTTATGGTAATTCAGCAACAGTAATGCCAATTAAAATGTTAACAATAGCGCCGTTGTAAAAGCTACAGCTTTATTGAAAGTAGACCGGTTTGGCACACGACACCCATTCGTTCACATCTTCATTCTATAAGCTAGGGAAGGGACATAGCTTTGCATATTAATGTTTCCCTAATTAAAATTTCGCTCTTAAAATAACAATGCATATTTGCAATTGTACTCTATTGTAAGTTGCCGTAAAAGCGATTTCACTTCACCTATATGCAGATTTGAGCATGTCTGCTTTGGAATACATAGTAGATAATTTTGAACCAATCTGCTCTTTTATTATTTAAATGTGTTTAGATGTTCTTTTGTAATGTAATGTGCAAATAATGTAAGGTCGGACCCATAAAATAGTTTCAAATGCTGAGAGATATGATGTAGAATAACATCTTCATCATTAGAGTAGTTGACATTCATGCAAGATTGCAATATGAAGAAATAAAGAGTTAGCGTGGTTTCCAAATCCACAAAATTCATTTAATTCGTGGAAAAAAAAATGTTACCAAAAAAATGTAAAAGCACACTCGATAAATTAAACACGTTCTAAATTGATTAATTTGCAACTAAAGTAAATATATGCCATACACACGACACACTTGCAAAAGGTCATAACAATTGTTTGTTAAGCCGCAACAGATTAAAAAACGTATTAAAATAAACCCAAAAGTAATAATAAAATATCTACAACGCAAATTATTTGTTTGTCAGATTCGAATCAATTTTCTTTTGATCCGCACGTTAACAATACAGGATGTACATCAATCAAATTGGTTTCAAAAGTAACACCCCGTTGCGGTGACAGCGGGGAATCGATACATAGTGTGGGGACGGAAATAAAAACCGGTATCACTTCCTATTCACCCTTCGGCTTCCGTACCAACCACATTTACTTTTTTTCGATATCTATTTGTGCCATTGCTTCCCTTCAATTTGTTTACGAAAGCCCTTAGAAACAAAAGAGTACAAAAAAGAAAAGCGCAAGTTCCCTCATTAACATGATAAGGCATGCCCTATTCCCTTATTTGCACGTGTTCACAAATCTCCATTACATTCAGTATTAAATGTAATCGTGTCAAATAGAAACATTTAGTAGGCAAGTATGAACAAGGTGAAAAGGAAGACTGCAATAAATTAGTATTAAGATAATAATAATCGCTGTTAAATCTCCGAGTTTCTGGTACCGGTTTCTAAACATATCCGCACATGAAACAACATTATCTTTCTTTAATTATGATCTATGGTTATTGTGCAATATTTAACATTCCACAGTTTCAAACAGGTAGTTTGTTAAGCTCCTCTGTTTAAGATGTTGTATACTCGGCTGATATTAAATTTAACTGATCACTATCTGCAATTAATTAACAACAGCGATAATATCTAGCAGAAATAATTACGTGGTTGCTGGTGCTTATACTACAAAAAGTATAATAAAACAAGCTCTCGATATAAAACTTATGATACGTCAACAACTTTTATTTGCAATAAAATATTCCAATAAAAAGGATATTGGTTTAACTACGGTAGTTAATTTTGACGGTTTTAAGGAATATCTTAGATGGAAATCAGGAACAGTAGCGTCTGCCGCTAAAGTGATAGAACAAATTGCCGATAATGAAATAACAAATCACGCGTGCTTAGAAATCGATTTGCTTCGCATCGCGCGTGATGGATGGGCGCCTGCCCATGCGCACGCGGCGACGCGCATCGACCCCTTTCTATTCATCACCACCGAGAGATTTAGGGCGTGAAGGGTAAATGAATAAATTAATATGAGGCCTTAGAATTTGTAGTTTTGGCCGCAGCTGTTGCCGTGTTTGAATTTGTAATGCGATTCCACTATCAACGATTATGAATTCGCTTTGCGATTAGTTTACAAAGCCCAAACATTTGTTGGTAGCAACAGTGAGTGATACTTCTCTGTAAATAAAACTGAAATCAATTTTGGCGTAATGAACGACAGAGTACAGGTTGTAAATAATAAAAGGAACGATGCTCTTATCAGTGATCTGGTAGTTTAAATGGTTGTCGTAGCAAGGGTATCGGATTTCTGTTTATTACTGCAGACGGTAGCTCTGCAGAAGCTGCCTCTACGAGTGAGTTGTCTGCGAGATCAAGATAGATGAACGATAACGAATAATTTCCAAATCAAGTTTGTCATTAAACTGGTACCTGACTTGCAACTTAGATAATTTTAACTAATGTTGAAGGTGTATTTAATAACAGATGCCGGTTTGATACGCCAACACCTACACTGTTTGTTTACATGCATGCTCGCGTACTCAGTTGCGTTAATGTCTGTACTTCATTCATTTGTTTTAATGGCTTTTTCGTCATTATAGGATTTAGATAAACTTCAAACACTCAACGAGAAGTTTTACTTTTTAAATATTACATTCGAGACGATTCCACAGTTCAGTATACTCAGTAAAGAGCTCGGAGCCTAAACAAGCAAATTAAGGAGCATGCGTTAAGTAGTTACTCATACTCAATTCTTGTGATGATTTCTTAGTAGGCTATCAATTGAGGCGAACATTTTAAACCTATTTGTTGAGGGCCCATTGATATCAGTCAAAGGGCGTCACACTCGAGAGAAAGTTTAATGAATGACACTGTAGTCACACGTTTCCATTGCATTCAAATATTCATGTCAGTCGAGCGACGCTTCTGGGCTATAGAATCATTGATAAATTAACGAAGTCGTTTTAGACACTTTTATGGTGACATAATTAAACTTAGGTACCTACTCTTCATCTGAAACATAGATTACTTTTAATAAACATGAAAACAGCATTCCACGTATAATAGTGAAATATTCAGTACCCTGGTTGCGTCAAGAAAATGTTTAATGGAGAATGTACAAGTGTCTTTAAAAGTTTTCTTAATATCCCTTCGGAAATAATAAAACATGTGATGCCTCGAACGGTCCTTTGTCTGTCGCAAATGACTTAGAAATTTTGTGTTGACGACACAATTGTGTATGAGCACATACATTCTTAAAATTTATTTAACACAATACCTTCATAATTATTGGATAATTTTGTCAACAAAAACCTTTTACAATTTCTGTTATGTTTATTCCCTTGAATTATGAGCGCAAACAATGACGCGTAAAATGATAAATTGTTGTTGAATGACCATCATGGAGCATCATCTTAGACAGCTCTTGTCACTTTAGTTCCCTTACTCACAAAAGCCTTCTTATACTTGCGGAAGATCGTCAATTTTGGATCCATCGTCATAGATCCAATTATAAACTTGTTAATAATAGGGTATTTTACTCTATATGAGAAAAAATCGAGAAATATATTATTGAGATAGCTTAGGTGAAATGCAGTCGGAAAATTTTAGTTTTAGTTTATGAAATAACAAAATAAATAATAAAATACAATTTAAAGATTTCATTTTTTTGTAATCTGTTTTTGAACACCATGAAACAGTAGCTGTCATGTTATTACGTCATACGGCATACCAACTGAGCAACTTTGTACTTTTATTATTTTCGTAACCAAAGTCATTTTTATTTAAATAATATTTTGTATTCAGGAACAGCAAACCAACAATAAGTAGAAAATAACTCATTATTTAAATTATAAACAATTGTCTTATAAAATATCAGCGCATTTGTATAGATAGCAAACTGATGTCATACTCATAGAGCAATATGGCGTCCACTGCGTCCAGCGTTCTCGTCAAATTACGCGCGAAATTTGAAAATGTAAAATTTAAATAAATTTTTATGGCACTAATCGATTAAATAAAAATGTTGTGTTTTTTTAGTGGTTTATTAGCACTCTAGAATCTAATTAAGACACTTTTCAAAAATGAGTGTAATACCCTATTTGGAGCAGTGCGGCCTTTACCACTGGGCCACCCAGTGGTAAAGGCCGCAACTTACGAGAAGGTTGAAGGTATGAATCCAGACTGGCGCTTGAATTTGGGAAAGTGGTTTTCATCACCACTGCTCTCAAAACGGCGAAGAAAACATGTCCTAGAACCAAAAATTTGAGGACATGTATCTACCAACCCACATTTGGCTCGCGTTGCGCGTCTGTCCCTGTTCCGAGAGGAGCCCTGTGTCCCAACAGTGCTAACATTATGGGTTGATTATGCGAAAAATCTACATCCATTTCACTTCATTGCTTTCACTTCCCCTGTGGTGCCGGACGTAAAAGAATAGCACCATCGCATTTCTTCCCGTGGGTGTCGTAGAAGGCGACTAAAGGAAGTCCTTTTCCTCTCTAGTAAGTACTAGAGAATGGGCAGCAGCGTTCTCTATGCATTTGACCACCATACTGTGATCGCCAACCCGTCTGCCAAGCGTGGCGATTATGGCAAATCCCTCCCTTTTGGGGGAGGCTTATGCCCGGCAGTGGACGTCTTTCGGCTGATATGATGATGATAATTTCACTTCATTTGATTGTTCTTTCGCCAAGATATGGTTTACATTCTTTCAGAAGCTGGCCTAAAACGAGTCCAAAAATGATCAGGTAGAAGCTTGACAACTTCGTTTCGCAATCATCAGTCTACTTGCCAGCGTCGTGGCCATAACGTTTCTTCTCAAGATCACTCTCTCTGTAACGGTCTACGGGAAATGCGAAGTCAATAAGCTAGTATGAGTATGTAAAACATTATATTGCTTATACTGTCCATAATGACATTGAAATTATAATATCCACACGAATAGAGTCCAGGGGGTCATTAACGCAGGATATTTCTTCATCTTCATGACGTATTTCGGTCTTAGGAAAGCGGATCTTAGGAAAAAGACGCCTAATTATGTACACGTTTTATAGACCACCGTTAAATTAATTCTTAATTAATTTCCTTCGAAAGAAAATTAGACTTTCAAATCACTTCCACGCTGTAGTGCTACTAACTGATTCGAATCAGTATTTAAAACTGTATATGTAGTCGCATTCTCTGTCTGGAATGATCTGATGTGATTGATGGAAGATGAAGAACTTTTTGTCGTAGTTTTGCCCAAAATAAAATAATTGAGTATCCAGGTATCAATCGTAGGATTAAGGTTCTCGACGTAGAACTACTAACGGGTAGCTGCTCTGAAATGGAAGTGGGCACTTGCTCAGATGTGGTGATGGCAGGTGGAGCAAAGCCTAACGGAATGACCAGGGTTGGGGCTACAGAAGATCTTGGAGTAGACCTGGATTAGATTCGCTCGTAGAAGGGAAGAATGGTACAAAAAGGAGGAGGCCTGTACTCAGCAGTGGCTGGGACAATGCTGCCAATGATGCTGATGATGATGATCAATTGGTGGTAGATTGTTAGGATTACAAACCAGAGGCGGAAAACGTCAATCCAGAAGTGGGTTACGATGGACCTAGTTCCTTGATGATGACGGATGACATTCTATTCAGCTGCAGGTGTAAGTGTAACAGAAGTGAGTATCAGTAATTTGGATGTGGACCAAACAGAATAGAAAGGTTTTTCAAAAACCCTTTGAAGATAGTAGTAGAAGCCAAAATCTTTATGAAGCCCGTTTACTCAATAGAAATAAAACTAAACCAGCTTACGTAATACAATAAATGTGCTGAATAGAGAAATCATGCTACCAGGGTATCATAAATAGCGCGGCGAACTATGCAACTGTTGTAAACTCCACGGCTCCGTCGCAGTTCGACTCGCAGTCGGAATATCCTGCTCCTGTCACTTCCTGCGGTCCCAGCAATCCTTGTTCTAACTTTGCATTGTTCACAAACTGGGTTACTGGTGACATAATACTAGATAACGTCTTTATTGCTAGGCGGTTTATTTATTGTATTGCTATTTTCCTTTTAAAAATTGGATTTATATGGCGAAAGATTTCTTCGTCTTATTTAAGTTTAGCACTCTATTATCAGGGTCGTCTTGTCGTTGAAGAGGTCGTGAAGATAAAATCTATGAATCTATCCGTCGAAGCGTCAGTTCCAGACAATATTATCTTAATTTCCATTTAATTAAAAGTCTGTTTTCTTTCCAAGTCTTTAAACTTTTACGCTTTAAGATTCAGAGATAACATTTTAAGATTATGCCTGCAAATATATACTTAACCGCAGCTTAGGTTACGAGTTGCTTATATAAATAAATACTCATCTCTTGCTTTATTTTAAACTTGCCGCACCATATAAGTCGACTCAGTTTTGCGGTTCTTCTATTCGTCATTCAGTAGTTATTATTAAAATGACCTTTAATTGTTTTTCTCGCTACCCGGTAATTTGATGTTGTTTCTAAAGAATTATTTTCGTCGTAAAATAACTGACCTAGTTTCAACTAAATTATGCTTAGACATTAGCAAAATGAATAATGTGGCCGTATTTCTAAGTTCGGAAGCGAAGAATTGAGTTTTCGTGGA
The DNA here is from genome assembly GCA_949091785.1 of Polymixis lichenea. Classification (NCBI taxonomy): domain Eukaryota; kingdom Metazoa; phylum Arthropoda; class Insecta; order Lepidoptera; family Noctuidae; genus Polymixis; species Polymixis lichenea. Next base: position 8,289,401 of record OX420942.1, read on the forward strand.
CTAATCGATATCATAATATTGTATACAAATATTTGAACGCATCAATTTCTTGCAATGACACCGCACTTCCGATTGAAAAATTGGAATGTTAATAAAATAAATGAATAAAACATGGCGTGGCAACAAAAGGATGCATACTTGCAATAATTTCGCTGCCAACAATATTCATTCGTAGACGGGCCCTACCGCTCAACCCTTACGTGCTCAAAGTGTTTAAGTTTTTTTCTTGTAATGAAAGTTTAAACTTTTTCTGTTTATGGTTGTCACTAAAGGATCTAACATGTATGAATATCCCAAGAAAAAAATTTAGTCATGACGTTAAATATAGTGAATTAACAGAGTTCCTGGATGCGTCACCGGTCGCCAGAGCTGTAGGGCGACCGGTCGGGGCGAAAGTCGGCTCCGGCCACACAGTTGGATCGGCGCGGTACCACACCACAGTCTCATCTAAGCCACAGCTATGCGAGCATCTTCCCCATCATAGCCGAAAATTCCACATTCCCGGAGACAAGCGCGGCGACGCGACGCGAAAGTTGAAACTCGAATTCGCGAAATATTTAACGAAAATTTCGAACTATATTTTTTTTTCTGTACTTGAAAAATTTGGAGCAGTTGGCGGCAAACGGTAAAGTTGTGTGTTGGTGTCCTTAAAAGTGTTTAGATAACTTTCAGAGCTTTTTAAGATTTTCTTTTAATTTATTTGTGTGCCGTACCGTGTGCCGAAACATTCGTATGGTGTGAAGTGATTTTTATTTTGTGCACTGTTTGATTTGGATTTTTTTGTTCCGGAGTTTTTGGTTGGTTATTATTTATTTTTCATTTTATTTATTTTTACCTTTATGCATACTTTGATTAATTATTAAGTGCTTGATTTTATTGCTGTAGTTATAGTTAATTATGTGTTTGCGGAAACTATGACAAACTGCGTAGGTCGGCAGTTATTGGGCCGTTAAGTGGAATGTGCGTTAATATTAGTTTATGATCACGATAAACGCATATTTATCGAAGATAGATGACCGACGCATCTTTTTTAACTTGACAAGTTTCCGTTTTCGGTCAACGTGATTTTCTCGTTCGTAATTGGATAGGAAAAGTTATTAAAAATATGAAAATATTTTTCCAAAAATCTTTTGAAATACTTTTTCAAAAATATATTTTAATAATATTAATGAGGTGATTATCTATCAACCCGCAAGTCTACCTTCTGATTATTTACCGCACTTTTTCTGATTATGTGCAAAAAAAAAAAATATTACACAATATATTTATCGTGTCAACGATGCCTTCGCATTAACAGTTATAAACCACTTAGAAAATTGTTTAAGCCGATCAGCCTCACGCGTCAATGATTAATTTCTTACAGTACAAATTAATAGTATCGAAAATATATCTAATCGATTAATAAAATTGATCTTTTATCTTAGAGATCTTTTATAACTCGCTGTGACCGGATGGATTAAGCGTAGGTACGTAGCTACCAAAAGTTATTAAACGTTTTCTTCATGAAATATTTATAAGAAGCTACCGGTACTAATTATATTGTGATATTTTAGGGTTCTCGAAGTTTCATTATGTTAGTAGTTGGTGTGAAAAGTTTGTAACCAATCCAATTGTACGACTTATGGAATTTACTTACAACTCTGGGAAATTGAGCGAGCGCTGTTAAACGTTAGTTTAAAGTAAAGATTAGGTTGGGCATACTGGGCCCAACTTACACAACTTGCCCAACCAACATTTATTCTCTATCCGCTCGAAAAGAAGACGCAGTAGGTAAGGGTTAAGATACTTAGCGGTATGAATAATCGGGTTTTTCTTGAAATAATGTTTTTTATTTCTTATTTTCCGTAACGAACTAATTCCTTGCTTAGTGGATTTCGATCCGACGTTCAGAAACTAAACTGGTGGTTATTTTGCATGTAGTTAATATGGATTTGTAATAAGGGATAGCAATTGTCATAGCGGTATCAGTTTAAAGATGCTAATAGAAAGGTTTTCCCTTTTCTTTCACCTAGTCATGCCAACTTTTCTTACAATAAAATGTTGGATTTTAATTGACTTCCTGCCATTTAAGCCCTAGCTGGAGGCCTTAATTTATTGAGATAGCCACAGACAAGTCAACAGCTGACAACTTCCTAGGTTGACCTGCGAGATGTCATTCTCAAAAACAAAAAAATATTTCCTGTCAACTTTAGTAAGGACAAAAAAAAATCACCAATTTGTTTGGCAAGAGTACCTAGAGATTATGGTCAATCCCGTACGGCCCGTTTCAACCGTGCTGGTCTATTATCCGCTAGATGCTCGGCAGCGCAGAGCCGTTCGTTTAGGTGACGTTTGGGTGAGGCCTATGTCCAGCAATGGACGTTTCTATGTTGCTAGATGGTGATTATAATGAAGCTGAACATGGCTTCATTATGCAACGGATAAACAATGATGTCAATACAACTTTATTTAAAAAAATACCTTTCGTAGGTACGTAACAATTATAATGGGTTTTCTAAAAGTTTGTGATGCCGCAATAGACTCTGCTAGAAAACCGCTTTACGAAGAATTATTATTTCTGGCTGACGTGTTTTATAGATTGGAATTTTATTGATGCCATATTTTTAATATCACAACAATTTCACCGAATCTACAAAATCGGATGTTCAAGAAAAATAATTTCATAAAAAGAAAATAAAAAAAACATTGTTGACCTAATCAGGTTAATTTTGTTATTTGGCCGATTGTTCGTGACAGAAATATAAAATTCTATGAAACTAAATAATAACTTAGAAGTTTGTTAGTCTTAAATTACTGGCTTATAAAATTGTTATAGTTTTCGAACAACTGGAAATGAGGCTTATCGTAAACTTTGTAACTTCTAGCTTTGTGTAGTTTCTACTTAATTTTTATTAGGTAATGCGATTTAATAGTAAAGTGTTCGTGGAAAATGTAATTGATAAAATGTTTTAAGAAAAATTTCGTTTGTCCGAATAATTTAAAAGTATTTTTATCTGGTCTTGGCACGAGCTTATTCATAAGAGCCTTAGTAAGATAGCTAGGTAATGGGTGCGCAAGATGCACGGTGCATATCCACATATTCGTCACTCATAGTGATTCTTAAGAACTCATTTAGGTTTGGAAAATGATTCAAGTCAAAACTTCGTTTCGATTTCAATTTTAAATCTTTTTTCGAATTACTGGCGTTAAAATACTGATGTCTTAACAGTAATCACAATCATGCAGATTTCTCAAATCCGAGTTTGTCAATTAAGTATTCTGTTACGTAAACACACCATCTTCAAAGGTAACGCAATATCGTCAACTTTTACCTATGTAGGTGTACATACGTGCCAATCGCGGATACAATTCAATTTAGGTGATTAGCACTTTCACACTAATTGCAACTTTGCTTAACCCCTTTAGGAATCAGATTCCCATCAAGGTATGACGTTAGTATTAAGCTGGCGACACACTGGTTCAAATTTCGACGAACAAATCTTCGATGAAACACAGACGATTTTCACAATCGAGCCGAGTGAGCGTCGAAACGGAAAAATGAAGCAAGTGTGTCGTCACCTTCAGACCGCAACAAAAATAATCGATCCAACAATCTCTTAACTTGTAATCGATTACAATCTTGCATCTCTAATCAAATGCAAGCAGAATGGTTCAAAGCTTCACCATTAAACTGAAACTGGAATGTACTAAACACGTTACTAAAGTGTCGTGAACCAACCAGCGCAAACCGACTGTAATCGACTAAACGTCAAGTTTTTATATTCGTTTCAGTAATTAAAATCGACTAAACCTCTCATGGGAAGTTAAATGGCCACTGGGACAGCTGTTACCGTATCTGATGTCATTATAATAATATGTCCGTAACATGAGCTGGTGCTGTAATCGAAAATTAACAAGTCTTCAGCCTGTTCTGAGCGATAAGTAGAATCAACAGATAGGGACTACCTACAGCGGTTTTCCGTTACTGTAAGGACAATAGAATCAGGATTTTTATACCTGGTGGAACTAAGATAAGACTGAAACTGGTGATGGGTAACAAAAATAAGGTCAACTGTAAAAAAAATATTTCAGACTATTTCAAGCTTTATTTGATATTTGACTACCTTCTTAATTCATCACTAGATACTCAAGATTCGACTCACTTATTGACCACTGATTGTGTAGACTACCTACTAATTACAAAAATGCACGAACATCGAACTACCGAATAGCTGTATTGGAGACCAGTTGTGTTATTGATAATATCAAAGTCCAAGGGCTATATATAAATAAATCAAACATGGCTGAGGAAAACCAAATTATTTCCTAATTTAATTTCTAACTAACGATAATGATACAATGTTGAACTAGCGTTAATAATGTTACCTTTAGGTAACACGTAATAGGCAAGTCTCAAGGTTCTTTAACTAGACCTAACTTATGTATTTTTAATTAGGTACCTACTTACTACATTCCATTTTGTAACGAAACTTTGACCCACTTCTTCATGCCTAGTTACTAGTTTATAAATCATTTTACTCGAAAAGTTATGGCCCTGATATAAGTAAATTAAAAAAGTAAATTAAGTTACGTAACACAAAGTTAGGGCAGGGCATCATGTAAATATATTAGGGAAGTCACCAATATGAACAATGAAATGCTCATAAATCCGAAATATCGTCAACTATGGCCTTATTTTATTAGGATCAGTGTAAAAGTCGTGGCTTGGTTATTTTTGTGCATTGCAAACAAGTATTTTCCTTATACGTAAGACAAATATCTTCTGTGGTTTCTCTCGGTGGTCGGTATTTCGTTATGAGAAATAAATTTCATTTCAAACTGTTGCTAATTTGAATAAAAAATTAAAACTGATTAGGATTAGTGTCAGCACGAATTTAACCGAATGTCAATATTTTATTCTTATCCCGAAATATAGACGTTAACGTCAACGATTTCAAAATCGTTCTTGTCAACAAGATAAATTGGCAGAGAGAACTTATACGATTTAACAAAAATAAAAATATACAACTCCGTACAATATGTCGCAGGTAAAATGTTGTTCAATGAAATCGCATAGAGTACGCAGGAATAACTTGGAATGGGTATTAAAGTCGCTATCCCATATATTTCTTGAAACGGTGTTATTGACTCGTAAGTTCGCGGATAACTGTTTGCAACGCGACTGTACTTCCGAAAGCGTATCTAAGAAACTGCATCTACGATTCCAAAGTTTCAGAGCATATAAACATGGTTACGTAGGAACAACTAAATATATTTGGTTGGGACGTTATTTCCGCGAAATAAAAGTTATATTTAGGTAGTTATTTTCTATGTTATTCAATGTTTTGTTTGGTGTTATTTTTGTTGTCGTTATTTCGTTTTGTTACGTAGATTCGGGGTGCAATAAAAAGTAATTTGATGACATTTGAAGCAATTACGTCTTCCTTGGTATCTGCGCTTTTCCGGCCTTCTATTGGGTTTTCCTTGAAAAAACCTCGAGGTCCGCTCATTAAAGGCACAAATGAGCAGTAGCTTCACCTTAGTGATGGTTTTAAGACTCTGAAACTCTTAGGAGCATTTGGTGTATTCTCATCCGAGTGCAATTATTTTCAAAATTCTTACCTGTCCTGCTATGATATTTTACGCGGAGCTTTTTGAACCGATCACAACTGTTCAATAACATAATATGACGCCTGTTATCCCCAAAGGGCCGGGCAGTTATCTTTAAGTCTCATGTAATAGGGGGCGAAACTATTGCCATCAACCGGGCAAAAGTGATCAATTCCAGATAGAAAAAGCCAATAACACTTTGCCCGACCTGGGAATCGATCCCAGGATCGCATGCTCATCAACGAGGCAGTCAAGTCAAGTCTGGTAATATCCAATCATTGACAATTTCTTTAAATTAGATTAATGAAAACTTGAATGGAATCGTTTTAAAGCTTCGAGTGGCTTCTATATTGTCCTCGTTCATAAAGAGGGCAATTGGAACAGTACAGTAACTGCCCCAATGTGTGTCAATACCAGTCATGTTACGATCGTGTACACCAATAATTTTCAGTGTTTAATGATCGACACAGCACAGCCCAAGTGACGGATTACCTAGTAGTCCGTCGACATGTATCAATTATAATTTATAAATTGATACTTACTGGCTTTGACAGCAATGGTAGCCTATTGGTAACGGCTACGATTTACAAGTTGCAAGTCGTTGGTTCGAACTCAGATAGGCGCCTTACTTTTTGTAAATTATTTCATCACCACTGCTCTCAAAACGTCGTGAGGAAACCGGTATGTTCTAGAACCAAAAATTCAAAGACATGTGACATCTACTAACCCGCACTATACACGGATTACGGGCCACTCCCTCTCACAGAGAGGAGGCCTACTCGTATGTCCCAGAAGTTGGAAGATTTATAGGCTGGTTATCTACATGTACTTACTGGCCTTGCTTGATTTTGGCATGGTTATGGTGAATCCAATCAGCCGGATGGTTCCGTGTGGTGCCGGACGTAAAAGAATAGCACCATCCCATTTCTTCCCTTGAGTGTCGTAGAAGGCGACTAGGAGACTTACTAGAGAATGGGCAGCAGCGTTCTCTATGCATTTGACCACCATACTGCGATTGCCAACCCGCCTGCCAAGCGTGGCGATTATGGCAAATTCCCCCCTTTTGGGGGAAGCTTATGTCCAGCAGTGGACGTCTTTCGGCTAATATGAGGCTGGTGTCAGCACTTTTTGAACGTCAAAGTTACATAAGACAGTCCCCGAAAACGCCCGCTCTTCACCACTTTCTAGTGCTTTAGCTGGGAAGAAGTGGCGCAACAAACTCCCTCACAGAGAGAGAGAGAGCAATAGATTGGCAAAAAACTAAGAATAAAAAGCATCAAAGTATAGCACTTTGACAGCTGTCAAAGTAAGTCCTGGTGGTCCAAGGTTCCATTCAATTGGTTGCTAGAATTTGATGTAACGTTTTCCAAGCGTAGGAAGTACTAATAACTGTAGTTAAAGATATCTGAATACTATGCGTTCCTAGTCAGCCAGTCGCGTTACAGTCGCACAGCCCAACTTCACCAAAGTAATTTCAGGGAACCTAGTACACGAAAACTGACTAGTCCGGAATTAATGACTTTAGTACTAGTATAGGTAACCTAGGGCTTAGGTAAAACTCGGTCCACTTATATAAAATCCTCTCATCTTCAAATCTGCAAATAAAAATACATTTCATGATAAGGGAAGGTGTTTTCTATCAGCATTTTTAGGTCCCTACCAAAGAAAACCATTCTTGAAATAACTTCAACTCAATTCCGTTTTACTTCCAATAAAATTGAACTTTACTCGTGAAGTTTCAGATCAAAACATGCGCAGTGTATGAACGCGTTTGTAAAACTATTATGTAATATATGCAACGTTGAGTACTATCTGTAAGTCTGGTAAAGTGATTGGATTAAAAACATGTTTGTTTTGGTGTTGGTGAGCTAAAAAGTTAGGATACGGTCAATGAACTATGCGAGACTGAAAATGTAGTTACCTAAGAGCTGTAGAGTTATTTACAACAGTGGTCTGTGATAGGAGGGGCTTGTGGCTAAGTAATCCTAGCCGCACGGATCGATCGATCAGGTTAAGCTACGCTTGCCGCGGTTGGTCCGTGGATGGATGACCATCTTAACATACCAAGACCTCTCTATGCCTCGGAGAGCACGTTAAGCCGTTGGTCTCGACTGTCATTTGTAGATCTTTGGCAGTCTTTACGGGTCGTCTGAAGTCCGAAAGTCGGACAAGCAGTCTTTCCAAGGGGTATCGTATTACCCAGTAACTGGGTTGTGAAGGTCAGATAGGCAGTGGCTCCATGTAAAATACTGGTATTCAGCTGCATCTAGTTAGACTGGAAGCCGACCCCAACGTAGTTGGGAAGAGGCTAGGCAGATGATGATGATGGTCTGTGATAGGAGTTACTTAACATCTCAATTTGTAAAATGTTCTAGGGTTTTTCTATCTAGAATTTCTCAGTAGCAGCCCGGAGTCTGGCTTTTGTCCAGTTGATGGCAATAAGCACGCCCCCTATTACATGGGACTTAAACATAACTGGCGAAATGTGGGAGTACTTGTACACTAACCCTCATATTTATAAACGCTGCTTAAAGTTAAAAGATGTTACATCATCATCATTTCAGCCGAAAGACGTCCACTGCTGGACATAGGCCTCCCCCAGGCTCCTCCGCTTCGACCGGTCTTGTGCTTCCCACATCCAGCGGATTCCCACGGCCTTCACAAGGTCATCGGTCCACCTTGTGGGAGGCCTTCCCACTCTACGTCTTCCGGTACGCGGTCGCCACTCCGGAACCTTTCGGCCCCATCGGCCATCTGTTCTGTGAGCAATGTGCCCTGCCCACTGCCGCTTAAGTTTGGCAATTCTTCTAGCTATGTCGGTTGCTTGGTTCTGGTGGTGATGTTTAAACGTCTAAAATGTATGGTTAAACAGTCGCAAATCATTACTTATCTTTAAGCAACGTTAATAAATAAGGGGGTAATATCATGTGGACCTACCACCAGGTTATATAAACGACTGAACGGATTTGTTTGAAATCTGGCACTCAGATGGCTCTCCTTATAACCTGGCTGAACACATAGGACAATTTTCATCCCGGTAGTAAATTCCTGCCAGATATTTTTTAACATCCACGCGGACGAAACCTCTGGCCAACGCTAATGGCACAATAAATTACAAATGTTTAGGTACCTAAAGGAAACATTCACTGGCTTACATATTATCCACACTCAACCTCCAGGCCTTTCCCCCAGACTTAGGATCTTAAAATTAAGTACATAATCTTGGGCACCCATTCAGCGTTTTTTTTTAATGAAAATCGCCCAAAAGAGGGACAAAACGGGATGTAAGACTGAAGATTCCGAAATACACGCGGAAAAAATACTTATATCATCATCATCATCATCATATCAGCCGAAAAACGTCCACAGCTGGACATAAGCCTCCCCAAAGTAAGACGGGAAACCGGCCCCAAGATAGTTGGGAAACGACTAGGCAGATGACCCGCGGAAAACATACAGTTAAATATTTCTGTTAAGGGACCACAGAGTAATTAAGCAAAGAGTATGCCAAAGTAGTGTAGTGCCCGGAGATTGATTAATTGCTTGCTATTCCTACTTCAACGGTGGTCACCCGACTTCTAAGTTGCGCAAGTTGGTATCGTCTGTCGGTCTGTCTCTATTGATTAAGTATCTACTACAAGTTCAGAATAATTAGCCAATGATTCCAAGATGCTAAATAAAGTTGATGAATTCAATTTTGAACTGTATTTTCCATGGTGGGTACTGCAATAGTACTAGAAAAATTGTAATCGTAAAAGTGAGTGTGGGATTTCTAGAGCAGCATGATATTGCTGAAAATTAAGCGTGTTTTTTTATTTCGCTATCCTTGCTTGAAAAATACCTTGGTTGCTTTGTTCATTCGTCATTTTAGACCTAGCTTTTTTAGTTAAACTAGTACCTAAATTGAACTAAGAATTAACAAGTTCTTCCATCTAGTAATAATAATCATTTTAATATTATAAATATGAAAGTTTGTGAGGATGGATGCATGAATGTTTGTTACACTTTCACGCAAAAACTAGAGAATGTATTTGGATGAAATTTGGCACACATAACCTAGACTGACACATAGGTTTACTTTTTACCCCAGTTGTACGTTCCCGTGTTATAATTTGCGACTTTCACGCGGGCGAAGCTCCTGGAAAAGCTGGTTAATTATTATTTTCGAAAATATTCCGAAAATATTCTAGGTACTCACAATTCAGCATGGCAGTAGGAGCTTATTTTCTTCAGCGTCTGAACAAAAACATGTTGTGATACCGACCAATATCTCAAGTAAAAACAATCTGTAAAACTTTGTTTACTTCACGTATTCTATCAATAAAACCATAAACTACGTATTTCTAAGACTTCCATGTATTATTAAGTTTAAAATATTTATCTACTTGTCATCTAGAGTTCGATACCTCGAGTGCGTTTTGACAAATTGCGTCTGGATGTCTCCTTTTCACATTATAATAACGTATAGTGCTTGGAAGCTGCGGTTTCGATGGAGAATGTTATCATTGGTTGCATTTTTGAGAATAGATAGGGTTGTCTTTGTCGGTTAGTCTTTACGTAAAAACTGTATGAGCAGGCTCTGCACAAAACTAAAGCATAATACACTATCGGTAGGAATCGCTTACATTTTGACAATTCTACAACATTCATTGCGTTGTTTACGTTGTTGAGCAGACGAATTATACAAACGTACCTATGAAGCAATGGATTATCTATAAGCTTTTTTTTGGGGTGGGAAATCATCAAATGACTTCTCCCGCTCTGGGTGGAGCAGCAGGAGGAGGGCGTGTCAGACTTTTACTGACTAAAGCCCACCCGTGTTCCCTCAGTTGCCTGTTTGCCATGGGCCGCGGTATCTCATTCGAACAACCCGCACCCCCTGGCAGGCTCTTTGAGGTGCGCGTGGAACACAACACGCCGTCGACCGGGGCTTGATCCTTACCGGACAGCGAGCTACCCATTACTCGCCATCCGCAAGCCCGTGCGTACGGTGGCCGGGAATCAGCCTGGGATTCCCGACGCCCAGGGCGTCTCCTGCGAAGGCTGCGGCCGTGAGAGCGCATATACTGCCTCTCCCTCACGTGCGCTGTCTCCTTCTTTGCGAGCATCACTACTTCGCTGAAGGAGCAACTGGCGACTGCTAGCCATGCACTCTCGATCCATACCATGGCTGCACCAGGGCCGGACGCGAGAGATCGCCGCCGCCGATCACATCCATGAGGACACGGCGGTGCTCCGCTCAAGCCGGGCAGACCTCCACCGTATGCTCCACCGTGTCCTCAGGGCGATCTTCGCAGTGGAAACAGCCAGGCGTTTCCTCCTGCCTTATGCGAAACAGGAACCTCCCGAAACAGCCGTGTCCGGTGAGGACCTGTGTCAGGCGGAAGGTGAGGACGCCATGCCGCCTCTCAAGTCACTCCTCTAAGAGTGGACTTACCGCCGCAATCGTGGCGTGCCCAGCACTGGGTTACGACAATCGCACTCTCATTAACAATAAGCTTCAAAATGATTCAGATTCTGATTAATTGAGCGTTACGCAAATCCATAACATTTAATCGGTAACCTAATTGCTATGTGGTAAGTATCATAATCGCCGCCGCAGATTTGTCAGCCTACGTGAAAATGTACACTGATAAAAGATGCGTTCACTAAGTTTAAAAAAAAGGGCCTGCAAGGGCCGGTGCCTGCCAGGGGTGCGGGTTGTTCGAAAGAGATACCGCGGCCCCTGGCACACAGGCAACTGAGAGAACACGGGTGAGTTTTAGTCAGTAAAAGCCTGACACGACCTCCCGCTCCACCCAGAGCGGGAGAAGTTATTTGATGATTTCCCACCCAAAAAAAAGGCAAACGTTGAACTCTAGTAATCCTATTTCTTGCTATTCTACCGTGATATTATAAATGTGAAAGTTTGGATGTTTGTAACTCAATCATGCAAAAACGACCAAACGGATTTGGAAGAAATTTGGACTCACATAAGTAGTTTATAACCTCAATACTCAATCATTTATTGCATTCCATAATGTATATGCTAAGGTGGTACCTACGTAAACATTTGGTGTATCTATCGTGGACCCAGCAACAAAAAGAAAGAAACATTTCGGGCACAGCAAAAGAAAAATTTTAAGGAAGAGGACTTATTTAGGTAAAACATGCAACTAATTTATTATAAGTAAGGTAACATTTTATCAATTCATTATTAATTTAATCTAAAATTTTATTATTATCATGTCAGTTCTATAGATTTCTTAATTAAATTTTCAATTATGTTATAATATCATTTTTTATTTAGTAATATTTTTTTAATTTATTTGTAAAAACATCAATCTTTTACTAATTTCTGAGTAGGAACCCCGGGTAGTTTGTTATGCATTTTTATCGTCATAACCAGTCGACTAGATGACATAGCCTGGATTAACACGTATGATACTTTTTATCCTGATGGTACGTTCCCGTAGGATAATTTCCGATATTCACGCGGGCGAAGCCGCTGGCAAAAGGAAGTTCTAAAAGTAAAGTCCAAAAATCTACCCTCTATTTCCAACCGCTAAAGGCTCATATTACAAAACCGCTCGCGAACATAATAAACTGCAAGCTTGCATCGTTAATATACGGCGACTCGATAGCGCCACGCGTCACCGGCGCATGAGTTAGTAGAGTATTAGAATACGCACTGTAATAGCGCCTGTCACTTGGTTAACTGTGGAAGCACTATGAAAAGCCTGTTAGATTTGTTAGGCTGTGGTTGTACAGAGATTGTTGTAGGTAACGGCTTACAACACGGAGGTACGGACGTACAAAGATCGCGGTGGGCTTTTATCGCGCACTCGATTTTCAACTCTCGGTGTTGAGCCGAACATTGAGAATCCAAATGCAGAAGCGTTTTTCTCGTGTAGAAAAAAATCGCTACTCTGAGAAAATACTTATTTGATCATTTTACGGTTTCGATAATACTGTTTTTGCAACACTATAAGATACTTATCGATATTTTAGGAGAAGGGGCTAGTGGCTAAGTTATAACAGCTTTGCAGGTCGATCAATCAAGTTAAGCTACGCTTGCCGCGGTAGGTCCGTGGGTGGGTGACCATTTTTCCAAACCAAAACCCCTCCTTGCCTCGGAAAACACGATAAGCTGTTGGTTCCAGCTGTCTTACTAAGGGTCGTTTTACCCAGTAACTAGAAAGTAGAGGTCATTCGCTCCATGGAATACTGGTACTCAGCTGCATCTGGTGAGACTTGAAGCTGACCCCAACATAGTTGGGAAAAGGCTAGGCAGATGATGGCGATCCTGCAAAACTTTTAATCGATTCACTAACCGCGAAGCAGACATTCCGTAAATATGTTTAAACAATCGCAAAGTGACTAGTAAAGGGTTTTTTTGAAGGCTGGAAAATCATCAAATAATTTCTCCCGCTATAGGCGGAACGGGAGAGCGTGTCAGATTTTTACTGACTAAAACCCACCCGTGTTCCTTCAGTTGCCCGTGTGCCAGGGGCCGCGGTATCTCTTTTGAACAGCCCGCACCCCTGGCAAGCATCGACCATAGTGGATCCCACTAGTTCGTGCTAACATCTCTTTGAGGCGTTCGTGGAGCACAACGCGCCGTCGACCTGGGCTTGGTCCTAACCGGACGGCGAGCTTCCCATTACTCACCGTCCGTAAGCCCGCGCCTACGGTGGCCGGGAATCGGCCTGGGATTCGCGACGCCCAGCGCGCCTCCTGCAACAACTAGGGTCGTGAGGGCGCATAGATTACCTCTCCCTCACGTGCGCCGCCTTCCTCTTCGCGAGCATTACTGCTTCGCAGAAGGATCTCCTCCTTCCTCGGCTTCCCATGCACTCTCGCTCCGTACCATGGCCTATACCTGAGCCGGACGCGAGAGATCGCTGCCGCCAATCGCCTCCACGAGGACACGGTGGTCCTCCGCCCAGGCCGGGCACACCTCCACCGTATGCTCCACCATGATCCCGGGCGATCTACGCAGTAGTAACACCCGGGCGTTTCCTCCCGCCTTATCCGACACAGGAACCTCCCGAAACAACCGTTTCTGGTGAGCACCTGCGTCAGGTGGAAGGTGAGGACGCCGTGGCGTCTCTCAATCCACTCCTCAAAGAGGGGACTTTCCGCCGAATTTGTGGCGTGCCCAACTAGGAAAGGGTTAAATCTCAATTTGCAGTTGTGAAAATTAAAGTAGGTAGGTATTGTTAATTAAAAAACCAAAACCAAAAAATTCGAAATTCCATAAACATTATAAAATCTCTTGTGTTTCTTCGAAACCCTTTTATCGCAATTCTATAAAACTGTTTCCTCAGCGAAATTCAATTTACGTACACTGAAATCTTCACTGAAATCTTAATCCCGAACTATCGCGAAAATATTTCACATATACGCAATTTGTCGTGTTTAATCGTCCGTGTGTACTGTACCTAAAACGTTCGTTGCACTCAGCATTTTCGCGAGGAATCGGCAACGTTCGACAATTTCCGTAAACGTTAGTCATTCGGTACCGTACGTGCGTATTTTTCGTACCGTGTTTGCACTTACTGGGATAACTTGATTTTCAATTAGCGTGTTCACTGTGTGTCTTTTTGGTTTATTACGAGGTCAAAGAAGGATGTTCCTTTTGAAAAATGTTTGAGGACGGATACTTGCATACGTATGCATTGCAATAATGGACTCTGGGCAAAATAAATGCCATCTATAGTGTAATAGTAAGAATTATCAGTAATATCACTTTAATCTTCGTACTGAACTTAGGTTACTTAAAGTCCATCATAATTTCAATCGAAAGACTTCCACTGCTGGATTTAGACCTCCCCAAACTTCGTGACTTTGACTAGTTCTGTGCTTCCGCATCCAGCGGATTCCTGACTTCATAACGTCATCTGTCCACCTTATGGGAGGCCTTCTAACTCTGCATCTTCGGGTACGCGGTTGCCACTGCAGAACCTTTCGGCCCTATCGGCCATCTGTTCTGCGAGCAATGTGCCCTGACCACTGCCACTTAACTTTGACAATTCTTCGGGCTATGTCCGTTACATTGGTTCTCCTACGGATTTCTGAAATTCTAAAGTCCACCACGAGATAGTAATGAGTCCCTCCTGCCAAAATTAGCTCACTAATAAAACCAGTTTAGATAAAATTCAACAAAAAAACAGTTTACTCATCCGATTTAAAAATGACAATAGAAACGCTAAAACTAAAAGTCACACGCGCCAATGTGAAGTCCCAGCTTTGTATTTTTAAATGTTTGTATCTACATTTTGCACCGCTGCACTCGTTCGTTGCACTATTGATGTCATTTGAACCCGCTGTCGACACAACGTTCACAATTTCCTAATACGTTATTCACTTTGCACCGTACGTGGGTATTTTTGGGACCGTGTATGCTGGCACTTACCCTGATAACTCGATTGGCATTCGATTATGCGTTTTAAGTGATCGAGTTTGTGTTTTGTAGGTGATATTTTGGTGCTCATATTGTTTGATACTTATAATGACTTGAAAGGTTTATTATACTACAACGAGAGCTTCTTGATAAAATTATACTTTGAGGTAAAAGCTTGCAATGTAAATTTATAATATCAGATATCACAGCCACACGGTTCGATCGGTAAGGTTTACCTAAGCTTGCCGTGGTTGGTCCGTGGATGGGTGACCAGTTTTACATACCAAGACGCCTCCATGATTCGGAAAGCATGTTAAGCCGTTAGTCCCAGATGTTGTTCGTGGATCTTTGACAGTCGTTACGGGTCTTCAGAAGCCAGAAAGCTTGACAACCAGTCTTACCAAGGGGTATCGTATTACTAAATAACTGGGCTGTGGAGGTCAGATAGGTAGTCACTTCAAGTAAAATACTGGAATTCAGCTGCATCCGGTTAGATGGTGCCGGCCTCGGAAAAAGGCTAATGATGACTGGCTCCTACAGATATACGGGGTTATTGGAAAAAAATCAGGCGTTCCTTACATTTATGTTCGAATAACTCATCAAAATGTAGGTAACAGCTGATTTTTTTTTCGCGATTTCAGTTTTGGTCACATAGTAAAAGTTGTTCATAATGATGAGTACAAGGACCTCTTAAGAGGTCATTGGTGTTTTTCCAATAACCCTGTATACAAGTAACAGTTTTAAAGTTTGTTTCAATATAAATTCTCGTATTATGGACTTATGGGAAACAACATCAATCGTTTTATTCCTTTTAGATCTAGGAAGTATTACTAAGGATGACGACAAAAATACAGTTGTCTTCTTAGCAACAAGTTTATTTTATATACTCGCGGGAAAATTAATACCGTTTGGCGGTTTCAGTTCCATATTAGTTTAAACGCATTGGGATTTTGTTACACCGCCCATTAAATTTTCATTTACGATACGGAAAAGCAATAACAGAAAGTCAATGATACGTCCAATGATGAAATAACATGTCGATTAGGTTTCAGCGACAGGGTGGCGTTAGATTCAAAGGTATATACATTTTTATGACGTTTTGTAGACATTTTGATTCGTTTATGACAGTTGAAATTGTTGGAGACTCAATGGTGTGATCGCGACTGATAAGTTGAGCTATGTTACTGGTTGGTTGGAACTAAAGAGAACCAAAAGTTTAAACAAAGAATTTAGGTTGCTCTCAGAAGACGGGTTTCTTTGCATGGTAAATGGAATTTTTTCAAAAATTCATTTTGACTATTACATGTCATCCAAAAAAGCAGCCAAGCTCAAATGGGACTGAGTCGGACACGTTTGCTGCATGTCTGTGTTGCTAAGCCAACAGACTTAGACCACCACAGCATGTGTTTCCGAATGCGCCCAACGGCATCGCGGAAGACCCAGGCAGAGATGGTGGGGCGAACTTGACGCTTATATGAGGAATTGGTCCCTATTGGCTCAGGATCGAATTGAGTGGAATATGGAAAGTGAGGCCTTTGTCTAGCTCTGGGAAAATACAGGCTGATTATTTTATTATACCACTGTTTGTGCATAAAACCTTATGGATTAATAATAATAACAGCTGTAAGTACTTGTGTATGAAAAAGTAGTCACTTAATCATAAAATTTGTTAAGGACTAAGGGCTTTTCAACAGAATGCCTCACACTATCTGTCACAGTAATAACTAAGATGTTAAAGAATCCTTTTGTGCTTTCACTGTACCTTTAAAGATTTTCGTCTTTTCCAATACATTGCAAACTCGTTCGAGAATAGCCCGACTTTGCTTTCCATAGTTGTCCCCAAACAAGTAAACAGACACGTCTAACTGGTAACTTCCGTACGTTTTAGTATAAAATGTCGATTGAGAAATGTCTGGTGATTTATTATTGGTTCGGATATTTTTGCCGCGAGATGGATGGGTTGTTTTCGGTACACAAACGAGATGAGATTGTGTTGTGTCGCTATCATGTGTCTCTTGCAATTTGTCGAGTGAAAAATGTCGACTATTCGTCTTGTATTGCTGTGTAGATAAAAATGTTTTTAGTCTGGAATTGAGTAGTCTTCGTTATGTTAGTCAGAACATTTACGTAACTGTTTGTGTATTGTCTATCTTTTTGTTTTGTCTTATTTTTCTTTAGGGGTTAACATATGTGTAAAGAGGTTATTGAACTATGTACGTGCTTCAAAATAATAATACAATTTCTTATAGAATTCATTTAATAATAACGTTTCTTTGGTGAGTTAATTTATATTTAAAGCCCTCGAAGAAAACTACCTACATGGCACAAAATTTCGTGACAGCTTGTACTAAAGATGATCAAAATAAATATTTGATATCATAATACTATTAGCTAACAGGATATCTGATCCATTGTGTAACACTATGCGAATGAGTCAAGTAAATTGTATGTTTACGTCATTATCAGCAATTAAGGCTCGTAATGTGGTCGCTCTTTGTCGCGAAACCCGGATTTTGAACGTCTATTCTAGCTGGACTCTTAAACCCACCGATGTACAGTAAGGCCTTAAAAAATATTGTCAAAAGTCACTTGAACATTTTCAGAATCACCAAACTTTTTGGAAGGCTCTGAATTTAAGTAGGTACTGCAGAGGCTTTAGTCTGGATGGCATAATATTATGAGATAAACACTATTTCATTTTTGGAAGATGACGGAGAGCTGTCAGGAATTGCGACATCATGTAAAATGTATACATTGTTTTGATTCAAATAATTACCCGTTAATACTAAATAAGTCTAACTTATTCGACCACCTATGGTTACCTACCTAAGGTCTGAGCAATTGTCGTAAAGCTTCTGCCAAAACGAGGACACCGGAAGTCAATAATATAAATTAGTGCCTCTGGTTAAAGAAAAAATAATTGAATTGAGACTTAATTAAAAAATCAAAACAAGTTCATAATACTTAATGAGCTAGCTCGTTATTATTTCCAAAAATAACCGGAAAATTTATTCAAAAATGGATAACCAGCCAGACACATAAATAATACCTAATGTTAGATGCGCTTGCGCCTTTAAAGGAATGAATATCATGTTTATATCGATGCTAACTAGACAAAATATATGTTAAAGTCACCTCCGAAATATATTAATGAGTTAATAGGGACACGATTATTAAAATAAAATATTCTGAATTTGGTAAAATGATAATAATTTTTATCCGAAATTTGGTCATGTCAGGTCATTATAATATTGAAACAACATCCGTATTCTATTCATCTAATCTATTGTCTTGTTTTTTGGTTGGTGAATGTTTTTGTCATTAATTTTGGCCAAAATTGGAAAATATCTGACCACTTTCCACAAAAGGATGTTATGGCGAATTTCATTTACTAACCATGTTTATTCGAATAAGTTTCAAACTAAATTGTCTACGAAAAACCATTGCTTTATTATAGAATCTGATAAAAAAATACACTTTTTTACGAGTAAGAAAAAAGAAATTTCAAAATCATAACGTATTTTGCCTTCCTATTTAACATAAACAAATCGAATGGTGTCTTAAATGTTACAATTATAATTTATTACTACAAAAGCATATAAAAACCGCTCCAGTAAGAGTTAGACAAGAAGTATCAAATTACTTAAATACATAATTATGTATACTTTATAATGTCGTTATAGTCTCCCACGGAAAGACATTAATATTGGAAGCAGTTACAATGCTTCTTTAACATAATTACCATAATCAGTTACAAATGTAAGAACTATATATGCCGAAGGGTCTTCAAGATTATCAATTTATTAAAGGACAAGCTTTGATGGGATTTCCCATCGGCAAA
Organism: Polymixis lichenea; assembly: GCA_949091785.1. NCBI lineage: Eukaryota > Metazoa > Arthropoda > Insecta > Lepidoptera > Noctuidae > Polymixis > Polymixis lichenea. Next base: position 8,308,216 of record OX420942.1, read on the forward strand.
AATGAGAATCTTCCACACAGGTTCGGTTTTGAGGATTATGTGTATGACCTACGCAAATATCCTGCAGATCTAGTAGCGTCTTGTGACGGGTCGTTGAGGTACACGATGACTGATGCATGCATGCCTTTCTTCCCGCATTATTAGACTCACATAAAATTATTATAAAAATAATAATGTTTGGACTTTTAAGAGACTTCTGAGTTTGTTTCTTAATTTCTTATCAGGGATCAGTCAGCTAGGAAATGCCGGCGCCATCTAGTTTTAAAATATTGACCAACAACAGATGGACGTGTAAAAGTGTCTTAAAATATCTTCTTACATACATAAACATTTCATCTCATTTCGCAGACTTTCATTCCCTATCACAAACCCATCATTGGGATGAATTTTTAAAAACTCTTCTTTGGTGCTTAGTTTCGTTGTGTAAGGATCTCTTGTCCGAAATTTCATTCTTTTAAACCCAGCTTTTTAGGCTCTGCGTTGTCTGTCAATGAATTAATGGATTTAAGATTTTTATAATGATAAAGATCAAAGCTAAAATTGCCAGAATCGGTCAATCAGATTGGTGATTCTAGTAACATAAAGAGACAAGAACAAACAATCTCATCTGCTAAACATAACATCATAGTTACCTTTTACAAAAACGTGTAATACATTTTTATATATATCAAGTAAAGTTTTATTTTCTGTTCTTTTAAATGGACGGGGTTACATGTTTATAAACGTTGCTCAAATGATAAAAGATTTTATTTCTGTAAGTAGATTTGTACAAATACTTTAAACACGTAATTTTTTTTAAACTAGATGACTTCGGTTCTTCCTGTCTGACTCTCACACTCTAAGAAGAAAGGCCGAAACAAACTCAGAGGTCACAGTCTCTTTTAAAGTCTAGACATAATCTTGGGCAAATCATGTGAAGACTGTATAGATTGCTCTCTGTTCTTTTGAGGAAAGAACCACACGAATTAGGTGGGCCTGTCAAGTCAGTTCACGCATTCGTCAGTAATCACGCACCTCAACTCAGAAGCTCAACGATTCGACGAACAATGCCAAAGAAAGGACATTTAGGTAGGCCGTATACTTACATTATGTACTCATAGCCACATTACTCAAATGCCAGAACATGAGAAAACTGAACTAAGAAAAAAAGCAAACTAAGTTGAATATTGACTAACTTGTGTTCAACAATCCTACCATATCCTACTAAAAGTAAATGTGAAAGTTTGTGAAGATGTTTGGATGTTTGTTACTCAATCACGCAAATACGGCTGAACGGATTTGGATAAAATTTGTCGCACAGATATTTTATAACCTGGATTAACATATTGGATACTTTTTATCCTGGTAGGATGGTCACGAGGGACTATTTTCGGCCTCCACGCGGGCGATGCCGCTGGCAAAACTAGTACATAATAAATCGTTTAAACGTCTCTTGTCTTATAAAACACTCCTGTTTCTCCATAATGACGTCAACATTTATAAAGAAAACAATAATTTTTCTTATAACACAACAGCATATAGGCTCACAACAATATTCTCGCTTGAATACATGGCTTATTGCATCAATTTTTCCAATAAACTTTCCAATATTTTCCAAACAGTTGCCAAATGAATTTGGTAGCCGTCGCAAGTGATTAATTGTGTCAGTTTCGTTATTGCCTGCTAACTGCTACTGGCAACTGAGAACGCCATATTTTACGTCATTTGTGTTTTCAATCTGTATCAGAAGTTTTTTTAATGAGCTTTTGCAGGATTATTGTGTACAGAAAATACGAAATCAAAATCAGAAGTCATTTATTCAAACTAGGCTGAAAGTCAGCACTTTTTGAACGTCAAAAGTACATAAGACAGTCCCCCAAAACGCCCACCCTTCACCACCACCAAGAAGTGGCGCAACAAACTCCCTAGCAGCACAGCTGTCTGTTAAGTTGGAAGAACTTGATTCTATACAATAATAGGTAAGTTATTAACATTCAACAATAAATGAAAATGTCATTAATAATAGAATAAAAATAAAATATGGTTTATAGTCAAATAAAATAAACAATGATAGGTATGAAGTAACTCATATTACCTTGGGCACGCCACGATTGCGGCGGTAAGTCCCCTCTTTGAGGAGTGGCTTGAGAGGCGGCATGACGTCCTCACCTTCCGCTTGACACAGGTCCTCACCGGACACGGCTGTTTCGGGAGGTTCCTGTTTTGCATAAGGCGGGAGGAAACGCCCGGTTGTTTCCATTGCGAAGATCGCCCTGAGGACACGGTGGAGCATACGGTGGAGGTCTGCCCGGCTTGGGCGGAGCACCGCCGTGTCCTCGTGGAGGCGATCGGCGGCGGCGATCTCTCGCGTCCGGCCCTGGTCCAGGTCATGGTACGGAGCGAGAGTACATGGTTAGCCGTCACCTCCTTCAGCGAAGCAGTGATGCTCGCAAAGAGGGAGCAACAATGTGCTAACAGTACCGGGATGAAATGAAATGCGTGTTTACCTATAGATTTACTTGGATATTATACAGTATAAGTTTTTATCCAGTGCGCAAACTGTAACTACGAATTCAGCATAAAAAAAATCAGCTGTTCCATACTTTTCGACCGCGTAGGTATTGCACTTTTCTATGAAACAGCAGATTTTTTTTTGTGTCACCGACGAAAAATTTCTGCGCTGAGGGTCTAAAATGTTATGCTGAATTCATGGTAACAGTTTGCGCACTGGATAAAAACTTATCCTGTATAGACTAAAATATTAATTATTACTCTGTCATCCCATTTATTTCCGTGGGTGTCGTAGGAGGTGACTAAGGGTCTTACCAGAGAATGGGTTGCTGCCCATGCATACATAACGCTGCTGCGTTCTCTTGTGACTTTTACTATTTTCGTAACCAAAGTAATTTTATTGAAGTAATATCTTATATTCAGGAACAGCAAACCAACGATAAGTCAAACAATAACTTAATACTTAATAATTAAAAAAATATTAAACATTTAGCATACGAAATGTCAGCGCAATTTCTTTACACAGCAAACTGACGTCATACCCACAGCGCAATATGGCGTCCACTGCGTCCAGCGTTTTCGTCAAATTACACGCGAAATATGAAAATGTAAAATTGAAATAAATTTTATGGCACTAATCGATTAAAAAACATGAGTTTTTTTTAGTGGCTTAGTAGCATTTTAGAATCGAATTAAGACACTTTTCAAAAATGGGTGTAATACCCTATTATACCATCAACTTATGAACTACTAGCTTGTGCCCGTGACGTCATCCGCATGATTTCTTGTTTTGACATAAAACATCATTTAACATAAAGCATCGCATCGCCCACCCGCGATAGTATTTCATTTTCTCTTAGCGTTCTTTCTGACTTTTTTTTCTTTTTACTCGGCTGCTTAGGCTCGTAGCGTGATGTTAAATAAGTTATAACCTTCTTCGAGGATTGGGCCCCCTACTGTATGTACTACTAACTTACAAAAATACTCTATATAATATTAGTACAGATTCATGTAGGTTGCATGCAACAAACATGCAGACCAAAGGCTCCGACTGCAGTTACAATAATATAAGAAATAATGGTACTCATATGGTCAATGGTAGTCATAAGCAGGCATAGCACGAGCACCGATTTGTTGACGGAAGAATAGACATGGTTAATAGTGATGTACAATAGGAGAAGGTAGCTATGTTCTTCTATTAATTATCACAGTTATGCGTTCTAAACGAATCATGATTTTGTGGCCGTCGAGTAGAAAGTTTGTTGTCAGTGTGATTTTGACAGTTTGGGAAGAAATATTCTTTTGAAATAGCCTACGTATACAAGGACCTAGACAAAGATCGTTAGAATCGAAAGACAAAATGACAGATTGTAGTAGGATATCTACGGTGCGATGTTAATAATGGAGAAACGAAATGTGACTTTGTATAGAAAAAGCGCTGTCTATTCTTCGTAGAAATAGAAAGCGTCATGCTAAGCCTGCAGAACACAACTGAATGTATTCCTCAATTTTTGTTGTTGCAACTACCACTGTTTGTCCGTGCATCACAAAAAGGTTCACTGATAGAAATTGCCAATAGCATTAAGTCCGCCTCTTAAAATTTGTGTGCTAAGCATTAAATACATAAGATAAAAAAATCGTAGATAAATAATTTTTTAAAATTTGGAATAAAAATAATATCATTCTACTGCTTGGTAAAAAAAAAGTTAAATGGTGTTAAATAAAAAGAAATTATACCAATCACCCACAGCATATAAAATAAATAAAATAAAATAAAATAGTATAAAGTTTTTATTGCATCAACTTAAATAACTAATTCTAGCTACAATATCCGTAAATTATACAGTGTCATAAATTGAAATTGTTCACTTACCAAGATTGCTTTTTTGTATCTCTGTCTTCCCTTTTTGGTAAAAAGGCCTTTTGCTTCCAAACAGTAAAAAATTAAAAACTAAAAGTCTTGTGGTCCTTCAAAATTTAAACAATTCAAAGTATTGAGTGTCGTTTCTTTATATAGCTCTTATTTGTAACACGATAAACCGTTAAAAGGACCACCCACCGTATTACGTTTATAGCTTTGTTAATATAATTAGGTTCTCAATATCGGATTCAATTTATTTTAGACATATTACGTTTATAGCTTTGTTAATATAATTAGGTTCTCAATATCGTATTTCATTTAATTGCGAAATTACTAACAAGTACCTAAATGACTAATAAAACAAAGCTTTACTAACATTCTACAAATATTTCTAAGGACCAACCACCGTATTACGTTTATAGTTTTGTTAATATAATTAGGTTCTCAATATCGTTTTTCATTTACTTCCAAAATTACTAACAAGTACCTAAATCACTACATAGTATAAAACAAAGTCGCTTTCTCTGTCCCTATATCCCTATGTATGCTTAAATCTTTAAAACTACGCCACGGATTTTGATGCGGGTTTTTTTAATAGATAGAGTGATTCAAGAGGCCACACCGACCTCCACGCGGGCGAAGCCGCTGGCAAAAGCTAGTGACTAATAAAACAAAGCTTTACTAACATTCTACAAATATTTCTAAGGACCAACCACCGTATTACGTTTGTAGTTTTGTAAATATAATTAGGTTTTCATTTTTGGATTCAATTTACTTTCCAGAGTACTAACAAGTACGAGGATACCTAAATGACTAACAAAACAAAGCTTTACTAACATTCTATAAATATTTTTAAGGACCAACCACTGTATTTACTTACGTCTATAACTTTGTTAACAAAATTAGGTTCTCAATTTCGGCTTCAATTTATTTTCGAGATTACTAACAAGTACTTTTAGTTACAAAACATTACTAACATTCCACAAATATGTCTAAGTCTAAACATCCCAGATTGTAAAGCGATAAAAGTCGCAAGAAAATTCCTAGTCTTTCATATAAATACATGTTTATGATACTTTAAATTTATTCCCGCCTAGACGCTAGGTGGCAACCGCTAACTGAAATTAATCATTATTTCCAATTACGTGGACACAAATGTCCTCGCGGTAAAGTGTACACTAGCCACGTTGCTGTGTTCATTACCACAACGCACCGAACGCGTGTGATGCGGACGCACGCAACGCGCTTGGTGCGTTGCCCGACAAACGCGTGTCGCGTGTGTAAGCGCAACATTCTATGGTGCGGTCGCCACACCACAAGCGTAGTATTCACGTAGATTTGATTGTAACTGAAAGTGAAGGTTCGAGTTTTGGTTTTGGAGTTTTTAGTGCTTATGAATTTAAGTTATTTTGGTGTATATTATTCTGCGTTTCTCCTGTAAAATGATTGCTTGATCTCTTACTAAAATTGAATTTTTTTAAGGACTACGATACATAAGGCTGTATCAAATAAATTAGGGTTGCAAATAGATTAGGGTTATCTTTATAAATTAACCCAAATTTGCTTCTATCAATATCAGTTTCGCATTACCACAACACGTAGTAACACTGTGTATTAAGAAGCCGGACAACTATATTGAGCGCACAGTGGTACTAGTATGCCATTTCCAGTAACACAGTCTTTGTGTACACAGCTTCAAACCAAAAGTACCTGGGATCCGCACTCAGAACCTTCACCTTTATTTATGTACACTCAGACAGAAATCACCCTTTGCGTCGCCCGACGCATGGGAACCAAGAAAGCATTCAAAATGATTTATTGTAAATGGTTTTCTACTTTGTTGGCTAAAATAATAAGCCCGCGCCCGGATTGCTGTTCTAAATTCGATATTTTATTTGTTACGTATTTTTTCCTTTGCCACACGCCGCTCGAAAAAAAATAATTTGCAATCCTTTGTTAGACCATTAGCGGCAGATCCACTGAGTCAGCGATATGGTAATTAACGGACGATACCAATAAGCTTAAGCGGATAGTGCGAAGAAATTTTTCGCAAAAGCCATAAATGTATCTCAAGATCAAGCTGAATGAGACATCTTCAATGCAAATAATAAAAACGTTAAAGGCACGGTAGGAATTGCGGGTGGCTTTGTCCACTCACACAATGGATGGTCCGAAGGGAGATTGACGCTTTAACTCCGGAGGTGTTAGGAGAATTAGTGGCCCATTATTGCTCTATAGAAAACGCTATGGTCAAGCAGAAAGCAGATAACAATAATTAGCTCGGACGCAACAAAAAGTGACATAAATCCCGCATAATAAGTTCCCGGGTGCAAAAAAAAAACGTAGTAACAGTTTACCTGGATTCTGCCTTTTTTGCAGAATCACTCGGAACGAACGTGGACCGACATAATAAACACCTCAATTCCTGGCAAAGGCATTGTTTAATGATTTTTCTGTTGTGATCTTGCACAATTCTCGGTCAGTTCTGTTTTTTGTAATACAGCTTGTCAGGAATATACAGTTTTTTGTATGCTTGGTAGCATTTAAACAAAAGGGACTCGGGGTTTGTGTGAAGGTGCGATTTATTTATGACCTTACCTTTCAAAGCGATATCTTGACCGACTTTGGGTGGTTTGTGACTTGTGATGTTAGTCTAAATTGAATCAAATGTTTATATGTGATCGGAACCAATAAAATGTTTAACGCTCCATTTCTTTTGTTACAGGAACAATATGGAAATTAAGTATTGGATCGGCACGCTTAGGAGACTCTGAATAAGTTTAAATTTGAATAGAAACCTCATTTTTAAATCGGCTCTAAAAACAAAGATGCTGGGGTGTGCTGTTAGGAGAGTTACCTCGTTTACCTCTTCCCCTACAGACATCAGCTTTAGCTCGGCTGACGATAGCCGGTGTATAGATAAGTAGATGACAATAAGACAATCTTTTTCCAACATTCGGCCCAATAATCCAAAAATCTAAATTCAAAACTGCAAAAAGAAAAGATAAAGATTTTGAAACTAAACTAGTCAGAGTAGTTAAAATCGTTGTATAGTGAGTTACCAGAGGTATCGTTAGTCGGTTCGGGGTTGCCACTGCGGTGGTATGCTTTATATTGCATCTTGGATCGACTGTGCGCTGTCAGGTCGCTACGTCACGTGGCTTCCCAGCGCGCGACTGCAGTGCTGGATGCTACTATCTGTATACACGTGAGTATTGCTTGTTTCTACTTATCAAACATTACTATTACTTACTGGTGTTTACATGCCTCTATGGTTATGTGTGTATGTGTTTTACTGTATTTATTGATGTCTTTTGAGGCGTACCTATTCTCTGTAATATCGATGGGTACTCCAAACATTTTCTGAATGTGAAGTGAATTGGTAAGTAAGGTAAGTTATGAAATGATTGAAAATAAAATAAAACTAGAAAACCTTGAAGATGTTAAAAGGAATTTGACCTTAACTACTTTGTACCAGCTGTTCTAAAACATTTGTATCAATATAACTTTTTATTTCCATTCTTATTATGTGCTCATTCCCGACTGTTGCCATGGGACTGCCTTCCAACTAATATTTTCCACTTTTCCCGGTCATATCATCCTTCACGACGTCCAGTCATCACTCCTCTGGACAGCGTTCTATTCCGGGTACAACTAGACCAAGTAGGTATGTCAACTCGAAATATCTTAACGAATTGTAATCTTTATGCCTCTTAAAATTACTTCGTACCGGAATAAATCTTAAATGGTAATGAGGAGTTTTACGATCCTAACTCTCCTACTACAGCCTCCTCTGCTTTACGCTCATCAATGTAAAGGACATAAAACGTGTCAATACATTCCGTTAAATTCTTCGGCGTGTCTTACGGGAGTGGCTAGTTACTGTCCGATTTATGGCGCGGTTTCGTGTCTCTGTATTTTTGCCTTTGTCAGCTCTAAAACTTCTTTGAATACGTCTCTCTTATTGTCATTATCTTCAGTACGTTTGTAACTAACTTTGTTCACAATAGAAACTTAAATACCAATATTTTCATGTCCATTTTGTGTCTTGCGTGTATATAATTTTCTAGCTTCTCTACAATGTTTGATTTAATGAACTTCTTACATTAGGTTAAATGTCAATTTTAACTACCAGATTTTGTGAAAGAAAGTTTCGTGTTTAGTGAATATATTTCACATTATTCTAACATTAATGTTCTGTTGCTAGTTGTTAGTGTAGAAATAAATTTCCATCGACAGATTACGGTAAGTGCTCTTCGATAAGACAGATAAAGTTCGTTCACACAGCGCAGTTCCAGTGAAATGCTTCCGACTGTTTGGGACAACAGGATTTAGATAACCATGTATATGATTGGGGCTTGTTGCTAAGTAATAACAGTCTCACGGGTTGATCGCGCGGTTGTTCCGTGGATGGGACCTTTACATATCAAGACCCCTCCGAGCCTCGGAAAGCACATTAAGCCCATTCGTGGATCTTTGGCAGTCGTTACGAGTCGTCAGAAGCCCGAAAGTCTGACTAACAACCAGTCTTACCTCTTACTCTCTTAGCCTTACCTTAGGTCTCGTATTTCCCAACAACAGTCGCTCCATGTAAAATACTGGTACTCAGCTGCATCTGGTTAGACTGGAAGCTAACCCTAACATAGTTGGGAATAAAGGATCTGGAATCTTTCAGTTTGTATGATGGATGACAGTTTTGTCGACGATATGTTTGTTTATATGAAATATTATTGACACTGGACCACTAAAGGGTTGACAGGCCAAGTCTGTTCAAAAGTTGGGTTGTACCAATTGAAACAATCCTTTGTAACTAAATGACTTGGCAAATAAATTACCTATATCATTCAATAACCAAAAGTGGGTCTTACGTGATCTGTTAATATAATCAACAGGAGATGCAAAAAACTTTGGCAACAACACGGTTTGTTTGCTCAAAGCGTTTGTCAAAAAAGTCACGGAGACGTGTCAAGATGTAAGGAATGCCATATTGTTTGATGGTAAACAGATAATTCGTTATTACAAGATTAATTTACATTTTACGGGTCATCGGTACACTGAGATATCGATTATCGGCTTACCAAAGATATCGATTTTTTCGAGTGATTTCGAATACGGTTCGTGGGCTTTACTTGATATAAAAATCTTGATATGAAAGTGCTTAAAGTTGAGTTCAGATTAGAGTAGCGATATTTTATGGATTTTGTATAAAATTTTGTGGCGCAGTATTTCCATATAGGCCTACCTCACCTGTATATACGTGATTACATTTTAGTAATATTAATAAATAATTACATTCGTGTCAATTTGTGAGAAATAGAACCACTTGAGGAAATATTCAATACCTGTTATTAGTGCCTAGTTTGGTCGTCGTCGTCCCCAAAGTTTATTAAAACGATGGCATTTAGGTATTTTATAAAATTTCTCTCATCTATAACCGTAGAACAATCAATAAAAATGTCGCATTAAATATAATATTACTTCCAAAGTTGTATTGAAATGGCAAAATCTATCCATACCTTTATGGTATTAGCGCACAATACTACATTGTTAATTTCGACATATGGATTTCAAAATAGCAGAATAAAAATGTTTTGACCACCGTATCACTTTAATATCAGTAATAAACAACGAATAACTGGCTTTTATGGTGTCTTGACTTAAAACTTAAAGGTCATTGGAGGATTTTGGCTGCATATAGCCCAATTATACCCTTGACCGATCCGTCCCGCCCACTCTATGTATTCAAGACATACCAAAATCGGACACAATAGGATAATTAATAACTGTGTTGTCTGGGGCGATGCATAGCTAATGAACGACATTTGCAGAGCCAGAGATGTAATGTAACACAGTAGGTTATTTTTATCATGTAAATACATCTTATTGAAGCGTATATTAGCATACATATTGCTTTTTTGTCGTTCGATGTTGCTAATTAGAATTTGGCATTTGAATTGGGATACAATGCGTGACATATGTTTGCGGGGAGGGCGAATTGTAAACTGATTTAAGTAACGTTAGGAAAAACAGTATAATTTGTTGTTATTTTGTTTGTTTGTGTAGTTCGGTCATGAACTCTGAATGAAACAAAGATGCTAGAAAGATAGTTGTCAATGTTAATAAGGATCTTTCGTAAACAAAACATGGTAGAGTAGTCAATTGGCCATGGTCGACAATCGAGAATGAAGTGGTCTTGCCGAACATTTAGGTACGTAAGTAATGAGATTAGGCAATTATATAATTGTAATAAAAAAAATGTGGTTTTTTACTCTCTAACTATACAAAGAAATAGATAAAATTGAAGTGTCCGTTTGTAATGTCAAAACAGCGTTTTATTAAATGCATATGAAAGTATATACGGTATTTATAACAAACAAAAGTTTTTTTAAATATTTTTGTCTAGATGGCTGGCTGTCTGTGTGTCTGTTTGCTCGGGAAAATTTCCGAAACAGCTGGCCTCATTTTGACGGGATGTTATAAGGAGTAACATAGGCTACTTTTTAGACCTTCGCGTTCCCGTGGGATAATTTCTGACAATCACGCATTGAAGCCGCGGGCACAGCTATTTTTAGACGTGTAACTTTTACCATGGAAGCAATTTTTTTAATGTTTGGAAAACCTGACTTGTTGATTAAGCGTCTCATCAAAATTAGGTGACAAAATCAGATAGACTCTTGATTTACCCGACATTACTATCTCACTTTTAATTAATGACACCCCAGTTCAAAGGTGCTACAGTGTCGCACATCTAATATCACAAGACAACTAATTGTAAGCCGCAAGACTTGCGCAAGAGGCTATCCAAAGAAGCGGCGTTACAAAATATTTGTACCGGGATGTTGCACGATCGCTTCTTAATTAAGTGTAGAGTAATTGGTATAGTTCGTGTAATGAAGTGTCGTGAGATCTGAGCTTATTAAAATATCACCTTCGTAAAATTTTGTAGTACCTACTTAGAGCTTCAGTCGACCTAACATGATCACTACTTTCAAAGAAATCGCAAACTGATCAGCTTTTCGTAGTAAAGTTCTGTTATTAATGTACTGAACAACTTAGACATATCTTGTGGTAACTGACTCGTTAGTTAGTTTGTAACTATATAAAAGGTTTCCTTGAATGGGAATAATAACGATGAGCCCTCATCATAGCATACCTATTATGTTAATATTTGGAAAATGTTGTGGTTAGTACATTGATTTTATTTTATATACCTACCTTACTGATACACACACTACACACACTTTCTGCACACTACTTACTCTCACACACTCACTCACTCACTCACTCACTCACACTTTCTTTTACTTACACTTTGTATACTAAACTAATTTAGTTGTGAGTGAATCGACAACTCCAGTAGTTAAAGTATTAACGTTAGTTCGATTTTCTCCTATATTATCTAGTAAGAAACATACTAATTAATTCCTAACTAAATTGCATGAAATTCAAAACATGCCAGTTGTCTAATATGTACTTCTGGAGTTGTCGATTCGTCTATAAATAAATTAACTTCGGGCAAATTGCCTGGAGAAAAGAATAAATTATTTAAATGTGAAAAATGCGAATCGAGATTTTAAGTTTGTAGCTAAAAAAAGTATTGCATAGACAAAAAATGGTCTCTAACTTGTTGTTATTTTTATGTTAGAGGTCCTGAGTACCTTGGATGTTTAAATACGTTTATTATATTGGTAGACTATACTGCCTTACGGAAAAGAATTTTGCATGATAGCAGCATACTCAACTAAACTCAACTCATAGCATTTTACTCAATTAAACCGATTACAGGCAGTTTTGAACTGTCAAAGAGTCGGTCAGTTAGGAAGCTATGTTTGCCCATTCCAAAGCGTAGTAGGTTCCTATGGCAAAGAATGGACGTTCGTAGAACGTAAGTGAAAGTTATTTTCAGTTGATGGGGCTTTGCAAAACAAAAACCCTTATTTCAATCAATCAATTCAGGCCTCTGCCATGCTGCGCCGCATCACCCTCTTGTCCGCCTTCCGCATTCAGTCGGTACCAGCCACCTTTTTGAGGTCGTCGGTCCATATAGCTGGAGGGTGTCCCACACTACCCTTGCCTTTACGCGCCCTCCGCTCCCGGACTCGCCTGCTTCACCGGCCATCGGTCCTTCGACAGACATGACCAGCACACTGCCACTTGAACAGCATACTCTGCAAGCTATGTCAGTAACTCCAGTTATTTTCCGAATAAATTCGTTTCTGATTTTATCCTTCAAAGAAACTCCGAGTAATCCCGCTCCATAGCGCGATGAGCTACTTTAAATTTGTGGATCAGCTCAACTGTCACTGGCCACGTTTCGGCACCGTATGTTATAACGGGCAGGACGCACTGGTTGACTATGTATATCTCGCAATGTTTAAAGCCAGCTTTAACATTGCGGCATTGTTTTAATACTATTTTTTTGTCAGTCGGGACTTTACCGATTTCGGTTAAATATCAGTATTTTGCTTGAACAAACTACCGTCTGACCTCCGCTTAGCAACTTGCCATCACAAAAGATTAGGACACGTGATAAGGAGGTATTCTACATATTTTTATGGCGCAAAACTAATATAAATATAACTTTATAGATACTTAAGTCCCAGTTAGCAGGTTTATTTGTAAGTCTAATACGATTTTAAACTCTTATTGGCTCAAATGAGAGTTTATGAGTAATAAAATATGTGTCATCTGTATTTACTTATTTGAAATATTTACTATATGTTAATAGTTTTGTTAGCCTGCGAATTGCAAGCCAAATATTATTAGTATTAAAGGAAAAATTGTTATATAATTTTACGTAGGTATAACAAAAATAATGTGTTAATTTGTCTGTGGTTTTCGTGGGAAAACTGAAGAATCGATAGCTGGTAGTTTATGGATAGCTAAACAATCAGTAAGAATTCATAGAGATTTACTATTATTATACATACTATGTTATAAAATATTGGAATGTCACTAAAACAATGAAAAAACTTACACTGGTGCATTGCACTTTATAGCATGTAGTTTCAGTGACCATTTTTCATACCTAACTTTAAAAATAAAAACATGCCAATTACAAAATACCAATTTCTGAAGTTGTCGATTCGCCCACAAATAAGTTAAGTTCCTGCGAGTCGCAAAATAGAAAATAATATACCAATTAAAAGTATCAATTGTCATCTGACAAACGATACTTTTAATTGGTATAATAATTGCTATATTATTTGGTATTATTTGATATATTATTGGGCATCTACCCAAAACGTTACTAGATTAGCCCAGCACGGTAAGAAGGTCTGGGTTTTTTTTTGGGTGGGAAATCATCAAATAACTTCTCCCGCTCTGGCCACGGCTGTGAGGGTGCATGTACTGCATCTCTCTCACGTGCACCGCCTCCCTCTTTGCGAGCATAACTGCTTCGCTGAAGGAGGCGACTGCTTGCCATGCACTCGCGCTCCGTACCATGGCCTGGACCAGGGTCGGACGCGAGAGATCGCCGCCGCCGATCACCTCCGCAAGGACACGGCGGTGCTCCGCCCAAGCCGGGCAGACCTCCACCGTATGTTCCACCGTGTCCTCAGGGCGATCTTCGCAATGGAAACACCCGGGCGTTTCCTCCCGCCCTATCCGAAACAAGAACCTCCCGAAAGAAGGTCTCGGTTTGATCTCAAATTCACCCTATTCGTGCTCTTAGTGGACATCAAACTTACGTAGTAGTAGTATTTGTAAGTTTTTTTTCTTAATGACTACTTATTCAAATGCCAAGTTTTTCAACGAACATGACCGTGCAATTTAGGTAATGCATATTCGTCTATTTTTATATCTGAGTTAATGTATCTTTTATCAGAAGATTATGTCACCTTCACGACAATTAATTTGTATGACAACACCTGTGACAAATAAGTACATGAGTCACCAATGTAATTCCAGTTAGAGTCGAGTGTATGGGAATGATAACATCTAAACTATTCTAAACCAATTAAATTAGGAGTAATTGGGATTAGGTTCCTATGGCGTCATTTGGAAGTATCTACTATATAAAAAGTCCATTGTAAATCGATGGGAGTATTTTATCATCGTATCATAATTTAAAACCGTGGAAAAAGAAACAGAAATGGTGGAGTTTCTTACCCATTCTTCTCCAGACGAAACTATCTCTTTTTTCTGTAATTTGGCGACTTCTTTAGATAACATCTCTTGATTTTACAGACCTCAAAAGTTCCATGTTCTTAAGTCTAAAAGGTCTTATATTAAAACGGAATATTTTGGGGTAAGTTCGGCGCTGGGATAGACCGTACGTATTAAATTCTACTCACATTATTTTGCATAATTCTGCAGAATTGAATTTTTACTTACCGCAACTTACTTTTACGTTAAAATGACTGGCGGAACTAGCCTAGCGTAGTTTGGCGAACACAGTGTAAAGTTATCCAGATACAGCTGGATCTCTTTGTCTGACATAACCTCATACTTATTCCCATGACACCTACGAAAGAAGAGATCAATGCTAATCTAAGCAACGGCAAATCTTCACATACTGGTGAAATTGAACACATTGTAAGTTCAATGGAAGCCGCTCCGTAGTAAACAGACAATAATGTGGCGCTTAGGAATTTATTGCAACTGAATTTTATAGCCTCGCAGCCTATTTTGAGTAGCCTTTTAAGGCTATAATTGAATGAAGCAATAACGTTTGACATCGTGTCCTAGTGAAAGCGATGATTTTTAATCAAACTGTGAGGTTCTACCTCGTAAATATATAATCTTGTGAAGATTTGTCGTTAGTTATAAGTGGAATTGTTACGAGGCAGTCGCTTTCATCGATTTTAACTTCTAACTTCCACTGGTTAAGTTTTTCTTTGTCTTTCAGTAAGTCAAAGGCATATTCAAAGCATTTATTTCAAATAGGAACATATAAGGAACTTTTGAACGTCAAAATTTACAATGAAATAGGTTTCTTGTTAATACTTCCAAAAGGTATTTTCGTATGGAGAAAAATGGGCAAGAAACTCTACCGTTACTCTTTTAAAAGATTTTGTATGCAATCACTACATGGTTATACAATATGTAACAAAAACCCTGTTGTTCCCTCTACCCACGTTTTCAGAATCGGTATACATACGTAATAAAGCATGTCATTTATAAAAACTGTTTAACAAAAATAATTAAAATAAATATTTAATTATGAATATTTGTAATGTTTAACTGATTTTGATTAGATCAAAGAAAGCCGCCAAGCTCGTAGTCTATTGTGCGAAATAAGGATACTTGTAAAATCAGATACTGTTAACATTTTTTTTTAATATGTCGATTTTAATAGTTATTTGATGTTGAACTCTTGACTAGCCAATGCTTATTTTTTAAATTATAACTTCGTAAATGTTGTGCTTGTGGCTAAGTGTATACGTCCCTAAAAGGAACAACAGGGTTTTTGTTACATATTGTATGTAAAGACGATGCACCTAGAATAAAATTACTATACCACAATAGGTAAAAATAATTGATAATGAAGCATTGACAGATAAATTAATTATGTGATACATGGTGCTCATACATTTACAAACATTGTAAAAGTAAGTACCAATTTTTCTCCAATATCCTTTTTCCTGCTCTTGCCATATTGTAAGTTTATCGTGCCTTCTTCAACTACCTAGCTTACTATTACCAAATTATGTTAGCTATTTTTTTGTTTTGTAACTGCATCAACTAAAACTTCGATTTTAGTGTCATCAGAGGTAGATTTTGTTTCTTTATATATTCCCAGTTCCTAATGTAAACTCGACGCTATGTTACCCATTGCGGAGACGGGTGCCCAATTCCCAATAATGTTCTCCGTCAGATGTAATTCATTAATCTTATGGCTTCGTAACAGATATTAACATACATTTAAATAATGCTACTTCCATGTACTCCTCACTATTCCAATGGCTGTCTTCACATGCATGTAACTACAAGATTTAATGGTCTTAGTCGATTTTTTATTCGCACATTAACAAACCGCCGACTCGTCGCCGGATAGTCGCGGCAACAATAACTGTTGTATGTGGGTAGATGAATATTGTTTGTGACCGTCTCATGTTACTGTATTTCCATATTGAAGCCATTGTTTGGACCAACATTTTTGATAGAATATATGGTTTAAATGAAAAATTTGGTGTCTTACTAAAATTAAAAGAGATCATTGTTACATCAGATTTAAATCCTATAGCAAGTACTGTTCAATTTTGGTGTAGGTGAAATAAATGAAAAAAGAAAAATTTTAAATTCTTATCAACTAATTTTCTTATCTACTGTTTACAAAAACGACAAAGTAAAGACAGTCTTAAAACAACTCCGACAGTTTTCTAATAAAATGAAAATGTAAAATTTTATCTTCGAGAAAAGATCAGACCATTTAAACCAACAACAAACAAAAACATTGCTTCAAACATTGGCGCCAATTAGCGGACAACGTTACCGATTACAACAGAACCGTCTAGACGAATTGAAAGGCAGACATTTTTTATTTCAGCTACTTGTAAAGTGTGGGCGGGATTTAAAAGCAAATCAATCATGATTGATTTTGTGGCTTGTAGAAGTGTAGCTGAGTTTTGTTCCAATGTTTTGATGTATGGCGGTCCGGTGTGGTGTTACGTTTTGGTGTTTGGTGTGTATGTGCCGTTAGTTTGATTGTTGTATGGCTGTTTGTTGATTGTTTTAGGTGTAGTAGCAGTTTAGGGTTATATGGGGTCACGAGGGTTTGTAATTTATTATATGGTTCAACACGTTCTTCTCCTGAATTATATAGCCGTTCTTCTAAGCTTAACTTTACATATTAGTAGGATGTGTTCCCGCGTTTCGTTTTGTCTGGGGTAATTTTTGTATATTTTTTCCCGTTTTTTCCGAATTTTCCGTTTTTTTTTCGTTGATATTTCATTCTCAGTCAAGGGAAATTCGTTGTTTCAAAAGGAAAATTGGAGGTTTTTTGACAAGTATTTTGACATTGATTGTCGCAGAGATACGATTGAACGTTTTTAGTTTCATTTCCATCCCAAATTCAAAGATTATATACGTACATATTTGCCAGCCCTTTTGGTCACCTGCGTAACCATGGATACTCCTAAAGACATCACAATTTCTTGACCTCATAAAAAAGTGTTGTCTATCCCTGTCTGTCTATTAGTAAAAGAAATAGACAATTCATTTTTCGCTAAAGACCTGCGTACGTGAGGCAGCGTCCATGGTAGCAAACACAAAGTAATTCATATGTCACTCATATCAAAACACGCCGTCCAAATATGGGGCCTGATGAATTATTGAGATGGTGCGTGTTAAGTAGACGCTGTTGGAAGCTTTAATTTTTTAATAGGTTATTAAAATTCTATGTACTTGTGCCCGGTGCCTTAAGGGTGGAACGGATCGTTTTTTATCAATCTTTAAATACAGTCAGCCAAATTAATAATTATCATTTCAACCGAAAGATGTCCACTGCTTCACATAGGCCTACCCCAAGTACCGATGAAATAGTTAATTTGGAACTAGGATTTCAAAAACGGTTTTCCACGTTGTATAAAAAAATTTGTTAGATGGAGTCGACATTTTCTATCTGACTACACCTGAGAAGAAATGGCGAATTAAGGGTCTAAGTCTCTTTTAAAGTCCAGACATAATCTTGGTCAGATCATGTGAAGACAATGTGGAATGGTCTTTTGAAGAAAAAAACACAAAGAATCTGGGTGGACCAGTCCAGTCAGTGCAAACACTTGTCAATGATTCACCAAATTGACACACTACATTAATTTGGCATGTTATAGCCGTTTTACACAATTGTCAATCAATGATGACAGTTAATTTCCCTGTTTTCAGATGTTTAACTAATTGATCCTTTAAAATAAATAATTTGACATTGTTGTTTGGCAATAAAAGGGGAAAATCCTTTTATTGCCAAACAACAATTCCAAATTCTGAATTATTTGTTAGGGTTTCCCGGAAAAGTTATGGTCTCTTAACAAAATCGGTTTTGTTTTCGTTCCTCATTATTTTTGTAACTTAATAACAAAATAAACTGAGAGTGTTTTTCCGAGAATTTCCCAAAATAGACCTTAGTAAAGTAATATCTTATCTGATCAACGTGATCTTATTATTGTTTTCCTTGAATATAAGGCATCTTACCTAATTATATTGAGACCAGATGTATTTAGTTTTTTGAATGTCTAACTTTATAACGTAGACGGCACAAAATTAGACATTCTAAAAAAGTAGGTGCTGTATAATGCGTTCTATTCTTCGGTTCAGACCGGTAAATTTTCCATAGAAATGGAAAATTGTTATATGGTGTATTCTTTAGTAATGTATTCGAGGGCGAGTATTATATCCCATAATATTTGCAAATATCATAAACGCCATATTATTATAATATTGATGTTTGTTGTGCATTATTGTGGTACGATATCGCGGTACGCACATAGCGATAAAAACCTTAGTTCACATTAAAAAAATCCTTTGGATGATATTTATAAAGGGTGTCACAACAAGAGCGCCGGATTTAATTTTAAAGAAAGAAACATTTATTTTTGAATTATGCGTACATTTTTATTTATTTTTATTTATTTATTGACTTAGGATCTCCAACAAAAGATGTACACAATACATGACATATAAATAAAGGGCAACTTGAAATATTAAGTAGGTGTACTCCTTCAATTATAGGAGACCACAGCATGCACAATAGAGTTAACAACTAAGCAAACAAAGTAAAAATATTAATTATAGGGAAAATTTGGAAACAATTAAAACATATTTCAACATAAAGAAAAATTGTTCCGATTAAACGTGAAATATTACATCAGGCAAATGGCCACCACGAAACCTTTGGCACAGGGCTATTATTTATAGATATAATAGGTATTTTGGTATCTTGTAGCTTAGTAAGAACAGCCACACGGGCCGATCAATCAGGTTAAGCTACGCTTGTCGCTGTTGGTTCGTGGATGGGTGACAATCTTGACATTAGTACCAAAAGCCCTCCGTGCCAGAAGGCTCGTTGAGCCGTTGTTCTCGGCTGCCATTCGCGGATCTTCGACAGTCGTTATGTGTTGCCAGAAGCCTGAAAGTCTGACAACCAGTCTTACCACGTGGTATCGTATTGCCCAGTAACTGGGTTGCGGAGGTCAGATAGGCAGTCGCTCCATGTAAAATACTGGTACTCAGCTACACCCAGTTAGACTCCAAATCGACCCCAACGTAGTTGGGAAAAGGCTAGGCAGATGATGATGGTGGATATTTATTTATTATTTATTTATTTAAATTACATTTATCAAGCAGTTGTTTAAAGCTTCGCCTTAACAGCTGCCTACTCACAAATTGAATGGGCTAAGTGGCACGATGGGCCACCAATACTAATAGACGGATTAGTTTTCTTTACTGATTGTCGTCAATGGCGAAACGATACCTAGGAACCCTCATATCATAAACGTTATTATATTATGAAACTGTTTAATACAGGTCAAAGATATAACGGTGCTTGTCATGTGAGCATACAATAATATATTTCGTACAATAAAAAAGTGTGTGTACTTGTGTTTTCTGAGAATCCCTGAGTAATAAAGGTAGGCGAAGGTTTAGTCATCTTCAGCATAAAAATACCAAAAAAAATACAAAACATCCTCAAGGTATAAAAAAACTGCTTATTAGTCGATTCGCACGAATATACTCGCCGAAATCGGGCGAGTAGACCCTTTTGAATAAATTATTATTTTCTTTAATTTCAAAGTAAATTTACTTGTGGGGGAATCGGCAAAAGCCGTGTAACGAAACTGGCATCATGCACTTTATTTCATGTTCTTTCAGTGACTTTTTCTCAAAACTTTATTTAGTACATACAATATTAAACATGACAATTGCATAATAA
Source organism: Polymixis lichenea (assembly GCA_949091785.1). Lineage (NCBI taxonomy): Eukaryota > Metazoa > Arthropoda > Insecta > Lepidoptera > Noctuidae > Polymixis > Polymixis lichenea. The sequence continues at coordinate 8,328,438 of OX420942.1, forward strand.
GTATTTCTGGAGTTGTCGATTCGTCCACAATTTATAACTTGGTGCGAGTCGCCTATAGAAAATACGATACTATTTAAAAATGTTGATTCGAGCGAGTAAATTCGTGCGAATCAACTAATAAGCTAAAAATACCAAAGTTTAAACAACTCTTTATAAGGCCCGCCTACGTATAATCTGGTCGCTGCCTAATTGCTTAACCTTAGTGTGAATTCATAATCACATTAATTAAACAGAGGTGATGTATGTAATTACAATTTGTTTAGCTAATAGGTGTCGCAGTGGGCAGACGGTCGAGGTAATATGTTCATTATTATACGGCATATTAGCTGTAACACGATCGTGTGTTTCGGACATAGAGTATTCGGAATGCTCAGAATTTTCCCAAATAATTAACAGTTTTTTTTTTGAGGGAACGGCGTTTAATGTAACTTCTAAGGGTCAAATTAGAAAGTAGTCCTTACAATAGATATTGTTCTTCTTCGTCGTTATACTCTTGACAGAGTGGTCGTGTTCACCACATGTGGTATGGTGGCAAGCTTCACAATCCGTCACTATATATAAATCCACAATGGATATACAGATAATTTATATAACTTCTCGATTAAAGTATGTGTCGATTGCAGCAGTTGCAAGTGTCAACATATAGGTAGGTGGCGGCGTATGCGGAACGTAGCGACTACGCCAAAGTTAGCGGTCGCGGAGCTGTTCTACCGTATTAGCTCTCCATTTTTTCTTATTCTGTGGCCACAAGATATCGAAATAATTATTTCTACACACATTTAATTTGCAATTTATTGTGCATAGTTATTAAAGAAATTTATTCTTCGTCGATGAAGGGTCAGCGCGTAAATAAGAATGGAAGGTGAATGCTCATATTTTTATTTTAAAAGTAATTGGCTAATGGGTAGTCGTAAATTTTATATTTATTGTTGGAGTTTATAATAACAAGGGAATTTGTTTGTGCCTTTAATCTCACGATTGAAGTTAGTGTTAGGTTTTGCTTGTCCAGAAAGTTACATCATTAACAAAAAAACTGCACACAAAAGATTTGTAGAACTTAGCAATTTATGTTTACTCAGGTGTCGAAATTGAGCTGCACGGTTGCTGACAAATGCGTGCACTGACTAGATATTCCACTTAATCTATGTCGTTCTTTCCCCAAAAGACTATTTCAGAGAAAGATTATGTTTGGACTTTAAAAGAGACTGGAGACTTTCTACTCAGAGTAGTCAGATAGAAAACGCCGACCTCGTCTAGTTTTTAAAATATGATTGTCGTGTAAAATTGTGTTAGTACGAACCTACTTACAGAAATAAAATAATTAATCAGACGAAACATCTTTTACCGTCCTATAGGTGCAATCGCTTCGCTCAATATAACTTAGGTAACCAAAAATACTACTCTTTACTAAAGTAAAAGTCTTTTGTACACTACAAATTATCGTAAACAGCCGTGGCTACTATGGGGAAGCATGAGCACGTTTTTTGAACTCGTCACGCCATACAATTGCGTTTGGAAAGCAACTTTTACCCACAACTGCGTGGGCGCATTTATTCGTTACAAGAAGGAGTCAAACTTGAAACTTTTTATACGTATAAAGTAATTTTTATGATCTATAGCTTTGTGTTTGTTAAATTTTTTGTTATAAAATATGTTTTTTTATTGTGTGACTTATGTTTGGATGATGAATGTGAATTTGAATGAATGTAGTCGCGTATAAGGTGGATTTGATCCATTTGTGGTTGTTATTTGGAATTCTATAAGAGTTCTAGAACTGTCCATGAATGTCATGTTTTTAAATAAACGATAGAAGCTGCCTAATAGAATTATATTACATTATATAATCAGGCTCTAATATTTCCACTGCTGAGACATAGGCCTCCTCTCTGTGAGAAGGAATGGGCTGTAATCCACCACGTGGGGCCAGTGCGCGATGGTGGATGTCACATGTGTTCGAATTTTTGGTTCTTCTTGGACATGCCGTTTCCTCACGATGTTTTCCTTCACCGTTTTAAGAGCAGTGGTGATAAAATAATTGACACAAACTAAAATGCCTGGTTTCGAATTCACGGCCACCACCGGTCATAGAATTCCATTGAATTCTTTCGACGCCTAATAACCAGGCTGGCCCCATTCCTTTATAGTTTAAGACCCACAAGTGTGTTCAACAAAAACTGAACATAGTACAGAAAGTACGGATGTGACGATAAATTAATTAGCATAGCAATGTGATCCGGACCCACTCGGGAACACCTGTGAAGAATTGTATAGATAACAATCGGATACAGCTGTTTCAATATTGATTAGTTGTTCTGATTTTTGTGAGTTATAAATCTAACATACGCCATCCCAAGTCAGCCCTAACCTGTGGTTCTAACATTGGCAGGCCAGTCTCAGGTAGGTTTTTAAGCTCTACAGGGATTAGCAACATTTTCACGAGATTCATTCGAACTCAGTCACACGCTTTACTTTGCGTAAATTATTTCGTCACAGTGGTGACGTGTGGTGGTCGAGCAGTGGCTCTCAAAACGGTGAAGAAAAACATCGTGAGGAAACCGTAATGTCTTAGAAGCAAAAATTCGAAGATATGTGACATCTACCAACCCGCACAAATCTATACCCCAAAAATATATGTTAAAGCACATATAATCTTACAATTTATAGTGAGGCCTTAATTAAAGGCTGCCACGGCATGTATTAAATATAGGAGTAGGAAATGCAGTTACAAAACAGATTTAACTTATTTGGATAGATTGTTACATGAATAAAGTTTATTGTTACTTAAGTTCGAAATACAAATTCAAATTAACACTTACTAAGTTCAATTGACAAACAATTTTGTTCGACATTGTGCCAACCAATAAAAATAATAGTTAAAAAAATCAAAAAACACGCTTTAAAAACCAAACTAAAAAGTAGAAAATAATTTAATTCTATTAAAAAGCGTGTGGTGCTTTTTGAGGTATTTTTATAATCAATTAATATCAAGCACCCCACGCTTTTTAATAGAATTAAATTATTTTCTACTTTTCAGTTTGGTTTTTAAAGCGTGTTTTTTATTTTTTTAACTATTATTTATTTTCTATTTTTTTGGTTCTGCCAGCTACAAAAGCGTGTTTTTTTGTTTTTTATGTTTTTTTTTGTTGAAATTATTGAATTGTCATCGGTCCTCGATAAGTCTAAAAATTTAAAAGAAATCTGACCGTTTGAAGTGGGACAAAATCGCGCCCAAAGGAGTCGTTTACAAACATACAAATAAACATACATACAGGTGAAGCTAATATAAAGCGTGTAAAAAGAAAAAAATACAAAAATAAATCTAAATCTTTATGTAAGTGATAAAGAAACAAACGAAACTACAATATTCATTTTCAGTTTTGTTATATAGATACCATCCTTCAAAATATCCTTGATAGATATTTCTGTTTGTTTACTCAAGCAGTTCTTTTATCAGAACAGCCACGAGGTTGTTGCCTCCACACTGTACGACAAAGTTTGCACCAACAATGCTTGTTACAAACTTGGCTGGTTGTTAGATCACAATGGTATCTTCCACGTAACGGAGCCAGTTAGTACTACAGGAAACGCAAACTTAGTTTTCCTCAGTCAGCGACGCGACTGAAACTGGGTTCAACGATTTCTTGTTGTTTTCAAATTTATAAAGGAATTGCGTTTTAAACTTTAAGGTACATAACATATTTGAAGTTGGTCATAATATTGTGGGGTTATTCGACTATGTTGATGACCGTATTATATAGTGAGTAGACGTTAACCTTTGGCCTATGAAACCCGTGAAGTTTTTGGGTAGGTTTCTGTAATCATAAAGCTTTATGTGGAGATTTTTACACCTAAGTGAACTATTTTCCAGGCGTAGCGACGTGCAATTCTTTTTTTTAATGGTATCTTGCGGATCAACGTACGAGGTTGTCAGCTGCTTAGCCGGGTTATCATGTTGATGCCTTAATAAATTAAGGCCTCCAGCCATTGCATAAAACTTATAAAGTAAAGATAATTGAATTCCAAAATAAAGCCTTTTACCTACATATCCTGTGGATGCCTTAATAAGTTAAGGCCTCTAGCCATTGCATAAAACTTATAATAAAATATTGATAGTTGAATTGAAAAATAAAGCCTTATACGGAATTGACTTGTTAACCTAACGGTTTCCACAAATTGGTTGCTGAGTATAATGAGTAAGTACTTAATGAAGATAGCCAATTGTACTACAACTAGCAATGGTGTCTCTAACGGCCTGACCCAGTTTTTCAATGTCTTAGTTTTATGGGAGAAGGCAAAGAAAAACACATTAAATGTAATGAAGCATTTACTTGAGTTGACAGAAAGTGTGTGCCATAAATATTTGTGTATTAAGTTTATCACTTTCACCTTTCGTGCGAAGATGATTGCAATCAGTGGTCTATTGATTTGTTTTAAGTGGCGTGACTAGGAAGTTGCTGGACATAGGCCTCTTGTGTTCGTCACTGTGTTGGGTAGCGAATGAGTGACGGTACAGCCATTCCACCAGTAAGCTTTGTTAATAGATAATCGTCGTTGGCTCTTTCTTTTTTGGGTATCGTCAAACTCATCGACTATTTTAAGTATAAGGGCTGATTTCACCAATGAAATTGAATACATCTGTCAGCACAACTGAACTGAGTTCAAGAGCTGTCAGTGTCAATATTCCCCAACACTGACAGCTCTTGAACGCGGTTTATCTATCTATCTATATATATATATATGTGTGGTGATCGCGTTCAGTTTCATTGGTGAAATTTTCCCTTAGTAAGTGGTAGCAATTAAACCATTCCCCGGTCGTCCCTGAAGATTTGAATGTTTACCAACTGCACCATTCACTCCTCAAACTCATACCGGGCGAAGAATCTGCACATGAATTAGACTCAAGGTAGGTACCTACCGAAGTACCAACTCTTTTCTAAAGTGCCTTTAAGCTGCACCTTCACAAAAATACGATTCATTTACTGCGTTGTAAACGTCCATTACAATAAAGACTCGATGTAACTTCGTCCCCACAGTTAAAATGGCGGAGGAAAAGAATTTATCCGTTACTATGACTCGCCATTTCCTAGAAGACGGGAAAACAAAACTATTTGGAAGCGGACTAAAAGTTTTATAATCTACGCAATAGAGGATTTTATTTAAAAATCGTTTTTCTTTCTTTCTTACAGTCGTGAATTCGTGATGTTATCTGGCTATTGTCTTTGAAATAACTTGGATTTGATTTTTAAGTTGTTTAGAAAATCCTCTGAGAGCATTGACATTCGAACAAAACCATATTTAATAGGTAGGCAATTTGAGTAATCTAATGAGAATTTAAATAAAACCCGGGTTTAAGTTATTGAGAAATAACTTAAACCCGGGTTTTAGTTATTGAGAAATAACTTAAACCCGGGTTTTATTTAAATTTGAAATTGCTTGCTTTAATTGAGAAGCGGAAAAGAAGAAGACACGTTGCGCCGACCCCACATTCATTAGGATAATGGCAGGACAGAGATGATTGGGTTGAGGAAAAATAGGAAATTAATTTAAAAGAATACAAGCAAATGATTTAGCAATACAGAAAATTGTTATGGCCATATTCCCCCCTCACCTTTATTTATTGATGCAAGGTAGAAGCATGGGCACGCCACGATTGCGGCGGTAAGTCCCCTCTTTGAGTGAGTGGATTGAGAGGTGCCACGGCGTCCTTACCTTCCGCCTGACGCAGGTCCTCACCGGACACGGTTGTTTCGGAAGGTTCCTGTTTGGCATAAGGTGGGAGGAAACGCCTGGCTGTTTCCATTGCGAAGATCGCCCGGAGGACACGGTGGAGCATACGGTGGAGGTCTCCCCGGCTTGGTCGGAGCACCGCAGTGTCCTCGTCGAGGTGATCGGCGGCGGTGATCTCTCGCGTCCGGCCCTGGTCCAGGCCATGGTACAGAGCGACAGTGCATGGGAAGTCGTCACCTCCTTCTGCGAAAAAAAGGGTAGAAGCAGCAAATTTATTTTGTTCTGAAATTCGCCATAGTTTTTAAACTTTTCTTTTGTTTTCCATACAAACTTCACCAAAGCGTACGATACACTATTAATAGCAAAATTAAATGTTTTCATTTTAATTCGTCGTCCGCATCATAATAGCCTGTCGGCCGGGGCTTTTGATGTGATCAGGCAATATGCGTAATTGTGGGCTTAGTGGTTAACACCTCGGCTCCAGTGACGAGAGGTAGCGTGGGCGGAGAAAGTGACAATGAGACTTTGACAAAGGCACGTTCTTTTTGTCAATGGCATTTTATAAGCAGAAGGTTCAGTCCTCACTCAGTAGGTGTCAGAAGTAAGCTAGAAAATGATTGAAACCCGGCTTGGAAATCATCGACGCAAAATTAAATAAAAAATTAAAATTTGTTAGTAAATACTAGTGTCGATTTTCACTCCAAAACTGGGCGAAAATCTAGGTTCTAAAATATGTGATGCTTCAATCATCAGTCTTATCTAGACATTCCAATGAGACAAGAGAGATCGAATTGGGTTGAGAACACCGTCTTTTGTTTCACAATGTGCGCGTCGCTAAATAATCGAGTATTGCATCAGTAAACCTTCTGAATGTATCGTTTTCTTTTGTTCTAAATGATCACACCTGTTACCAAGACAGAGAGGCGTAGGCGGAATAATACAGAGAAAAATATACACTATTCAAACAAGTTATACCTACTTAGCTAACGTTAGGTGTTTTGACAATTACACCAAGAGCGAGTGGAGTTTCTTCATGCATTTTCTTTAAGATGTATACGTAAGTGGGAATGGTAATATACTCTATGAATAAGCTAACGTAAGTTTAAACAATGGTTCATCTTAAGATTTAAAATAATTATTCATAAATATGTCCAGTTTCACTGATGGTTTTACGCATCGGTTATTAGATTTACGATACTATATTTGTGTTAGCAGCTATTGTTTTGAAATTTATTGTCTGTTGACAATAAAGCGTAGAATCACTTAGCTTTTAGTTGCCGAATAATGATTGGGAATGATGATGATAATTTCGAAACCCAGCTTTTAACTACTGGGTTGGGTCTAAAGGTCACTTTTTATGTCTATACGATGAGTTGATGGCCAGTTTAAACAAATTGAGGCTTCTGTATATGCATGAATAATTTTGTTAAAATAGACGTCGAGGTGTGATCACAGGTGCGACTTACCTATTATTAGCAATAGCCACTCTATTGCTAAAAATAGGTAGGTAATCAAAAGCTCCTACCTATGACTATCAATTTTTTAAGTCTCGCGTAGATATTTCTGTTAAAAGGTGTACTTACATTTTATTACTCGAGAACCAACCAATCAACTGACGTTTGATTTATCTTAACGTTTTCATTATATAGAATCCCAAAACTAGTCATTATTTAAAATAGACTTTTGAAAGACTCAAGACGAAAAAATTATTAACTTGTATTAACATTATTTTTTATTAAATTTCTCCCCGGTATCCGCTTATTCTTTGTACCACACCCGAACTGCAGTATTTTTACATGGCGCAAGCAAGTGTTTTAATGAATAGGTATTATATTAACTCGGGGGCAGGATTTTATACCATAAACCTTTGATGTCTTATTAACGGCGACCATCAGCTTATCTTGATTATTCGTGAAATATATGCAGCGCTAAAGGTTTTTAATTATATCGGCTTTTTTGTACCTTCTTTTGGTACAACTATGTAGGATGGATTGCTTACTAAAAACATGCATGGCTGTGGTAGTAAAGTGTATTTTATATTTGTTCTAATAAATTGAACTAGAAAGCAAAAATGCAGGTAAAGCCGTGGTTGCATGCCTGTTTACCACCGAGTGCAAGGAACACCTACAAAAATATAATAATATGTTTTCCCGCGGCAGAACAACTTGCAATAAGGAGTACTTTCGAAGCGTAGAGTAAAAGTAAAAAAATAAAGATGTTTTTGTTTTAAAATAATTTAAAAAATATCCATCAACTCGAAAACGTGAAAATCAATAGAAACACTAGAGGTAACTTGTAGGTACTACTCGAATCGCACGCGCCGCCGAAAAAGGGAACAGTGATGCGTAAATGTTCAAAGCAAAATAAACTCTCGCACGTGGCTTTCGATTTTTGTTTTTCACAATGGTTAGTTTGCCATTTTTTGTTTTTAATATTTTATTTGTTTATAAAACGATTGTATTACCAAGGCAAAACCATTTCGCTGCGGGAAAACAACCATTAAAATTTCTCGGTGTATATACGACTGGCGTCACATCTAAACTATTTGCAACAGCCTCAAAAGCTCTCAAATAATTGGGTTAATGCCTCATTGCCTTTATTTTACTAAACATAATGAGCATACCTGTGTCTAAATTATGAATTGACCTCCAAATAATGTTATTAAAGAGGCTGTAAATGATTAAACCTCCTTGGAAAGAAAAACCTTATAATTATCAAGTCGTCAACGTCCTTCTCTGAACTTGTACCTTAAGACGAAGGCCTGATAGGCCTTTTAAATAATAACCGTGCATGGCAAAAATATTGGTGCTAGCAGAACGATAAAATTATTCACACGCATATTTGCTGCTCCGTATTCTAAATGCCCTATCTCCAAAATATGTCGTTCTCACTCATGAGAAGAGAGAAGAGAGACCTCTAACCACCTTAGCCTTGGGCACGCCACGATCGCGGCGGTAAGTCCCCTCTTTGAGGAGTGGTTTGAGAGGCGGCATGGCGTCCTCACCTTCCGCCTGACACAGGTCCTCACCGGACACGGTTGTTTCGGGAGGTTCCTGTTTCGGATAGGGCGGGAGGAAACGCCCGGGTGTTTCCATTGCGAAGATCGCCCTGAGGACACGGTGGAGCATACGGTGGAGGTCTGCCCGGCTTGGGCGGAGCATCGCCGTGTCCTCGTGGACGTGATCGGCGGCGGCGATCTCTCGCGTCCGACCCTGGTCCAGGCCATGGTACGGAGCGAGAGGGCATGGCTAGCAGTCGCCTCCTTCAGCGAAGCAGTTATGCTCGCAAAGAGGGAGGCGGCGCACGTGAGGGAGATGCAGTACATGCGCCCTCACAGCCGTGGCCTTCGCAGGAGACGCCCTGGGCGTCGGGAATCCCAGGCTGATTCCCGGCCACCGTAGGCGCGGGCTTGCGGACGACGAGTAATGGGTAGCTCGCTGTCCGGTAAGGACCAAGCCCGGGTCGACGGCGCGTTGTGTTCCACGCGCGCCTTAAAGAGATGTCATCAGCAACTGATGGGGCCCGCAAGGGCCGATGCCTGCCAGGGGTGCGGGTTGTTCGAAAGAGATACCGCGGCCCCTGGCACACAGGCAAGTGAGGGAACACGGGTGGGTTTTAGTCAGTAAAAGTCTGACACGCCCTCCCGCTCCACCCAGAGCGGGAGAAGTTATTTGATGATTTCCCACCCAGAAAAAAAAAAAAACCACCTTAGCCTACCTATGCCATGGAACCACTCACTATCTCAAATGTCATGGAAAATAATAACAAATTGTGAAATAACTCTATTTTTATTGGACATAGCATATACAACACAAATCGATTGAGATTCTATTGTTACAGTCTTTTATTAATTTTAAACAAACAACAATATTTGGAGTATTCACGTCCCTTTAATTTTTTTTTGTAGTTTGTGTTATTGATAAACTCTGTTGTGTAGGCGATCCAATAAACTGTGAAGTGTGCATTTCCGTTTAAACAGACCGACATAATGAATATTAAAAAGAGCATCGCGTTAATCGTTCAGGGCGTAAAGAATTCGGCATATAAATTACCTACCGATTACCTTAACGCGTTATTAGTTGTCAGAAAATAGTTAAGAAACAAGAAAAATGGCCGCCAAGAAACCGTCTCTGTAATTAAAGATAATTATAATCTTTTAGGGTGTTTAGTAAAATGATCGATTCACGTGAAAGCGGTAACTAGTATGCAATAATTATATTATTTTATGGATTTTTAAAGAACGTTAAAACGTTTTTTTATCGCTTCTTAGTTTAACTAATATGATATTACTGCATTGATCGTAAAACTGGCTCATTGAGTACCTAAATTTTTTAGATAAACAACGTTTGTAATTGCCACTTAAAGTCATAAAATCAATATCAGCATATTGATGTGTCACACGCATTCACTGAGACGCAGCGTGTTATTAATTTTATTTTAATAAATTAAAGAAAGGCCTCTAGGTATATTTTTTCTACATTTAGTAAGTTATATACCGTGCAGGGAATCATTTATTACGTAATTTTATTATGCTATTTGTTCAATAAAAATCTAAACATAAAATTTTTGACTCGAATTTTTTTTTTATAAATAGTCATACCTATCTACTATTCCTACTAAGGTAAAAGAAAAATGAATTTATAAATCTAAGGCTCATCAAGTAAATCAGGTCATTGATACAGTATTTTTTAAAATAAATCTTGCAATTAATAAATAAAGTGTCATAGGCATACAAACGCCCGAACACGAACACGCGGCCTGAGTAGATCAAAAAACATTTTACGATTATTAAACCCCTCGATTGACAACCGGGAAGGCATTCTCGTCGTTCCCATATTTTTATTGCGTGTAAACCCGTCGGCGCTTTTTTATATCATCTCTTTTAAGTGACATAAATTCTAATACAAAGTCCATTTGTGTATATCGGACGTCTTAAAAGGTATAGGGATAATCGTTTTTCTGCTTTTTACAAGGAACTCATTTCAATTATCGGTCGATTTGATGGGTATAAAACGCTATGGTATGTGTCGTGCGGACGGCGCCCCACAGCGGTCGGTAGGACGCCCCGTGTGTTCTTTTCCATTTTTAATTTCCAACACGCTAATTTAATTATGGAATCTTGTGTTCTTTTTTCCAACGCAGCTGTATCCTGCCAGCGGTTCATATTTTCATAAGTTAACTGTTGTTATTCGAATCGATTTTAAAATTTTTGGTGTACCTAATTTTATTATTGAAAATAAATTTTTATTTATAATTTTTTTAGTAGCTTAATCACGAATTTATTGTTTAATTTAAATACGTTTTGGAGATAGTAATCCTTGATCAAAGGTATTTTTATTAAGTTTCATTTATAACGATCGTGTTCTTATCTCGGAGTGACTATTACGAATGGATGAAATAATGTAAGTTGATAGGAATCTGTGTAGGTGTATCATAGTTGATTTAATGTGGGATAGCGAGATTAATATTACAAAGTGGGCAAGGACTTTGATGTCTCACGACAAATTGTCCAAGTGTCTAAGATAGTTACACGGAGGTATGAATGAATAGATGAGTTCTTCAAATGAATTACTCATTATTTAAGACCACCATCACCATACCATACCATTTTAACCGGTAGCGGACAACTGGCAGTGGAAACGCTGTCAAAAAATTAAACATAAGTATTTTTCAATAACGAATAAAAAAACATAAGCGGGCGCAATTCGAGTCCGCACCGTTTTTTTCGTGAAAACGCTATACAAGATGTTTTTACTTATGGTTTGGTAACAAAAGTTCCTATGTTTCCCGACACAGCTGTAGCCGTTGTATTCGCCCGATACTAGATTTAGTAGGTTCATTGCATTTCTTGATGTAAGCTTTCACAGGATATGCTTTTTTTCCAGTTTTGAGCAGATACACAGCCAATATTAGACGACATCTTAAACTATTTTGCTATTTGCAACAAATTTTCTTAAGGTTTCAGGCACCGCTGCAGGGATTTTATTTGCTTGATATTCGATTTTTTATGCTCATTGCAATTGTTTTGATGCGAGTTTTCTTCGATTGGGATTTTTTAAATTTCTGAGCATATTTACGGCCGATATGACACGATATATGGAGTTATTTTGCTATTGTCAACTTCAAATTAATTTTCAAACTATTTTTTCCAATATTTTTGTTGTTTCTCTCCATGCTCTTGTAGTACTTTGTTAACTCTTGAGAACGATTCCAGAATCAGAGTTCTAACTAAACATGTTTTAGCGCTATACGAATTGGAATTAGAGGGCCGCGCGCATGCGCATGCACACGCAGCGTGACGACATAGATAAATTATATCCTGTTTAAAATTGTTATAAATATAACCTGTCTTTAAATTCTCAACCATTACTCTAGCACTAAAACTCTCGTATTTGCTAGCGTTTGAAATCTTACATGATTTTGTCGATCAGAAATATTGAACTTACCACCAGTAAACTCCGAGCGAAAAGACGTTTTCACGTCAAAATATAGTTCACTCATAAAGAATATATTTTAAGAAAATAAAATGAATAATAATAATATATATAATATAATAAATGAACCAAACAAGTTCAAACTTCTTGATTACGTCTTATGAAATTTACCTTTCAACGCATTGCCTCATCTCCTGTTTATGACATCCATGAACCTCGTTGAAAGGCTCTGACGGAAGAATAATGTCAACTTCTCGCCTCTAAGATACAACTCAAGAAACACTCGCTTTGTTTTTATTCCTTTTTGATACTAAAGGAATGCATTCTTTATAGTTTTGATTTTGTACCGTTATGTGGCGATAGGAAGGATATTAATTTATTGAAAGTTTTATTACAAATGTTGATACGTTTCTATAAAGAGTCGTAAAAGAAAATTATGAGCTTATGTTTGATTTGAAGTATCAAGAAGGATTAGCCGTTGTAGAGGCCGAAAAGTTAAGATTATGGCTCTAAAATGTGGTGGGAATTTGGATTAAATAATTAGGGCTAAGCTGAATTTATGATGTACTTCTATGAATCATGAAAAAAGAACCGCTTTCGTTAAAAATGTAGAGGCAAACCGGAAATTTAATTGCAAATAATATAAAAAAAACTGAACCTATTTTTAGAGGTAGATAAAAAAAATAACATTTTGATTAAACTTGAATTCTAAGTAGGTATGACTAAGTTATTAACTATATTGTCTAAACAAACAAATACGTAAAAAGAAAGCGAAATGTCGAAAACCCATACGATATATCACTCATAGATTCAAAATCAAATTAAACCATTCCAATGTACGGCTAAAGTGCCAAGAAAAGACAGATGGGTTCTGGTTATAACATAACAAGGAGGCTGAAACGATTCATCAAGACCTTGTCAATTACTACTGGCATACGATCATCTTGACACTGTTCGATTTAATTAAAATTTATTTGACATTAAACCACGGCGGCCGTATTTAGAACTTGAATTTCGAACGTTCGTAATTCAAGTTCTTTTCGAAAGTTAAATTCTAGAAGTGTCAGTTTTATCTATGACTGATTGATTGGCTTAGCTAATTATGTTGTTAGTGTAATTTTAGTATTGATATGAGGGAAATGTTATCAGATATAGATTAAGCTGTATAATTCGAGCATGATGCTTATAAAACTTTCACTAGAAAACTTCCTGATAATGTCGTGGTTCAGATGCCAGTTGGTAAACTCTTGACGAAGGTATAAACACTCTGGCTCGTAAAAAATCCGATATTCCATAGCATAATAGAACATAACATCATGCACTCTTACGCCGAAGGGTTAGGAAGCAGTGTACCTATAGTTCATCCAAATTTCACCAGTTATTTATAAGTGCCATAACTTAATAGGGGGCGAGCCTATTGCCTTCAATCGGGCACAAATCCCGACCAAATGAATGAAAACCGATAGGTATCAGGTAGACAGTCGCTCCATGTAACATTCTGGTATTCAGCTGTATCCAGTTAGACTGGAAGACGACCCTAATATAGTTGGGAAACGTTTGGGCAGTTGATGACGATCACTTTTCAAGTCAGATTCTCAAAGGCCAGAATTTTACTTTATTTGCAATATGGATACAGTGTAGTTTATTTATGGATTAATCTATGTTTCAAGCGTCGAAGGAGATCGTTTTATGATAATCTATCCAAACAGAATCCAAGCTTTATAATCTTCCATTAAAACCTCTCATAACTTATGAACACAGACCGTGTGGCCAGACATAGTTACTAACAATTAATTTAATAACCACAATATTTTCTATTACGGACACGTTATTCTGACACTTTCATAACCTATATAACGTAATATTATGGCAGTTTCAACACACTTACTTACATATTTCGATCATAACCATATCTTCGTGTAGTAAACGAATGAACCAATGTTCATAGTTACTGATATTTATGGCCGTAAAATCATCTCACGGTTTGTTAATTTAAATCAAAAGCCGGGTAATTATAATGTTCGTGGTTCGATTCGATTTTCCTGTCGCTCAATGTATGATTTAAATGTCGGTGTGAAGTTTTATGGACTAGTGTAATGCTGCTTTACGCGAGACAGAACAATCAGAGTGTCAAGGAATTTTATGTTGGTGAACTCAGTCCGATTGAGCCTGTCCCTACAGTTCTACGTTTTTAAGCCCTGGCTCGAACCCGTAATTTATTAAGGTTACCATAGGCAAATTCGATTAAGCAGCCGACAACCTCATAGGTTGACCAGCGACTTGTCATTAAAAAAAAAACATGTCGGTGAAAAATTACGTTTCCTCATATAACATTCGCAAAGCTGTTTTCAACAAACACTGTTCAGTGTTATCCACATATCTTTCAGTAAGTTTTACTGGCAGACAGCTAGGCAACGCTAATTGTTTGTTTGCTTTTCACCATTTAGACATTGCTAATGCAACGCTAAGTTCTTCACCTGCGACAGAAAATATTTCCTGCTTCGGACATTTTTCCCGGGACTATAATTAACCAAATCATAGGCTGCAACTCTGGTTAAAGAAGAACAATAGCTTCGCTCCTGATCATTGAACCTTACATATTGACTTAGGACGCCTCGCACCTGTTTCAACGCAACCAATTTTCTAATTTGTTGAACAAAGTCATTTTGTTACACAGCCGGTCATATAGTCGTATCTGTACCCGCATCAGGCCCGCTTATATTTTCCCTACTATTTCGTTAAGTCCCTGACCCGTTTCCAGGGCTCAAGTTTCCACCGTATCTAGATTTAAGATCTAAGCTAGACTTTTATCGTATTCGGCGATCTAGGCTTTACATAACAACTTCAAGTTCAGGCCGATGTTTATCGATACAGTCGGTACTTTGAGGTCGTGTGAATATTTCTTTATACACATTTTAAAATTTTATGCCAAGTACGGTTATTAAAAAAATTGAATTACGACCCAGGTTGTGGAGACATAGGTATGATTGTGGGTTTATGGGTTTGTGTATACGGTTCAGTTTGCTTGTTCATAAATTCAAAACTGTACACTCCAAGCTTTTTTTAACACCATTTGGGGTTGAAAGTTGTAGAATTGTCAAAGCTGAATTTTCTTTTTCTGACAACACATTTAACTCCTTTAAAGCTCCGTGTAGTGTATTTGAATAATTTCCTCCCAAAACAGATAAACCAGCAATCAACATCAATTAACGCTCTAACATAAACGCCAAAGGCAATACCCATATCGAAAACTAACGAACTAAATTAAATGTCACACTATCTAATCCAAGCCCAAGGGTGACTAAGCTTCTATAAAATCGCCATTTTAATTCGATTCAATACTATCTGGGATTTAAATGAAACCTTACATTAGCATTTTGTAGTATGTGACATGCACTTGCTATCCTATCCAATTTAAATAATTATCAGTATCAATTGCATTAAAGTAGCAGGAAAGAAAGAAATAAAAAGTCGACGTTGTATCTTATTCAACGTTGTAAGACCAGTGAGTACCAATTAGCAAGAATACATGCCAATGATGTTGGATGTTTTGTAAGGGACATCACATTGTAGCGTCCTTATTACGATGAGATGTTATTGCCCGTATGATGCGGTGAAAATGAAATGGCCAGCGTTGTAGCTACAAAAATGTCTTGATTATTTTCTTAATTTGGAAAATATCGTTAAGTTTTCTAGATTCAGTGTTTGTCTTATTCATAACTTTAGATAGATTTTTATTGTTGCGAGACGTTCTTCTCAGAGTAGTCAAATATTAAACGCCAACCTCATCTAGTTTAAAAAATATGATTGACGCGTAAAAGTTTTTGCACAAAAATACTTACAGAAATAAAATCATTTATCATTTATCAATGACCTGGGTAAGGTTATAGGTTATTTCCATCTTGGATTGCAGACGAAATCGCAGGCGCAACGGCTAGTCAAATGAATAAAACTTTTGCACTGACACTTTGTAACGAACCTAATTTATGGAAACAGCAATTCCACAGCCCACTTTAATGTCTCAATAAACCAACACTACGTTGCTTCTACGGCCACTGCGGCAAAAAAGTCATCGCCAGTCAATTTGTAATCGACATGTCTTCGGCAAGCAAAAGTGTCGCTTTTAATGATAATAAAATACTTGGTTTATGCCCTCTGAGTTTACAATTAAAGTAATCGCGAGTTAATAAAATGTTTACAACATTGAACAATTTTTATGAAAGAAAAAAACGTTTTTATCTGGGAGCAATAACGTGGTATCTGATCTGTTTAAGCCTTTTACACACTATAAACTGTTTGCGAAGCTTTGCAATTTTTTTTGTAATGTTGCCTCTATGTCTGAGTATCTTGTTTACTGTTGTAATTTTATTTCGCTGATTTTGCGCGAAATTTCATTACCAATATAGCAGTTTATTTGTAATGGAAAATGGAATTAACACTTTTACTGAATTTCATAAGATAGGAGATAGGTCAAATACGTTGAATACTTACTTTATAAGATTAATACCTATGTTTATTTAGGTGTTGCTTCGAAAAAATGAGTGCAAATTTAAACCCAGCCAAGTGCGAGTCAGACTCGCACATGAAGGGTTCCGTACTACAAAGCAAAACGCGCCGTAAAAAACACGTGTCTTCTATGGACACTTCCTTTATTTTATAAAATCTTTATTTTATTTTTACTATTTTTCATATAGCGGCAATAGGAATACATACACTGTGAATTTCAACTGACAGACAGACGGGTGAACAGCGGAGGCTTAGTAATAGGGCACCCTTTGAGTAAGGACTCCTAAAAACGAATATAAATACAAGGTGAATTTTTATTCACCGTTTAAATTTTGTAGGGTTTTGTTACCCGTGAAATTAAACAACTTTCTCCAAGGAACATGGGTCGAAATATGGCAAAAAATTATCGGACCTCCCATACAAAATCAATAGTCAGCTGATCGTTTTGTATGGGAGGTCTTTTTTTATTTCAACCCATGTTCCCTGGAGAAAGTTGTTCAATTTCACGGGTACTATCACCCTGAAAAATTTAAACGGTGACTAAAAATTCACCTTGTATATAAGATCTGGAGGGAACGCCTTAAAGGCAGTAGAGTGTTCATGTGCAGATGTCTTTATAATTATGACATTTAAGCGCTGCTATTTCGTATGAATAATTTTTTATGAGTTTAAAAAAATTAAGCAATTCATACTTTCCGTATATTGAGCCTTTTAATTGAGCGTTGTTTTGTTGTCTTTACATCATATTCACTCAGGATGGCAATAATGTATAGTAAATTATGATAAACTGATCATCGTTAAGATAAAGGAGAATGTCAGATCTCTGCCGCGGAAATTCTGCGTCCGAAAATACCTTTTCCAGTTTGAAATGTTTATTATGGTAGTCAGGACAAAAATAACGATTGAACATTATTTTTCATCATCATCATAATTTTAGCCAGAAGACGTCCACTGCTGGACATAGGCCTCCCCCAAGCTCCGCCAGTTCGACCGGTTCTGTGCTTCCCGTATCCAGCGGACTCCTGTGGCCCTCACAAGGTCATCGGTCCACCTTGTGGGAGGCCTTCCAATCTTACGTCTTCCGATACGCAGTCGCCACTCCAGAACCTTCCGGCCCCATCGGCCATCTGTTCTGCGAGCAATGTGCTCTGCCCGCTGCCACAAAAAAAATGTTTCTAATTTATTTAAAAAAAATTGTTTAAATCGGCCAGGACTGTCAGTTATGAACTTATGAATCATCATCTCAGCACGGAATCACCCACTGCTGGTATAATCCTCACCCTTATTCCGCCACATTTCTTGATTCCGTGTGTCTCTCATCAAGGTATGAATACTTATTAATTAGTCGCTTTTCGGGTCTGTCTGTTATCGCTATTCTTCTAAACTTCCCAACGGTTTTTCATGCGATTTTCACCATAATTTAGAAAATTTATTCTAAAAGGTTCGTGTGTAATTAGATTAATTATAATCTTACATGTAATAAAGGGATTTCACCATGTGAAGCAAGAGGACGGTAGTTTATTATAATTTCACTTATTCCATACCCGTAATATATTAGAATGTCCTATCAATTCTTAATCACCGCTCTAATATTTATTAGAAGGCGTTGCTAACGTTCAATTAAATCGGACATAACGCGAATCAAATGAACGCTAAAGACTTGGTCGCTAATTGATAACACGCCCTGTCTCTGATTTAAAGACATTTTGTAATATGCCCAGAGAAAGTTATTTGAGACTAGACTTATTCGTTCCATTGATATTATTGTGTAAGTCTAAGTACTTTATGTATTTGAGGGATTGGTTGATTAGATTTGTATCGATTACGTTCCAATGGTATGTTGCATCGATTCAAAGTATTACAGTAGGCAATTTTTAGCCTACTGGGTTTTGGTTGCATTTTGTGAAAATAAAATAGATTGTAACTGCGATGGCTGTAATAAATTCTTCTTCATAGTGTCAACGATGAGTCTACTGTCAGATACCGACGAAAAAGCCAGTAAAATGACGGAAGTGGTGTGATTTTTATTGTTTTTCAAATAGGTATCATATTACTATAGAATATTAATTGAATTTTATTTAAATTCCAAAAAAAGGCTTTAAGAATATTACTTATGCATCATAAACTTTATAGTTAGAAAGTTTGGAAGTTAATCAATCGCGAAGTTTCTCCGCCACTGACATGCGCCTGGGCACCTCAAAGTTGAAAAAAGAATATCTTTCCATTAAAAGCGTATTAGCACAGTAGGCAGCTGGCGGCCGAACAAATGGCCGTCTTAATGAAGAAACATGAGCTGCGATTACGGTAGAGTATAAAATAATATATTATTTTAATCAAATCGTTCTGGGCACACGATTGTCTATAGGGCTATTAGTCTGCAACAAGTTCCTGGACAATTCCAGACTTTGCAACAGGTTCGGTGTGAAACATAATTGATTTAGCAATAAAATTCAATACACACACTATTGTAGGCTCTGTCGTAAACCACAAAGACGACGTTATTAAACAAACGAAGTATAGTCTAAAGTCGGAACGAACATTCGAGACAAAAATCGATAAAACAATTTGTGATCGTGTCAAACAACACTAAACCAATAATCGGGAGAATTACACGATCTCTAATAGATCGTATTTCAAAACAAATATTGATGAAGATCAAACAATTTGTTTGGAAACAAAACACGAACTGACGGACAAGAACAATGCGGAAATGAGCAATCAATATCAAAATCAATCCGTTAATGATCACGCAACAAATAAATGATTATGAAATGAATATTTAGCTCACTGGCTAACACGAGGTTGAGATACCGATCCCGAACAACCACGATTTGATAGACACCACTCATTAACATTGTTTATTTTCTTTTCAATCAATGTTTTAGATACTAAGGCGCCAGTATTACGACTGCACTATCTCACTCTATTGTTCTTATACTCATCAGAGAATTCTAAAGTAGCAAGTCAAGATGTTAATATAAACATTACTTTCACAATAAATCATGTTTATATTTTTCGCGAAATATTTTATGGTTACAGAAGCTATAAAGATATCGGTGGGTATGTTAAATAAGTCTGAATTTACAGTAAAATATTCTTTGAAGTTTTTTTTTGTAAGGAGATATTGAGGAGAGTCGGGTTAAGACATCTTTATTCTAAAAGCTGTATTTTTCTGTCTTTGAAAGTATTGCGACAAGAGTTGTTAGCCTTAGGCTTGGTTTGAAGAGGTTTTTATCTGTCAAACCTACATTCCATATCCGAATAAGGTAATATATTAATTTGCAGTCATTAGCCAATCACCATTTCTGTCTATTTAGTTAGATTTATAGGTTTTTAAGTGAATTTGTACTAGTAGCTTCTGTTTTGTTCTATTGCATTTCAAAATCATGTGTTTTATCATGGCAAAACTGATTTTATTTTTACTGTTTTTGCTTATTAAACCTAGCTTTACCTAAGATTATTATGATTAATGAGTGAAGCCTTCAGCACTATTTGAACTCACTTGTTTATTGTACACAAAAGTCGTCAACTGTCTTCGCTAATAATGTAGCAGACAAACTTTTCAAACAATCGGAAGTCTTTACCATCTCCATTCATATTTACATTGTACCTGACAATAGCTGCGTTTGCAGTGCCCAGCATAACTATGTCCATGACACGAATAGCACTACTGACAATAGGGGTTTGTCCGTCGGTATGTGAAGCACCAATGTGCTGTTAAGATGGCCCTGTTAATGTTTGTAGGGAATTAACACTGCTTTTGCGAGCCTCCATTATTCTTTATGTCTTCATTTTAAGTCCCTAAAGTTTTGACGGCCGTTTACATATCGGCCTGCCTTTCGGAAGATTTTTATGAGTCAGTTCTCAGTATTTTAAAGCTTTTGTACTTCACTTTCATAAGTAGAAAATTGGCTGTTATGCGTTTTTGTGTTATTCTTTGAAACATGTATGAAGACTGTATTATTTCTCTTTGTGTCCTCTTTCTTTTAAACATTTGCTTCGCAGCTTTTGTTGGAATGTTATAAATCTGAAAGTACACCGCTGTAACCTGATTCGTATTCCATAAATTCAATGGGACCAGAGACAGTAGTTCGATGCCACTTAGCATTAAATCTTCATCTTTCTTAGTTTTTATTGTTTGAACTTTATTGATACCTGAACTTCTTTTGTGAACTGCAAATGTTATACTCGTATGAATGATGGTGCTACAATAAATTTAAAATTACAGACGTTGTTTTTTTCTCGATATAATTTTTAAATACGGTCTATGCTTCGTTACTGCTGGACCTCGGCCATTGCAAAAACTGCCATTACCGTGCAAACGATATATTAATATACATCCCCTCGTAATTTACCTACTAGTTGGACGTGATGAAGCCTAATGATATAGTTCACCAAAGTAGCGTCCTTATCAAAATGAAATCTTAATTGATCCGACTATGAATTCATAAAACAATTTTAATTGTCATGTTTTGCATAAAACGCATTGGAAATAAATTGTTCACGTTGAGAGTGGACATCGTGAGATGACGTGGGAGGGGGAGCCGTCCGATGCGACAGCGCAACAAAATGTCACTTGGCAACTTGTTGAACAATATTTATTCAATACTGACTTGAAAGATGGACACTCGAAACTCTTGTGCAGGAAATGGTTAATGACATTCAGTTCTTAGATACACAATCATGGAGTATGTTAATATTTCCTCAGTGCTCGACGCGCTCGTCTCGGCTCGGTCACGGTGATAATTAATTGAATAAAAAAGTTTGACAAATTATGGCAGTCTGTTCGGCGGTCTCTTAAAGAGACGTGGTGATGGCGCGGCAAAAAGCTTGATACAGTTGAAAGTGTGATTGATGGATGAGACGTCCGCGCACTAGCCAAGGACGCCGTAATTGAATTATGATACCAAAGTTATTTTGTACTTAGTCTTTGTCAACTTTTTCATGTGTCGGCGGCATAAAGTTCAAAGTGCGTGTGGTTAAGTGCATTCCTCGTTTGTCCGGCGCACGTCGGAAGTTCAAGTAAACCGGGCAGTGGCGGGTTTCCATTTGATCATTAATTTGCCTCGCATCAGCTGCACAGAAGTGGTTGCGCGATATGCAAAACAATCGAGATACAGCGGAGAGCGACTCGAGGATCTTCGTCAATCGGTGCGGGACACACAGGGGACGGCCCGGTGATCGCGCAGTAAACTATTCAAAAACGAAAACGAATATTGAGTAAAGAATAAAAGAACTTAGCAATGCTTGAGTATGCTAATGCATGATGGTCATCCATACACATATAATTAGCAAGCAGCAGATAAAATGAATCCTAAACAACTTTGTGTTCGATGTTCGGCGACCGTTAGTCGAAAATGTGCGCCGAACATAAAGAACATAGGCGTATAGTTGTCGACTCGATGTTAAATTTCGCTTGTTTAACGATTACACTGCTGTGTTTTTGTCATTGTGTACACACCGTAACATGCTAATTATGAACAAAGTCTGTGACACCAATGTATGTTTGCCTTCACGTAATTAATTACATACAGGTACATACTTAGAGCAGTGGTGGCCCAGCCAAAACGGCTTCGACTTACGAGTTGTAGGTCGTAGGTTCAAACCCTGACAGGTGCTTTACGTTGTGACAACAGTGAAGGAAAAACGTGAGGAAACCTGGCCTTTCCTAGAAGCAAAAATTCTAAGGCAATGTGACATCTACCAACCCGCACTGGGCCCGCTACGTACTTACGTTGACATTTATTTTTGTATGTCAGGAATTTTGTATTCCGAACGCTATAGTTAATTAATGACTTGTGTGCACACACGCCTTTGTATCGGCTGTTAATTGAATTTTCTTTTACGATATAACTATTAAAATTGCTTAACAAAACGTTTATGGGGTGTCTATGTTGTTTCTATTATTTGATTTTATAATTGAACGTATTCGATTAACATTTTGTTTGAACTGGGAGCTTACTGTTAATCATTTTTTGTTTTAATGCTTGCATAAATTAACATTTTCTTAATACCGATTAACTTCAACACCACACTGGTATGGGCATGATACAATAAAAGCTGATCTGAAAAGAGGTTCACCGAAACTAATCAGTACTTAAAAACAATTTCTTAATCACAAGCTATGCTATTTCCCTTTACCATCCCACTATAATATAATAAATGTGAAAGTTTGTATGTTCGGATGTTTGTTACTCAATGACACAAAAACGGCTGAACGGATTTTGATGAAATTCGACACACTGATAGTTAAAACCTGGATTAACAAATAGGATACTTTTAATCATGGTAAATCGTTCCTGTGGGATAATATCCAGCTAGCTAAAAGCTAATTTTAAATATAGATTGCCAGTGCGTATAAAGAATATTGTACTTTGTGCTTTTTAGCAGACGATACACTAACGACTATTTTTTTTATCTGCTTAAATCTCTCGTGACTCCAGTGTATATGTGTGCTTCCAGCCTGTGATAATTCGCGGCGGTGTTCAAAGCATCGATATACCGGTGCAATATCTTCGGAGACGGCGGCGCCCCCGTGCGGTATAACTTAGTACTACACATGTTACGTTAGTGCTGATTACTGAGTAATGTGACAGATGTATATGTTACTTAAGGTAATTAGTAAAAAGGCATTATTTTTTTGTTCTGTAAAGTTACACTACTGTAGTAGTCGCCAGAATCCCTGCACATTAATTTAAGTTTAAGAAGTCATAACTGTAATGGCAGGATTTCTTAAAGTCCTCCATAATTTTTCTTGAATGTTGCCAAGCAGATGAAATAAAGTTATAGGTACTGCATTTTTTGAGGTTGTCCTAGAGACCAGCCACATAGGTAACTACTTACCAAAGCCTATAGAAAAAAACAGATTAAGTTGACGGTGAAGTTAATTCACTATAATCGTCTGGTATAAGAAGATAGGACCACAATTAAAAACATTAAGATTAAAGAAGACCCAATAAATATCATCAGCTGTCAAACCGTGACAGATTGGTTGTACTTACCCCGGAAGATATGAAACTTGTATCACAAACATACAAACAGCAATGCTTAAATTACTGATAGAAGGGACTGACGGATGCCCGCGCCGACATTATCTAGATTATCTTGGCATACATATTCATAGACATGCTTAATATCTGCTTTATCGAAGCACCTACTTTGCAGAAGCAGGTTGGACTATAGATACTTACAATAAATAGTGTTAGGCTGTGTCCAAAAGCGAAGGCCGCGGACACACGACTGTCGCGTTCATTTTGTTCGGCATAGACGACGCCTTGTGAGGAAACGGCATTAGACTATTGACTGATTTTGTTCTAGGTACATATACATTGAAAATGGAATGAATACATTTTTCGAGAAATGAATAACTGAATGAATGATCGCAAACTGCTTTAAAAATAAAATTTGCGGTTTCTACTTTTTGAATGCATAGGTATCGCACTATTCTATGAAGCTGCAGATATTTTTTTTTTTATATCCGACGAAAAAAAATTTTACGAAGTTTGCGCACTGGTTAACATTTTATCCTATATGCCAATGAGAAAATGTGGAGAGATATATCTTTGTATTGCATAATTTGTATGCTTTTTTTTATCAGAAGGCAACAGCAAAAGAAAATTCGTTAAATTAAGTTGTCAAAGAAAACATATACCTACACATGTTTCTTCTGAACTCTCAGAACATTATTTTACATAGAACAAGCTTCTTTCCACTAGAAAAGACCGTCATTTGTTCTTACTTTGTCACATCGTTCGAACTCAACTCCCTACACGACAATAAATATTAATAATCGTAATAAAAAAAGTGAAACAAATCGTTAACCTATCGTGTTTATGTATGCAACATTTTTCACTCAAATTTATTACGTGTACGTTGCGTTTAATATTCCCTTCGCGTGCTTAACTACAAATTGATATCAGTTCTAAATCGACAATGTATAGTGTTTTGGGAATACTAAGTCGAACACACTAGTTGCGGTCACATCGTGAATACAAATAACACGTTATTTTGGAAAAAACTATACATTTATAATTGAGGTCGGTTAGACGTGTGATTTACCTTTAAATTGTTCAATTGCTTGTTGCATACAAATAATTATCCTTTGGTTAGATGATGGACATTTTTAATGTCTTCTGGAAGGATGAAACAGTAAAAATGTGAGTCATAAAAAAAACCTCTGCGTCAATTCTAATTTACCTGTTATAATTTTCTGGAAAATTCTGGTTGTTGGTACTTAATCAGTGTGCTCTTTAAATGCACCTTGAATCTGACAAGTTTCTATTGCGCAATGCCTTATCGACCACAACACAACGTTGGTGCCTGACATCTCGATCGATGATCTCATAAAAGTGTTATTAGGATATAGCTACACTGTCTACTCTTTTCATAGATATAATCTTTAAAGGCGATTACCAAACGGAATTTCCAAAACTAAATCAATTGTCTGTAAAAGCTTTAACATGGTGCTAATAAAATGGCAACACCAAGTCCATCTCTCAAATCCAAGTCGTAAAATTTAAACACAAAACACACCTTCCAATTAATCATAGTGGAAACTGTTGCTAAGTCTTCGGTAGCACAATGGACGACACAACGTCACAATACAAGGAATGCCATAAAACTACCATAATTGACCGAAACGATCTAACATTATAATATATTGATTGTAAATTCGCCAATTTACATGTCATTTCGTCCATTTGAATTTAATTGTCTGATTTTTTTGCTTGTCCTATCCAATGAGACGTGCGAATCGTGAGTGTCGTAAAAGTTTGTTATTTTTTTAATGAAACAAATAATAATTGCACAGCTTGATTGGACGGTTGATTAAAATATTGAGCAATAACTTATAAATATTGTTATAAACATGTTCATGACGTATTTTCTATAGCTATCGTGCAACACGCTCTCGTAAAAACATTTTAATTTTATTGAAGAGCTTTTATACCTTTCGTTTTTAGCCTTAGATTTAGGTGTTTCGCTTTGGTACTAAAATATTTTTTGACTAAATTAAATTATAATAAAAAAAAAATGACACAAACAGGAATCTTCGCATTCCAAACATGAAACAATAATAAAGATAATGAAAATTCCATAAAACCTGCTTATGTCTCCTACTTGTTTCTCAATTAACATAAATGTACAATAAATTATTGTTTCGACAAATAGTTATTGGTATATAGCCGGTATCAGGCGTAGCATCTCCGGAATTTGCAGTAATATGTCAAATAAAATATAATTAATTACCCACACCTTTGTTTTTCACATAATTACCAATTTAAATTAAGCAGAATAGGCGACGGCTATTAATATTGCATGTCCTGGTCATTGAAATCGAAATTGAGTCTCTTTGGATAAGATATTTTGTGTTAGGTCTCGTCTCTCGTCATAATTAAAATGTTAACATAAAAATCTAAGTATAACGTATTTATTTAGGAGTCAAGGACCAACTTACAGGCTCTACAAAACAAACAAATTCAATTTTCTGATCTTCTGATTAAATCTAAAGTAACAATGTATGCAATTAGGAAAACTACAATATTTTCCACTTGTCGTAATCATAAATCAAGGTTGCTGGACCAACATATTCAGATATCAAAGTCAACATATTTTCGGTTGTAATATGCAAGAGATGATATATTGTTGAATTGCCTCTACGCGTTTGTTCCATTTCCACAAAGCCATATGGAAATACAAGTATATTTGTATTAGTTTTCCTCAAGAAAACGGTATGGCTACAAGAATACATGCAACGTCCACTAAATAATACTTTCACTAAGAACAATGAGTTCTAAACATTGAACTGTGTTATTGGCGAACTGTGAGCTGACTTTCCTGGCTTTATATCTAGGCCATATTTGTACGCTCCTACACGAAAGAAAATATGAAAGGACTAAGAAAAATTGTGTGAAAAATTACTGAATAACCAAACCACCCACATTTTAACAAAATACATTATAATTAGTGAGTCACGTGTATTAGTAATTCCTGCAAACCATTTTTGAAACTATCTCCCCATTTTTTTCACGTTGGTCTAAAATAATGAATGAAAACAACATTTTTACAGAACACCCACGGTAATTATATTATTATTTCCAAAAACATACTAACTAGCTTGAGACCAGAGAAAGTGGAACCACCTTTCAATGGGAAAAATATTTAATTTTCTTTGTTCTCGAATTCTTGATTTCTAAATTGACATTTGCATTAGTTACGATGTCGTTTCGATTCGTTTCCGATAGTCGTAAAAGTAACTCGATGGTCGTTATCGATTCAATTCGATGGCTCGATGTTATGCTTCTGTTTTTAATGTTACACTTCGTAATATATTGGTGGCACTTCCCACGAGTCACATTCTTGTTGAATCAGCTGATTAACATTAGTCTTGAATTGAAAGTTGGAGGCAATGGGCTTCTGATGTTACAGTTTTATTGATTTTTATATTTATGGTTTAGGTAGAGTACGATGTAGATTATGTTAATTTTAATGTAATTTACGCTCTTGGAGCTATGTCGTATCGGAACTGTAAATTACGACAAGTCTTGTTCGACACCAAAATTGAAAATTGCGGGGATTTTAAATGTTTTGAAATTTTTATATTGGCATCTCGCAGCTATGGAGGTTGTCGGCTGCTTAACAAAACTTGCCTGTGGCTGACTTAATGAATTAAGGCCTCCAGTCAGGGCTTAAAAACTTGACTACACGCTAAAGGCACTTCCTGTGGAATACGGACCTCGTCCTAAGGCGTCGCTGGAAGAGGGGAACAAGAGACGCGCTGGATCGGAATCAGGACACCTTACATAGGAAACCAAGTTTATTTATCGCCGTCTAGTTTTGCTACGAACTTTCTGGAATCGCCGAAAAGATCGGATAGCAATGACACTGGCTGGTGACAGGCACTCTAGCAGAGCGTCACATTGTTGGTTGCGTGGTGGCTGTCTTCTGATGCCAGATGATGTCAGGGGAGCAGCTGTCGGGACACGTCCACGACGAACTGCTATAATATAACGGCGTAATCCTTATGGTACTGAAGGTACTGAACCACTTACACGATGACCACTTCTGATAAAAGCCATCCTGCGCTGTTATATCTATCTATATATCAATATGTGAAGCCAAAACTTTGTATCTACCCCTTTTTAAGAAAATTACGCGGACGGAGAATTGTATAATTTGGCACAGTTAACGTTTCTATGGTGATGGAGTGCAAAAAGCTAATCTTTTTATACATATCACAATGCATTAGAAATACATTAAGTTTTAAATAAATTATGGTCAAATTCCGACCCCTGGGGGTCGTGTATATAAATAAGGAAATATATACGCGTATTACAATGTATTACTCGAAGTAAATTAAGTTCGTATTATTTCGCCTCTTGATTTGTAGAATACAGTTATGTTACAAGGGAAGTATTTTATTAGTATTTCCTTTTTATCTCACTTTTATTCCATTAACGATGGTATATTGTCTGCTGATGCAAAAACGGGAATATATCGAAATGCCACACGCGTTGGTATTTCCTGTGTTGAATTTGGTGTGTATGTTGTGTGGCATTTGTTTCGTTTAACACATGGAATAGCATGACATTCGTAGTACTTTTTATATATATTGCCGTTTTAGAAATTCAATAAATTCGGTACTAATAGTATAACTTGTGCATAGAAACCTATGGATTTGAAAGAGTGTCTGTAAAATTTCTTGCCTGTTCTTCTCCAAAGGGATAGTTACTACTCTTTGGATAGAAACTAGCTTCATCTTTCTGTCAGATGGACCCCATAACTGTTTGAAATTACCTGAAATTAGTTTTCTTTAAAAATATTGCTCGTTTTTTTAGAAAACTCGTGTCCGCTTTTTAACAAGATATTTCGCAGAGTCGTAAAACAAAAAAAAAATACCCAAATCACAATGTGCGTCATCGAATTTTATTCAATATATTCCGTACCTAATAAAGACTTTTATAATTACACCCATTAAAACCGCTGCACGTCCAACAAATTAACCGGTAATTAAACGGCGCTTGGCTATTTAATCGAGGAAATTAACCTAAAATCTCAACAGCTGTAATTGCATTGCGTACATACGTCGAAAACGGTATTTACCAAGAAATGCCCAGTTTTCTTGGGTACAAATTTAGAATTTACATAGACATGGTCTCTGAGACGTCACCGTGGTGGAACCCGTCCGTTGTATGGACAAATGTATTGGTCAAGGTTTTCTTATGAATATTCAAAAGTCGATAGCTCCCAGAGATGTCGATAGGTACCTATGTACCTACTTCATAGAACACGATGGCTGTAAACCGATGGTTTATAACCGCTAAATGTTGTAAAGCTCGGCTTTTGATTTTATTGGTATCGAAATTAATCGTAAAAAGCCTAAAATGTGTCGTGAATTAACTTTTACGATTAATATTCTGGTATTAAATTTCGATATTATATTACAAGCGACTATGATTTTTTGTTGGAAACTATCGTCAAAAAAGAAAAGGCTATTGTGTTCGGAATATATTATTTTTAAAGATATTCGGTATTAAACCAAATTATGTTACTAGTTTGATTAAAAATCAAAATCTATTCTTAGCGTGTCGATAGCAAAAATAACGCAAAAAATTTGTAAGTATAGCTTTTTTTTAATTTATTTGGCTCAAAATTCAGCAACGTATTCGCTGATGCAGCCATTAGGTCCTCACGTGTGCAGGTGACCCGGGATGCGGTGCAAGATGCGAGGTGAGTCACTGCCTGAAAATCTAGGTACTGATGCTCTTATTTTGAGTTGGAGTTTAATTATTACTAAAACTAGTTATGTAAAAAAAATATGTTCTAAAATTATGATGTATATAATTTATTACTACACTCGTACATTTGTATGTCACCCTTTAAAACGGTGATCAGTGCAAGACAGGTACAATCGTCAGCCTAGTATATTAATATATTGACGAAATCAAATATTTGTTTATTTTGATTATCAATCGTGGTCAACTACAACAACAACGTGGCTTAGTAATAATAGCCGCACGAGTCGATCGATCAGGTTAAGCTACGCTTGCCGCGGTTGGCCTGTGGATGGGTAACCATCTTTAGACCCCTCCGTGCCTCGGAAAGCACGTTAAGCCGTTGGTCCCGGCTGACATTCGTGGATCTTTGACAGTCGTTACGGGTCGTCAGAAGCCCGAAAGTCTGACAACCAGTCTTACCAAGGGGTATTGTGTTACCCAGAAACTGGGTTCTGGAGGTCAGATAGGCAGTCGCTCCATGTAAAATACTGGTATTCAGCTGCATCCGGTTAGACTGGAAGCGGTCAGCTTCCAGTCTAACAACAACATAGCTGGGAAAAGGCTAGACAGATGATGATGAGTCTACAATGTTCAGTGGATCTCTTATTATTTATATACCTACTATACAAGTTTGATAAATATATCTGAGATCCGGATAAAACCGACTGGAGACGAAAGCCCGTTTTAATGAAGCAATCTCGGCATCTAGAGTTAAATCTGTGGAAAGGTGTAAAAAGATCATTTGAATTTTGTGGATGTTTTGTAAAAATAATATTGTGACAGATATTTTTTTTTTCCAACCAGCTTTAAAGCAGTTTTTGCATTGCTTTTGATTATATTAGCAATGACACTAATTTGTAAAACAAACACGATGACATTTTGGTATAAAGCCATATGCTAAGTATGCCTTGAAATAATGCAGAATTGCTTAAATGTAAGCTGGCACGCCATTTATGCCTGGAGGGTTTAATTTAGGTGGTAAGTTCAGTTTACGTTTTTCTTTTCTGCTTGTGTAGGTACCTATAGTTTTCAATGTTTTTTTTTCGGTGTAATGGCGTGTGCTAGCTGACATATGGCTAATTTAATGTTTTTTGTGTTTCGTCATGTTAATTACCTACTATTGTATAGAATCAAGTTCTTGCTGGGGAGTTTGTTGCGTCACTTCTTCTTCCCAGCGAAAGCACTAGGAAGTGGTGAAAGGCGGGCGTTTTTGGGGGACTGTCTTATGTAACCTTGACGTTCATAAAGAGCTGACTCTCAGCCTAGTTTGAATAAATGACTTTTGATTGATTGAATCCTTTGTGCTCGGGTGATATTACGGGACAAATTGTCACATTTTCACGAAATCGTCTTATTTCCACCTTATTTCGAGAGCTATGTTGCTATTTTAACTTATTATGAGTTAATCATTATTTTATCATGTTTTATCATTTATGTCGCGTATGGAATTTTGATCAACATGTAACGTAAAACAGTGCTGCAATTTGCAAAAAAACGTAAGATGTGAACTTCGTGGGCTATTTGATGGATCTCCCTTAACATAATGGTAAACAAAACATACTAAAAAAATCGAACAGTACATTAAGAGCAGAGTCAGCTCAGTTACAGCAGCGAAAAACAACCATAAAGATCGTCAGATAACTTATAAGGGTTACGTATAGAGAGGAATTGGTCATATCTATTCGAATGATTACGTCACTTCCGTCTGCAAGAATTGCTTCAGAAAAACAGCTCTATCACTACCTGCATAATAAAGGAGATGAAATACCTACCTTACTTCCTTATGACTCAAAAACAATATAATTAATTTTCTCATATCTGAGTTAAATGTCAGATTTTGTAAATTTTCGCTTTCATAGTCACAGCTTGACGTCAAGCAGTCTGACTAAACTGTTATATTCAAGAATTTCCCTGAACACGTAATTAATCAAGATACTGTGACACGTCTTCGGAGAAATTAAACATCACCTAGATTGAGTGCATATTTAGGCTATGAGATGAAAATTAGTCATTCGGTAATCCTTCTTAAGTGTGACGTGATTCTCTTCAAGATGTTAGGTGTCACGAAAAGTAAGTTGTGTTTTGGTGTTAGATAGCGTGGCGCCTACAATGTAAGATTACAATATTGTCTTTAGACAACATTATTTTAAGTATATGCGAAACCTGAATATGGTTTGTTCAGAATAAGTAACTGAATCGATTCCAATAATTTTTACTCCATTTTATATTTTTTCCCAAAAAAGTGTGATGAAAAATGTTATCACCAGTTAATTACAATACAATCGCCGTACAGTTACGTACCTACTGCTTAATTATTATCAATGAGCACAATACAACCCTGGACGCGCGGGCGGTGCGTGGTGCCACGTGGTGACCATGTTTGTGTAGACAACTAGGTAACATAACAGGCTTATAACTTTGTGATTTTTCATGATTCAGATTTGAAATTTTGTACATAGATTCTTTACATAAAAATACGAGACACGTATTTCGGGTTTCATACGTTTCTTAAATTCAAATCATAACAAACGTGTCACCGCACTACGTAGGTCAATAATTTTTGCTACTTGCCAATATCACGATAAATCTCTTCCAAGTGATGTTTATTTCAATTTGAAAAGTTCGGTTACTTGTATCAATGTATAAAAAATTCCATAACTTCCGAACATGTAGAGATAGGATTCAAAAACCCTTCCAATATCGTTTGATATCATCCAAAGAAGCCGTGTCCTTGGTATGTTTATACGCTTTCCATTACACGTTGTATAGTATAGAATGATAGTATAGATTTGCATTTCTGTCAATATGTAAAATATTACTCGTAACTTTTCTTTGATATTTTACGAGAAGATACGGGTTCGCACTGCTTTTGAACCTTCTAATATTTCATCGACAAAATACGTTGAAATTAAAAAAAAAATGAAGCCCAACTAGGCAACTAGTAACGTCGACCTTCCAAGTCTTTATCGACTAACAATTAGGAACAATATACCAACTGTTAAAATACTAAATCTAGAAACTAGCTCAGCAACAATCAAATCGAAACTCGCGTGACTTTGAACGTCGGTAAATGGGGTTGGGGTCACTGAATTAATCCAATTCGCGAAGCCTCTGCAACGTTTTATATCTACACAATTCGTGCCCTTTCAACACTGTGTTCTTAATTCGATAGAGTTCAGTGTGCTTTACTAATTTAAGTTCAAGCTTAGTCGTGATTCTGAGAATGTTTCGTAGGTATTCCAGCTACACTGTGTTTCAGATTTGATTAGAGTGTTTGAACTTGAATTGGTTTTAGTTCTGATTAAGTTTGTTAGAAAATTATTGGATTAGGAACTGAATTCATATTTTAGGGGAAGAAAGGTTACTTAACTTAATTAAGTTTAGACTTCAGACTTCAGACTTTGCATTTAATTATAGTTTAACTTATACACAAACGACATAACTTCACCCCTTTCTACTCTTAAGCTAAGCGAACCTTAAATGTTCCCCCTCTTGACTTTACTTACACGGCTTTACAAATCTAGCAAAACCGTGCTTTACAGTTTCGCTACCTATCTAAGTAGGTACATAGTATAGTTAATTAATTAGTGAAAATGTCAAACATTTTCCTGGATAATTAAAAATAACACTGGCATTTTGATTAATTACGAAAAAAAAGATAAATTACTTTATTTCTGTAAGTAGGTTTGTACAAATACTAATACACGTCAATCATATTTTAAGAACAGGATGAGCTCGGCGTTTCCTATCTGACTACTCTGAGCAGAAAGGCTGAATAACAAACACAGAGGTCACAGTCTCTTTTAAAGTCCGACATAATCTTTGCCAGATCATGTAAATGTAGCAGTCATCTGGTTAAACTAGCCAGCTAATTGGACGCCTAGGCGGTTCATTAAACGCCGGCCGGCATCCAATTAAATAGCTGAAGGACAACTAGCCAAGACATTGACCGCAACGTTTAACCAGATGGCTGAATGTCGTGTAGTCATTGAGTTAAAATGGATATTGATGAATTTGTGATGTTTGGTTTGGTTGGAGTTCAGAAATTATGTACGACTACTTTTTACTAATACCTATCACTAAGTAACTACTAATAGTGAAATGTTCACAACAAAGTACATAACACGAATATTACTCAATAATAATTAAGTTAGTCAGTTTAGACTCAAATATTTCGCGAAAGCTTGCAGAAGACGTAGTATTGTTAGGCACATCCATGTTTTCTTACTATTTTGATAATAACACACTTTAATTTCACTTAAAATTGTATACAAGAACAAAAAATAACAGTCACGGTTTGCACTATCAACGCCATATTTGTTTTGGTGACTACTAGCGCCGCAGTGGAAAAAAACCTGAACTAAATTTGAATCACTTGGCTGAGTCTTGGTTAGTCATCTTCAAAGGGCTGACTTTTAATACGCCAAGTTGTTAAACGTTGAATGATTCTAGTTCAAATAACTATCGGCCTAGGCATCTAATTGGATGCCAGCGTTTAATGAACGGCCTAGGCGTCCAATTAGCTGGCTAATTTAACCAGATGGCTGCGACATAAACACCACGTAGATTGATGTCCGAAATAGTCTTTTGAGGAAAGAACCACACAGATTGAGTGGACCTGTCCAGACAGTGTACGCATTTATCAGTAATCGTGCAGCTCAACAAAAAAATTAAGGAGCTCAACGATTCGACGATACCCAAGAAATTACATTTCAATAATATCCTAAAATGGCAATCATGTAATTGTTTAATCGTCAGACACTACCAACGTAACCCATAACTGTTTTGAAGTGCATACTAAAATCTATTCAAATCATCCAAAACAATGCTCTTCTGCAAAATTAAACACCCGCAGTACTTCGCTATGAGAGTCCCCCTGCTTTCTATGCACCCTAACGATTGTTGCTGTCACTAATTGATGGTTCCCTCTTTGGCTATCGTTCTTATTAATTATTTAAGTCGTTAAATGCCTTTTTCCTGTATTATTTGAATTGTATTTTTTAATAAATCATTTTAAAGTTGTCGCTGTAAAAAATAGTTTTAAGTTTTTAGGCCCTGGCTGGAAGCCTTAATTTTTTAAAGGCAGCCACAGGCAAGGCCGGTTAATTAGGCAACCGAATACCTCCTAGGTTGACCGGCGAGTGGCCATTAAAAAAATAAAAACTCTTTAATAATTGTCAAGTGGTAATTGAAAGAAGTCAATGTTATATTTTATGAGAAAACACCTAACACCGTGCCACATGATTTCTATGTAAGTTTTTTTTTGTTTTAGTAAAATATTAGCTCTTAAAACGGTGGAAGAAAATATCGCAAGGAAACCGGCATTAGACACCCACCAACCCCGGCTGGGCTCGCATCGTGGATTACGGCCCAGTCTCTCTGAAAGAAAAGAGACCTAATATATTTTTAGACTGATTATAATGCTGTAACCATTTTGTCTATGTGTGATACTTACTAGACCACAACTTAATAACGAAACAAGACTGCACCTACAGATTACTTAACGAATACTTAAATAGACTTCCGTCTGCTGCGCGCATGCATCAAATTGCTCGTTCGACCTTCACCAGGTCAACTGCCCATCAAATACCGAGAAAATTAAACGATTTCTCTACGTCATCATCACATACTTATATTCATACTTTGTAGTCGTAAAATTATATAACGTAAAGTGCATATAATTCAAAGAAATGATTAACAGAGAAGTACAATGTTGCAATCACATAAAAACGCCATTTAGAGCTCAATTCTACGAACGTTATCCAAGGAAATGTGGTATTCTATTGTTATATTGTATTTTTAATCAAATTGTGCTGGTAACCCAGTTTTTAAAACGTATAAAATGTGCATGATGGTTACGATTTGACGTAGCTTGGCTACGAAAGAGTATTTAAAGTAATTTACGAACTCTGTCATTAAATTTTTCCAGGGTTTGCAAGCGTACACGCGGTACCTACATTACTTTGTTAACAAAAATTGTTTTAAAACTCATATTTTTTATTTATTTATTCAGGTAGGTATCTACTTAGTTTTTTTATTGCTGAATGGGCCAGCTCTTGACCTCGAATTATTACTTTAGTTTATTTCCATTCAAACCGTCCATGTATGCCTGAATACCGATAGATTCTACTAAATTCTAATCGATATCTGGTCGTCGTACTTGGATAACCTAGTAAAATGTCTGTAGAGTCTATCCGATCAGAGATGATCAACCCAAAGGTACCGTATCAACTGTGGTATATTTCATGTATTCATATTCTTGAAGGGAAAGCGTAATAAAGTTTTAATATACCAATAATAACAAGAAGCCACTATAGTTTCTGTTAGTTTGATTTCCGATAACAATTTAATATTATAGTTACTATTGACAGTTTATCTAGATGACGATTCTGATTATACTTTTGATAGACGATAGGTATAAAGATGTGAATGTAGGTGAGTATAGGTTTTAACTTGCATCCCATTAGCTTAAAAGTTTGAACGAAGTCCTTTTCCAAAAAAATACGCAACTCATTGTGATCCGCTCTGAAGATTTGATAAGCTGAAAAATCGTCGGTAAATTGTCAAAGATTACTAAAATTATGCAAAATGGATAGATCTTCATATCAGCCGAAAGCCGTCCATTGCTGGACAAATGCCTCTCCCAAGCACCGTCAATTTGTTGGTGTTTGTAATTTTTTGGAGGGATTTGCCTTAATCGCCACCCTTGGCGATCGCAGTATGGTGGTAAAATGCGTAGAGAACGTTGCTACCCATTCTCTAGTAAGTCCCTTAGTCGCCTTCTGCGACATCTACGGGAAAAATAGGATGGTGCTATTCGTTACGCGCGGCACCACACGGAACAATTTATCATTACAAAACAAAGAAATAGTAGGCGCTTGTATCTAAGATACATAGGTAGGTTCCACCCGCATTAAAACCTTTGTTTTCTCATACAAAAATGCTTATTGTCGGAATCCGCGTGTTAATAGCTTTGTCAAACAATTAACTTACGTTATCTTTATTTGTCATCTCATCATAATACATGGGCAATAAAATATTACGTCATTGAGTTGACATCCTCTGGTTCGAATTAATTATCACTCATTTGCCATTTACATGTATTAAAATAAACGCAGTGGAATTTTGTTTTATAAAATGAGTGTAACTTAGAAACTTCCATATAGATCATACTTTAATCTCTTCTAGATTTAAGTGTGATCTATGTTTTTTTTTTTGGGTGGGAAATCATCAAATAACTTCTCCCGCTCTGGACGGAGCGGGAGGGCGTGTCAGACTTTTACTGACTAAAACCCACCCGTGTTCCCTCAGTTGCCTGTGTGCCAGGGGCGGCGGTATCTCTTTCGAACAACCCGCACCCCTGGCAGGCATCGGCCCTTTCGGGCCCCATCAGTTGCTGATGACATCTCTTTGAGGCGCGCGTGGAACACAACGCGCCGTCGACCCGGGCTTGGTCCTTACCGGACAGCGAGCTACCCATTACTCGCCGTCCGCAAGCCCGCGCCTACGGTGGCCGGGAATCAGCCTGGGATTCCCGACGCCCAGGGCGTCTCCTGCGAAAGTGTGATCTATGTTGTGTGGAAGACTTCATAAAATCACGCTGGAAGTGTTTTCCTAACGATAGGCTTATTCACTATTAACTATGTTCTAGTTTTAAGATTAATATGAAATAGAAAACTGTGGAATAGTATAAAAAACTCGTTATTAATATGGACACCATAAAAATTACAGATGTAAATGCTTAAAATCAAATATGGTGACATACTAGGCGGTCTTCTTGCTAAAAGAGATCTTTTAAAGACAACCTTTGGATGGATTTAAGGGAGAAGGAAAGACAATAAGGTAGACAAGATAGTAAGTTGGTAGCCGATCAACCTACTGGGCACGCCACGATTGCGGCGGTAAGTCCCCTCTTTGAGGAGTGGTTTGAGAGGCGGCATGGCGTCCTCACCTTCCTCCTGACACAGGTCCTCACCGGACACGGTTGTTTCGGGAGGTTCCTGTTTCGGATAGGGCGGGAGAAAACGCCCGGGTGTTTCCATTGCGAAGATCGCCCTGAGGACACGGTGGAGCATACGGTGGAGGTCTGCCCGGCTTGGGCGGAGCACCGCCGCGTCCTCGTGGAGGTGATCGGCAGCGGCGATCTCTCGCGTCCGACCCTGGTCCAGGCCATGGTACGGAGCGAGAGGGCATGGCTAGCAGTCGCCTCCTTCAGCGAAGCAGTTATGCTCGCAAAGAGGGAGGCGGCGCACGTGAGGGAGATGCAGTACATGCGCCCTCACAGCCGTGGCCTTCGCAGGAGACGCCTTGGGCGTCGAGAATCCCAGGCTGATTCCCGGCCACCGTAGGCGCGGGCTTGCGGACGGCGAGTAATGGGTAGCTCGCTGTCCGGTAAGGACCAAGCCCGGGTCGACGCACACTGGTCCCAAATTAAAAAAAAGTGGACATTGATAGTAGACCGCTGATATTTTTTTTTATTGTTGATATAATGATAACAGATAAGGCAAAAAAATATTATTGTCCTACTTCAAATACTTTTCTCTATAAAAAATATTTCTTTTTTTTTTGTATGGGAGTGATTACATTTTACTCAATTTCTCAAAAACCTTAAGCGATGTCGAGATGGCATTCACATATGTTAGAAAACTAATAATTCTGAGTATTTGGCTCGAAGAAACTTATTGCTTATCTCTGCGTACTTTCGAGATAATAGTGACAGAAAATAACAATTTTTTTTAATGTTAATTGTTCGCTTTTTTTTAATCATAGCCTTACTCATATCGCAATAGGTCCGCTGGCCAGCAAAATGGAGCTTCGACGCGAGTTTGCCGGGATAACAAGATGGCCGCCTCTCATGACGTAACGTAATACGGTCACGAATCGCGCGCGTACACCTCACTCAGTGTACAACTAAATGTGGTTGCGATAAGACGTGTCCTAATTTTTTCTGTGCGCTTGAAGAAATGCTTGTTGTTTGTTTGTTTTGTTATTGTTGTATTTTGAATCATTGGATTTTAAAATCAAATAATTTTTGTTTGTCTTTCTTTCGTCGAATTTGTTTTCGTAATTTTTTTTGTTAAAATCAAAGTCACTTTGTCTTTGATATCTTTGATTCTAATTTGTTTTCAATTTTCCTTAAAATTATAATATGTCCGCATTTGTCACCAACTTAGACTTATACGTTGTTCTTAAATCAGGAGGTGGTTTTAAAAATGTCGAATTTTTATTTAATGCCCTTATTGAACGTATTGGTGTTGAATTGTCTTCCGAAGATTTGAGTAATATTAAATTATTTTGTCGTAATTTTTCAAGTAATATCTCAAAAAGATGGTCTGCTTCCAGTAGAGCTCAAAAGACCTTTCTTAACAAAAATTCAGACTGGTGACAATCCCAAATAGTTTGGCCAAAATGTCAAAATATCGATTTAAGCAGCATTTTTAAAGTTGCCTAGGAAGTAATTCCAAATTTCGAAACGCAAGTGGATACTCATCAATTAAGTTATGGTACAAGTAAAAAACCATTTGTTGATATATCTGATAAACAGAAGAAAAGGCGTTCTCTAACACTTCTAGATCACACAGAGGAGGAATTAGTTTATGCTTTATGTGCCAAATTAAAAGAGTCTAAAAAAACAAAATTAGCAGCTATATTAAACGAACTCAGCCAAAACAAGGAAAAATGTGAGATGGTACATGATGTACTATTCGCTAAAAAGACTGACAAACCGTGTTTACCAGATGATAAAACGTTAGCGCTTTACACCTCAACAAATTTGTCAAAATGGCAATATCGAAATTTAAGAACTATTCTTGCTTCAGAGAAAATGTATGGTCTTCCATCCTATCAAAAGCTCCTGGAAGCTAAAAAAACTTGTTATCCTCCAGAGTCAGACATAACTGTAACTGAATCTGATGCTAAGATAAGACTTCAATCGCTTCTAGATTTGACAACTAATAGGATATTAAAAACAATTCAGCACAACTCTGCCGACAAAAAATCGCTAAAACTAATAAGCAAATGGGGTTTTGACGGGTCATCTTCTCAAAGTAATTATAAACAAAAGTCACACTCCGACACTAAAATTGACGATTCTTCAGTTTTCATGATTAGTTTGGTTCCGCTTCGTTTGGAAGAAGAGAGTGGTACTATCTTGTGGCAAAATCCTGCTCCCTCTTCAACAAACTATTGTCGTCCAATTGGCTTTATATTTGCAAAAGAAACAAATGAATTGATAAAGAAGGAAAGTGCATCCTTAGAGGAAGAAATTCGTAATCTTGTTCCCACAATTGTAGATAATTTTGATATTAAACATGATTTGTACATGACTATGATTGATGGGAAAATTTCTACTGTGATTTCCAATACTTCTTCTGCAGCTGTTTGTAATATTTGCAATACCCCACCTAGCAAAATGAATGACTTGGACTTTGTATCCAAAAGACTCATCAGAGAAGATATGTATAAATATGGTCTGTCTTCGCTTCATATGTGGATAAGATGTATGGAATGTATTTTACACATTTCGTACAACTTAGACTTCAAAAAGTGGGCTGCACGAAAAGAAGATAAATTGTTAAAAGAAATTAAAAAGAATTTGACACAAGAAGAATTCCGGGAAAGAACTGGTTTGTTAATTGACATAGTAAAACAGGGATTTGGTACAACCAATGACGGTAACACGGCAAGAAGGTTTTTTGAAAATTATGAAGTATCTGCTGAAATAACGGGTATCCACCCTGATTTAATCAAGAGATTTGCAGTCATTTTACAAACAATTTCATCTGGTCAACTTATTAATACCAACTTGTTTAGGGAATATTGTAAAGAAACAGCAATGCTATATGTAAACTTATATCCATGATATTACATGCCTTCAAGTGTCCATAAATTGTTGATACACGGTGCTGATATTTGTGAAAATTTCTCCTTTATTCCGATAGGCATGCTTTCCGAAGAAGCTTCCGAAGCGAGGAATAAAGATTTCCGGAATGTTAGAATGGCACATACAAGAAAAATCGGTAGAGTTCAGACTAATTTAGACATTATCCACAGCTTTCTAATTAGCTCAGATCCTTACATCAGCCATATCAAACCAAAGTTTGCTCGTTTACATAAACAGTTGTTTCCAGAGGCTAGTGCTTTGATCTTGAACAATGAATTGCTTTCGTTGGAAAACGAGGAAATAGAGATTTCTCAAGAGAATATAGACCCAAATATTAATCTTTCACCATAATATTTTTTCAGAATCGTTTGTGAACATATTCAACTTTATGTTTGCAGCTTAATATGTCTTCATTTTGATTGTTTTTTAGAACTGATGAAAGTACTCCTTCAGAAAGGTCATAGCTTTTCAGTCATTAGTGAGCCCCCATAACCTCTTTTACAGAGAAGTCTCTTTTTACTTATTTGACATTACGCATACATTATAATTATGTGCTAAAGTAAGGCTATGATTAAAAAAAAGCAAAAAATTAACATTAAAAAAAAATGTTATTTTCTGTCACTATTATCTCGAAAGTACGCAGAGATAAGCAATAAGTTTCTTCGAGCCAAATACTCAGAATTATTAGTTTTC
The DNA here is from genome assembly GCA_949091785.1 of Polymixis lichenea. NCBI lineage: Eukaryota > Metazoa > Arthropoda > Insecta > Lepidoptera > Noctuidae > Polymixis > Polymixis lichenea. The sequence goes on from OX420942.1 coordinate 8,369,453, forward strand.
TAACATATGTGATTGCCATCTCGACATCGCTTAAAGTTTTTGAGAAATTGAGTAAAATGTAATCGCTCCCATACAAAAAAAAAAAGAAATATTTTTTTTACAGAAAAGTATTTGAAGTAGGACAATAATATTTTTTTGCCTTATCTGTTATCATTGTATCAACAATAAAAAAAAATATCAGCGGTCTACTATCAATGTCCACTTTTTTTTAATTTGGGACCAGTGTGCGACGGCGCGTTGTGTTCCACGCGCGCCTCAAAGAGATGTCATCAGCAACTGATGGGGCCCACAAGGGCCGATGCCTGCCAGGGGTGCGGGTTGTTCGAAAGAGATACCGCCGCCCCTGGCACACAGGCAAGTGAGGGAACACGGGTGGGCTTTAGTCAGTAAAAGTCTGACACCCGCTCCACCCAGAGCGGGAGAAGTTATTTGATGATTTCCCACCCAGAAAAAAAAAAAGCCGATCAACCTACGTGGCGTGAAGGTACGCCTAACTCCGTTGAAAAGGAATCCAATTAGTAAAATGGTTGCACTGCCCAGAACGCCGAATATTTTATGTGCCTTCGGAAGCATCTCCAAAAATTGGCCTATGTAAAACAGACACCTCATTTTCTATTGTATTCATAACTTTTATATCCCACATTTCTACACGTCTAGACGCCAGATAATTTGTATGCAGAACCTAAAATATAGCTCAGATCTAAACTGTGTGGTCAACCACACATTGGCAAGCTAGATTGGGTCAATAGCCGAAAATGTTGCCTGGCTCTGCCTTTAGAAAATGTTTCTGGCAAACATTAAATCTTGCAAGATGACACATAGCATTACCAAGATTTGCATGTAAATAGAGATAAGTTAATCATTCTTTTGACATCTAAGACTGGTCAGTATTAAAATTGAATAAACCTGTATGATCATTGAATAGAGGTGCCAATACATGGACAATATACCTAACAGTACTTACTTGTTCCACGGGTGGTCTCGCCAATGGAGTGACAATGTGTCAATTCAAAATTTTCCATACATGTTTTTTCCATACATGTTTGTTTGTTGTGTTTTGCGTGGGTGTCATGCCCTTATGTTAAGGTCAAGCTCGTCAAAGATTAAAGTTCGTCATTTTTGTTTTGATAAATATTGTGACTACTTGAACGGTAATCAGTTGACACTTTGTATGATAAAGTTCATGTGAAATTAAAGATCGATAATACGGAAGCATGTCAGCTGGCTAGACAGTTGTAGAATCATGTTGATTCCGTAATTAAGTAGATTCTCTTTACCACACAATGAGCTACCATGCAGACCTACTTTATCTGTTCCCGCCATTCCTCGTGACTGACAGAACTGACAGATGACATTAGTGACAGCAGCTACCTCCTCTTTTGTGAATGTGACAATGTTTACATATGTTTTATATAGATACACTAGGTCCATTGTATGTGGAAAAATAGAAAAATTGAAGATTAAATATCATCACGCCTGTATTCCCAATAGGCAGATGTATGCATATGATACACCCACATTAAAAAAGGATTGAAAAAAAATAAGATCTTGAACTTAAGCATGTTGTGAAGATTCATCATAATATTATTGTGTAATCATTTGATCTAAATTACCCAAGGTTACGAGCACATTTATGAAAACATTGTCATCTTTAATCTGTGCCATAAAGATAAATCCGCACTATTTGTCAAAGACTTTGAGATAGGCTTTCTAATAACACAAACAGTGAAACATTACATAAATGATTTTAGTGAAATATCGTGATTTTGCTCCTCACGATTTTGTTAATCGCGCAAAAATGCCAACACGGATTTGGATAAAATTTAGCACACGGATAGTGTATAACCAGGAGTAACAATTAGGATACTTTTTATTCCGGTAATACGTTCCGGTGGGATAGTCTCTGACCTCTACGCGGGCGAAGCCGTTGGAAAAACTTAGGTGTAAAATTTTGTCGTGGTAGTGTGGATATTTCTTTTATGTTATTTATTCCATAAGCCGTACCTATTTGGCCTTTGGCTGATTTGGGCTTCAAGCCATGCTGGTCCTTAAGTCCTTTTTGGTCCATAGAGTTTAGGTAACATGAAATTGTGAATTGTCAATCAAAAGTTACTTACCTTCTTATTTCCGTCAAAAATATAATTTTCCACAAATTATACAAATAGAAAACTACATAAACTAATCCAGTACAAGTCCTAAGCTTAACAAACGCATGCGTTGCGGTTTCCATTAGAGATCTATATGTAATCGACGTGGCGTGCGGTCGACTGTGCCATCCTAATAATCATATCTTCTACGTTTGATACGTTGAACCTTGAAATGTTGGCAGTATTGCAGATAAATGACGCGGTTATTGCGACTTTACATCTGTGAGATGACTTGGCTTGGGGTCTGCTCACACCGAGATACAAACTGACGCGACGAGATACAATACAGGGTAGCGAAAATTCTGTAATGAATCCATGATAACAGGTTCCGACCTGTTATCATGGATTCAGTACAGAATTTTGAACCCCACTGCGTTGAAATTTATCGTCACTTATTTAAAAAAAAATTGCTCTCCCATACATTTAATCGCATATTGCACTTTTCTATGAAACAGCTGATTTTGTTTTTGATAACTGACGGAAATTTTCTACGCTAGAGGTCCAGAGTCATATGCTGAATTAATGGGCGTCGTTTGCGCGTCGACGACCCTTTAAAGAACTTTATTTATTTCACAAAAAGATACACATTTCAATGAGAGGCCCCGAGGCGTCGCGCAGTGCTTCTGGGCGACTGGAACTATTCGGTAACGCAGCGTTGCTTCGCCGGTAGACGCGGCGGCGTACAGGAGTCCGCTAAGTCCTTGCTGCGCCTCGCAAAGCCGTATGACACTGCACAACGGCGCGCGGCACAGCGCACAAGAACTGGCCTCTTCAAGCAACGTCGCGATGAGTGTCGGTGTGAAGGGACCCTACTTCTTTGTTGTGTACTAGCTTAGGCTATGGGTCTTCCTGGTTATTGTTGATAGCAGTTCAGGTTCAGTGTTATGTGAGCTCAATGTAATGTTGTTCTTTTTCGGCTTTGGTTATAAGATGACGATTATTATACAAGTCCAAGCTTTCAACAGAGTTTTGTATCCCACAATCAACCAGTGCAGGTGCACATGTCCAGTGCAGGTTGGTAGATGTCACTGGTCTTCAAATGATTGGTTCTTGGACTAGCCGGTTTCTTCACGATGTTTTCGTTCACCGTTTTGAGAGCAGTGGTGATGAAATTATTTGACACATACTAAAGCGCGTGCTTGGGTTTGAACCGAAGACTTACAACTTGTAAGTCGGAGCTGTTCCCACTCACCACTACCACTTAAAGCTTACATAGTTTGGGCTTTGAGAGATTGCTGACGAAACCGATATGATTTATGAGAATACTCCTCTTGTTTGCCAGTAAATTCCATTTGCATATGCCATTTGCATGCTATATCACGTGCGTCTCATTAGATTCAAGAGGATCAACGGAAATTTTGCATTGCATAAGCCACGGCGCCAAAATTTACATTGATTTCGACTCATACCTATCCATTAATACCACAATGTTTATGTACTTAATATTCTTAAGTAATCATGACTCAATTAGAACGTGTTAATGAATTAAATAGTTGATGACACAATTCCTTAATACCGGCGGAATGTTCACATGATTGTTGACTTTCCATATTTGCATTATAATTAAAAAATAAAAATCGGACACGTTGCGTACGATCGCGTTAAGACGTGGAACGTGAGGGTGCATTAATTAGTTGTTAGCTAATGTTGTCAACGAAATGTTTTTTGAGGATGGGAAAATAGTCGATAACACGGAAAACTCCGTGGATTGACCTCGATAAACTTATGTTTGGTATGTGTGTTCACGGGTTCTCACTTAGCGATTTGGGTGTGAGTTTAAGTGCGTTGCTATGGCATGTCTTGCGCTTAAGGCGGACACGTCACGGGTAGCCCGCGAAATTTAAACCTGCAGGTCAGCATCTGTATATCTGTATGTTGGTCTAAATGATACTGTCCTATATAATAAATAATAAATATTAAATACGTAATAAATAAAAATAATAATAAGTAAATAAAATAACAAATAAATGTCTTTAATTTATAAAAATTAAAAGAATAATTCTTAAATCTAATTCTGTGATAATAAAACAACGTACTGACAACAACAATTTACTAACAACTTAACTGGTAATATTTATCACATTAAACATGCAGTGCTCTTCCTTCAGTAAGAGACTACTTGATCAATGCTGTGCCCGAGAGGGTCCATAATTGTGACTAATATAATTTCGCTACCAACTTATACATTCTGGTACGCAATAAAGAATTGAGATTTGAGAATTGAATTGACCTAATGTTGATGATAACTTCTTTGTATTGTTTTGTTTATATGTTCAATTTTACTCTGTGGCCGTTAAATTTCACATTTTATTGAAATTCTAATTGTGACCTTTTGACATGTTATTTTATTCCAATTTTTGGGACTTTTTATTTTAAATTTTTATGCTGATAATTTATTCTTCTCTGAGGCAACATTGTTAAATTTTATTTAATTTTTGTTTGTAATATGGGTTTTTCCTAAAATAAATGAACTTTATTTACAATTTTTTTAAATATGGTTCAAAATGCAAAAGTGTAAGTGAATTTGAATTTAAAAAAAATGAAGATGGGAGCAGAATACTCCTCATGATCATATTAATACCGTATCTGCCAGATTTCTTTGACCGTATCTAAATAAACACGTAGAATTAAATAAAGATTAGCCACATTATATACCATTTGATTTACTGATGCAATGGCACACATTTGGTATTAAGGCTCCCTGCAAACAGGCGTGACGCGACTCTCGTAGAACAATTTCTATAAAAACTTCATGGTAATTGTTCTAAAAATGTCGCTACGCGCTTGTCTGAAGTAGCCTTTCCTCAGAAATGTCATTATATAAAAATTCAGCGGTAGCCACAAAATATAAAAATTCAGCGGTATTTCTCTAAAGTGGAAGCTGACTACGGTAATTATCGTTTTATGATTACCCATAAAAGTTATCAACACGAAGCAAACGTCGCAATCCCAAAGTCAGCAGTCAAAAGTCAGAAGTCAAAGTCTCAATTGACTTGCCACGTGTCCAGAAAGCTAATCAGCAAGTTCAAATTAAAATGTTAGTGCTCTCCAGCGAAAAACATCTTGACCTGGTTGTGTTAATTGAAAATCCAACGACTTTATTCAGTATGCAAGCACCATCTGATCTAGCGAACTTTAGCTCGTAATCGTAAAACGTGAATATTTCTCCTTAGATAATTCAATTAATTGGTAATTGAATTACTGTTTCCAATTGATTTTTGACAAATAGTTTTGTTTAGGGTCATTGTTGGTCTTGTTAATTTAGGGCAAATTTTTGAATAGTCAGAAATTTTTTATCTGAAGAATAAATCTGACAGTTAGGCATATTTTCTGTACAAAGCTGTCAAACCGATATATTTATACTCAGAAAAAGTTATCTGACTATTGCAACATCAGCCGTTAGAGAATGTTTTAATTTCAGGTCACTTTTCTTTTATTCTAAATTCATGATCTGAAGAGCATGTCGATGATTTCAGACCACCGAAGACAGTTTTTCTCACAAACTTTTCTTTAAACTCAAGCTGAAATTATTTTCGATAAATTTTGACACGTAGGTAGCTAGAACATTAAACAAACTGCAAAACTTATAATAAAACCACTAACTTAATCATAAACATACAAAACACTATTAAGAGCCCGTGTTAACAAACTTTCAAACAAATATGAGTAAAAAGTGGTAATGTAACAATTGGGAGGTACTTCGAATTTATATTTTCTTAACCTTAAAACCTCGGAGCGTTGTTCGCGGGTCGACCTGACCGACTGATAACTAAAGAGTCAAAGAGAGATGATTTTAAAAGAAGGACAAAGGTCCTTCTTTTAATATTATACTATGGACGTTATTTCTATAATGTCGTACTTTACAGACATTTGTTAATTAAAAAAAACAGGAATGTCATCAATATTTGGAATCCAAGAGTCGGTTTTTTCCAATGTTTTGATAAACCGTTGCACGGTTTTACAGGTATTGTCATAAACATCGGCCTACTTATAGGTTTGTCGGTGTTGTTGTGTGTCCTATCCTTAAAATAATTGTAGACGTGTTTATTGTGTAAAGAGAATTTTGTATTAGTCATATCATCATTTGTGACGTTTCAACAAGTATTATTGAAATAATGTAAACATTTTATAGTACAATTTATTTCCAATTAGTTACATTAAATTACACGTGTTTTGTTATTAGTAGGAGCTAACGTCGTCAATAAAATGTAATACTATACATTCCATTAGCACAAGAATGGGTTTGATCACTAATCGTTTCATAGTAAGCACAATAAACTAATGTTTAATTATGATTGTGTACCTACTTTATAATTGGTGATAAATAATTAATACTTTATTTAGGTATGTAATATTGTTTAAAATAATTATCTTTCAAGCCAATTTAATGTCAGCTATTAAGTTCTTGAGTCTTCTGCGGTGATGCGTAGAAGTTGCAAGAGGTCTTTTAATCAACGCCTTTTTAATAACATGGAAAAGTAGTTAGGTACGATGATGAAAAACTTCAACTGAGCAACATGCAACATTGAAAATCATCAATACAACTCTCTAAAAGTTCATGAAAAGTCATTTCAATAGTGGGATTAAATGAACTTCCTCTAAGTTCATTTAATCCCATTAAATGACTTTGTACAGGTTGTATTGATGATTTTAATTATTAAAATTCTGTAAATACTCATGTGCAGCGTGACACTGGCCTACAAATTACAAAAATAAAATTTCCTAACAAAAAAATAAATTTCGCAGGCGCTTGCTTCGTTGATTAAAAACTTGTTGGTTGAAATGCTGTAGATAAAATATTATTTGAAAACAGAACAAGAAAATATTCAAAACCCACAGAAGTAAACCCATAATAGAAAACACTACTAAGCAATAAATCAAATTTGAAATTACTGACAAACCGCGACTCGCAGCCATTCCAGACTTCGTACTTAAGGACCATTTTGTGCCGCGTAGCCTTAAAACATCGACTTTAGGGTAAGGTCAGGCGCATCTTTTATGGCGTATCTATTTGCACAGTGGTCTTGCAACAATGCCCAGGTATGTTGTCAGCAAATAAACGTCAACTTCGAACATTAAAATACATGGGATTTAACTTAGCACATTGTGCGCGGAATATGTGATCAAACAAAAATTGTTTGAGTTTTTAAATGTGTCTGCGTGTTTGATTTTTGAGATAAAATTAATTAGTTTATCAAGTTATTGGGGTTTGAGTGATGTCAGTAAAGTAAACAATTATTGTTTGTTTAAGATTATGACTGGCCTGAATGTTTTCCTCAATTAAGTTTGTTTTATTTTTCAAGTTATCCGACGCAAGAAAAACAACTTCAACTCTCTCAAGAGTTTGTTTTTCATAAACTCATCCGAAAATATGCAATTGACCGTGGTGCTAAGATTACCAAAACAACTTGAAACTTAGACATAAAAACGTACTGGGTAATCAAACATGCTTAGCTTAAAAAAGAGTTACTCTTTAAATAAGTTTGTACTTATTTCATATTCTGATTCGGCTCAAAAAACTTAAATCCACGTTCGCAATAACGTAAAAACATCGCAGTGGGATTTTGTCGCCGACTGGATTTTTAACCGTCTCTGTTGAATCTAGCATTAAGAATCCAACAGAGTGCATCCCAGCGAGTTGAAAATACTTTTTGATTTTCAACTTTGGTGCTAAGGAGTGCGTTGAAAATCCCGAAAAAAATCCTGCAGAGATTTTATTACGTCTATGATTGCAAAGGAAGAATAAATATTTTCAGTTACTTCAAATCATATACTTACATGATGTTTATGTGGTAACACAAATAATTAATTATTGAAAGGAGTTAGAAAGTATTGGTTTTTCATATACCTGTACGATATTCTAAGGGGTATCGTATTACCCAGTAACTGGTTGGTGGAAGTTACAAAGGCAGTTGCTCCATGTAAAATACTGGCAGTTAGCTACATCTGGTTATACAGGAAGCTGACGCCAACATAGTTGGGAAAAAGCTAGGCAGATGATGATATTTATACCTAATTGTTGAAAAGTGGATTTACGTTATCTCGAGGTGTTGAAAGAATTTCATTCTCGCGTCCAATACCAATATTTTCCAATTAACTTTGTCCTTGATCTAATAACACACAAACTGCTATAGTCATCAGGCAGGCTGCTAACGCGATTAGCAAATCTCTCGGGAGCTGAACAATGTCATGACTAACTCCGTTCGCGACTCCGTTTGATAAGGATCACTCTTTTATTTTTCGAGCCATAGTCTTTTGTTTGTCGTTTTTCTTTCAGTTGATTTGTGATAGTGTTAGCACTATATAATATTTTCTTGTTCTGTTTTGAAATAATATTTTATCTACAGAATTTCCACCAATAAGTTTTTAATCACCGAAGAAAGCGCCTGCGAATTTTTTTTTTGATACGAAATTTGTTTTTTTGTAATTTGTAGGCCAATGTCACGCTGCACGTGAGTATTTACAGAATTTTAATAATTAAAATAATACAACCGAGTTTCATTGACAAATTATGTGGGAAAAGTCAGGGGTATAATGAGTTTATTTTATTCGTGGGCTGTGGGATAAATGATACATGATTTTATTGCCGTAAGTAGGTTTGTACAAACACTTTTACACGTCAATCATATTTTTAAAACTCGATGAGGTCGGAGTTTCCTATTTGACTTCTTTGAGAAGAAAGGCTAAAACAAACTCGAGAGGAGACAGTCTCTTTAAAAGTCCAGACATAGTCTTGGTCAGACTATGTGAAGACCATGTATATTGGTATCTGAAATGGTCTTTTGAGGAAAAAACCAGAACACAGAGGGGCCTAGATAGATAATGAAAGTCATTGAGGCTCCTACTTATGATTCAATATGCCAATGTTACTTCTCCAGTTCAAGTTAATCTAAACCGTTAATGATATACCTGCATAGTGAAGAAACATATCGTAAAATCATCTGAAATCGTCAACACGCGTTGTATCACCAGTAGGAAAGCGCGGCGATAAATTATTATTATCCTCTAGCTGGATGAATTTGCTCTACACTAAAACAGTTAAAGGCTGATATTATAAACATACCAAGTTTTTAAGTTAACATTAGAATTAAAAAATGTTTGTAACTGAACTTCAAACCACTTTCAGTCACAATTCTAACTGCACGACGAAATATACTTTCGGGCCATAATCGTTATCAAAAGAAGTGTGACTAAATAGCTTAGGTAATGTATTGGTCACCGTTTTCATTGAATTTAGTGTACAATGCACTTTTTTGGTAGGTACTGATTGTTTTATGTGTTTGTGACCGTTTGTTGAGGTTTATACGTAATCCCCACGTAATCTTTATGGCATTGTTTCCCTAAGTACCTATGTATATGGTTTTAGAGGTAGGTATCGAAAAAAAAAATCAAAGTGTACTTGACAACAATTCATTTAAGGCTTTTCCTTGTGGTCTTTAAGGATCATTAAAAGGTCATTATGGCTTAATTACGTAGATATGCATGCTTATTTGGTTATGTGGTTTTGTTTATTGCGAAAAACATGTGAATATTCTTAGTAAATCAGAAAATATATTTTGCTGTAAAATATTAGGCTTTCCTTGTAGGTTTCGAAAATAATCCTGAAAAGCTCAATTAAAACTGGATTTCAAAAGGCTGTTAATAAATATCCAATGATTGTGGTCTTAGTACCTATAGTCCTTTTAGTAGAAAGCAGGTTTAGGAAAACTATTTAAATAACAGGACCTACCTCATTATTATTTCGTTCGTTTGCCTTCTTTATTTTTGCGGTCATACATTTTTGGGCTTTTCCTTGTAATCTTTGAATACAATTTTCATTATTGCTTAATTAAGTCTTACTTACATATTTGGTTTTGTGTTTCGAAATACAGTTATATTTTAAGTCTCTCACGAATATTTGTGCTAAGATAATTCGCTTTTCTTGTGTAAAAATGTTAATGAAAAGCCCTGAATGTCTGCCTGAAAGACAAAGCATATAAATAAGAAAATGCTTAAAGGTTCATTTAAATCAAGATTCTGAGTGGTTGTTTGTAAAAGTAAACCTAATTAAACACATTCATAATGCCAGTTTTTTTAATCACAAGTCGATCTCCAGTACTTCAGATGCAATTGAATTTGGACACAACAAGTTCATTGACACGTCACATGCGACCACATGACAACCAATGACATTACGGCTGAGCTTCATCTACTCATATTGCGACACCTTACTCGATGGATGACACAAGCTAAACACTCACGACCAAAAACGACCAGTGGACTCACAGTGGACGATTTTGTATCTAAGAGATTTTGTTAGTCTGTGTATCGATGAGTGTGCTTCGAAGAAAGTTTATGCAATCGCTCTTATCTCTTATTAAATTGATTTTGTAATGTAAGCATTGAGTGGTTTTGATTAGTCAGATGTCATTGAAAATTCTTTTAGTTAATTCCACTAATAAGTGTCGTAGATTATTGGTAATAGGCTAAATTAGATGTAGTGGCTTATACTTTTAAATGGCGTGTATAAATATGCATAAAATAATATAAATAGGTTTCGATGTGTTTTCTATTTAGATTTGTTAATTTAAATATGCACGGATTAGAGCTAATGGAATGCAGATGTACTTTGTGACACCTAAATATTCTCACTCCGACTTAAAACATACGTTTACCACATTCCACCAACCTTTCAAATGAAAAACCACTTCAATATTACTTCATTATCGGAAATATCGAAATAATATGATTGCAGGTTTAATGACAACTAGATTCTGTTTGCGGCTTCGCCCGCGAGTTTTTGGATTTCATGGGTATTATAGTTTTGCGCGAAACCCTACCCCCTTTTTCTACAATAAGCAGCATAAGAAAATCTCGTATGTAAGTCCCGTCAAAATCGGTCCAGCCATTTCGTAGATTAGCCGGGACAAACAGACAAGAAAACAGACAAAAGTTTTGATAAGGTTTTTGTTATTAGTACCATAAGTATATACTTTTAAATGCATTTAGTAAAACGCTGTTATTTTGACATTACAAACATATCTATCGTATTTATTTGATGACGAATAAACACTGTTTAACACTTTAGGCAGTACCTAATAAATCAATTCCTAAAAATCAAAACAGATACACCAAATACAGGAAAATAGCTCTTCAAATTGCTCCTATATAGCCACTATCTCTACTTACCACAAATTATTCATAATTAACGTGACACTTTCCCTACTTCAGAATACTTTTCGTATTCTGAATGCGGTGAATGTACAAGTTTCCGTTTTATTCGATACGATGCAGATATGGGCATAAATCGTAAAGCCGGTGATAGCCCGCTGGCGCCAGGAATCAATGAGTGTGTGATAACAATAATAATGATAACACGATAACTTTGAACGGCGCAGACGCCAGTTTATGAAAGTATTGAAGTTGATAAGTCTTGTTATGGTTTTTTTATTCGTGTTATGCGAGATTTGAGGGAAATTATTTGTTTTGTTTGAAGTTAGTAGTACTAGGGCTATTTGTATAAAATTCAGTTTCACTATGGTTCGCTTGGATGTCGGAAATTATCCACCAGGAACATGTTACCAGCAAAAGCCTATGTTACTCCTTACAATATCAGCTATTTGCCAGTGAAAGTCCTATTAAAATTGAGCCAGCCGTTTTGGAGATTAGCCGGAATAAACAAACAGACAGACACACAATTTATTTTTATTTTTATAAGTACCGTTTTTTACTAAATGCATATGAAAGTATGTAAATACTTTATTTTGACCTATCAAACAAACACTTCAACCTTGATGTTTTTTTTCATATTCAACAAAATATTACGAACGAGCAAAATATTCCGACTGTTTTTAAGTTTCATCAGTAATAGAGGACAGGCTTTTGGACCTATTTATTTTATTTTATGGTGTGACATGTCAAACGATTCTTGCAAATGAAGCTACCATATGCTTCGCTGAAGCCATAACACCAAATATATACGTCAAACATCTTCTTTTCTTCACAACCTTGGCTCAGTAACCGTGGTCCCACCTCCCACGGTGAAGCGAAGAGGAACCCCAAGGTGGGGCCGCTCGTCAGGGCTTGTGCCTCCAAGCCGACGACGTAGCGGCCAAAAAGTAGGTTGCGGTGAGGTGCATCGCAACTGAGGCGGGCCGCGATGTCGAATGGGAGGCATCGCGGCTGAGGGTTACAGGCTGCGGCGGAGGAGGAGTGCCGGTACTTCTGAGTAGCGCTCTTCCCTTCCGTAGCCTGGACGGGGCCGCCACCGTTTGATGGCGGACGCGGTGGGGCCGCAGGGGAAGAGGATTGTCGGTATAGCGTTGGCCGCTCTCCCTATCCCCTGCGGCCGAAAAGTGGTTGGCGGCGGGGCCACTGTACTGACCCGTCGCAGGAGGACGTCAGCAGCAGCTGGTGGGGCTCGCAAGGGCCGATGCCTGCTAGGGGTACGGGTTGTTCGAAAGAGATACCGCGGCCCCTGGCATACGGGCAGCTGAAGGAACATGGGTGGGTTTTAGTCAGTAAAAGTCTGACACGCCCTCCTGCTCCAACCAGAGCGGGAGAAGTCATTTGATGATTTCCCACCCACAAAAAAAAAAAAAAAACCATGTTTATTTATTCCCAGTATACAAGATGCGATGCAATGCAAATAAAGACATGGTTTTAAGCTTTAAGGATACAGACAAATAAGGAAAAATAAAAGAAAGTTATGAAGTGTCGTATGTGAAAGAAAACGTTCGAATCTCATAATATTCTCATACCTACTAATATTATACATAAATGCGAAATTAACTATGTCTGTTTGTTACGCTTTCACGCCATAACCGCTTAACCGATCGTCATGAAATTTGGCGGAGATATAGCCTGGGATATGGAGAAGGATACAAGCTACTTTTTTATGCAATAACCGACATCCAGGCGGGCCTAGCCGCGGGCAAAAGCTAGTTCTCAAATAAATCAGTGCTGATACCTTAAGATCCCCGATCATCGTTGAGTTTCGCGTCAATACATATCTATGAAAATATTGAAACTTACTGTCATTCACGTTTAAATTCTCATCATTTGCCTAGTCTTTTCCCAATAATGTTGGGGTCGGTTTCCAGTATAACCAGATGTAGCTGCGTTTAACATAGTAACTGTGTATCTGTCTTCCACAACTCAATTACCAGGTAATACCATAACCCTTGATAAGACTGGCTCCCAGACTTTCAGGCGTCTAATGACCCGTAACGACTGTCAAAGATCCGCGAAAGATAGCCCGGACCAGAGGGCCTTCTCTCTAAGCACGAAATCCGTAATCTCGGTCGTTGTTACGGGCGTTTCCTACTATGTATCACTTACGGACCTATAATTAGTTTGGGGCCCAAACAAAGAATGAATTACAACACGAATTGACAATTGCCCCTGCTCCCTATATGGTTTTACCCGTCGAAAAAAGTTAATTAATCAGCTGTAGGAATCACTTTGAAGTTTCGAACTATTTTCGGACGGGCCCGTATTTTCGTTGACGGAGTTAGACAGTAGCCCCCCAGGACCGGACCGAACCAATCGCGACAAGTACCTATCATTAAATTGTCATCAGTTAAAATAATTCTGGACTAACTTATGTTAAAAAAAGAATCGTCAAAATCAGACAACTCTGCAAATAATACCTAGATACTAGTCTACTGAGAACTTCTCTTTCTTTCCGTCGGTTAAAAAGGAGATAGAATCCTAAAACAAATTGGATGTGAGATTTATGTTTTATCTTACATCCAATTTGTACTCTAGTCCTAAATTATCGTTCAGGACATTTTCTTATACGTTTCTACATGACAGCTTATGTAATGAAGTATAGAATTGTAGATGTTATTTGCTGGGCTAATAAGGCTTAGGTAGGTACATCGTCGGTTCTACGAATATCTCATTTATTTGCGGGCTATTGTGGTAAATGAGAGAAAAAATGTATTTTCTCTCATTGCTTTTTCTCGGTACTGATTTAGGTGACGGGAAAAAAACAGATGAATGTTGTCTTTTGTTGTCCTATTATTTTATCGTCTATTCAATTATTCGTCGACGCATTTAGTAAAGCCTATTTTTTTTTAAATCCTTGAACGTAAATTCTTTTTAGGGGAAAGAAGTCTCCTATGTAAATATAGTTTTCTTTATAACCAAAATAATACACTAAGTAGACTTCATTTAAAAGTATTAAATATTTCATTACAAAGAACAAAAAAAAAACTGTATTACAGCAAATAGGAAATAACACATTGTATGTGCGTACCACACGACAGATAATATAGAAGATGCATCCTCGATCCTTGGTGATCGCAAACCTACGGGTGATCCTGTTTTGGCAGAGGTAACCACCTCTGTAACGGTAACGGTATGTGAACCCACATACCGTTTTCCTTAAATAATAATACCCTATATTCTGAATTGTTTTTGGTTTTTAATAGTTATTCAAGTTACAGTATGTCCCTTAACTCAGCATGCCTCTTGGCATAAGTCATTGTACTCTATCACCAGCTCCTCTACACCAGTTAGGACCCACTGAGTTTGAGCTCGTCCTCTCTTCTCCTTTTCTATTTTCCTCTGCTCCGTTTGTAGGCGTATGAATGATAAATGATTTTATTTCTGTAAGTAGGTTTGTACAAACACTTTGACACGTCAATCATATTTTTTTAAAGTAGATGAGGTCGGCGTTTCCTATCTTATTACTCTGAGAAGGAAGGCGGAAACAAACTCAGAGGTCAGTTTCTTTTAAAGTCCAGACATAATCTTGGTCAGATCATGTGAAGACCATGTGGATTGGTGTCTGAAATGGATTTTGAGGAAAGGACCACATAGATTGAATGGACCTGTCCAATCTTTGCACGCATTTATCGGTAATCATGCAGCTCAACGCAGTATCGAATGGCAATCAAGATATGTAAGCGGTTGCAAAGATTGCCATGGCCTGGACTGCAGACGCAGTGTAGCCTTTAGATAGCTGCGGGAGGTAATAAATGCCTATAACTGTCTTAAGGCCGCAATGATGCAAATTTTTAGGTATTTGGCAACAGCGTATCGCAGCAACAAATAAGGTTCAAATCAGCAATGCGTTTGATGTTGAGTGCAACAATAGCTCAACATTTTGAGAAATATGAGCTCAATTGTTTTTGTTTTTCATTTCTGTTTTACGATTCTTATTTCATTTATATGAAATATTTTGAAATAAGTATTTTCATTAAACATTCGACAATACACATTTTTTTTCTGGCTTGTTATATACACCAAAACATTGCGTTTTATGGTGTCTTACGTTAGGGCAGCGCCTTAATCAAGTATTGTACTTCTGCTCCTAACTTTATAACACCTAATCCTCTACGTATTTCTTCTATACGTACGTTCAAAGTTTGTCGTAGTTATGTTTGTCTACTGGCGCCTGCTCTCAGTAATTGTTCGAACAAATAGACACATAGTGTCGAGACTCCTGATTTACTAATGTACCTAGTTTTAGCACTTACTCATCACTATGAGGATTATATACGAAAACGTTAACCTTTGCGAAAATTTTGTGGTTAGCACTATTTTTGTATTATTGGAAGGATATGGCGGCTTTCTCGAAATTACTGATAGTATCGAAACTGGATTTTTTCCTTTTCTAAGCATTTCAATCATCACCAACATTTTTTGTTAAAAAAAAAAAAAAATTGTGCACAAAATTTGTTAGAGTAAATAAAAAAAATGTTTTCTCTTTAGCAGAAGAGGTGATAAGTTAGGTGAACATTTAATTTAGATTGATTATTTTTAACCTTTTTGAATTTTAGCAAGTATTTCGATAGAATTCATTTTTCCATCTTTGCGGTTAATCATTGTGTCTTTCAATGCTCCCACAGATAGGCACGTTGCGACGGTGCGACACGATTCTAGTAGAACAACTAATAAAACATTATTCTACTACTGTTGCGTCGCGCTAGATAGTGCCTTATGTCTCTTTTCCTTCTCAACCTGCAATATACGGTACTAGCACTTACTCTTTACGCGTCTACTAACCATGCAAGAAAAGCCTGATTACAAAACAACATACCTACATAGCAACACACCTTCCATTTCGTCCAACAACTTGCAGGAAAAGTACTAAAAGAAAGACCTGTTAGCCTCCTTCCAATTAACCTCGTTGGTCGATTAGCGGTACTAATCTAAACACATCGACTAAAGTGACGTTTACACGATGAGAGTATCTCGAATGGAATATTATCGAAACGGATAAAAATGTCGACTCGTGTAAACTGATGGTACTCGCAGCAAAAAAATCGTGATTTGCCATGTCTTTGAAAGTTTGACAGCGTCCGTGGCTGTCCAAAATGGAAGAGCTGTGGTGACCCAGTGGTAACGGCCCCAACTTACGAGTTGTAGGTCGTGAGTTCGACCTCAGACAGGCACCATACTTTGTGTATTTAATTTAATCTCCACTGCTCTCAAAACGGTGAAGGAAAACATCGTGAGAAAATCGGCATGTCCTAGAACCAAAAACTCGAAGACATGTAACATCTACCAACCCACACTGGGCCTGCGTGCTGGTGGCCCACTCCCTCTCACCGAGAGGAGGCCTGTGTCCCAACAGTGGTAACATTATTAGGCTGATTGAAAAGAGGAAAAACGCCTATCGAGATGTCAAAGCACAATTCAGGAAAGTCTCATTAGGTATTCGTATTCTACGACATAAACTTATTCGAGTTTTAGTTTGTAGGTTAAGTGTAACACACGAGTTCGATAAATCGCCTGGCAATTTATTAATTATTTATTGAATAATTTAAGCACACAAATGTGCAGAGGTGGACTTAAAATGGTGGCTTTAAGTCCACCTCTGCCTTTCTACTAGTCAATCTTTAGGTGATGAAGAGACAAACAATGCAGGTGCAATAATGAAGTTTGAGAAAAACCATTTTTAATAAGGTTACATAAAACTATTAGCCGATTCTCGCCCGCGAATCTCGCATGGCTGGCATGGCATACTCTCTGCTCTCGACGATCGAAAAACTCTCCTCGTGTAAACGAGCCTTTTGGCGAATTTCCCTAAATACTTCGCATAACAAGTTCAACAAACAAAATTCTTAAAACTAACACATGGCGTCACACATAGAATATAATTAACAATGACATCGTTTTTCCTGGTATATTCCGATTGTTTTAAAATTAACATAAAATTAAGATAACGGGAGCTTATGTGAATTTCGTCGAAAAATATCGTAAGGATTGACATCATCAATTTCTAATTTGTCACGATCTATATAATCTCTCTTTAATTTTGTTAACTCATATTACCTATGATTAGGTATCTTAAAGGAAACGGAACGTTGGCACCGAATTATACATTATCTGATAATATTCCGCCTGCATTAACGAATTGGGACATGTTTTAGGTGATAAAAGTATTTCAAATACTATTTAAGTAGGTACTTACTTTCTTTGAATTATGTGGTGTTTGTTTAAAGTGTTGTTATATCTACATTTTTTAAACGAAATCCATTATTCATGCACTGACCGCACCTGCCTGTACTTCATCCTAACCTATTAAATGGGCTTCACTATACTTAGTACCTCATCATAATAACCAGCGTATAATGTTCCCATAGCTGGGACACAGGCCTCCTCTTGGTGAGAGGGAGGGGGCCGTAATCCACCCCGCGGGACCAGCGCTGGTTGGTAGACGTCACATGTCTTCGGACTTTTAGTTCTAGGATATATTTAGTTTCCTTAAAATGTTTTCCTTTACCGCTTTCAGTACTATGCAGGATAGATTGAACACATGACTTAATAACTCGTCTGGTGGTTTTGAGTATTTTGTAAATGGCCTACGCGCATGTCCTGCACAACTGGTAGCGTCTTGTGACGGGTCGTTGAGCTCCCTAAAATGGGTTGAGCTACACGGTGACTGATACATACATGCCGTCTGTTGGGACAGGTCAGCTCAAAGCTGCAATGGCTTTTTCTTCAAAAGGCCCTTCCAGACATTGCCCTGCATTGTTAGACTCACATAAAATTCAAATTATATAATGTTACAAATTATATAAGAGACCATGACCTCTGAGTTTGTTTCGGCTTTTCTTCTCAGGGAACAGTCAGCTAGCAGTAATGCCGGCGCCGTCTAGTTTTTAAAATATTGACCAACAAAATATTGACGTGTTAAAGTGTCTTATAAGATCTTACTACATAAATAAACATTTCATTTCATTTTTGAGCAATAGCGATGAAATAATTTACACAAAGTAGGGCGCCCAGCCGGGTTTGAACCTACGACCTATATTTCGTAAGTCGCGGCCCACGGGCTACCACAGCTCAATCACTTAGTACCTTTATTAATTGCTTTTTTAAACACAAAATAAAAAACAGATCTGTCATTGTAATAAAAGTAAAAGAAAGTTGTTGAGTTTAATGTCGTT
Organism: Polymixis lichenea; assembly: GCA_949091785.1. Taxonomy (NCBI): domain Eukaryota; kingdom Metazoa; phylum Arthropoda; class Insecta; order Lepidoptera; family Noctuidae; genus Polymixis; species Polymixis lichenea. Next base: position 8,387,985 of record OX420942.1, read on the forward strand.
AAAAGGGCGAGAAAAGCAACATTCAGATCATCTATACTAATAATAAAGCTGAAGAGCTTGTTTGTTTGTTTGCTTGAACGCGCTAATCTCAGGAACTACTGTTTCGATTTGAAAATTCTTTCAGTGTTTCATAGTCCATTTATCGAGGAAGGCTATATAACATCACGCTAAGACCCTTAGGAGCCGAGCAAAGAGAAAAAGTCACTAATACGAAGTACTCGCACGGACAGGTGAGGCGAGCGACGGGGTAGGTCGGGGAGCAGGAAATTTGACGCGAACGAAGTCGCGGGCAGAAGCTAGTTTTCCAATACAAAAGTAACATGTTTAAATAAAGTGCAAGTGTAAGAAATAGAGAAAAGAGACTGATACAATAGAAAAATAAAACATATCTTAATAATTGTTGAACACTCTGTAAATACAGTTTACATGAAAGAAAAAGTATTCATTGTTTTGCTTGTTGTAGGTACAATCATATTGAAAAGTTCTTATCATATTCTAAAATCCATTGGAAACATCACACACGTGTAGGTAGTTCAAGTAAAAACTGTAGATAGGATCTCTTTCGAACAACCCGTACCCCTGGCAGCGGCCCTTGCGGGCCCCAACAATTGGTGCTGATATCTCTTTGAGGCGCGCGTGGAACACAACGCGCCGTCGACCCGGGCTTGGTCCTTACCGGACAGCGAGCTACCCTTTACTTGCCGTCCGCAAGCCCGCGCCTACGGTGGCCGAGAATCAACCTGGGATTCCCGACGCTCAGGGCGTCTCCTGCGACGACTAAGGCCATGAGGGCGCATGGACTGCCTCTCCCTCATGTGCGCCGCCTCCCTCTTCGCGAGCATTACTGCTTCGCAGAAGGAGATGACAGCTAACCGCACGGCATGCACTCTCGCTCCATACCGTACCATGGCCTGGACCAGATCACCGCCGCCGATTGCCTCCACTAGGACACGGCGGTGCTCCGCCCAAGCCGGGTGGACCTCCACCGTATTACTGTAGGTGGGAACGTAAAAGCATTATAAAATAGGTATGTTATTATAGGTATTCCAGTGGTAACGGCCGTGACTTTTTGACAATTTGTAGGTCGGAGGTTCGAGCCCAGACAGGTGCTTTTTTTCGTGTATAATTTTATCACCAATGCTCTCAAAACGTCTCTCATAATATCTTGAAGAAACCGGCATGTCCTTGCCCCACAAATTCGAAGACATGTGGGATCAACCGGCACTGAGGCCTTAGTGTGAGTTTCATTTTAACCGTCTCGGTCAAACGCATCGAGCGCGTTTGGCGTTCCGATTGGCCCTGGAATGATGACGGACCAATTGGAGTGCCGAATGCGCTCGTGCGTAATGAAACTCGCACTAGGGCCACTGGGCCCGCGTGGTGTATTGCGGCCCACTCCCTCTCACGAGAACGCCTTTGTCCCAGCAGTGAGAACATTGTAAGCTTATTATGTATTATAGGTGTTTGAAGTAAAGTCTGTACTGAACCACGATTTTCAGCTGAAACAGAAAGTTTGTAGAATCATTCATAAATCATCGTCATCATCTGCCTAGTCCTTTCCCAGCTACGCTGGGGTCGGCTTCCAGTCTAACCGGATGCAGCTGAATACCAGTATTTTACATGGGGTGACTGCCTATCTGACCTCCACAACCCAGTAACCGGGTAATATGATACCCCTTGATAAGACTGGTTGTCAGACTTCCGTGCTTCTGACGACCCGTAACGACTGCCAAAGATCCACGAATGACAGCCGGGACCAACGGCTTAACGTGCTTTCCGAGGCACGGGGGGTTCTTGGTATGTAAAGATGGGTACCCATCCACGGACCAACCGCGGCAATCGCAGCTTCCTACCTGATCGACCGACGTGCGGCTGTTTATTACTTAGCTACGAGCCCCTCAGTATCATTCATAAATATACTCTGTAATAATCATCTCCAATTTGGGTGTACCTACTGTAGGTACACGTCTGCCTAACCCTTTAGGGATAATAAGCGTGATGTTATGTTATCTAAACTTATAAGTCATTATAAAACGAAAGAAGAGATTGGAGTAATTGGAGTGATTTGGATAAAATGTCACACAAGGGTGGACCAAGACCTGGATTAGGACGTAGCGTACTTTTTATCTCGATATTCCTACGGAATCTTGACTTACGGAGATCACGAATTGATCTACGGAGTCTTGACTACTTACTTATAATAATGTAAATTGACGAAACACGACAAGCACAGTCTCCTACGCTTGCCGCGGTTAAGCACCACTGCTAGATACGCTCAGGGCCTGAATTCACTATGACCACTTAACGATTCCTTATAACCACGTCAATCACAAACGAATTCTGCTAATATCGTATTAAAAATATCGATAAATTGTTTTGAAACAGACAGAATATGACATTTCGATTCCTTACCGTTACATTGGTTTCGAAAAAAAAAACGATATTGACGTAGTTTGAACGCAATAAGCTTCCGTGGGGAATCATTACAACGATACAGAATTGGGGCCCTGGTCAAAAAGAAGGATAAATCCTGAACGCTTTTACTGGAATCTGATGACCATCGAATTTGCAAAAAAAGTTTGACTTAATAAATTAGTGAATTTGTTGAAAACTTTATATTTTCTTTAATTGAATGAAAACTTAAAAAAAATTGTAGACCCCATTAAATTTTCTTGTGTTTTTTTCAAAGCCATGACATGTTACATGATAAGTTTATGGTACGTACGTAATAATTAATGATAATATTGTTATTATAGAAGTTTCTGTAAATATTAGTTTTAATACTTAGCACTTAAAGGTACGTTACGTTAGAATTTCACACATTGCGCCATCTTAGATGTTAGTGCGTTACGATCTGTAGATAAAATTATTAAGTATGCATTATAAATGTTTCGAGCCGTCTTTAATAGCTAAGTTTTACTGCAGGATTTACCTACACCGAGTAAAATACCAATGTCAAAAAAAAAAACAAGTACAAAATAACACCATCACTCCCCAGTAATCCCCGAGGAGTTAGGCAGTGGTGTACCTCTACCTAACACCTGAGGGGCAATTCTCGTAATTTTAAAAACGTTCACAGTCTGATGTCAGTCTTATTCTGTCAAAAATATCTCAAGCTTCCATACATTTTTGACAAGTTTTTAACATTTGATTGACGCCGAGATGAGACTGCGACTAGATTTTGAACGTTTTTAATTACAAGAATTGGCGTTCTGGTAATAGTACCTACACCCACAATTCACAGTTATTTTAAAGCCCCTATTGCCATCAACCGAGATGAGAAATTTCAGAAGAAAAACTCAATAGCACTTTGCGCGACCCGGGAATCCAATACAGGACCTCATTTTTAGCAGTGGCGCTTGCGTCCACTAGAACACAGAAGTAGTGAAAAATCAATCCAAATACAAAGTACAAAATAGGAAAAAGTCGTAGTACAATCTACGACTTTTTCTTACTGACTACTAACTCTTGACTGGTTCTTACGTTACTTTTGTCGTGATTCTTGAGTAACGGACAGACAGATTTTCGGATTTACATACATATTAGTCAATATTAAGGATTTCCATGTAGATGGCCGTCATTTTGTACTTTCTCAGGTATTTCGTTCCGTTTTATCGAGTGTTACAAGGTGGACAACGTTTTTAGTCGCATTTTCTGAAGAATATTTCTGTTTTTGAAAAAAATTAATATGGTTTTTGATTTCCGTGTCAACGCTTCCGTGGTACTATTCATATGGATGTATTTCGAAAAAAATACATTTATGATTTTGAAATCATAACAGTGTAACTGTTGCTGAAAGAGACACAGATAATACAATTATAAAAAATCGCAAAAAAATTCAAAGAATGCAGCATACATTCATATGCCTATTTTTTTCCCAAACATTTGCCAAATGTTATTAAAAGCGCTACTTAAAATGTTAGTGTTGACTGTGTTGAGCAAATTAAAAAATATTAATACAAAAACGTGTAGGCGGCGCTTCTTTTATTATTTATTCACTTTACATACTTATGCGTTGACAAACGTTTAGCATTAAACAAAATCCGTAAATAAAGCTTTATGTGCCTTAGAACATGGTTGAAAATTCCAATAGTAATTCAACATCTAAGTAAAATTTTCCGACGCTCGCGGTGCGGTCTTGACCCAAGAGCTACGAAAGGAATGATCGAATCAATCGTAATTGCGTCGTTAATTTAATAAAATATATTGTTGCCCCTTAGAAAAACTAAGATTTTCCGCGTAGATGAGCATTGAGGAATGTCCAAAGTGTCCTCGTTAATATTTTTATGAAAAAATTGCTCTCATATTGAAACAAGCTATACGACAATTCCTTATTTTAAAAAAGAAAGACAGATTTATTTGGGACACAAGCCTACAGTAAAAAAGAAAATTCAACCTAACAAAATCATGAAAACAAAAAAAAGTCGCTGAGTAGACGATGTACACTTTGTCCGTGATGGCAGAACGCATGAAAATCCATGCAATAAATCAGAAGTGGACAAATAGAGAAGGAGAAATGGAGCGGTCATTTCTGCCCGGCGGACAAATTGTCCATCGATTGCTTACCGCTTTAGGGTGGATTTAGTCAGCGCTGACCGTCGATTTATATATGTACTCGCACTCGCTGATCATGGGCGCTACACTATAGGTTCACGTACATTTATCGTCAGCATCATGGTATGCGTGACTGACGAAACGCGACCTACGTCAGCGAAACACTAAATTCGGCTTTAAAAGCATAAATCAACCTATAATGTTCCCACTGTAGGGACACAGGCTTCCTCTATTCGAGAGAGAGTGGGTTATAATTTACCACGCGGGCCCACTGCGGGTTGGTAGATGCCACTTGTCTTCAAATTTTTAGTAGTAGGACTTGCCAGTATCCTCACGATATTTTCCTTCACCGTTTTGAGAGCAGTGGGGATGCAATTAAATACCTACACACAAAGCAATGCCCGCCTGCTTGGTTGCGAACCCATGACCTAACACTCTTCTCTTCGGGCCACTACCGTTAGGCCACCATAATCCAGCTTTAATGCCGTGTTAAAAACATCAACCCCTCTTCAAGATAAGTAACGAAGCTGACTGTCAGGGTGCACCTGGGTTAATAGTTTTACCACTCGTGTCTTTAAAACGTTACCTAAGAACCCATAGTAATCCGTTCCAAATACGTAAAATATTAATTATAAGATCAGAGTCAGCGAATATGACATTTTGATCAAAGTAGTCCTCAAATACAGGACGTTACTAAATTGAAATACCCGGTACTGAACCGTGTTAAAATAATAGAAACGGAAATTAAACCGATTTCGAGAATAATTTACTGGGACTTCAAAACGGCGGCGAACCTTTATTCTTAATTAATACGAGAGTCTAAGTAAATACCTATGGTTTAGAAACGTCTATAAATCAGTTTGAATATCAAAGTTGGATTTTAGTTTAATAAGAGGACAGCCTTCTTAAGTCGATCGTTCACGACGCTACTCAAAAATAGCGTTACAAAATCGCTAGTAAGTCGTGTCGTCTACGGATCGCCATTGAAATAGTGCTGTGACATTCTGCAACCTAAGTGTGTAACACACTATTAATCAGAATCTGAATCGTTTTGGAGGAAACTGCTAAACGCTTCATAAAGTCGAAAAATTTAGTTCGTAATTAATGCAATCAATGCAGTTGAACTGTCAAAATGAAAGCCATGTCTACTATTAGTCTGTTACGCAAGTATCCCCCTGGCTATGCATGTAGAAATATTAACGTATCGATGTTATTTTGGAAGTCCACGTCCCTAAAATGTATGGCAATTCGTGCACTTTAAGTGTCTTCACCTTACCCTAAATTTCACTTCGCTGCGTTATCGTCATGCAGTGACGTGGTGGACGTCCACGATAATATCGTCACGTTAGGAATTATATAAGCACTCCTTGAGTATCCAGATTGACACAACACTATTTCAATGGCAGTTTGCACCGTTCTAGGGAGTTTCTATTATTATTTTTGAGTAGCGTCGTGGACGATCTGCCCTACACTTAATAAATCCATGTTTCATTAACAAAGCCACCTCTACCGCGAAACAATTCACTTTCTAACTTCTTGTCCCATTGTAATTTACATCAGCGACTTAGACTTTTTTCGTCAGATTTACCTGAAGCATAAATTTACAGAATTGACGGTTGTCGTGCGACGGACAATGTTGGCGGTACTAAAACTGGAATAAGACGTCACACGGACGAGCCCTTCTAGCGGCGTACAACATTAAGTAAAGGCCTCGCTTAAGCACTCGCACGTTAAGTGTCTTCACGGACCAACACAGAACATTCTGATTATAGCTTTTCGAGCGTAACTTTATTGTGCGATACGGGCATTGTAGTGCAACCAGTAAATAAACACTCGTAAACGCGACAACGAGCAACCGTGCTCGCCATTATTGTAGTGTTATTTAACCGTTTCGCAATAAGGACCCACTTTATTATTAGTTCGACGTTAATAGTGTATTAAATTGGACATTATTCAAATTGTAAAGCGATAGTTTGTTGACATATTCTGGTGTCGATAGTTTTCGTAAAAGTCACTGTGTAACATTGCCCTTTAGTTGCGTTGCTCAAGAAAATTGGGAAATATAATGTTTATTTTTCATGGTCAGGCTAATTAGTAACGATATTTGAAAAATAAGCGGTTGTGGTGAAATTGTCAGTGATAAAATTCTCCGATTTCCGACCAGTTAATGAGTGCCTCTCCTTCGATCGTGAACACTTGTGGGGAATGTAAATAAAGGAAATGAAATGAGATTTTAAAAGGTCACGATTTATTGGTCGACGATCAAGCGGTCATGCGCTGGGCGGGTCAAGGCGAGGCTGTCCAAACAGTCCTCTTTACTTGCATACCTTCCACGACATCCTCCACTCTAAACAAGGAAAAAAAGAAACGTTATAGTACTGTCAGAACTCGGAAGTAGTGTTGCACAATGTGACAAACAGAGGTCAGAATTCAAATCGATTCTCACGAACTCATATGTTTTTTCTTAAAACTCAAGGCAGCGGGTATTTTTACAATTATTCTGTGAAGAATTTAGGTAACAGTATCGAAAGATTTTATTGGGAAATCCTTCTGTGTGATGTAATCGATTTTTATGCTATGATTAATTTATATGATAGTTATAAAAGCTTTTAGGAACATTAAAACATTAAAAATGTCGCAATCGTAGGTTTTTCTGTTACGCGTATAATGTGAACCGTTCCTCGTGCGTAGCGGTTTTTGCGATTTTTTAATTATAACGGAATAAGTTTACTTGCTAAAACATACATTAGAGTTTCTATGCAAAATCTTCTTATTTATTACGTGCCTCATTCATCATTTCTCAGTAGCAACCCCAGGGTCTCGTCATTTTATGTAAAGATAGTAAAGGGAATTCAATCCACTAAAGAAATTCCTGAAAAATATTCCACTGGGCCGCAAATTTGCAGTTTTAATTAAATTAAAAAAATAAATCCATTTATATTTTATTAAAACTGCAAAATTACTTTTGTTTTGAACCTTATTTGTTGCGCTATTGTCAAATACCAAAAAGTTGCTTGTTACCGCGCGTTAAATACAACTGTCGAAATGTGGGTGTACTGAAGGTGCACCGCTGCCTACCCTTCGGGATGTACTGGCGTGTGTATGTGTGTTAATACATGCCCTTGGTGAAACTACATAATCCTAATATTTTACAAGTTGTTATTTTCCGTACGGATAATAAGTTAGCATTGAACATTTAAACTTCTGCAATGTCAGTTTTATGCAAACAAATAGAGGTTTTTACTATGTTAGTATGTAAAACGCAAATAAAAACATGCACAAGGTTTGTAAACACGTGATAAACTGCAAATTAGCACAAAATTAAACTGAATTTTTCGAGTTTTTAATAGACCATAATGCAAACTGCAAGTTTTTATTTAATACTTCTGCCTGCTAATATGAAAGATAGATAGATAGATAGAGGTGAATATTAGTTAATGAATTCTCGGAATTAGAAAAGAAGTTCCGAATATTACACCCTATTTACATGCCATATAAGTTCTTTAAAATATTAGTACCAAATGTTGGCTATCCCTGATGTTATTATGTCAAGGATCGTCGAATATAAATTCCATGTATTTAGCAAAGAATCACTTACAGTACCTTCGTACTTATAGTTGTGCCATAGACTATATTTAGTCCATGTTAATTGCGCGGGTGTAAGATTGTATATAGGTATCTGCAACAAATCAATTAAGTTACTAGGTAGGTATTATAGAACCACACTTATTAGTTAGGTAGATTGTTAATTAGTAATTATTGGCAATGCTTTATAGGTTATCAGCCTTTTGCGGCCACTCCTAAAAATACGTCTAGCCATTTCTTCTGCTATTCTCACTATTTATCTTTCAAACTCAAACTCAAAGCATACTTTACTAAAGGCACTTTTTAATTGTCAAGGGGTCGGTCAGTCAGAAATATGAAAATAAGCTAGTCCTACTACGTCCCTTTGGTTTCCAATAAGTCCATTTTATCGTACGCACTTCCCAATTTTTATCCCGTATGAAAAAAAGCTGTTAAGATTTGTATGCAGGTTTGACACCCGCGCAAACACTTTTGCAGTCTTCTAATAAAAAAAAAAATATTTCTGACAGAGACTTTAATTTTTTTGGAGCCAAATGAATGCCTAAGGAGATGTACCTACTTATTTCAAAGAAAAAATTACTTCGCCTAAAATCGTTAAATTTTAAACCGTTATCAAGAAACTATCAAACTAATTCTAACAAGATATCAAAACCAAAACGCTCTCTATTTAGCAACAAAAAAAAAGACACCATTTCGCCATTATCATCTTCTCAGTCATAAAACACGTCATCCATTGCTGTCGAAATCGTATAACAGTAAAAATTCAGACTTTCAAAACCAGCAATGTAAATGCTACAAAGCGTCTCTACCGCCCGATACGAGCCTGCTGCAGAAAGGAGTAACTGAGTAAGGTACTGCCGCATTGACCTATTTTGATAAAGTCGTGAATAGATTACGTCCGTCCACTTTAATGCTCAGGTGCTGCATGCATCGCTTTCCGTGTTTAGTTTTTGTTAATATTTATTTTAATGTAGGTGTTTAATTGTGTTTTTAACATCGCTGTGGCCTCTGTACTGAAGTGGCTTGCGATATGATAAGTTATTTATTTGATTAATTGACATAAATTACGTAAGATTTAATTGGATTGCGTGCAAAAAAAAATGGTACGTCTCTACCAACCCCATAAGAAATAGTAGTTATGAGCATAAGTACTATAATATTAATACAGGTAAAGGTAAGTCAATATTATTAATTAATTCCAAGATTCACATTCCTTCGCAATAATTTGATTTACATTTCGGTATTTTGTGACTAATCGTGTTCCAAGTAAATAATATATTTATATACATTAATAAATAATAATTTATTTTAAATGTTCATTAACACTTGTTTATGGAGTCTTTAGTACAAACTGACTTCGTATGTATTTGCTACATTAGTTTAAGACAGTGAAATAAACGGTACCTTTTATTGCAAAATGTAATAACTTCTCTGTTATTTTCTTCGTAGTAAAAGCTTGTTCTATAATAATTGTTTGCAAGTACTTATTTCAAACTAAGTTTTGATTTTTATTACTAAAACATTAATATGTATTACAAGGATTTTAAAAATCAAAATTACTTGATTTAGAAGTAAACTTCCTTTTAAACTCGTATTTTACGCAGAATATACAGAAACCGATTAAATTGATAATAACCTATAGTTTTTAAAAGCTGATGACGCGTTCCATAGTTTAACGTTCTAAGATTTAAAAAGCGACTTTTCTACAAGAATAACTACGTAAGTGAAAACTTTGTAAGGTCACCAACAAAGCCTCGCGGGCACACTAATACACACGCACGCACACGAACAAAAAAGTTTAGCTTATAAGTTTATAATCAAGCGAGGTTTTTATCTCGTAGTCGTTGGCCGCACGCCGCGCCGCGCACATGTCGACCGTCCGCGCTGAAGCCTCACAAATACGCGCGTGAAAATACACCCACTCTGTATATGAAAAATAGAGAAAAAAATCGCACCTTGGATAATTCAAAGACGCCAACACGTCAAAAGCGTTTGAAAAAAAAGGTGTTCCATTTTTTAATCGCGCTCGTCGGGCTTATTCGGAAAATTATGAAAGTGATGTGAAACGTAGGTGTTTCTCTTCAGAGTACGTTCAGCGCTTACTCTGTATTTTTTCTAGTGACTACAAAAGCTATTGTTTGCGTTTTGCTTGAATTGAAGCACAAAAAGTATACTATTTTCAGTGTTTTGTTCTATTGAATGAGAAGTGTGTTGAAAAAATATTACATAAAAGTGGATTGTTCAGTTTTAGTAAAGGAAAAGCGGCCGAGTAATTCAGTTAGATGTATGTTCTACATAATATACAACGGGACACAACATGACGGCAAAGTTCGGCTATGTAAGTGGATTTAGCAATTTTTTTTTGTAGTAAGCCTTTTCATTTGCGTCACTAGTTGCCATGCGATTAGTGAGTGCTGTGGCATGAATGAAGCAAGATAATTTTTATATTATTTTTTGAGTCGTTTATCACTGAATTTTATTTTTAGCACTCTTAAGATAATCGAAAAGCATCTAATCTCTACACAGACGACGATAAACACCTGATTTGGACATTGTGACCATACAATTGACGTAAATTTGTCCATGAAAATTTTGTTATGAATGGATTTTTTTTTTTTTTGGTTTTTCGTTGATTTGTGTGCGATACGTTCGTAGATAATGTAAATCTCAATTGTATATAAACGTGACAAGAGCGTTAATTCTTCTGATATACCTGTGTTATGTCAAGTCAGGTATTAACATAATACAGAGATAATTACGTTGCTCATTATTTTTGTGCTTGCATATCGTGCAGTTGCGTACTTGTTCATTTGCAGCGTCAGCAACAAAAACATTGACAATTACTTACTTAACAAAAACATTAGGGAAGTATTATTCAGACAATTAGATTCGTAATTTTCAAGTGAAATAAACGTTGTACTTACTAACATTATACACAATCCAGCGATTCTAAGTAAAATGTGAATTAGATGCTTCCTCATATAGATCTATACTTAGCTACTACACATAATGTAACTTGAAACACGTAGGCTAAGCAACTCTGTACCTAATATCTATCTTCATGTGTGGTTAAAATGAAAAGTAATATCGTATATCATATAATAAATAAACATCACAGCTACTTTAACTTCTAAGTAACCTAAGTATCTTGTATCGCTAATGCCCCGCACTTGGAGACAGTTAATGATTCATTAACTTTACCTTGATTATTTAAGGGCTGTGTAAATATTATTTTATTATAGCATTCGTTTTTGCCAGCGGCTTCGCCCGCGTAGAGGTCGGAAATTATCTCACAGGAACGTACTACCGGTATAAAAATATGTTAATAGTATCCTATCTGTTAATCCAGGTAATAAACTATCTGTGTGACAAATTTCTTCCGAATCCGCTCAGCCGTTTTTGCTTGGGCAAATGAAAAGTGTGTACCTACAACAACATTTAAAAATTAATTTAAACAATTAATTAAATCAGTCCACCATTCAATTAGCGACAAATTTATCAAGACTTTCTGACACACTATTAACAATGGTTAACAATTGTTAATGGGTCACTAACTAACAAGTTAATGACCCATTAACTCCGTTAAAATGTCGGTACAATCGCACTGACTTTGCCTCTAAGTAATCAGAGCCAGTCTGGCGTCTGAAGCAACTATGTATGTCACGTAGATTTTAAATATGCGCATAGTATTATGTTATCATTTACAGTGTGGCTGACCTAGGTCACAACATTACCCCCCGGGGTGATGAGTAGGTGACGATTTAATTAAACTATTAATTTGAGAACTAATAATGCAATTGCATCATGCTGTAGATAACCAATAACGCTGTATTGCGTGTGTAGTATTTAGGTACTTGTATTGAAAAAGAATGTTACAGATTTTTTTCGTGGTTTCGCTGTGGCATGTTTACAGGACGTTTTATTTTGATTTGCTTTACTAGTGTTATGGGCCTCATTTGGCGCATTTTATTAGAATCTTCAATACTGTTTTAATAAATGCCACTTTAATGACGAACAAATTTTTGTTACGAAAACAACTCTTAATTGATATAAAAATGCTGTGGTAATGTGTCATGATAGTTTTAATTATTATTCTATAAAATTATTTAAAAAATATACATAGATTTGTTACGAGATAAGTGACAAATTACATTGAGTTTTCAAGATTTAAAATATTAATTAATGCAATGCAGATGTGTATCAGTTATTTGCATCAATGTACCTATTGATTAAAATCGAATTAATAACATGGACTTACCCACTGAAACCGACTGTTGTTGCATACTACCTATGAGTTAGCGCCCGAAAGATTATTTACCGGTAGGTCCGAAATTATCCGTTTTAAAAATACAAGCTGATCTGATATTTGGTGGAGCCAAATATTAATTAATTTTTATCAGCGAATTTACAAAAAAATATACGCGACTTACGAGTTCTAGGTCGCAGGTTCGAACCCAGACAGTCCCTTTAATAATAATAATCGCCGTATCTCTACGTTGACGTCGTGGTGGGGCTTGCGCGCAGAAACCCGCAGGGCAGCATGTGGCGAGCTGTTGGGCAGTAGCGACCGCACGGACTATATCTCTCGGGAGAAGTCTTGTTCCTCATCTCTGGCTTGCCTTTATTGGCCGGCTGGAGTGAACACTGACGAGGTTCAGACCTCCCACCTCATACTTGCCTTTATTGGCCGATTTGAGTAGAGATTCGCAAGAGCAAACGTGTTTTGGGGAAGGAAGTATTTCAGTAAGTGCTCGTAGGGATCTTGACTATCTTCCGGGCTCTGGGATTGTTCTGAAAGCCGTGGAATACCTTTCCATTCCTCAAGCACCTCAGGAAGTGTTGCCCCCTTGTCGCTACGTCACTATGTGCTGACGACGGTTTCCGGGGGCCCATTATTGAGTGTGCAACTCACTCCTTGCCTATTTATCCGTGTATATGCAAAACATTGATCAGGGCAATAGTAATTCCATAGTTCTTGGTAACCAGTCCATTTTTGCCACCCAAACACATTACCCAACATCTTTTCTTCCATATCCTGCAATAGTCCAACACAAACCGGGGGGTTGTCCTTGGGTGCACTTGCACAGTGCATACAGGGATAATCGTCGGTTGGTGCCTCATTCCATCTAAAATGTCTAAGGGGTCTCTGCGAGTTGACATCGGCCCCTCGTACGCCTTCCCAAGGACCGGAATCCCAGGGACCCGCGAGCTATGATTAACATGTATAAAAATAATAATAATAATCAGCCTGTATTACAGAGCAAACGCCTCCCTTTTCTTTTTTCACTCAACTCGATCCTAGGCTAATATGGACCAATCCGTCATGTCAACGTCAAGTTTGTCCCGCCATCTACGCCTGGGTCTTCCACGATGCCGTTGGACGTTTTCAGGGACCCATGCTGTGGTGATCTTAGCCCACAATACATCCGACATGCGGCAAACGTGTCCAGCCCAGTACTATTTGAGCTTGGCTGCTTAAAAAGCGTAGTATCGTCATTGCAGTCCCTTTACTTTGTGTAAATTATTTCATTACCACCGCTCTCAAAATAGTGAAGGAAAACATCGTGACGTAACGGGCTTGTCCTAGAACCAAAGATTCGAAGAAATGTTACATTTACGAACCAGCACTGGGCCCGCGTGGTGGACTCGGCCATGTCCCTCTCACTCAGAGGCGGCCCAGTCTCAGCAGTGCGAAAATTAGAGGCTGATTTTACAATGGCACCTAAATATTATTAGGCTTTGTGTCGAATATGCTTATCTGTCTACAGAACAGCTATCAGTAAGATATTATTAATTGTTATGAATAATTTAATATTACGGATAATTAGGTTCCATAGAGATAATATTATCGATTGTATAGTGAATTAGTGTTAACACTACTAGGACTGTTTGGTGATACAGAAACCAGTTTTATTTTTTTATAAGAATTATTGAGTAAAAACTTACAAATAAGTTAACCATGAAAAAATTTTATAATCATAAAAGCAAATTATTATTTTAGAAAATTATGTAAGCATGCATTTATTAATTATTTAACATTCAATAACGAATGAGAAGGAAATTATAATTTTCTTTTTATTTTCTTACTTATGCGTTTTATTTTTCTTAATTGCGTTTCTCCATTTTGTCACGAGAAATGGATATTAGCTTTAATGAACGAATGTTATTAATGTTTAATTAATACATTCGATCAAGTATTATTTACACTGTTATATCTTAATTATTGGTAACGCGATTACACAGATATCGTTTGTGTTGGTCGAATGAATTTAAATATAATTTAAAACACAATGCTAGAACGAAAACATTAATATGTTTTTAATTTCTAGGTCATTTTTTTAAATTAACCTTTTTACATAGGACTTAAACATAAGTGGCGAAATGTGGATACTGTAAGGTACAGTTCTGTCTAACCTTTTGGGGATAACAGACGTAATGCTATGTTTTGTCGTTTTTTACAGTATTCAAATCAATTCATCTCCAAATCTAAGTTAAACTATTTTGTAAGTCGATCAAACCGAACTTTAATGAGCCACCTATTCTCAATTCGTGTCCTAAATGACATTTCTTACAGACTTTATCAGAAAATACAATGAAAAGAAATTACAGATACGTGAGCGATAAATGTTACATTTGTTTGTACTTAGTATGTGCATATTTCCATGGCCGATCTTGTAAGGTACTTGCACTCTTTGGAGGATTTTCGTTACATAAAGATTTATGCATCAAAAGATACAAGCAAGATATTCAGATATCTTGCTTATATCGTTCATCAACCAACCCGCACAGGGACCGCGTGGTGGATTAAGCCTGAAGCCTGTGTCCCAGCAGTGGGAACAATTAAGGCTGATTATGATATTATGTTTAAGATTGATGCACACTATTAAGGCGCCGTCCACCGTGAAATACTCCCGTTTTGGTGCACCGTTAGACGTATTGGTACATATTACAAGCTAGAAAAAAAAACAGTGTATTGACAATTGGACGTAGTTAAGCAGAAAGGACGCAATCCACACTTTGGCCAAAACTGAGTTAAGTTTGCCATCGTACTCCTGAGGGTTGAATCTGTCATGTAGTGAAAACACTATTTTTAAAATATACCTACACGGAAACTAGGTTTTCTCGCTACGCCGTTTCAACCCACAGTATGAAGAGCACATAAAATGTCAAACTTCAAACGCCCATAACTCAAAAGTGACTTTGTGTGGATTGAGTCCTTTCTGCTTAACTACGTCCAATTAATGTTTAAAGAAAATATGTGTTAATTTTTGTTTTTTAAATTAAAATAGTGTCATGATAAAACAATCGTAAAAGGCTTCAATAATTTTTTGTCGCATAATTTTCAAAGTTATGAGCGTAAACTATCATAATTGATTACGTAATGATAATAAAGGGAATTCAATCAACTAAAGCAACAACTACCTGAAAACTATGCCTGAACTGTGAATTTATTTTCATTTTTATTTATATTTATATTTCATTTATTTCATTCAATGAAAACTGCAAAATTATGTTTATTTTGCTGGTCATTCGATTCAACTAATATCAAACGCATCGTTCTTATAAACCTTATTTGTTGCCACGATGCGCTATTTGTCAAATAGCAAAAAAAAAATCTTACCGCGCCTTAAATAAACCGGCATCAGGAGGAGTTCATGGTTTGAAGATTACTATCGCAGCTGTGCAGTCCATGACACATGTAAAGATTCGATGATAGAAATCCTTCTTGAATTTTTCAAGCGCCGGGAATTTGAATGTTATGCATTTAGGAGGTAAGAATTTGCAATGAAGGACTTACTTATTATAAATACAATTTAGGATATATTATTTTAAATGTTTAGTCATTCATATTTTTTTCAACCTCAGCACGAAATGAAAGATTCAACCATAAGTGTAAAAATGGATAAAAATGCTTTACCATAGCCCATATTACATAGCAGTATGTTTTTACAAGTTACCGAAACAATGAAAACTTAAAAAACAATACAACCGACTTCCGGAAAAACACTACAAAGTAAAAAATAACATGAAATTTCGGAAGTCGGTGACGTTGGATATGTATTTTAACTTTTTGTGACCGCCTTCCGAAGTTAGTTATAGAGTTTTGCAAATCTGTCTTTAAATGACGGAGTTATGCCCGAACATACATAAAAAAAACATGTTGAATTGATAACCTCTTCCTTTTTGAAGTTGGTTAAAAATGCTTTTACTCGGTCGCAGAATACCTAGAATAAAATATTAGTAAATACAATAACTAGATCATCATCTGCCTAGCCTTTTCCCAACTATGTTGGGGTCGGCTTCCAGTCTAACCGGGTGCAGCTGAATACCAGTATTTTACATGGAGCGACTGCCTATCTGACCTCCACAATCCAGTAACTGGGGTAATACGATACCCCTTGGTAAGACTGGTTGTCAGACTTTCGGGCTTCTGACGACCCGTAACGACTGTCAAAGATCCACAAATGACAGCCGGGACAAACGGCTTAACGTGCTTTCCGAGGCACGGAGGGGTCTTGGTATGTAAAGATGGTCACCCATCTACGGACCAACCGCGGCAAGCGTAGCTTAACCTGATCGATCGACCCGTGCAGCTATTATTACTTAGCCTTGTGGCTAAGTAACAAATACAATAACTAAATAAATTAATAATTACAGATTATACTACAGTCATGTAATAATACACAAAAAAACACATATGTTCATTTTTATTATGTTAAAATTATTATTATGTTGCCGAGCCCTAACTGGGTTTCGTCTTGGAGCTTACTGATATTGTAAAACAACTAAATGTTCAAATTAATGCAATAAAAAGATTTGATTTGATTTGATTTGATTTGAACCTACTTTTGACAGACAATCAACATAGCTCAAATACGAAATACAATTAATTCCCTGAACGATTTTCAGCAATGGCAGGTATCTCCGTGTGAAACTTTATGATTTTTAATCGTAAATCTTGTATTTTATTCCCTTGTTTATAGTTTTCACTGGAAATAAATGATATTCATGTGATTTTAAACGAGATATTGATGTATTTTTCTGATTTGCAAAAGAAACAAATATATACATACTAATATTATAAATGCGAAAGTAACTGTGGACGCCAGTCTGTCGGTCGGTTTGTCTGTCTCTCTAAACAGATTTCAATTACCGTGACCTCCGTTAAGACAGGGTACCTTTGTCCTAGTAATACAGCTCCCTTAGGATAATTTATAACCATAACGCAGACGAAGCCGCGGGAAAAAGCTAGTCCACACTTCCAGAAATTCTTATTAGGCAATTGACATGTTCTGAATTTTATCCATTTTTTGGATGTACTTGCAGAGATTTTTTTTAAATAAATGTATTGCATAATATACAACACGTGCCAATTGCTTTATTTATATTTCTGGAATTGTTAATACGCTTATAGAAAATAATTTAATATTTAACCGTGTCGATTCGCCCAATTCGGGCCAGTAAACTCGTGGGAATCGACCAATCAGCCTCTTCTATTATCAAGCTCATCGATAGTTATGTTCACAAGTTTATACTCTTCCTTAGATATTGAAAATATTGCTGTACGGCTATTATATTATGTCCATTCAATATCTTCGAACACAAGCTTAATGATTGAGCTCATTTTACAATTACAATAAATTCTCATGCAAGAAAACGCAGTTAAACTATAGTTGTCATGATTTATATGTCATAAACAATAAGAAGACATAAATGACAAGTTATATTTAATAACAAAATGAATAATGAATATTTTACAACTAACAAGAATTCATTTTGTAAGATGTAAACTTAGAAATTTTATACTTATGCTGATATTCAGAATTAAGACTTCATAAACAATTATTCTCGACTACTGAATCAACTTACGTATCACAAAACGTTACTAAGTGAGTAAGTATCTATGGTTCAATCAACTTTTTTGGTAGGTACACACAACATTCTGACAGAACATGATTTAAATATCCTATTACATTTTCCTAATTTGATAACGATGACAGCATTTATAAATTATATAGCATAATTACTTACAAAAATAACAGTCTTAAGTTACAGTTTTCGTTTTATTCGTACCAACTAGTAACTTGCTTTGATTTTCAAACACAGATATGACTAATTAGCATAAAATATCGATAACATTGTCTCGAATCTGAATTATAGATCAATAAATTGTATTGATGTCTCAATATTTAAAATTTTTGGTTGAATTAGCAGTCTTGTAACAGTTTCACAATAGAAATAACAAAAATGTAACATACTAATATGGTGACGCCTCAGTCAGTAGGTAATAATTATATTGTTTAAGATGAGTGAATGCTGGAAAAGACTAGAAAAAAAGTAGGGTATGAGTAGGTACATTTGCATAAATATGAAGACATTAGTTAGTTAAAACATTCAGGGGTTATTACTGTATGGTCTAAACACGTGGATTCTCTTTGTAGAACGTACGGTATACGCGTGACTTGTCCAAAGTTCGATGGTCTTTAATCAGTTCTCCATGTCTTTATGACGTTTTTTTGTATCTAAGTATATAATTTAAATATGTAAGTGTTTATACATATTTACACACTTGTGTGTTTTGCTACATTTATGTATCTACGTCATTCTTTAGCTTTTTGCTCATTTTTTTGGGGTCAGCTTTCTGTCAAATTAATAGACAGAAAAAAATATCGGTGCGGTTGGTTTCTGGTCTCCGTTATTAAATCAGTGGATTATGTCTTCAAGTTTTTTCACTGATGTCTACCATTTATTTTATGTTCTAAAAGAGCCACAAGGAATTTTACGAAAAAAAATTACCTCGTAAAGAACCAAAAGAATGCCTATAAATCTAGTCAAAACACGTAATTTTTCGCTACCACATCCGATGTTACGAATTCCCTAATATTTATGTTAGTTTTCGAAACATTTATGTTAATAAAGACCTCCCAGACACTCATTAGAATTTACAGTCGCTAGAAACTGTGCTCATTTTGTATTCACGGCACGCGAAGTTCAAGGCCGGAGCGAGAAAATTCATTACCAACTGAGTATTTGCACAGAATAGTACAGAAGGTTGGCTCCATATAACGAGCAAAAACCCACCCACACACAGACATGTAGGTACAACGAGTGCAAGCGCACTCGCGACTGGTATTCGGTTGAGATCGCTGCCCCGTCCGTACGTTCGCGTCTATGTGTGCGTACGCCTGTTTTCGCTAGCTATACGGAGCCGACCTTCTGCATCGAAACGGTTCTGTGGTATTTGCCTCCACAACGTGGTAGTTTCCCCTGTTTATAATGTGTATACATATATATATGTAGTAAATAGTACAAAGTTCATTTTCATTAAGGCATGTAGAATTCTAGGCAGCATGAATTTTAATTACTGCTGTATTATGAAATGTCACTTTCAGCCGTAAGGGTTTAGTTTTGTAGCCTACTAAACTAAACGCTTAAAGTAAGCCTGCAGAGTCAACTGGGTAACTTATAAGGTAAATTCTGGAATTTTAGTACCTATGCTGGTTGAAAATTGTTTCTAATTCAAGGTTTACTACCTAGTCAGTCGCAATTTAAAGCCGCATATCCTCTCAAACGGCAGGTTTTTCAAGTAACTCTGTATTCTAGAACTTTGCTTATTTATAATCTCGAATTATTGATTTTAAACATAGGTGCCAGTGTCAGTTTTGAATTGAGATCATTCTTTTAGAATACGGAAAAGTAAGACTGTGACTGGTTTAAAAAAAAAGGTCAAATTGAATTTGAAGTTGGAACGTCTTCATTCCGCATTCATATTTTATGTGAAAACAGTGCACAGTTGCAGGCACCTTCATAGTGTCCTTCAATCGAGTGCACTTATTTTTTTACTGCAGCCTTGAAATGCTATACAGCCAGTAGGATATATTAATTTTATGTCATACAGCACGAGTATGTACCTATTTGCCTGCCTAGTATTATATTTGCGATTTTATTCATTGGGTTGCGATATTTTTTATCTAATCTTCTTATCACATTGCTTGAGAATAGATTGATGGAACTAGGTTACTGGGCTTTAACCTGCATTATATAACATTAATAAGTTATCAGTTCTTGAAATTGTCAAGTATTTTTGTTACTGTGCTGGACTGTGCAGATAAAAAATCTATATCTTTTTTTAACATTTTGTTGGCTATTGTTTCTATGACTGATTCACACGTGACTAAGTAGCAAATACACCTTGTTTTATTTAATTACTAGAATAAATATAGGAATTCATTATTTAAATTCGATTTCCTTACGTATAAACTTGAGGAAGTCACCGAATCTAAATAATTATTCGCTACTATTTTAATGTGCGCTGTAAAACTGCATGTTTGAATTCTGAATACGGTTTAACGGCATTCGAATATTTGTATGTTTTACTTTTCACGTGAAGGCGAAAACCTGCGTCTACGTGATCACTAGTAACACACATTGACTTAATCGAAGTTTATTTGTTTTTTAAATACTTTTGTCCGTATTTTAGACGAAAACCTAGAAACTGAGGTTATTAAGTAACCAAAAAGGATTCAATTCTTCCCGTAGGTGTCGTAGAAGGCGACTAAGGGGCTTACTAGACAATGGGTAGCAGCGTTCTCTATGCATTTTACCGCCGTACTGCGATCGCCAACCCGCTGGCGAAGCGTGGCGATTATGGCAAAACCCCCGTTTTGGGGGAGGCCTATGTCCAGCAGTGGACGTATTTCGGCTGATATGATGATGATGATGATGATGATGAAAGGATTTAAAGAAAATAGACAATACAAAACCCTTATAATAAACAAGTACTGTGCAAGGTTCTACACCCAATTAGCTGTACTCAATGAAGAAAAAACGTCACGAAAATCTACATAGTGAATTTTGTTTGGTATTTGATATTGCATACATTTTTCTTTTCCTTACGCAGCTATACAGTATTGACGTATATTTACTACAATTTCAAAAGAGATTCCCGTGTCTGTTTGTTGCGTAAAATTGAATTCTTCAACGTTGCGTCATTTAAATTAGTATCATTTACGTTAAGCGTACGTGATGTATCCTATAACAAAGTTCAGGTGAAATTGCATTAGTAATTACGCCGTGGAAACCCTACCTCGGTATTTGGAAAAATTGAATATAGAAACATTTGTTTCCGTTTTATGCAATTGAACAAATATAAATGATATTTGATTCTCATTTGTTTATACTCTTTAGTTGAAGGAAACACGTGTAGAAAATAAACTTACAAACACACCTTTTTTACTAGAGAGGCCGAAATAATTCAGGCATGCCTATACAATAAAAATGTTTATGCAAGACGCATTCTGGATGAATTGGAAAAGTAATTAAAGAAAAGAGACGCTTTTTGAGACGCTTGAGAGCAAAAAAAAGGGCTATGAAAGTGAGGGAAGAGAGAGTATACCGGTTGTGCATCTCCCGCACCGGAAGATAGTCTCTGATAAAATGGTCGCCCTGGACGAAATACGGTCTGCAGGACTATGTACCAAACAATGTGATTTTACTAGTCACGCTTCACCTCGTGAGGTCCTACGACGTCGAAACCCATTTGGATCGCGGAGATCGTTGCTGTCCAGTTAACGCGTGCATCACGGCTCCAAAGGTCAGAATTTACCTCCGTCCGATGTCGGGGCTCGGAATACTATCGTAGAGAATTCTCGACTCAGTTACTTATAGTTTGTCCGACCTGTAGCTCGCTCCAAAACCAAATGAACGAATCGATTGCCTTCTGTATACCCAAAGTATATCGCAAAAACACACTCAGAAACTTGAACAGCACTCACAAAACTATCGTCACCAGTATTCAATTTACACACGTCTAACCACGCAAGTTACCTAAGGATAATCAGCTGGCCTATGACCCCAAGTTTTTGTTACGCACTGTGCCCGGTAGCAGCGATACTTACATATCACGTTACCTAATGGCTGACCGTAAGATTATCAGTGATTAATGATTTTGTATGGAATCTAGATATCGGCTGTAGTAGTAAGTAACGTCTACGGGTAATTTTTTGATGTTAACGAAGTACCGTATATGGTGATAAGTAAGTAAAAAACAGGGGCTCATTGCTTTTACAATAGGTGGCCGAGGGGGCCGAAATGTTCGGGTTCGGCAATCGCTTACTGGAAGACGTAGCGTTGAAAGATCTGCCACAATGTGGGCCGATGACCTAGTGAAGGTCGCAGGAATCCGCTGGATACGAGAAGCGCAAAACCAGTTGAAGTCGCGGTGCTTAAGGGAGGCAATGTCTAGAAGTTGACGTCTTTCGGCTGAAATGATGATGATCATATAGTGAAAAACTGCCAGGCTGAAGTGGGAGTGAGTTGGACACGTCGTCCGAATGCACCCCTAGAGATAGTCACTCACTGGACATCTGAGGAAGGACAATGCCGTCGAGGTAGGCCTTGGCGAAGGTGGTGTGACGATCTTATAAGGTTTGCAAGGCCAATATGGCCAAAGATGGCACAAGACAGGGAGGTTTACAAGGAAAAAGGAGAGGCCTTTGGCTAGCAGTGAGACACAATATAGGCTTACAAAAGAAAATAAATAAATGAGGTATCCAGTACACGTGTACTTGAGTGATATTGTACAGCTGCTCGTGTGTCTTTTTGAGATCTATCTGGGGATCACTCACGTGACAGCGTTTCCATTTTATCATCATGAAGATTCCCGTAAGAATCAAGCATTTTCCTGACATATATAAAGTAATTTATGTTAGTCGGGAATACTGAACCTTCCTATAAGTCAATTCATTTTTGAAATCGGATCTAAGTATATTTCCTGAGATAAACCGATACAAACATACGAAGAATTTTGCCTCTTTGTAATATTCGTTAGATTAGAAAATATGTTTCTTTTTCTTCTATAAAATATCACGAATGGAGCTACTTTATTCACATTATCATCTAGCGTATTCGCTTATAAGTAATTTAAATATAGTTATAGCAGTGTGTGACCTAAACTCTCAGTTAAGTCACGCTTTTCTGTGACTTAAGTAGTGAAAGAAATGTAACTCGAGCTATAAAATAATATACGATACGTGTGACTCAAGTAGTCCAATAACTACTTAAGTCACACATATCGTAAGTTCTATTGATGTATTTGATTCAGGTAACTTAGTAAAGGAGACCTGGGTTTTGTGCCTCTGGCTTAGTTTTTCAGTGTCAATGCCCTAATTAGGCTTATTTTTGTATCTGGTCTTCCGTTAATCCCTTAATCCTAGTAGGTGCTGCTTGGATTGATATCCTATCCTTTACTCCTTCCATGTAAGAGGTGTGAAGGGAGTGACTAGATTATAGATTGTAGCACGTACAGTTCTGTGAATGCTCTGAGGGACCAAATTTTATACGTAATATAATATAGCGCTTTTTTTTCTGGTTGGGAAATCATCAAATGACTTTTCCCACTCTGGGTGAAGCAGGAGGGCGTGTTAGACTTTTACCGACTAAAACCCGCTCGTGTTCCCTTAGTTGCCTGTGTGCCAGAGGCCGCGGTATCTCTTTCGAACAACCCGGACCCCTGGCAGGCATCGGCCCTTGCGGGCCCCATATCTTTTTGAGGCGTGCGTGGAACACAACGCGCCGTCGACCCGGGTTTGGTCCTAACCGGACAGCGACCTACCCATTACTCGCCGTCCGCAAGCCCGCGCCTACGGTGGCCGGGAATCAGCCTGGGATTTCCGACGCCCAGGGCGTCTCCTGCGAAGGCCATGGCCGTGAGGGCGCATGTACTGCCTCTCCCTCACGTGCGCCGCCTCCCTCTTTGCGAGCATCACTGCTTCGCTGAAGGAAGCGACTGCTAGCCATGCACTCTCGCTCCGTCCCATGGCCTGGACCAGGGCCGGACGCGAGAGATCGCTGCCACCAATCGCGTCCATGAGGAAACGGCGGTGCCCCGCCCAGGCCGTGTCAGACCTCCACCGTATGCTCCACCGTGTCCTCAGGGCGATCTTCGCAATGGAAACACCCGGGCGTTTCCTCCCACCTTATGCGAAACAGGAACCTCCCGAAACAGCCGTGTCCGTTGAATATAATATAGCGCTTTGTTTACTACATTGCCGACTGACGTACAATATTGCCAATTTTTTCAGACCTGCAAACGTTTATATAAATGGGCACTTATTATGTAGTAAGACTCGTCAAGTACTCAAGTACTGAAGTTTTATGAGCTATTGTACGTTATGTGTTAGTCAAGAGCATGTTAAATAAAAAACTACCTAATCTATTCAATCGTTGCGTCTTTGGACGTACCTACGTACGACACAAGTCAAGCTGAGATAAGAAAATACATTCTTGTTTTCTTTTGTGGCGTAAATCTACCTTTTTTATGGTTCGGAAATACCAAAATGATGGGTATTTTCAGCACGTAAAACTCTTTTGTGAAGAAGTTTACAGTTACAATTATGGTGCGTTTCATAATTTGGTGGTTAATTTGGGTAAGCGTAAGTATTGCGGATTATGGGGAAGTGTGGTTAGTCTTCAATTTTCTGCATTTTATGATATCATGTTTTATTCTTATCCTTGGTTATGGAAGGTTCCTTTTAATATTAGAAAGAGAGTGTAATCTTTTCAGTATCGGAATACTCCAACTAAGTTTTGTATTTTGTTTCTTGGCTCGGTTTTTGTTCATATAAATTATAACATTAACAGTCGTTGTTAAGACAATCAACACTACAAATCATTCGTACTCACATCTAATTGCCAATGTTTTAGATAAAATTACCAGTACCTAGCTCGTGTGAGAACGAATTTCTGATAGACCAACGTATTCAATTGTTATTGAAAGTCTATTTATATTTTAATCTCTGCTTATCATCCTAGAGGTACCTGGATACTCCTCCTCTGGATATCCTCACACAGATATCACAAAGATAGCAATAGTTTAGTAATAAATTAATTAGAAAGAAAAACAGGTTGATTCGGTAAGTAACTATCTGAATCTTATTGATATGAAGGCCACATGGTGGAGGTCACCATCAACACCATCATCAGCAGCCTTATTCGGCCCATTGCTAAGTATTAGGCCTCCTTCCTTTTGTACCATGCTTCCCTGGTCTAGGTCTTCCATGGTGTGTAGAAAAAAAAAGTAATTTTAATTGTAGGCACGGTTGGCGCAGTGGTTACGCGATTGACTGCTACGCTGCGTGTCGCGGGTTCTATTCCCGTACAAAACAAATATTTGTATGATCTACAAGAAGTTGTTCCTGGTCTGGCTGTTTGTGTGTGTGAGTTTAAATGTTTGTAAACGCACCCACAATACAGCAGAAATTCCTAGTGTGGGGCAAGGTTTAAAAAAAAATGTATGAATTTAGTCTAGTTACCAGGTAGTAACCTACCTAATGCGGTAAAAGTGATTAAAAGGGGGAATACATTAGTAGATACAATTATCAGTAGCATATTAGGTAGGCACGCAATACGTACGTACGAATGATTTGTAGTGATATTGCTATGATAAGAAAATGTTTATCAAAATCTAATAAATTAAACTTCAGTTTCCTTAGAGAGTAATATTCCTATAATATTATCGTAAGAGGCAGCATAATAATATTATTATATCTGTTTAACAATAAAACATTTATCTACGTGTGCCTCATATACAAAAGAAAGACAGAATACATTGTTTGCGCTTTTCACCTGACGAGAAAGATTACTG
This sequence comes from Polymixis lichenea, assembly GCA_949091785.1. Classification (NCBI taxonomy): domain Eukaryota; kingdom Metazoa; phylum Arthropoda; class Insecta; order Lepidoptera; family Noctuidae; genus Polymixis; species Polymixis lichenea. The sequence goes on from OX420942.1 coordinate 8,413,768, forward strand.
TCTGGTCTTAGGATCGCAGACTAGACAAGTCTACTTAAACTTCGTTACTATAAATAATATGTATCTCTAAAATTAGTCATTACTTCATTATGTCATCACCTGGAGTGCTTAACATTTAAATCAGAATAGACGTTTTATCTTTTAATTTTTTCGGGGAGCTTTATCCGCAGTAGCCGCTCCTAAATCTGCAGGTCTATTCTGTAAAAATCTCAGCTTGAAGTTAGCTGTCACTTCACCGGATTGACATCTCAAGCCCGCTTCACCTAAGTTTTCACGGTGCGATTTTTATGGAATAGATCGGCTGAAGCATTTAGTTATATAAATTAGTTGAGGATATTTTGTAGATGCTCATGTGTTTCTCTTTTTGCTTCAGGTTACCACAGCTTGCCGTCTCTGCGAAGATATTGTGCCTCCTGATGGTGAGTTTAACTTCTTAGATTACTATTATTTTATAACGCAGTTAAAGTGTTAATTTCACTCTACACAAACACGGGTTTATAAATATTTTTTTTGCATTTCGCGATTTTGCAAACGCGATTAAAAAGCTGTAAACTATAGAATCTTGCCATTTTTAGTTCGAATATTAATAATTGTTCGTGTCCCTAAAACTACAATTTTTGGAGTATGCTATGTCATACGAATGTAACTTATAAAATCCTTGAATAATTTGACATTAACATAGTTTTAATAAAGATCGTTACGTCGAATGATAAAAAAAATAATTACGATGATATAAAATTGCGACTTTTAGAAACAAAAAATAGCAATGACATAAGTAAAATAATAACAAGCGCTAATCTGTAGCGTGACCTGTTCTCTTATCTTCCTACTTTATTGTTTTCAACAGGTTTTAAAATAATAAATTGTACTGCATTAATAGACATAGAATTAGTAACTCATTTAGCATAGAACATAAATTTTAAAACGAATTCTCAATTAATCTGCGATAAAATAAATTAAGTGTGATCATAAACTTTATTAATGTTGTGAGAGGTTTTAATTTAATAAAAATAAAGTCAGATGTTTTAAGGTTATCGGGTGTAGTCATAAACTTATAATTTGGAAGCGTGGCAGAGTGGCAGACTATTAAATTCGCTACTGTATAATTATAATCAATTTGATTAAAATGAGTGGGCTGCTCAAGCAGTAAAATATATTTTTTGGAAAGTGATGCTAATATGCCTCTCCTATATCTAATATTCTAGTAGGTATAATAATTCGGACCATATACAGAATTTATCACATTGTGAATGTTTAAAATCAAATACCCAAAAGGTTATTTCACTCAACAACTCAATTATCACAGTTGGTAAAATTCAAATCGAACGATTACTTGACACACATGAAACCATTAGTATGATTTCCAAATAAAATTTCTCACTCGATGATTGAAAATTAGCATGAGGTGTCGATTTGCCTAATTCGCTCCTATCTAGGTTAGGTATACTCATAACCCAAGTATGTAAGCTCTTAATAAAACCAATTTACGTAACACGTAAAAAGGTCAGTTATCCGGTATAAAAGGATTAGTAACTTCAATCGCAGCCATCATTTTATTCACATTAGGTAGGAGTAATGAGAAAATGTCTGCCGGTCAGCCGAGAAGTGCATACGACGCGATATAGTGCGATAAAAGTTCTGAGAAAAACTTCGTTACATAAAGATTCCATACAAAATGTGCAAGCATACAATTACTGTGTTAATTATTATTCTGTGAGATGCTCTCTTGATTGTATCATATTCTAATTTACACTTAAAGCCACACAAAAAAGAACCGAGGAAATACCACTCCATTACGGTAACACGTCATACTTCAGTATAAATACAATTATACAATTAATTCCAACATTGCATATTCATCTTGTCTATGTAACGATAACATAAAATGTAATTATGTAAATATTTCGACAAGTCAACAATTAAGATTAAGAACACCGAGGTTGAGTAAATAACTAAGCTTCGGTATTTCCAATTCGTAATCCGCGTTTGATTAGGTTCCATGTAACGTTTGGGCCTATCTAAGGCATTTGCAGCTTTAATAGAGCCTACCTGAATATATTTCCGATGATTGAAATCGATCTACATTATCATATCAGCCGTAAAATGTTAGAAACTGTGTATCATGTTTTGGCTAAAGGAGTTCCTCAGGGCGCTATAATAGGCCCTTTTCAAAAAGCGGTGTTCGCGACCTTCTCACTACAGAAAGAGTACGTTACGGTAAGTTTCCAATTGAATCCGAGTTAGTTTTTCACTTTCAATATCTTGAATATGATTTCGTTGTCATTCATAATTATGAAACGAGTAAGGCATTATATTGGTTACAAATACGTTCACAGTATGCATCTTTGGCTTATCGTTTAGTAATTTAAAGTATTGTTTTCTTTTAAATATTGGAACACCGTGACTGATTAGCGTTTACTTACAAACAAACTTACAATTTATTGTCTTGTAAATTATAAACATGTTTTGTAAACATGTTTTCAATTTGCAAATAGGTAGCTATTGTATACTACGGAATACTTTCGTTGTACTAAGTGGCTGCACAGATTGTGCAAGAAACCGCAGTATTTTAGTAGTTACCATTAATACCTAAAATTTCTGCTTTGTTTACAATTAAGCTTAGAACCTTGTACTACAACATCTACGGCAACTGGTATTTAAAATATAATTATTAGGGACTAGTAAAACGCCTTAGTTGATGAAATGTACAGGGTGTAAGGGGCACCGACGCACGGACTGTTACCTGTTAATGATCCTAGACATACACGAGGATCAAAATATTTGTTGGTTATTCAAAATAAAACAGCTGTTTCATACAAAAGGGCCTATAGTTACACGGTCAAAATAACGAAACAACTTTTTTTAAAATGACGGAACAAATTTTCCAAACTTCGTTTGTCGCGGATGATGTGCTGTATTAATTGATTCATGGTGACAGTATAAGCGTCGATGTCTTACCTACGCCGTGTTGAGGACTAGGAGCTGTTCGTTAAAAGCTTCAACTCTGATTCCAAACGTAAGATGTTTAAAATCCACACAACTGCTTCAATTTGACGCGTCTTTTTGAACGTCATTGCTTGGAACGACGAGCATTGTTTACTAAGTTCGATTTGCTAACTTGTCCTCTAACAGGTATATTAATGTTCTTGATTGTACACAAATATACTTCAGGGTTCCGCATTCGTTCGATACGGACGTCTAGACGTTGACGTGACGTGTCCCGCCGTCACTATCGGACGCACGAAGATAATAAATCAATCATTCACTCGTTTAATTAAATCAATCAATTATCTGTTCAATAACGTAATATTGATTTGCGATGTTGATTATTATCAGGGCTGTTACGCTTGTTGAGATAAAAAAAAAATTGAAATCGTTTTCGTGTTGGTAATTTTTGCTGTTATATAAAATCTAAGAATCTTTAAGTTGTAGAATTTTAACGACCCTCTAAAATAATGTCGTCAATAGCTTCAATGATTCTTAGAAACGGTAAAGCTAGTATTTTACCATTAACAAATTGTCTTCCTAATTCTTGTAAATAGCAGACTCTGTACGTGACTGCGGCTTAGTCGTCGTAATTATCACATGTCCCACAAATGTTATTATCGTCAGAATACGAAAGTGTTACTACAGAAATCATCACGTGGATTGTATGTCAGAAAATTTACTGGGAAACAATAAAACTGAGTTATATATACGAAAATGTTGCAAATACATTAGGCTGGACAAGTTACATGAAAGTTACTCGTACATGTGTCAGATTCGCTCAAACTCAAACTCAAAGCATTTATTTCAATTAAACCATTTACAGGCACTTTTGAATTGTCAAGAAGTCGATCAGTTACAAATTTGAAGCTAGTTGCCCATTCCAAAACGTAGATCTCTATGGAGAAGAACGCGCAAGAAACTATACGGACACTCTTTTAAAATCTAGTTGAATATTACAAAATCTTGGGAACATTATTCTTGTTGCTTCTATATGTGAGAACAACATAAAAAAAAACAATTCTAAATAAAAATAAGCCCTGGAAGTTAGGAGATGACCAGTCTCAACTGACAGCGCCCGTTAACGAACTTGACGCGTTGATTGATATGCACCATCCAGCTCAACCATTTTGTAGGGAACCGAATGATCCAACACACGCGCCACCATCAGTGAGACATTTAAGTGAGCATGACATACTCTCAACTGCCATACTTTTTCAAGTCAATGTACATCATAACAACACAATAAACGGTATACTTGCAATGGTTACACTCGTAGAAGCTCACACAGTTCTTATTGACCATGGTCAGGGCAGGCCTCTAAAGGTCAGTGTTAGTAATACTCCATGTGTGATAGTACTACTCGTTCGCTTGATAAAACCGTTAAGCTCTTGCAACACACAGGTAAAAGACTTATTAGAGACCCTACAATCAAGTATAAAGTACAGACTAATAAGGCTAAAACTCTATTAAATGTGGTAAAGGCTCCTTATTTTTCCGCGAACACATCATATTCAAAGTATGGGGCATCAGAGAGTTTAACGGCCACCTATAATTTGCCATGATTACATACGCAAACACTCCACGCTGTCCGATGAAGAAATTTGCTCTTATTGAATACCGCCTATTACTAGTTTTTCAATTACAAAGGCTGCTATAAAACATGGGTTATGTTATTATTTAATATTGGATCTTTTATAGGTTCAATTTCTTTTTCGAATAAAAACTCAGCATTATGCCTAGTTTCTTCAAAGGGTTGGGCAGACGTGTACGTATAGTAATACCCACATTTTGCCAGTTATTTTGAAGTCCCGTGTAATAAGGGGCGAGCCTATTGCCATCAATTAGGAACAAATCCAGACTCCGGGCTGCTACTGAAAAAATCCAGATAGTAAAACCCAATAACACTTTGCCCGAGTTGTGCTATTTATATGAGGATACATAATTGTTTTCATCATCCTTATTTAAACTGAATGTGGATTTCTTTTTGGAACTATTTTAATTTGGTTTTCGTTTTTGAGTTAATCAAGTTCATAATCTAAGGAATGCATAATTAAGCCAGTTTTAATGTCAGTTTTTTGTGTATAATTAGCATAAAATCATCACGGAAAGCGTGAATCCATCCTTCCGCATTTAATTTATGAAAAAATCTATTTAGTTTTGATCACTTCCTCCTACTTGGATCGAATAGATATAATATTTGACTGCATTTCAAGATTTCAATGCAAAACAAATGTTGCTCAATTTATTATATCGAAACGTTTACATATCGATTACATAGGTACGTCAACCGATACCGGTTAACAGATAAATTTTGAACTAAACAGCCCAATATCGGCTGTAATTCTTGCGTAGAGAAAATTACTTATTCTGTAATACGAATGTTATTTATACAGATGTATATTAATGATTGTTAATCAGTTCTATCAAGAAAAGAGAATGGACCGATGACTAATATTTGATACTTTTTCCCGGAATCAGTGACAAAAATCGATGGTCTATTATGTAAGAATGAAGAAAACTGAGAAAGATGATATTGTGCGTACGTTGCAACAGCCTGCTAAAGAATGAACTTTGAATAACGCACATACACACATTTTAGTCACACGCAACTTTTAGTGATATCAATGCACTTGGTATCAATAATCTTTTTGATTCTGATAACCCAGATACAGGACATGTGTCGCCGAAATGTCGAGTGTTCTCAAGTGGAGACCTTCACATGGCAGCAGACAGATTAGCAAACTAAAACAGATAGGGCTGTGAGATATTGAGTGCCTATCGATTTTGGATGTAATAATGGTCAATTTAATTGGGACATATTAAGGAAGGTGAAAAAAGGTGTTAGTGGAGTAGAGAGAAAAATTGTACAATTTTTTTATTTTTCATGAAATGAATCATATAATTATTATTTATGTAGGCTAATTAAAAAAATCTTTTTCATTTTTCGTAGCACGTCACAATACTGAGATATAGAGGTCTTTGTTTTTTATGTACCCGCAATCGTTTAAATACATATCGTTCTATTTTGTGAACAACTGTGTGATAAAAAAAGTCTTATTTTATTATATAAAAATGTCATATAGAGTGTAAACTACATCTAAATCGATTTTGTTATGTTATGTTTGTGGGAATAATTTTCAAGAAGAAGAATAATTTTCAGCAAGAAGCCTATTTAAATCATTTTAGATTTCCGGTGTCAAATCAAGATAAAAATTGAGTTCCTCATGTGATTGGCACTAATTGCAGATTGGTCCTCATAAAAAAGAGCAAAAATGACCCATTTTTAACTGTCTATTGTTCATTTAGATGTAGTTTTTTGTAAAAAGTCTTCTTAATAAATATTAAAAAAAAACTGACGTGCTAAAATTTTTTTAAATATTTTTTCCGAGATGTAGATACCCAAAGTGACGTAACCGTATATATTCCATTTCATGAACATAAAGTCATGTAAACTAGTGTTATTAATGAAAGTTTACCAATACACCCAGAAGCCTGGTGGCTTCTGGGTGTATTGGTAAACTTTATTCTATTCTTATAGTTTTTTGGTGCTCATAACGTTACTTTTCTAATAGAATATTTCATTTCAACGGTTGCTTAGGCCACTATCAGCTTATAATGTAATCATTATTATGAAATAGAAAGTTTTGTAAATTATTTTCTAATTAAGTGGGGATTTTTCCACATACGTGAGACTTCACGTTAAAGACTAATTCGTGCTATATATGCAGTTTGCTTTACAATTAGTGCTGGCCTAAATCGTGCTTTTAGTATGATTATCATACCATCATTCGAATAATCATTTTAGTTACCATCTTACTGGACTTTGAACTATAAAATCTATACCCCCTTCTTGTTGCACGTTTGAATTTATCGACAGTTTTTGTCATAAAATACAGGAACTCACGCAATTCAGAATTGCAAAGGGGCGAAATATGATATTTTATAGAAATCTCTAAAAATAATCGATAACAGTGATCGTTTAGAAAAACGATACTTAAAAGCATATGGGTTTGTAAGCATAAAGCTAGTTGTAAAGCACGAGCCAAAATACAAATCTATAAAAAAGAATGACAAGAATCAAAACGCCCACAAGAAATCAATATCGATGAACATCTGAATATTTTAAAACTTAAAAAAAAATTGCTTCGTTGGTCTAGTTGTCGCAAGCGCTACAGCTGAGGAAGAGGTCCTGGGTTCGATTCCCAGGTCGCAAATAGCATAAATCCGACAAAATGATAATTTAACCAAAATATGTGAGACGGGCTTATGCAAGAGGCTAATGAATCTTCGCAAATCATTTACACGATTTGTCGTTTAACACTTTTGTGATACTTTTTTGCTTATCAATCTCCCCTTTGGAAGTAGTTCTTAATTTAAATAGAGTTTATTACTGGCAACAGAATTACAATATCAGAAATATCCTCTTAATTTTAGTTTTTTTAATTCGCTTTTAATTGTTTTCAGAGTTCAACATAGCAATAGTTGGTTCTAATTTCTGCTTAAACTTTCAGCTAGGTTTCAACTGTTGTATGAAAAATCGCCTAGTAACTTTAAAACATTTTTGTAAAACACAAATTTCACATTTATTTTTATTTAAAAAAAAGTTAATAAAGTAACCTGCAACATTATCATAGTAAAAAAAATATTATCACGTTATCTTGTCGCGTGTGTGGCCGTTAATCCGTAAGTAATGATATGTTGATAAGGATTTGGAAACCAAACTGATCTTCATTGTGAGGTCTCACTTGCAGCTTACAATCATCCTAGTTGATGGAATCTTTGAAAGTGACGTTTAGGGAGATTTTTGGTATCTTTCCAGGAATTACACGACCGTGTCTGTTTTTATCTTCTACAACAGATTCTTCTTTTAAACCAATTAAGCGCTCTGAATCGGTCTTCTATTTTTGGCAATTGAGTACTTATTCAAATTCGGTTCCACCAGTAGGTAAGTATGTAGCTACCTGGAGAGCTCTTTAATTTGTCTCGTTCAAATTCTCGAAGGTGCAAGTGGTTTTGCATGTTATTCAGGAAAAGCATCACTTAACCCTTAAATATATAAATGCCCTAGACCGCGAATTCATGCGTTAGAAGCAGATGTTATACCAATCAGAAACTTCGTCTCATCGTATTTGTAAATAGCATCTATAAACGGTGATGCAAGTGTTAGTACCTCGTGCTCTTCAACCCCGCTTGGAGAAATGTGTGAAAATAAATCATTTAAAGCTATAAAGCATAGACTAGTGAAATCTATCCGGACAGTTTCACTTACTTTCTATTTCTACAATAGTGAGGTGACCTATACATGTGTCAGATATATAGCCCCTTAATCGAACGCTTCAAGCTAATCCACGATTAGCAATCTTCGACGGAGAAGTTAGGAAGTGATTACAATGTAAAGGATTTAGGTCAGGCATGTTAAAAGATTAGGTTTTGTCTACAAAGGTGTCTATTTCGTAATGATATTTGATAAATATATTTTTATGATAGGGATTTTATCAATGCCGACATTACATTTACAATAAGTCTCCAATATTTTGAGAGTCATTTTTACTTAAGGAATTTCCAAAGATCAAATAAAATAAAAAGGCAGTCAAATGCTTAGGTAAAATCTAACACGTTTTTTGTCCGTCTCAAAATGGCGTAAATCCCTCAATAAATTTTGATGAACCCGGATTTTATAGACAGACACAATAAAATGATAATACCAGTCATGTCCGATAAAATTTTCTTTTTAAACCCATCATCGTAGGTACTTATAATATGAGGTGTGACTGAGAAATTACGTTATCGATGACTGCAATGAAAATCACACCTTCTAGATATCATGAAGAATATATAAACAAATACGTATATATTTCTTAAAATACAGTTATTTCTGTTTACGATGTACACCTAATCTTTATTGAATTTTGTTCCTAATGTGGAAAGGGTTAATGTGTTTCAGTATTTGGGACACAGTGCTATAAATAATACGGTTTTATTAAAAAATCAACCTTATTTAACTTATCTGAGGGCTGCCACATAGCGTTCTGATCCAGAAGCTTCAAAGCTTTACCGGCTCAAACCGAAAACTTCTGAAAAGCAATCATAAGCTTACAAAACATGATAAGCAGCTGATTAAAAAACAATTTCCAAATTGGTAAAAGGTACTGAAGTACCTTTTCGAAGTACGGAAGATTACATGCTACTGAACACCGGTATCTGTGCCGTATACCGTGAAAATTTCCGATAGACTTAGTACCGGATAGTTTTGGTTGGTTAACATGTAATCAAGCGTCCATAATGCGTTTACTCGGGTCGGCCAAGATAAGCCCAATGACAAAGCGATCAGTGACCTCCAAATACATGATAATTGCATATATGGATGGTATCGACCTTCCTCTCAATTCATGTACCGTAAACATGATTGGGTGAATGCTAATGTTAACAGAGTATTTGCATAGACACAGTTAGTTTCAAAATGAAAGTTGAATGAGTCGATGATAATGTTTTGGGGAAGAACCGACGAAATAGGAAATTCAAATTCATATAGCCTTGAATTACGTAGAAATAGTAAATATCCTAAAGCAAAAACTCCTAAAACCAAGAGAGGAACAAATCGTCGAAATAAATTAGTTCTCATATTTACATCGTGGTGTGTAGCGCATAAATTACGTGGCTACAACATAAAGATATGATATCTCGATTAACTATCTTAATAGAATCAAGTGGACAAAGTTTAATATCACATGATGCTACAACTAATTGAGATAAACATACATTTATTTATTTACTGTAAATATGATTAGGTTTATTGCTGTTCGTGTGACTAGCTTTATAAGATCATACTTTACCGCTTTATTAAACACCAATGAAACATAATGTTCCTTACTTCTCAAAAGTATATGAAAATCTCCGTAATTTCCATTAACATAATTAACTCTCACATGGTATTTGGAAACGGAATCATTATTTTTAAGTATGACTCGTTTTGACGTGATATGATTATGTGTCAAGATTTTAAAAACCAAAAGTATTTTTTGTTAATTAAAGTTTCGTAATGCAAGCTCTCGAGTAGTACACGTTTCTACAAAACTAACAACCTTATCTATCTCATTTGCATTTACATGTATTGGTTTTACTAAATTGCTATGGCTACGACAACAATCCGTATAACTTAAACATTCAACACTAAAAAGTAAATGCGGTATTGTTTACAAAAAGTTCACGTGAAATGCAATATGGCTGAATAGTGACCGCGTCGCGGTAGCCTATGCTTTCCCACCTGAATATGACACCGCGCGTACAGTTATAAAAGGACCTAAATCGTCTGTAGATAAATATGAAAAATCAACTTTGATGGATATCTAAATAGGATTTATTATTGCCTAAACGTCGCAATCGGAACCCTCAGTCTGAGGGATTAGCTGAGCACGGCTGACCCATTAAAACGATCGATTGTTTCCTTATTGTGGTGCCTGCGACGCGTGGTGCTAGTAATAATTACAAAATTCAATATGACTATAATACATATGTGGTAGTATTTTCTCTGAGCGCACGTAACACCGTTTGAAATATGCAAGCACTGAGATTATCACTGCATGGGCGTGTTTGTGTAGCTGTTGCATTATAATTTGATTAGTAATATTAGATATCACACGTAGTAATTTAATCAGCTGTGAGTTTTCAATGTAAATCTAGATCTGGCTGTGAAAATTAGAGGGAATTTTCGACGTGTTTGAGGGCTAACGAGTAAAATATTCAACATCTCAACTCGTGAAGTTCGCAAGGTCATAGGAGATAGGGTTTGATCAATATCTGCGTAATGAGGTGTCGGTCGACACTGGCGCCATTAAAATCCCGGTGAAAGCACTAACAGAATAAGGAAACTAATTTAAACGACTTGACACTTAGCTGTTAGAGTGAGGTGGAATGGACCACACGCAGCAGAAGAGTGTTGGGAAATTTCTCTATAGCATCAATACTAACTTTTACAATACGCACTTTCCTTTGACTAGGTGTATTATCTTAATCAAATGCCAAAGAAACCGTAGTCCGCTTTATAACATCTGTTTTATCATATCGAATTTTCATTTTTGAATTACTTTTTATCTACGTAGTGGTAACACGTGTTACGTCACTTCTATGACACAGTCTTCAATCATTAAATGTCGTGAGTAATCCTTGCGTAAATCAGTGTTTTACGGCACAGTGTTATCGCGCCGTCAATTTAGCATGACCATCAGTCTGTTTGAACGCCGATAGCGGCGAAAATATCCAGTTCTGTGTTTCATTACGAGAATACACACAAAATGGCTCAATAAGTTCATGAATTTAATGACCGTATGTAGTCTTGCTAAATGTTTATTAAGAGATGTTGTCGTGCTTGGTAATTTTCATAATTATCACCCTTATAAACCTGATTCACGATAAGCTAGACATATTAGAATATTCTGAATCGTTTTTTAATTTATTCCTGCGCTCCATCAAGTTAAAATCTTATCTTGTGCTGTGCGTTCTTCTAATTGTGCAATCAATTTGTTGATCCGAGATTTTCACTATTATTTATAATTCTGATTACATTGGTGGTTTTGTTTGTATCCAGGTGGTGATCTGCGGTGCGGTACCATCGATGGTCCGGTCGGTTCGCCTCTACAGCCAGTGCTCCCATATGTACGTCAACGTGTTTCCAAACGGTACCGTCATGGCTCGCTCCGATGGAAACGACCAGCGTAAGTACCTTCTGTATTTACAATTTTACATCCTAGTTAATATGTGACTTTTACTGCATACTTTGCTAAGGACATCAAATCCTCATTGTGAGAATACTAATAAAGTTGAATGCAGTAAAATTACCATCATAACTGTGATTATAAAACTAAACAACGTAGGTGGACATAACATTTAGTTGCTACACAAAGTACACAGTGCAATAAAAAACCTTAAATGGTAAAAAATACGATATATTACATACAAAACACGTTACGTTATTATAAGTATAATATAGAAATGAAGCAGTATACAGATAAAACTCAGCAAAACAAGGAAATATACAGCAATATCAGGTTGTAAAACTATATCGATCCTGACACTGCAAAGTAAACATGAGATATGATTCACGATGTCCGATTACAAATTATCAATTACCCCAATTGAATTACGAACGCGAGGACAACACAGACATAAGTTGTTGAATAAGTAATGCTATAATTGACAACAATCAACCGTTTAGTTCGGAAGCGGTTGTTATGAGGCAGAAGTATGCAAACCGAGGGCCGTATATCTTTTTTCTTGGGATACAGAAATTTGTTGGCATTAACATGGAAAACCTGGATGAGGCTAGAACAGGAGCCTGGGGTTTGGCATAAGAAAGAGAGGCCGATACCGAGCAGTGGGTGAAGTTGGGCTGTGGATTATGAAGATGATGATGATGAACTTGAAAAAAAAAGGCTGTCTACGGCTTTTGCCATTGTTTTCAGGCTACATGTCCGCCTCAGTGCCGCTAAATCTATTACATTATTGTAAAGGTTGAATACCGCTACTGTAGGTGCCAGGTGTGTCCTTTCGCTTACATTTATTCAGTCGCCACCTGAAAACAAAACCAAAATGGTACAACAGTTTACATATTTACAGCTGGTTATTCTCGCGGTAATAGTTAAAGAGTCAGACGGGGAATTTCATGAATAATGGACTGTGGACATAATAAACTAATTGCCTTGTCTGATGTTACGTGTGTTAATCTGTTTACTGATACTTCATGACTTATTAAGAGGATTGACGTAAGGGGTTTTTTGTGATGACCATTGCCATGTTAGTTATCTGATTTCTCAGATGACTTATATATAGAATTTTGAATTTAGAATTTTGCCAGCGGCTTCACCCGTGTGGAGGCCAAAAAAATGTACTGCAGGGCTAAAAAGCATTAGTACCTATTAATATAGGTTATAAACTATATTTGTGCTTGGGCACGCCACAATTGCGGCGGTAAGTCCCTTCTTTGAGGAGTAGATTGATAGGCGGCGGCGATCTCTCGCGTCCGGCCGTGGTGCAGGCCATGGTACGGAGCGAGAGTGCATGGCTAGCAGTCGCTTCCTTCAGCGAAGCAGTGATGCTCGCAAAGAGGGAGGCGGCGCACGTGAGGGAGAGGTAGTATATGCGCCCACCGTAGGCACCGGGTTACGGACGGCAAGTAATGCGTAGCTCGCTGTCCGGTAAGGACCAAGCCCGGGTCGACGACGGTGCGTTGTGTTCCACGCTCGCCTCAAAGAGATGTCAGCATCAACTGGTAGGGTCGACAAAGACCGATGCCTGCCAGGGGTGCGGGTTGTTTGAAAGAGATACCGTGGCCCCTGGCACACAGGTAACTGAAGGAACACGGGTGGGTTTTAGTCAGTTAAAGTCTGACACGCCTTCCTATTCCACCCGGAGTGGGAAAAGTTATTTGGTGATATCCCACCCTCAAAAAAAAGGTAAAAGCTCCAGGGTAGCTCGTGAAACTCAAGTTTTCTTATATTTCTTGCAAAACTATATTTGTGCTAAATTTCATGCGCTAGCCCAGTTTTGGGTGATTAGCTACAAACATCTAAGCATATAAAACTTCACATTTTAATAATATAATTTAAAGTAGGAAGTAAGATTAATACATAAAATGTATTCATACTATATGTTGCTATTTCATGGGCGATATTTAATTCTATTGCCATATCTAACAGAAATTGTTGATATAATTTAGGATAAATATCATCCCTTTTGGAAGACCTTCACGCACATTTTTACCATCAGTAGAGTAGTCAATATAATTTGATAATTACAACTTTACTCACACATGAGACCTAAATGTAACACTAGGAACCTTTCTTAAACCAGTAAAGAAAGTTACACAAGAAGTGGAACTCAAAGATGTACTGTGAAGGCTGCATTCGCTAACACAGTAAAAGCACGCGGTGTAATAGTGTGTAGGGGCTAGACGTGAGAAACTATAGGAATATGTCAATACTTGACGGGTCAACGGCCAGTCACCGCAACAGGTACAGACCACTGTGCGATATAGTAACGGGTACAGCATTGCTACGAAGTTATGACTGTGAAATGTGACTGTTCTTAGCGCATATATATACCTGGTTTATTGGTGAAAAGGACTTAGTACAAGGGTTTCTTGGATTTCAATTGCTTTCTACTTGATAAAGCGTGCAGTTTTGGTATTTGCATTGCTCTGTTTGTAAACATGGTGTATCAGTGCTGAGGTAACTAGCAATAGTTGTAGAGTCATGTCTGTTGTGTTCATGTATGTTTTAAGCGTTTTGAACAATTGTGTCTGGTTTATATAAGGGTTCGCTATTATTTTCAGTAGATATTTTAGATGCCTGTGGGACTAAAAATAACTTTGAAGGTTCTTTGGATTTTTGTTTTATATTCTATTAATCCCAAATTGTGAGACAGCAAAATTTATACACATGCTAAATGTCTTAACAGTCACCGATTTGTACAGTCATGAGTTTGTATTAGATGTTCAAGTGCATAATGAATGAATTCTGTTATATATTTTTAGTGCAATAATTTATAACAAAAAGCCGCACGACGATGTTTTTTCCATAAAACAAGCAATAATTTAAGTCTTAACAACTTTTGTTGGTTATTTTCTATCATTATTCCCCCCAGTTCCAACAAAAACATTTGCAAAAACTGTCCTAACGACATAGGCGATAAATCGACGACTTTTTCTATTTACACAAGACTTGGCTTTTACACTGAGCTTGGCAAGTGAAGGGCTTTCATTTTTTCTATTATTTGACGAAAGTAGTGTTCGCGAATATGTAATACGATTCTTGCTTGCGAATTACTTAATGTTTGTGTTAGGACGACGCAACTGTCAACGTCAGCGCTTGTGCAAATTTGCTTTCACCTTTCGTTATTTTTGGACTTTGCTTATTACACGTATTATGAAGTGTTTTGTGTAATAGCTAACTTCTTTCTTTAATCTCTCAAATATTCATCATCGTCATCTGCTTAGACTATTCCCAACTATCTTGGGGTCGACTTCCAGTCTAACCCGTTGCAGCTGAATACCAGTATTTTACATGGAGTGACTGCCTATCTTACCTCCACAATCCAGTTACTAGGTAACACGATACACCTTGGTAATACTGGTTGTCAGACCTTCGGGCTACTGACGACCCGTAACGGCTGTCAAAGACCCACGAATGACAGCCGGGACCCACGACTTGAAGTGCTTTCCGAGGTTAATCTCTCAAGTACTAAGGCAAGAGTTAATGTTGAAGTTTTTACTGGCGTTCTTGAGCTAAAATTATTTCAGAATCTTACACTTCGTTTTGAAATATCTGATTGTATTTCGTGCAAATTGCATTTTAAATATTCATTATTTTATTTTACCTAGCGTTGTCTGGATAAGTGCCAAGTTCTGCTTTCCAATTAAGTCTTCTCTTTTTGCTGTTGCTCCTACTATCTTGGACGTAGAGGCACTAAAATATTCAGTGAATGGATGGAATTTATTTTATGATTTTGATCTTTATTTTACCTAGTGAGTACTTATGTGCCCGTATCGCTGGCATATTATAATTGGTACGTGCAAAAGGATCTTTGTCCGAAATCACAGAAAGGAATTTGATGATTACGAAGCATGCAGGTGTATTGTTCTGGTGTCTTTTATCTACCTAATTGAAATCTTCTATAATACCGTTGAACTTTCAGCTTTATGTTAGGTAAAACAAAGAAATTGCTCTCTACAGTGATTTTAAGTAGCTGTGTTTATGCACAGCGCACAATCTTACTATTGTGAAGTTCACATTACATCGTACGACGGTCGTACAACTAGTGACCCAATAATGTCTGCGACAGTTTCGTATCAGCATTTTGACACGTAATTTAATTATGAAGATGTTTGCTTTATAATTGCGTCACCCACGCACAGTTCATTACAAACTAAATTGATCATAAATTCTAATATCAAAATTACCACTTACAAAAATACCGACGTTCAATAATGTTATACATTACGTACATTTTTTACATAACATCAATAAATAATACAGAGCGGAAAGCCATTAATTTAATATGAACAATAATCGCGTGAGAATAAACATTTATTTGTTGCCAGAGTAAAAAAATTAATCACTTGACCCGTGTTAGCATACGTGTTAGTTGTGAAGCAATAAAAGAAACTACACAGCCAATATTAAATTTAACGATTTAATATTGCATCGCCAGTTTAGGAAGATCTTTAGATTATGATTGTTTATATGAAATTACTAATGGAATGTGGTTCAACTGAAGTTGGTCAGTTGTACTCCCCGGACACATTGCACCGCCTACCACCGAATACTACGTGAAATATGTGACGCTTTTTAATTAAAATTAGATTCGAAGGCACTGATAACGAAATTTAATTATTCCCATCGTGTTAGAAACAGCGACTGGTTGGAACTAACGGCACCAGTGCGGACGCCTTGGGCTTTAAAAAGATATTTTTGAAAATGGAACTTGGTTAAATATTTATGACGCTTTGTGTCACCAATAAACCGGTTTTATAAAACAAATGGGATTAATTTTAATAATCGATTAGTAATTCAAATGTAGACCACTAGAACATGAATCACATTCTTGTAAGAAACCAGTTATTATTTTTATTTATTTTACTTTCACTAGGGATAATAAATGATCTAATAAATAAAATGTTACTCTAACATGTCAAAAGCAATTTACTGCAATTACAACACAAATTACATTGAAAAGATGAATGACTAGTCATTCTTGCTTTGAAAAAAAATATCTAAGCGTAAGCGTGTAGTCTTTATTATCTTATTCAGACCTTTCTGGTTAAAAACATCTATAACGGAAACCATAAGCTCTTAAACTTTGATAACTCACACGGTGGTTTATTTTTTGTGGCAATTCATCGAAAGATTGTTTGGCGGAACGAAAATTATATGAAATCAATCGACGTAGGCGGCACGGCGCCTACCTAAATTAAGTTGTTACGTTTAAAACATAATAATAAAGGCTCGTAAGTTCCCCTGTTTCGCAAAAAATATACCACACGCGCGATGCTCAGCTTCAATAATGTGGTATAATTTAATAGGGAATTAATTATGTAATTTGCGCGGGCTTCAAAAATCACAGACGTTCTAAATTCGGATGGATTTTTTCTTCTTATTCTTTTTTTTACACAAAAAAGTTTCCAACATTTTTGTTGTTTCTCTTACTGATACTGATAGATGACAGACTTATTGATAGATTTTTTTGTTTTATTCTGGGAATATTGTTAGAGGAACCAATAATGTTCCTTTTTTAAATGTAGTGATTATAAAAGGTTTGTTTGCAAAGTTAGCCACAAGAATCTTGGTGATAACTTTAGATGTTTTTGTGAATAAGTAGGTAAGCGGCGTGACTTGCACACTCGTTTGTATTACTTTTTTCTTAGAAGGTAGACAAACGTATGTCAGTAGTGCTCTTAATCGCTATTGTGTTCCTTTTTATAATTGGATATACAAAAATAATAATTGTTTAGTGTTTTTAATGATTTTTTTTTAGTTAAGTACTATATCTTTTTAGTGAATTTATATTAATTAAAAAAATATTTCCTGACATAATTTTGATTGAAACGTTTGGGTATTATTTTATTGTGTAGATATGTGTGATTTCTTAACAATCTTATTTGTCATTTCATTTTAAACAGTTAATGCAATGGACTTTGTCTAAAAAAATTACTTAAGTATAAAAGTTTCGGTGGCCTTTACCTACTAGGTATTTATCGGACTGTGGCATAATATTTATTAATAAAATATACAAGTAAATAATTGAACACTGAAATTCATTTCAGTATCGCTACTAGAAAACAATATAGTGGCCTTTTAAAGCCACTGGAGTCTGTTCACATTACGCCTTCCACTAATAATAATATTTCTTAATAAAAAAACAATATTCATCACAATCAACTGTGTGCCAAAGTTATCAACATTTTTACTACGGATTTCAATTAATAATGGCTGATAGGAATTTCAGGCACATTAATTTATCAAAATAGCAGACAGATACAGTTTATCTGTTGCTTTAATGCTGTTATTATAACATGTGTTCAACAATTACTCGTTGGGTGGTCTTGCGTGTATTTCCAGTGTTGATGTCGCGAAAAAAAAACCGCTGTTTTGCAAACATTCGTACTTTGTTGGATATGTTATTGTTATTGCGAGGGGAATGCGTAGTGAGTGCTTTTTTTCGGCCGCCACTTTAAATTGGCACTCGTTGAAAATGCGAACAAATCAATCCTTATTTACTGTTACTGTTAGCTCGCGTCATCCCATTGCTGGGCAAAGGCCGTTCCCCATGATTTCCAGCTCTTTCGATCGAGGGCTAAAGTAAACATCCGGTTGTTTGTTTTATCCAGCTCGTCCCGCCGAGTTATACGAAAGTTATACGAAATCTGCCACGACGCCTTCTTCTCCAATCCTAATTTAAAATTAATTTCTTCAACGGTTTTTTTTAAATAAAATTTTACACGAAATTGCCTATTGAATATTATACATAAGCGAGTAATATTGACAAAACGGTTTACAAGGTCAATTAAGTGACCCAATTATATTCGTAAGGGGAGATAAGAAATATAAGAATGTTGTTATTAGGACACTACTATTAAGGCTCGTGCAGACTAGCGTGACGCGACGGTCGCGTCGCGGCACTCGTAGAACAATTTCTATGAAAACTTAATCGAAATTGTTCTACATGTGTCGCGTCGCGCTGTTGCGTCGCGGCTGTTTGAAGAAGCCCTTACGTTTTCCCTAATGACAATGACATGCCAATTGCAATGTTATGGTGCCTGTCGAGCCGAACCTCTACGAAATAAAAGAAAAAATCTAAAAAGAATAGCTACAATGAATCACTTTTGGATTGTACTTCAAGGATAAATTACGCATGAAAAGGGAAATGAAAAAGGAAATTGTCGCTTTACAATCAGAAAAACTGTCAAAACATCGAAACAAACGATTTTATCGTAACGTAAGAGTGTCGGCTGAATTTGGCATTTATCTACATATGCGGTTGACCTGATTCCGATTGCTGCGACAATCCATACCCATCCATATCACAAGATAACATAATACAGTTCCAATCAGTCTTATTGTTTAAGTAGTAGAGATTATTTTTGCTTGCCTGCGTTAGTTTGCAAAGGTTGTCAATGCAGTATTGACATAGTTTTCGTCATGGATTTTACCCACTCCCGTTAGGTCTAGATTTGTTAGACACATTAGTCATTATCATTACGAGGTCAACTTCTGGGTATAGATACGTTTTTGTTTTTAAAGTATGCAACATCCATACCTGAAGTATTCTAACCTATAAGTATCCGACGGCGCGTTGTGTTCCGCGCGCGGCTCAAAGAGATGTCAGCACCAACTGATGGGGCCCGCAAAGGCCGATGCCTGCCAGGGGTGCGGGTTGTTCGAAAGAGATACCGCGGCCCCTGGCACACAGGCAACTGAGGGAATACGGTTGGGTTTTAGTCAGTAAAAGTCTGACACGCCCTCCTGCTCCACGCAGAGCGGGAGAAGTTATTTGATGATTTCCCAACCAAAAATGAACCTATAAGTATTTGTAGTAAAAGGTAGGTAAGATCGTCTATGATCGTTAAAAATACCATTATTATCATTTCATAATAATTCAAACTGGTCATGAACTGAATGACGAGATCCGATTTTAGACGCACCAGGTTCAAGGTCGTTGAACACGACAAATTAAATTAATAATTGCTAAACGGGCCATGTCTATTTGTCTGTCTGTTGAAGAGCAGTGCCCACTGCCCAATGGTAACGCCGGGACTACGAGTTGTAGGTTCGAACACAGACAGGTGCTTTACTTTTTGTAAATCATTTCATTGCTACTGCTCTCAAAACGGTGAAGGAAAAGCATGCAAGCAAATTCGAAGACATGTGATATCTACCAATCCGCACTGGGCCCGCGTGGTGGATACAGCCCACTCCCGCTCGTCGAGAGGAGGTCTAAATCCCAGCAGCGGGGATATAATAAGCTGGTAATACACCATGTCCGTGTCCTGGTTCCGTGTCGGACGTTGAAGAATAGCACCATCCCATTTCTTTCCGTCGGTGTCGTAGAAGGCGACTAAGGGACTTTACCAGAGAATGGGCAGTAGCGTTCTTTATGCATTTTACCACTATACTGCGATCGTCAACTCGCCTGCCAAGCGTGGCGATTGTGGCAAATCTCGCCCTTTTGGGAGGCTTATGTCCAACAGTGAACGTCTTTCGGCTGATATGATGATGATGATCGATATACCATGTCTGCTTGCATTTTTAGATTATAAAGAAGCAACACTTAAGAGGTTTGTCTTATCACCGAAAATGTACAGAAACAAACACAATAATCACCTAAATACCTGACAATAATAGTATTATTCATATACATAATGACCTTATCGCTATTTTGCGAATATTAGAGATCAGACTAGGGGGCGTCTAGTGTGTCATGTGCCAGATTCCACGTAAACACTGATAACTTAGGGGTGTCCCACTGAATATTAAAATAAGAAAATATTCCACCTGCGAATTTCGAAAGAAAAGATAATATTTTAGTTGGGACACGCACAGGGAATACAAACACTAGAATAAAAAGTTAAATCTAACAAAATTATAAAACAATAAATAAAAAAGCAGACCTGTGCGAGGCCAAAAAGGCTCCTATCCCGGCATGATGATTCGATATTTGAAAAAAAAAAATGTACAAATACCGCAGCGCATTTACAACAGAAAGCAATTTTCGTCGTTTAAAACGTCTAAAATGTCACTGCATTGGAAACTGGAATATCGCAGTAGAAGCCCGGAGCCCGGTTGATGGCTGTA
Source organism: Polymixis lichenea (assembly GCA_949091785.1). Lineage (NCBI taxonomy): Eukaryota > Metazoa > Arthropoda > Insecta > Lepidoptera > Noctuidae > Polymixis > Polymixis lichenea. The sequence goes on from OX420942.1 coordinate 8,434,599, forward strand.
GGCTCGCCCCTTTTACATGAGACTTAAACATACCCGGCAAAATATGTCTAAAATCTAGTAGCAATTCATCTCAGCGACAATCAATGTCACAATCTTGTCAAAAATTTTGGGTTTTAATAAAAGGTATTTTTGACAGATTGAGACATGTCACAATGCGATCTTAAAAATAAGGGAACTATCCCGTTGATGTTGTGTCCTTGTCTTTATAGTTACTTTGTGGTACTTTTAGTGGTAAAAGAAAAACTGTGGTTACTTTGCTACGAAAGCGTAGCGCTGTAACTCGAGATTCGTAGCAAAGCAAGAGCACTAAAGTTACGCTGCTTTCGGAAACATAAGTGTCCTTACAACTAGACAAAATCAAACTGGTTGCTAATTGAATTATGTAATTAATTATATCTATGACATTGATTACACTCAGTGATTACTTTAACTCACACACTGACTGATTACATACTTGTAAATATTCTAGGAAAATTGTATATTTACTTTTACAATGTTTGTAAAATGTGTGGGCACCATGTATCTATCATAAAGTTAATTTATCTGTAATTGCTTCAATTTCATTCTTTTCACCAATTTTGGTACAGTAATTTTGTTCTGGATGCATCGTTTTCACACATAATTATACAATGAATGTATGTTAAATATTGTAGTTAAATCATTTTTAAAAGAGTAACGGTGGAGTTTCTTGCCCATTCTTCTCCATACGAAACTACATTTTGGAAGGGGCGACTAGAATCAATTCTATTTTAATGTAAATGTTGACGTTCAAAAGTGCCTTTTAAGTGCCTATTTGAAATAAATGCTTTGACTTTGACTTTGACTAACGTTACTTTTTAATAATCCATACTAATCTTATTCTACATTTTGACGTATTATAAATGTGAAACTTTGCATGTTTGGATGTTTGTTACTCAGTCACGCAAATATGGAAGAACGAATTTCGATGAAATTTGGCACACAATTTATAACCCGAATTAATACATTGGATAGGTAGTACGTTTGCGTGGGATAATTTTCGCACTCCACACGGGCGAAACCACTGGCCAAAGCTTAGTATTCATATAAATGCGTCAATACCTACCTTGATCTGTGTTTTTGTCTGTTACAATTTCAGACATTAACGTCTGAAAACATTTCGGTGAAATTTAACACAGAGATACTAATACCAAGACCTGGGTTAGGACAAACAATATTTTTTAACTCAGTAGTAGTTTACGCTACCGTGGGACAAATTCCACGCAGACAAAGCTGCGGGCAAAAGCTAGTATTTAATAAATGACAAGCAAGACAGTATTAAAACCAGAATAATCTGACATCTGAAAAAGACAACACTAGTCTCTTTTTCTTCAGATTATAGCATAGATGCCATACATAATATAGCATAATTATATTCCTGTCCTTTGTTATCTGGTACGAATTATAGGTGATTTTTTCGACAGTAATTATGTAAATATCGCAAAAATCACTTCATACCCACCATACTCCTGGCCGTACCCCTGGTGGTACGGTGGGTATTTTAAAGTTAAACGATACCACCAGGTAATAGTGTTGTATCACTAGATAAAATCACTTTTGAGAACAACAATTTAATTTAGTAATTAGGTTGTTACGTGCACAATTTTTCTAATACGTGACCAATTGAAATTTCTTTATTCACAATTTGTAACTGTACGTCAGTAATGAAGTCATCATTAATGATTTGATCCTTTCTTCTTTTTTTTTTGGAATCATCTCCAATGTATGAAAATGCTCCAATACTTTAAGTAATCCCATCAATATCACAGTATTCTTGTTGACACTTTTATTAATTTTGGAGTGAAATATCTCTAAAATGTTGGTGGTTCTATGGCGTTCACCAAAAATACTTATTAAAAATACCTGAACTGCCTAACCATATTGTAAAGGTATCAGGCATATCTCGTATTAGTGTCAATGCCATATAATGTTTGTGGTCACATAATCTAGTCAGACTACACGGTAACTTGATATTAGTGCCTATCTAAGCTAATGTGTATTGCTGCTCTTAAGATGCGATTAGATAGAATCAGTTGCGCACACCGTGTGTATTTTTGGAACAATTATAATTTTTAGCCAAAAATAAGTATTCAACATCACATCACGCGTTGTCGAAAGTTTGGGCAGAGGTGTACGAGTACCTATAATACACCTTTTGCCAGTTATTTTTAAGTTCCATTTAATAGGGGCGAGCTTATGCCACAAACCGGGCACAACTGAGAAATTCTGCATAGAAAAACCCAATAATACTTTGCCCGACCTGCAGACTTAGCATTACTACGAAGAATAGACAGTGCTTTTTCAATACAAAGTGACATTTTGTTTCTCGAAAAACATCGCACCGTATATGTATATCCTTCTACAATCTGTCATTTTGTCTTTCGTTTCTAACGATCTTTGTCTAGGTCCTTTTATATGTGGACTATTTCAGAAGAATATTTCTTCCCAAACTGTCAAAATCACACTGACAACAAACTTTCTACTCGACGGCCACAAAGTATATACTATAATCTACAAAATCATGATTCGTTGAGAACGCATAACTGTGATAATTAATAGAAAAACATAGCTATCTTCTCCTATTGTACATCATTTAGTTAATAGTCATGACTGTTCTTCCGTGGACAAATCGGTGCTCGTGCTAAGCCTTCTGGGAATCGAACCTAGAAGCTCACATTAAGCAATAGCACAGACCAACGAAGCCGTGCTAAGCATTTAAGCAGGTTTAAAAAAAACAGTTAGTTTTATTATTAATTCCATCCATTAATTTACAATAGCCATTGAACTTTTTGGGAGAGGACCCAAACAAATTGAATATAAAATTTATTTTCATGTTATAATCCCAAACAGAGTTAGAAGGGCTTGTGTCTTAGTAATAACAGTCACACGGGTCGATCGATCAGGTTAAGCTACACTTGCCGCGGTTGGTCCGTAGATGGGTGACCATCTTTATATACCAAGACCCCTCTATGCCTCGGAAAGCACGTTACCCCGTTGGTCCTGGCTGTCATTCCTGAATTTTGGACAGTCGTTACGGGTCGTCAGAAACCCGAAAGTATGACAAGGGCTATCGGTATTATTGAGGTATTATTCACCTAGTAACTGGGTTGTGGAGGTCAGATAGTCGCTCCTAGCAAAATACTGGTTTAATTGCATCCGGTTAGACAGGAAGCCAACCCCAACATAGTTGGGAAAAGGCTAGGTGGATTAATTGAATCCCAAACAGTACCTAATACAAACTGTAATTCAAGGAATAAAGCAATTAAATGTATCTACCTAATAATCGACAATTTATGTCACAGTTTTTTTATCGGTTTCAGTTATAAAAACAAGTGACTTCAAAGTTTCTGTAGGTACCTACTATTCTTTGTGACATCTCCAGTGACTTCAGCTTTTATTGTACCTCAGATATAATCAGTGGTTTTAAAAAGATCATTAGGAAAACTAAAATTAACTTCGTTCTCAGAATCCAGACCATTAATTCCATAATCATTAAACAAAATGTCTTCTTGACACTTTTTGTCACTTGCAAGTTCACGGAAAACCAGTAGCATCTGACATTTGAAGTATTGATATTTGACGCACCATGATATTTGTAATATTCACTGAATTATTAAACGTTTGTTACAAAATCGTCGCCGTCGATGTGAAACCACCTTAAAATGTCAGGAATCTTGCAAAGTAGGTAAACTGATGTGACTTGTGACGTCGTCGAACACGAGGAAGATTGACAAGAAAAAGACATGTGAAGGTTTCATAGCTCAGAATCCATACGATATCAATAAATATAAATAAATAGTATAAAACAAAGTCACATTTCGTATCTGTATGTGTGACCGCTTACATAATAATTACAATCAGCTTATAATATTCCCACTGCTGGAACATAGGCCTCCACTCTGTCAGATGGAATGGGCCATATTAATCTACCACGCCGGCCCAGTGAAGGTTGGTGATGTGACCGCTTAGTTCTTCTAAACGATGGATTTTGATGCGATTTTCACCATCTGTGTGTAGGTGGACAAGACGAAGACCTGTAAAAGGAGCTCAAAGACTGAAGAAGAAAAAAAAGAGGAGGGCGTTTTTGAGGTCTTTTTGGATGTGAAAGGTGGAAGACAGGGTGTTTTGGCGCAGCATGGGACATGCCTATGTTCAGCAGTGGACTACGATAGGCGGAGTTAATTGGTGTAGTTGTATTTTTAAGTCCGATACATCAATATTTAACTTGGAAATGGCAAAGAAATTTCTAATTTTGTCATATAGCCAGATCAGACAGTAGATTGTCCCCGTGCGAAGCAGGGGTGGATCGGTAGTAAGACATAATATATGATTATTGTACAGAACAGTTCGCCGAATTCATTATTTATTCACATGATGTATAGGAATTTACAGTAATTATATTAAACAACTCATTAGTGTACATTTTACAGTTGGTATTGATACGTTTCGTAATTAAAACACATTTGTTGAAAGTCGAAGCTAGAACAAATGAACAGACAAAACATGGAATATGGCACGTATTTTTGATTCCAATTCAATATGTGCAGGTATTTTTGTTTGTTTCATTATTGAGTTTGTTAGAATCGGTATTGATTCAATGAATCCAGTGTCATTTCTGTCATGTTACTCATTGTTTTTCACACCTTGCTAATATATTCTTACAATCGTCTGAATTCCTGGTAGGTATGCGATTTTATTATACCTTTGAAAATTGCATGATGATGACTAATGAGAATGATTATTTCCTCAAAAACCCGGTGATTGATATCGGATTTCTGTAAACAAGCTGATACTTCCGCCACGTGTTTTAAAACAGATGTCAACATTGAAACTATCACAAAATTAATAGAAAATATTATCAGACCATTCTATGAATTTTGAAATGATTTTTTTAAATCCAATGAGTTACATTATTCAGAATTTAAGTGTCAATACTTACTGAGAGTCTTGGGCACTAGATGATTTAGACATTCTTCGTCTCCATCTCTCCACTGGTCCATAGATAGTCGCCCTCGTTGTCTAGAAATGCCTCATGAACCTTTTAGTAAAGGGAGCTCAATCGACTTAATGTGTCCATAATGTTGATTTTGCCTTTGCATAATTATACTACTGGAATACGGGCCACCTCTTGATGAGAGGGTGCGGGAGGCGATCTATTAGGCAGGCCCAGTGCGGGTTGGTAGACGTCACATGTCTTCGAATATTTGGTTCTTGGACATGCCGGTTCCTCACGATGTTTTTCTTCACCGCTTTGAGAGTAACGGTGAAGAAACAATGTACACAAAGTAAAGCACTTGTCTGTCTACCACTGCACTATTGCTCTTTTAATTGTAAGAAAAAAAAAACAAATGAAAATATTTTGTATAAAAAAATCCTCAACAATTTTAGCTTAGATAAGCAAGCTAGAGACCTATGTCCAGTGGCCTATGGCCTATGGCGAGTGGATTGCTGTAGGCTGATGATGCGATGAGCAAGCTAATTTTAAAGAGCTTAAACAGAAAACCGCTACTATTTCTAATCCCACCGTGTTGGAACGCAAAACAAACCTAGGAACAAGTCATAACTTTCATAAGTATGAAGTCGTCTAAGATTAAGATAGAGGCAGACTAAAGGATTTCAATAGCGCGCGTAATCCCTGTTTATAGTGCCTCTGTAGGTACATATCCTGTCGCCGAGAAGGCGCTAGGTGCACGTTTCCGTTGTTACGAGGTTTATGGAAACGGACAATTAAGTATGTCTTACGTGACGGTGTAAGGGAAAGGGACCTTTTGAAAACTTCTGCATGTTGAACCGGAAATCGGAAGAAGAAAGAAGATTATTTTCATTTACTTTGTAAAACTACGAGGTTGGCTTAATCGCTTCGAGATTAAAGCCTTTTCCAAATAAAGACATTTAAACAAAAGATTTTCTTTCTGAGCTAATTTATGTTACTAACTAGGTAACTAATGCAAATATGTAGATATAGAACTTAATATTAACGTCATAATAAATGTAAAACTACATTCTGACAAATACATGAACTCATAATCTGATTGCGAAATATGTTTCACCTTTCCAAAACCATGTGTTTTCGGCGCCTTTAAGTTCTTCAGGCGTTCAACGTCCCAAGTTTTGATTGCATTTTCCTACCACTGTCTAAAATTCACTACGTGTATTGTAAGTCAACATTTCAATTTCATTTTGTTCCCTTGGCTCGTTCACCCTAAACATTCAAATATCGGAAGTAACAACGAAAACGCGCCCAGTACTAAAGCGGTCTGGAATTTAACACAAGATTCCCGACAAATACTTACCTACCGCAGCGGCTGTATCCTGTCGGATTTGGTCAGATTACGCGCGTTATCCGCGGGGTTAAGACGCGTCGTACGCGTTTATACCAGTATATATCTGTTTATCTGTCTACGACAGCTCTGTTAACTGGGATTTCGCTTTATCAACAACTATAATTAGTATGTGGGAATCCGGTTGGTTAATTTAAATGGGTCTGGCGCCGGCGTGAATTTAATTCTAATTTTATGTATTGAATGTCTCTTTTTAATTTTATGGAAGCATTATTGTCGGTATTTTAGTAAAGTTTATGAGAATCAACGTTTTATTTGTAACTAAAGTATGTAGTTGGTTTTTTCCCTTTTAAATGATTGCTTAAGGCAGTCTTTCCATAGTTACAAACAACAATGAATTCAGAAAAACAAAAGACGTGTTCTCAACTTTAACAATCGGCACCTCATTTAACATTATCATAACGTGAATACGTCAAATCGTTACGTAAATAAATATTTACAACTAGATTACAATGTCCAAGGCTGTAGACAAAGTCGTATACTATTGAATATTACAGACACACTGGCAACACTACATGTGGCGTAAATTAGTTTGTAACAATATCTCCTTAATGTCGAACAATGCAAACATTAATGACTTGAAAAATACATTTTTAGACATTTGTATGTTTTTTTATTGTGTAGGTATTTTGTGAATAATTTTTCATGCCATTGTTAGAAGGTAAGTTACTACTTATTGTTGCATTCATTAGAGGGGGCTTCTTAGAAACTTGAAAAGATTTTCATAGTTTACAGTTTCTATAGGGACGTGTGTGATATAGCAAAGTCCGGGTACTTAACTTTGTCTCAAATTGACTACCAACTTAATTTGTCTGTATATTCAAATCACAACTGACATTCTTTGACAATTGTATGAAATAATTACAACATGGCAAATTGACGATATACAATAAATTTTCCTAGCTACTCTTACCTATCTAAAAACACAATACGGTTAATTATTTATCAGGTCAAATAAAAAATGTATGCGATATATACTTTATGTTTTAAATCTGTTGCTAAGTGTACTTAGTTATATCAATGGTGCAAATGAGCCTTAGAGCTGATGAACTGATTTCCAATCCGCATTTTTATCAGATCGCATTTCAACTGATAACAAAACCTCCATTCATAAATACCACTCCCTGAAATCATCTTTATTAATAAAAGGATTAGGATAAATACAAACTTCCTGGACGCAGTGCAGTCAATAATTATATAATAATTTGTCAAAACAATGATAAGGCAATGCAGCTGTTTTAATAGGATTATAATTTTCCTATCATCGATTTAAGAACTACAAATTACTTACATAATTTTTAGCTTATACGGCTAATTCATTGTAATGAATTACCTTTCATTCATAAAATTGTGTAGCTGCAAAGCGCATAACATTGTATATGAAAGGTAAAATAGTCTGGTCCAAAAGTACCTCCCTAAGTAAGTCCATATTATAAAAACCGGCCAAGTACGAGTCGGACTCGCGCACGAAGGGTTCCATACCATTATGTACAAAAACTGCAAAAAAATCATGTCTGTTGTATGGCAGCCCCCTTAAATATTTATTTTATTCTGTTTTTTTTTAGTATTTGTTGTTATAGCGGAAACAGAAATACATCATCTGTGTAAATTTCAACTGTCTTACTATCACGGTTCATGAGATACGGCCTGGGACAGACAGACAGACGGCCGGACAGCGGAGTCTTAGTAATAGGGTCCCGTTTTACCTTTTGTGTACGGAACCCCAAAAATGTGACTTATAAGTCTATTCGTTTGAATTTACTCGCCGTAATCGGGTGAATCGACAATTTTATATAGCATATTATTTTCTATGGGTGACTCGCACGAAGTATTTGAAGGTAATTGACACGATTTCTATACACAATTCACTGTCATTTGAAAAAAGATGTCCTGAAAACGGACTCCATAAAAAAACATGCAATTGCTAAGAAACTAATTACAACAAAGGGAAATGAAATACATTTACGTTTAAAGACAAATGCTAACGTATTCGAAAATAACTAAAGACTGACTACAAATTGTTTTTAAAGAGATTAATTAGTATGTATTGTAAATGTAAAAAACATTTTTCAAAAAAATAAACAACCGACTTCCAAATAAACACTATAAAGTGAAAAATAACTTTAATGATAAAATAATAAATTTCGGAAGGCGGTGACTTTGGAAAAGTATTTTAATTTTTTGTCACCGCCTTCCGAAATTAAAGTTATTTTTCACTTTGTAGTGTTTTTTTGGAAGTCGGTTGTTTATTATTTTGAAAAATGTTTTTATTTTTCACTTTTTAGTGGTTCACATGTGCTTACCCTCTCACAGCGTACCGGCGTGATGTTATGTTATTAACTGGTGTAAACAATAGACAGAAATGAGATTTTAGCAATCCCAGTCCATTTGCTATCATTTATTGAGGAGTTCCGTTGCCTATCTCCGAAGTTCTTCATCAGATCTTCACCAAATAGAAATGGAACCACTCCGAGAAAGTACTCTTCCAAAAACTACACAAATTGCTTCAAGTGTGCCTATAAAATTTGAAGAGTTCTCTCTATTTCTCCAGGATCCCATCATCAGATCCTGACTCGATGATCATGGGGCCACCTGGAAAGTATACCCTTTCAAACCAATTTTTTTCTATCCAAATCGGTCCAGCTATCTTCGAGTAATCGGGGAACATACTTAAAAAAAAAATAAAAAGAAAAGGTTCCGACGAATTGAGCACCTCCTCCTTTTGGAAGTCAGTTAAAAATAAACAATTAGCTGCATAGACTATGGACAAAGTTTGTACTATACTCTTTCGACCTAACAAACGTTTCGTCGATATCGATTCAATCTGATGATTCAATCTCGTATCAATATTGTTCAAAACGTGACAATTTAATGTTAATGCAAGCCGTGTGCCCTGCATCAACTATAATCTTCCATACAAACTTCCATCCCCACTTTAACCCCTTTAGGGAATGAAACTAAAACGGTGAACGAAAACATCGTGAGGATGTCCTAGACCCAAAAATTCGAAGATATGTGAAGTTGTGACATCTACCAAACCGAACTGGGCCCGCGTGGTGGATTATGGCCCACTCCCTCTCACAGACAGGAGGCCAATGTCCCAGCAGTGGGAGTATTATAGGCGGATCATGAAGGAATGATTAAAAAGACATCCTTCGTTAGTGCTGACTTTCGTTACACAAGGAACTCTTATGCTAGATTTCATGCTTCTAGACCCAGCTTAGGTGTTTAGGCTGTGCGTTGTCTGTCAGTGAATGAAGGAATGAAGTTAAGATATTTATTAAGTAGATAAATTACTAACAGTAAATGACTGCCTCGTGTTTAGTGGTCAAAAGTGGGAAAGGTGAGCGTGGAGTATTTAGTTCTATACCGCCGGACGTGTAAATTCGATTTCCCTACTGAAATTTCTAAATATCTGTCTCGAGTCTCCATTTGTTTGGCCCCTTTATTAGACTAATAAATATAACTTACTAGCTTTTCCCAGCGGCTTCGCCCGCGTAGAGGTCGGTAATTATTCCAGCGGAACGTACTACCGAGATAGAAAGTATCCTATCTGTTAATCCAGGATTTGGTTCAATTTTGCAACACAGACAGTGTTCCAAAATTCATACAAATATTCTCAGCCGTTTTTGTGTGATTGAGTATTAAACATCTAAATTTCTAAACATCCAAACTATCACATTTTCAATTATTAAGTAGGATAACTGACGAAATTTAGGTTAAGTAACCACCATTGCCTACCTCTTTTGAGGATACAGGCGTGAGGTTACATTTTAAATATTAAACGACATAATTGTTAACGAATTCATAGAGATGTTGCTTTAGAGAATCCAGGTAACAAGTACAAAGATTACCGCGATATCGTTATCGGCTCGATAGCCAGTCATTGACCCGATAGCGCCGGCCAGTTCCAAATATTTATACTAACTTTCTAGAAAGTTCAAATAATATTTTGTGTTGTTGTTGATTTTGAGGAAGTCGTTTTTCTTTTCTTCTTTTGCTGCTTTTTCTTGCCTTTTTCTTGTTACTATGAGAAGGCCTTCTCCTATGCGCATTATTCTTGTCTCTGAATTATCAGCTATACTATGATGCTACGATCCTTACATACGCCTTTTGCCTCATTTAGTTTTAAAAATCTGGTGATACACGCACGAAAGATGCGAGTACTACACACCTGGCCTTTCTGAAGAACATCACTAATAGGGCTACTTTATGTCTCCTAGGGCGTGCCTAATGGATAACAGAATACAACAACGAGCAGTGGTCTGATAATATAATTCGTATATATATTTTGTGGTCAATATTTTTACACAAGTGACAAGGCTCATAAAAAACATATGCCGTAACAATATTAATTTGAATCGGTGACAGGCATGTGTAACAGGCCAGTGCATACATATATGCGACCTCTTCCAATACGCCCCCTTAATATAGTTACGCTGCGTATGATCACTTCTGTACTTGTCAGAACTCGGTACATAAAATTAAATAAATCACCAACACTTCTGTGTCCGACTGTACTACGCTGTACCCAAAAGTAGAATACAAAAACAGAAGAAATCTAACAAAATAAAGTATGCATAACGAAACTAAATTATCTATTACACAAAGCACAAAAAAGAACATAAAACGTCAAAACGTCTAACTACTCATCGCCCCCTTAATAGAATAATTTGACAGGGATAAATCCTTTAAAAATTCTCTAAGCTTCGGGCTGTGAACACTTTTAGTTAAGATGTCCGCTATCATCATATCAGTTGACATGTACCTTATTTCAACTTTGTTAGCTAGTACACATTCACGAATAAAATGATACTTGATATCTATATGCTTTGTCCTATTATGCATCATTTTGTTAGCTGCAATTTTATGCGCCGACTGATTGTCATTATAAATTACTACTGCTTTACTATCCACAGCTGTCAAACTGTTAAGTAAACTACGTAAATAAAGAGCTTCCTTCGAAGCTAGACTCAATCCTACGTACTCTGCCTCTGTGGAGGACAAAGATACTGTCGCTTGCTTCCTACTCTCCCATGACACTATATTTTTACCTATCTTGAAAATTAATCCTGTGAAAGATTTTCTATCAAGTGCCCCTCCCCAATCTGCATCAACATAGCCTCGTAAGTCCAAATCTCCCGACTTCCTAAAAGTAAGACAAAGGTTAGACGTACCCTTCAAATACCTTAAGACCCGTTTTGCACATTTAAAGTGTATTTCGTCATAACACGAATTAAATTGTGAAAGTACACTCACCGCATGTGCTATGTCTGGTCGCGTATTACAGGCTAAATAGTTTAGACACCCTATTATGCTTTGATATGGCAGATTACTATGGGAATTTGTCGATCTTTCTAATTTCATGCCGACTTCCATTGGGGTTGAAACTGGCTTAGCGTCTGTCATGTAAAAGTCATTCAAAATTTCCGAAATGAACTGTTGCTGATCTAGACAAATAACATCTTTATCTCTCCTCAGCCTCATGCCTAAAACATGCCTAGCCGCGCCTAAATCTTTCACTTTAAACTTATCAAGCAAATCGGTTTTTAATTTTTGCTTTTCTTGTTCACAATTTCCAAAGATAAAAAGGTCATCTACATAAATAACAACAATTAACTTGTTATTGTTTTTAAGCTGCTTTTGATACAAACACGGTTCTATTTTTGATTGTACAAAGCCTGAGTTCAACATCTCTTTGTCCAATTCCTTGAACCAAGCATTCGAAGCTTGTTTCAATCCATACAAAGAACGCTGCAGCTTACATACTTTGGTTTCTTGACCTTTGACTACTGCTCCTTTCGGTTGGAGCATGTAAATGTCCTCTTTAATCTTGCCATATAAAAAGGCAGTCGTGACATCCCATTGGTCAATAAACCAACCGTATTCAACAGCTAGCGAGAACAACGTTCGCAGAGTAGAACTTCTAACTACTGGAGAATACGTCTCAGTATAGTCTACACCACGTACCTGTGTGAAACCTTTTGCTACTAATCTAGCCTTATACTTTGTTACCTTGCCGTCACTATCTCTCTTGATTTTGAACACCCATTTGCACTGGATAGGCTTCTTATCGATCGGACGATCCACCAACGTCCAAGTCTGGTTCTCCTTTAGTGACATAAGTTCATCATCGATCGCTTTTTGCCATAAGTCACCATCGGGTCTCGCCAACGCTTCATTAATAGTCAATGGATCATCATCAAGATTGCTCTTGGCATACATAACATTGCATCCATACCGATCGACTTGTCTGCGTTCTCTTACAGGATACCTTCTTTCCGATTCAGGTATTGTGACTTCCTCTTCAGTCAATACGTCAATCTCTTGCTCTGGTACTACAGGCTCAGGTTGTATCTCCTCCGATACTTCTACGTTCTCGTCTATAGCATTACGGTACACATCATCGTGAGCCTCCAAGGGTTCCGATCTGCTTGTAGATCTGTTGGGTAAATTGGCATGAACAGAATCTGTATTTAGGTTTATGATAACTTCCGACTTTTCCACGTTTTCTTTTTGGAAAAAGACGTTTTCGAGAAATTTTACATCTCTTGCAGTTTTCACTTCACCTGTCTTAGGATTCATCAGACGATAACCTTTCTGATTATCTGGATATCCAATAAAAATCATCGGTTCCGTCTTCATGTCTAATTTCCGTCTCTTTTGTTTTGATATCAATCTGTACGCCAAACAACCAAAGATTTTCAGATGACTGACATCCACATCTTTTCCAGTCCAAAGCTTCTCTGGTACCGCATTATTCAATGCTTTCGTGGGGCTTCTGTTCTTTAGGTAAACAACAGTATTAACAGCCTCGGCCCAATACTTCTTGCTTAAGTTCGATTCTGAGAGTAATGTTCTTGCCTTTTCTATTATAGTCCGATTCGCTCTCTCTGCGACAGAATTTTGTTCCGGCGTGTACGGTACAGTCGTCTGGTGTTTTATACCTGCAGACTTCAAAAATGATTTAAATTTACTATTACAGTACTCTGCGCCGTTGTCAGTTCTCAGACATTTAATGAATTTACTGGTCTCATTCTCAACTTCCGCCTTGTATTCACGGAACTTATCGAAAGTTTCACTTTTGTTCTTCAAAAAGTAAACATGAGTCTTCCGAGTAAAATCGTCGATAAATAGAAGAATATACCTCGAACCTCCGAACGACGGCTCCTCGATTGGTCCGCAAACGTCGCTAAAAACCAGCTGTAAGACCTCGTTCGCTCTCGTACCTTGGTGTTTAAAGGGACTTTTGCAGGTCTTTCCTTCGATACATGGAATACACGGCTCGCATAAATCGGTACTCTTAAATTCCATACCGGTTACTAAAACTTTCATTTTATTCATATAATTACGCGATAAATGAGCTAATCTTTTATGCCAAATGTTCGAAATATTTTCATTTTGTTTTGACAGTGTCACATTCACGACGTTATTTTTATTTTCTGTCAACTCATAAATTCCGTCAACCTCTTGACATCTTGCAATAATTCGATTCTTATTTTGAATTATGCAACCTCCATTGTCAAAATTCATGCAATAATTCTTCTTGGTCAAATCGCTCACCGAAATAAGGTTCATGGATAAATCAGGAACATGTAAAACGTTTTCTAAAATAAATTTTTCGTTTTCGCTGACTCGTGGCTCAGCATTTCCTCGTCCTTTCACCAACAATTTCTCGCCGTTTGCTACTGCGATCTTCATGTTGCCCTTTTCAGGTTTATAAGACAACAATTTGTTTTTATCGTGGGTCATATGATTTGAGCACCCACTGTCCAAATACCACTTATCTTTGTGTATCACCTTCTTCGTATTCAGGCAGATATTCGCGGTTTTGATCCGCTCCTTGCATTCGGACGCCTTGTATCCTTGCTTGTGGCACTTAAAACACTTGTAGACGAATTTTTGCTTGCGATCGTTAGTTTTTGTGTTAGATCTTGCATCGTTCTGTACTTTACGTGTAACTAAGGCTTGTTCGTACTCTGTATTTAACTTACTCTGTCTACTTCCTTCTTGTAACAATTTCGTTTTGATTTGCTCCAACGTGATCTGTTGTCCACTATTATCTACAGCCATGATGAGAGGGCTGTACTCAGCGGTTAGTCCACCCAGCAAAATCGATATGATCCAATCATCAGGAATATCAGCATCAATATCGGACAATTGTTGTGTCAGGAATGTAGTTTTGCTTATGTAGCTTTCCATAGAATCGAAATTCTCTAACTTACAGCTGAAAAGCTCTCGCTGAATATGTATACGTCTTCCCCAACCTTTGTCTTCATATGCTTTTTGTAAGCTGTTCCAGGCTTCTTTCGCAGTCTTCGCATTGTAGACGTGGGTAAAGCACTCTGGTTCTAACAACAAACATATTGTCGTTCGTGCCTGCCGGTCTACGTCAGCGTTTGCTACATCTGTAGAAATTACTCCCCACCAGTTTTTATTCTCCAAGTAATTTCGCACCAAGAACTTCCAATTTGGGTAGTCGGACGATCCTTTCAGCTTCTTGATACCACTTATACCAACTTCAGCTGACATAATTAAAATTTCGTAAGTTTTACAGCAAACCACTCATATAAATTATACGCACTATCAGAAAAAACTCCAGCACACTCCTGGGCCCATAACCTAATGGATAACAGAATACAACAACGAGCAGTGGTCTGATAATATAATTCGTATATATATTTTGTGGTCAATATTTTTACACAAGTGACAAGGCTCATAAAAAACATATGCCGTAACAATATTAATTTGAATCGGTGACAGGCATGTGTAACAGGCCAGTGCATACATATATGCGACCTCTTCCAATAGTGCCATCACAGCATTACCATCCACAACTGCTTTTGTTAGTCGCCTTTAATTCATCCTGTATTGACAACTGCTTTTGTTAGTCGCCTTTAATTCATCCTATAATCACAACTGCTTTTGTTAGTCGCCTTTAATTCATCCTATAATTACAACTGATTTTGTTAGTCGCTTTTCATTCAACCTCTATTTACAACTACTTTTGTTAGTCGCCTTTAATTCATAACTGCTTTTGAAAGTCGCCTTTAATTCATCCTATAATTACAACTGATTTTGTTAGTCGCTTTTCATTCATCCTCTATTCACAACTACTTTTGTTAGTCGCCTTTAATTCATAACTGCTTTTGTTAGTCGCCTTTCATTCATCCTCTCAACATGGCCAACCCATCTAAGCAAACTCTTCAAAAAAAAGAAGATGCCGTGATCATCTTTTAAACCGTACCGCACCATTATCACACCATTCCTCTGCCTATCATAACCACAAATTCAAATCATTCATTAAATTTCTAGAAGCAAACTACTCTACTAAGTTTAAAGTAGCTTCAAGAGAAATTACAAGCGTCGGTCGGCACTTCAAAGCATGTTTACTTTACCAACTCGAGATTATGTTGTCTTTACAAAATTAGCCTATTACGGAGGTTGGGCAATGTTTACTCGGTTCGTTACGTTTGAAAGAAAGTCCCATCGACCTTAAGTTGGCCATACGGCGCGTAGGTCAACCTACAAAGGTTTTTGCGTAAACATGGGACATGGGAAGCTAATATTTGGATGTGGAAAACTATGATGAAATGGAAATAAGTTCGACATAGTTACCTCTGCCTCTACTTATTGGGTTTTCCATTAGACTTTCCAGACAAAAGGCTCACCGTCTAATTATACAACATGATTTTTCTTTCTTTCTTTTTTTCTTGTGGTTTAAACCACCACGCCAGTTTTTTCATTAAGTAGGTACCCATTGTGTACAAAAATGCAGTTCTGTTTACAAAACTGACAACATTGTCCGGTGCTAAGTTGTAATTTTTGTATTATGAACTTTAACCAAATCGAAATAAAAATGGAAATGCAAAAACTGGTTCAGAGTTTTAGGGTATAACTATAGTAATATCGCTTTTTGCAATACGACGGTCAGTCTGGATTTTTGTATCGTTGAAAGAAAGATAGACAAATGCGTTTATTGGCATTAGAGTATAAAAAAATCCTCAAAAGTAAAAAAAAAAAACAGAAAACAATGATATTAATCCCAAAAGGGCCTCAGCCTAGATAATGATTGCAAAAAGTTCGCCCTATGTTACCCAGGGCTAAAAGGATATCTGGAAAGGGAGCAGGGTACAATAATACGCGTCTGTCTTCTTTGCCTTCAGAAATACAGATGCTATGGATGTTACGAATGTTATGTTACTTCTAGAATTACTCTAAAATTATTCACACATGTTTTTATCATGAGAACATTATTTATCTTATGATGTAGACATACTCGTAGGCATTGTAAAACTAGGTCTACATGTAAACAATGATTTTGTAAAATTTTATTTGATGTATCAGTTGTCGTCATAAACTATGATAAGTAGGCGTTTGTTATGTAAGTATATATGATAAAAGGCCGGGAATCTAGTTTAATGTTCACGGTCCCTTGAATCTTCAAGTGCCGGAAAAGTAAATAATTACACGAATGTTATTTATTCAATTTTTGGGTCCATTTACATAGTTTTCATAATGTTAATTTTACGTAATGTAATGATACGGTGAAAAAACAAAACAATAAAAATACACGACTACTGAGACATTTCTCATAGTAACAAGAAAAACTAAGAAAGGATCGTAGATCGTGGTTTGTACTTTCCGTCCCCAGATGTGTGTTTGTAAAACAAAATAACACCGAAAACTAATCCAAGGACTATACTAATCTTAACAATTAAGAAGTTAATTACATTAAAATGTCACGTGACGATGTCTCTGTATACAAATATGGATTAGATAATAAAGAACATTAAAACACTGCTTCTTGTTATCTTTGCCGTATTTACAAGTGTCGTAAAGGCTAGAGAAAATATTTAGGTAAGCTGTTACGTCCATAATGTTACAGATTAACATTATTTGAGACAATGATTGTGGAATTGTGGAAATTTTTAATAAAATACTATGGTAAGTTTTGAATTATATAATTTAAAACTACTTCTTTTTGTCTAAATATTACTTATGCTTTGATCCAGCTTGACTATTTTGCCAATTAATATTACTTCACTGAATAAGTACAGCCATCTTTGAAATATATAAAATTGACGATCAATTGTTTCTGTCACAGACGTTTTGCTTCTAATGTCCACACCAGACAATATTTCCACTTTCACACACACAATCATGTTCATTCACAAGTCACACCGAAATTATAACGAATTTATGTTCCCGTCGAGTCAAAGCATTTTTATTTCTTTTAATGTTAATTGAAATGACACGGCCGGTGTCACAGGCGGCCGTGTCCGAGTACATAGTTTTATTTTTATTAATTCTTTTTATACGATACCCAGCGAGTTTGGTCTTCGAATTCCAAACTTAGACTTTTCCCTTTTATATGTTATCTATCGGTAGTTGTGTCTGCTTACATGGCGAGACTAACGCTGTTACTATTGGTAGATTTTTCTTTGGTTTAAACACGTGGGAAAATTAAATTTTTGGTGGGTTTTTGCACGTCGCATAATGCGCATTTTAGTTTAAACATCAAGCTCGAAACCGTATCGTAAATATTTGGCATTGGAATAATTATGATGATAAAGATTTGAAGCACTCAATGCCACTGTTAAATATTTCCACTCACATTATTTCATCTTAGTTATCAGAGCGGCTCATAAAACTTCAGATTTATTAGTTACTTTATCAATTCAATTTAAAACAATGCGTGTGGTCAAAATAAAATATTTCATGATATCAGTCAGTTCAAAATGTCAATGTCGATAAGTGAGCCGTCATTAAAACATAATGCTTTTGTAGATATTACGTTAATACGACAAAATATTCAGCTGGTGTATAGACAAAGTGTCTGTGTTTATGTTTGACGTGACCAAGTAGGAAATGGATAAATTAATTAAGGTAATGAACACCAGCTGTCACAGTAAACAAATTTTAATTTGCGTTGTATTTGACCACAATATTTTCCTGAAATTTTCCGAGACGACAAAATAAAACATAGCACGATCTTTCAAATACATAATATCCAAAGGAAGACAAACTATGTAAGCAAAAATATTATTAGAATATTCGAAGGAAGATTGAATTATTCACCCGCCATGTACGCCGCTCCTAACCCGGACCCGGCATTAAATTAATATTTATCGACATTTTATTTTTGTACTTTATTAGTGTTCAAATATCATTAACGATTAGTTTGTTGCACCTGACTCCGTTCGTAACCCTTCCACAAAATAAATTGAATTTATTACGTGAGCATGGCCATCGGCGTTCATTGAAATTAGAAAATATGCACCTGGGGTGTCGTTATTGCTACAGACAGGAGTAAAGATCGGAAATTCTTTGGATATTTACTTTCTATTTATTAATTCCTACTCTTATGAGTTAATTAATTCCGCTTCGGGAAGAAAGTTTGATTTATGTTTCATTAGTTGGTGTTTGTTGTAGTAATATTAGTGTTTTTTTAATGTGAACAGCATTTTTTTATAAACAAATGGGTGTAATAAAAATATTAACTGTCGATACAACATTTCTTCCGTTCATGACCCTCATTTTAGAGCTGTGGTTTTAAATGGCTTGGTTTATGTGTTGTTTTCTTTTGTTTCAGCGAATCTCACCATCAGTACGCGCGGTGTCAGCCTAGAATTGCTCATCCACTCTCCAATGCAGGACATGTACCTTTGCTTCAACCGGTCCCGGCTAGTGGGCAGACGATTGGTAAGTACTTATCGATCATTTAATTAATCCTATGCCAAGCCACCCCAAACATCAAATTACTTCTGTCTCAGAAAGTGTAACGTGATATATTGATGTTAATAAAATTATTTCCTTGTCAACAGTCACGCTTCCAAGCGGAGAGACAACCCAACTGCCTATTCAAAGAGGTGTTTGTGGACGGCTACAACAGATACCACCTGGTGAAGAACGACGACCGCTACATAGGGTTCAACCGGCGTGGCCTGCAGCTGCGGCGCGGCAAGAGTCGCCTCACGGAGCGCCTGCACAAGTGTTTCTCTTTCATGAAGGAGGCCCACGACTTCGACATAAACAGGCACAACATTGTGCGCGCCGGCGACCAGCCCAAGTGGCGCCCGCAGCGTAGGCTCCGGCCGTCGCTCAACTCCATCAAGCCGCCGTGCCACGGCACGCGCCACCACCATGGCAGGGCCCAGAGGCGGAGGAACTGCGACGGCACGTAGGCCCCCAGTACCTCAACACATTAGCAGCTCATTTACGCTTCAACGCTTCGCGCGTTCCGTTGCCAGCTGTCGATGGACATTGTGAGTGGACAGAGTATTAGTCAACTATCGCAGTATTATTACAGTGACGTGGACTGGATAGCGTTAGGTTAGCTCGGCCGCGGTGGCCGCGGCGGTTCAAACGCCGCATGAATGGTAGCTGAAGCGAGAGAGCAAACATTTGAATGGGGAAAAAAACGCCGAGCCGGGACGACGTCCGGAGCTGTGAAATTCCTTAAGGTCGTGTAACATCGTGGCGCTCGTTTGCTCTTGTGCCAGCGGTCGGACTCGTGCTTTAAAAGGAAAAAAGGTTTTCTGTGGAAAGAGCAAATAGTAGTCTCGCCAGTCACGAGTGTACCGCCGGACCACCGCTGGAGGAGGCGGCAGACGCGGTAACATCTCGGCAGCGCGCGCGCAAGTCTGGCCCTCGAGTGCACCGGCTGGCTCGCCATCAGTGTAGCAAAACGCCTTTACGTCAATTCTCAGTGTGTTATTATTTAAAACGCTTTACTATTAAGTACGGATCGTGTTATCTGCTTGTAAATATAATAAAAATAATTGTGTTTACTTATTTATCAAACAAAAGTTAATCAGAAATTTGTAAACGTAGGTGTTAGATGTAAAGTTGTATTAAAATGTTTTGTATTTAATTATGGGTATTTAATCTATCCGACCAACCGCTCTCTTGTGATTAGCCACAGTCGCTATGACCTAGTTTTCTTTACTAACTCCATGTACTGAAACATTTCCTTACTAATGTTCATTTGAATATATTTTCCGGTCGATATGTGAATTTGATTGTATGATTTCGAGCGCTTTGTATATATTATTTTAAGAGTTTGTATGAGAGTGATAGGTATTTGAATCTCTTTTGTCGAAATCTTCTCGATTTCTGGCGATTCTTATGATGTTCTTTCAATAATAAAGTTGCCAGTTTTAGTATCCATTAGAGCTGAAACATAGATGGCGTCAGTGTGTGCTGCTGTTATCCATATGTTCGTCACCGTAAATACATATAAAGGACATTTATAATCTTAATATTTTAATAAGATCTGTGCCATAGTGTGGTGGCAGTGTATCTATGTGTTCGCATTATAACTAGTGTGTTAATTTTGTCTGTAAACTTGGAGTAGATAAAAATATTTAACTTAAGAAACTATTACAGAATTTATTCAACTGTGCAGTCATTTTCAAAGGGAACATATGGAATATGACGTAATTTTCTTATAAGCAGTATTCAAATATAATTTTAGTGAAAATGGGAAATTTGTCGACACCAAATTACCTTCAAATGTGCCCACCCCAGAACAAATGCGTACAGCACTGTATACCTGTTGAAAATGATTGCAAGATCATCCAAAAATTTAGTGAAAATATTATTCGTATCATGTACCCAGTGTATATTCAAATTAAAAGTAAATGTATCGATTAATGTGGAATATTATAGCGGAGTGAGTAACCCGTCGAATCCGATAACGGCTCTAGCAAGGTTTTTCAACTTTTCGCTAAAGGCTTTTACAAGAGTCATTAACTTCTTGGCACCATTTGAAATGTACGTACTAAAATTTCAATACTTGTAAGGAATACAATAAACTAAAATGTTCTCCACTCATTATAATGTCCGACATTAGCCAATAAAGCGTCGCGGAGACGTTGTCACCATTCAGTCAATGTATTAAGTGTATCTGTTGTTTCACATTCCTCCATTATTCTATAGAATATAATACATAGAAGACAAACCGTTAAAAGACATTGAAACATTCCAAAACAATGTGTAAAATAGTTTACAAAATATGCGCTTAAATACATAATAAATTGTTATAATAACTTGACACTGTCTTATGTATTACCGTGTCTAATTATAAGTATTCAGATGCTGAGAACGAAATATAATTGCTAAGAAAAATTACGAAATTAAATCATATTTAACTCGCTTTTCTTTGTTATTTTCCCTCCTGTAAAAGTAATGATGACCTTATAAAATAGTCAACCTATCTACCTGGTTATACCAGCAAATCTGTGCCACCATTTTTCAGGTTAGTTGCACATAATTTTTATTGATTTTTCCGACAGCTAGTCTGCACGCCTTAAGGTGAATCTAGTTCATATTTTTCCCATACAAACTTCGGGAGTGTATTCCTCCACTGTTCGACAATGTATATCAAAAATTAAACATGCTATGGTTTTGTCTCATTATTAATATTGTCTGTATCGAAACAGATTACTAAAATAAAGAGCCATTAAAAAGTTAGGAGCCAACAAAGATTAATTTTTCTTGCTAATTTAACCTAACTTTGGGCGTATTTATATAATAAAAAAGTGTAAAATCTGAAAAACCAAGTCGGTACCGACAAAGCTCAAATATCGAAAAGTACAATAAACTTCATTGGTCATTGATTTATGCAGTGGTTTTTTCATAAAACCCGATCTTCCGAAGGATTTTTCTTAATTTTTTACGCGCTTTTTGTACTATAAATGATCCTGCATCTCACTCAATAATGTTGTGCGTATAGACCAGCTTCTAACTGCTCATCACTGATACTACCTCTGTCGGATACGATGCCTGGTGAGACAGCGTGCTTTTTAGCCAGGCCCATCAGTGAGTTCGAGCTCGCGGCTAGGTTCCCCTTAATCAGCAATAACCATTGGTATATTTTCACTCACTGCTGAACATACCTACAGCAACCTTTCTTAGCCTATAATATTCCTAGTGCTGGGACACAGGCTTTCTCTCTGTGAGAGGGAGTGGACCGTTATCCACCATGCGGGCCAGGGCGGGTTGTAAGATGTCACATGTCTTCGATATTTTGGTACATACCGGTTGCCACACGATGTTTTCTTTCACCGTTTTGAGCGCAGTGGCAATGAAATAATTTACACAAAGTAAAGCGTCTGTCTTAGCTCGAACCTACAACCTACAACTTGTCACTCTTTTTACCTAAATCACTTTTTTACATAAGAATAATAAAATTCCTGAAATATGATTCCCCCACTCAATGAATATTTACTCAAAAGTAGCAAGACGGGTGCGGCCACAAAAAAGGCGATATTTCCAATAATCTCGCCGGAAGAGGGTGTTTGCGGGTAAAATGTAACATTTAGAACAAACAGGGTAAAGTGGGGCTAACAGGGCGTGATGCCGTCGCCGCGCGTGTGCGCTCTCCGATTAGCACCTAGCTACGTCGGAGCACAGAGTAAGATAAGAACAGAGATAACAACTACTTGTCTAGGAAAAGTGTTTGTAAATATTGTAGTGTTACAACAAACGTTAGTACTTATTATAAAGGTGGCTTTTGTTAGTTTGTTTAGTTTAAAAAATCACGCTTAAATGATTAAACGAGAAAATATTCTCTTCTGATCACTTACTACTGTTTGCTCACTTAGGTCGCATAGTTTTTGAACTTTACGTTTAAATTATTTTTGGGTTAGCACACAATATATACAAATTTGCGCTAATTAAGCCCTCCCATTTGATATTCAACAAGGTATCATAGAAAAAGTTAAAAATGTTTCTGGTTCATCACTTTATGTTCTCTAGATGACGCCATATTCAATTTAATAATTAAAAAAATAAAACTCTTTTATTTCGGACCCATGACGTCCATTTGGTTAGTATACAAACGACTTAGAAACTAGTTTTAGTACATAAATCTGCTGGAGAATTAACAAAAACTATATTTATTACTACGCCACAGTTGCATGTAGGCGAATCCAACGTCCCAGAATGGGACTGTCCCACCTACCCGCTATAGCATTCAGGATGTTGTCGGTGCTGGCGCGTACCCTGCGCATGATGGAGGCGCATCGCTTGCGCATGATGGCGTGAAAGCCATCTATACCCGCCTCAGCGAACATGCCGGACGCACTTCAGTAGCGTGGCAACCCCATCAACACCCTAAATGCATTATTACCAGCCTATAACTATCGGACATCAAGTCGCTTCCATCGATATCTACCTCATTTGTCAAATGATGATAATTAGCTTAGAAGTTATGAGGGAACAGATGAATATAATGTATCTACATATATAACAGTCAAAATCCACCATCCATTCCATCCATTTTGCTTTGCCGTAGTTGGGTAAAAATAACACGACAAAATTGTGTAGTGACCAAAAAGACGTCAATTTCAGTCTGTTGGACTTACCCAAGCTTACGCTAACATCTGTTATAGTCGCAAAGAAGAAATAAAAATTAAATCAGTAGGTAAAACTTTAAACTTCACTATAGAGCCTGTTTAGCCATTAGATGGAGGACCAG
Organism: Polymixis lichenea; assembly: GCA_949091785.1. Classification (NCBI taxonomy): domain Eukaryota; kingdom Metazoa; phylum Arthropoda; class Insecta; order Lepidoptera; family Noctuidae; genus Polymixis; species Polymixis lichenea. The sequence continues at coordinate 8,458,443 of OX420942.1, forward strand.
ACAGACATGTATTACGAAACCTTAAAAAGCGAAGGAAAACTGTTTGCCAAGATCAATGAAGCTTTCCAAAAAAGAGAAAGAGAAAGTCGACAAAAACGATAAATTTAGCATCGATGAGCCATTTGAAACTACAGTTCCGACTACCACTACCATCTAATATTAGTCCGAAAACAAATCAAAAGTCAAACCTATATTTGCTGAGTGTTTTAATAAAACATGTCCTAAGAAAACATGCAATACAAGTATGTTTAATTTTTAATGTTTGTGGATAATGTGCCTACAAGTACTTGCGCCAATTGAGGTGTGCTAGGAGCAATCAATGATATGTTAGCAATGCATGCTAGAGTGGTCGGTACATTCAGAATTTAGTACAACAGTGTTTGGTCAACATTTTCAAGAGGATTTCAAACATGATGAGGTAAGAAAAATATTGTTTTAATCATTATGTTTACTGTTTTAAAAATAAGTATTGGCACGTTGACCTCCGCGAGAGATTCACTTTCAGCATCTGTAGCCGTGGTAGATACTTTTTATTTATTATCGCCAAAATGATAACAGCTTGAATTCTTAAAGACCTGTCGCATTTTCGTTTTACTTTTTATATTTTCTTGGATAATTAACATAACGTCACATCATGTCTTGTGTACACCCACATTTCGCCAGTTATATGTAGGTCCTATGTAAAAGGTGGTGAGCTTATTTCCATCAACCGGTCACACATCCAGACCCCGGGTTGCAACTGAGTAAATCCAGATAGAAAAACCTACGTTTGGATAAAAATAACTGCATACTAGGAAACTAAAAGACGGGCTTGTGGCTAAGTAAGACGCGCGGGTCGATTGATCAGGTTAAGGTGAATCTAGTCGACATTTTTTCCACAGAAACTCCGGAAGTGTACTCCACTGTTCGACAATATACATCAAAACTTAAACATGGTATGGTTTTGTCTCATTATTAATATTGTCTGTGCGGAAACAGAATACCTAAATAAAAAGTTATAAGCCAACAAATATTCGTTTTTCTTGCTAATTTTTCCTAACTTTGGGCGTGTTTAAGTAATAAAAGAAGTGTAAAATCTCTAAAACCAAATCGGTACTAACAAAGTTAAATTATCGAAAAGTAAAATAAACTTTATTGGTTATTAATTTCTTTAGTGGTTTTGTCATAAAACCTGATCCTCCGAGAGACATTTCTTGATTTTTTATACGCCTGTTTTTACTAAAACAGATCCTGCATCTTACTCAATAACGTTATGCGTGTAGATTAACGTCTAACTGCTCATCACTGATACTACCTCTGTCGGACACGAAGCTTGCTGCGACAGCGGGCTTTTTAGCCCGGCCCACCGGTGAGTTCGAGCCCGCGACTAGATTCCCCTTATGCTACGCTTGCGTAGTTAGTCCGTGGACATTTACATATCACGACCCCTTCGTGCCTCGGAAAGCACTTTATGCTGTTGGTCCCGGCTGCCATTCGTGGATCTTTGACAGTATTTCGGGTAGTCATAAGCCCGAAAGTCTGGCTACCAATTTTACCAATGGGTATCTAGAATTGTTTCTTGGGCCTATGTCTAGCAGTGGACGTCCTTCGTCTGAAATGATGATGATAATAATGAAGTAGGTGTGTGAAAACATTTACACGTCAATGATATTTTTAAAACTAAATGTGTAGTGTAATTTTAATAGTAAATTTAACATTCGTTTTGAATTAAGAAAATAAAATAGTAATTAAACAGTATCAAATTAAAAACCCTTATCAACTTTAACAAAAGCTGTGACTATAAAGATTTCTGTGCCAAATCATTTTATTATAATTACAGGTTACAGGCGTAACATAATATTAAAACGTAAAATCATAATTTAGTTTTACTAAAGTATTCTTTGTTTTCTATATTGTATAACTTAATGTGAACTGTTAAAGGCATTAGTCGTGATTTGACACGCCTTTGTCCGCAATTGTAATATTATATATTTCTTCATCTTTACCTACTATCGGTGTGAATTTGCGTCACCATTTTTTACACGCAGTACGTCAATATATTGCATCATATATACGTTTAAATTAAGAATATTAAGGTTTTAAGGGTTCCGTACCCAAAGGATGCCCACGAAACTCTATTATTAAGGCTCCACTGTCCGTCATAGGGTTGTATCCCGCCCGTAGACGACCCTGATGATCCATTACCTCTCATCACCCCGGACGTAGTTCACGAGATCTTCAAAGGTCTGAAACCCTGCAAGGCCCCCGGCGCTGACGGTATCACCAACAAGGTGCTTCAGATGCTCGCTCACCTGATCATGCTCTTGACCAACATCTTTAATGGTGCCTTCAGCAATAACGTCTTCCCGCAAGCATGGAAGCAAGCCACGGTCATCGGCATCCCCAAACTTGGCAAGCCCAAGTCTGAGCCCACGAGCTACCGCCCCATCAGGCTACTGAATACTCTCGGTAAAATCTATGAGATTATTCATGAAAGACTCAGAAATTTTGCCGAGAAGAAAGGCCTCATACCCAACGAGCAGTTCGGGTTCAGAACCTAACACTCTTGTGTGAACCAGGTCCACCCCATCGTAAAACATATAAACATTGGTTTCCAACGTGGTGCGATAACCGGTGCAGTATTCTTCGACATAGCGAAAGCCTTCGACAAAGTCTGGCACAACGGATTATTATATAAGCTGTGCAAACTTGGTATGCCTGACCGTCTCGTGCTCATCTTACGAGACTTTCTGTCGAACCGCACCTTTCGCTATCGCATCGAAGGGGCGATCTCGTCCCCTCATCCCATTCGCGCCGGCGTCCCTCAGAGCGCCGTGCTGTCCCCTCTCATACGTAGAAAGGCACAATTGGCATTGTTCGCAGACGACACAGCCATCTACTACTCTGGGCTAAGTCAGGATGCGATAGCCTCCAGGCTCCAGACTACAGTCAACGTTCTTGGCGCGTGGTTTAGAAAATGGAGAATTGAAGTAAATCCGGATAAAAGTCAAGCGATTCTTTTCTCGAAATCACGACTTAGACTTGACCCCCCCCCCCCCCCGGCCCATCTCCATGTTTGGCAAGCCGATTCCTTGGAAGAAGCGAGCTAAATATCTAGGAGTGATTACGGATCAGCACCTCTCCTTCTCTGAGCACATCAGGAAGGCGAGCTTAGTCTTTGCACCCATAAAGCCCCGATTTATTCATAGGATGCAGACTTTACAAAACCGATTCCTTCGCCAAGCCACAGGCTCCCCATGGTTCTATTTCTATCGTCTATTTCATCGTTCTGTTCATTCTAACGAGAAACGAGATCCTCCATCTCGATCTAAAAGTCCCCACTATCGCCCAGTTCCTTAAACGCAATTCAAAGCGTTTCTTCGATACAGCCGCGCAACACCGCAATCCTCTGATTGTGAAAGCCGCTAGTTATGTCCCCATTAGAATCAGTAGAATCCGCCGGCCGAGACATGTTCTTCCCGACCCAGATGACCCCATTACTCTTCTCCAAAAAAACAATAGAGCCACCAGTACAGCATACAAATACAAACCGTCCTTCCGACTTTGCTGCCGAGGTCCTCGCGCCCCGCGAAGATCCCGAGTTTTAACGATGTGACCCCCGACCGTCCCTTGCTCGTAGAAGTGCCAGCCCGCGCCGAAGCTGAGCAAGTAGAGTTAAATTCCCCTATTGATAATAATAATGAAAATATTCAAAGCAGCAGCAAATGTTAGTTGTTGCTACTGCTAAAAGTCTGTCAAAATTATTATGATTTTTGTTCAGTTACAAAAGGTTGATGTTGCGTTGCTACTGTTAGTGGTAAAATAGCTGTGAAAATACAGCCTTTGCTCGCCTTAAGCAACAACAAAAATAATCATCAATAGGCAGCCAAATTCCCAGACGATGAAAGTGCAAGTAGGTATAAATTAATCAGTGATAAAAAGTACCTAATTAAATTAAAATTATTAAGTAATTCATAATTGTTAAGTAAGTACTTATACCATGATGCAAAAGATACTGAATAATCTAAGAACGCATTACCTAGAAATATTAATCATACGATTTGTTATCGGTTGAAATTGTAACACGAGAATTGAAAACGCTTGCACTAACAGTTTTGGTTTTACGCATTAATTCCGTAACGAAAACACACATGTATTCGTTGTAATTTTTTTGCTGATTGCCTACTTTTAAATTAAATATGTGTAGTATAACTTTTTAATAGAAATGAAAACACTGTGTTATACACACTAGTCACAATGAGGTAGCTGCTGTCACCAATGTCATCTGTTACTGTCAGTCACCACGAATGGTGGGAAAGGGGAAAAGGGAGCAGTGGCCCTGCATACCCCTGCATGGCCCTGTGGAGACTTGGTGAGATAGTGAGCCAGGGTAGTGATTTTATAAACTTAAATACGGGATTAGGATTACTACAAGATTCTACAAATGGGGATGCCATAAAGCCTCCGTGAATCGGTTGACGTCAGCCGTACCCTAAGAAATCTGTCGATGAAATCTACTTCTACTGACACAATAGAAGAAGAATTCGGTTATTTCTCTCAGAAATACCTATTTATTTCAGAAATACCTATTTATTTCTGAAAGAAAAACGGTAAGTAATGGATGTGTTTTATTTAAATATCAACTCCAAAATGTCGACCAAAATAACAACGTCTTCCTAAAAAGTACAGAAAAGGCTGCAGCCTCTGAAACGTTGTCTACTCTGTGTTATAAAGCAAGTTCGGACAAGAGCACACCGCCGCATATGTAGTCGATTAATATGTTTGTCGATACTAACATATGTACTGATGTATGTGTTAACTAGCCTATACTACGTGCTAGTGCATACCACGGCTTATGCAGGTGTACAACGAGAGCCTCTTAAATATGTGGCAAGAATATTAATTTTAAGTTTTTAAAAGCTTATTAAATGATGCATTACAATGATGATTATAGTGGTTTTTAGTGTGAAAAGTTGTTTAGGTAGTTATGCTAGAACAGTTATTTGCTTGTTCAGGTGGATGCGTTAAGGTACCACGCGAAATTCAAATTTTCTTCCTTTTTTAGCAAATTCTATGTTGAAGTACCTATTCGTGACCGTACGACCACTGATATTTTTTGGTTCAACAGGCAACCAGACACTGAATTGCAAATTGCAAGAAATGTAAGAAAAATTGAATTTTGCGGAGTATCTTGGACCCTAAGAAGTTTCAAAGATTTTTTAACTTCTGTTTTTTCATGAAATCCTTTTAAATAAAAGGTCGGTATGTAAAATACTATAGTAATTTAGAAGAATAGACGAAGAACGGTAGGTATTCTCAATTACGTATATAAAAATGACTAAAATACACCGCTTAATTAATACGAAATCCTTACCATAACATCACTAAGTTACCTCACAATAAAACACAGTAGGTGACCATAATAACAAGCATATAAAATACACCCATAGAAACTTAACAACATTCACGTAGGAACCTGAATGAGGAGGCAAAAAAATATCCCAAAAACCAATCGTACGGTAATCGAGCTAAGTTTGTGTGTTTGCAACCAGCCAAGGGACCGCTAACACCTTGGCCAAACATTTGGCTTAGACTGCACCAACCTGTACCTTATGAACAAATAAATAGTGACAGCCCGAAGCTTCGTTTTCGGCCAAAAAAATTATGATTCGGCCTTATTTTCGTTTTCGGCTATATTAATGATTATAATACAACAAGAAACACACGAAATTTTGTATTCTTTTTTTTTTAATTATCTGCTCTTGACCTTGATCACGCTTGATAGAAAGCGATGGATGAGGTCTATGATGGAACGAGCCTATCCAGAAGATACCTGGTTACTCTTGATTTGAAGGTACACGAGTTTAACGTCGAATCTAATGGAATTATTTATTTAATACTTTAAGCTTACACATGTATATAGGCGGACTTAAGGCTATTTTCTACCAGTCGACCTTTGGGTGATGCAGGGACAAACAGTGGTAGTTGCAATAATTTAGAGGAATAAATATAAATGCATTAAACCATTTAAACTATACATATAATCATCATCATCATTATAATTTCAGCCGAAAGATGTCCACTGCTGAATATAGGCCTCTCCCAAGCTCCGCCACTTCCACCGGTTCTTTGCTTCCTGTATCCAGCGGACTCCTGCGGCCCTCACAAGGTCATCGGTCCACCTTCTGGTACGCGGTCACCACTCCAGAACCTTCTGGCCCTATCGGTCATCTATTCTGCGAGCAATGTGCCCTGCCCACTGCCACTTAAGTTTGGCAATTCTTCGGGCTGTGTCTGTTACCTTCGTTCTCCTACAGATCTCTTCATTCCTGATTCGATCACGTAGGGAAACTCCAAGCATAGCCCTCTCCATTGCCCTTTAGGTGACTTTAAGCCTTCTTATGAGGCCCATTGTGAGCGACCACGTTTCGGTTCCATATGTTATCACTGGCAACACGCAGTGGTCAAAGACTTTCGTCTTGAGACACTGCGGTATGTAGGATGAGAAGATATTGCGTAGTTTCCCTAATGCTGCCCAACCGAGTCGGATTCGACAATTAACCTCTTTCTGGAAGTTCGACCTACCTAACTGGACAGTTTGTCCTAGGTAAACGTACTCGTCCACAACTTCGAGTGCAACGCCTCCGACCGTTATGAGAGTGGGCATTGAACATGACCTTTTTCTTGTCCAAGTTCATTTTAAGACACACTTTCTGAAGCTCTACTGAGGTCATCGAGCATTGTACTGAGGTCCTCTATGGTAAATATAATATATATACCTAACTATATATAAATATAAGCATAAATAAATACACATAAATAAATGAATTTACTAAAAACAAATGAGACAAACAATGAGAAAACATTACCGTTGAATTATCTTGTTTTATTTCTTCTAAAGCGTATATAAATTTTTCTTTCTCTCCTTAGTTGTAGGAAAAAGTAAACAAGATTTCAGTGTACAGCGGAAATGTTACATTTTCGTTTTCGACTTCGATTTCGGCCGAAAATAAGACTAAAGCCGAAGCTTGTTTTTCGTTTTCTTTTTCGGTCGAAAATTCATCCTCGGTCGGACACTAAAAATAAATCAGTTTCTTTTTTCATAAAACATTTTCGTAAATGGATTCTTTAGAAAGAAGGACCAGTTTGACGACACTGAAGCGCACGTGGCTTCCGAGGGTTAAGTACAATTAGATACAAATATGTATGAGCTTATACCGTTCGGTTTAAGTGATCTGTTAAGAAGGGTTCATAGAATTGAATGAAAGAAGAAGCTATTCAAGAAATTGTTTTGACATCAATACTTTGTGTTGGCTTTTTGTAGGGAAATAAGCATTGTCTATTACGTCACTAAAGTTTTTACTTTGTGTGCTTCACACATTATACCTTTTATTATATTTTTGAAAAATAATACCTAGGTATATAATAAATACACTATTCATCAAAATCTGAATCATTTTAGAGGTTTTTTTTTGTCAATCCGTTGCTTCATATGCTTCGAAAAATTTGTTTGCCCAACAACGTAAGAAACGCAGTGAATTTTGTCCAACTGAGAAAATGGAAACCATTTCTACTGTTAGTGTGCTTCGCAGTTACACCCGCGGGTTGATGTTAAAGCTGCCTATCTAACCAATCTTAATAAAGCTTTCAAACTGTCCTTAATTAAATAAACCAGGCCTAAGCCTTGTAAAATCAACAATTAGGTACAGGCTGAGAAATAATAATTTCGCAAAAAAACAGAACATTTGTATTTCTAGAATAAAATTTTACAGAGCTAAAGTGTAGCAAGCAAAGAGAAAAATCAAGCCAAATAATATTTAAGAGTTACAAGTAGGCAAATAATAACCCTCTCATAGCTCCGAGCCTTTATTAAGCTCTCGTTACAAGGAAATTGAAGTGGTCAGCAAACAGCTGATGTGCCAAAGCGTACTTATTTCATGAGCATAGCGGGAATGAGGCAAAAATGTGTTCGATATTCCAATATAACCTTTAATACATTGATATTACCTATTGTTATGTTCTTTTTTCGCGACTACGACGACGGCGAAGCAGAAAGGGGCTTAACGATTTTGACCGGTTTATGTGTATATATGTATGTTCATCTGTTCCCTCATAACTTACTAAACTACTGAACTGCTTATCATAATTTTACAAATGACGTATCGTTGTAAGCGTCGTGATTATCCGCCGCATGTGCGATGTCATATTAAATTGAATATGGCGCCCTCTAGAGGACATAAACTAAAACAAAATACGTATATTGTATACGTGTATTTCATTCTTTAAAGAGTGTGATTTTTCAATAGTTGCTTAGTTTTTTATTTTGTCATATTTTTGGTCCTTATTTCCGCACTTAGGTATTGAAAGTTCTAAGAAATACAGTTGGTCCTTCTGTCTTCATAGAATTAAATTTAATCTGCATAGCGTTTTCGCAAATATGTTAGGGTCGGCTTCCAGTCTAAACGTATGCAGCTGAATAACAGTATTTTATATGAAGTTACTGCCTATCTGAACTCCTCAACCCAGTTACTGATTATCACGATACCTCTAAGTAAGACTGTCTAATTCACGTTCATGTGAGCCCTTAGGTATCAACATTCAACACGATTTTACGGGTCCTTTAGTCGGTCGGGCTAACCGAAGCTTCTTTATACCCCGGTTTTTCCTTAGTATTCCCAAATCATCTCCATAAAAGACATACAATATTTGATTTCAAACACAAACTGCACAGCCCATCGCATAACTACAATGGTGTCCCATTATTTTCGACCATAATTCCCCATGTCCTTACGAAGGTTGCCTTGACTGCCATCACTCCAAATACCCTCAGCCATTCAACCCTTCCATTCGGGCTTGACAAAAAATACTCCACTTTGTAAATATTGGACGTACAGTGTCTAGTAGTTTGGTGCAATATGTGTGGAGAGAGCGTGTTTGAAAAGCGATTTTATCGATGTGAAATTCAACGGTCTAATTGTTTTCACATGCAGATAGAACACGGGAATTTGGTTAGCCAAAAAATCTGATATCCATCTTCCTGCGGAGTAATTGTGTAACACACTAACAGTAGGAATGGCATTCATTTTGACAGTTCAACAACATTCATTGCGTTATTTACGTTGTTGAGCAGACAAATTTTTCGAACATATGAAGCTATGGATTAGCAATATCCCTAGAAATTATTCAGATTCTGATTGACAGCGCGTTACGCAATTAGGTTGCAGTTACTTGTTAAAGCAGTGTAGATCGACGTCAGCGTTATAATAAACCCATTTAATTTTCATAAAAATGTTCTATTTTAGAGTTTTTATTCTGAAAAAAAAAAAAATGACTTTCCTAAGAACTCTTTGCAACAAATGTTAAAATGTGACGCCTGCTTTTCTTAGGACTCTCGCGAATTCCGAAAGGATATATGAATCTCTACTGCAATCTCGTAATTTGCCTAGCCTTTATCCAACTATGATGTGGTCAGCTTCCAGTATAATTGCATGCCTGTCTGACCTCCACAACCCAGTTACTGAGTAATACGGTACCCATTGGTAAGTTGCTGGTTGTCAGACTTTAATTCTGGCTTCTGACGATCCATAACAACTGCCAAAGATCTACGAATGGCAGCCGAGACTGCCGGCTCAGCATGTTCCCCGAGGCACGCGAATCTCTACCGCTATCTCCCACAGATTAAGCCACACACCGAAACGTATTGTGTTGGCCCTTTGTCCTTTTAACGCCACTTGTTTGTTTGAAGTCGTCGGGTATTACAAGTCCATTAGGTTCCTCGCGGATATATTGAACCATGACAGAAGTGCGGAGGAGACGAGGCGTCGAAGAATGCTGATGCTTTTTTGTTTTAGAATAACTGCAGTACCCTGTGTTGTAGGTATAAGAAATTTTAAGGGAATTTTATGAATACATTGTTGGGTATTTTGCATACACTTTGTGACGACGGCAAACGTTGAACGTCATACCTACAGAACCCTGGTGCTAATGAAGCTTTAATTTTATATTTCAAAAATGGGATCGTGCTATCGAGACAAAAAAAAACTAAACATAGACCGGGTTGTGTTCATTTATAATATGTTTTCACTATCAATTTATCGTCCAAACAGTTATTTATTATGCCAATATATCTATTCTTATTTTAGATAGCTAGATAAATGGAAGAACATTAAATACTTTTTACAGGAACGTGCTACCGGCACAAAAAGTTACTCCATTTAATATTAGCTATATTGCAGTGAAAGCCCTGTCAAAATCGGTCCAGCCGTTTCCGTCTGCCTGTTGTGTTGTGCCAGCGACAAGCTGGCACGAACAAACAGACAGAAAGAGGCAAACAGAGGAAATTAAAAAGTTGTTATAAGTACCGTACATACTTTCATATGCATTTAGTGTAAAGTAGCTGTTATTTTGACATTACAAACAGACACTTCAATTTTATCTATATGTATGTGTGTATATATTTGTATGTTTATGTATAGATGAGTGTTTTTTGGAAGGATAGGACAACAAGTTGTTACTGTCTATACAGAATTTAATTTGATCCAGTGTGCAAACTCTAACCATTAATTCGGCATATGATTATATATCCTCTAGCGTAGAAAGTTTTCGCCAGTTATAAAAAAAAACCAGCTGTTTCATAGAAAAGTGCAATACCTACACGGTCAAAACTTATGGAACAGCATTTTGACGTGACAACGTCTTATAAATTGGTTTGCCGGGTGACACTTCAAGAAACTGCGTTACGCTCCGCTCACGTTATGCGCTCACAATGAGAGCGAGTGAGAGGCACGCGTCCCTTCCACTCGGGCATGGTTAGCCCGCCTAAGAGCGAGAGAGACAGACATAAAAAGTGAAAGGCACGCGTCCCTTCCACTCGAGCACAGTTAGCCCGCCTAAGAGCGAGAGAGACAGATGATGTAACCGATTTGTTAATATGAAATTCAGTGCGAGATTCTTTGTATAAATTAATGTTTTAAATATAATTCTTTGTATAAATAAATGTTTTAAATTGTTACTATTATTTCATCCTTCTTCCTACTATACGAATGAATATTCACATTAAAATTATTTTACCACTCAAAGTCGTTGTCACGTAAAACTTTCGCCCGTATACCGACTTTACAGGCAACCAATTTTTTTTTTTAAACTAACCAGTGCGCAAACTGTAACCATGATAGTTTGCGCACTGGTTAAAATGTTGTCCTGTATGTGTCTGTTGTCAAAATTCTAGATTGTGTTCGGTACAAATATTTTTTGACCAATAAAAACCTCTCACTGCTTATTCTACTACTGTGCTAATGCTCAGCTAATTTAGCTACATTTACTTTTTCCAAATAATTTCACCGGACCTGTCAAAATTCAAAACCCACAAAAACTAGACAATGCCTTCTCTTATTCCCGAAATATCTAGCGCCGTCCATTGAAGTGTCCTCCTATTTTTATTTGTTTATCCCCATTACGTTTTTGGACAAAAGGCGTCGAGTGTTTGGTTGTCTTCAAGAGACCAACAAACGTCTCGGGCAAATAGCCCGGGTTCCCACGAGTGGTGCAACCAGTTTCTATGACCCTTTATAACCGTAATAAGTGAAATAGTTCACCAGAATTTTGATAACGGGAAGAATGGTGAACTTTTGTGATTGACATTAAGGGCTTTACTGTTCCTATTTTGTAGTATTTATTGGATGATGTCAAATGAAGCCGTTTGTCGCGGACATTCAAAGATTTTAGACAGTCGTTACGTGTAGTCAGAAGCCCGAAAATTTGACAACCAGTCTTACTAAGGAGTATAGTGTTGCCCAGTAACTGGGTTGCTGTCGTCAGATGAGCAGTCGCTCTATGGAAAATACTAGTATTTAGTTGCATCGGTCTCGACTGGAAGGTGACCCCAGAAAAGTTGGGAAAAAGCTGGGCACATAATGATTATTGGAAGATGTAAGATCACAAGAGAGAAAAACAGTGATCGCAGTGACTTTAAGCAGCAGGAAAATTGCGTAGCACACTAACATTTGGGCTTGTGGCTAAGTAATATTAGCCGCACGGGTTGATCGGTCTGGTTAAGCCACGCTTGCCGCGGTTGGTCCGTGGATGGGTGACCATCTTTACATACCAAGACCTCGTGCCTCGAAAAGCACGTTAAGCCGTTGGTCCCGGTTGTTATTTGTGGATCTTTGACAGTCGTTACGGGTCGTCAGAAGCCCGAAAGTCTGACAACCAGTCTTACCAAGGGGTATCGTACCCAGTCACTGGGTTGTGGAGGCCAGATAGGCAGACGCTCCAAGAAAAATACTGGTATTCAGCTGCATCCGGTTAGACTGGAAGCTGACCCCAACATAGTTGGGATAAGGCTAGGCAGATGATGACTGCATGATTGATGATGTAGCAATGGCTTGCATTTTGATAGTTCAACAACATCTATACATCTTCTATACAGATAAGTAAAAGTGGAGTGTCTGTTTGTAATATTAAAGTAACCGCTTTTTACTAAATGCATATGGATGTATACTCGGTACATATATCAAAATAACATTTTTTACAATTTTTGTCTGTCTGTTTGTTCCGGCTAATCTCGGAAACGGCGGGACCGATTTTGACGGGACTTTCAGTGGCAGATAGCTGATGTAATAAGGAGTAACTTCATCATCATCATCATTTAAGCAGAAAGACGTCCACTGCTGGACGTAGGCCTCCCCCAAAAGGGGGGTTTTGCCATCACGCTTGGCAGACGGGTTGGCGATTGCAGTATGGTGGTAAAATGCATAGAGAACGCTGCTGCCCATTCTCTAGTAAGTCCATTAGTCGCCTTCTACGACGCCCACGAGAAGAAAAGGGAGGAGGGAGGGAGGAGTAACAAGCTACTTTTATTTTAGAAATTATATTTATTTTTATTAATATAATAAATAAATTAAAAAAAAAATACTATTCCGCGCGCACGAAGTCGCGTTCACAGCTAGTTCATAATATTATTTACGTTGCTGAGCAGAAATTTTTGACCATAATGAAGCAATGGATAATAATTATTGAGATTGTGATTGAAAGTGTGTTACTCAAATAGGATGCTGGACTGATTGAAAGAATATTTGAAGTGATGTTTTTTTTCTTTGCATTATAATGTAACTAATACACTCAATCGCATATTTTTGATAAGATATCATAATTATTTACTCTGAGCTATTGCTTATTTTTGTTTTATCTGGATATCAATTAATATTTCCGGTTTAATTGTGGATATTAAATTATGCGGTTAATCCGCGTTATTTCATTTTGGAATTTAATTACCTCTTGGTCATGATCAAAGTCTAAGATGTATACCTAACTAGACAAAATGCTTGACTTAGGAAACTAAAAACAAAAACATAACGTAAAATAAAAACATCCTTCCAATAACCATGAAGAAATAAATAAAATAAAATCTAACAGAATTTGACTAGCAACATTTGAAAACAATCAAATGAAATCTCTAAACACAGATAAACGTTTAAAAGTCAATCGTTTATCTGATAGCATAGTAATGACTACTCGTTGAAAACAAACTTATCTTGATGAGACAGTTGAAGCGCAGGCGCACCATTAATAACCCCGTATAAATAATAACATCATTACTTCAAAGGTAGGCCACCCAAAATCATCACCTTTATAATATGTACATCATAATGTGATCGTAAACTTAAAGAGATAAGGAGGAAAATTAAGGAAAAAGAGAGACTAAGAAATACTGAAAATTAAGAGAAATCGCCGCTCGTTTTTAATAATTGTGGGCCCGTGGTGTCGGCAATTTGCATACGATATGAGGAGCTAATGGGTGTAAGATACGATTTTTTACTGAATATTCTTCCATGGACATGCATAATCGTTATTAGCATAGATAAAGAGCAAAGAGAAAAATTAGACGGTACACAGACGAGTTTTTAAATGGCTAGCTTGTTTGTAATCGATGGGGTACTTTGTAATTGGTACTTATTAGATGAAGATGGTAACAGAGATAATTATTCATTAAATGTAATTATGAAGCTGTTAAGCTTTTTTCTTTTTGAAGAGGGGCTGGTGACAAGGAGTTGTCAGGGAAGGTTAATAATATGCTTTCGAAGAATTCAATTAGGTCCCTACTGATATAGTTTGTAAATTGAGATGTAATGTCGTTATTCTGTGCACTGCACGGGTAGGTAAGTGAATATATTTTTTTAGTAAATAAATGATAATAGTACCAGCCTGACACTGCCCTATTGCAGTACAAAGGCTTCTCATACATAAACATTTCAGCAATAAAAGTTCATGCCTACAAAAATCGCCAACCATAGATATAAGAAAGACGAAGGAGAATTTCTATGTCGCCAACCGACTTTGAGCAAGCGCGGCCGCTTGCTCAAAGGTATTTAGCGATTTGAATCTTGTATCTATATCTTTACTTAATGTATTATTAGTTCCTTATTTCCTCCAAAAACTTATAATGTGTTATGCAAAAAACATTCGATGAGGTTGAGTCTCTGTTTTATTTTATAATCTATGCAACTAACTGTACTTAAATCGCGCTACTAAATTATGCATCGACAGTTCGGAAGGCGTTCCGTCATGTAATGAGCATATTTAATGGACATTATATTTAAAAATAATTTATTGTTTAAGCTGTTAAGGCGAATACTATCGCTAAAATTAATCTTGCTACCAGATTGTTAATCATTACCTCATTTAAGAAGAACGTAGTGACCGCATATTTTTTGTCGGTTGTTATAATTTATATGACGATTTGGGTTAGAGAAAGATTTTTAGGTTCTAAACGAGGCCACCTCCATCTTCTAATGAAGACAATTTTAGAAGGCATAGTTTAACATGTATCTTTCTATTTTCTTTTTTGCGCTATTTAATATCGCTTTTGTACAAGACAAAGCTGTGTAAATTCTTTATAGACACAATATATGTCCCCGGTAGCAAATGATTGAATTACCATTCGATACCCCGTTACCGCAATACTATCACCTCGCCAAGTGTCAGATGTAATAAATCACTCTATCGGTCAATTAATATGTTGTTTAGAGGTTAGTTTTCTTTTTGACTTTTCAAGCATTACCGAGATGATTCGACTCCATAGAGATATGGAAGAAACGAGAGACATGAGACATATCATGCTGTACTGAGCACAAATAAAAAAAAGAGAGAAAAGGCTCGTACCTTCTCAAAATATACAGAAGCCAATGGAAACTTAGTGGTACTTAGAAAAAGGAAGGAAGAACTAGGAAAGATCTATCACAAAATTGGAATGTTCAAAATTAGAAATTAGTACAAGCATCTGCTGACACTATATCGAATACAAAAATTCTAATGTAAAAGCGAAAAGCATGACAAGAAACCGGCTTTAGGATACTTCGTACAAAACACACCCGTATCCATAATTCCTAACCTTTGTTCTTCTAATAAGAGAACTGACACATTATGTGTACACTTTAATTAGTTAGTGATCATGTGCTCACGTCTAGTCAACAATTATAAACCGTAAGTTTCTATAAACAAATAAACACGAAAAGGATGTGAAGGCGGTGATGCAAGACTGAAATCATCAGATCTCACGTGATAAGGTAAAACACAATAGCGTATATTTTGCTGAAAGGGTGGGAATGCCCATAGTCATTCACTACCTATAAGGCAAACAGATTAATAACAACAACGTTAGTCTTTTTATCATTGGTGACACGTCACAGCTGTACAAAATGAGCCTGGGGTAACTTTAAAAGTATACGTCGATCAAAAGAAGGCAATCTGTAAAAAGGAAGAAAGATAATATGCGGTCACATGCATTCTAGGAACAACACTAAATGATAAGCTTCGTCTAAGGCCAAATTTATAGACTAAACAAACTGCTTAAAAAGGAATTGTAGTGATAATATCATAATAGTTCCGGGATATAATAGATAATTGATTTTATTTATGTCGGTAGGTTTATAAAACACTTTTCCACGTCAATCATATTTTAAAAACTAGTGAGATCGGCATTTCCAAGTTGATTACTCTGAGAAGAAAAGCCTAAAGAAACACAGAGGTCGTTCGCAGGAGACGCCCTGGGCGTCGGGAATCCCAGGCTGATTCCCGGCCACCGTAGGCGCGGGCTTGCGGACGGCGAGTAATGGGTAGCTCGCTGTCCGATAATCACCAAGCCCGGGTCGACGGCGCCTTGTGTTCCACGCACGCCTCAAAGAGATGTCAGCAACAACTGATGGGGACCGCAAGGGCCGAGTCCTGCCAGGGGTGCGGGTTGTTCGAAAGAGATACCGCGGCCCCTGGCACACAAGCAACTGAGGGAACAGGGGTGGGTTTTAGCCAGTAAAAGGCTGACACGCCATCCCGCTCCACCCAGAGCGGGAGAAGTCATTTGATGATTTCCCAGCCAGAAAAAAAAACACTGAGGTCGTAGTATCTTTTAAGTCCAAACATAATCTTGGTGTTGTGTAGACCATATAGATTGGTGTCTGAAATAATCTTTTGAGAAAAGTCGTGTAGCTTAATTCAGATCAGGTTAATCTTATTGAGCTTATAATTATCAACTAAAGATATCGCAGTCCATTGTTTGCCATTGGAATAAGCTGAAGGGCTCTTCTATGCTTCGTACTTTGCAACACCATCCTCGAATTTGCGCTCGTATTTATACATTTTTGCGTTACAGATTTGCTCATCTTTTAACTATATTTCATTGTCCATTATTGCGTAAGCATCATTAGCCAAGAAACTATGACTTTCGTGAGTTACTTCGTCATTTTCAAGCTCTTCCAATTCAGAACAATCAAGTCATTCAGTCCTTGGATCAAGATCACCGGCCGATGTGATATTGGCATTCTCTTCCGTATTTAAGCTAGTTATATTTTCAACATCAAAGCATCTATGGCCTTAATACTAATGGTAACCTTATCTGACATTTTATTATATTGTACTTCAAGACACAATAGCCTAGCCCAGGTCAATCAAATATGTATGAGATCAACCTTACCCTTATTACGTTCCAAAAGTGTAATCAATAAAGTCTTGAGCAGATTTAATCGTTCAATTACCGCTTCTGTAGGAAGCCGACAAGAGTGGTTTTCGTGAAACGCCGATCCTGTTTCACATGCTTTTATTTCTCCTCGCTTCTTGTGGTTAGTACGATCGATAGAATACTAAGTAGCGTCACATTTTAGTGTATTTGACGCTATTAAATTATTATTTTGGTCCATTGTGTCAACGTTTAATTTTTGAACTATCCCAGTGATTAGCCGATCAGAAATTTGCTAGATTTCGTTGGGAAATCTCCAGACATAGACCATGGTACTACATATATGGTTTGAGAGCAGTTAAATTCCTACCGTCTCATTATAAAAAAAAGGTTTTTTGTAGATACGGTTTAAACCACCAAGCCAGTTTTTTGAACAAAGAACCCAATATGCAAAGTAAAGTAATTCTTTCTAACAAAACTGAGAACTTAGTCGGGCGCTATGTTGTAATTTTTATATTAATAAATATTTTCAAATCTGAATAAAGTTGGAAAAACAAAAACTGACTTAGAGCTTTAGGCTAGAACTAAAGTTAGATCTCTTTTTCTAAAAAAAAACCAGAGTTAACCTAAAGGTGTATATGTGCTACTGTGTCAATGGTGCGAAGTTCGAAAATCTAGTCCGACGGGAACTAAATCCCTTACAAAGCTTTGAGCATTTTTTCTACGACCGTAGATCAACATAAAATTAAGCCTGCTACATATCCTAAAGATTAACCTTGGATTAGTATGAGTAGGTACACCTGAAACAATGGATATGAATAATTCATCTGCAAACACTGATTTCATCAAGGTTTTTAAATTCGTTTCGCAACTGTCAATGTTTGTTAAGATAATTGTTTTTAATATTAATCACCTATTATCATATTTTACACAGCTGTAACACGTTGCTAAGTTGCTGATGGCTGTTGGCTATCAAAAGAATTTGGCTCGTTGCGTAAACAATATTAATTTAAATTATACCATGTGTCAGGTCAAGAACACGTGAATTATGATTTGCGGTACAGTTTTCTTGTGGGTTATTGATTTTCGTTTTAAACGTTTCTTTTTTTTAAATCTCGTAGTTTGTTCAGTGATGAAATGTCATGGCTCTAACGTTGGCGTCTTTTTACCTATGATTATAATCATAGGTAAAAGACGATCAGATTTTTTTGTCGCCAAATTTAAGTATAAATTACTTTTAATTAAAAAAAACCGCATCCAAATCGGTTCACCCGTTTAAGAGCTACGGTGCCAGACACACAGACAGACACATAGCGGTCAAACTTATAGCAAGACTATTGTAAAAAAACATGTTAGGATCGTATTTATATATTTATCGCTTTACAAATTTGCTAAGTTTGATTCTTCTATTGTAGGTACAGTCAGATAAGAATACGGTAAAAAGTACTTAATTATTATTAAGTAAACTATGTATTAGCATTCGTCTGGTTAGATAAGTCTATCAGTTTTAATTTTAATTGAGATTCGGTTTTACTTATGTATTTATTTATTTTTTATTTCACCGTCACGGTCTGTCACTTTTAGGTCCCCAGACAGTGACACAGTAACACTGTGTCACTGTCTGGGGACCTAAAAATGCCACATTAATCGATTCCTCTAAAAGCAATTCATCTCCTGAATTCCCCTATGATTCTGCTATTTGGCATTTTACTTTTAATAAAGCAATTCATAATTTGGTGACCATTTTACGAATTTCCATACAAAACTGTCAAACATGAATTGCGTGCTGTCTACGCAGATAATATTATGAATTGTCAGTTTGTGACCATTTTACGATTTTAAATATGATTAATATTATTTTCCTATTATGATTCTGTCAAAGCGGCCTTTTTAGATGCCCTGACATTGTTCACGTTATCTGCTAGCAAGTTAACGATCCGTGCCCTAACTAAAAGGTATTTGGCGAGGCTTCTGATATAATATAATACAGAATGACTGTCATTTATTTTCTACCAATAAATCTCACCAGATTATTTTCAACATTTAGTTTTGCGTTCAGTATCCACATCAATCCCTCAATTTGAAATCCTTCATATAATTGTTTGATTTGTGTCACATAGGCAGGGCAAAGCAAAATAGCCCAATACCACGTTTAGCCTTGCGTTTCGAGTTTAGAATTTCCTAATTTTCCTTATACAGGTTGAACTTGATTGATTTGAGTCATCAAGATTTTGTCGAATGTTGATTTTGTGTTGCGAAATCCCTATTTTAATGTCATTTATCTTCAAATCCATTTTAAAGTCGAGAGCAGAGAGCATATCGTCGACCGTAGGTTCAATTGACGTAAGGGACAAAATACCTAAAATGAGTTGAGTACACAGTTTTGTTTAGAATTTTTCGCTCTTTCGAATGGTGTATATGAAAAAATTCTAGCTTACGAAAAATGTCCCTTACCCTACTGATTTTTTGGATCCAAATTTCGAATCAGCCCCGTAATAACAATGTATCTGAAAAACTATGCAATATAGCAACTTGAAATGGTGTATTTACCGCCGCCAATCCACTTCAAATAAGGTAAGGGTCTTCCCAATCAACGCATTATCATTACATGGTTTATTTTTGAAGAAACCATAATAAAACTGGCCTTACACGAATGCCTTTGTTTTCTCAAAAAATAAATATCATCCATACTTTAAATGCATCGCACGAGTTTTGACATATGTAGTTGTCCCTTACCCCAATTTGCATTGTCATACTTTATGCGGTACTTGCACTGGACAAAATCGTAATGTCGTATTACGATTTTGAAATGAAATAAAAATTGTTTTATTCCAACTAATAGAAATTGGCTATTACAATGTAGGTACAAACATTGCATGAAAGCAACACACAAACAACCACACACACGGTTCTAATACAAAATGTATTAGAACCATGTCTCTTACATGATTTTTATAACAATTTCCAAATTTAAGATATCCGTACGTCAAAAGTGTACTTCATTTTCTGTCAACAATCACTTTACACTGTATTTTTTTCATACATTTTATCAACAAGTCCTTCACACTACTTTTTAATATTACGATTATTACACTACGATTTAATCCAACGTAGAGGTCAATTTAATGTAAGGGACGGGACTACAAGATACATGGTCAGTAAGGGACATTACTAACAAAATACGTTGGTGTAAGGCACGTCTATTTTCTTAAATAGCTAACGTATTTAAATAAATGTTACACAGGTAGATAGAGCACCAAAATACAAGATTATGTGTGAAATCAGATCCGAAAAAGGATCATAACAAAAAAAGTTATGGGCGATTTAGTCCAAAAAAAAACTTTGTCGGCCACTCCTGAAAAATCGTATTTTGTCCCTTACCTCAATTGAACCTACGGTCGACGATATTATGTGTGACGAAGTTCACATGGTTGTGTCAATCTAATTCCTTTGGAACCAAGATTCTCTATGTAATCCTAGTAATATTATAAATGTGAAAGTTTGTGAAGATAGTTGGATGTTTGTTATTCAATCACACAAAACGGCTGAACGGATTTGTATGAAATTTGGTTCACAGATAAATGATAAATGATAAATTATTTTATTTCTGTAAGTAGATTTGTAAAAACACTTTTACGAGTCAATCATATTTTTTTAAACTAGATGAGGTCGGCGTTTCCTATCTGACTACTCTGAGAAGAAAGGCCGAAACAAACTCAGAGGTCACAGTCTCTTTTAAAGTCCAGACATAATCTTGGTCAGATCATGTGAAGACCATGTGGATTGGTGTCTGAAATGGTCTTTTGAGGAAATAACCACACAGATTGACTGGACCTGTCCATTCAGTGCACGCATTTATCAGTAATCATGCAGCTCAACTCAGAACTTGAGGAGCTCAACGATTTTACGAACAATACCAAAGAAAAGACATTTGGGTAGGCCGCATAAAGTACTCAAACTGCCAGATTAACATTAAAACTAACTGAGAAAGAGATGGAACACGAAACAAAAAAAAGAAACAAAATATGACCCACATAGTCCTCACATTCACAGTAATTAAAACAATAAAATAATTATATTATACTTCTCAAAGTAAATATTCATGTCAAAGTGTATATAATAATTATCAAATGTCAAAGAGTATAAGTTTGCAAAAACAAAAAAAAAACAACATTTAGTATGCAAAAATTGGAGCAGGTCAATCCCAAGCTTTTTTGTCCTCAATATAATCTTTAACGGTATAAAAGGCTTTCAGTTTCAGATAGTTTGTAACCTGGAATAATACATAGGATACTTTTTATTCCCATGGGATAATGTTCGACCTCCACGCGGGCGAAGCCGCTTGCAAGAGCTAGTAAATAATAAGGACTTACACTTTTTTTTTACAGATCAAAAACTGTTTATGTGATAAACAGTTTTTGATCTGTAAAAAAAATGATCACTTTTACCATATTTGCAAAAAGTATCGGCCATTTTATTATACACACCATCACGGAAATATAATTTAGGAGGGGCTTGTGGCTAAGTAATAACAGCTGCACAGGTCGAACGATCAGGTTAAGCTGCACTTGCCGCGGTCGGTCCGTGGATGGGGGATTTGCCTCGAAAAGCACGTTATGCCTTATAGTCATTATGGGTCGTCAGAAGCCAACCATCTTATCAAAGGGCATTGTGTTACCCAGTGACTGGGTTGTGGAGGTCAGATAGGCACTCTGCGTTGAATACTGGTATTCAGCTGTATTTAGTTAGACTGAAAGCCAACCCCAAAAATCGTTGCGAAAAGCTTTGGTAGATGACGAATCAATGAATTCATAATTCATAATTCATTTATTGCTCTGCAAACATGGGTAATATAGTGCATAGATGTGTTATTTTATAAGTCCTCCATGTTCTACCGCCACATGGGCATGAAAATCATATATTATTAGATATTGAATTTATACAAATTTTGGATATTATAACTTTAAAATAACAGTAAGGAAAATTTAATAATACAAGATACAAATTCATGTCAAATCGTTTGAATTACAGTAAAAATGTCACAATAATACGAAAATGTCAAATGTCAACCATGTTACAGTAATACAAAGAAAATAAAAAATGTCAAAAGTCACTAAGGATACATTAATAAAATTTAAATAAAATGTAAAAAAGGAATAATAGCATGTCAATCGGTCAGTGATTCATCATTAAGGAAGTCGTCACTTTTTTTAATCAATATTTTATTTAGTGCACTTTTAAATTTGTAAATTGTCATAGTTTTATTAATATTAGGTACTTTATTATAAATGCGTGGGGCAATGCCAAAACAACTTTTTTGCATTTGTGCTGTTTTACATTTAACTTGGCACAATTGATTTATATATTGAGTCCGTATAGGATTCCTTCTGACTGTTGACAATTTTTGAAATAAATGTGGATTATTTTTTACAAATAAAGCTTAAATAATATTATTTATGCAAATTAACACCCTACATTAATTGACCGTATTACATTATACACAACTGTTTAAGAAGGACAGTTGGTGCTGTGATTGAATATACGTAAAAAATATTTGGAAGTAAATTTGCTTAAGAATATTTTTTTCTGGCTATTGTAGAGCGGTAGTAGCGGCCTAACTTACGAGTTGCACGTCATGGGTTCAATCACTGCTGCTCTCAAAACGATGCAGGAAAATCTTGTGAGAGAACTGCACGCACCCATGCATATCCTAGAACCAAATTTCAAAGACGTAGTGTCTACCAACCCGCTTTGGGCCCGCGTGGTGGACAATGTTTAAGAGTCCCAGCAGTGGGAACTTTATAGGCTGCTTATATATTGTCCTACTTTGCTCACTTAAAGAGTTTAAAAATTCAGTTTCCATTTACGATTATAAGGTTGAAACTATTGAAAGAATGCCATTTTAAGAAAACCCACAATTTTACTGCGAAAATATGCAAAACAAATTATAGATACAATAAGACTCTTATCTAATAACTACAAATCGATTCTAATCTTAGAAGTTATTTGATAGATTTCTTAAATTCGTTTAGAACGACATGATAAATATATGGGACGATATTATAAACCTTTTTAGTGTCGACTATGTTTTTTAAATAAGCAATTCGAGTATTCTTAATATAAATAAGTATATGAATATTGATTGGGTTCCAAAGAAAGTATTTTTGTACCGTGGGAAGTTGGTATTGAGTCTAATTATACAATTGTACGGTTGTGATGAATGAATCTACAGAACATATAAAATAAGTTTATCTGATCTGTGAATCATCATCATCTTCATCTACCTAGTGTTTTTCCAACTATTTTGGGGTTGGCTTCCAGTCTATAAACCGGCCTGCCTGTCTGACCTCCACAATCCAGTCACTGGTTAATACAATACCCCTTGGTAAGACTGGTTGTTAGATTTTCGGGCTTCTGACGACCGTCAAAGATCCACGAATGACAGCCAGTTCTGTAAATGCATCAATGCATGAAGTAGTTCAGAATAAAATAACCATCAGATATTTTCTATTATTATTTGCATTTTTTTTATAAATAGTTAGCGGATGTTTTTCAGGCACACAGGACTTTATGGTAAAAATAATCTAATTATCTTGATTTCAAGAGCATACTATCTGGCTATGTATGTTTTGAGTATGAAATTGGATGGGTATAAGAGTACGGGAAGACCGAAGATGATATGGTTAGAAATGAATGATTACTGAGATGACGATTAATAGAGAAGTATGGCAGAAAAGACGTTTCGCCGACCCCAAATAAATTGGGATAAAGTAAGAGAATGATAACGGTGGACGATAATGGCTATGAGTGGTAATGCTAAGGTTCCTCCAATGCACCCTAGGCACGCAACTTCGCAACCAACTTGCTGATCAGCGAATCTTCTATGAGAACCTTGCCACTAAATAATTCGGGGGATGCGATTAGAAACTTGGCACTAAATAATTCGGAGGATGCGCTAAGAATCTTGGCACTAAATAATTAGGAGGATGCGCTAAGAATCTTGGCACTCAATAATCGGAGGATGCGCTAAGAATCTTGGCACTAAATAATTCGGGGGATGCGCTAAGAATCGTGGCACTAAATAATTCGGAGGATGTGCTTAGAGTTTTAGCACTAAATAATTCGGAGGATGCCCTAAGAATCTTAGCACTAAATAATCGGAGGATTCGATAAGAATCTTGGCACTACATAATTCGGAGGATGCGCTAGAATCTTGGCACTAAATAATCGGAGGATGCGCTAAGAATCTTGGCATCAAATAATTCGGAGGATGCGCTAAGAATCTTGGCACTAAATAATCGGAGGATGCGCTAAGAATCTTGGCACTAAATAATTCGGGGGATGCGCTAAGAATCTTGGCACTAAATAATTCGGAGGATGCGCTAAGCATCTTGGCACTAAATAATTCGGAGGATGCGCTAAGAATCTTGGTACTAAATAATTCGGAGGATGCGCTAAGAATCTTGGCACTAAATAATCGGAGGATGCGCTAAGAATCTTGGCACTAAATAATCGGAGGATACGCTAAGAATCTTGGCACTAAATAATTCGTAGGATGCGCTAAGAATCTTGGCACTAAATAATCGGAGGATGCGCTAAGTATCTTGGCACTAAATAATTCGGGGGATGCGCTAAGAATCTTGGCACTAAATAATTCGGAGGATGCGGATCGCAAAACATAGTTTGCTCGACATACAGCCTGACACTGACCTACAAATTGCAATGAACGTAAGAAAATTTGAATTTCGCAGGCTAACCAGTCGTACTATCCGGCGGGATCTCATGGCGACGTGGAGTGCGATTGTGGCAACCCAGTGCTGGGCACGCCACAATTGCGGCGGTAAGTCCCCTCTTTGAGGAGTGGCTTGAGAGGTAGCATGGCGTCCTCATCTTCCGCCTGACACAGGTCCCCACCAGACACGACTGTTTCGGGAGGGTCCTGTTAGGTCGGGTTCGGTTAGGGCGGGAGGAAACGCCCGGGTGTTTCTATTGCGAAGATCGCCCTGAGGACACGGTGGAGCATACGGTGGAGGTCTGCCCGGCTTGGGCGGAGCACCGCCGTGTCCTCGTGGAGGTGATCGGCGGTGGCGATCTCTCGCGTCCGACCCTGGTCCAGGCCATGGTACGGAGCGAGAGTGCATGGCTAGCAATCGCCTCATTCAGCGAAGCAGTTATGCTCGCAAAGAGGGAGGCGGCGCACGTGAGGGAGATGCTGTACATGCGCCCTCACAGGCGTGGCCTTCGCAGGAGACGCCCTGGGCGTCGGGAATCCCAGGCTGATTTCCGGCCACCGTAGGCACGGGCTCGCGGATGGCTAGTAATGGGCAGCTCGCTGTCCGGTAAGGACCAAGCCCGGGTCGACGCACACTGGTCCCAAATTAAAAAAAAGTGGACATTGATAGTAGGCCGCTGATATTTTTTTTTATTGTTGATATAATGATAACAGATAAGGCAAAAAAATATTATTGTCCTACTTCAAATACTTTTCTCTATAAAAAATATTTCTTTTTTTTTTGTATGGGAGTGATTACATTTTACTCAATTTCTCAAAAACCTTAACCGATGTCGAGATGGCATTCACATATGTTAGAAAACTAATAATTCTGAGTATTTGGCTCGAAAAAACTTATTGCTTATCTCTGCGTACTTTCGAGATAATAGTGACAGAAAATAACAATTTTTTTTAATGTTAATTGTTCGCTTTTCTTTAATCATAGCCTTACTCATATCGCAATAGGTCCGCTGGCCAGCAAAATGGAGCTTCGACGCGAGTTTGCCGGGATAACAAGATGGCCGCCTCTCATGACGTAACGTAATACGGTCACGAATCGCGCGCGTACACCTCACTCAGTGTACAACTAAATGTGGTTGCGATAAGACGTGTCCTTATTTTTTCTGTGCGCTTGAAGAAATGCTTGTTGTTTGTTTGTTTTGTTATTGTTGTATTTTGAATCTTTGGATTTTAAAATCAAATAATTTTTGTTTGTCTTTCTTTCGTCGAATTTGTTTTCGTAATTTTTTTTGTTAAAATCAAAGTCACTTTGTCTTTGATATCTTTGATTCTAATTTGTTTTCAATTTTCCTTAAAATTATAATATGTCCGCATTTGTCACCAACTTAGACTTATACGTTGTTCTTAAATCAGGAGGTGGTTTTAAAAATGTCGAATTTTTATTTAATGCCCTTATTGAACGTATTGGTGTTGAATTGTCTTCCGAAGATTTGAGTAATATTAAATTATTTTGTCGTAATTTTTCAAGTAATATCTCAAAAAGATGGTCTGCTTCCAGTAGAGCTCAAAAGACCTTTCTTAACAAAAATTCAGACTGGTTACAATCCCAAATAGTTTGGCCAAAATGTCAAAATATCGATTTAAGCAGCATTTTTAAAGTTGCCGAGGAAGTAATTCCAAATTTCGAAACGCAAGTGGATACTCATCAATTAAGTTATGGTACAAGTAAAAAACCATTTGTTGATATATCTGATAAACAGAAGAAAAGGCGTTCTCTAACACTTCTAGATCACACAGAGGAGGAATTAGTTTATGCTTTATGTGCCAAATTAAAAGAGTCTAAAAAAACAAAATTAGCAGCTATATTAAACGAACTCAGCCAAAACAAGGAAAAATGTGAGATGGTACATGATGTACTATTCGCTAAAAAGACTGACAAACCGTGTTTACCAGATGATAAAACGTTAGCGCTTTACACCTCAACAAATTTGTCAAAATGGCAATATCGAAATTTAAGAACTATTCTTGCTTCAGAGAAAATGTATGGTCTTCCATCCTATCAAAAGCTCCTGGAAGCTAAAAAAACTTGTTATCCTCCAGAGTCAGACATAACTGTAACTGAATCTGATGCTAAGATAAGACTTCAATCGCTTCTAGATTTGACAACTAATAGGATATTAAAAACAATTCAGCACAACTCTGCCGACAAAAAATCGCTAAAACTAATAAGCAAATGGGGTTTTGACGGGTCATCTTCTCAAAGTAATTATAAACAAAAGTCACACTCCGACACTAAAATTGACGATTCTTCAGTTTTCATGATTAGTTTGGTTCCGCTTCGTTTGGAAGAAGAGAGTGGTACTATCTTGTGGCAAAATCCTGCTCCCTCTTCAACAAACTATTGTCGTCCAATTGGCTTTATATTTGCAAAAGAAACAAATGAATTGATAAAGAAGGAAAGTGCATCCTTAGAGGAAGAAATTCGTAATCTTGTTCCCACAATTGTAGATAATTTTGATATTAAACATGATTTGTACATGACTATGATTGATGGGAAAATTTCTACTGTGATTTCCAATACTTCTTCTGCAGCTGTTTGTAATATTTGCAATACCCCACCTAGCAAAATGAATGACTTGGACTTTGTATCCAAAAGACTCATCAGAGAAGATATGTATAAATATGGTCTGTCTTCGCTTCATATGTGGATAAGATGTATGGAATGTATTTTACACATTTCGTACAACTTAGACTTCAAAAAGTGGGCTGCACGAAAAGAAGATAAATTGTTAAAAGAAATTAAAAAGAATTTGACACAAGAAGAATTCCGGGAAAGAACTGGTTTGTTAATTGACATAGTAAAACAGGGATTTGGTACAACCAATGACGGTAACACGGCAAGAAGGTTTTTTGAAAATTATGAAGTATCTGCTGAAATAACGGGTATCCACCCTGATTTAATCAAGAGATTTGCAGTCATTTTACAAACAATTTCATCTGGTCAACTTATTAATACCAACTTGTTTAGGGAATATTGTAAAGAAATAGCAATGCTATATGTAAACTTATATCCATGGTATTACATGCCTTCAAGTGTCCATAAATTGTTGATACACGGTGCTGATATTTGTGAAAATTTCTCCTTTATTCCGATAGGCATGCTTTCCGAAGAAGCTTCCGAAGCGAGGAATAAAGATTTCCGGAATGTTAGAATGGCACATACAAGAAAAATCGGTAGAGTTCAGACTAATTTAGACATTATCCACAGCTTTCTAATTAGCTCAGATCCTTACATCAGCCATATCAAACCAAAGTTTGCTCGTTTACATAAACAGTTGTTTCCAGAGGCTAGTGCTTTGATCTTGAACAATGAATTGCTTTCATTGGAAAACGAGGAAATAGAGATTTCTCAAGAGAATATAGACCCAAATATTAATCTTTCACCATAATATTTTTTCAGAATCGTTTGTGAACATATTCAACTTTATGTTTGCAGCTTAATATGTCTTCATTTTGATTGTTTTTTAGAACTGATGAAAGTACTCCTTCAGAAAGGTCATAGCTTTTCAGTCATTAGTGAGCCCCCATAACCTCTTTTACAGAGAAGTCTCTTTTTACTTATTTGACATTACGCATACATTATAATTATGTGCTAAAGTAAGGCTATGATTAAAAAAAAGCAAAAAATTAACATTAAAAAAAAATGTTATTTTCTGTCACTATTATCTCGAAAGTACGCAGAGATAAGCAATAAGTTTCTTCGAGCCAAATACTCAGAATTATTAGTTTTCTAACATATGTGATTGCCATCTCGACATCGCTTAAAGTTTTTGAGAAATTGAGTAAAATGTAATCGCTCCCATACAAAAAAAAAAGAAATATTTTTTTTACAGAAAAGTATTTGAAGTAGGACAATAATATTTTTTTGCCTTATCTGTTATCATTGTATCAACAATAAAAAAAAATATCAGCGGTCTACTATCAATGTCCACTTTTTTTTAATTTGGGACCAGTGTGCGACGGCGCGTTTTGTTCCACGCGCGCCTCAAAGAGATGTCAGCAGCAACTGATGGGGCCCGCGAGGGCCGATGCCTGCCAGGGGTGCGGGTTGTTCGAAAGAGATACCGCGGCCCCTGGCACACAGGCAACTGAGGGAACATGGGTGAGTTTTAGTCAGTAAAAGTCTGACACGCCCTCCCGCTCCACCCAGAGCGGGAGAAGTTATTTGATGATTTCCCACCCAAAAAAAAAACCCAGTCGTACTATTCTATAAAATCTCACCGTGAAATCGTAAGTGAAGTGAGATTGGAGTGGGCTGTGTGAATAGTGTCAATCCCTAGCATCAGGTGGAATGACAGCTCACGTCAAGTTCACTTCAACTAAGCTTTCACGGTGTTTTTTTACAGAATAGCACTACTGGTGTTTCCACCTTAAGTGGAATCTAGTCGCGAGCTCGAACTCACTAGTGGGTTTGGCTAAAAATCATACTGTCTCACCAACCTTCGTGTCCGTCAAAGATAATATCAGTGATGGGCAGTTAGATGCTAGTTCTTTTGTTATTTAAACACGCCCAAAGTTAGGTTAAATTTGCAAGAAAAACGAATCTTTGTTGGCTCCTAACTTTTTAATGAGTTTTTATTTTAGTATTCTGTTTCCGTACAGACAATGTTCATAAAGAGATAAAACCATACTATGTTTAATTTTTGATATACATTGTCGAACAGTGGACTAATACATTCCCAAAGTTTGTATGAACAAAAAGTCGACAAGATTCACCTTAAGGTAAAATTTTGATAGGAAGATATCAAAGCACTACCTACATTGTTATATATGACTAATTTAATATGAGTCATAGCTAGTAAAAGGAGGATAACAGGATGCTAATCCTTGTTCTGTCAACCTATATATGAGTGTTCATGGAACCCATTACTAAGCGAGTTATTTCTAAAGTAAATTATACGATTTTCGAGTAGTAGTAGTCGATACCTACCTTCATTTTCCTTAACTCATTCATGCATTAATGTAAATACGGATCTAAGTCAAGGAAAATAGGTGCGTACAGCATTACAGTAAGTTTATTGTCAGCAAACAGTAGGCTTGGGTTTACCGGTATATTCAAGGTACCTACGCTGCAAATTATCGCCATCGTCTTGTCTAACTTTTTCGAAAGGTTTTCAGTCTGATATCTAATACCTTTAAACGAGCAATTCTTGTATATGTATATGTGTATATATATATAATCTGAATCTTGGAAACAGCTCCAACGATTTTCATAAAATTTAGTATGAAGAAAAAGAAAATACCGAGCTAAGCTCGGTAATACCAGATATTTATTTTTATGGACGAACTTCTGTTTGTTGGACAACCGCAAGAACCACCACAGGTGGGGAGAGAGGGAAATTATCTAATTTGATTTAAGGCTTGCTGGGGAGTTTGTTGCGCCACTTCTTCTTCCCAGCTAAAGCACTACTAGGAAGTGGTGAAGGGCGGGCGTTTTGGGGGACTGTCTTATGTAATTTTGACGTTCAAAAATTGCTGACTCTCAGCCTAGTTTGAATAAATGACTTTTGATTTTGATTTTGATTTTTGCTTCTTCCTACAGGCGCGATCAATTTCTATGAAAACTTCATGGAGATCTACAAGTGTCGCATTGCGCCTGTTTGAAGAAGCCTTTAAGCAAATTCATTGCTGTTTAGACACAGCACGAAACAAAAATATATATAACACGAAAATATTCTCATCTTGAACTTTACCCTAAAGCTTATGATCGTTCACTACTGTTAGAATGTACTGTTCTGTTTTTGTTCATGACTTTTTGACCTCTAGAGGGCTCCATTTCATTGCTGCCTATAACCAGCAGACGATGAAGGCGCTTCCAACATTAACCTCATTTGTAAAATTATAATAAATAGTTAAGAAGTTATAAGGCAACAGCATATGGTTCTTAGAACAGATGGCCGATGGGACTGAAAGGTTCTGGCGTGTCCACCGCTTCCTGGAAGACGTAGAATACCACCCACAATGTGGGCCAAAGACCTGGTGAAGGCCGCAGGAATCTGCCAGTTTTTTTTAAGACGGTGCTCTAGAAGTTGAGATAGCAGAGTTGAAAGAATTTTCCTCAACAGATTTTTCAGAAAATATAATTTTAATTCCTTGTATATTCATAAATATTGTTACCGGCCGGTACTAAACCAAACAAAAACAAGTGTTTAACAAAACCATATCAATAAATAATTAATAATATTAACATAACATCCGTTACGAACTTGAGAATGACCATGTAATGTATTGTGATAAGCAACTGAATTTTAATCAATTAACAATCGATTAATTAATATTTCTGTAACAATTTTTTCATGTAGTAATGATAATTGAGATAATTAAGGGCGGTCACAGATAGCCGAATGTTTATTAGCACAAAACATTTAAAAAATGTATAATTTAAGATTAAGTACTTATAAAAAAATGAAAAAAAAAAGCCGGCCAAGTGCGAGTCGGACTCTCGCACGAAGGGTTCCAGCAAAAAAATCACGTTTGTTGTTTGCGAGCCCCCTTAAATATTTATTTTATTCTGTTTTTTTTTGTATTTGTTGTTATAGCAGCAACAGAAATACTGTGAAAATTTCAACTGTCTAACTATCACGGTTCATGAGATACAGCCTGGTGACAGATGGACAGACAGACAGACCAACGGGTGGACAGCGGAGTCTTAGTAATAGGGTCTCGTTTTACCCTTTAGGTACGGAACTCTAAAAATCGACTGTGATGCAGGCTATGTTGTGTAAATAATTGTACCAACAGCCTGAAAACTTTTATCTTCATCTGCTTGACTTTTTCACTACTATTCAGGGGTCGGCTTCCAGTCTAGCCTGACGATGCTGCTGAATACCAGTATTTACTTGGAGCGACTGTCTATTTGACTGACCTTTACAACCCAATTGCTGTTTAACACGATACCCCTCGGTAAGACTGGCTGTCAGACTTTCGGGCTTCTGACGACTCGTACCGACTGTCAAAGATCAACGAATGACGGCCGGGACCATCGGATTAACGTACTTTCCGAGGCACGGAGGGGTCTTTCTTGGTATTTAAAAATGGTCACCCACACACAGACCAACCGCGGCAAGCTTAGCTTAACCTGACTGATTGACCCGTGAAGCTGTTATAACTAAGCTACAAGCCCCTCTGAAAACTCTAACAAAAATTACCATTTTGACTCATAATGTGATTTTTTTTTTTGTTTTTTTTTTGTGATTTTTTTTTTATGGCTATTATCACTGCGGGGTAATTACGTAATAGGTACACCAGTAGGAATGGCTTTCGTTTTGACAGCTCAATAACATTCATTGCGTTATTTACGTCGCTGAGCTTCAGGTTGTGATTGACAGTGTAATACGTAATTAGGGTGCATGTATGTCTGTATATTTGAAGTAGAAGACTTGCTACACCGATCCTAACCAACTTAATTTGGATATGGGAAGGATAGGTGGTGATGAGTCGAGCATTCTATCAACTACACCAACCGACTATTGTGAAAATGCAGTCTAAGATTTCGCCTTATATTAGTAACTAGCTTTGCCCAGCGGCTTCGCCCGCGTGGAAGTCGGTATCTTATACATATATAACGTGTAACGGAAAGGGTATATACTCGTACATACCAAGGGCACGGTTTCTTTGGATGATATCAAACGATATTAAAAGGGTTTTTTAAGTCCTATCTCTACACTTTCGGAAGTTAAGCGAATTGTTAACACATTGATACCAGAAACGGAACTTTTCAAATTGAAATAAACACATCACTTGGAAGAGATTTATCGTGACATTGGCAAGTAACGTGGAAAGTTATTAACCTACGTAGTGTGGTGACAAGTTTGCTATGATTTAAATTTAAGAAACTTATGAAACCGGAAATTTGGTACCGATTCTTAGAGTATTTTATTTTGATATGAAACTATGAATAGTGATTCTATACCAGCTGTTATCTTTAGTGCTTAAGGATAGCAATAGGGTTTCTGTTACACCCTGTATAAACCTTTCTTTTGAATCACTCTGTCTATAAATGAAAACCGCATTAACATCCGCTGCGTTGTTAAAAAGATCTAAGCATACAAACACGAAAAGCGACTTTGTTTTATACTATGTATTAGGACAATATATACCTTAATTATTTCTTCGTTACCTATGATGTTTCACTATGGCAGAACTCGTGATGATCTATGGTTACAGAGAGCTGGATCTGTCACTTGTCAAGCGTCATTCATGGAAGTCTTCAAAACTCACCAGCAAGCACATTTCTCAAATGCAATGTGTTTTTCATAACATCATGGCATTGGTTTAGGGAAAACGAAAGATTCAAGACGGAAGTAACACAATCGGCTGTCTGCGAGCGTCTTTAAACTTCTCATGTTATGTACGTTGTTCTCATGTTGTGTGTTGTGTTATGTGTGTGTCTTCTCTCCTATCGCAGGTGTGCTGGAAGAGATTTCTGTAGAAATAAGCATTACCTATGTACGTATTTTTCTGTTCCTTTCTTCTTGTCTGTTTATATGTGTGTGCATAAATGGTTAAATAAATAAATAAATAAATACAACCGCGGATAACAGTGGTGGATTACTTTTCACCCATATGCCTTAAGCAATAAGGTTGACAAGTTGTCGAACGCCTGTGTCCGCGATGTTACATATTATTGTACTTGATGTCAAGGTATGATAATAATAGAAGATATCATATCACGTACATTAGGATTGAAGTTAGCTTATCTACACGTAATCAAGATCGTTATCAGTCCGGTAGTTAAAAAGTCCAAGGGAGTCCCCTAATGTCTGGTTCAAGGTATAGTCCTTGGTAAGTCTACCATAATCAGTGCAGTTTTCAAGTGATTTGATAATAGCTGTGTGATAATGCAGGCTTTGTGGTTGTTCTTTTTCCTTATATAATCTTTTTGACGCCTGTTTCATGAGCGACTGATATCATGAAGAAGTGTACCTTCCTGTTTTGTAAAAAAAGGTAGGTGATCACTCTAATTTGGTTACAATAATATAGTCGGTTTTAAAAGTATCTATGAAAATGTAAACAAATGGATCAGAAAACGTACTTATGGAAGCCAATTTGTTATGCTTCAGTTTGATTATTGGAAAACTTAAACCAAATTTGTTTTTCTAAATCACCTGTTAAATGTTTATCATTTGTCATTGAGGTTCATTTTATAACCACATTTTTTCAATGATTTTTCAACTCTAATTTGTTGACAAAAAGGTTAAAATATACTTATACCAATAATAAACTTTTACTGACTAAAACCCACCCGTGTTCCTTTAGTTGCCTGTGTGCCAGGGGCCACGGTATCTCTTTCGAACAACCCGCACCCCTGGCAGGCATCGGCCCTTGCGGATCCCACCAGTTGGTGCTGACATATCTTTGAGGCGCGCGTGGAACACAACGCGCCGTCGACCCGGGCTTGGTCCTAACCGGACAGCGAGCTACTCATTACTCGCCATCCGCAAGCCCGCGCCTGTGGTGGCCGGGAATCCGCCTGGGTTTAGTGAGTAATTGCGTAAGAATTTAACCTAAACAGAGTTTGTTTACACTTTCATTACATACTTTTGGAACAGACTTGTATAAAGAATAAGGTGGATAGAATAGTATAAATAGGATGATCTATGTTAGGTTAATCTTAGCGTTCTTTGATTCTACTCATTGCTCAGTTGAGAACTCGAGAAGCAAGAATGAGTCTTCTATCGTTAGAAGATATTTTAT
The DNA here is from genome assembly GCA_949091785.1 of Polymixis lichenea. Classification (NCBI taxonomy): domain Eukaryota; kingdom Metazoa; phylum Arthropoda; class Insecta; order Lepidoptera; family Noctuidae; genus Polymixis; species Polymixis lichenea. Next base: position 8,492,858 of record OX420942.1, read on the forward strand.
ACAGGGTGGCCAGGACATCGACGCGCAACCTGTTACCGTCATTCAGTAGACCATGTTTTCGTTGACGTTTTCGCTGATTATTTAAAAAAAATGGTCTACCATACATATTTTGACCGTGTAGTTACTACATTTTTCTATGAAACAGCAGATTTTTTATACCCTCCGCTAAATTTCTACTCTAGGAGGAGTCTAGAATCATGTGATAAATTCATGTTTTAGTTTGTGCGTCGATCTCACCCTGTATATTTGGATCCTTTTATCGTCTTCTAAAGTGTGACCTGCTGTAGTTGCCCTGTGAAATAAATAAATTTAAAGAAGACCTAATACTACTCACTATAGTGACATTTCATGCTGCTAGTTTAGAAATAAGTACACTTGTATAATCTGAGATTTATTGTACATCTATGCACTGTGATTTTACTTAGGATAGTGCAGTGTACGAATGGAAAAGTAAACAGGGTGGGCAGTGCTAATTAATAATATGTTTTCACTGCTAATTTAGTGTACAAACAGTGATTATGCAAGCAAATCTATTCTTATCGGAGATAGCTAGATAAGTGCAAGAGCATTAAACACTTTATTGAAGTACATAAACAATGACGAAGCGTCTAATGGAATAGCATTATTTAGAGTAATATTAAGTCATTGAGATTATATTTATATAAAAGTGTCATTATTGCTTGCTTGACATTAACTATCTGAGATACCTCTACAAGAGGTTAGATGACGGTTTTCTAAATAAACTCTAGATTTAAGGCTGAAATACACAATATGTGATTATAAAATATGTTTGTTAGCTAGTAGCATGTTTATTTATACTTGAAGCTTGAAGCTACTTGTAAGCTCTGCGTAGGTATGTGTAAAATAATCACATCGCTTTTCGTATAAGTACACATTTTTACTAACGATAAATTATGTGCTACTAGATGATATCTGCACAAAATTAAAGTGGGGCTCAAAATGAAAGACTGTAAAATGAGCACGCTTATTTTTTAGCAGTAGCATAGCTAGTAACATAGCATGTGTATTCCAGGCTATAGGCCTAATTAAAGCAGTAAACTGTAAAATGCTTAAAAAGATAACGTAGAATTACTAACAATTACAATACCAAAAGGCACAATACCAAAACGCAAAAGGAGCATGTAAGGATCGTAGCATAAGCTTAATTGTTTATTTGTCAGAATAGGGTGCCTACATTACATAACAGTTGGCATTCTGTAGTTTCTGCCCACCTCCTTGAGAAAAATGCGTGTGTTTATGTCTATATAATAAAGTACTGGTCCAGTAACTCACTCATCTAACTTCAGAATTATTGCTAACTTATGGGCTTCTAACAAAAATTAGCTTCGACAAAATGCACTCAGCGTCACCCAATATAAACGAGTAGCACCTCTAATTACATACAGGCATCTGCGTAGGTCTATAACGGTGCTTTCCTGAATATTCGAGGGCCCGTTTAAATTTCGTCAAACCGGTATATAAGTAATATCTATTATATTTAAGACAGTTACCACTGAGCGGACGAGTTGCGGCTTGTCTGAACCGCTTTATTTTTCTAATAATTATTATTCTAACTCTTGTGATATTAGCATACAATATGAGTTGTTTAGAGCATCGGCGCCAGAACACCTACGCAAGTATTATCTAGTTAAAAGTTAAACACGTCATTTTTTTACTGATTTTGTAGATTAGGTAAACTTTACGTCGTATAAGCGTAACTCATGAACAGAGTGTTATTATTTTATCATAGTCACGTAAAATTTTATCAATGTCACGTAAGAAAAGTAAGATTAAAATTGCTTAAATTAAAATTAATTGTTACGAGCCTGGTTTTTTAAAATAAAGAATAGCAAAAAGGAACTTTACGTAAGCCATGATTAAGCTCAATTTGAATTTTGGTTGAGAGTCAGTAGACAAAGACCCAATAACTCAGAATATATGTAATGCGACTTTTCCGGAGCTAATATGGGTATCATACCATGTCCATCCATCGAAAACAAACCTAGGATAGGAGAAGAGGGAAAAAGAGGCCGTGGACAACCGCCAATATCTTGGCTACGAACAGTACAAAAACTCTACAAAAGAGATAACCTACAACCGTTTTTTTTTTTTTTTGTGCGTGGGAAATCATCAAATGACTTCTCCCGCTCTGGTTGGAGCAGGAGGGCGTGTCATACTTTTACTGACTAAAACCCACCCATGTTCCTTCAGCTGCCCGTATGCCAGGGGCCGCGGTATCTCTTTCGAACAACCCGCACCCCTAGCAGGCATCGGCCCTTGCGGGCCCCACCAGCTGCTGCTGGCGTCCTCCTGCGACGGGTCAGTACAGTGGCCCCGCCGCCAACCACTTTTCTGCCGCAGGGGATAGGGAGAGCGGCCAACGCTATACCGACACTTCTCTTCCCCTGCGGCCCCACCGCGTCCGCCATCAAACGGTGGCGGCCCCGTCTAGGCTACGGAAGGGAAGAGCGCTACTCAGAAGTACCGGCACTCCTCCTCCGCCGCAGCCTGTAACCCTCAGCCGCGATGCCTCCCATTCGACATCGCGGCCCGCCTCAGTTGCGATGCACCTCACCGCAACCTACTTTTTGGCCGCTACGTCGTCGGCTTGGAGGCACAAGCCCTGACGAGCGGCCCCACCTTGGGGTTCCTCTTCGCTTCACCGTGGGAGGGTGACCACGGTTACTGAGCCCCCCCGCAACGACAATGCGGGAACCCCACTGGGGGGGACAATGCGGGAACCCCACTGGGGGGGTAACCTACAACCGTACGGTGTGGCGCAGAAGTACTAGGAGGGCTGACCCCAAGTAAATTGGGATAATAGCCAGGAGAAAGCAGAAGATAATTACGCTTGCAACCCCGAGCACCCGTACTCAAATGCACGAGCGGTACGTTGGCGACTGCAGCCGCCGACGACGCGTCAACGGCGGATGTCGACGAGTGTTGGCCGTCAACACGTGTCGATGGCTGCAGTTGTCTGTTCTGCCGTTGCCGCGTGTCGCTCGTGTGTATGCACACGCAGTTGGCCCCTATAAAAATACGTGCGATAACTTTTTATTTTTAAACGTAAAAGGGATCATGTGATGAAGTGTAGGCTTACTATCATATTATCTTTTGTAATGACTAGGGACTAAAATATAGACACAGGTCTTGTATCAGCCATGATTAAATTTGTTCAGTGTTTTCAGAACAGTACCTACGTACCTATACGGCTTTGCAGATTATGGTGATGAAGTATATGATTTTAAATTAAATAATGTTGTAAGCTTAGTTACATATTTTTCTTGCCAACATTACGATAATACCTCTTTACTTAGCAGTAAGTATATTGTAAGCCTCTGGGAATGAGACTTCAGATCATTTGAACGGTTTCAGTTGTAGTTAGTTGCTGTAAATACAGTCTAATAAGGTACCTTCCTACTATGGTACTTAGTGTAAATATACTTATTTTAGTAAAACCGTTTCTAGCTACTAAGTTCTAAATGTATCGTAGCAAGACCGGTAAAGTTGTAGCAATATATCAAAGCCTCTTCCCAACTATGTTTTTTTTTAAAGGTTGGGAAATATCAAATAGATAACTTCTCCCACTCTGGGTGGAACGGAAGGGTGTCAGACTTTTACTGACTAAAACCCACCCGTGTTCCCTCAGTTGCCTGTGTGCCAGGGGCCGCGGTATATCTTTCGAACAACCCGCACCCCTGGCTTCCCAACTATGTTGGGGTCGCCTTCCAGTCTAACTGGATGCAGCTGACTACCTATATTTTACATGGATCCACTGCCCGTCTCACATCCACAACCCATTAACACGATACCCCTTAGGGCTCCTAGCAGCTATCAACAGCTTAACATGTTTTTCGAGGCACGAAAGTGTTTCCATTTCTCCATATGTAGTGGATGGTTACCCATCCACAAATCGACCGCGGCAAGCGTCGCTTAACCTTAGATCAACCTGTTAGCATGGCTGTTATCATTTAGCCACGAGACACTAGGCAAAATTCAAGCAAAAGCCTTTATTTTCTTAAACAGTTACAATTTATGAAACTAAACTGTTTATTTTTTAATTTAAATTTTAGGTAATGTCGAATTTTGATTCTAGTAATAATTTTAAGTTTGATTTTAATTTTTTATTCTTATTTCGATTACGATTTTGTTTATTGATTGTAAATTTTTTATTCTTATTTCGATTATGATTTTGTTTTTTGATGTTTAATTTTGGTTCTAGTAATAACTTAATTTTTTTTTATTCTTATTTCGATTATGATTTTGTTATTTACTAAATGTTTTGTCTTTTGTTTCTAATTAATTTCTCTATCCTTATTACGAGTAAAAAATCTTGTTAAAAAGTTTATTTAAGGAGCTATATTTTAAGTAAGTGCTGTGTACGCTGTAAGTGACAAATTCACCATAACTCAATTCAAATGTTATTTTTATTATGTTAATGTTTCTAGTGAATAAGTAGTTGGTGTACCTAAAGAAATAAATAAGGGATTTTACAGATAGGCGAGACGCGTCGCTAGTAGAACAATTTCCATGAAGTTTTCAAAGAAATTGTTCTACGAGAGTCTCGTGGCGCTGACGCATCTCGCCTGTTTGCGGGAGTCTCCATTGATTTTGAATGTAATATTTTTAGTTAGGTATGTTTTTCAGTGATCCACCAAGTCCATAGGTAGAGTAAATTTCCAGATTACGGATATAACATTCCACCTCAGAAAGATTGAAATCGTTTTTGTATGATGCCGTCTATTTAAAGATAATCTTATCAAATCTAAAGAATTTGGTAAAGCAAAAAACCAATTTCCATGATTGATTTAGATTATAAAAATGAACGTTGATATTAACAGCTATTTGATAACGATCTGATTGTGGTAATTTGTATACTGATAACAATAGGTAAATAATAGTAATCTATGTGAAAATATAGTCATAGGCACAGACTCCAGCACATCGAGCATTTATTTTATAGATTTTCAAGTTTATAACATATGCATAAGGTTCATATTCAATTGGGAAAATTTGATAGTTTTGGGGTACCTTGATGTGCTGCCGTCGGTACATAGATAATCAACTGCAACAAAGTGATAAAGCAACAAACAAATAAAAATTATAAATAAGTAGCCAATGGTCAATTCATACACGAGCAAACTAAAAAAATCAAATCCGCCTAATCTTTTCCCAACTCTGTTGAGGTCGGCTTACAGTCTAGCCGAATGCAGATGAGCACCAGTATTTTATATGCAGCAGCTGCCTTTCCGACTTCCACAATTTAGTTACTGGGTATCTCTATTATAATAACCCCCTGGAAACTGATTGTCAGACTTTTCGGCTTCTAACCCGTAACGACTGTTATGTAAGAATGACCTAATGACAGCCGAGACCAACGGCTTAACGTGCTTTATGACTAGGGAACGATAATCGGATGCATATTTACCTAAAGTTAATTTTTAGTTATGAAAATATGGAAGCGGCTTCTTAAAATATTTTTTGGTACAATAATCCTGGGATGCCAGCAACACCGGGAATGCATAACTAGTTAGTTGTATAGTATGGAAGCGACTTGATTGATGATAAATGATTAGGATTGCATAACTATTCGGAGCATATTTATTAAAAAATTAACCCCGATTGAAAGGTACCTATACCTATGTACCTAGGGTGTAAGTCTGTAAGAGTAGGGGTGGTGTTAGTAAAAACATTTTTTTTACATTCAATTTAAAAAAACATGGTACAAAAGCGCATTCCATTTTACCCAACCTCTCAACTTTAGGTAAATATGCATCCGAATTTCCGATCTCTATTTATGAGGAGTGGTCAAGCAATTTAGTACCTACGATTAAAAATATCAGGCAGGTACTGCTAGATACTAAAATTAGGTCTAAGAGTAGCTAAAAAATCTTATAGCGTTACTTCAATGAAACATTCTTCAATAAAGATCTCACCGTGGGAACTTAGGTGAAGTGAAATGTCATTCCAATTCTAGGGTTTAACACTATTGATAGCTCACTTTACCTGAGTTTTCACGGTGAAGTTTATGAGGGGTAATGCGTAAAATGCTAACAGCAACATTCATTGTTGAGTAGACAAGTGTTTCGAATTAGGAAGCAATGGATAAGTAATATCTTAAATGATTCATATACTAATTGATAGTGCGTTACGAAATTAGGATGCCGCAGATCTGTACCTAACGTAAGTGTTTGTCTTCTTTTTTGTTCTTAAAATGCACCTATTAAAACCAAGCGTTTATGGCTGCTCTTCCCAAATACTACTGAGACTGTGACGATATGGTTTACATGATAAAGCTTTCTTTGGGTGAACACACACACACATACACACGACTTTGAGACGTCACGATGACGTATGTTCTTCTATTTATCACTGTCTTAAACTAAAATCTATGCTAAATAAATGTATTATGAACTTGCTTCCGCCCGCGGCTTCGTCCTCGTGGTATCTGCGTCGAGAGTATGTCCTTCCTCAGGGTTAAAAGTATCCGCATGCCAAATTTCATCAAAACCGGTACAGCTGTTTCGGAGATATTTTGAGATTTTGTTTTTTGTTATGCGTACTATGTGTACTTCACATGCGTTTAGTAAAAAGCTGGTATTTTGATATTACAAACAGACACTTCAATTTTATTTATTTGTGTGTAGGTATATTGTATACTATACGTAATGGATGGCTAGGTGTGGTAGCTACAAATGTATTGTAATCATAATCTTTTGATTTGTTAATCCGTTCATCCGTTCGATAGGACTACGGAATTTCGTCAATGCAGTATCTTATATAAAAATATGCCTGTCTTAGTAAAAAGATAGGTAATCTTCTGTTATCGTGCATCGTTGCAGTATTATGGACGGTAGGATTAGCTGAAAATAACATAGATTACATAAGACGTGCGTACGACGACACAATACTTTTACAGTTATCGTAGATGACATTACATTACTGGTAGGTTTTACTTTTTAGGGGAATCACCTGAATACTGGCTGATTCAATCAATCAATCAGGATTAATCAATAAACACTGGCGAATGGTCCAAGAAAAGGCTAAGCCTGTGGCAAGATGGTAACTCCCTACCAAACCCATTTGTTCCACTTACTAAAAATCACGCACCTGGTTGCTTTGGCTTTTCTGGAAGTCTTTAAATAGACTCCGGAACTCAGGTGGAGATTCACATAATACTTCGTCCTGGACTGTAAATGTGGTGCTGTCCTACAAACAATGGGGCACTTAATATCTTGTTTAGCGTGTCCTGCTGTCTGCACGCACGGGTGGGGCAGACGGGGCTAGAGCCCTGGGCGCATTGAAGGGGGGCGCAGAAAGTCGAGAATTATTAAATAAAAAAAAAACATCAGTAAACCATTCATAGGTACTGTTACCTATCTATATCTAAGAAATCTGAAAAGCTACTAGAATATATTGTGCAATAAGCGGAAGAAAGCGTATTTCCAAAGCTGCCTACTCATTTCTATAAGAATTCGAATTTTCTTAAAATTACAGAAAATTTGAATAGCGATCTTTTAGCAAGTTCAAATGAATACCTTCGTTATTGAAGGCTATATTGGTCAAGAAAGGCTGTGCGACTTTGTTCAGTGTAGTCCGAGAAAATAATTTACGAAGGGGCGCAAGTGTAATGCGTGCCCTAGGCGCCATTTTCTATTGTTACGCCCCTGGATGGACGCTCCTGAAAGTGCCAAGCTCATAGACAAATTCTGGGCTGACTGTATATGTATATATTGCTATTGACACGCTACTGTTACCATGAATTTAGTACTTGTTTCTGCTCCTCTTTTCCTCGGTAATATAAAAAAAGAATCAGTAGTTTCCTACAAAAGTGGAATAATATTTTCATGTACTACATCCAGAATCATTTATTATACTGAATCCATGCTAAAAGATTTTGCGTGGATGTCCCTGCACTCTATAATAGAAAACCGGGGTATGTATTGCAATTAGTACTGACAAACTGTAGACAGTTTGTCAGTACTAATTGCAATACATACCCCGGTTTTACAAACTGTCTACAGTTTGTCAGTACTAATTGCAATACATACCCCGGTTTTACAAACTGTCTACAGTTTGTCAGTACTAATTGCAATACATACCCCGGTTTTACAAACTGTCTACAGTACCCTGTGGCCCTTGCGGGCCCCACCAGCTGCTGCTGACGTCCTCCTGCGACGGGTCAGTACAGTGGCCCCGCCGCCAACCACTTTTCGGCCGCAGGGGATAGGGAGAGCGGCCAACGCTATACCGACACTCCTCTTCCCCTGCGGCCCCACCGCGTCCGCCATCAAACGGTGGCGGCCCCGTCCAGGCTACGGAAGGGAAGAGCGCTACTCAGAAGTACCGGCACTCCTCCTCCACCGCAGCCCGTAACCCTAAGCCGCGATGCCTCCCATTCGACATCGCGGCCCGCTTCAGTTGCGATGCACCTCACCGCAACCTACTTTTTGGCCGCTACGTCGTCGGCTTGGAGGCACAAGCCCTGACGAGCGGCCCCACCTTGGGGTTCCTCTTCGCTTCACCGTGGGAGGGTGACCACGGTTACTGAGCCCCCCCGCAACGACAATGCGGGAACCCCACTGGGGGGGAACCTAATCCGGTTGATCCTAATCACGATTTCAGTATCAATTCAGACTATCAAAATCACTTCATACGATTAAAATTGTTCACCAAAATGATTGTGACTTGTAAAACTGGGTTTTCTGTTATGCGTCTTTACTGTTTTGTATGCAAAAATAATTATTTCCTCAAAAATAATCTAATCAACCGTGTTAATTAATTCACGTGCCAGAAAACAGACAGAGATTTACGATTATACTTTTAATATTAGGAACCATGATTTGACGCTAATTGTTTTTACCGACATTTTTGTTAAAGTCAAACTCAAACTCAAAGCATGAATTATTTTAAGTAGGCATATAAAAGGCACTTTTGAACGTCAACATTTACATTAAAATAGAATTGATTCTAGTCGCCGTACTAGTAGTTGCTTTGAAAGTGGAAGGACTCAGTACTACTATTTTACATGGAGCGACCGTGTATATGACCTCCATAACCAGCTACTGGTTAATACGATATCCCTTGGCAAGACTGGTTGTCAGACTTTCGGGCTTCTGAAGACCTGTAACGACTGTCAAAGATCCACAAATTACAGCAGGCTTAACGTGCTTTCCGAAGCACGGAAAGATCTCGGCATGTTAAGATGGCCACCCATTTAAGGACCAACCGAGGCAAGTGTAGCTTTACCTGCTCGATTCACCTGAGTCGCTGTTATTACTTAGCCACAAGCACCAGTATACCAGCCCATGCCACCATATTTCACAATTCTCAGTCCATAAAACTAATAAATCCCAGTGTTCCCTTACAAAACGCGTCGGTGTTGCCCCTTAACAATAATTGGCTCGAACAAGTAGGTAAATTTATTATAATATTTAAGACGCCTCAATTACATACCGCGCTTAATAATTAGTATGGGCGTATTACGTTACCCGCGTAATTTACGGACCTTAATGGCCGATGATCGCGCGTAATTATTTTTCGATCTTGTAGTAACATGTAGATATTTGTATCGACTATCGGCTTATTTTTAACGTGAGAGCGTTTCATATTCTTTATACTTACGACTAGCTTATGAATTAATCTGTGTTTTTAGTTTCGGTTTTAATTACATGTAGATAATTAGGCAAACTAATATTCTTGAGAACTTTGTGTTAGTTATTAATAACTAACTAACCGTCATCATAGTTTTAAAACTTTGATGGGAAATCGATTTTATTCGGAAATGACATTCGTTTAAACGCAAACGTTTTACTTGATTACACAATTCATTTGGACCCTCTTGACATTAATGATTGCACAAATATTATTATCAATGGTGGGGCTAATGATAATAATATTTGTGCAATCATTATCATAATTTATTTAAGGTCACATCACTCGACCTCGCTTTTGGGACATCCCCGAAATCTGAGAAACACGTGTATTTCTGCAGTCACAAATAAACAGGAAATATTTGGTTTATTGATAACAAAACAAATATTTTATCTGATGATAGAGTTTATCACCTCATCAAAAAGATAGATATTATTTATTTTGTATTTTTTTAAATGCCTTCAGTGTCACTATTATCTATTTCTTATCACAGTCCATCTGTATCTATCTGTAACACGATTAAAACTAAAACAGGTTTCTGCCATCCAGCCATGTGGCCAATGGTGCTTAAAGAACGAGAGTAAGGGTATGACAGAAATATCCACCCGTCTCAGAGCGGGAAGAATGAATTATCTCCACGCGCAAATAAATACACAGTTCGGCCCAAAACTCCTGGCACTTTACGGGAATAGTTCTATGATTACTATGCTTGGAGTTACCCTGCGTGATCGAATCATAAATAAAAAGATCTGTAGGAGCACCAAAGTAACTGACATAGCCCATAGAATTGTCAAACTTAAGTAGCAGTGGGCAGAGCAGAATAGATGGCCGGGGCCGAAAGGTACTGGAGTGACCACCGTGTATCGGAAGACGTAGAGTTGGAAGGCCTCCCACAAGGTAGACCGATGAACTATTGATGAAGGCCGCAGGAATCCGCTGGATGCGGGAAGCACAGAATCGGTCGAAGTGGCGGAGCTTGGGGAAGCCCTACGTCCACCAGTGGCCGCTGAAATGATGACCTAGCAAAGTCGACAAAAGAACCCCAGATACCACTAGTAATCTTTAAGATACTTCATATTGTAAAGATACTTCGCCGGCTCGCATTTGGGAGGCATTTGGAAGTACAGCTCAGGTTTTTTTTTATTTTGCGTATAGCGTCCAGCCAGTGTATTCTGCAAAAATTTCATCGTGAAAACTTAGGTGAAGTGAGCTTGAAGGGAACTGTCAACAGTGTCAATTTCTATGATCAGGTAGAATGACAGCTCAGATCTAACAAAAGATCGGCTGATAAGAAAACTTCCCATCCGTGCATTGCAAGTACGTGGATGAAGTACGTGGTGAATATGGTAGCAATTAAAGTCTTACCAAATAAGTAACTAATCTAGGAAGTACCTACTCGTAAATAATCCTCAGGTTCATGAACGATTAAAAGAGCTTACATCACGAAAACGTCAAACAGCTTATAGTACGGTTTCCCAAACTAAACAGTAAATGTTTTTGCATCTCTTTACGTAACTTATGATATAAGATCAACGACGGCCATGAGAGATCAGACAAACATACCCATTGTTCAGCCTATTGTGACCATAGCACAGCTAAACACTACACTGGAGCAAGCACTGATACAAAATGACAGAAATTAATCAAGGTATACGCGGAGTCTCATACAAATTAGTAAGTGCAATCATCATCTGCCTAGTCTTTTCGCAATAACATTAGGGTTGGCTTCCATTCTAACTGGATGCAGCTGAGTACCAGTATTTTACATGGAGCCGAGTTACTAGGTGATAGGATACCTCTTGGTTAGACTGGTTGTCAGACTCTCTGGCTTCTGACTACCCGTGACAACTGTCAAAGATCTTCAAATTACAGCCGGGACCAACGGTTTAACGACGGTTATGATTGAGTAACAAGCCCCTCTGCTCACTTAACTGGTAACTACATATTCTTACACCAAATGTGAGCAAACGTGGCTCCTGAGTGTGAGAGGATACGTAAACAAATAGGACACCGGGAATTGGCATAGAGTTGGTAGCCCTTAGGCTATGTGGCATGGTGGTCTATCTCGTCTACCCAATCTTTGCAGGGTGGTTGCAGCTGAATGAGAATGACTCAAGATCAAGCTAAATGGTCAGCAATTTGGGAGGCCTATCTCCAGTAGTGGACTTGTTAAAGTTGGTAAAGATGATGACTGGGTTATGGCTGATCCTTGCATAACGCAAGGATCAGCCATAACCCAGTCATCATCAGCTCGTGAACGGGTGCTGTTTGTGGTGACTGGTCGTCTTGCTGACCATGGTTTTGTTATTGTTAACTGTTTATTTTACTCCGAAGGTCCTTTTTTTTTTTTGATTACGGGGGGAAATCCTCATGGATGTCCTCCACCCCGGGAGGGCGGAGGGGTCTGTCAGACTCTTACTGACTAAAACCACCCCGGTGTTCCGTCTCTCACTTGCACCGGGGATCACGGGAACTAGTGTGACTTCCGCGATCCCCGGCTAGTGCCGGCCCGCCTATGCGGGCCACCTCGAGATAGGGGGGGAGTGAGGTGTTAAACTCCCCCCTTACGTCATAGAGAGGAGCACGTAGAACAATTCGCGCTGCCATCTCGGGTCCTTACAAGTAGAGGGCGACAGATTTCCCCGGATCTGTCGCCCCTGGACCTATTTAGGGGGGTTGGAAGAGGGCGTTGTCCGCCCTCCGTCAACGCCCGGTGCGTCTGCTGCGGATCGGGTTAGCGGAAGCAATCTCCCGCTCCCTCTCCGCAGCCTCCTTCTGCGACATGACTGTTTCGCAGAAGGAAACCACCGCGTCCCAGGACTCCTCGCTGCCGACCATCGAGTCGACAACGGCTGGCAGCGACAGGTCACTGCCGACTCTTGAGATAAGGGCACCGCGCGGCTCCTCCCAAGCGGCACACTCTGCCAGCGTGTGCCACGCCGTGTCCTCCCGACAACTCCGAAGGTCCTAGCTTAACATTTGTTACTTCTAGCTACAATTATGTGAACATAATGCCGCATTGCATACGTAAGCGGGCACGCCCTTTAAGCCTGGAGGCTTTAATTTAGGCTTTAAGTTCTGTTTATGTTTTTGTTTTAATCATTTATTTCTGCTTGAGTAAAATTTTTTTTAATGATTTGTTTGGTATATTGGCGTGTGCTAGCTGACATATGGCAAATATTTGAATTTTATGTTTCGTAACGTTAATTACGTAACTGTTGTATAGAATAAAGTTCTTCTAAGATAACAGACAGCTGTGCTGCTGGGGAGTTTGTTGCGCCACTTCTTCTTCCCAGCTAAAGTACTAGGAAGTGGTGAAGGGCGGGCGCTTTGGAGGACTGTCTTATGTAATTTTGACGTTCAAAAAGTGCTGACACCAGCCTAGTTTGAATAAATGACTTTTGATTGATTTTGATTTGATTGATTGATTGACCGAAGCAGGGACGTGTTTGATTCCTAAGTTACTAAAGCATCTGTTGCATCGCCGTCGAGGGGGCGACTAGCTATTGGCAATTTTCTCGATTAAGAAATTCCATTTTTTGTTTAACTGTAAGTTTTGCACTTATCTGAGTTCCACTTCAATTTCATTAGTTATTCTACTTGTTCATTAGTTCTATCTATATGATTTCACACTTTCCCTTAATTTTATCTTCACTAGTAGTCATTCAGACATTCTTCTTCTTCTTAACAAAATTACAAAAGATGCTGGTCCCTTGTCTAGTAATAATAGTTGCTCACTGACTGTTCACACTGCAGCTATTGAGCTTATCTGATGTCAGATTGCGAAGCCAGTGATTTGGTTCTTACTATTCACTGCGAACATTTACGGCGATGCTGCCCAAAAGCATCGTTCATAATTATACAACATCACCAATCCATGCCGACGAGAAGTAGAGACTTCTCGTTGTCGACGTACAAATAGAGAGCTATTCGTACGTTTCTTGAGACGGAAAATAGTTGATAATTAGTCGCTTTGTCGTCGGCGACCGGGCAGATGCCTACTGCCCCAAAGAATCATTTAAGAATAACGCAATGGCCCTTAAAAGACCAAACCAACCAACGTAATAATCACAATCGGTTTAAAATATTATCATATACGCCCTGCACTTCCTACGTCATAGCTCCACAATACACCACGAGTGCACTCGAGCGCACGTGTCTTCCGGACTGCTTCTCTTGAGTCCTTACCTATCTACTGATGCATTGCTAAGATAAATTCGTTTTTGTATTAAAGTTGTTCTTGTATGGTTAAAAAAATGGTTCCTTTTCCTGTTTTGGAAGTTGTAGGAGGAGGGTCCACACGTTGGATTGCTTGCAATTATTGAGCGCAGCATCGGATTTTCTATGCACTAAGTAAGCTAGTACCATATTTACATACCAAACCCCTCCGTGCTTCGGAAAGTACGATAAGCCGTTTGTCCCGGCTGTCATTCGTGGAGCTAAGTCGTTACAGCCGGCTTAGCACGAGCACCGATTTGTCGACGGAAGAATAGACATGACTATTAACTAAATGATGTACATACAGTAGGAGAAGATAGCTATGTTTTTCTATAAATTATCACAGTTATGCGTTCTAAACGAATCATGATTTTGTAGATAATCGTATACACTTTGTGGCCGTCGAGTAGAAAGTTTGTTGTCAGTGTGATTTTGACAGTATGGGAAGAAATATTCTTCTGAAATAGCCTACATTTATATGGACCTAGACAAAGATCGTAAGAAACGAAAGACAAAATGACAGATTGTAGAAGAATATCTACGGTGCGATGTCAAAAATGGAGAAACGAAATGTCACTTTGTATTGAAAAAGCACTGTCTATTCTTCGTAGAAATAGAAAGCGTTATGCTAAACCTGCAGGCCGTCAGAAGCACGAAAGTCTGACAATCAGTCTTACCAAGGTGTATCGTATTACCCAGTAACTGAGTTGTGGAGGTCAGTAAAACTGCATCCGATTTGACTAGAAGCCGACTGCAACGTAGTTGGTAAAAAAGCCCACACAGATGATGATGATGATGATGATGGCCATTTCAGTTGCCAGGAAAACGCAAAACTGTTGTTTTGGTAACCGTTATAGTTAAGTACTTACTTAGGGAGAAACGAAACTGATAATGAATTTGCATTTTGGATGTTCGGAGCGATTTTAATCACGCAATGTGGCTTGGTTAAATCTATTCTTAAACAAGTGTAAACCAGAAATTCCCTTCGTATCCTTGGCTAGACTAAAACGATTCCTGCTTTACCCGTAATCACTAACATAGGTAGTTCTAATTGGGTACTTAGTAGCAACAAATGCACTGAGATCGAATCTAAGGCTCCTCTGTTATTAGGGTTGATCTTTCCAGCGTCCACCATATCGTTTACCATTGATTCAACTAATGAGTAAGAAGTAAAGATGTGTTTATTTACTTCTTAAATTTTTTTTTTAGGAGCTACGGGTACATTTCGGTTTTAACTCGTTAGACCGTATTCAAAAGCTGTCAATGTCAATGTCAATTATCATCTGCCTAGCCTTTTTCCAAACATGTTGGAGTCTGCTTCCAATCTAATTGGATGAAACTGAATATAAATATTTTACATGGAGCGAATGCCTGGAATTAGTGTCAATATTCATTTACAATTATGATGAATTATGACATATACATTACAATGATGAAGATATTGACAGCTCTTGTTAGATTTGCTGAGCACGTTCACTTTCTATGTGAAATTCGCCCTTACTGTAGAAACGATGCAAGTGCGTTTTTGAATCCCTAAAAACCTCTGAGGTCTGAATTGAGCATTATGCTGAATAAGCAGTATCTCGTGAAGGTCACCAGTATAGAAGTAAGAGGAACAGGGTGTAAAGTTCACTTATCCCCTATAGAAAAGGGAGGGTGTTGTGTCTGGTGGGCAACTGGCTAAAAATTGATGTCAGGAGGAATATTATCGCATCGCGCAAGCAGAGTTTACAGGAGAACTAGTATAATTTATACCACGTCCCAACATCAATAGGGTATTACACTCATTTTTGAAAAGTGTCATATTTAGATTCTAGAGTGCTAATAAACCACTAAAACAACACAACATTTTTATTTAATCGATTAGTGCCTAAAGCATTTAAATTTTATATTTTCAAATTTCGCGCGTAATTTGAAGAAAACGCTGAGTGGACGCCATATTGCTCTGTGGGTATGACGTCAGTTTGCGATATAAACAAATGCGCTGACATTTTAAAAGACAATTCTTTTTAATTAAAAAAAATTGGTTATTTTTCTACTTGTCGTTGGTTTTTTTGTTCCTGAATGCAAAATATTATTATTTAAATAAAAATTACTTTGGTAACGAAAATAATATAAGTAAAAAGTAGCTCAGTTGACATGCCATATGACGTAATAACATGGCGCCTACTATTTCATGGTGTTCAAAAACAGATTAAAAAAACTGAAATCTTTAAATTGTATTTTAAAATTTATTTTGTTGTTTCATTACGTAAAACTAACATTTTCCGTTTGCATTTTGCCTAAGCTATCTCAATAATATATTTTTAGATTTTTTCTCATATAGAGTAAAATACCCTATTATTGTTGGGCAGTTGTCCACTAGACACAATACCCGTCTGATGTAAGAATCCTCCCTTTTCGATAGAGGATGAGTGATTTTTAGACCCTATTCAACATTCCTCTATCGGTAGATTGGAGAGTCATTATAAAAATAATAAAATGGCCGGATATTATAGGCAGATGACCATAGGTTAATTAGCTATTAGAGATATATGAAAGAAAATCACGAGAAGTTGATACTGCGCCAACCAAATAATTGGACATTTTTGTGAGTATCTATGGTGTTATATGTCTTCATCATCATTTCAGCCGATAGAAGTCCACTGCTGGACATAGGCCTCCCCCAAAAAGTGGGGGGTTTGCCATAATCGCCACGCTTGGCAGGCGGGTTGGCGATTGTAGTATCGAGGTAAAATGCATAGAGAACGCTGCTGCCCATTCTCTAGTAAGTCTCTTAGTTGCCTCCTACGACACCCACGGGAAGAGATGGGATGGTGCTATTCTTTACGTCCGGCACCACACGGAACAATATAATATGTAGGTAAGCCAAAATGATACATATCTCTCGTTTTAAATAAAGAAGACGCACCCAATATAGCACCAAATTACGCAAGCACAACCACATACCACAATGCATCAAGAAAATAAATGGCGTATTATTACATGTTTAATAGCAGACTTCTCTTGGCACGTTCAAATTGATATCCGACAAATGGCCACCAGATGGCGTAGGCAATTACCACGTATTTAGCTGCTTGATTCATTGTTGTATGATGCATACCTACCTGCACTTTAGATTGTTGTAAAATGTGTGAATTTATCGCTTCTGCCTTTTTTAAGTGCAGGTTAAGAATGGTCTCTAGATGTGAATGAGTTAAGATACCTACTAGTTAAAGGAAGTTTTCTTTTATTTGTAGGTAGGTAGATGTCTCTGTAGCATTTTGTTGATCAGAAAATTCTACGTTGAAATACGTCTGTACAAAAGTTTTTAGGAATTAACATGACTCCCGGCGATGATTGCTCGTACAACACATAACACGCTAATCTCTGAAACTACTAGTCGTATTTGAATATTCTTTTTGCGTTCATACAAAAAGTACTAAAGTGAAATGTATGAGGATTTTTGCAATGCGTTGCGCAGCCCGCACCAATGTACACGAACCTTTATCAAACAATTATAGATGAACGAACTCATCAATCTGTCACATAACTTTTCATTTGAATTTGTTGGTTGTGGCGATAACTGGTTTTGGGCAACAATATTCAGAAATAGGTAACTGCATTGTTAAATTGAATTTCCATCTCTAAAAACAAAGGTAAGAAAGAACTATAATAATATTAAGTAAATGTAACTCAGTAATAAACACTATATTAGTAGGTAAGTTCCTTACTTATTATGAAAAAATAGATATTTAATGCTTTTATAATTGCATGCATCCATCGTTGTTATATTATATTTACTAGAATGTAAAAATAAATTGTTTCATTATAACAACAAATTAAAATAATAGAAATCACAAAAAGATGTGCTTGCCGAAACCAGGGATTGAACCAGGGACCTTTAGATCTTCAGTCTAACGCTCTCCCAACTGAGCTATTTCGGCTGATGAATAAGTGGTTGAAATTATGGGCTGGTTACTTGGACCTTGAAAGTGACGATACAAAATGACGTCACCAGTGGAGTAGCAAAAAAAATGATAAATTTGGCTTCTTTATTGCATGATTAAAATAAACATATTAAAATGTGATAATTCGTCATATTCCCATTTAAGGAAAGTAATGAGAAAGAATGATGAGTTTTAAAATATATCTACCTTTTAATTTTTAGGCTTTTGACATGTTTACATTTTTTTTTTTTTACATGAATTACAAAAAAACGTCAAGGATAACAACACGAGCTGAATAAAACATCATAGCGCTACACCAACTGAGTACTGCGCAGAACAATAAAGCCGTCGTCTGAATTGAAGTCAGGCTAAATACTAAGAAATAAACGTCCACCAAAGCTATGGAACACACAAGTTGGGCCATAAACACCCGCCACCCAGCCTAGCTACCTTTTATTGAGTATACATACTCCGGTTAATGTGGGTGCTTTCGACGCTAGAATAGTAAAAATGGAATTGGAACTCGTTAAAATAGTGACGAATTGGAGTAAGTGTTAGTTTGTGAGAAGAATGCCAACTAAATTTGAAAATAGGTCGAGACTATTAAACGAAGCTAAATAAACAATGTGTAGCTGAAATAATAGAGTCATGTGGGGTAAACGTACGCGGCGAATAAGTGTCCGCGGTGAACATTAAGCGAAAACCACGGATGACAGCAGGTTGAGACCTGCCGAATATGGTTCGCGTTTGACCACCGCGCGAGAGTACTGCGTCACAGGTTTGTCGCACAATTCTATGGAAACTTACGCAACAATATTGCTTTTACACGGATTTGCTATTTATTTCTTTGAAATTGATTTGCATACTAAAGGCATATTATTAGTCTGATTTAATAACAAAGTCACTGGGAACGGAAGAAATTAATCAATATTTTGTGTGAATCTACGTATTTTGTCTGAGATAAGTCATACGTCGAACTTGTATTATTTTTATTTGCTTTGATGGGATGGGGTAAGTGTCCGGGGGTAAGTGTCCGCAGTAATTAAAATGCGTATACTTATCCCGTCATATTTTTTTACCTTTTAGACTAAAAATGCTTCGCAAATATATAAGGAAATGTACTGACGGGAAACTGTACACAAGAGCAGATTGATGCAGCCCCAGAGGACACGGTGGAGCATACGGTGGAGGTCTGCCCGGCTTGGGCGGAGCACCGCCGTGTCCTCGTGGAGGTGATCGGCGGAGGCGATCTCTCGCGTCCGACCCTGGTCCAGGCCATGGTACGGAGCGAGAGGGCATGGCTGGCAGTCGCCTCCTTCAGCGAAGCAGTTATGCTCGCAAAGAGGGAGGCGGCGCACGTGAGGGAGATGCAGTACATGCGCCCTCACAGCCGTGGCCTTCGCAGGAGACGCCCTGGGCGTCGGGAATCCCAGGCTGATTCCCGGCTACCGTAGGCACGGGCTTGCGGACGGCGGGTAATGGGTAGCTCGCTGTCCGGTAAGGACCAAGCCCGGGTCGACGGCGCGTTGTGTTCCACGCGCGCCTCAAAGAGATGTCAGCAGCAACAGATGGGGCCCATGCGTACACTTAACCGAAGGCGTGCGGACACTTTCCCACCGATGCGGGTAAAAACCCGCATTTCCCTTGTTGATTAAATTATTAAGTAAAAGTAATAATTATTGTTATAATTAAAATTTTATGTTTTGTTTTTCTTCACAAATGTTTATAACATTAGAATAAAAGTTTTTTTCTTTTCAGTTAACAAAATCTTTTATTCTAGAAGCAATCAACTAAAAAATGCGTACGTTTACCCCACATGACTCTACACATTATGAAAGTGGGTTGTTTCGGAGTCGTTTACTGAATCGATTAGGTATACTGTCTTTTTTAATTTAAGTTATTTTTATCGCAAAAACTATTAAAACTATGTGAATTGCAGTCACACTTCCGCTGTACCTACAGTCAAATGAACCACAATGGACGAAGTACCTACCTACTACACTTGACTAGACCCATATATACCTACGTGTGCAATTATGCGCAATTTTCAAAAATTAGCAAACAAATCTTTACTTTGCTCCATATTTACTTTCTTCAAATAAGCAATTCGTCGAGGATTTACAGAGTTGAAGCTTCAGAAATAAAAACTTGAAACACCAAAGCATTGAATGCGACACCATTAACGGTAGACCCTCATCATCCAATCCTTCACGAGAAAGGTCCAAATTCAAACTCAAGGAATTCTCTAATTTTCATGGTTTCCTATTATTAAGTATAGACCAGTCCGGGATAATGGGGCGGTCATCGCATCCTGATCTGATCCCGTACCGATTAGGATGCGATGATCGCCCCATTATCCCGGAATTGAGTCCCGCCCTATGATTAGAAGCGCCTATCAAATTATATGGTATAATTTTTGTTGAATAGAAAAATGGGGGAGTAAAAATCAATTTGTTTGTTGTTTTACAAATATGTTTGTATCAAATAGTAACATCTATAGTGAACTGAACGAGAAAATGTTATTGTATTCTAACCAACAAACAATAAAGGAGAAGGTTCTAAAGTTGACACGTACTTATATTTTTTCATTTTAAATGGAATGAAACCGAAAAACCCTATGCAAGACTTTTTTTTTCCACAAAAATTGAGCACAAATGTAATGTTATAATAACGTAGCAGCAAGCATTGTATTTCTTCTTTTTGCTAAAATAACTTTTTCTTATTCTTATTTTATAAGTACCGAATGGTTCCTCGGTTGCACACCAATAAAAATAATCCCAAATACTATTATGGTCCCAGATGAAAATTGAACAAAGCAGTCAGCAAGTCACTGCCAAAACTAGCCTCAAGTAGGTATAGCAGGATTTGTGTGGTCAGAAAACAAGATCTAAAGTTCGAAACGGGTCGATTCTAAGTTCTAACCAAACTCGAATAAAATTCAAACCTCCTAAGCTGAACAAAACATCGCAGTAGCGTCAAGCGTGTCCGAAATATCTTTCGATATTTACAGTTATAAATCCAATGCCATTCATTTTAAAATTTAACGACAATAATCATCTATAAAAATACAATCCCAATTTATTAGTTGTTAACCCTGCGGCCACTCGAATGTGGTCCGATGGACAATCGGCCGCACGGAGCCAACCCCCTGAGGCTGAGTCTGACTGGTCATCCTGACCGGTCGATTTCAGATAAAAAGAGCCGCAGGTAGCATCATTAATTGACTATTAAACACGTATCGGCACAAAAAGATATATAAACGCTTAAAAACAATGAATTTCACCAAAGTTGATAACTCAATTTGGTCCGTGTAATAGCATAGTGGAAGGCGTTGAGAGGTAATGGTGTTGTTTATTTTGATTTTAATGTAATACACCCGAGTCTTGTGGCTAAGTAATATAAGCCGTACAGGTCGATCGTTCTGGTTAAGCTGCGCTTGCCGCGGTTGGTCCGTGGTTGGGTGAACATCTTCACATACCAAGAATCTTCCGTACCTCGGAAAGCACGTTAAGCCGTTGGTGAAATACTGGTATACAGCTGCATCCCGTTAGTTGGGAAAAGGCTAGGCAGATGATGACACCCGATGAATAATTTGTCAAAGTTATGAATTAAACAAAAAAAAAACATTACATCCGGGAGATTTCCAATGTTACCTATGTCGTTAAAAAAACATTAAGTACATCCGTGAGATTTCCAATGATATGTTAGAAAAAAAAAAACGATTTTTCCACTAAATTATTAAATATTCTAATATAAACAAAGTCCGAAGATGACTACAATAATATTCCCAAAATACGTCAATGACAAACTATTTCGCAGAACGTAATAGAGGCAATTAATAACTATGACAACTTAATATGAATTGAACTTTAACGTATCATATCAACACTATTAAATTAAAAGATTAATGTCAAATATTAATTATATGACAACTCTAATATTTCAACTGTCATATCAATGTTGAATAAAAAATGTAGTGTTGATGACTCTATCGTTTCGCTGTTCTTGAAAAGTGAATCACTGTCGGCATCGTTTGTGAAAGATGTAAGCTGAATAATAATAGTTTGTACATAAATAATATCGATCACTTTACCTACACGATCGATTCGTTAGAAAGATAACTTAGACCGTGTCAAAATACCCGTATATCTTACAATCATCGTTTTAGCATCAGTGCTTTTAAAAGTAAGTTATTATCAACTTGGACGGTTTTATGGGGGAGCTTCATTCTCAGATCACCCCTCGTTGATTGTATATTGGCGTGTGGTCCCGTATAAAAAAGCACTTCATCCCTTCCTAATAATAATTGCCGGAAGGCAGTACCAACAAGATTCGGGAAGACTTAATTATTCAAAAAGTCGTATTGAAAAGTTTTGACCTAGTTAAAGAATGGTATGTAGAACCACCGGACTTGGCAACAGCCGGATTGAAAACAAAAGACGAAATGTAGGTTGCAAAAGACCGCCGACCATTCAAAAACAATACATCCCGCACACTAAAAAGACTGCCACAAAAATTCGTAACTAATCAAAAAACTGTTAAAACAGGGCCAAAGTAATTAATCACTGGCTACTATCGAATTTCTTTTTTTTTCTGGCAACCGTTGCTAATCAACGATGCACCTAATGATCATAGATAAATCAGTAGTTCAACGGTTAATAGCTTTGGGCGGCGCCCCTTAAAAGGGGTATAATTGGGTGATTTTGAGGGTTGCACCGTCACCATAATAGGGTTAAGAGGAAGCTGTGAGGGGACTTTAGAGTTTTAGGGAGTTTTAAAATGAGAACTGAATTTAGAAGTGATTCAATTTATTTATTTTTTTGTTTGTGCTGTTATATTTAACTTCCTTTTTTAGGGGTGGCAATAATAAAATTGACAGAAATGTGCTTTTTTTTTACTTTGTCTTCTTATTTCTTCATCGTTCTCATATGACATATAATTTCCAGTATAATTTTACCAGTGATTAATAATGATTTAACTAATATTTCGTAGGAGTATTTTGATTCAAAAGAGTGTCCGTGGAGTTTCTTGTCCGCTTTTCTCCTGTAGAATAAGATAGGAACCTACACTTTGGATTGGGCAACTAGCTCAAAAGTGCTTTTAATTGGATGAATTGAAAAAAATGCTTTGAGTTTGAGCTTTAAAATGTTCCAGGGCTTGTAGAAAGCCTTGTGCTTTGTCAAAAAAGCTCTCTAGTGAAAGTTTTCTTCATCTGAACTTTCATTGACAGGCTATCAGACTTCAATCGCTTTACCCTAAAAATCTGAATTTATATTCAGATGGTGAACTAAAATTATCATAAACTATCAGAAGAGAGCTTCTCTTTAAAACATTCCTTAAGTGCATGGTGCCAAGTTAAGGTCAAGCACCAATCACATTAATATTGTGATTTATATTTAACAGCCCGCCCTTTGTCCTATTAAGGGAGGAGCTAATGAGAATGGTATGAGGTTTCGAAAAAAAATATATGAAAAAAATGGTGTCTACTTTGTTTTTGGATATGATATGATAAATGATGACGAGGGAGATCTTCGAAAAGCGTTGAAAGCGAAATCGATATACCAATTCAATTAAAAACATTTAGAGGATATGCTATTGTTTAGTACATCTTGGACACCCTCTAAACACACCATTTAGAATGTATGGCAAAAAGAAATATGTACCTACCTATAATTAGCAAATAAGTAAATAGCTAATGGTTGTATATTGTTATAGAGAAGTCAAGATCCTGTTACTAAAAAAAAAACAAGCGAAAAATATTCTCAGTTCTACACTTTTACAACAAAAAACACGAACATAAATTTGCAAGATTTTTCCTTGTTGCTTTAGTAAATCTCTTTAATCGGAATTGTGATATTATACCACAAAACAATACTTGATATTATTTACTTAACACTTAAAAAAAGAGGTTTCAACACGAAGTTCGATTACCTTGGACATCAGCGTCATCGGACATCGTGACGTTGTTTTGATGATTCTGTATAATAACGTAAAACGCGTTATAAAAAAAAAAAGGTAAACCGGTAAGCAAGCATGTCAGTGAACACATAAAATACTTGGGACAACATTGTTTGGCGCCACCACCAATTCCAGTAATGTCTTCGTCACAAGTTTCTTTTTTCCGCAACGATCAGCATGTTCATATTGCAAGACGGCCTCCTCTCTGTGAGTGGGAGTGGGTCATAATCGACCACACGGGCCCAGTGCGGGTTAGTAGATGTCACATGTTTTCAAATCGGTGGTTCTCAGACATGCTACGTTTGATCACGATGTTTTCCTTCACCGTTTGGAGAGCAGTAGTGCTAATAATTTTGAGCACCAGAGTTCAATAAGATATACCTATAACTATTTGTGTAGAAATATTTTGATTTTAAAAAGAGTGTCAGTTTCTTGCTCGTTATTCTGCATAGGAACCTACATCGCTTTGGAATGGGCAACTAGCTTCATCTTTCTGACTGGCCGACCCTTTGACAATTCAAAACTACCCATTAATGCTTTGTTTTTGAGTTTGTAAATTCAATACCAACTCATCTGCGGTAACTCATTGATTCAATACGCCAGGGTTGAGGGTAAGACAGGTCTTCTAGACTTCTCGCACGGCTAATAACCCAGGTCGTCACCGTATGAACTCCCTAGTAAGTTAATGATTCGTCAGCTTTAAAACCGCTCTTTAAACCTTTTGCCTGAACGTGACATTTACCATCCTGCGTGTCACCGGTTTTACGCACTTACTCCATTCCTTATCAATCCATCTGCCTAGCCTTTTTCTTAACTATATTGGGGTCGACGTCCAGTCTAACCGGATGCAGTTGAATAGGTACCAGTATGTTACATGGAGCGATTGCCTATCTGACCTACACAACCCTGTTACTGGGTAATACGGACCCCTTGGTAAGACTGCTACTGGACCCGTAACGGCTGTCAAAGATCCACGAATGATAGCCGGGACCAACGTCTTAACGTGCTTTTCAAGGCACGGAGAAGTCTCGATATTTTACGGATGCTACTCCATTCCCTACTATGGCTTCGAAATATAGTTAGTGGGATTGCCTCTTCAAGAGATATTAAAGCTTGGTTGAAGAGGCTTAATTTGGTTGTATTTACAAATATTAAGGTCGATAAATCTTTGAGCTCTTGACCGTGGTCAGTCTGCACCTGCGTCTTAGGCGAACCACTTCATCATTGAAGTATATAATTAAACGAACAAATACATCCTCAAACAACTTTAATCAGTTTCTACGCCTTGAAGCAAACCAACTATTATTTAAAAACAAAGTTAGTTAATCGCTGCATCGTGACAGAGGGCCACGCTCGTCAACTTGAAGGATTACCATGATCAATGATTTCATTATAAAACAATTTGCAATGTATACAAGTTACTATTAAGTTAATTTACGACGCTGGTTAGACAGAAGCGAGGTTTGATAACACAGCGATGGTCGCCGTGGTCTTATTGCACCGTATAACATTGGACCATATTATTTTTATTCTTGATTCTTAAAATATGTTCTGTGCATCAAGAGCCAGTGGTGGCATAGCTGTTTCACTCCCAGCATAGACTGTCCCATTCTATCTTAGGCTTATTAGACGATTTGCACGAGTTTACTCGCACAAAACGGGCGAAACGACACTTATTGTGATTCATTTATTGCAGACAATTCGCAAAAAGTTAAATTATTTCTGGGCGAATCGACAATTCCAGTAAAATTTTTTAGGCAATTGGCTCGTACCGAATTTTATATAGACAGTTCACAATTGTATTATATTTTTAACCGTTAAGGGGAATGTAGTCGCGGGCTCGAACTCACTGATGGGCCCGGCTAAAAAGCACGCTGTCGCACCAGGCATCGTGTCCGACAGAGGTAGAATCAGTCATGAGCAGTTAGAAGCTAGTCTACACTCACAACGTTATTGAGTGAGATGCAAGATCATTTATAGTACAAGAGGCGCGTAAAAAATTAAGAACAGTCCTTCGGAAGATCGGGTTTTATGAAAAAACCACTGCATAAATCAATGACCAATAAAGTATATTGAAATTTTCGATATTTGAGCTTTGTCGGTACCGAATTGGTTTTTCAGATTTTACACTTCTTTTATTAGGTACTTAAACACTCCCAAAGTTAGGTTAAATTAGCAAGAATAACGAATCTTTGTTGGCTCCTAACTTTTTAATAGCTCTTTATTTTAGTATTCTGTTTCCGTACAGACAATATTAATAATGAGACAAAACCATAAAATGTTTAATTTTTGATGTACATTGTCGAACAGTGGAGTAATACACTCCCGAAGTTTGTATGGGAAAAATGTGGACTAGATTCGCCTTAATAGAAGAAAATCGAACTAACTTCTCTACTTTATTGAATACCTCCCGTCTCGGGCGAGTTAATTCGTGCGAATCGACTAATAAGCCTTATTTTATACCACACAAACAAAAGTAAAAAGGTTCTACTTTTAAACTCAAAAGAGAACACAGCAATGCTTAACTCACCTACTTTGAGTGTTCCACAAAAGTTTGCGCCCTACCACAACCTTCAACTTTTGCGCTCTGGCGATAATTTAACTTCTGCAGGCGCTATGTTTATTACGCGTAAAGTTTTGTTGTAAATAAAAACAAAATCTGCGTATTACGGGTTAACATTCCAATAATCAGAAGGTTGATGTTCAATCACTGATATATAGGTAGGTATTTAGACGACAGGATAACAGGTTAATTGCGTTTAAATCAATTAAATCTAAACATAAAAGAAGTTTAACTATCAATAAATAAGCATGTTTATGCGGAAACTTAATTTTCGTTGTTGACAAACAAGTGAACTTTGTTTGTGTGTAGTAAGTAGGTATCCGCGGATGCAAAATCGAGCAGCTTCCAAAAAAACAGCAAATTCAAGAAACAATTTCAATCATTGAATTCTTTATAATTGACTGAAATTTCTATTTAAAATTACTCAGTGTCGAAAACAGTGGTAGCAACGGCCCCAACTAACGAGTGCAAGGTGCAGGTCGCGCATTAATAATTTAATCACCACTGTTCTCCAAACGGTGAAGGAAAACAGCGTGAGGAACTTATCCTACGACCAATAAACCAAAGACATGTGACATCTACCGACCCGCACTGGATCCACGTGGTAGATTACAGCCCCTTGAAGAAAGGAGGCCTCTGTCGCGCCAGTCGGAACAATATTGGCTGATTTATGAATGCATGATAAACAGTGGAAGTACAAACCATAGGAATGACGCCTCAAAAACAGAAGACAATCATCGGATTGCGACTCCACGAGGAGAGCGCGGCCGTGGCGGTGGTCAAGGTACACACGGTGGTACAGCGCGCAGGAGCGTGTCTGGACAGCAACCCGGTACATATTGGGTACAAAAAGCTGCAGGTGGTAACTGCACAATATTATCTTCTTGAGACGATAAAAAGTAACTTTCCGATTTTCCTCCTCACCAATGTGCTCCTCACCCTTCAAATCAGAGAGCTGGTAGCACGCGCCGCTCCAAAGATTAGTTCAAGCTTACAATAATAATTTTAACGATATCGATATTTTTGCCCTAACTAAACATAAATAAAAAAAAAAAACAAATTTCTTATTATGCGTTTTCTCAAATTCATTATTATTTATATTATTTAAGTAGGTATGTATTAACTCTTTGGTTTTAAGATTACGAATGAATTGTAACTGCTTAGAGTTGCTTTACATACATATATTGATTGTATTTAATTTTACCATAACTGTGTTAGAGGATTGTACAGTGTTACATAAGGGATACAGTGTATCCAGATATAGGTAATATCCAATGTACGATTGTTTGTTGTTCAAAATAAAATAAAATGAAATAAGAGGTGGACTTGCATGAAACATTTATTGTGAACCTACAGCTAACTATTTGGACTATATGATACAACTTTATAGTTGCTATACATTATCATCCTATAATGATATAGTTGCCATACATGTAAGAGCGGGAGGGCTCGGGGATCTCAAATGATAATGATCAGACATCTTGTAAACACTTTTAATTACTCACAACCAATAATAATGATTTACTCAACTTAATTTTACAACGAAATGTGCACAGTTCAAAATACAATTTTATAATGTGCGCTACGCAAAGCACGAGCCTATTTATACGTTAAAACAACTGTCAACGTCAGGTAGCAACGACTTCCGTTGACACTTGTTACCGGTTAAAATATAATTCAGATTGTATTTAGTAAAAATAATGTAATTACGCACAATATTTGATTTGCAATTAATAACACTTTTTAAACATTTTAAATTGTAAATTTAGTTAGTTCTTTTAAATAAACAGTAACAATGTTCCAATTTCCTTTTCAGATTTTAAAATTAATACTTAAATAAAAACATGCCTTAAAATTAACAATACTTAATATATTACGATTTTATAATGTAATGCAAAATCACTTATTTATTGCACTGATTCGTGTTTCCGTTACGTCATCAGCCGTTATGACGTTTGTTTTCGTCTATGGTACTATTTTTATTTGCCAGCGCTATCATACATTATCATCCTATAATGATATAGTTGCCATACATTATCATCCTGTAATGTACCCACTGCTGAGATACAGGCCTGACGGTTGCCATATACATCACTATGAAGTAATTGATTAGGAATTCCCTTAAAAATCCTTCGACATACACAACATCACGCCTTGTTTCCCTGATGGGTTGGGCAGAGGTGTACCTATAGTACACCCACATTTCGCCAGTTATATTTAAGTCCCACGTATTAGGGGGCGAGCCTATTGCCATCAACCGAGCACAAATCGATTCGATTCGAATTGTGTATAAAAGTGTGTTACGCAATTTATGGGGCTGAAAGCTTTAATACATTAATTCAATTATCTGTTCTTTGATGCCACAAAATATATGAGCACACTAGCTTTTGCCAGCGGCTTCGCCCGCGTGGAGGTCGAAAATTATCCCATGGGAATGTACTATTGGGATCAAAAGTCTTCCATGTGTTATTCCAGGTTACAAATTATGTGTGTGCCAAATTGCAAGAAACATCTAAACATTAAAAAAAAATTATAATACTAGTAGGATAGTAGGATTTCAGTCGAAATCTTTCACCCTCTTAAACTGTGCTAGCGAAAGAAGCAGTCACTACATCCTAACTTCGAACAAAAATAGGTCAACAATCTCCTCTAGTTCAAAATACAACATTGAAAACCATCACAATATTACAAAATTCCATAGAAAATATCCATATCAGTTCACTGTTCACTGGCCTTAACCCATGCCTCGCGCTGAACGCGTGACGGAATCCGAAACAATACTCCATCAAACCGACGCGGGCGACTGTTTTATTTTACTGCTTTAACTGTCAAATGTGACCTTACTGGACGCTAGTTTACTGGCCAGTGGCTGGTCTACGTTGAAGGAAGAATGCGAATATTTCAAGCGAAAAAGTAAGGCGCGATGGAATCTGCGGGAGTAAAGTTAGGTAGGTAAGTCATGTCCGGCCACCAAAAGAGTTGAATAACCAAGGTCGTCGGATATAGTTGCAAGGAAATATTCCGATCTGTTAACCTGCTTTGCCCCTTGAGGGGGCGGATCGGAGACAGATGATTATAAACCCAAACCACTACTAATTTATTTAGTGTAATGTTGCTTCTGCTGCGTGGCTTTATTTTTAAGGATTTAAAATATTAATTCTTCCAATCCATTTTTTCGATCTGTCCCTCTAAGGGGACAAAGCGGGGTGACTGTTGTTTGTTGTGTACGAATAAAATTTAATTTAATTAACATTAATCAAATTACATTATTGACTAGACTTAAGTTAGCAACTAAGCGGTAATCTGGCGTCTTCTTTTGTCAATGTTGTGTTTACCTGAAATTGGCATTTACAATACAACCGTATGATTTAATATTTTTATGTAAATGTATGTACTGTGGGTGAAGCTATATGTAAATAAATAAATAAATTTAACCGTAACCGACCCCGACGACCTTGGTTATTAATTTCTTTTGGTGACTGTACCTACCTGAGTTGTAGTTCAGAAGTGTGCGTTTAGAGAAGGTTTTGTCTAAAGAGGTCTGTCTCAGTCTAGATTACGCTGTCAGAAAAAGGCAAGGGATTTCCTTCTTTGCATTTTTGTAACAGCTTTTTGTAGAATCTCGAACTTTTGAACAAAGAATTATGTATCATTTTAGTATTACTTGGTCCACCTGTTGTCTATCACTCTGGATAATTATTATTAAATATTGGACTTAAAAATGTAAACGAATGTAGGTACACACGGCTACACATCAAGCTATACATTTCCAGTTTACGCTGATCTCGCACTGTACGGAAATCCTATACAATGCGAGATCAGCTTATACTGGAACTGTATAGCTTGATGTGTAGCCGTGCGTACCTACTGTAACTGAAGACACTTATGTATCGTAACTATATTTTTAGCTATCAGACTTTCCTTATACCTAATTCTCTGCTACAGCTGCATTGATTATTTATTATTGATCGTAGGTACCTAATTTAACCAGGTATTTACTTATTCATTGGCATGCCAGATTTTAAAGTACTTTTTTACAGCATATTAAATAACATTTTATTAAAATGCGATAACCATTTGGATCCGCGGTAAAAGGGTTATATACCGTAAATGTCGAAAATAAAATACAAACATCGAAATTTTATGGACTGTGCAACCTTCATAACAATAAAAATAACAGTCGTTAGAATTAAGAATTGCCAATACTATGTAAAAATCTTTAAAAAAGAGGTAAATCCCTTGTTATTTAGCCATTTAAGTCCGGCATCATAAGAAAAGAATTTAAAATACTGGCGCCAGTGGGCGACCTTGTAAAAAAACAATATCATCTTATTTTAAATCGTTTGCGTAAATATTTTATTGATTTAGAAACGCTAATAAATTGCCTTTTTTATAGGTGTCTGGTAAACCAAAGTCAAATTCATGTACGATTTTTTGCACCGATTATTCTCTATTCTGTCACGCGGCGCCATTTATCTAATCGATGGTGACGCCATAGTTCATAGGTAATTTATTTATTTATCAATATCCTGCATATTTTTGTTCAACCAGGATTTAGTTATGGACAAGTTCATTATATTGTGTTTTGATTTATTATCCTTCCAAATTAAAAACAAGAAAACAAAAATAATCAGCGATTTGCATCTAAAAATAATGATTATTATAATTGTCTTTTAGAAAAATATCAACGTTTATTTATGTACATTTTGGAATTTATAACAGCGCCCTCTAGTAGTGACTACCTAAACTATGTTGACGGCCAGTACCACACGTGTCTTTCTTGTCGTTTTAATTTAATTTTATAAAGATAGATGGCGTACTGCGTCAGTGCCATCTACCAGCGGTATCTCACAACTGTTAATCGTCGCCGTCATCTACCGCCGTTATTGTACTGTTGTTGCAACCTTTGTGGTCTTCATGCTCTTTCTATTAAATTCATAAAGATGTCGCTACGAGTTATAAAACTATGATCTCGTTTTATGACAAACTTCAACAAACAATCTCTGTAGTTTGTTACAAAATAACTCAAAGGTATTTTTAATATTTCAAAGACGTGTAGTGACCTTTCCAATGATTTTTCGTGCTTCCCTGTGACAAATACTGCGCAAATGAAAACTGCTGTTCGATTACGGATGACAAAAACGGACCACTGATAGAATCGTTTTTTTTTTTTTTTGTATAAAACTATAAAATTAAAGAATCTGGGTCCTAAAATTACAAAATCAGTAAATAGGTCGTGAAGCAAAAAGATTTGCCCCGGGTGAGGATCGAACTCACGACCTTAAGATTATGAGACTTACGCGCTGCCTACTGCGCTACCGAGGCCGGTGATAAGAATTTTGAAATAAGCATTCAGAATTTCAGCTGACATATTTTGTGTAAGGAAAACTTAGGGAAACTTTTCAACCAGGTAATATGTTTTAGTAACAGAAAATACAGATCAAAACAGATCGGCCTGTTTCCTAAAACTCGAATAGGATGGAATGTACCTTGTTCTATGTTCTATGTTATGGGTTTGGTTTCCGCACTTTGTCCTTCAAGTGGACCATTGTGCATGAGCCATGGCGGCCTTCGGTAGTTATTCCAGCCAGCCCACCTCCCTCCAGAAGTTGGCTATAACTCCTGGTCTGTTGAGAATATCCGTGTAACATTTGGGTGCCCCGAGGGTTTCTGTTCTGATCTGGGCTTGTTTTTTTTCTGGTGGGTAATCATCAAATAACTTCTCCCGCTCTGGGTGGAGCTAGACTAAGGGAGAGCTGGACTAAAACCTATCCGTGTTCCCTGTGTGCCAGGGGCCGCGGTATCTATTTCGAACAACCCGCACCCCTGGCAGGCATCGGCCCTTGCGGGCCCCATCAGTTGGTGCTGACATCTCTTTGAGGCTCGCGTGGAACACAACACGCCTGTGCATTCGGAAAGCACATGCGGAGCGGTTTCCTCAGCCTCCATGCAAGCCCTGCACAAAGGGCTGTCCGTTATGCTTATTGTGTAGAAGTGCTTGTTTAGCGGGCAGTGTCCTGTAATGGTAACAGTCACCAGACGCAGATCTTTTCTATCCAGGCGTAACAGACATCTGGTCAGCCTGCCATTCAAGGATGGCATTGCCCCCTAGATTGCCTGCAGCCTAGTGTCTGGGTCCACCAGCTCTCCGCTTGTGTGTGGGTGTATTCCTGAAGCCACCTGCGTAGTTGCTTGAAAGGGATAGGCACGATGGGTTCGGGACCACAGACTGACGCGCTGGATGCCCGATCCTGGCCAGTTCGTCAACAGCATCGTTGCCTAGTGATCCACTGTGTCCTTTTATCCATTGCAGTGTCACAGTGTTGCGGTTAGAAATTGTTACTCTTTCTAGTGCATGGTCACAATGACCATTAGGTATCATTCAAAGAAACGAATTAAGATTTCATTATGAACCAAAAACGAATCGAAATGGATTACTTACAATAAGCGCGATGTTGACCATTTTCCATTTCTTTCAAGTTTGAGTATTAGACATTACATACCTACGCATCTCTTTTGAGTAAAAGTGGAAGCCATATCAATGTCCTTTACATAGATAGGTACTATCATACCGGGATGCCTATGGGAGTCGGAATGTAATGAAAATATTAAAAGTTGCCTGTTCTGTTCGTCGTCTGTCCACGGCTACGACTGGCTACACGTCCGACTGTCCCTTGGCTATTTACGAATATGGAACAGAAAACCGTTGAATGGTTTGTTCGTGTTATTTTGAATTCAAGTTTCGAATGCACGCAATTAAGTAGGTATAGTCGAACAAGCTGTTTGGTATAACGAATACCTAGTTTATTTATGTCTTATTTATACAAGGAAAAATATTCATCTTTCCACTACACTGCCAACAGTTATTCCATTTTTAAGCTTGTGGCATGATGTTTAAGAATTTACTGCTCGATAAACCCACAACATTATTTAAAAGTAAGTATTCCAATAGCTTCTTTGACTGAATGTAAATACGGATGTGTTCTATTGTAAGTACATTTGAAGATTTTTCTTTTTTCATAAGGAGGGGGATCAGTCAGGCATCAGCCGCTAAATATTACTAAGTAATCTAATCTTAGCGTTTAAGATCGGATCATTTAACTGTTTTAAAATAAGAAGGTATTAGGTAGGTATCCGGAATTGATTTTTCCTAGATTCAGGACGTATTTACTTAGGTAGGTCCAATACCTATGGCCAATAGATATCTTACTTACCTTCAAGTAATATGCATATTAAATAAAAGGACTAATGAATGTATGTAATGTAGGTATCTACATAATTCTAATTACGAATAAATGCACGTATCACGCCTGCGCAAATAAAATTATTAGGGAAATGAGTACATACTTAGAGGTTCCCATTTTATCGGCAACTCCACTGCTTTCTCCGTGCTACTATCTCCGTCTAGATAATATTTTGAGTTGCACCATAGTTCTGATCGAATTAGCTCAGTTGTTACGACTCTGATGGTATCTTTAGCCAGCCATGATGTTGATATTAATTTAGTTATGTACGGTGTAGTTGTTTACTAAGAAATCGATGGATGTTTTCGAGTTAAATGTCATGTAAATTAATATAAAATAAACAGTTCATATATGAATATATCAAATTGAATTTAGACCCTGCTTACTTATCTCATTTGGTGACCGTATTTTTTACCTAGGTACGTGAAAATAAAACCAAGCTTATATAGGTACTTGTAATCGTTGTGAAAATGAAATGGATTTAAAAGAGAAGGAACTGATTTATTTCTTAGCGTTCCTACAAGCGTACAGCTTTGCTTCACCTTGAATGCATAATTTATTATTCCAAGCCACAGACCAAGTGAAAATCCCAAATCATTTGTAAAATATTTTTACGTCCCATCTAACCAGACAACCGAAATCCTTCTCTAAAAAGTTTTACGTTCAAACTTTTACTAATCGACACCTAAAATGTCATTATTTCACACAAATCCTCCCTGGAGTGATGAATTTTACCTCGTTTTGAAGTTGGTAACCCTTCCTGGTTGAATATTTAAAAAGTCGTTGGTAACATTTTAATTGGGCAATCCTGGCAGGATTAAATTATCAAGACACCTAGTTAAGGCGCCTACAAACTTAATGAATTCAACATGGAATTAACTGCGCGGGTCTCTGCTTTGCGGGGTCGGTGGTGTACGGAGTAAGATACCAGCTGAGGTTTTTTTATGGGTGGGAAGTAGCAGGTAACTTTTACACAGGTGAGTATACAACATTATTTTTAGTATATGTTCATTATTGTTCAGAATAAGTAACTGAATCGATTCGAATAATTTTTACAACATGTCATATTTTTTTTCAATAAAAGTTTTGCAAGTGTGATGGAAAATTTTATCACCTGTTAATTACAATACAGTCGCCGTACGGTTAGGTACCTCCCGGGTGTTTCCATTGCGAAGATCGCCCAGAGGACACGGTGGAGCATACGGTGGAGGTCTGCCCGGCTTGGGCGGAGCACCGCCGTGTCCTCGTGGAGGTGATCGGCGGAGGCGATCTCTCGCGTCCGACCCTGGTCCAGGCCATGGTACGGAGCGAGAGGGCATGGCTGGCAGTCGCCTCCTTCAGCGAAGCAGTTATGCTCGCAAAGAGGGAGGCGGCGCACGTGAGGGAGATGCAGTACATGCGCCCTCACAGTCGTGGCCTTCGCAGGAGACGCCCTGGGCGTCGGGAATCCCAGGCTGATTCCCGGCCACCGTAGGCACGGGCTTGCGGACGGCGAGTAACGGGTAGCTCGCTGTCCGGTAAGGACCAAGCCCGGGTCGACGGCGCGTTGTGTTCCACGCGCGCCTCAAAGAGATGTCAGCAGCAACTGATGGGGCCCGCAAGGGCCGATGCCTGCCAGGGGTGCGGGTTGTTCGAAAGAGATACCGCGGCCCCTGGCACACAGGCAACCGAGGGAGCACGGGTGGGTTTTAGTCAGTAAAAGTCTGACACGCCCGCCCGCTCCACCCAGAGCGGGAGAAGTTATTTGATGATTTCCCACCCAAAAAAAAAAAACGGTTAGGTACCTACTGCCTAATTATTATCAATGAGCACAATACGATGTTTATGTAGACAATCAAGTAACACAAGCTTATAACTTTATGATTTTTCATGATATAGTTTTGAAATTTTGTGCATAGATTCTTACATAAAAATACTAGACACGTGTAAAACTAGGGTTGTATAATGAGCTTTGTAATCAGGCTAGGGATAAGCGGGTATGTGTGTCTTACATTATAGGAGTTTCTTGCCCATTCTGCTCCATCCGACACTATCTTTTGGGCAACTAGAATCAATTATTATTTTTCGTAAATTTTGACGTTCCAAAATGTCGTTTTTGTGCCTATTTGAAACAAATAATTTGATAGAAACTATTTATACTGAATTTTGGCGTTTCATCAGCTTCTATTATGCAGGTAGCTACGTTATGTTAAAAAAAGTAATGTATCTAAAAAGAATAAATAAAATTGATTTGTGTAATGTCAAAATAACAGATTTTTAATAAATACATATATAAGAATGTATATACGGTTTCCAATGTCCACGCAGGTGAAGCCGCGGGCACAACTCGTCTAAATAAATTCATTAGCTTGCTGCACGATCAGTGTCTTTCTATTTTGTTTGTCAAAAAAACGTATCCCTGGATGGTCTTTCAATTTATTTATAACTAGCTTTTGCCAGCGGCTGCGCTCGCGCGTGCAGCTCGAAAATTATCCCACTGGAACGTACTGTTCGGATAAAATGGATTCTATATGTTATTCCAGGTTACAAACTATCTGTGTGCCAAATTTCATCCAAATCCATCCTGCCGTTTTTACGTGATTGAGTAACAAACATCCAAAGTTCCACATTTATAAAATTAGTACCTAAAAATATTATAAATGTGAAACTTTGGATGTTGTAAAAGTAGTAGGATTGTAAAAGTTCAAACAGTCTCGAAGAAACATGAATACTACGTAGTACTACGACTAAAATAATAAGTAGCAATTAAAAAAGATAACAAGAACCATAGTAAAATCCTAGCCACCTTCCTTAGTGTGTACGCACACCGTCACCGCGGATCTTACAAAGAGCTTTTTTAATTCACAGCCAACCAATTCCTAAGCGAACGTAAAATGTTTACTCTGCCAAAAAAGGGGGACATTTAAACTTTATTTTTTGGACTCTTTTGTGACTTAATTTTTTACGGGGATCCTCCGGAGACCCGTGTTAGATTTGAAACGCGACGGAGTTCCGAAACTTCTTGGAGTTCGTTAAAAAACGACGTTTTTACAATGGGTTACGGAAATTTTCGGGTGGATGAATAATTTTACGGTTCCCTTACGGCGTCTCGCTTTGTTTATTTTGTGAAAGATCAGAGATTAATCGTGTGGAGGTTAAATATGTACAGGTTGCGTAGCGTGTGACTTTGTAAGGGGAGTTATGTGTTACTTGGGAAGTTGGAACGTGTGTAACTTTGAATTCACTTGGGGACATGATTGTAAGTAAATAGCTGAATAATGTCATGCACATTAAATGCTGGAATTATCCTAACTAACTTAGCATAATGGACACGCAGATAAGTACAGTGCAGTGAAGGAGCATTTCTGGCCCAGTGGAAACGGCCGCGACGTACAAGTTGTAGGTCGTAGGTTCGGTTCCTTACTCGTAACCACGTCAATCACACACAAATTCTGCTAATATCGTATGAATAAAATCGACAAATTGTCTTGGAACATACAGAATATGACATTTCGATTCCTTACCGTTACAGTGGTTTCTATAAAAAAAACGATATTGACGTAGTTTGAACTTGGTAAGATTCCGCGGGGAATCATTATATTATAACGATACAGAATAGGGGTCCTGTGCTTTACTTTGTGTAAAATTATTTCAACACCACTGCTCTCTAAACGGTGAAGGAAAACATTGTAAGGAAACCAGTATCTCCTAGATCACACATCTACCAATCTGCACTGGGTCCCTCTCCCTCTCACTTAGAAGAGGCCTGTGCCTCAGCAGTGGGATGTTGTAGGCTGATTTTGATGAGATTGGTACCTTGATGTGTATTGATAAGTCCTGAACATACACCGTGACATTTTAGTCGTCTTACAACTGCCGCCCACTTCATGTATCCAATGACTACTAATCATTTATATAAAAAAAAATATTTTTGAACATTTGCATAATTCAAAAAAATCAATTATCATTCACTAAGACGCATGATGTAGATGGAAACACCCATTTATGGAGGTGGAATTAATGATAGAATGTAATGGTAGGTAGGTAGATATCTTCTACCGTTTGATACCCAAACGTTATTAACAGGGAGGGTGTTCCATAATTCTAAAGCATTATTTATTTTTCTTTGTACCTATTATCTTAATTTATACCTATTATCTTAATTAATTTGGTAACAATGTTTTAATCGCGCCTAGAGGTGTTTTATGATGGATACATTGAGTGGACCACCTTTGTAAGACGACTAAAATGTCACGGTGACACCGAGAAATTTTAATGGTTGTTTTCCCGCGGCAGAACAACTTGCCATAAGGAGTACTTTCGAAGCATAGAGTAAAAGAAAACTTGAAAAAGAGGTAGCTTTTAGGTACTACTCAAATCGCACGCACCGCCGACAAAGGGAACAGCAATGCATAAATGTTCAAAGCAAAATAAACTCTCGCACGTGGTGATTTTTCACAATGGTTAAACTGCCATTTTTTGTTTCTAATATTTTTTTGTTTATAAAACGATTGTATTACCAAGACAAAACCATTTTGCTGCGGGAAAACAAACATTACAATTTCACGGTGTATATTCCAGGCTAAACAAATATTTGTTCCAGCGTTGTTTGAAGCCACTCCAACTTAAAAATAACCTTTTCAGATATTCTCCAAGACATTGAGTCTTGTTAACTCCTTCAAGCTTTCATATAAAATAAACTTCAACAATTAAATGTTAACATTTAAAACTACACAAAAATACAACAATTATCCGTACAGACTACCATTAATTCCACAAGGAACAAATAAACTTCGTAGCTCCTACAACGTGACAATATTTCTCGAACAACATTAAAATTTATCACTGGCGCAGGAGTTTACGCGAAAGCCGGGTGATAAAATAAAATGACAGTTGTTTAGTATGGTCCCGGGAATATTGTTGGTACATACTCAGGTAGGAATTGAAAGGTATGGGGCGCTGGAGACCTGTTTTATTTATGTCAGTAAATGGTTTTTGGATTGGCGTGCAAGTGGTAGGGGTAAGTGTGACAGTATCTCTCTTTATCTATGGTATTTTTTAATCATTCGTTTAACTGCCTCGTTGGTTTAGTAGTAAGCGCTACTGCTGA
The DNA here is from genome assembly GCA_949091785.1 of Polymixis lichenea. Lineage (NCBI taxonomy): Eukaryota > Metazoa > Arthropoda > Insecta > Lepidoptera > Noctuidae > Polymixis > Polymixis lichenea. The sequence goes on from OX420942.1 coordinate 8,531,513, forward strand.
ACATGAGGTCCTGGGTTTGTTTCCCAGGTCGGGCAAATAGTTATTGGGCTTATCTATCCGGAATTTCTCAGTAGCAGCCCGGAGTCTGGATTAATGCGAGGTTGATGGCAATAGGCTCGCCCCCTTATAACCCGGGATGTAACGTAACCGGCAAAATGTGGGTGTACTATAAGTACGCCTATGCAAATTCCTTCAGGGAAACAAGGCGTGATGTTATGTTGTTTGAAGAATGCACAGCCATAGAAAAGGCAATAAATGTGTCGTACAATTGCACAATTTGGCGTTTCTGGCCCCCAATCTATAGAATAATTTCGCGTTAAGCTTTAAGCACTAAGTATTACCTGTTTTAAGGTACCTATAGATTGGATTATTAAGCATAGCTTTTGGTTAGATCTGACTACATCTGAAGTAATCCATATCATTAAACTTGAACAATGTGATAGATACCTAATAATACCCATGTTCGCTTTAAGACAGATTCGCTTTATGACAGAAATTGTACAGTCGTGTTGACATGATCTACGATTAATTTGTTGCTGATTTTTTAGGCGGTAAAATAAGTATTGTATTAATTATTGAGTGTAGAAATAACAACAGCACACCTTTAGCGAATACCAAATTTTAAAACTAAATATTCTATTACGGTGACGTTACCTTCAGAGTTGTTCCCAGGATCTTCTATCAATTAGATCGATTAAAGCAAAAATGATCCAACCCACAACCTCGACAATTTGTAGTTTTTGTGACCTATGTACTCCAAATAAGGTATATATTTCGAAATGAGGTTTGTGTGGATTGGAACATTTTTGCTTAAATTGGTCCAATTATACACGTTACATAATACTGCTTCACAAAACTACAAATAATCTAGCTACCTAACATAAATGAAATAGCAAAGGCATTATGCGTAGAATTGTGGTTAACCTTCCATTGTCTCCAACTAAAATAATCCCAGTCACGTAAGTTCCCCAGCCAGGATAATCCGGTTCCAAATTCAAAATTCAATTTACCACACCTGTACTCAATTTAACGGTCCAATTCCGGATTTACAACTAATTTCGTCGCTTCGTTCGATAAATGTTAACTCGTACGATCACGTTCACAGAATCTGGCGCTCGTGTGAGTTTGATTGCACATAGAATCACCTCTCCTGGCGGTAAACTCGATTGTTACGAGCTATTTCTAGAATAATCCTGCGGTTTGCCTTTGGATTTGGAATATAAAAGCTGGAGGTGAAAAGAGGGTTTACTGAAAGAGCCAGTGCGAAATTCGTGTTAGATAGGTACGCAATATTTTCTGAGCAGTAGATAAATTCTTTCTATGAGCATTGTGGCTAAGGTATAATAGCCGATCAGGTTAAGCTACACTTGCCGCGATTGGTCGGTGGATGGGTGACTATCTTTACATATCAAGACCCCTCCGTGCCTCGGGAAGCACGTTAAGACGGTGGTCCCGACTGTTATCCGTAGATCTTAGACAGTCGTTACGGGTCGTCATATGCCCGAAAGTTTGACGACCAGTCTTACCAAGGTTTCGTGTTACCCATTAACTGGGGTGTGGAGGTCAGATAGGCAGTCGCTCCATGTAAAATACTGGTATTCAGCTGCATCCGGTTAGACTGGAAGCCGACCCCAAAATAGTTGGGAAAAGGATACTGCCTTAAATTCTTTCTGTGCTTATTTGAAGCTTCTTTTAAATTGACTATACCATTCATACCTACATGCATTCATAGAAAGACTTGCCAAGCGTGCCCAATCGCCGATTTTATGAATTCGCAAAGGATCTAAAAAAAGAGTATTAAAAGACCACTTTAAGAACTTTTCAGAAGCACGTTTTTTGTTCCCTTGTCTAGTTTTCTTTTAACTTAAGATTTAAAAAAAGGAGGAGGTTCTCAATTCGACTGTATTTTTTTAAATGTTTGTTACCTCAGAACTTTCGTCTGGGTGAACGATTTTGATGATTCTTTTTTTATTTGAAAGCTGGTACTTTCTATGTGGTCCCATTAAATATAGATCTGATGATGCGTTTCGGAGACAGGCAACGGAACTCTTCAAAAAATGACAGCAAACAAACCGCGATTGCTGCTATCGCATAAAAATGCATTGTTTTGACCCCAAGGATGATGAAATTTCAGATTGTGTGGGGTAGGTACAATAACTACAAAATGAAAAATAAAAACTTAAAAAAAAACAACTGACTTCCAAAATACACTAAGTATTTTAGTGTTTTTTGTTTTTTAGTGTTTTTTTGGAAGTCGGTCGTTTAGGTAGGTCGGTTGGTTGTGTTTGTTGAAAAAAGTTTTTGTTTCGCCTACTTCATTAAAAAGTAATTGAATTGGATTAAAGGAACTCCTAGGGTTGTATGATGACTTTAACGATTATAATTCTGTAAAATTATATTTGTACCGCATCCACCCTAAAATACCACAGTAGGTAAGAACTCTTCTCGAGTAATATTATAGTTTTTTTTTTTCATTTTTTACTTACTTTTATTTCATCGATTCGGTCGTGCACACTAACAGCGTTCAGACGTGCCCGTCAGCAATATTTGATAAATAAGTTATTTAATAATATTGGCCTCCTTAGTGCATTACTGTCGTAATGCATGTGTAAAATTGTGCTTAGTGTGTAGTTTTGTTAATGATGGACACGAAATAGTGAACCTTTTAATAAAACAAAATGGATAACAGCCCCTTTAATCCAAGAGGCCCAGTGCAACCCTCCGCGTCACCGTCGAAGACGACGACGCAAAACCCAGCCCTCGAGTCGGTTGCCGCTGATATTGTTTCAACGCCCGAAATTCAAAAATGGATGTCAGCCATCGAACAGCACCTAAATGAAGTTTGCTCTATTGCCGCGGATGGCAAACTCAACTCAGAACAGAAAATGAAAATTTCTAACCTATGCCGCAAAGTAGGATCTGGGACATCACAAATGGCAGTCCTATATCAGTCGCTCAAGCAGAAAGCCATTCAGGCGTATAACGCGGTTGATGCCCTCCAAGAAAAACGCGACCTTACGGAACATATTTCAGAGCTCAAGCAGACGATAAAGGACTCTGGTTCTGCAAGAAATACTTCTTTTTCCGATATGGTGAAAAAGGGATCAAATGATTTCGTCCGACCCAATAACCTAAGCTCTGTTGCCATTTATCCGAATGATAAATGTAAATCAAGTGACGAAACGAAAGAACTTGTGCAAAAAATCATACGGCCCGAGCAGATGAAGCTGCACGTTCGTGGTGTCCGGAGAACAAAAAATGGAGGCGTAATTGTCAGCACCGAGACCAAACATGACGCTGATAAACTGAAGCACGCAGTCCAGCTCTCTACATCTGGCCTTACTGCCGACGAACCCAGCAAGCGCAAACCTCGGATCGTGGTTGTAGGAGTGCCGACTTCCCTGGATGAAAATGAGGTATTCAGGTGCATTTTCGAACAAAACGTATCCGACAAGTTACCAGAGATGTCCTTGGAATCCTTCTTGACCTTCATAAAATTAAGCCACAAATCGGGGAAGAGAGATGCCACGACCTCTAACTACGTTGTTGAAGTTTCAGCCGATATACGTAAAGCCCTAATCTCTCAATCAAGAGTTTTTATAAATTGGATGTCCTGTCCTGTCAGGGACTTTACATTGGTAACAAGGTGTTATAAATGCCAACAATATGGCCACGCAGCTAAAACTTGCCGAGATATTGTCATTACGTGTGGTCACTGTGGTGACGCTGGCCATCCAATGTCCGAATGCGCGAAAAAAGCCGACATTCCAAAATGCGCAACTTGTTCACGCTTTAAAAAGCCAAGTGATCACAAAACGGGAGACGCTGAGTGCCCTGCTAGGAAAATAGCAGAATATAGATACATTAACTCCATCGATTATGAGGGCACTTAGTGCGTCATACTCATGGCCGGACTTCCGATTCGCTTGTTGCTGACTTAAAAATATACCTGACCACTGCGCTGTCCTACTTACGACCGATTTGCCGCTGTCTAAGCACTATCACTCGATCGCTTCAAAAACCAATGTTGCCTAGAAGGTGATTCATGCAAAATTTGTTTTCAACCTAGTTAATAATACTGCTAACTCAAACATTTTCTTGTAACTAAGTGCTATAAACTATTTTTTGTACCTAAATATTATAGAAATTATCTACATGTTTAAGACCTTAATTATTAGTGATTAAGTAAATTCTAACATAATAAATTAACTAACTATGTCACTATTCATTAAACTTCAGTTAAATATTGTTAAGAAATCAGTTGTCCTAATATAAATAGTAAGAACTCATGCCGCCTGTGATACAGGTTTATCCTAGTACAGGCATCATACTTTGTACTACCTATATTATTTCTAAGATTTGTACTGTATTTTACCAATTTTATTTTTTGAATAAAATTTATTATTATTATTTATTATTATTATTATCTGAAAATTAACAACTATTCTTACGTCAAGTAAGTAGAACTGAAGCCATTACTACATTTGTAGACACTCGTAAAGCCTCAACAAACACCATTACAGAAATTGTTCGTAGCACCATGCTCATACATTTTATGTGCACAAGTACATAAACGATACATAAGTTAAGATTTTATGTCGAACACAACATAAAGGGGTTGGCACTGGCTTTACGCTGCCAGGATTAGGTTGGGCCAGCAGTAAACATGGTCCGGGCGGCTTTTATATCCCGTTGCAAATAATAGCACATAAAACTTGTGTGAAAAACACTAGTTACGGCCGCGGAGATGAACGGGCCGGCCGGTAGTGATTGCAAAACAATGCTATTCCTTCAAAAATATTTTACAAATGATAAATGATTTTATTTCTGAAAGTAAGTTTATACTAACACGTTTAAACCTTAGGAGGATGTCCTCCTCCGGTTGGTTTCCTATTTAACTACTCTGAGAAGAAAGGCCGAAACAAACTCAGAGGTCACAGTCTCTTTTATAGTCCAGACATAATCTTGGTCAGATCATGTAGATTGAGTGGGACCGTCTAGTCAGTGCACGAATTTGTCACTAATCGTGCAGCTCAAATCAAAACTTAGGAGCTCAACGATGGGACGAAAAATACTTACCAAAGAAAGAACATTTCGGAAGGCCGCATATACTTTACTTAAACTGCCAGGCATAGGCATACCTACTATCCATTGATTACAGCACGTCCATTTTATCATCTTAAAAAAAAATGATCAATGCCCTGTAAAATTAGGCGCTGCATTAGGTACCTATTAACTCATGATACAAAAATAGAAACATTCATAACATTCAACACAGAAAATTCGAATTCAAATATTTTATTATTAGAACACAAAAAACAAAAAACGACAAAGGTAACGATTAATTTAAAAATGAACGCTCAGTCTTCCCGTCAACGGCGCACAAATATTTTAATTATCGTTCTAATAAAGTTATAAATACATTCAAATTATAAATAAAAAAAAACAAATGTCAATGAAGGAAGGTACAGTAAACCATAAGATAAGATACAGTAAGATATTTTCATATGGGCCATGGACCCATGGTAGTTGGTAGCCCGCTGGGAGCTTTTTTCTGGCTCACCATACTTAGGTGAAGCACCTATTGACAAAGTCAATTACTTAAATTAAGAAAAAATCTGCGACATTTCTCCCACTTGCCACTGTTTTACCAACCCTACGATAATTCCTAATTCGGACTAAGCAATAGGGGTGAAGCAGCTCTTATATAGAATGTCAGGGCAAGATTTAGTGGCCACTGTGTATTGGGATGCGTGGTATAAAACTAATTCACTCTGTTTTTACGGCGAAAATAATACTATAGTTTATAGGGTTTTATACTTGTTTATGGTGGACCATAGGATTTCATATTATGTAGCTACTAAGCCATTAAACGGAAATTTATGTTTAACACAAAAAAAAACAACTTGTTTTTTTAATCTTTAGGAGTTTTTGGGAGAAACCACGTTTGCAAATAAGAACGAATAAAGTTACGAAATAATTACATCTTTATCTGGTAGGACTGGTGGAACTTACCGTTCCTAGATGAAGTAAAAAACTGGATTCGAAGGTTTCTAAAAGTGTATGAAAGTTTTCTGTGGAGCAGTTTTCGTAAAAAGTGACAGAAAAAACTAATTACCTGCAATAAATTCCTTTTCGCATCTTTCATTCAAAACTCGACCGTTATGTTTTTTTTTACACTTGCTCACATTATTATTTTAACACTTAGCTTTTCAATAAGGTATATATTTTAATAAATAAATAAAATTTTGAAACTCGATTGGTCAAACTCGATTGGTCAAATATTCTTAGCACAATGTGCAACAAAAATTCATGCATTATAATTACAGCCTACAGTTTTGACCTTTTAAAAATTCCTCATCGTCTTCATCATTAACAACGTTCTACTCAAGCTTGAAGTCTTCTTCGTCAAGTTTAAAAACCCTTAACATAACGACGAAAAAGTTCCCAAATCACCAGCCATAAACTCCATTATTCTCCTGAAACAAGATACTTTATACTTCATGAAACATTTACGAATTAATCGTAGAACCATTCTACTTGGTCGTAATGGCGAAATAAAACTGTAACGTTCATCGTAAAAACTGCCGCCGTTCACTATGAAAATTATATTAAGCTGGGTATTGTCTTGTATTATTGATTTAAGGGCTGTAACTGAAAGTGTCATGATGATATTAAATAGAACAAGGTAGACTTTCGACTTTGTGGTCGAAGTTATAAAGGGGATGTGCTAAGGTATCCCATATTTGCAGGTATAATTCGTTCCCTTAGTAACACAAAAATGTATCTCAATTTTGTGAAATACCAATTTGAGAAATAAGATAAAATCGCGCGACATATTACAGTTATATTTTATTTTATTGTATTCCGGAAACTTACAGCTAACATAAACAGTGTTATTAAACAATATGAAACTTAAGGCCATTTACAAGTTTCCATCGATAAACACTTATTTGAGAGTTTAATTAGGTACTACATTTCAAAACCTGCGTCAAAAGCCCATCAACCACCATTTTAGAAATAAAGTGCCATCAAGATACGTGTTTTACGGACAGGGCCGTCATCTACCCCGGTTTTTTTTTTTTTTCTGGGTGGGAAATCATCAAATAACTTCTCCCGCTCTGGGTGGAGCGGGAGGGCGTGTCAGACTTTTACTGACTAAAACCCACCCGTGTTCCCTCAGTTGCCTGTGTGCCAGGGGCGGCGGTATCTCTTTCGAACAACCCGCACCCCCGGCAGGCATCGGCCTTTGCGGGCCCCTCTGTTGCTGCTGACATCTCTTTGAGGCGCGCGTGGAACACAACGCGCCATCGACCCGGGCTTGGTCCTTACCGGACAGCGAGGTACCCATTACTCGCCGTCCGCAAGCCCGTGCCTACGGTGGCCGGGAATCAGCCTAGGATTCCCGACGCCCAGGGCGTCTCCTGCGAAGGCCACGGCTGTGAGGGCGCATGTACTGCATCTCCCTCACGTGCGCCGCCTCCCTCTTTGCGAGCATAACTGCTTCGCTGAAGGAGGCGACTGTCAGCCATGCCCTCTCGCTCCGTACCATGGCCTGGACCAGGGTCGGACGCGAGAGATCGCCGCCGCCGATCACCTCCACGAGGACACGGCGTTGCTCCGCCCAAGCTGGGCAGACCTCCACCGTATGCTCCACCGTGTCCTCTGGGCGATCTTCGCAATGGAAACACCCGGGCGTTTCCTCCCGCCCTATCCGAAACAGGAACCTCCCGAAACAGCCATGTCCGGTGAGGACCTGTGTCAGGCGGAAGGTGAGGACGCCATGCCGCCTCTCAAGCCACTCCTCAAAGAGGGGACTTACCGCCGCAATCGCGGCGTGCCCAGCACTGGGTTGCGACAATCGCACTTTCCACGTCGCCATGAGATCCTGCCGGAGCTCTGTCCGCCGTGCCGCGACTTCCCGCGGCAGCGGAGTTACGCCCCGGCGTTTGGCCTCCTCGCGCCACTCCCAAGTGAGCGCGAGGACGTTTGCCTCCAGATCCCATGGCGGTAATCCGGCAAGGAGGCCCGCCGCCTCACCGGAGATCGTGCGGTACCCCCGGATCATCCGGATCCTACCCCGGTCACCTAGGAGAGTGGAACCGGCGAGAGATGTCGTGCGGTGTCCCACAGGGATCGGTCCTGGGGCCGCATATGTGGGACATCGGATACGACTGGGTGCTGCGCGCCGACCTCCTTAGCGGCGTCAGCGTAGTTTGCTACGTTGACGACACGCTGGTCCTGGCGCAAGGGAGGTCGTACCAGGCGGCGGCCGACTTAGCGACACACGGAGTTGCGACAATCGTCGATATGATCCGGCAACTGGGACTCGAGGTGGCCTTGCACAAGTCCGAGGCCATGTGGTTTCATGGTCTTCGGAATGCGCCACTGACGGGTTCCCAGATAACGGTGGGAGGGGTTCACATCGGCGTCGAGTCGACGATGAAGTACCTAGGACTCGTCCTCGACAGCCGGTGGAACTTCGCGGAGCAATTCCGACGTTTGGCTCCCAGACTGGAGCGGGCCGGGGCTGCCTTGAAGCGGCTCCTGCCCAATCTAGGGGGGCCAAACGCCTCCTGCCGGAGGCTCTACGCGGGGGTCGTGCGGGCCATGGCCCTATACGGGGCGCCGGTGTTGGCGCCTACATTGAGGCGCCAACCAGCACGCCGGTTGAAGGCGGCCCATAGGGTCATGGCCATCCGGATGATCCGGGGATACCGCACGATCTCCGGTGAGGCGGCGGGCCTCCTTGCCGGATTACCGCCATGGGATCTGGAGGCAAACGTCCTCGCGCTCACTTGGGAGTGGCGCGAGGAGGCCAAACGCCGGGGCGTAACTCCGCTGCCGCGGGAAGTCGCGGCCCGGCGGACAGAGCTCCGGCAGGATCTCATGGCGACGTGGAAAGTGCGATTGTCGCAACCCAGTGCTGGGCACGCCGCGATTGCGGCGGTAAGTCCCCTCTTTGAGGAGTGGCTTGAGAGGCGGCATGGCGTCCTCACCTTCCGCCTGACACAGGTCCTCACCGGACATGGCTGTTTCGGGTGGTTCCTGTTTCGGATAGGGCGGGAGGAAACGCCCGGGTGTTTCCATTGCGAAGATCGCCCAGAGGACACGGTGGAGCATACGGTGGAGGTCTGCCCAGCTTGGGCGGAGCAACGCCGTGTCCTCGTGGAGGTGATCGGCGGCGGCGATCTCTCGCGTCCGACCCTGGTCCAGGCCATGGTACGGAGCGAGAGGGCATGGCTGGCAGTCGCCTCCTTCAGCGAAGCAGTTATGCTCGCAAAGAGGGAGGCGGCGCACGTGAGGGAGATGCAGTACATGCGCCCTCACAGCCGTGGCCTTCGCAGGAGACGCCCTGGGCGTCGGGAATCCCAGGCTGATTCCCGGCCACCGTAGGCACGGGCTTGCGGACGGCGAGTAATGGGTACCTCGCTGTCCGGTAAGGACCAAGCCCGGGTCGACGGCGCGTTGTGTTCCACGCGCGCCTCAAAGAGATGTCAGCAGCAACAGAGGGGCCCGCAAGGGCCGATGCCTGCTGGGGGTGCGGGTTGTTCGAAAGAGATACCGCCGCCCCTGGCACACAGGCAACTGAGGGAACACGGGTGGGTTTTAGTCAGTAAAAGTCTGACACGCCCTCCCGCTCCACCCAGAGCGGGAGAAGTTATTTGATGATTTCCCACCCAGAAAAAAAAAAGAAAAAAGATACGTGTTTTTGTGATTATAAAGAACCTGTTATTTTTAGATGACATACTTAATACCATCACCACTTACAGAATTGATCCAAGTCAAGTTACGTTTCTATGTTACGAAGGGCACGAATTTTGTAAATACATACTTGTTACGGTCGCGAATCATATTCAACATACAACCTAACCCTGCCCTGCAAACTGCAAAAAACGTAAGAAAATTCGAATTTCGCGGGCTAGTCTGGCACTTTTCCCTTAATTGGGGGTGCTATTGACTTTTGGAAGTGACATCCGGAACAAATCGAGCGCATTCAAAAGTACAGGAGTCAAACCTTTATAACGTCACCAGTGCAAGATTAGGGCGGCTCTCGAGCAACTTAAGAACAACAAGACACCGGGTGATGACGGAATAACGACAGAGCTCCTTAACCCCTCAAGCGTCAACGGAACACCAAGTGTGCATAAGAAAAAGTGCTCGAAATGTCGACGGAACACCATGTGTACATAGTGTCAGAGCTGCCATTGGACGATGGTGTTTTACGTTTATTTGCACTTGCAACACGATTTGGCTGTATCATTCGACTAATCGATTCATAATTGACCGGCTTTAGTAACATTTTAAAGGGAACAACACCAAAATGAACGAAAAAAACCTTTTACAATATGCATCTGTGGTTTTTGACGCGAGACGCCATTGTGGCGCCATTCGTGTCAAGATTCTGCCGTGTTGTTTTCGTTTGTAAAATGAACGTAAGACGAAAGCAATAAGTAAATCTTATACAGAATTACTGAGAATTAAATTTAGATTTCGAATTGATTTAAGGTTTATCGAAAAGTGATAAAAAATTCAGTAAAAAACGCTACGAATGTTTTGTAACGCACAAATTTTGACGATGATGGATGCCGTATTGAGTCAATTTGAGTCATGTTTTTATGATAAATATTGTTGTATATTGTTTGAAATACACATAAGTGGCTAGCTTATTAATCTACGAACATAATTTGAGTAATAGCTACTAATATTATTGCGTATTGTCATTGGAAACGTATTTCAAAGAGTAAAATTCGGCGATATTGCCGGTACCATGATATAACGAGATAGCGGTCATGGTACGGGGGACATTCGTCAGTGCAAAGTACTAACTGCAAAAAAAAAATACTGATTATATTTATTATAGTTTTGTGATAGCATTTTTATTATTTTATGTAGTTTTCTAATCTATCATGTCTATGAATAATAAATGTCGAGAATTTTTTTTTTCTATTGATACATCGCGAAGTATAAGTTCAGGCAAATTTTATCATGATGAACAACCATAGCAGTTACCTCCACATACTTAGATTTTGTTGTTTGGCATAATTGGACTATTATGTTCCCGCTGCTGGGACACAGGCTTCCTCTCTGAGAATGTGTGGGTTGATAGGTGGATTTAGGTATAAGGAAAGATAGATATAATAATTTAGTAATGTACTGTCCAACATAATTGTTACATATCTGTTAGAAAATTAGTGTACAAAATAATGATGGCTCATTATTTTCAAAGAACAATATCGAAATAATGATTGGTATATCTCAAAACAAAAAGTCTGACGTTTCATTGAATAGGTTGTTATTAAAATCTAAAAGTAACAGAATATAATAAAAATAATAGTTTTTAATAAAATAATAACAAAAAATGTTACTTGAAAATTATAAACATACAAATATTTCGTTCGCAGCGTTTTTGTGCCAACGGTACTTTCTGGCCGCTGCCCGCCATGTCAGATTGCCAGCGAGCGGTAGTTTAGCGACCGAATGCGCGGATTTGCCGCCATATTTTTTCGTTGTGTTATCAAATAGTTTTTATTCGTTTTTACAGTGTAGGACATTATATCTAAGCGGAATAATTTGTGTGAACATTGCCTACACATTATTGTGTTATCCTGTAAGTGTTTTTTGGTGAATATATGTGTGAATTCGTTGTAATGTGATAAAGTTTTACGGCTATGTCAGTGAAAATTATAAAAGTGAAAACATATGACATCACTGCGAGATAAGGTCAGATTTATTTGCTTATTGAATGGTATAAATAGTTAGACAAACTCATAACGAAGCCAGGAAGGTATAATATATACCATGATAATGGCTATAAATTGCCGATATCTCAGTTTTTCTGAAGGTCTACCCAAAAATCAAAAAGTACGTTCAACTACACCGACACTTGGGGCATTTCGGCAAGCGGGCGGCCAGACGTGTGAGGGGTTAAAGCGGGCGGGGCTCCAGTCCTAAGACAGCTCTTCAACTCCGTCATCCAAGAGGGTACAACGCCCGAGGCGTGAAGCAGAGGTGCGGTGGTTCTATTCTTTAAAAAAGGTGACAAAACCTTTCTAAAGAACTACAGACCCTTCTCACTTCTGAGCCACGTCTACAAACTATTCTCGAGGGTCGTCACGAATCGTCTCGCCAGAAGACTTGACGAGTTCCAGCCGCCAAAACAAGCTGGTTTTCGAAAAAGCTTCAGCACCGTAGACCACATCCATACTGTTCGGCAAATTGTACAATACTGAAGATTACAATCAACCGCTGTGTATGGCATTTGTGGACTACGAGAAAGCCAGTTCTGGCCTCTCTGCAAAGATGTCGAATTGACTGGCGCTATATCGAGGTGTTGTATAGGAGATGTGTATAGGAGATGTTTGTATGACGCTGCTACGATGACTGTCCAGATCCAGGATATGGAAAAAAGCCCCAACTAACTGCTCAGAGGGGTGCGGCAGGGGGATGTTATATCCCCGAAACTGTTCACCAACGTGTTGGAGGACATCTTGACGTTGGACTGGACTGGACAGGGTATCAATATTAACGGCAAATACATCTCAAACCTTCAGTTTGCCGATGACATCGTCATAATGGCAGAGACACTGGAACAGTTAGACCAGATGCTGCACAGCCTAAACGGAGCCTCTCGGCGGGTTGGCCTCGGCATGAATTTGGACAAGACGATAGTCATGTGCAAATCTCATGTCTTGCCGAGTCCAATCCACATCGAAGGGTCGCTTCTCGATGTTGTAAAGGAGTACGTCTATCTAGGGCAAGTCATCCAGCTCGGTAGACACAACTTTGAGAAAGAAGCCAACAGGAGGATCCGGTTGGGTTGGGCAGCATTTGGGAAACTACGTCAAGTCTTTTCGTCGCCTATTCCGCAATGCTTGAAGACTAAGGTCTTCAACCAGTGCGTCCTGCCCATGATGACATGCGGTGTCGAAACGTGGACACTGACACTTGGGCTGGTCCAAGTGCGTTATGGAGCGGACTTTGCTCGGAGTTTCTTTGAAGGATAAAATCAGGAATGAGATTATCCGAAAAAGAACCGGAGTCACCGACATAGCTTGTAGAGTGAGCAAGCTGAAGTGGCAGTGGGCTGGCCATGTTTGTCGAAGGACCGATGGACGGTGGAGCAGACGAGTCCTGGAGTGGAGACCGCGTATCGGCAAACGTAGTGTGGGACGCCCCCCAGCTAGATAGACCGACGACCTTAAGAAAGTGGCTGGGACAGACTGGACGCGTAAGGCGGATGATAGTGTTGTGGCGCAGCCTGGGAGAGGCCTATGTCCAACAGTGGACTGCGATAGGCTGAGTTGATTGATTGATTGAGGCCTTTATGCCTGAAAACTGAAAATGTAGCTCATTACATTTTGGACTATCCAAAAGTGAAAAGAATATCATGAAATCGATGTGGTTGCTGCATTGGTACGCAGGTACTTAGGTATTTTACTGTTCAAATTTAATTTAATTGTCGAAGTCCATCTGTACCTATTAATCACAGTCTACTTTAATTGTTATTAGGTCCCATTTAGACTTATCATGGCTGTAGATTTTTTTAGTTAAAAACATTTTGTTCGCAACATTTACATCCCAAAAGGCCAAAAATTTGACATTTTCATTTTGAGACAGAAACACATAACAATAGAAGCTGGACCTTACATATCCAATTCGGGGAGTCCAGATACGATCCTTCAAAGTCCCCAATGCGGATGTCATCTGAAATATAATATATTGCGCTGGACCGGGCCTTCCCTAAGGATGGACTGTTAATTACCAAGTACAAGTCGCGTATACCCCGGGTACCTTCGAATATTTTGTCTTTATATTAAAATATTTGCTGTATTTAGTTCAAATGTGAATTTTTCGAGTTACGTTGAATATTTTAGTAAGTCAGATGGCATTAAAAAAATATGTTTTCTTTGATATAGAATTAAGGGATATACTTTATAAATTTTGCAAATTTAACGTTTTCGTGGATAAGTATATTTAGCATGTTCAACAGCTGACTTACACAGCCTAGATTCAGGAAAAATATAACTTATGAATAAATTAAAAGAAACCCAATTTTCCCTATTACTTCACAACAACTAAGTAACTGGGTGAAATAATTAAATTATTCGCGAATGTGCCCCAATCTTAATTTTTTTATTTCTTTTATAACGGTGACTTTTAAAAGATGTTGTTCCACGCTTGAACTTGGAACAGCCGCTGGGGATATTTGACGTAATTTCGTTTCGAAAATTAAATTTAAATCCCCTAACGTTTTTTCCCGCCCTCCGAATTATTGCTAGCCGTAAGGACTTTTCCTGTGTATTGTTTAATTTCGTAGGGGTCAACATGACCTTTATTATGATAAAGTGGGCTCATCTACTGGGTACCGACCTTTTGTAAATATTTATAATTCATCCAATATTTCAGGTTTTTATCAAATTGCGGTGATTTGTACGTTTCTTTTATTAGCTCAAGTGTCACTGCGCAACAATTTCAAATAGAATCACTTCCACAGCGGCTTCTAAATTTCCTAAAGTCAGTAGGTACAGGACCCAACAGAAAATACCTAAAAATTATGTCAACTTTATTTCAGTCTCTTAACATTATTTTGTTTTTGTAACATAAAAGCCGAAGGCGCTGCTTACGGAGCCATAACTGAAAAAGGTAAGGAGCAAAGGCCACAAGGGGGCAGCTCCGAGGCACTTGTCAAAGCTCGTAATATTTTATTAGATAACCAAATAAACCTCCAGTTTGGAGTTTGCAATTTTTATCCCCAAGATGTCTTGGATATTTGCATTATGGTAAGGAAAAATTTGGATTTTTTTCAAGAAAGCTTTTGTGTGACGGATATTTGTAGAAAAGTAACAAAAAAAAAAACAATCTCATCATTTGGGACAATAGCAATGAATTCAAGGCAAACATACAATACAAGTTAGAGAATGTTGATCAACTTAGAATTTAGATGTAAGCAAAGTGTCAACATGATGGTGAATTGCATGATTAGACCATCGTTATTCCTACAGAAATCTGAGCCATAAAGAAGGGGTTACACTTACCCAATTAATATAATACATTACTTCGCATACGCACACCTATTAATATTCATAATATAATTTAACGTACCGAGGTTAATTTCACCTAAATATGTAAATTATCATGAGCCGACCACCGTTAATTTCGAGATGTCAGTTTGTAAATAATTCTGTCTCACTCCCACTTGTTTTTGTAAATTGAAGAATGAAAGAGATAGATGATGCGTGTATTATGAATAAGGTGGCAGGGAAAATTTTAACGGCGCCTATGAGGGTTGTGAATGCTGAAATAACTTTCAAATATTGTCGCTAGGTGGACGGAAAGTTTAGTTCCTGAGGGAGGCTGTTTGCCGGGTCGCGCGTCTCTCTGTTTATAAATGAAACGCATATCATTTTAAAACAACATTCAGTGTATGCCACCCCTTAGCGGAACCCTTACCATAGTCCACACACACATCCCTCATCGGCTTGGCTTACTGGATTTTCGGACTCGTTTGCCAATTGAAATATCTTACTCTGTGACGGGTCGCGAGTGCTAAGTTGGTGTACACTGTACGCGTTTCTGTACATGTAATGTCATTTTGGGACAGCAAAGTTAGGGATATTATAATAATGCTCGAATGTGTCCGGAGTTTGGACAACTTTGGTCCTGTGTGTTCCCTTAATTAGAGACGGGAGCACATTAGTAGGAGGTCATCGGACTGCTGTAGGGAAAGTTTTTGTACTAAATCTAAAATAGCGCACTTGTGAGAAATTCTTAACAGTGTAGTCTATGTTTTAGAATAAATTATATGTCGAGGGAGCTGTTTAGGTGAAGCAAACTATTAGTTTGTAAGCAGAGCTAGTTGAAGCTATAAAGTAGGATACTTTGGTCTAGGTGTTAACTTCTAGAACGGCAAAAATAACGAGGTAATCGTACTTATTGGCGTTCCATGAAAAATGATTCAAATTCAAATCATTTATTTTCTTTTCAGATACAATGGCATCTTATGTTTAAAAACTATGTTGTACCCTAGTTTGCGGGAGAGTGGAGTCTGTAATAGAAATATCCGTATAACAAGATCATCAGGGTCCCACCGCACGGAATGAGAACAGTCACATCAGTCGTTGAAGCCCACAGCAAAACTTTTCAAATCAGTTTGATGGTTATAAACGCGTTGTATTCAATTCTTTTTATTTAAACTTTTCGCACATAAAAAGGTATAAAGGCGGACTTAATGCCTTGAACTAATAATGTACTAATAATAACTACGGTGAAGCGATTAGATGGCAGGTGCTTTGGTCGAGAGGAACAATGATAAAGAAACTATCAATATATTTATCTTACCTAATGAATTATAAATAGGTAATATACAATGTACACACTCAATGATTAAATCTTCTTTTTCGTATGGACCATTTTTCTTTACCTACACAAAATCACAGATACTCATTACATTTTCAAGCCCCTCTACAAACGAGACGAAAAATCTCCAGACCAATCTTAACATTAAAACAATCCATCAAAAAGCGAAACAATAAAAAACTTCACGGAACCGATAAACAAGAGAAAAAGCAGTTAATCCGACAAATTGCTATTCGCGAGCGAGTAAAGCGTAATTAAAAATTCAATTCCGGAAAAAAAAACGTGCGGAAAAAAATCGGGCGCGGAATCCGCGTCATCAATCTGAGGAATTATTTCATTTGCGTATTAAAATTCTCGTTTTGTCCGGTCGTGAATTATTTCTCGTCGTGTTAATTACTACGGTGGGTTACTGTACCCTGAGGGTTAGAAGGCAGATGCCGTAGTATTGGGGTTGACGTGATATTCGGGGTTTGGTTAAAAAAAATCGGTTAATCTTGCGAGAGTTGGAATGCTTAGGTTACTGTAAAGTTACGTTTTACTGCAAATACCTACGTACCGAAGCTACTTAGCCTGACCTTAATTAACATTGTAGTTGGGTTTCGTATTTTCGTTTTGTATGCACTAATTTCCCAAATTAAAGTTATTTTTAACTTTGTAGTGTTTTTTTTTTGGAAGTTGGTTGCTTTTTTTATAACTTTTTACTATTCACTTTTTAGTTATCGTACCCCTTCGAGAACCCCTCTTTTAAAGTCAGTTAAAAACAAGCAAATCTTGTTAGACTTTAATTAAAATTACTAATATCCTGCAAGCCTTAATAAAATTCTATCCTTGTGGTTCTCCTACACCAGATCCAGATTATTCATAAGCTCTGGTAAACCTTGACATTTTGGGAAGAAACAGGACGAAATCAATAATAGATTAAGTATATTAAAAAAAATTGGAACCGAACCGAATAAGATCAAGAAGATATATAACACCAAAAATGTTGGTCGAAAACGTTGGACACAACGTTTTTGACTTTATGGTCTTCCTATCCGAGACGTACCTGTAAACGTACCTACGTAATATCAAAGGACTATACATAGAAAATAATAGTTTAAAAACCTAAAAAAACACGCATTAAAAACCAAACTAAAAAGTAGAAAATAATTTAATTCTATTAAAAAGCGTGGGGTGCTTGATATTAATTGATTATAAAAATACCTCAAAAAGCTTTTTTTTAAACTATTATTTTTTAGTTTGGTTTTTAAAGCGTGTTTTTTAGTTTTTTAAACTATTATTTATTTACAATTTTTTAGTTCTGCTTGCTTGAAAAGCGTGATTTTTTTGTTTTTTTTTCTGTTTTTATTTTTTTAATCGATAAGCCTACAAAGTTTCAATGAAATCTGACCTTTTGAAGTGGGTCAAAATAGCGTCCAAAGGAGTCAGTTACATACAAACATACAAACAAACATACAAGTGAAGCTAATATAAAGCGTGTAAAAATTACCGATTCTCCAGAGTAGATAAAAATTTGATAATAAATCTTAAAATTAAAATAATCAACTATTCTTTACTAGCTTTTACCAGCGGCTTCGCCCGCATGGAGGTTGATAATTATCCCACGGGAACGTATTACCGAGATAAAAAATCCTATGTGTTAATCCAGATTATAAACTATCTGTATGCCAAGTTTTATTCAAATCCGTTCAGCCGTTTTGGCGTGATTGAGTAACAAACATCGAAACATCTAACTAAACATACAAAGTTTCACATTAATAATATTAGTTGGATTTTTACGCATAACCTCATACGCAATGCTATCGATTATCTAAATAAACAATGCCTTCTAATGACTCTGCGGTGTAATCGAATTGGCGAGCCCGGCCAGACGATGGTGCCCACCACAAAATAGATTGTTAGGCCTACAGAAGGTCCGCTCCTAACAACATACGGAAGCGCGCACTCATAGACACGGCTCACGTACGCCTAGTGTACAATTTCTACAATCCATTCTGATTTATTTTGTATGTCTGAAGCATCCCAACGTAACAGTAAGTTTATTGTAACGATATTGAAGGAGTTTGTCATTGTCACAGAGTTTTCAATGGCAGCAAAGCAACAGCAATCTTATTACAGACTGTATAAAAATCATTGTGATTTTGACAGAGTTTTCAGTAGCAGCAACGCAACAGCAATCTTATTACAGTATGTTTTAAGATCATTGTAATTTTGACAGAGTTTTCAGTGGCAGCAATGCAACAGCAATCTTATTACAGACTGTATAAAGATCATTGTGATTTTGACAGTTCATGGTGCTAAAATACCTGTGAAAGAACTATAAGTGCACTCGCGAACGGCATTCGTTTGAGACCTCCGAACCTACGAACGCGTGAATATGTGTGTGCGGCGCCTGTTTTCGCTAGTTTTCCTAATAGTGTCAGCCTTCTGTACCTACGTATATAGTACATGGTGCCAACTGCCCATTATTAGTGGACAAACGGACAGATTGACGTCACCTATGTATAATGTAGAATAGGGTCTAGACACGGTTTTAGCGTTATATATTGATTGTGGGATTAGAATCATAGGAGGTATGTTTATTTGAGTACGCTTTGAAAGTGATATTGGGTGAATTCGTTAATGTTTAATGAATTAACATGACGACGGCTGTACGTACAAATATTCTAAACTATTCTTAGTTTGGAATAGTTGAGATAAACATTGTCGTGTTCCATTTCAAAACGGTGGTGGTCTTAAAAAATGTAGATAGAAATCATATCTTTGAAATAAGAACCTATGATATTTGGAACAGATAAGTAAAGTCAGGGAAATTAACTGTTTATTAAATTGAATATCACCTTAAATTTTCCGTAGGTATTGTAAATTTGATTTAAAAAATCACTGACTGCAGACAGTAAATCTTTGACATTTTGGTTGTTTTAATTTTAAGGAAGACAAAAGGCATACATTTAGCATTAGTTTTATTTATGAACCAATACACGCACTGACTTGTATTTTTCAGACAATTCAGTGAACTTGTTATACGTTATATTCGTTTTCCAAAATATTGTTCCACTAAAATATTATAAACTAAAACTTTCCCTACTAAGCTCATTAATTACCCTCACAGCACACATTAAACATACTTAGCACAAGGTATGGAGGTGTGAATGTGCGAATTAGCAGTACGTGACGTCACGGCGCAGTGATTAGCGGGACGTGACATCCCTACGTAATGGACTGCGGTTAAGTGGTCTAGAAGCCTTTGTCGATGAGCTGAGAACAGTTTTGGGTGACTTTCCGGAAAAATGCGGAAAGAAAAAGCAGAGAAAACCTAATTTGCGTAGCAAAATTTCTCGGCGCGTAGCAAATCAGCAATCTGCTACGAAGATGTAACTGGCGTAGCCGTAGCTGACAACAATAATGTTGAAAAAAATAGTCAAACTGCTACGACATGATATGTCGTAGCAGTTTGACTTTTTTTCTGAGTGTGGAAAATCATCAAATAACTTCTCCCGCTCTGAGTGGAGCAGGAAGGTGTGTCAGACTTTTACTGACTAAAACCCACCCGTGTTCCCTCAGCGATTAAAAACTTCTTGAAGTCGGAAAGTACTTCAGTTATATTTTTAAATTCCTGATTCTACTTGAACTCAATCACGCCTATCGCCCTGAGAACACGGTGGAGCATACGGTGGAGGTCTGCCCGGCTTGGACGGAGCACCGCTGTGTCCTCGTGGAGGCGATCGGCGGCGGCGATCTCTAGCGTCCGGCCCTGGTCCAGGCCATGGTACGCAGCGAGAGTGCATGGCTAGCAGTCGCTTCCTTCAGTGAAGCAGTGATGCTCGCAAAGAGGGAGGCGGCACACGTGAGTGAGAGGCAGTACATGCGCCCTCACGGCCGTAGCCTCCGCAGGAGACGCCCTGGGCGTCGGGATTCTCAGGCTCATTCCCGGTCACCGTAGGCGCGGGCTTGCGGACGGTGAGTAATGGGTAGCTCGCTGTCCGGTAAGGACCAAGCCCAGGTCGACGGCGTGTTATGTTCCACGCGCGCATCAAAGAGATGTCAGCACCAACTGATGGGGCCCGGAAGGGCCGGTGCCTGCCAGGGGTGCGGGTTGTTCGAAAGAGATACCGCGGCCCCTGACACACAGGCAACTGAGGAAACACGGGTGGGTTTTTGTCAGTAAGCGACAGATGAGATCTATGATGATGGTGATGCGTACTCAGATGTTGCCTATATATTACTACTAGCTGACCCGGCAAACTTTGTTTTGCCTTATAAACTATTACACTACATTTAGGGGTATGAAAAATAGATAGTAGCCGATTCTCAGACCTATTTAATACGCATATAAAATTTGGTAAAAATCGGTAACGCTGTTTCGGAGGAGTACGGTAACTAACATTGTGACATGGAAATTTTATATATTAGAAGATTATGAATATACACCGTGAAATTTTAATGGTTGTTTTCCCACAGCGAAATGGTTTTGTCTTGGTAATACAATCGTTTTATAACCAAATAAAATATTAGATACAAAAAATGGCAGATTAACCATTGTGAAAAATCACCACGTGCGAGTTTATTTTGCTTTGAACATTTATGCATCGCTGTTCCCTTTGTCGGCGGTGCGTGCGATTCTAGTAGTACCTACAAGTTACGTCTAGTGTTACTATTTTTTTTATTTTTTTTTGGGTGGGAAATCATCAAATAACTTCTCCCGCTCTGGGTGGAGCGGGAGGGCGTGTCAGACTTTTACTGACTAAAACCCACCCGTGTTCCCTCAGTTGCCTGTGTGCCAGGGGCGGCGGTATGTCTTTCGAACAACACGCACCCCCGGCAGGCATCGGCCCTTGCGGGCCCCATCTGTTGCTGCTGACATCTCTTTGAGGCGCGCGTGGAACACAACGCGCCGTCGACCCGGGCTTGGTCCTTACCGGACAGCGAGCTACCCATTACTCGCCGTCCGCAAGCCCGTGCCTACGGTGGCCGGGAATCAGCCTGGGATTCCCGACGCCCAGGGCGTCTCCTACCAAGGCCACGGCTGTGAGGGCGCATGTACTGCATCTCCCTCACGTGCGCCGCCTCCCTCTTTGCGAGCATAACTGCTTCGCTGAAGGAGGCGACTGCCAGCTATGCCCTCTTGCTCTGTACCATGGCCTGGACCAGGGTCGGACGCGAGAGATCGCCGCCGCCGATCACCTCCACGAGGACACGGCGATGCTCCGCCCAAGCCGGGCAGACCTCCACCGTATGCTCCACCGTGTCCTCAGGGCGATCTTCGCAATGGAAACACCCGGGCGTTTCCTCCCGCCCTATCCGAAACAGGAACCTCCCGAAACAACCGTGTCCGGTGAGGACCTGTGTCAGGCGGAAGGTGAGGATGCCATGCCGCCTCTCAAGCCACTCCTCAAAGAGGGGACTTACCGTCGCAATCGCGGCGTGCCCAGCACAGGGTTGCGACAATCGCACTTTCCACGTCGCTATGAGATCCTGCCGGAGCTCTGTCCGCCGTGCCGCGATTTCCCGCGGCAGCGGAGTTACGCCCCGGCGTTTGGCCTCCTCGCGCCACTCCCAAGTGAGCGCGAGGACGTTTGCTTCCAGATCCCATGGCGGTAATCCGGCAAGGAGGCCCGCCGCCTCACCGGAGATCGTGCGGTATCCCCGGATCATCCGGATGGCCATGACCCTATGGGCCGCCTTCAACCGGCGTGCTAGTTGGCACCTCAATGTAGGCGCCCACACCGGCGCCCCGTATAGGGCCATGGCCCGCACGACCCCCGCGTAGAGCCTCCGGCAGGAGGCGTTTGGCCCCCCTAGATTGGGCAGGAGCCGCTTCAAGGCAGCCCCGGCCCGCTCCAGTCTGGGAGCCAAACGTCGGAAGTGCTCCGCGAAGTTCCACCGGCTGTCGAGGACGAGTCCTAGGTACTTCATCGTCGACTCGACGCCGTTGTGAACCCCTCCCACCGTTATCTGGGAACCCGTCAGTGGCGCATTCCGAGGACCATGAAACCACATGGCCTCGGACTTGTGCAAGGCCACCTCGAGTCCCAGTTGCCGGATCCTATCTACGATTGTCGCAACCCCGTGTGTCCCTAAGTCGGCCGCCGCCTGGTACGACCTCCCTTGCGCCAGGACCAGCGTGTCGTCAGCGTAGCAAACTACGCTGACGCTACTAGGGAGGTCGGCGCGCAGCACCCAGTCGTATCCGATGTCCCACAGATGCGGCCCCAGGACCGATCCCTGTGGGACACCGCACGACATCTCTCGCCGGTTCCACTCTCCTAGGTGACCGGGGTAGATGACGGCCCTGTCCGTCAAGTAGGCCTCGACCACACGACAGAGGTAGGTCGGCATCCGGTGATACCGGAGTGCCTCCCTTATGCAACTCCAGGGCAGGGTGTTGAAGGCATTGGCGATGTCCAGAGACACCGCCAAGACGACCCCACCCCGGGCCACAGCAACGTGTTACTATTGAGTAGTGTTTTATCGAGTTGATGAGTATTTTTTAAATTATTTTAAAACAAAAAAAAACATTATTTTTTTAATTATACTCTATGCTTCGAAAGTACTCCTTATGGTTCTGCCACGGGAAAACAACCATTAAAATTTCTCGGTGTATAACAATTATTATATCAGAAAAAAATACATTCCATATTTTGTTATCATATTTATAAATAAACTACATACGAATTCGAATTGGGCCAACCGGCAACGATTGTTCAAGTAATCAGACTTTCTCTTCAACAAGTTAAAAATGGAAAAAGACAAAAATCTACCTTTCTCTTTATCTAGTTATAAATCCAAATTCCTTTAAACTAAACTACCCCTTTGTACCACACCACGCTTCCTAATCGTCACGCGTCAATGACGCACGCTTGACGCAGTTAATTGGACAATGTTATACCGACGTTAGCGCTAACTCGATCATTGTTGACGCGTGTTACCGTTTATAAGCGGTAATTGTGAGTTTTAGTTGAATTTGAAGAGTATTTTTATGAATCAATTATTTGCACTTTTTGACTGGATTTTTCTGTAATATATTGGAAATTCAATTCTTCGAAAGGAATGAATCGGATCAAATATATATTCATAAGATTGCCACACTTATTGGCCAATTTCCATAATAATTACCCAACAACCCTTGTTTAAAAATTTACAATAATGTGCCGTAGTCAGTCTATCTGCCTAGCCTACTCTCGACTATGTTGTGGTCAGATTCCAGTCTAACCGGATGCATCTGAATACCAGTATTTTACATGAAGCCACTGCCTATCTGACCTCCACTACCCAGTTACTGGGTAATACGATACCCTTAGGTAAGACTTTCGGGCTTCTGACGACCCGTAACAACTATCAAAGATCCACGAATGACATCCGGGACCACCGGCTTAACGTGCTTTCCGAGACACGGAGGAGTCTTGGTATGTACAGATGGCCACCCATCCACAGGCCAGACGTGGCAAGTGTAGCTTAACCTGATCGATCGAATCGTGCGGCCGTTACTAATTAGCCACAAGCCCGACCGAAGTAACCTTTTCAAAATCGCTGTGATTTCTCGCCGATGGATTCTCTAGTGGGGTCTAAAAGCCAAATGATCAAAGTTAGAGCTATTTACATATTACAAAGGTACGTTTGAATAGAAAGTTCGTACAATATTAAGTGTAATACACATAATCGCGGCGTATCGCCTCATCGTACGGTCGACAATGTGCGGCGCGCCTGCTCAATTCCCTGCCGTCGTAACGTCTAATTCCCGTCGACTTACACACATCAGCGTTTCCGATATCGTGTTGTACCCCCTTTATGCACAGGGTAGGAGAAGAACAGATAAACGTTCAGAATAGGAAAAATTACAAAATGTTGAAAATCACTCTGGCACTCGAGTAAAGTAAAAGCATTCTCATCATCTGCATCATAGCATAGTATAGTATTGTATTGTTTGTGTGTTTTTCATATTAGCAAAGAATTTATAATTGTCACATAGCTATTCGTACAGTGATGGTCGAATGGTAACGGTTGCGACTTACGAGATGTAGGTTCGAACCCAGACAAGTTCTTACCTTGTGTTAATTATTTCATATTAGTAAATAATTTATAATTGTCACATAGCTATTCGTACAGTGATGGTCGAATGGTAACGGTTGCGACTTACGAGATGTAGGTTCGAACCCAGACAAGTTCTTACCTTGTGTTAATTATTTCATATTAGTAAATAATTTATAATTGTCACATAGCTATTCGTACAGTGATGGTCGAATGGTAACGGCTGCGACTTACGAGATGTAGGTTCGAACCCAGACAAGTTCTTACCTTGTGTTAATTATTTCATATTAGTAAATAATGTATAATTGTCACATAGCTATTCTTACAGTGGTGGCCGAATGGTAACGGCTGCGACTTAATAGATGTAGGTTCGAACCCAGACAAGTTCTTACTTTGTGTTAATTATTTCATATTACTAAATAATTTATAATTGTCACAAAGCTATTCGTACAGTGGTGGCCGAATGGTAACGGCTGCGACTTACGAGATGTAGGTTCGAACCCATACAAGTTCTTACTTTGTGTTAATCATTTCATCACCGCTGCTCTCAAAATGCTGACTTATGCTGCTGGCATAGGCTGCTGCATTGTCCTCGAAAATGACGAATTATAATCCTATTTTATTAAACTTGACATTATGTATTGTATTGCCTATTTCAAACTATTCACTGAATTCCCTCTCGACATGGTAAACTTGTATTGTTTGATTGAACATGTCAATAATGCATAATAAATGAGTCTTTATTAATATAACTTAAACTGTGTACATGCCCTAGTCAAGGTAGTTAGTATAAGGATCATTTTAAACTGAACATCTGTAACATGTACATAATTTCTGTGCAAATAAAGAACTATTCTATTCTAAACGATGAAGGAATACATCGTGAGGAAACCGGCATGTCTTAGAACGAAAAATTCAAAGACATGATGTGACATCTACCAACCCGCACTGGGCCCGCGTGGAGGATAAAGGTTCACTCCCTTTCATCTAGGGAAGGCCTGTGTCCCAGCAGTGGGACCATTTTAGGCTGATTATGACACAGGCTCTGCTATTTTTAACACGCTTTTATTAGGTCGACCTGTATGTAACTAACTATGTAATGGAATCTAAGGTAATTAATTTAACCATCTTCCAAGGGTCGTAGCGTAATGAAAATTGGCAGCTGTATGTAGTTCTGATGACAATACAATAATATGGTACTGTCGAACTGATCTGATGATGGAGCCGGATGATATGAACTGGAACTTCATGATGGAAAATCGTATCATAGCTGTTTTGGATTTCTTAGAAAAGTCTTGTAATTAACTTTGACCGCGATTAGGTTTCAAGGTCTGATGATGAAACCGGAAGATAGGCACTGGCATTCCATGATGGAATATCGTATCATAGTCGTGTTTGCACTTGTGAGAAAGGCCACGTAATGAACTTTGAACACGATCAGGTTTCAAGGTTATAACAAACCTATTATATATTGAATAGTGTAAATATTGACATAGGTGCTTTTAAGTTGGGCATCTACCGTGCACAAGATGCAAGGCTGTACGGTAGACCACGCAGTGGTGTACTTAGGGTCCCGTACTTTTGCGGCTGGACAGGCGTGTGGGATGTGGCCCTAAGTAGAGTAAAATCACTTAGTGGTCTCCAGATTGAAGAGCTAGATTGGTCTAAACTGACAGATAAAACACCATGCAATACAGACGCACTGACGGAGATGGAGAGGATGCTTACTTAAAATAAATGTATAAATGTTAAAAATATTTCGTTATCAAAGACCAAAAATTATAAAATAAATGAATAGTTTAAAAAACATTAGAAAAACACGCTTTTATAAATGCACGTAAAAACAAAAAATAAATTAGGGATCGTTCAAGTTGTCTCTATTTCTTGGCTGAAGTGTAAACTATGTGCTTTTAATATTTCATTGTAAAAGCCTGGGGCGCTGGAACAGGTTCCCTTTGGTAACCCTTTGGCGGCATAAACGTTATGCTCTTGTGCGACCTCATGCAGCTTCCGCCAGGAAGTTAGTATTAGAATTTGTTAACAAAAAAGTCTTTCCTGTTCCAGCGCCCCACGCTTTTACAATCAAAAGCACATAGTTTACACTTCAGCCAAGAAACAGAGACAACTTGAACGATCCATAATTTATTTTTTCATTTTACGTGCATTTATAAAAGCGTGTTTTTGTAGTGTTTTTTAAACTATTAATTAATTCCGCTAGGCTGCCATACCTAGGCATCCACGCTCAACATTTTAAGCTCTGTTTTACAATTATTTTATCATGATCATATTTTAGTTTGAACTAAATATTTTTGAATAATTATTTTCTTCGAGCACGTGACAATACACACACATTTTTTCCGGCTTGTAATTATGTACCAATTCGCATAAATGTGCGCCAAAAGACTCAGCGTTTTACAGTGTCCTATGTGTGCAGCGCCTTCATAGAATCTACTTAGTCTTTGCAAAAGTATGTTTGAAGCATCTATCCACACACACTACTCTGTGCATTCCTTTTTCCATTTACACGAAACCGCACAAATATTGCAAACTAAACGGGAGCCAGCACTATTTACAATTTGACCGCTTCTCCCCTGGTTATGTCTGTCAGGGCACATTCCACCAGTCGTTATGTTGTCCATGTTTATATTGCCCAGCCTACCTTCTTTTATTGGATAGCCAAACGCCTTATGGTCGGTTAATGTACCGAATTTCTGTTCAGCTGACCGATCAGATTTTTATGTTGGTGTAAGGAATATTCAAATTCAGTTTTGGTAATGCGGTTTTCTACGTATTTGAAATTGGATTTTTGGGTGATTCTATATTACGGCATGGCACACCATTTTATTATTTTATTTACCTATTTAGTATCTAAAATGGCCTCAGATGGCTCTTGGAAAGGTGTAGTCAAAACTTATATAAATACAAAAAATGATGAAAAGGTATCCGGAGTGAGTTAAAATAAAATGAATGGTAATCTTGCAACTATTTATTCAAATTAAAAGGATGTTTTTCTTAAAAAAAAAACGCCTGAATGAAATGAATAACGCATTCTCAGGGTTATTAAAGACTTCGGCAAATTGTATATAATCTATATAGGTCTTTCACTTTTTCATTTATTTATTTAACCATTTATGTACACGCATATATGAATAGACCAGAAGAAGAGAACACTAAAATAGGTAGGTACAGAGTTGATGGTGTGTTGTTGTAATGCAACCATTATGAATAATTCGATCTTTGCAAATACAAGTATAAATTTATATATAAAAATGAATCGGCGAAATGTATGTACGCGCATAACTTCAGAACGACTGCAGCAAATTGGATGATTAAGAAAATTTATAAAAAATATATAGTTTTAATGACGGTACTAAGTTCGGTCAGTTAGTATATAATAAATCAATACTGCAATTTGATAATCCACTTGTAACAAAAGTTTACGAAACATTCTAACATTAACAAACATGCGACAATACCCATATCCACATTATGCAGCATTGGAAGACATTTCGAGACAGACGGATATCGCCTAGAGAGTTCACGCTCTATTATCGGTTCGTAGAGATAGGGTAACTGTCCCCGTTGTTGGCACTTACGACAGACGCTGCAGGTTTTAGGTTCCAACTAAGAGCTGTGTGAATAGAATTGTAGATTTTCTGGTCTAGAATTGAAATGTAAATGTTTCAGGCGATTGTTATTTTTATTTGGAGAGTTGTACTGTTTTTCGTTGTGGAAATTGGTTAAGAAGATAGATGAGTTATCGTTATACTTTGTAATTATAAATGCTTGTTTTAGTAGGTATTTTTTTTTAAACCAAAATATACAAATTGAATTTTTATTCAAGGTAAAATAAAGTGAGGGGTTATTTTAACGAATGAAAAAGAGTTTTCCTCTAAATTATATGTAAAAAAAATATAGTATAAAACATAATTATATGATTCATATTAGTTTTGTACGATAGTAAAACGGACAACCTACAAAATATACCAGGTTTTACTTCCTAATAAAAGTGGATATGCATATACTTGCCTCGATAAATCGTTAAATCATTAATTACAACATAAACAACACCAGAAAATTTAACAACCGGCTGTAAACGTAACCAATAAACAGTACATAATAAAGGTAAGTGAAAATCGATAATTAGTTAATTACGTTTACAGGTAGTTGGCGCGCCCGTAGCACCTAGCGTAACTAGCGAGCAACAGCCGATTTCCCATGAGGTCCACGTTCAACGTTGGGCAAAGATCAGACACGAATTAATACGCAGAAGCGACATTGGGTACAGTATTTTTTTGTGGTTGAGGCGGACTTGAAAACACTCTCAAGTTTATTCATATGCGCACTATTTCCCGCCTTCTAGTTTAAGACTTAAACTAAGTAAAGGGCGTGTATCATACATGTAACACAGGTGTTTTACGTAGCGCAGGAGTCAAGGATTCAGTTTGTCTGTAAATAAAGAATCATTATATTTGTAAAGTGTTTTTCATCTCAGCTCTATGGCTGGTTTTACCTACATTTAAGGACCGAAGCCAAGAAAATGTAGCGGAATAATAATAATTAAAGTAATTATTATGTATAGTCTGAAGCAAGAATTCATGAGAATCATGCAAGCATGATCTTCTTGCATGATTCTCATGACTTCTTGCTTTAAAAATAACTTCTCGTTTTGTTTTTGCAAATTCTGTCTAAACCATTGCTGTAAGACATGATGAATATTTAATTAAAAAAATATTAAATACATATTTTAAAGCACACATTACGTTTTAAAACTTCCCCATTTTCCACAATCTTGCTAAATCATCAAGTTTGTAATAAAGTGTTACACGAAGCACTAAGTATCTCCGTTTCTCTTAATTTTCTTACTCTACGCCCAGCTACCGGTGGCGCACCCGCCATGTTATTTCGCCCATTAAGGCACCTGTCATGTGAGTTTACAATAAGTAAATAAGGACGTGCCGGCGACGGGGACGTTTACCCTAATATTGCGTCACTATTGGCGACAATATTGGCCGTTTTGTTTGCTGAAAAAATTAGTAGCTTCGTTATTGGTAGGGTGAATCCGTCGATGATTGGAAAATTGCTGTGGGGTTCATATTGACCAGGTGTTTTCATGTGAAATAACGCTATTTAGATGAAAGCGTCGGATACTGTTAACTAGGATTCATACACACGTTGTTTCTTTGTTGTATAGGTAGGTA
The DNA here is from genome assembly GCA_949091785.1 of Polymixis lichenea. Classification (NCBI taxonomy): domain Eukaryota; kingdom Metazoa; phylum Arthropoda; class Insecta; order Lepidoptera; family Noctuidae; genus Polymixis; species Polymixis lichenea. Next base: position 8,561,101 of record OX420942.1, read on the forward strand.
CTTCATACTTAATATTTTTAGACTAGCTTTTGCCCGCGGAGCCGCCAGCGTGGATGTCGGTTATCGCGTATAAAAGTAGCCTATGTCTTTTTCCATATCCCAGGATATATCTCTGCCAAATGTCATGACGGTTGGTTCCGCGGTTTAGGCGTGAAAGCTTATCAGACAGGCAGACCGACTTACATTCGCATTTATAATATTAGTAGGGATATATAGTAGGGATTAGCTAGTGAAGTAGTAACGTTATCCTATGAGTTATTAAGATTTAGTACAATAAAGGTTTTCCTTTCCACTTCGTAACACAATTACGATATTAGCAGTATTGTCGATATATATAATTATCCTATGAAGTAAGTGTCGAACAAAGCTAATAAACTTTAACTGTAATCATTTTACGAGGTATTTATTTTATTTTATTTATTTGGGAAAAGAAACAATTACACGTTAAGAATTACAAAAATCCTTACAGGCTGTAGATTTGTAGACGACTTGCTATTCTTTATGTTCATTCCTCTAAGTACCTGGTACTTATTGACAGGCCTGCACTGTCCTCCCATACCTATTATCATTGTAATTTGAAAACATTGTAAAAGCCAATTATTTTTAAAAGAGTATCTCACCGTGGAGTTTCTTGCCGGCTCTTCTCCATAGGAAGTGACAAATTGGAACCGTGCACCTAGCTTCTGACGTTTCATAAGTGCCCTTGCAGGTTTATGTGAAATAAAATATTTTAATTTGGATTTTGATTTTGATGTCCTTCACATTTTTTGTTTCTGGTCCTGATGTTTAAATCCACTGCATTAGACCACGTTAGCATGAACGTAAAACTATTGCGACGGGATTTTATCGCGCACTGAATTTTCAACTCTCTGTGGTAAGCAAAGCATTAAAGATCCAGTGCACGAAAATATCCGTCGCGCTATTTTTAGGTCTATGCAAAAGTCAAAGTCAAAACATTTATTTCAAATAGGCACATAAAAGGCACTTTTGAACGTCAACATTTATATTAAAATAGAATAGATTCTAGTATCCCCTTCTAAAATGTAGTTTCGTATAGAAAAGAATGGGCAAGCAACTCCACCGTTACTCTTTTAAAATGTTTTAAGTACAATATTTAACATAAATTCATATAAAATTACCATACCTACCAAAATAGGTAAAGAGAACGTGAAATCTAACGAGGACTTATTTGATTAGCAATAAACTGTCAAAATTGGGCAGTCGTGGATTTTTCTAGAACGAAACAGTCGTTCGATAAAACACGGTCCGTTCACCTTTACTCGACCAGGAAAAAAATACCCTTACAAACAATTCACCACGAAAAAAACATTCACAATAAATCTTTATATCAAACATCATTTCAATAAAAAACATTCGCGCTTACATTCGTATAAAGGGTGCAAAATAAAAACAATAACGGCTCGGGTATCCCGACGGACACATATACACCCCAATAATACTTTTTATCATATTTATTGACTGATAAATGGTAACTGTTTCAAGTGCATTTGTATGTTTTTACTGTGTTACGCAGTATTTTTTGGGAATTATTTTGATGTTTATGGCTTTTTTTAAGTTGAATCGAAAATTCTAGCCGCATTTTCTTACTAAAAATGTTTGACAAAATATTGCTTTCATCGTAATCTATTAACCCCCTTATTTATAAAAGTTTGCCTATAGTTAAGTAAAGATTAGCGACTGTTTAACTATACATTTTTGACGTTTAAACATCTCTTAAGCCATTAAGCTTTAAGTAACGTTTTATAAATAAGAGAGTCAGTGTCTTTAATACTAGGTTCATATTCTGGTATTTAACTACACAGTTGGTATAAGACTAGTCTCGTGGTGATGACTAGGCGGATGTTTTTTAACAACAGGATCAAAAATAAGTTACATCTTAATTTTTCCGACGGCCGTCGGAACTCTGATAATTATTTTTGTATGATACAAAACAAAGAGTAACTATAACAGTAACTACTTTTTTTCCGTATGGAGAGTCATAGAGAGAGAGAGTGAGAGCATAATCCATCCTTAACTAGTGGTTTCCTTTAAAATAAGGCATGGAAAATAATAGTGGTGCAACGCTGGTTGTTCCAAGATTCAATTATAACATTGAACTTTTTTATTTATCAACCCTTTTATTTATAAACGTTGCTTAAATTTAAGTAATAATTAGGGACTGTATACCCATACATTTTTGACGTTTAAGCACTTCTTACTTTAAACAACGTTTATAAAAAAGAGGGCAACTGACAAAAAATAGGTAGGTATACAAACGGTACAAGATGAATTTTTATTTATCAAAAAAAAAACTTCACCGTACGTTGCCATCTACATTACATCAACGTAACCGAACCATATAGAAAAAAAAATAGATTCTGTTTACATAAAAAAACAGGCGCCTTTGAGTACAAAGCACTACTCGCTATGATCCCAAGTGGCATTAGCAGATAACACATATCGTATGCGTATCGGGTGAAAGCATGGGGAATACAGATTTCCATCCTGCGGTGGTTCGCGACTCGAATTTCAAAGGGTTTTTTTTAGTTTCGAAGACACGACCTATTTCGCGAATTATGGTAGGAAAATCATGAGATGTAACATGAACTTTTATGTGTGTATATCTACCTAAAATTGACTTCGATACCTACCTTAGGCATACATACGTTTTTCCTATCGATTTGCGGCCTATTACTCAAATCGCACGATAAAACTCGCCCGAATCGGGCTCGGGCGAATCGTCATTTTTAAATAATATAATATTGTCGATAGGTGACTCGCACGAAGTTAATTAATTTGTGGGCGAATCGACAATTCCAGAAATACATATTAGTCAACTGGCACGTCTTGTATTTTATGTGAGTAATAAAGTTAATGTTATTTTTCCGTAAATTTTCGTTGTTTCGCACGTTTCGGGCGAGTTGATTAATAAGCCCGATTTACTCGTCAAATATTATGCAACCATATCGTTTAATTTCAGTGTGTCCTGCCTGCTATGACCTACGGAGCCGAATCGTGGACACTCACGGCTACGGCACTATGGCTGGATCATCAATTCAAAGTCGCTCAGCGACCTATGGAACGAGCTATGCTCGCAGTATCTCTGAAAGACAGAATCCGGAATGAGGTGATCCGGCAGAGAACCAAAGTTGTCAACATAGCTCACAGAATTAGCAAGTTGAAATTGGGCCGGCCACATTAGCCGTAGAACCAATAACCGTTGGGGTAGACGTGTTCTTGAGTGGAAACTGCGAATCGGCAAACTTAATGTAGGACGCCCTCAGGCTAGGTGGAACGACGATCTTCGCCGTGTGGCTGGTAATAGCTGGATGAGAGTTGCCGAGAGTCGAGCTAAATGACCTGCAATTGGAGAGGCCTATGTCCAGCAGTGAACTGCTGTAGGCTGATGATAATAATGATGATGGTTTAATTTTGTTTGTGGTCCTTGGATTCGGAGACTTATCTACTTTACATAAACCTATATTTTGTTTTTGAATTGGACCAATGCATTCCTACGGACAGCCACAACTCCAACGGCTGCAATATTATGTTAGTTGTGACTTAGAAGCATTCCTGAGAGCAATCTCTGAGCTAGAGTAGTGCTCAAACTAAAAAAGTGGAAAAGGTCTCTCTTATAGACTTATAAGAGAGACCTTTTCCACTGCAAAGTACACCGTAGGTACCGCTTACAAAAACTTGTCAAGGAGGATTCATGTCCTCTATGACAAGTTTTTTCTGAAAAGCGTTTTTATTGAAAATAGCTTGACGCAGCACGATATTCAACCATTTTTAATCATGGAACACTTTCATTGACATTGAGCCTGTTCCCTGAAGAACAATGTACGTCAGCGAAACAAAAAAAAAGTTAATTTCAATTTGCTTTGGGCGGTGCGCAATATTTCTTTCGGTAATTGGATAGGATGCGAGTGAGTAATAAAATTGTAATTAAAAATTAACTATTTTATACTAGTTGAGCCTCCCTAAGGGTGCATACTAAGTAGGTAGATAGTAGGCACGTTTGTTTACTAAATTACTATAAACTATTTGAATTTATTCTGGTGTTACATCGCATTTTATTGGACTCATAATGGAATTACGTTTAGGTCCCCTTACCTTTTTTTTAAATGGACACTGAGGTGCAAATGAATACATTTGCACCTTAGTTAAGTTAGATAAAAAGATTGAGACTGTCTCCCTATAAAGAAAATAAACCATTGAAAATCAGCGCTGTGCTGTGGGTCTCAAAGCACAGCATCATGCTGAGTGGCAGTCTTCTTGTCACAGTCTGCCCTTGCAGCTGCCGACTAGTTGTGTTTTGTGTTCGTAAATATTAGTTTAAATCTGTTTTGTTTTAATATTTTTTGTCATGTGATCTGCTTAACTTTTTGTTAGCATGTGTTTCTGTGACAAATAAATCTTTTTTTCTTTCATTCTGTCAATGGTGATATAAAACTCTTTGCTTTTTTAACCGCCGATGCAAAAAGAGGGGTGTAATAAGTTTGACCGCTATGTGTGTCTGTCTGTCTGTCTGTGTTCTATGTGCTATCTGTTTTGTTAGCTGCGGTAGGGTTCTTAGACGCATAATGTGTATTTACTTAACTTTCAAACACACGTACGTGTGACCTAAAATTTTAAACAGACACGTATACTTTATAACTATGCAAGCTTATGGAAAATCACGTCGGGGGACGGTCAATGAAAACACCAAACAGACGAGGCCCAGCAATAATGAATATCACTATACTATTGTAGAAAGGATGACATTTTCACTAGACGTCTCCCGACGTGACAATGCTTTGATCAAACTATTACCGTAGCACTTAAAAGGCCAATATTTAAAAAAATACTTTTTAAAGGTTTTTCTTTGGGTCGGGGGTTTTTTAAATTTTAAATTTAGTTTTGTTACTATTAATTTGTATCATAGAAAGAAAGAAATATCAGAGCTCATGCGACGCGGCGACGGCCGTCGGAAGACTGCCATTCAACTTTTTACTAATCTGTCGCTAAAAATATCTGCCTAGTCATCATCTTCTGCCTAAGCCTGCCAACTATAATCCTAGTATCATAAAATACATAATTAATCATTTTTAATTACTTTTTGCTCAATTTTATGGCAAAATAACAATACCAGTCCCTTTATTCTTTTATCTCTTATACCTGTTATATTCATCTTTTCTGAGCTCTCAAGTTTTTTGGTTATGTTCTCGAGCGGATCAGCTTAGAACTTAGCACAACTATGGTACCTATCTTTACTCTCTATGAGCAATTTACCCATGACTTCCATGAGTAAAATATGAATATCAATTAAATATCTCTCAACCACAAAAAATCTACAAACAGTCGCGTGTTCTACTTTTGTATCGCTTTTATATTAAATGGCGGCATCAGATGTTTAGTAATTGTGATATTTAAGTACAGTACTCATGGGTAAAGTTGCTAAAAGAACATAAAGATGGTGATCGTACCTAAAAAATCAAGGAATCAGCACCAAAGAAACAATTATAATTTTATTTTACAATAACAGCATGCATTTAGTTTGTTATATGCAAATTCGACAGTAACATTCACCCTATTGACCTATTCCAAAAAGACTCCATAGCACGTGACGTCATCCATTCCACCATTAAACGAACACCATGCCAAGTTATTAACTTAATAACTCACACAGCACCAAAAAACTTAACCCTTCATTACTTACCGAAAACACGAAACATTTAATTACTAAATTCGCTAACTAAGTATCACACACCCTGTATCATAAGCCCTAGAGCACATTATAATAACTTATTACAACATAATTTATTATTCTGTCATTACCGTGACAAGATGGCGTGACTGCCTGTCATAAGTTAGGCGTCATCTAGCCCTCGATCGGCCGTCGCTGTTAATTTCATTGGACATGGTGACAAAAATTCTGTTTGCTTTACCTTTAAAATGACGCTGCAAAGTAATGAGTGGTGATAATAAGTATGGTAATGAGTTTAATTAAGTGATTCGTGTGTAATGGGTTTTAGAGTGGACCCTGCTGCGTTTTTGTGTAGTTGTTTTGATTTTTTGTGTGAGGAACTAAGAATAGTAGGTAGGTACATAGGTAATTATAAATTATTTAAAAAAAGTCATCTTTCTCGAGAAGTTGAAAATAAGATATGGAAGATATTTGTTTGTGGACATAAGAACAATTTTATTAAAAGCTAGCAAAACTTACTGTTTTTTTTTTGTAGCCTTTATTGTGCCCCACAGCTGGGCAAAGGGGCTCCCCTTTTTCCTTCCAAACGTCCCTGCGTCTTGTTTTTTCCCTGCGTCTAGTTTTTCCCTGCAAACAAGTAGGTACTGTTATTAAATAATTAACGAAACTTTCTAATAAAAATATTTTCTATAAACACTCACATGATTAGGGTGTCCAAACGTTACACATGTAACGTCAAACCGGGACACGTATGTCGTAAAGCTGGTGATAAACGATTGGTCCAAACAAATCGGACAAGTCATCAATTGCAACACGTTATTGATATCGGCGTGAGCGTGCTGTGTGGTCACCCTAGTGCACGATGTGTACGTTTTGAAAGAAAATTTGAGGAAGAATACAGTCTGGAGTCTTTTCGTATTATGTGAATACTAAATTACGAATATTAGAAACAAAGCATAACAACTATTTAATAAAGTAAACTTATGATAACTAATTTAATTCTGATTCACTTACTGGATTTTTATCTGCCTGCCTTGGCTTTGTTATAATTAAAATTATTTGTAAAGATATGTTAAGTATTAGATAGCTCGTGTTTTTCAAATATTTTGTCTTTGTTTTCATTAATCACTGGAATAATATCTTATCATTAATCTGTGGCAGAACAAGAATTTCAACCAACGTCACCAACGAAACACGATGTAAAATAAACACAAACAGCAGATAAAATCAAGGCAGTCGCAAAAATCCACCGTCAAACGAAGTAAAAATCCTCCTCGGGCGAGACAACACCTGTATTACCATAACAAGACATGAAATTTGAATGTCCGCAAATCGAATAACCGTACCGCCGCCTCCCGGAATTAAGTTATCCACTTTTTGCAAGAAAAGACGGACACGTTAACATATGAATATGACAAATTGTCCGCCGGCGGTCAGCCGCACTGCCCCGCGTCCGACAGAGTTTTACGGCACCCCGGGGACCAAGGGGGACCAACTTGAAAATTTTTCATTCCGGCCGACTAGCGACCAAAGAAAAACGGCCAGGTCACTCGTCAAAACTGTAACAATTTCTCAGAAACAATAATGGGATAAAAACGTGGCCCCACTTGGACAGTGAAAAAGCCATTTTGGACACTGTCAATGTTATTTATTTGGACGCGACATGTCGTGAATTTTTATTCTGTCATGGGATTTCAAGTTTTATTGGCGGTTCTGGAAGTTGAATTGAAAGCACCTGCTCTGAAATGTTAGCTTGTTTTGTTATTTTTGGAAATCTGTACTATTTTTCCTGTGAATGTACTGAATGTAACTTTTTCTTCATAATATTTTTCCAACTTTTGATAAGATAATAAACTTTTTAGCTAACTAACAATAATATGAAATGGCTTGTCGACGCAGTCGAATAATATTCATTAACAGTAGACATCGTTTGGAAATCAGTTTTACTATAGCAAAAGTGACAGACACAGACAGTGATAGTGACAGTCGGCGGAGCATATTGCTCGCAGAACAGATGGCCGATGTGGCTGGAAGGTTCTGGAGTGGCGACCGCGTACCGGAAGACGTAGCGTTGTAAGGCCTGTCACAAGATGGACCGATGACCTGATGAAGGCCACAGAAATCCGCGGGATGCGAGAAGCACAGAACCGGTCGAAATGGCGGTGCTTGGGTGAGGCCTTTGTCCAGCAGTGGACGTCTTTCACCTGAAATTATAATGATTATGAAAGCAAAAGTTAAGCCCTTATAAAATGTTTGACTGTGCCTTTAAATATTTTATTTTACTAATTTTTAAAGAGAATTCATTATTGGTTTGTATTATTTTTGGCCAGAGACAGACAACGTTATGGCTTCCGAGAATATTGAACAGAATTGACAGAACTCACTCAATTTATTTATTAAAAATACATCCCATCACAACACAACTGGCAACAAATACAAATACACAAACTTACATACTGAAACACGTACACTACGTAACATTATAATGAAAGTCCTGATTTGTGAGTTTGTGGCGACAGAGTAATTCCCAAATGGAATCAGGAAGAGTGCAGCCTCAACCGTGGACCGAATTGCAAATACGCATATGTCGCTGACTTTATTTTATCCTTTCGAGTAGTTCGTGAATTGAGATATAAATATTATAGATGTATGGGTATGTGGTTGACGGGAATTTTCTTTGAGAGGGAATCGCTTTTTTCCAATGGAAATGAAAGCTTTACCTAATACCGTGTGTACTATTTGTTGGTACCTGTTGGACCCTATACCTACAAGTATTTTTTTTGTACCTAATTGTCATTAGTTTGTAATTGTCAATGCATACAGTAAAATACAGTAAAAAAAAAACAAATTAAAATAGACGCCTAATATTAGTGTCCAACCAAAAATGATTTTTTAGCCGAAATCCGAAGCCGAAAAAGAAGCTTTGTCTTATTTTCGCTCGAAAATTAAAATCATAAAAAAAATATTTTCGCTGTACACTAATAAAATCTTGTTTGTTTTTTTTACACCTAGGTAGACAAAGAGCAATTTTTATAGGATTTAAATAAAATAAAGTGCGATAATTCCTTTAGAGGATACAACATTTTGTGTATTGCTGATTATATTAATAGTTAGTTAGACGAAGCTGCGGCTGGTTTATGGCCGAATCATGATTTTTCGGCAGAAAATGGCTCAAAACGAAACTTCGGTCGGTCATTACTTAATGTTAATATTGCTACGCTGCCTACACCAAGGCGACGAGTTCTTCGCAATATTTTTGTTTTGGTAGTATTTTGATTTTTTTATAATTTATGATATCAGTTTTAAATCCATAAAGAGGTCCTAGTCTTCGTATGCTGCTAGGTCCAAACTTTATATCAAATGTTTCGCCCAAAACGAAAACAACATTAATTCCTACAAAACTACACCCGAACTTTTAGAGCCCAAACGCACTGCCAGTGAAAGTTTTCGCACAGCACAGCTCGAAATAACGAACCCAATCCTACGGAGTCGTATGAACACAGATCGGGCTCCCAATATAAATGTAAATACAGTGCGCGCGTGAAATACGACAGTTATAATTGCTTTATTGTACTGAGAACTCGACACTGCGGCCATATGCTAATTTTACGTAAGTTTCAGGGTAACTCTGCATATATTATAACTTCGTTGATGTGTGGGTTTGTCCCTATTGTGGTTGTGGGACATGTCACCACTTAGTGCAGTTAAGGTGAATCTTGTCGACATTTTATCAATACAAACTTCGAGAGTGTATTACTCCACTGTTCGACAATGTACATAAAAAATGAAACGTGGTATAGTGTTGTCTCATTATTAATATTGTCTGTACGGAAACCTAAAATAAAAAGCTATTAAAATATTAGGGGCCAATAAAGATTCGTTTTTCTTGCTGATTTAACCTAAATTTTGGCGTGTTTAGGCTGTCCAAGTCGGTACCGACAAAGCTCAAATATCGAAAATTTCAATGAAGTTTATTTATTGGTCATTGATTTATGCAGTGGTTTTTTCATAAAACTCGATCTTCCGAAGGACTTTTCTTATTTTTTTACGCGCCTGTTTTACTATAAATGATCTTGCATCTCAATAACGTTGTGCGTGTAGACTAGCATCTAAGTGCTCATCACTGATACTACCTCTGTCGGACACGATGCCTGGTGAAACAGCGTGCTCGTTAGCCAGGCCCATCAGTGAGTTCAAGCCCGCGACTAGATTACCCATCAGAAAAGAGTAAAGAGTATGCTTAGATGGTTTGGTCATGCTGAGAGGATGGATGAAGGACGGCTAACAAAAGGTATTTACAAGGCGATTTTTTATGAGCGAAAACGCCAGGATGGGATGCCCTAGGAAGACATGTAGCGACCTTATTGGTGATGCTCTTCAGAAAGATCAGGTGCTTAGTACTCGCTACCGGCGTGCGTCTATGACCAGATGTATGAATGTTAAGCAAAGAGGCAAAAGGAGTATGTAAGGATCGTAAGAGGGAGGCGGCGCACGTGAGGGAGATGCAGTACATGCGCCCTCACAGCCGTGGCCTTCGCAGGAGACGCCCTGGGCGTCGGGAATTCCAGGCTGATTCCCGGCCACAGTAGACACGGGCTTGCGGACGGCGAGTAATGGGTAGCTCGCTGTCTGGTAAGGACCAAGCCCGGGTCGACGGCGCGTTGTGTTCCACGCGCGCCTCAAAGAGATGTCAGCTGCAACTGATGGGGCCCGCAAGGGCCGATGCCTGCCAGGGGTGCGGGTTGTTCGAAAGAGATACCGCGGCCCCTGGCACACAGGCAACTGAGGGAACACGAGTGGGTTTTAGTCAGTAAAAGTCTGACACGCCCTCCCACTCCACCCAGAGCGGGAGAAGTTATTTGATGATTTCCCACCCAAAAAAAAGGATCGTATCAGGTGGGGTTCTTTAGTCTCTGCCTACCCATGAGAAAAAGGCGTATGCTTCGTTTCTTTTTGAGGCATCCAAGTGTCTAGTTAAAGAGGTACCTGGTCTTTTAGCAGCGAACTGCTATATTATAATATTACTAGCTGTTGCCCATGACTTCGTCTGCGATCTATGACAAAAAGTAGTATATGTCCTTATTCAGGGCATGGTCTATCTGTGTGTCAACTTTCATCCAAATCCATGCAGCTCTTTTAGCATAAACGTGAAACAAACAAACAAATTTACTTTCGCAAGTAATCATTTTAATGTTAGGATGCTAAGCGTAAAAGTTGCTGACAAAGACCGAAGCGAAAGTTAAAAACTAAAGAGAAAGAGTACTGCATAGCATCTAATAATGGCTAATCAATGCACTGCTATTGCAATCAATAAAAAAAATCAAAATGTGTCGATAGCACACCTGTTGGCACGAATATCTGAAACAAGAATTGAGATCAACCAATTGTCTGCCTATCACATGCAAGTTTATAATTCTTAACCCTTTCGATGAAATATTGAAGATGTAATTTAAATAAAAATATAAGACAACAAACTCTGTAATAACCTAACACATTAAATCTTCCAACAAAAACAAGAATATACCACTATTATTCCTCTCATAAATATTCAGAAGTAACAGTAGACGGCTCATTTAGTATCCTGCCCCTGTTTTTTGCGATATTGGCTAATCCACCGGAGGGTTGTTAGGATCAACTTGTTACAACAAGATGTAGATCGATATACCCGTTAATGGACCAGACTTTTTTTATTAATTACAAGGAAATTTTGCCGGTAAAAGCTTTCAGGGTTTTTCTTTTTTTCTGGTTGTTTGTTTGGGAATTTGTAAGTCGGTGCTTGAATTATGCATGGGCAACTAAGGCATGCTGAACTGAATTAAAAGACACTGAATTTATAAGTCAATATGTCAAGAGAATTCAGAAATTTTAGTTTTTATTAACCAGAAAAGTTCCTCGCAACCGCTTTTTTTAACACAAGGCCGTACAAAACATGACAGAAGTGTTAACAGAGTCCTTTGATTCTAAATACCTAATACCTTTATATGAGCAATTCTTGTATATATGCGTATATATAATCTGAATCTCGGAAACGGCTCCAACGATTTTCATGAAATTTAGTATGCAGGGGTTTTCGAGGGCGATAAAGCGATCTAGCTAGGTTTCATTTTTAGAAAACGTCAAACCAAAATAAAAAATCGAGCAAAGCTCGGTCATCCAGATATTGTATTATTATTTATGCTTTTATTTTAGATATTACAATAAATTAAGCTTGCAATGTTTTTGAAAAATGCGGTAAATTATAATTTAGCTAGCAAAACACAAAAAAGAAAATATACAAAAAACATAACACGAAATTCGGCGGAAAAAATTGGTTCGGGTGGAAATTAAGTAAAAAATATCCAGCAATTCTTTCTAGATACCGATGATCTGCGAACATGTTAAGGATACACAAACAAGGCTGCCCATACCTTCATCTTCCGTACATAACACAGGTCTAACACAATAAATCACACTGTCTGTCCGTTACAGGACGTATTGGGAATTGATCAAGAGTTAAGTCACGATTGTTGCACGGACGGATCATTCCTCAGGGATTCATTATATGGGAACGCCGCGACTGATTGCCGGTTGTATCTACAGATGGATGTATGAATTGAATCGGGAAACAAGAATATCTATAGATTACAGGTTTTATGTAGGCTAAGCTGTAAAATGGAAAATAATTTCCCTATTTATTTAAAAGAGTATCCTGTTTTTATTGTTTGTTATCTTCTGTCAGTTTCAGACACTGTTACAAGATTCTTTTCCAACGTCGTCACAAGATTTTTTGGTAAGTAACGTGAAAAGTAACACCATTTTACACCACTCTCTGATGTCTTTACATAAGTTATTTTCATTTATACCTCAGTTACTGGAACTGCAATACATGCATGTAATGTGGGCTAGATATTCATCATCACATCAGTTTTTTAACTTACCTTATTGGGAATATTTGTTTTATCATCTCGGCTATAGGCATTCCGCAGCACTTAATCATCATTCACTTCATATACATTCGTTGGATTTCCTTTGGTTGATCTACCTACTTCTTTTCAGTAGTAAATAAATCAAAGTTCGTCAACAATGGCTACAACGTACACACACACACGGTCAAGTCTCAAAATAGCCCAAACATAAAACCCACTTGATTTACTAACACCAAACACAAAGCGACACTTGTGCGATCAATTACCATAAAATATCAAAATGTTGCAATCATAAACAAAAATAGTTTAGGAGCCGCTCATAATAACTTATATAATCAAGTATCTTTTGTAAAGGATAATGATTTTGATAGCAGGGGCGTGTGATATAATTTATTCAGCACAGCGGGTGATTCTAGTTCTGTGCAAATTGGGTAACATGTGGGGCAGAGTAATCGATAGCTTTTTTTGATGTGGTGGTGGATTTTTTATGTTAGATTTGGAGGAATTATTTGGTGATGATTCTTGTTTACCTACGAACGAATAGTAAAACATAAAGCTTGAATTGAAGCTGTCCATGGAATAGGCACATATTGCACATACAGGTGAACATATAAGCGAGACGTAAGAAATCTAAAAACCGAAGTTGCTACTAGTTACGTAGTTCAAATAAAAATAATTCGTTGCTGCTTTTATAAAATCCAATAAGAGTAAAAACCCAGCTTCTAACAAGACTAATGACAGCAAACAGAAAATGCAACGTGATAATGGAAAGTCGCAAGGTGCAATGTGATATAACTGGATAATTAGATTCTTATCCTGGATGAGTGCTTCATCAAATTTCGTTGTAACAAAAATCAAATCAACAGACAAATCTAAGTGGGTAATTGGATAATCTGAGTACACACACCTACCAGTGGCGTGCCTAGGGGTCAAAATCAAGGCAAGCCGACAGATTTTTTACTAATAAAAAACAGCTAACTGAGGGATTGGCTCATTTTCTCATGTTTGTTAGTATTACTAACACCATTATCATAATTTTGGTTAGAAAACATATAAATACGATGATCACCAAATATAATAATTACGTAATGATACTAATTGAGTTCAATGAGTGCGTATATCTGACAACGCGGGAAAAGCGGGGATTTCGAATTCCTATTATACCTATGACATTAATGTTTTAGTTAGAGGTCATTGAGTGATGTGTTTTTGTATTTTCTTGTTATGAATTACAATTTAATTAGGGCAAGCTGGGCTTTTTGGCTTCTATGAATGTACCGCCACTGACACCTACATAAACTTCTTCCCTTAGGGGTAGGTAGAAACTAGAGAACGTCATTTGCCACGTTCCTCAAATGATTCTTTGGCCCCGTTAACGTTCATACTTCTGGTCATACACGAACACCGATTGCGAGTACTACGCCACTAAACTTTTCTCCTTTCTGTCCTTGCTTTTTCTGAATCTGAGTAGAATGCTTAATAAGTGATATGACTTGATAATACTTTAGCTCAGCAAAGATCAACAACGCAACGTGCCACGTGTTTATGGAAAGTTGTTAGGGTCAACCGGACACCATTTCTAACTTGGTTACAGAACATACACGTATATGAGTCTTACTTCACCATTTTAGCATCATCCTGACAAATCCAAGTAGTGAATGGGATAATCTGAGTAGAGTGCTTGAATTTATATGTTCGCATTCAAAATCTTGTAATGACCCTGTTTTGAAATCTAATCATAGCAAATATAACGTGCAATGTGTTAATGGAAAGTTGCTAGGGTCAACTTGACACCATATTTAACTGGGTTTATAGGATAAACCAGAAAATGTGCTTACATGTTTAAATACGCAGTCGCACGCGCCGGTGATAGTCGTGTCTGTTGTCGGGTCGGGAAACCGTTGCGATAAACAATGACTTCAACGGTTGTAAAATGTTCAAATTGTAATGTAGTTATCAATGAAGTGCTAGCCTTTATTTGTAACAAGATACAAGTGATGGACGAGCAAAGTATCGCAAGTATCTGTGTTAGTGCATTTTCGGAAAGTGACATTCTAGAAGCAAAGAACTTGCTGTTTGAATCTGTTACTACTTCAAAGCGCAAGAAGATAAGAAAGAGGGAGGGAAAGACACTACGAAATATTGACGACATTGTATGGATACTGAAGAACTTGGATCCACTGGAAATTCCAATTTTCGTTGCCAGAGATTTACACAAACTACCTCCGGTTTTGTTTGACCATGTAGACGTGACCAGAGTGTTGAAAGACATAGTCAAAATGCAGAGTGACATAAACCGTATTGTTAACGAGTATGCAACAGTGAATCAAATGAAAGAGCTAAGTGCTGAAGTGGAATCACTTAGGAAAGTTATCTCGTAATGTCAACGTCAAGAGAGGCGCCTGCTTATTACCTAGCTTTGAGAATGAAAGTGGGCCAATGGGGTTTTCGCCGATATCTTGTGATAAGAAAACAAAGCAACAATCTACTGAGTCATCATCAGCTCTAAAAAAGCAGCCATTGGTTTTTACTAGTGAGGGTAGTCCAATAAAAATTATGCGTAACGTAACGGATGGATTTACGTCGTCGCCATCTGTGGTTTGCACACCACGAGCAATGGTGAGTCATGAGCTTGCTATTAAACCAGTTGCCGCCGACCATGCGCCACACACGGCTCGGGCGGATGGTGAGCGACAAAGTAAAACTTTTGCGGATGTTATACAGAGTGGAGAAACAAAAATCCAAGAACCGACTGAAGAATGGAAGCTCGTTCAAAAGAAGCGATTTAGAAATCGGTTTTTGGGCAAAACGGGCAAAGCTATTGTGGACGCAAAAACCAACTTTAAGGCAGCAGATATTAAAACTGCGATTTATATGTACAACGTGTCAACCGAAACGTCTGTGTGTGACATCAAGGCATATATAAACAGCAAGACTAACTTAGATGTCCATTTAGAAAAAATGATTATGAAGACTGCGAAGGTTTATAATGCATATATTGTTTATGTCCCAAGACATAAAATTGATATGTTTTTAAATGATGATTTTTGGCCCAATGGGCTGCCGTTATGTGGACTTTAGTCGGAACGCGGCGGAGCGTACCTATCGGGAGTTGGCTACTAAGAAACTTACCACTAATGGATGTTAATAAAAACACGTCTAAGTTTGTAAGCTTCAATTGTAAAAGCGTCACTCGCTCTGTTGATTGTGTGAGGAACTTGTGTCAATCAGCTGACATTGTTGCGCTTCAAGAGACCTGGCTACTTCCGCACGATATACCGTTCCTGGGAACCATCGATGACTCATTTTCATACACCGGTAAATCGGCTGTGGATTTGTCTGCTGGAATTGTTAGAGGGAGACCATATGGCGGGGTAGCCCTGCTGTGGAGAAAGTCTGCTTTTCCGTCGGTGTCAGTTATTGTGTGTAGAAGTGTACGACTTACCGCGATCAAGATAGTACTTAGCGACAGGTCGTTTTTAGTTATAACAGTGTACATGCCAACTGATTCTATTGACAATTTGACCGAGTTTACCGAGTGTTTGAGTGAATTACATGCCATAATCGAGAGTAATGAAGTGGAAACTGTATTTATTCTGGGGGACTTCAACGCACACCCAGGTGAGCTGTTTTCTTGTGAATTATTAACGTTTTGTACAGAACAAATGTGGTCGTGTATGGACATGGAAATATTACCTCCCAACGCGTTTACGTTTATTAGTGAGGCGCACGGGTGCCGCCGCTGGCTCGACCACTGCGTGGTAACGGGTTCAGCACGAAGTACGGTTGTTAACGTGTCTATTCTGCACGATACCTATTGGTCTGATCATTTCCCTTTACTGGTGGAGTGTAATTTAAATGTAATTTTACCTAAAAGTCAGATAACTACGTCAACACTTAATCAAATAAATTGGGGTATTAGAAACAATGAACAAATCGAAATGTATTTCAATTATTGTAACTCAGAACTAAAACAGTTAGATTTCCCATCAGAGTTTACTTATTGTGCGGATCAAATGTGTGATAATGAGTCCCACAAATTAATAATAAATGAAATGTACAAGACTATTGTGAATATTTTGACTGAAGCCGCTAAGCGCAGCTGTAAGAAACATGTACCTAAACGAAAGAAGCATAGATATGTACCGGGCTGGAATAAATTTGTCAGTGATGTTCACAGGAGGGCGCGACTTTGTTTTCAGACATGGATAAACAATGGTAAACCTAGTTTTGGACCTGTGTACAGAGACATGTGTGAATCCAGGAAATTATTTAAATCTAAATTGAAATATTGCCAAAATAATGAACTACAGATTAAAATGAATATCATTGCTGAGCATCATGCTAATAACGACTTTAGCAATTTCTGGAAAAATACAAGAAACATGTATGCTGTGTCGAGCCGCCCTGTGAGTGTCGGGGGTGCGCATGAGCCCCGGGACATAGCCTGTGCCTTTCAGCGCCACTTCAAGGTCGAATCCCCGCTCGGGCCCGCGTCGCGGGTGCCCGCCGCTGTGGATCGCCCCGGGGACGTTGCCGTTAGATTCACCGCCAAAGATGTGGCCTCTGTTATAAACCGAATGGTTAGAGGTAAGTCTCCGGGTCACGATGGGCTCAGCATCGAGCATCTGAAGTACGCGGGTGTACATCTACCGAGAGTTCTCGCTCTGTTTTACAATTTATGTGTGGGTCACAGTTACTTGCCTGATGACTTAATGTATTCCGTAGTAGTTCCTATTGTTAAAAATAAAACTGGTGATTCTTCTGACATTTCAAATTATAGACCCATCTCGCTAGCAACAGTCATACGTAAGGTATTGGATAGCTTGCTTGACCAACAGTTGGAAGAGCACCTACTTCTGAACGACGCCCAATTTGGCTTTAGGCCTGGCCTTTCAACTGAGAGTGCTATCCTCTGTCTCAAGCAAACTGTTCGGTACTACACAGACAGGAATACGCCTGTATATGCTTGCTACTTAGATCTGTCAAAAGCATTCGATACAGTAAATTATGACAAGTTGTGGCGTAAGTTGCGATGCGAGACGAAGTTGTCACATGACATTATAGCACTATTTGAATATTGGTACAGTCGTCAGCAAAATAGTGTCAGATGGGCAGGGTCGCATTCGGACATATACGGGTTTGACTGTGGGGTGAGGCAGGGAGGAATAACCTCCCCGCGTCTCTTCAACCTGTATATGAACCAATTGATCGAGGAGCTCAGCAGCACTAAGGTCGGTTGTTCCGTTGATGGGGTGTGTATAAACAACATAAGTTACGCGGATGACATGGTGTTGCTGAGCCCGTCTCTTTCTGCGATGCGCAGGCTTTTGAATATTTGTGAGACCTACGCGGAGGCCCATGGGCTCAGATACAACCCAAAGAAGAGTGAATACATGATCTTCAAAGCTGGTACTAAAAGCTACTTAACTGGACCACCTGTCACTCTCTGCGGGTCACATTTGAATAGAGTAGATCGATTCAAGTATCTGGGTCACTGGGTCTCTGATGATCTGTTCGACAATGCGGACATCGAGAGGGAGCGAAGGGCGTTGTCTGTCCGGTGCAACATGTTGGCTCGCAGGTTTGCACGTTGTTCGTCACAGGTAAAAATAACCTTGTTCAAGGCATACTGCCAGCCTTTTTACGCGTGCAGCCTGTGGACCAACTTCACTCTGCGGGCGTACAACGCGCTTCGTGTTCAATACAACAACGCGTTTAGAATTCTGTTGGGGCGGCCCCGATTTTGTAGCGCATCGGCGATGTTCGCTGATGCTACTACCGATGACTTCTACGGAATAATCCGGAAAAGGAGTGCATCGCTCCTGCGTCGCTGTAGGGGCAGCTCAAACGGGATCCTGAGCGTGTTGTCCGAGCGGTGGGATTCTCCTTTTTTGCGAAGATGGCTGCAGCTGCATGCCAGCGCCTGCACATATATATATCTTTGACTTCGGTATTAAATTTTCTTTGGACATAGTGTGACATTTTATATTTTATTTATTTTTTGACATTTTTAAACATTTTGTATTTGACTTAAAATTCTAAATTCAATTTCAAATTTAATTATTTTGTATGTCTATCTGTAACATTTATAGTGCAAGCATGGCAACTGTAAATTCCTTTTTAATTTTATATGGGTGAAGGCCTGAAATAAATGATTTTATTATTATTATTTATTAAAATAGCTTTTTATTGGGATCATCCTGATAAATCCATATAGGTCATTTGATAATCTCTGTAGAGTGCTTAAGTGGATTAAATTGGTATGACTAGTGATGGATTTTTTTGCACATGCATAGTCGGGTGACATTTTAAAACTCACCCCATCAAAATACCAATGCCGCAGAGAATGTATTGCTGGACGAAAAAAACGCTAAGTGCGCAAGTTTTTGGTGATTTTATAGATGTAAGGGCACATACACATTTACTAAGCTAAGATTCAAGTCCGCTGTGATCCCTAATAATAAGAGAGAGATCCACTATTAAATATGCTCGTCATGAAAAATATAACGCTTTGCCAATATTGTTTTTGTCATCATATTTATTGATACCGAGTTAACATTCGTATATTATTATCCTACATTGTCATTATTTTTAGCTACTATAATCATGCTTACATCATGAATAACTAAACAGCCACATACATCAACAAGCTAAGTAGGTAATGCATCGAGATATAAGCGTATAATGGAATTTATCAAAAATCGAAGGGGTGTGCCGTTGCGTCATCTTCCCCTAATTTCGTTTTTATTTTATTTCAACCCCTAAGGGCAGTATGTGGAATTAGCGTTACCATATGCGCTCCTACTTGTGTTACACTTGGCCGTCGACTGTTCATTTGGGTGGTGTGTTATTCTAGCGGGGTTTTGTTGTTGTACACTGTTATTATTGCTTCCAAAAAGGCCAAATTTTTGATATCGGTTTATTGGACATTTTTGATGTAACTATATTAGTTTTGCCATTCAAACACCATTTTTTTTGTTTAGCCTATACTGTCCCAATGCTGAGCAAAACCTCCCCCACGTCCTTCCAGGAACTCTTTTCCCGCGCCACCTCGAACCAGCTCTCGCGGTACGCATCCAGGTCACCTCGCCACCGCTTTCTGGGCCGACCGCGGTGGCGTCATCAATCTTCAGGCACCAATTGTGTGGAGACCTTTGCCCAGCGGTCATCCTACATGCAGCTGATGTAACCCGCCTAATACCATTCGAGCCCGGCAGCCTTCTTGTCTACGTCTTTTATACCCGTTCTGGAAAGCAGCGTAGTGTGCTCACACCCAGAATGCTGCGTTCCATCGCTCTTCATCGGCAAACTCCAAGGCGGAACTTTAGCCACTCGGTGAGTGACCAGGTCCGAGCACCGTAGTTTAGGACAGAAATAATGCACATGTCGACTAGTTTGCGCTTCAGGGAAATCGGCAGATTCCCCTTCATTAGCGTCTTCATGGACCAATAGCTTTTCCAGGCGTTTTCGATTCGAGGATCGATTTCTATATTATCCTGCCTGTTTACGAAAGAAACTAACTGCCTCAGGTAGACATACTCGTCGACATAATGTATCTCCTACCCATCTCCATCTGCTTCAACTCTACGCTTAGTGCTGTTAGTCATAACTTGAGTTTTATATATTTTATAATTCATGTAGAGAGCATAATTTATATATAAACAACATACAGGGTTACAGGAATGGTAAGGAACCATGAATTCAGCACATGATTCCCAGACTCCATGATTTCCCAAACGTAGAAGTTTTACGTCAGAGATAAAAAAAAACTTAATCAGCTCTTTCATAGAACACTGCAAACCTACGACAAAATGCTATACATTTTGGCGTAAGTTTGCAGTTTTCTATGAAAGAGCTGATTAAGTTTTTTTTACAACCGACGACTCATTTCGGCTCATTTGGATTTAGAATCATGTACTTCCTGATTGCATGGTAACAGTTGGTGCGCCGATGCCTCTGCCAGCTTGTATAATATTTACCAACCGTAGATTGGTAATCCAATTCCAGCTAGACTCACAAACCAGTGCTCTAATAATCCAGCAGAAGATTAGGCATCAAGGTAGCAAGATAGGTCATACTATCAAAAAAAAAACTAACCAACATTTAAAAAATAAAATTCCATTCATCCCTAACTATTATACTCCTTCCATAAAATCGCACACAACATAAGGGTGCACTACAACTAGCGTAATCCGAGCCAGTAACATGTGCGCGGGGCTTTAAATTTTGATCTAATACCGATTACGGCCACGCACCACTCGTGTGGGTATTACATGGGAAAAATTGGTACGGATTAACTGGAGTGGTTGTGGTAAGGGTAATTAAGGGTAACTGTTGTAGGTACCTACTTAGTTGGTACACTTTTGTAGGATTTTAGGGATGAATAGAGGATTCAAAGCTACCAAAAGCAAGTGGAAGCTAGTGGCTAAGTAATAACAGCCGCACTGGTCGATCGATCAGGTTGAGCTACACTTGCTGAGGTTGGTCCGTGGATGGGTGACCATCTTTAAATATCACGATCCCCGCGAATAACTAACTGCTAACTTTGACTGATTTTGAAAACGAAAATCGGTTTAGTTAGCGTTTTCTAGAAGCACTTTTTAGACGATTTCAAAAAGCAGGAGGTTCTCAATTCGTCAGGATGTTTTTTTTTGCAGTTTTGTTACGCGATGGTTCCGTCAATTGTTGATGAATTTCGAAAATTCTTTTTTATGGATAGGGTATGCTTCAGGGGTGGTCCTGTATGTACATTTTTGTTAACTTGTCTTCCGTAGTTTTTTCGTTAGCCTCAATAATACGTTTTAACCCACTTTATGTACCTCTATGATATTCTGCTGCTTCCCGTCACTTACTCACACGTAGAAAGTAGTGGTATACGAAATGGTGTGGGATAGGTATCATTACTAAAAAGTGAAAAATAAAAACATTTTCTAAAAAAAAAAACAACCGATTTCCGAAAAAACACTCCAAATAACTTTGATTTCGGAAGTCCGTGACAAAATCAAAATCAAAATCAAAAGTCATTTATTCAAATTAGGCTGAGAATCAGCACTTTTCAAACGTCAAAGTACATGAGACAGTCCCCCAAAACGCCCACCCTTCACCACTTCCTAGTGCTTTAGCTGGGAAGAAGTGGCGGAACAAACTCCCCAGCAGCACAGCTGTTTGTTTAGTCGGATAGACTTGATTCTATACATACTCGTACATAGGCAAAGTAATAAACATTACGAGACACAAAATATTAATAAAATAATTAGTAAAAATGTCAGCTAGCCATACCAATATACCGACAAATAAAACGAAAACTGTCGAGGCCAAATAAAGCCTAAATCAACTCATCATAGAAAATATTGTTATGAGTAGATCATGTCAATAATTAATGACTTAATAGATAATTATAAAAAAATTGTTAGACAGGCAATAAAAAATAAAATAATAATTATATGAACCCATATAACCTGTCACTAGATACGCCAATTCTGGAGAAAAAACATAAACATTGTCTTGAGTTAATCACAGCGACCAACTATTCTTGTCATTTAAATAGTCGTTGATGGAATAGTAAGCCTTTAAAAAAAGGACGGATTTTACTTGAGCTTTAAACGCATTAAATGGCAAATCTAGCAAAGAAGAGGGAAGCTTGTTATAAAAAGATATACCAAGCCCAACAAATGAGTTATGAACCTTATGAAGCCGGTGAAAGGGAGAACAAAAAACTAAAATAAACATCCAAAGACACCGAGTTCTAAAATCAAAGTTATTTGTAGTATTTTTTCGGAAGTGGGTTGTTCAATAAAGAATCGTCATTGTTAGTTCTGCTATTGGTTTGTTCAATTTGTTGCTGTGACATGTATTTTCCATAAATGGTGTTAACAGCCTAGACTCTTCACAATTGTTTTGTTTGTTTGATTGACATTATTGATGTACAAAACATATACAATATTTTTAACTAGAGCCTTTTTTTTCTGGATGGGAAATCATCAATTGACTTCTCCCGCTCTCGGTGGAGCAGGAGGGCGTGTGAGACTTTTACTAACTAAAATCCACCCGTGTTCCCTCAGTTGCCTGTATGCCAGGGGCCGCGGTATCTCTTTCGAACAACCCGCACCCCTGACATACTGGCCCATTGCGGGCCCCATCAGTCGTTGCTGACATTTCTTTGAGGTGCGCGTGGAACACAACGCGCCGTCGACCCGGGTTTGATCCTTACCGGACAGCGAGCTACCCATTACTCGCCGTCCACAAGCTCGTGTCTACGGTGGCCGGGAATCAGCCTGGGATTCCCAACTTCCAGGCGTCTCCTGCTAAGGCCACGGCCGTGTGGGTGCACGTACTGCATCTCCCTCACGTGCGCCGCCTCCCTCTTTGCGAGCATCACTGCTTCGCTGAAGGAGGCGACTGCCAGAGATCGCCGCCGCCGATCGTGAGGACACGGCGGTGCTCCGCCCAAGCCGGGCAGACCTCCACCGTATGCTCCACCGTGTACTCAGGGCGATCTTCGCTATGGAAACACCCGGGCGTTTCCTCCCGCCTTATGCGAAACAAGAACCTCCCGAAACAGCCGTGTCCGGTGAGGACCTGTGTCAGGTGGAAGGTGAGGACGCCATGCCGCCTCTCAAGCCACTCCTCAAAGAGGGGACTTACCGCCGTAGTCGTGGCGTGCCCAAACTAGAGCCTTTAACTAGAGATATTATATTCATTGGAATATACCTGAAGAAGGAATATATCTCAAGTAACTGACTAAAGTATACATTATAATTATATCAAATTGATAAAACAAATACCTACATAATAACATGTCTAACTAATGCTTAGTTAAAAACGTTTCTTCATCATCATACGTAACAAGACATATTTTGCAACCATGTTCTATGATGATTTTAGCAATTAAGTATTTTTTTGTAATACAAATTTACCTGCCATTGTTCGAGTTAGTTACAAAAAAACAACAAAAACAAACATCTGTTTAAAAAAATCCGTAAATTCCCCTTGTTTACATAATCCTATATTTAACATCGAAATACAATAAAGAGCAGTTTGCATATGAATATCCTTATCCGAGCCATTATTTACACACAGAACGTCATTACAACTTCTTAAAGGCGCTCACACACCTATCTGCAACACTTGATCACTACAAACACATTAAGGACTCGAGACGCGTTTAATCTATAATGCGCCTTATCGCAATATTTTCCATTTCCTGGAAAAACTGGGAGCGTCGGCGGGCCATCGTCAGGGGAAATAAGGAAGGCTGAGTTTCACTTTGTTGCCTTTTTTTTCTTGTTTTCTTCCCGGAAATTTTTCGTGCTTCGCTCTCCGTTTACACTTACAACAGTTACCGGTGTTTCGCGATTGTTACCTGCATTTGGCGCTGTTGAATTAAATATACGTGGGGCAAAGGGTGTAGCGTCTGGATTTGCATTTGGCGCAACAATGAGAACGAGTTGCGTTCTTTGTGTTTAAGTTGGACGTCCGATGTGATTGCTTGTTATAATTGAGCATTCTAGGGTTTGAATGTTGATTAATACTGTTAGGTTTTGAATTGTTTTTGTAATGACAATTTTGTGTAAATATAAAGGTCGAAAAAATTAACACCTTACGGTCTGACTGAATTTGGTCCTGTTGTGTTTTATAACAGTCATCTAAGACGTGAATAGTTTAACTTGGTCTTATTAATAAATCAATCTCTCTAGCAAAATATCTGACTATTGTTAAGTTTGATGTCCTCATCAAAACACTGAAGCTACGCAAGCGTTTTTTTACAGATACTGTGGATGAGGACTCACAATCAACTGGAAATGATAACTCGCACATTAACTTGGTGGAGAAAGTTTCACCAAACTAGTGTACACCGAAAACTCAACACGTATTTTTTCACCAGACAAAACAAACTTCATTGAAAATTAATCAACTAAAAATCGATTAAACCTTCATCAACAATATCTTCGCCGACAAATACCTGTACTTTCTCAGACACCACTCAGGTATCGGTGTCGGTAATTAGTTAATGTTCCCTCTCATCTCCTATAATTTATTGAGACGGAGCGATATCTACCGGTAATAACTTCCCCCCATCTAGTCGCTCCGGGAATTGACGGCGGCGAAAAACTCAACCAAAATATTAATGCACCAGTTCTATGGTAAGTATTGGCGCGATATTATATTTGGATGGGTTAGTCTTGATCCGTTTTACTTGTGTATTTTGATACGAGAATTTTCTTTTTCAACTTCGTCTGTGCAACAGGCAGATGATTGAATATAAAGTATGGGGGGTATGTTTGACAAATAAAATATTCCTACTAAAGGAAGCAATCCCTTATTTTAAGTGTCATTCAAGCTTTCGATTCCTTTCTTGGTATTAAAAATTACTTTAAATGTTTACTTATTTTACCAATATAACTAATGCTAACACGTCCATTTTTTTAGGGATACCTTGTTATACTGGGTAACACGGTATCCATATTAACTATGGACTGCCTATTTGACCTACTCAGCTGGGTTGTGGAGATCAAATAGGCAGTCCCTACGTGTAAAATACTGATGCAGGGAGATCGATGTGCAGACTGAAACCATGAATTTAGCATATGCTTCTGAACTCCCTAGCCTAGAAATTTTCGTAAGTTATTTTTTTTTATTGGTGTAGGTAGGATGGACATTTTAACCGCGTAGGTATTGCACTGATCTATGAAACAGCAGATTTTTTTGATAACCCACGAAAAATTTCTGCACTAGAGGGTCTAGAATGATTTTCTGAATTCGCCAATGTAGCTGCTTGTCAACTTTCTAAGCTTGCTTCTTAAAAATATTTTGATTCAAGCTCATCCATCGAACTCACATAGTGTTGAAGTTTGCAGCTGGCCAAAAGGAACAGATTCTTTTGATTATTTCGGTAGCCATGAAAACAGCATAAGTGGTAAAATATAGATATGCTAATTTCTTCAAAACTCACAGGCTTCTCTAAACTTATCCCAACATCCACATAAAATTCTCTTAAAAAATATTCCTGGTTGGTACTCATCTAGCAAGTATCAAGACAGCTCGACCCCCATCGCACACAATGGCTTTAATAATCTCACCGTAGGATTAATCAGGGATTGTTCTGTTCCCACTTCGCGTTGAAAAATTGTCACCATCAGCGCGTCGGAGGCTCGTCTGTAATAACTCGATGATGCATTGCCGTACCTCGGCTCATTTGTTGACTGCTTTTGTTTTAGTTCTTTTGTCTATTTGTTGGAAACTTGTAATCGTGTTGTTTATTTCTTGTTTATTGGTACTGACAGGTATTAAATGTTGTGTAATAATTTAATTTGAAGGAATAATATTATTGAGAACCATTTCGATCATTTCGTTTGATTTTGAGCTCCTATTTAAGTAGTAAAATTAATTTGTATGGTTTCAGCGGAATCGAAATTAATTTAAATTAAAGACAGACCTTTTCGGATATCCTACTATCATACTTGCTGCTGATATTATAAATGCGAAAGTTTAGATGTTTGGATGTTTGTTACTCCGTCGCGCAAAAACGACTGAATCTATTTTCCGTGGGATAATTTTCGACCTCTAAGCGGGCGAAGACGCTGGCAAAAGCTAGTCGGTAAATAATTCGATGCACTTTAAATGTCATCTTTTTAGCTTTATTTTTGTGATCCGTATTTTTGAGTGTCTTAAATCCCAAGCTCTATTTTAATTAAACCTACTGCACTTTACACTAGTCTTTTTTCTCAGCTACCCACATATCTCCAGATATAAAACAATCTACGCCACACTTCATTACATTACGGAACTTTCTGGATCATACTTTTCCCATAACAAGTTCTCGCGCGGCCGTGATTGGCTGGATCCCCTGGGGGTTTGAACTTCGTCAGCAAATGAGCAGTGAGCTAACACGGTAATAATTTATAAGACAACCAGTATTATTTATCGTTTGTGTTATGGTTGATGAATTTAGGAAAAATGAGTGGAAAAATTAGGTGAGTATGGTGTGTTAAAGGTAGGTTTTACTGACATGCATTTTGAGAGGGTCGCTAGATAAAATCGCGTATCACATTGACATCTGCCTAGCCTTTATCCAACTGTGTTGAGGTCGGCCTTCAGTCTAACCAGATGCAGCGATAAATCAGTATTTTACATGGAGCAACTGTCTATCTGACCTCCACAGCCAAGTTACTGTGTCACACGATACCCCTTGGTAAGACTGGTTGGCAGAGTTTCGTGCTTCTGATTATCGGTAATATTGCATCCACATATCGTTTTTATCGTTCCGTGTGGTGCCGGACGTAAAAGAATAGCACCATCCTATTTCTTCCCGTGGGTGTCGTAGAAGGCGACTAAGGGACTTACTAGAGAATGGGCAGCAGCGTTCTCTATGCATTTTACCACCATACTGCGATCGCCAACCCGCCTGCCAAGCGTGGCGATTATGGAAAAACGCCCCCTTTTGGGGGAGGCCTTTGTCCAGCAGTGGACATCTTTTGGCTGAAATTATAATATCGTTTTTTAAGCTAGTTACTGAAACCAAATTGGAATACTTCACATTACTAGACTCTTAAGACAACTTTTTTGTTAGGTATCTACGGGGAAATACTATTACCTGACGATTTTGCTTTTATGCATCTGAATTGATAAAAATTAAGTAAGATATAGATTACAGCCGTGGATCATATGTAGAGATCGGATATTCAGATGCATATTTACCTATGGTCAATTTTTGGTTATGAAAGTATGGAAGCGGCTTTTAAAAACATATTTTTATGCCAGGAACACCTGGAATGCATAACTAGTCAGGTGTGTATAGTATGGAAGCGACTTCTAAATTATAAGCTTTGCAAAACTATTCAGATACATATTTATTTAGAATTAATGTTTAAGCCCCGATGCAAATATATGTATGTAGGGTGTAAGGGACGGGGTGGTGTGTGTTAGTAAAAAAAAACATAAATTAAATTAAGATTATTTCGATACAAAAGCGCATTCCATATTAGCCAACATAGCAACTTTAGGTAAATATGCATCCGAATATCCGATCTCTAATCATATGTTAATCAACATACAATCTGACCCTGAACTGCAAATTCCAAAAAAAACCTTAGAAAATTCGAATTTCACGATCTACATTACATACATTACATACAATTAGCGCATCCTCCTTAATTACAAGTCCAGATTTCCTCACGATATTTTCGTTCAATTCCTTGGTCAAAGTACGTATGTATTTCTAATTTTCTTTTGTTTATTTTCCCCTACCATTTCACTCACAGTTTCCATTTCCGCGGATCTCAACTAACAAAAACACCGTGCACCCTTGCTGTACGTTACGGAAATAAATAACTACGTACTACCTACGTTTCCGCGTGAAGAAGATGTATGGTCTGGCAAGGGAATACAATTCCGTAGCAAAGGTCGCTCGCGTTAGTATAAATGTAAGTAAATTTGAATAAAACATGGCTGGGCCGCGGTTTTAGAATGTTTTTCATGTGTTTTTTTGTTGTTTTGTTTTTTCCAGATGGTTCTGGGTTTTGTTTACATGGGATTTGGTTGAGTTGAATTTTGGTCCTGCAAGTCTCTCCGTTACTTTTGCTTATTTTCGTATTTAAGTTATGAATAACGGTTATTTTAATATAGATAAAAATACGGTTGATTAATTACAATGAAGTACTTTCTTTAACTAAAATGAAAACCCTAAATTTTGTTTTTAGTTTAATCATCTTGATTAATTTAAATGGCGGATCTCAGTTTGATAGCTAAAGTATAATAGAAAAGGATCGTGACTAAAAGTCATAGAAATATCCAAACTAGATGAGATAAGAAGCCCACACACCCTTTACTAATATTAATGACTACTTACAGTACAGCTAGCAAAACCATTTTAAAACTTAACAACAAAAAGTAAAAAGTTTATGCTGAATCAAGTTTAAAAAATATATTAAGGAAGTTTCTGAACTTATTGTGTAAACTAAATTTTATAAATCATTGATTCCAAACTAGTTTGTGTTTAATACATATTTAAGTTCGTCATATATCGAAAAAAGGAGAGAGAAGAATAATAGGGCAGCAAAAAAATTCGTCCGCATGACTGTCAATCGGAAAAGTGCCCAAAAGGCTGGCAGTATTGCCACGATGTATGGCGACGCTGATTCTTTTACCAAAAATAGAACACTCCTCTGGTCACGCGAAGATTCGATGAACCGCTTGGCGATGTATCGAAAATTCCTAGTGATTTTACTCACGTCACTTTTTATTTTATAATTAATTTAACAGTTATCATTTGGCCCAAGTCTTAAGTTTCGTTCTTTTGACCCGCAGAAAAACGTTTCCATTAAACTTTTCTGCTAACCGTACCGTTGAAACTAAACATCAATAAATAACGTTGACATTACATTAACAAGGGAAGGGTTAAGTTAATACTGTTGTAATCACACACAGGCATACTTTATTTTATATAAATTAATAACATACATACATTTCGTGGGCTTTTAATTACATTACTGTGTTGGGCCGTAGTTCTTTCAAGGCGCCATTATTCATGATGAGTTGATGAGAGAAAAGATACGCTATTTTTGTTATTGATAAAGTTCAAATAATCTAATTTTATAAGGCGAGTCTAAAGTGTCTACAGGAAGAGTGGTGGCCCAATAGTCTCGACTTACGAGATGTAGGTCGTCAGTTCGAACCCAGGTTGGCGCATTACTTTGTGTGAATTATTTAATCACCACTACGCTCAATACTGTGAAGGAAAACAATGTGTAAAATTGGCATGTCCTAGAACCAAAAAGTCGAAGACATATGACATCTAACAACCTGCACTGGGTCTGCATGGTAGATAACAGCTCAATCTCTCCCAGTCCCAGCAGTGGGAACACTATAGGCTAATTTTATTTGATTAGTGTCTAAAGAATGTTTACTAATAACATTATCAATCACGAATCACAAACGTAGTTTATACGCTATTTTGGGTTGATTTTTTTTTACCGAAATTGCCTTTGTTTTCATTGCTACAAAAGTTGTTATTGCCATCGGCTTTGCCTATTGTCATTTCTGGTTGTCGCCACTGCTGATGTTGCAGTTGTCTATAATAGTTTGGTGATAATGACCAAACACTCTGTCTACTGACCACAGAATATGGATAGATCTTTAAGTCAAAGTCTGCGATGAGATGAAAAGAGAAAAGCAACAAAAACTTATAACGAGATCTTAAATTGCCTCG
This sequence comes from Polymixis lichenea, assembly GCA_949091785.1. Classification (NCBI taxonomy): domain Eukaryota; kingdom Metazoa; phylum Arthropoda; class Insecta; order Lepidoptera; family Noctuidae; genus Polymixis; species Polymixis lichenea. The sequence continues at coordinate 8,590,901 of OX420942.1, forward strand.
TTGGTCTACTGGTCGCCATCGCCACTACTGACCATGAAGGTTTTGTTTTTTTTTTGGAGGGTGGGAAGTCATCAAATAACTTCTTCGGCTCTGGGTGGAGTAGGAGGGCGTGTAAGACTTTTACTGACAGAGACCCACCCGTGTTTCCTCAGTTGCCTGTGTGCCAGAAGCCATGGTATCTCTTTCAAACAACTCGCACCCCTGGCAGGCATCGGTCCTTGCGGACCCCACCAGTCGGTGCTGACATCTCTTTGCCGTCAACCCGGGCTTGGTCCTAACCGGACAGCGAGCTACCCATTCGCCATCCGCAAGCCCGGCCTACGGTGGTCGGGAATCAGCCTGGGATTCCCAACGCCCAGGACGTTTCCTTCGGAGGCTAGGGCCATAAGGCCGCCTCCCTCTTCGCGAGCATTACTGCTTCGCAGAAGGAGTTGACAGCTACCCAATCGGGCAGACTTCCACCGTATCCTCAGGGCGATCTACGCAGTGGAAACACCCGGGCGTTTCCTCCTGCCTTACACAAAACAGGAACCTCCCGAAATACCCGTGTCCAGTGTGGACCTGCGTCAGGCGGAAGGTGAGGACGCCGTGGCGCCTCTCAATCCACTCCTCAAAGAGGGGACTTACCGCCGCAATCGTGGCGTGCCCAGAACTGGGTTGTGAAATCGCACTCTCCATGTTGCCATGAGATTCCGCTGGAGCTCTGTCCACTGTGGACCCTGAGGGTTGGGTTCGATTCCAAGGTCGAGCAAAGTGTTCTTGGGTTTTTCTATCTGAAACTCAGTAGCAGCCCGGAGACTCCCGGTTGATGGCAATAGGCTCGCCCCTTATTACATGGGACTTAAACATGACTCGCGAAATGTGGGAGTACTATGTAGGTGTGTTGGCTCTTCCCCAACCTTTGAGGAAAGGCGTGATGTTATGTTGTGAGTTTTTTAAATTGTATTTGAAGTGACATCACCAAATCATATTTATTTACATTTCTAAACAACTTAATATAAACTCTGTTACTCACAAATCATATTTTTAGACAAATGCTTATTATGCAGTAGATTTCGTCGTCAAAAGGGGGAACTGACAATCCGACGTCGCTTACCCAAAAGGGTGTTAAAACAAATGTCGTATGTTTATGGGATTTTCGTGTTATGTTAATGTATTCTGTACCTTTTTGTTAGTCGCGTCATATAATATGTTGTTTATTTTCTTCTATTTAATTTAAATATATTGATTATGTAGACAAAAAAGTTTCGAATTTATTTAGATTTTTATTTTGGGCCGTTACCATCAAATAAGCTGATTTTTCATGACCGTGGTGCCGATCCTTTTGTTCACCATCTAATTAAGAGTATTGCTATCTCTTACTAATAATAGACCGCGAAAGAAAAAGACAAGTGATGCTTTAGAACTGTCAAACTAAATGACCTTTCAATTGCCTTGAACATGATGAATTTAGTTCGTAGTTGTTGCATCGAATAACATTTAACGTTCAACTAAAATTGACAGCTCTTACTTGTTTCCATGTGGTTCTTTTTTCTTTACAAGGAAAATATCGCAATCGCCTAAATTAAGTCTTGTCGATGCACAACAGGAACATCACCAATGACTTGTTTTTTTTTTCAGACCTAGGACTAGCCATTTCACGATGAACCCAGTGGGAATATTTTACAACAGACGCAATTGGTACTGCCACTCATCACAAGCTTTGATAACTTTAAACTACATGTCATATACAGGATAAGATTTTATCCAGTGCGCAAACTGTAGGTAACCGTGAATTCAGCATTACATTCGCGCAGAAATTTTACGTCGGTTTTACAAAAAAATTATTAAAAAAGTATCACAGAAAAGTGCAATACCTACGCGGTCAAAATGAATGGAACAGCTGATTTTTTTTGTATTACCAAAAATTTCTACGCGAATGTAATGCTGAATTCATGGTTACAGTTTGCGCACTGAACAAAAACTTATCCTATATACATACTACTTAAGATAACTTTTACTGTGAGTTATATATGCGAGCTATTTGGGGTTGAAACACTTGGGCCACGGTGTCCGAGTGCCCACTTGGTTTTCCGAGACATCGCGAAGCGGTTAGTTGACTCTTCACGTGACCAGAGGGCTGGCCTATTCTTTGGCCAAAGAATCAGCATCGTCATATAATATGGCAATGCTGCCAGCCTTTTGGGCACTTTTCCCATTGACAGCAATGCGGATGAATTTTTTGATGCCTTGTGATTATTATCTCTCTGTTTTTGTAGTATAAATGTACATAGATACTATTAAGATAACTTCACAACTTATCACAGCTTCTAACCAATGCCCCTTCTTAGACCGCCTTGACACATTTAATAATTACGAAACCAAAAACAAAACACCAAATAAAAAATAAATCAATTAACTACTTAATAATCAACATAGCAACAATACAATAATCAATAAAGCGCCGTAAATCGCACAATAGTTAAACTGAATTATGTGCGGTCCCCAGCTAAACTAAGCTAACCCGATCAGGCATAATTTGTGACCAATTAGAATAATGGTGCGTGTGCCGTGATGTATGCAGACGTCACAGGAACAAGGATAAGCGTAGAGTCGACGCGAAATAAAAAAGATGCAAAGAAGCTGTAACTTTCGTGATTTCGTAGTAATTTCTAGCAAGTCACAAGAGTCGTTTTTTCAAAATCAACTCAAGAACAAAAACTCAACCTAATAACCCTTAATCAACAACCAACAACAACAACAACTCAACAACCAACCATTACTAGTATTACGTACACTAATAAAAATTTCGAGAATTATTATAACTTGCAGCTCTGTAGTAGACAGATGCGATGGTATATTAAGTTTAAAGTCACGCGTACCCTTTTCCCAACTATCTATCTTACCGGATGTAGCTGAATACCAGTATGATTGTATGTTTTAAGTAATGCATAATTTTTCCCTGCTGCTCAAATTATTGGTGCGATCTACATTTTGGAAAGCCTTCAACTTAATCTCTGGTAAAACTACACTCAAACAAAAACGTCAATTCCATTTTTTTTGTCTTCTTCCATATGATTTTAATTCAATACAACGTTATCAAACTTTATCTATTTTTATAATATTAACTCGACTCCACTATAGTCTCTGTTCAGTAGTAAATGTTTGGGGCAACGTTTGTCCAGTGGCAGAACGTCAATGTCGCCGATTGTACTCACTAGTTATGTATTTACACTGCGGTCGACTGTGAAGGATAAGTCTGAGCTGTTTCTATTTTGTCCTTTATTTTCGTATGGACAATTTAATGGATGTGTTTATAGGAACACATTAATTAAATTGTCATTAGAGACTATGTCAGTATCTATAATTATACAGAAGTAATCTACGGTGGTCATAAAACTTGAGGACCAATATGTTTTCGGAACGAGTCTTATTCTGTAAAAAAAATCTCACTGGTTTTATAACATTTCTCGTGTTCTTTTAATTTTTTCCGTTGCTTTTATGGAACTATTTAAATTACCACTTATCTTACCTGCTTACTAGCAGGTTTTATAAGCGGACCTTTAAAAATCATGAATACAAATCATTAGTAGTAACTAATGAGGTTGTTCATTATCAAAAAAATAAAAATTACTTCACCTTTTATTTATTTATTTCGGGAATTGTAACTATTACACAAATATCTTAATAAACAGGTATTGGGGAAAAAGAGATTTCAGATGTGTAGCTCACAACGTTATCCACATCTTAAATACTTACATAACTGAATTTTATTCAAAAAATCGTTTGAGCCTTTTCATTTTCAAATGTCAAGCTACTCCAAACACAAAAAATAATAATCTAAAACAAACACAATATTAACATACTGTTTCCATAACAGTTAAGGACGGGTAACTCCATGTTATGCCTAGTCATGACATGTCATGTGTCTGGCAGGACGCTTGTTCGAAGTAATTAGATTATACACAGCTTTGGAAATCAAACGTTTGGCCCTATGTATATATAATAATAGCCACGTACTTTACATGTACAATTTGTACATGGGAATGTCGAATGATGAGATAATTATATCATACACGCGTAGAGTTCTAGTGGTTATGCTAGTCGTGATGTAGTATTTTCCTACAGTGATAAAGAAAATTGTGTGATTAGTACTTAAGTTGTTACATAATTTACAAACAAATTTTTGCTACTTTTGAGAAGCTCGTAGCAACTTCGTAGCATATGCCTACGCGGCTACGCCACCGTAGCTGCCGTAGACTTAACGCCGTAAACTATTTTTTTTTTAAGAGTAGTAAATCGCCAAATTATTTCTCCCACTTTGGGCGAAGCAGGGGCGTGAGCGGAAGCATGTTCCTTCAGTTGCCTGTGTGCCAGGGGCCACGGTATCTCTTTCGAATAACCTGCACCCCTGGCAGACATCGGCCCTTGCGGGGTGCTGACATCTCTTTGAGGTAGGCGTGGAACATAACGCGCCGTCGACCCGGGCTTGGTCCTTAGCGGACAGCGAGCTACCCATTACTCGCCGGTCGCGAGCCCGTGCCTAAGGTGGCCGGACCGGCCTGAGATTCCCGACGCCCAGGGCGTCTCCTGCGGCGACTAGGGCCGTGAGGGCGCATAGATTGCGTTTCCCTCACGTGCGCCGCCTCCCTATTCGCGAGCATCACTGCTTCGCAGAAGGAGGTGTCGGCTTCCTATGCACTCTCGCTCCGTACCATGGCCTGGACCAGGGCCGGAAGCGAGAGATCGCCGCCACCGATCGCCTCCACGAGGACACGGTGATGCTCTGTCCAAGCCGGGCAGACCTTTACTGTATCCTCGACCGTATCCTCCGGGCGATCTACGCAGTAGTAACACCCGGGCGTTTCATCCCGCCTTATCCGAAACAGGAACCTCCCGAAGAAACCGTGTCCAATGAGGACCTGCGTCAGGCGGAAGGTGAGGACGCCGTGGCGCCTCTCAATCCACTCCCTAAAGAGGGGACTTACCGCCGGAATTATGGCGTGCCCACCACTGGGTTGCGACAATCGCACTCTCCATGTTGCCATTAGATCCAGCCGGAGCTCTGTCCACTGTGCCGCGATTTCTCGCGGCTAAGGAGTTACACCCCGGCGTTTTACCACCTCGCGCCACTCCCATGTGTGCGCGAGTATCTTTGCCTCCAGATCCCATGGCAGCAATCTGGAACGGACTTGAACGGCTGATTACAATTAACTCATTGTGACGTCCGTGATCGTATCCGTATTTTTTATTAGACTACCGATATTAGATAACGTTGAGTTCACTTATGTTAAGATATTCGTCGCAAGGTCAGTCCATCAACGATACCTATTCCAGGCATTTAAGAACATGCTACGCACTGGCTTATCCTGTGGACTTGACATTTTAAATATTTAGCGTGGCATTTCGGTGCAGTAAAAATCTTGAAACTTTAAGAACTTAAAGACCTTATTACTTGCAGGATACTATCTCATAGATGACGTTCAAGCCATAATATCTTAGAAAAAAAACGGGAGAAACGGCTGATATGTGTGTCAATTTGCATACAAATTCTACGTTTACCTACGATGTTTATAATGTACTTATAAGGTACGTATGTCCACGTGTCAGAGCTACCCTCGTCAGTCTTCAGCTAATTTATACCCGCATTTGTTTAACCGAAAAACGTTTGAGCCACCGATTTGCAACCCTTGTCTGAACTTTTTTGGATATATTGCCCTTCTTTCAGACTTTTTATAGGGAAAGAAACATCTACAAGTTTTATGCAAACGTGTGGTCCTATTGTCCAGTTTTGCAACTGTGCTGGTGAAGTATGAAACGGATACGGTGTGAAGCATGGTTAACTTAGGCAGGCAATAAAAAAAATAACAACTGTTTTAAAACTTTCAACATCTTGATTCCCGGTCAGTCTTTTATTCGACGTAAAAGACTGAAGTAGTTTATAGTCGAGAGACCACATTTTTAAAAAGATTTTCTTAAATTGATCATTGAAGAAATCAAAGAAAATTGTAAATATTTGTTTTATACAACTTTTTGCTTCACGCATTAATATATATAAGTTTTCGTCATTCGCAATAAAAGTTTAAAACTTTTGCGGTTTAATACCTACAAGTAAGTAGATGTAGTGCTTATAGTAAAAACCTCAATATTGTAGGGTCGCAATTAACATGATACGTTTAATTACCCACGCATAAATTGTATGCAATATTGTCTGTTTACGAGTACGTACAAACGGACACGTGCTAACGAAATATGGAATGAATTCCGGATGAGGCATTTGTGAAACTATGCAACTTTTCTTTTTCATAGTTTTAAAAGATTTTTTTGATGAGACTTCCAGTAAAGTAAATGTTTCATTTTCGAGCCTTTCTACAGAATTAACATAATCAAGGAATTAATATAAATTGTATGTATTTTCAGGTGACATTGGCACAAAACGCACGGTTTGCGCGCATGCTTTATGCCGTTTTGTGCCAATGTCACCTGTCGTTCTTCGACTTCTTTTCTTTTGTCTCGGCTCCTAATGGTCGTTGCGTGATGTTAAATAGCCCATAACTTTTCTCAACAATTGGGTTATCAAATATAAATTACTACTAACTTACAAACAAACGTACAGATTGACAAGCAAACAAATGTACAAAATTTTACCTCTTTATAATATTACAATAGACGATATTCGCCAACATTTTCACGGAAAAGCATAGGATAGCGTATGGCGGTATTAAAACAAAAAATCATCCTACGATAAGCTTTCTCACCTCCATGACGATAATAGCTATAAATATCGGCAACAAATTCCCGCCAATCGCGACAATACGCGTTCCATTTGTCGCGAATCGCGCGGTAAATAATAACGAAGCTGAACTTTATCGAGCTTATTTATTGTCTCATTGTCTCATTATGGGGATAAAATTGCCTATTTACGAGTAATGTGTTTATTATTCTTTATTTATTGTGTTAATGATGATGTTTTCACGCCGATCGGGCATTAAAGAGGCGTAATTAACTGCGGTTTGTTTTGAAATATCATTTCGTCTGATTTTTGTTATCAATTCTTTATTTTTAACCAAGAATTTTATAAGCAAGCTTAAAGTTATATCTATAGGTAATAACTAAGTTATTCCGTTTTGAATCCAGTATCTTCCAATGAACCCAAAGAAGATTTTGGCCTAAGGAAATTAAAATAATAAATAACTTCCTAGCTGTTATCTTCTAAAGATCTAGAGTACGAAAGTTAAACGAAGCAACAAAATAAAAAAAATGTGATTGCCAAATCAGAAAATAACGCAACCCATTTTCATTTCATTACACAATATCGGACACATTAAAACTATTTTAATGTGTCCGAATTTGGATCACCAATTTGATTCAATAATATTTAATGAGGCATACAATGAGGAAGGCTTTGTATCATTACCGTCGGATAACCGTAATATTCCCGTGGGATTTCAACATAACTACATATTTATAGGTTATGTCCAAAATTTGTAGTATAATGCCACAAAATTGGCAAATGCCGCTTGATTTGCCAATAAATGTGGCAAATTGAAATGCTTTACGGCTCATTAAAAAGGTCCCCTAACTAGGGTAATGTCATCGTATCGGTAAAATTGTATTTCGTTGAATATTGACATGGTTATATCTACTATGAAATTTAAAGATCGAGACGAGATTTAATTTCAGATAGTAGTTTGTGATTAGTCTACGAGTAGTTTGATAATATCAAAATTAGCTGCAGGTCACTTATAATCCATGTAGGTGATTTATGAAACTCCGATAAAGCAGTCAACATATTATATTGCACATAGGCCTCCTCTTTGTGAGAGAGAGTGGGTCGTAATTCACAACGCGGGCCCAATTGCATATGAGTGGATGTCACATGTCTTTATAATTTTTGGTTTTAGGACACGCCGTTTCCCCACGATGCATGTTGCTCTCAAAACGGAGTTTCCTTCTCCAGCAATGGTGATGAAATTAAATACACAAAGTAAAGTACCGATCTGGGTCCGAATTGTCGACCTACAAATCCTAGTCTGATTATCGTAAGTATTATTTAATATTAGCTTCTTCGAAGAAATCATGAAAACGATACAAACATAATTATCACCTTTCACAGTCCAATGCTATCCAAAACAAACTTGAAATAAATATATCTATGTATCTGAGCAATAGTAATGATTGGAGACATTCTAATATCAGTGCGGTCCGGTCTTTGGGGACCGTCCAGACAGTCCGGTCCAAGTTAGCCCAGGGACAATCCGGAGGAGATTAGATTAATACGTTTTGCATCGCTTTATATATATCGTGGTCACTCAAGATTAATTTAGGTAAAGTGTTTTTTGAACCGTAAACTGAAACAGTATTGTTTTAAAAGTATTTAGAAATTGTTTCTTTTGAATTCTTGTTTTTAATTGAAAATCCCGTATGAAAATGACTTCAACTTTCTTTTTAGATTGAAGACCTCCGAGATATGAAAGATATAATATATGAGGATGTTGTTATAAATTAATAATATAAAAACTTTTTTATTTAAGGATTTGAAGGCCCATAGCGTTATGTGGAGGGGTTTAGTATACAGAATGAATATAGACAAAATAGGTACAGTACATCAATATTTCGAAACTGCGCCGTTAATCTCCTGGTTGCAAGCAAGTCGGGTAAAGTGTTATTGGGTTTTGAAGTGTATTATCTGTGGCCCACAGACATGTGTGCGCGTTGTGTCAACCTGTGCCGGACGGACAGTTTACAATAAACGATCGAACTAGCGATACGTGTCTCATTGATCCCTGCACCTCAGTTTTCTATTAAGAATTCCTTAGTAACAGCCCGAAGTTTGGAAGTTGGCAGCGTGATACTCCCGTGCCTCGAAAAGCACGTAAAGCCGTTGGTCCTGTGCCTGACCTCTCTCCGGACACCAAGTGAGGGAAGAGAGAGTTCACCTGTGTCTGCGTATTCGCTTGTGCATTATATATCTCCGGCGTTGAAGACTCCACTGAGATTGTTCATCATCATCATCACCACTTCAGCCGAAAGACGTCCACAGCTGGACATATGCCTCCCCCAAGCTCCTCTACTTTGACCGATTCTGCGCTTCTCGCATCCAGCGGAATCCTGCGGCCTTCATAGGGTCATTGGTCTATCTTGTGGGGGGCTTTCCAACGTTACGTCTTCCGGTAAGCGGTTGCCACTCCAGAACCCTTCGGCTCGATGGAGCCGAAGGGTTCTGGAGTGGCGACCGCAGAACAGATGCAATGTGCCCTGCCCACTGCCACTTTAGTTTGGCAATTCTTCGGGCTATGTCAGTCGGCTGAGATTGTTCGCAATGGCCGAATTTTATTGTGGAATGCATACCTATATATATTTTTCTTAAAAGCACAGCCAATTTCTTCTTGCATAATTTTACGCACAACGCACACAGCTAAGATTAAAACAATAAATAAAACGGTTTACAGTAAACACGGTCTCCTCAAAATGCATAGACCATTACAAGAACAAGTTTATTGTGATTTTGCGTTTAAACAAAAGAGGGTGGCGTTTTTATGCGACACTGTAATGAATTTTCAGGATGCCGAGACATCGAGCCTTTAAATATTCAAGATGTAGGGGGATTTGTACACCTCATTGAATAACATTGCTTCATGCATAATTTTTTGGTTTAAAAATTGTCGCGAGTTTTCGGTGCAAGGGGTCTAGTCCAGGGATGTTGTAGGTAGGTACCGGTACCGACTTATTCTGTGGGGTTGTACTCGTATTATATCAATACGGGATACTACCTAAACACAAATATACTATGACAATCATGTGCATGAATTTAAAATAATAATTCTTCCTTCCTTATTTTTGAGGTTGATGTATTTGATAAGACCAATCCAAAGCTATTTAAAAAAATGACAGACATTTGTAACCGAAGTATACGGGAAAACAATAGTTTATGCGTAAGAAGGTCCCACACAGCATTAATGCATAAAAGTGCTTTTTGCATGGCGCCAGTCATTTTTAACCGCTTACCAAGATCAATAAAAAAACTAAACGTTAGCTTATTTGAGAAACGGCTGAAATCCTTACTGGTGAACAAAGCATATTACAGTATTTCGGATTTTTTAACAGACAAAAATCTAATGATAGAATGTTGACATGCCAATAAAATACATGTAGTGTTGTCCTTGACATAAGTTTTTATATTGACATTAGTATTTTAAATTTACATTAGAATTAGATATATATTGACATTAGTATTTTAAATTGACATCAGTATTAGATATATATTGACATTTATATTGTATTTAGTCTTTTATTTAGTCTTATATTTGTTTTTAGTCTGTGTGTTGACATGCAAGGTATAGATTTTTTTTTAAATTTACTGACATTAATTTCTATTGCCATTTATTATTAATTATTTTGTATTATGAAATGTGTGAGTCTTTACAATCTTTATAATCCAGCCTGTATAATTCAGACTTACTGTATTTTATTTAATCATTGAGACTTGACTGACTTGATACTTACTTACAAACATTTGTACGCCCTCTGTTATAACATAGTGCACTCTTAATTTTATTTTATTACATCATCATTATTGTACCTACCTATGTTAAACAAACGAATAAATGACTTATGACTTACTAGCTGTTCCTGCGACTTCGTCCGCGCGGAATAGTTTGTTTACTATTATTTATATATCAATAAAAACAAATAAAAATTCTAAAATAAAAGCCTAAGTTACTCCTTATTACATCAGCTACCTGCCAGTGAAAGTCTTATCAAAAACGGTCCAGCCATTTCAGAGATTAGCGGGAACAGACAGACAGACAGACAGTCAGACCGACAGACAAAAATTGTAAAAAAATGTTATTTTGGTATATGTACCGTATATAAATTCATATGCATACTTATAGCAAAAAGCGGTTTTTTAATATTAGAAACAGACACTCCAATTTCATATGTTTAGAGGTATAGATGTATAGATAGATGTATAGATGAATGAGAAAGTTTTTGAGTATTAATGTCGATGGCTATAAGAGTAGGGGCAGCCCAAGGAAACGATGGATGGACTGTGTGAAGTGAATGATGATATGGTTAGAGAAGGACTGACTACCAAGATGACGACTAATAGAGAGTATAGTAAGTATGAAAGAAAAGACATGTTGCGGCGACCCCAAATAAATTGAGATAAGGGCAGAAGAATGGTGATGAAACATGCGCACGAGTTTAGATTATACAAATAGGTAAGTACTTTTAAACAGTTTACTTACGCGACTAATAATATAAATGGTTACTATTATGTGTTGTACAATTTTCGTAAAATGATGTCATGTGAGTACATAGGTGCAGATAGTTTGTATTTTTATTTTGGGTGGGAAATCATCAAATGACTTCTCCCGCTCTGGGTGGACCAGGAGGGCGTGTCAGACTTTTACTGACTAAAACCCACCCGTGTTCCATCAGTTGCCTTTGTGCCAGGGGCCGCGGTATCTCTTTCGAACAACCCGCACCCCTGACAGGCTAGGTAGAGATAGTTCAATCCACGATGACGCGCTCCTCTCTGCCCCTTTTTTTGTTTTTGACCGCTCTCAGTACAAGTGTCAAAGAGTGGGGCGCGTCTTCATGGATTGAACTATCTATAAGTGAGTTAACGAGACATGTTCCTGAAGAAGTCATCAAAGTGATATCTTCTATCAATAAACATAGAGCAGATACCGAGGGGCTTGTGACTATGTAATAACAGCGGCACGAGTCGATCGTTCAGTTCAAGCTACGTTTGCCGCGGTTGGTCCGTGGACGACCACCTTTACCAAGAACCCTCCATGCCTCGGAAAGTGCGTTAAAACGTTGGTTCCGGTCGTAATTTGTGGAACTTTGACAGTCGTTGCGGGTCGTCTGAAGCCCGTTAGTTGTAACCCAGTTACTGAGTTTTGGATGTCAGATACGCAGTCACTCCATGTATTATACTGACTCATGGCTGCATCAGGTTACACTGGAGGCCGTTCCCAACTTATTAGGGAAAAGGCTAAACAGATGATGAAGATGATGAAACATACTTAGAGCAGATACTACGAGTAAGTTGTTCATATAAATATTTTCTTAAAAAATCCTCGGCCCTCCCTTGGCAAACTTCGTGTTTCGTCAGTCTTTCGATTTCTATAGTTTCCCTTTGCACTTGGTGCAGACCGGATGCTCTCAATCGAGTTAGAAGTATACAGAATGTAATTTTAATCACCGTTAACCTCATAAGGGGTCACTGTACTCATCATTATGAACAACTTTTACTACGGTCCGGTTGCTGCTATCGCATAAATATGCATTGTTTTGACCCCAAGGATGATGAAATTTCGTATTAGTGGGGTAGGTACTATAACTAAAAAGTGAAAAATAAAGACTTTTTCCAAAAAAAACAACCGACTTCCGAAAAAACACTACAAAGTGAAAAATAACTTTAATTTCGGAAGGCGGTGACAAAAAATTTAAATACTAATCCAAAGTCACCGCCTTCCGAAATTAAAGTTATTTTTCACTTTGTAGTGTTTTTTCGGAAGTCGGTTGTTTTTTTTGGAAAAAGTTTTTTTTTAAATTTCATTGAGTGAAAAGAGTATTAATAACTCTATACAATGTTAAATTTTAATCACCGTTAACCTCATAAGGGGTTATTTTACTCATCATTATGAACAACTTTTACTATAGGCCCAAACCTGAAATCGCGAAAATAAAATCAGCCGTTCCCTACATTTATGTTTGACGAGTTATGCGAACATAAATGTAGGGAACAGCTGATTTTATTTTTTGATTGAAAAAGTTTTTATTTTTCAGTTTTTAGTTAAAGTCCACTAATTCGAAATTTCATCATCCTTGGGGTCAAGTCAATGCATATTTATGCGATAGCAGCAATCGCGGCTCATTTACTGTTATTTTTTGAAGAGTTCCGTTGTCTGTCTCCGAAACGCATCATCAGATCTATATAAAATGGAACCACACGGGAAACACGAGCTGTCAAATAAAAAAAGAAAAATCAAAATCGGTTCACCCAGTCGAAAGTTATGAGGTAACAAACATAAAAAAACACATACAGTCAAATTGAGAACCTCCTCCTTTTTTGAAGTCGGTTAAAAATGGGAGGAAAGCTCGTTTGTACTCGGAAATGCAATGATTCACGAGGGGCATTAAGAATAAAAATAGTTGTACTGTACCTTAACTTGAGACTCACCAGTATTAAACACTAGCTTTTGCCAGCGACTTCGCCCGCGTGGAGTTCGGAAATTATCCCACGGGAACGTACTATTGGTATAAAAATTATCCTATGTGTTAATCCAGGTTATAAACTATATGTGTGTCAAATGTCATCAAAATCCGTTCAGCCGTTTTTGCGTGTCTGAGTAACAAACATCTAAACATCTAAATACCTAAACATCTATAAGTACATACTAATTTTCTCATTTATAAAATTAGTTGGATTACACATTTGGAAGACTTCAGATCAAGCATCCACAAATACTCCACCTACCTACCTATCGACCACCGCATATACCGCTGCCGACCAACAAAATTCTCCCTTTATTAGCGAAGCCAACTATAACTAATACAATTTCTTGTCGGATCATATCCGCAGGGAAGGGATCAAAGTTGTCGGTAACACAATTAGGGAGACAGATTAGTTTCGGTCAGAAGTCTCGGCAACTACCTGACCGCTTCGTAAATTGACGTTAATTTTCAAGATAAATATGTTAAGAGTGGATTAATTTGTTTCTGATGTTGTTAAAAGTTGTTTACATAATATTATGGCGGTACGGCCGAACTGTCTGAGCCTGCCTGCTGATATGTATGAAAATTAAAGGTCGAAACTAAAAAACAATGTACCAGTTGTTACAAGCTGTTACTAAATAAATAATGTATTCTGTTAAGGCGCTGCCCAAACGTAGGACACCGTCAATAAGCCCAGTTTTTTCAGAAAAACCTACCTATACTGTCAAATGTTTAAAGATAAGACTTCTTCGAAAAATTATCACTAAATCAAAAATTTAAAAACCTCCCGCACCAATCAAAAACCTCTAGAAAGTAAACAAATACAAAGTAAATTTCGCCTTTTAAGTTTAACATTGATCAAAGCATTGTCACTTCGGGGGACGGCTAATGTAAATGTTATCCGTCTGTTTGGCGTTTCATTTGTTATTTTTTAGAGGTTTTTGATTGGGTCGGGGGATTTTTAAATTTTAATTTCCTGCTTTTCAAACTTATAGAAAAAACAGTAAATACGCTACGATCGACACATCATGTCCATGTGTGATCCCACAGTGAATTTTGTTACTTATTTATCCTCAATTCTCGTTACTACTCCATCATCAGACCCTGATCAACATTCTCACCATCTGCTCTGGCATCAGTTCTAGGTTATCTTGTTTCTCTAATATCATTGAAGTAATGAAATACCAAATTTCGTCTCGATCAGACCCGTGGAAGATGCTCAAATCCCTTCATCAATCAGAAAACAGCTGATAATCTTCAAACGGCTTAAACTATTTTGATGAAACATATCTCAGAACCACTGCTAGAAAACCTACTTTTAAGTTTAAAAAACTGCACCCAAATCGGTTCACCCGTTTAAGCACTACAGCAACACAGACAGACGCACAGACAGACAAACACACATAGCGGTCAAACTTATAACACCCATCTTTTTGCGTCGGGGGTTAATAAAATAAGCATGATAAAACAATCGTAAAACAGAGTACCAAAAAATATTTTGCGTCTCCTAGATCTCAAAATTTCGTGCGTCAACCATAATTAATAATATATTATGTTGTGATAGCAAAGAAAATGCAATCAGCTAAAAATATACCTTAAAAATTCCACGGAGCCGTGCATTTATTTTTTACTAGATTAAAACTGCAAAAGTACTTTTATTTTGAAGATTCGTTTCAACTAACATCGAACGCACCGCAGCACAGTTTTGAACCTTAGTTGTTGTCGGTGTTGTTGCGATGCCCTGTTATCAAATATGCTTGCTACCGCGCCTTAAACATAGCTTTTCCTGCCTGGTGGTTGCCACATTGCTTTTATATACACCTAGTGAAGTTAATATTTAGCTTCTAAAAGTGATTTGTTTTTAATTTTAAAATACATTTTAAAATACCTCCTAATCTTTGAAATCCAACATTTTTTCTACCACTCAATAAATTATGAAACAAAACACGATCACACACCTTCACAAACTAATTGAAACTCAAACCAAAATACCAACATTACAAACATTACCCAGAAGGTCACGAAAACAATTTCCAATCGCGATTCAAAATTAAAAGCCCCTTCAGAATGACCCTAAACTTACCCTTTTGAAATATTAAAGAAGTGACATTTTCGTCCCCACATAATTACATTGCATCTGATACCGATACCCACTGCTGGTACCTACCAGCACAGAGCACGGAATCGCTACAAACCCACTTATAACACTTCTGACACAGAATGCATTCATAGCCTAGTATTATTCTAGGTGTATCGTTTACACATGTAATTAAATGTGTACAAAATTTTGTTAAACATTTTAAAAGAGTAGCGGTGGAGTTTCTTGCCCATTCGTTTCCATACGAATCGTCACCTTTTGGAAGAGGCGACTAGAATCAATTCTGTTGTAATGAAAATTTTGACGTACAAAAGTACCTTCTAAGTGCCCATTTGAAATAAATGCTTTACTTTGCATTACTCATACTGTTGTAGTGTGAGTACACTGCTACAGTCTACTCACAGTTATTTTACCTCTGACAACAGTGGCAGCAGCAACCTAAAAGCAACCTAATATGGTCAAATTAAACTGATTTTTTTTTCTGGGTGGGAGATCATCAAATTCCTTCTCCCGCTCTGGGTGGAGCAGGAGGGCGTGTCAGACTTTTACTGACTAAAACCCACCCGTGTTCCCTCAGTTGCCTGTGTGCCAGGGTATTTTTTTTTGGGTGGGACATCATCAAATGACTTCTCCCGTTCTGGGTGGAGCAGGAGGGCGAGACAGACTTTTACTGACTAAAACCCCGGGTGGGTTTGTTCCCTCAGTTGCCTGTGTGCCAGGGTTGATGTTACAAAAATAACGTCATCAGTTTGATTTTGACAGTAACGCAAAGTCGGAGGAAATCGAATTGAAAACCTCCTCCTTTTTTGAAGTCCTCTAGTAAGAGTGAACGCACTGTACACAGGGGTTTCAAGGCGCTCGATTGAAGTTGACAGGGGGGCGCTGTTGTCTTGTGCAATTGTTTTATGAAATGGCAATTGAGATGTATAAAAAACCGAACAACTGCGAGATGAACTGCGTGGAGAGTTCCGTACGATAAATATGTTATCCACCAAAAATATTTCATATAAAGTAGGTTCCTAAGACTTGCAGAATGCTTTCACAGTTAAGGGGAACCTAGTCATGGGCTCGAACTCACTGATGGGCCTAGCTAAAAAGCACGCTGTCTCACCAGGCATTGTGTCCGACAGAGGTAGTATCCGTGATGAGCAGTTAGACGCAAGTCTACACGCACAACGTTATTGAGTGAGATGCAGGATCGTTCATAGTACAACAGGCGCGTAAAAAATTAAGAACAGTCCTTGGGAAGATCGGGTTTTATGAAAAAGCCACTACATAAATCAATAACCAAAAAAGTTTATTGAAGTTTTCGATATTTGAACTTTGTCGGTACCGACTTGGTTTTTCAGATTTTACACTTGTTTTATTACTTAAACACGCCCAAAGTTAGATTAAATTAGCAAGAAAAACTAATCTTTGTTGGCTCGTAACTTCTTAATGGCTTTTTATTTTAGTTTTCTGTTTCCGTACAGACAATATTAATAATGAGACAAAACCATACCCTGTTTAATTTTTGATGTTCATTGTCGAACAGTGGAGTAATACACTCCCGAAGTTTGTATGTGAAAAATGTGGACTTGATTCACCTTAAAAGCTGTTATCAGATCTATTGATACCTATGTCACACGGGTCAGTTTGCAAAACGTTTGTTTTTTAATTTTCTGGTTTTCCCCCAAAAGTGGCCCTCATATTCGAAATTCAGTTATTTACGTTACACGTCCGTATTTGGATCACAGAAATTCATTCGGAGCAAGTTAGCTGTGACGGACAGACAGACACACGAGTGATCCTCCTGGCGGCGTTAGTTCCAAAAATGGCAACGCGCCGAAATATACGGTGCCACGGTTGTTTTGTATGGAAAGTGTTGACAATGCCGCTTCTGGCCGCGGCCGCCGAGGCCGTCCATGCTCTGTGGGAGGTAGATACTTACCTACGCTAAGGGCCAGACGCTGGCCGGCTGAGATACTCGTAGATACCAAATTGGATGGTCGTATGAATTTAAAACCATTGCGTTATTTGATATTGGGTTTGAATATCGCTTGCAGAATAACGTTTGCAGTTTGTGATGTGGTCGTATCGTGTAGTTTTATTGCATGGTTGGAAAATTACTTTATATATTGGAAATCATGGAAGGAGAGGCAGGTTTATTCAGTTTTATGTTCATTTATTTATTCATACAAGGTGTAATTTTAATCACCGTTTACCTCATAAGAGGCCATTGTACTCATCATTATGAACAACATTTACTATGGGACTAGAAATCGCGAAAAAAAATCAGCTATTCCCTACATTTATGTTCGCATAACTCGTCAAAATTTAAGGAACAGCTGATTTTATTTTCGCGATTTCGGGTTTGGGCCCATAGTAAAAGTTGTTCATACTGATGAGTACAATGACCTCTTATGAGGTTAACGGTGATTAAAATTACACCCTGTATTGTACACCAGAGAATACATTACAAAAATAAAACACTTAACACTGGAAACAATGGGCGGCCTTATCGCTTTCTGCGATCTCTTCCAGGCGACCTTGGAATGGACAGTGATTGCGTGGACATAAAAATGGGGTTCTCATCGGTGCCAAATATAGATACAATTTACCGTAATAGATACATAGATATATTCATATATATGCTGTATAATAGATACTTTTATACATACGTACTAAATATATTTATGCAAAGAAAATAAATGACGCCTACAGATTATAACAGCTACAACAAAATTACAACACCAAGTAATGTTCCTTCACGAGTTTCTTGAACATATGTAACGATTGTACGCGTTTTATTTGAACTGGCAATGCATTCCACAAACGAGCGGCCTGAACAGAAAAGGATTTGTCGTAGAAAGTTGTGGAATGCATTGGCATTCTAAGCTTTAAGTTGTCTGATGACGTCAACAATTTCGTGTGGGAGTCGCAAAGATACTGGAAACATTCTTAAGATAGAGACACCCCGTAAGGTGAAAAGAGCACATTATACAAAAGGGAAAGAATATGGGCATTCCGGCAAAGGTGAATTGGTAACCACTTGAGCTTGACACGAAATTGGGAAACATGGTCATATTTGCGCAAACCGAATATGAAACTTATACAGACATTTTGAAGCCGCTAAAGTTTATCGAGTTGGTCTTGGGTAACGTCAAGATAGCTGGCATCAGCATATCAAGGGTGGGTAGAAGCGCTTGCGGCTAATTTCCTGTAGCTGCGCATTCCAAGAGAAGTTCTTGTCAATGAAGATCCCCATTGACATTGTTCATCTGACATGTGGAGTTTTTTCGTCGTCAGAACACTATATTTCAACAAAAGGTAGGACAGTGAATACTTAAATCATCTTTTAGCATTGAAATTCGGGATAAGCTGTCATCATTACCTATATCGGATTTTTGTCCAATTGAGCATCTTTTAACATAATATATGCTAAGAGCTTATATCCAAACAAATTCCCTTTTTGAAGAACACATCAAACCCAAAATGAATGAAATTCGATAAAACTTAATTAGCGATATTATAAACAAAGTTATTTCCATACTAGTCCTTGTTCCTCCCTTGGGATGAGTACCCGCATCTGAGGTAGCCAGTAACTACATGCTTGTTAACTCGCCTCATATATTATGAAGCTATGTCAAATGGGTACCGGAGTAAAGCTACAGGTTGCTTAAAAAAAATTGAAGGTATTTTTCACTACATGAACAAAACACGATCATTAACGAATACTAGCAGTTTTTAAATAAAACACTAGTACTAAAAACTCGTAAATTATCAAATGAATAGGACTATAAATAAATATTTTTGCTACACCAGAAAGTAAAGCTGTAGTCATTGTACTTCCCTTCTTTACAAATTCTTCATTATTTGAGGTCAGCACATCATGTCTTTTTCTTCCATCAATCAACTCAGCATATCTCAGTCCACTGGTGGACATAGGCCTCTCCCATGCTGCGCCACAACACTCTGTCCTCCGCCTTCCGCATCCAGTCCGACCCAGCCACTCGTCGTCCTACACTACGCTTGCCGATACGCGGTCTCCACTCAAGGACTCGTCTACTCCACCGGCCATCGGTCCTACGACAAACATGGCCAGCCAACTGCCGCTTCAACTTGGCTATTCTACAAGCTATGTCGGTAACTCCGGTTATATTTTGGATAATTTCATTCCTGATTTATCCTTCTGAGAAACTCCGTGCATAGCCCGCTCGCTCCATAGCGCGCTTCATCATAATCGTCATCATTTCAGCCGAAAGACGTCCACTGCTGGACATAGGCCTTCATAGCGCGCTTAGCGACTTTTAATTTGTGGACCAGCCTGACTGTCAGTGTCCACGTTTTGACAGTTTCAAACATCTCTTCTTCCATACTCCTTTACAATTGGTTCAATGTAGGTTTAAAATCATGTAAAGATGGGTGGGACTATGCTATCAAGTGTTTTCTGACACCTGTAACTTGCAACATTTAACGTCAATTTAACAACATGTTTTGGTAATAAACTTACAAAAGTCATTATACGGAGTTTACGGGGAACGCTTCCGAAGCCATAACGTAGGTTATATACAACCTAAATGCAAACGGATACCAATAACCTTCCGCCTTAGATTGGTTATTTTGCATCAATTTAAAACGTTTGACGCTTCTGTAATGTTTCTACTTATTTTATTTTGGCGGCGCTTTACAAAGGATGCCTAAACCTAAAGTCGCCGCCTGGACTTGGGGTCGTTTTTAAATGTGTTTAATCTCAAATAATGGTTCATTTAACTGTTCTCACAGCATAGCGTACAAAAAATGCAAAAAAAAATTGGCAAAAATTGAAAAAAGAGTATCTAGATTTCATGATGGTCTGTCTTCGTTTTCGGAAGCGTTTCCCTTACATCCTGTATATTTTAAACTTTTGTATTAATTTCGCCATTTTGTACGAACAGTACCTAACGAAAAATATGAATACACAAAAAGAAACACCCTGCGTCAGTCTGGTTAGGTGGAAGGTAAAATAAAGGCTCGCCGAATGTCGGATGTCGCGACCTTCTGGGATTTGCTCGACTTACTTATTTAACTTAGAACTGAACTATCTGCTCACTGAGCTCACCCAATATTTGCATGTGGTACATATCAGTTAACTTTGTTTATTGTCTCACTAGTTATTTATAAGTAAAGTATATAGAGAACTGGGTTTGAAAGGTATTTGTTTGAATTCACTTATTTTTCTTTCTGTATATATTGATTTGTGTGGTTTTCTGATTGAAACATTTCATCTTCGGGGATTTTATATAAGTAATATAATTTTCTACAGCAAGATTTTTTAGAATTTACTTTTAAATCTACAGTGTTCTCACAAATATTACCTCTAACAGCAGCAACTCAAGCCCCAGAATCCTTATTACAACGCAAATAAAGATTACAATTATTTTGACAATCATATAAAATCAGAGGTAATTTCTAATTGAAAGGACTGTAGAGGTTTGTTTGTTAGCCATTGTTTATGACTGATCGCTATAATATTATTTATTCATTCCTTTTTGTTCTTATGTGTTTTGCTTGTAAAAAAACAAACAAAAAGAAGCCGCAAATGCTCTCGTTAACCTACCGTACAATATCCTAACATTTATAAAGCCAACGCAAATCCCTATACGCCTTGAAAAAACCTTACATTCATTCCATCAGCCCGCGGTACCTTAGCAAACACACCTTTATTCAGTAAAGATGATTTGTCAAAATAAATTAGGCATAAGACAGAGTCGCCTTGTCAAATATTTATACGGACCCACTGTTGCGAATGTTAATATAAGACTTTGTGTTGTGGGGTTCAAGATTGGAGGAGACTTCTTGGATTCGCATGAAGAATTTTTGCAAGAAACACTAGTACAGTGAAGTGGTAAATGCTGGCCAAACATGACCTCAGATTTCAAAAGCAAAATATTTCTTCGGGGCAAATCAGTGGTATTCCAGAAAAATCATCATCTGCCTAGTCTTTCCCCTACTATGATGGAGTCGGTATCTAGTCTAACCGGATTTTTACATGGTGCGACTGCCTATTTGACCTCCACAACCTGCGAGGCGCGGAGGGATCTTGGTATATAAAGATGGTCACCCATCCACGGTGTTCCAGAAAAACAATTGACCGTATTTACTGAACTGCAATCTTCAACTTGGCCGCACAGTTCGAAGTTTTTTTTTTTGTTGCAAA
Source organism: Polymixis lichenea (assembly GCA_949091785.1). NCBI lineage: Eukaryota > Metazoa > Arthropoda > Insecta > Lepidoptera > Noctuidae > Polymixis > Polymixis lichenea. The sequence goes on from OX420942.1 coordinate 8,612,389, forward strand.
TACTTAAGTAGTTTTATACATTTTGTAGTGATGCACACAGGACGCCCACAAATTAAATTGATATGAACTATCATAATAACGTAACATACATAGTATTTCTTCTTTTTGCTAAAATAAATTATTCTTATGCTTATTCTTAACTATTGCATAATTATTCTCAAGCCTCTAAAGATCGTAAACCATATAAAATTAAGATAATATTGCAGTATTACTACCTTATGTAAGAACTTCGATACAATATCTAAGCCCTCAATTCGTGTACCGCGTCGTAAGGGTAAGTTCAAATCTCATGTGATTTGGTGGTCGCGATCCATCATCGTCGTGGACGGCTTCCGTAATAATGTACTACCAAATAACCATAATAGAAGAATATCATTGTTAACATAGATACGTAAATAGACAAACCTACGCATGTGTATATATAGCACATGCTTTCTTCAAAATCCACTCGATTCACGATTTGAACATTGGTTTTGACATATGGAATTCGTCGGGAAATTATGACAATGGCCTGATTAAGAAGCCTAATCATTTGAATGAATATATTCATAATGTACTCCTAGATAGCCAATTGAACAATACAACTAGCACAAAAACTAATACGCTTTCAAACACCTAAGTTGCTTTTTTGGAAATGCACCTTTAATACTGAAGAAAAAAAAAACATGTTGGCGCTTTTCACAGTTTTGTATTGCCTACCCCAACTCATCATATTAGACACCCACTTACATAAAATTATCAAAGTAAGATGGCAGTCACTGACAGACCCGTCCATGGATGGATGCACACGCACTTAGCATTCATCAGCGCATTCGCGTGTATTCTTCCGGTTCAGTTACCTTACCACAGTTTTGTTCTATGTCAGTCATGATGTGGTGCGGATACCTTAGTGATACGACGCATTAGATGGGATGACTTTAGTGGCATGCCATTTCAGAAAAAAAAAAAAGATTGATGAACAGAGCTTGGAATACTGACTTTTCGTTTTATCGAAGATTCTTCCAATTTGAAAAAAGAATCAATTCGGAATATTTGTATAATCTAACTTTAAAGAAACGAAAGTCAGCAGTAAATACTCATTACTATCCACTACTGAATATGTGACTGAATAAGTTTGATTGATTTTGAGCTAATTGACCAACGAGAGAGTAATGCATATACAGGATACGTTTTTATCCAGTGCGCAAACTGTAACCATGAATTCAGCATATCATTCTGGACCCCCTAGCGCAAAAATCGTAGTCTAGTAATGATAATACAGGTATATACCTAAAACAGAAAGAATCGCAGGGCATCAAAACATTCGTCTAGGTCGTTGTCAACAGGAAAAGTGCCCCAAGCATTGGCAGCATTACAATACAACGTGGCAAGGCTGCCAGCCTTTTGGGGGCACTTGAAGAGTCTACCAACCGCTTGACAATGTCTCGAAAACCACATTTTTATCTAAACTATAACTTACAAAATGTACACTGTTAACCAAGAAGTTTCTTTCCTTGTACTTACAGTAAAATCTATTCCAACTCTAAGCTGTTGCACGACCTAAACAAACATTTAAAGAATACTTTCTGAGCGGTAACAGGCCAGACGTAGTCGAAGCGAGAAATTAAGAGTTGAGTCGCGACTCGGCTGGTTCTCGTGGGAAATTCAGCCAATCACGGACGGCAGATTGAGGGGTACGCGGTGACCATACGTGTCTAGTTTTTACTGCTACGGTACGTGATTTATGTTGGTTGAAGAATTTTTCCGAAGAAGTAGGATTTTTCAGAGGCCATTATTACTTAAGGCCCTTCTCGCTTAGTAATAATAACCGAACGGGTCAAATGATCAGATTAAGCTACGCTTGCTGCGATTATGGGGCTTCCATATTTAAATACCAAGACCCCTCCGTGCCTTGGAAAGCACGTTAAACTGTTGGTCCCAGCCATAATTCGTGGATTTTTGACAGTCGTTACGGGTCGTCAGAAGCCCGAATGTTTGACAACAAGTGTGACCAAGGGTTATCGTATTACCCAGTAACGAGGTTGTGGAGGCCAGGAGGTTAGGTCGGTAGTCTCCGGTCTCCGGTCTCCTGTTTTACTGGAAGCCGACCCCAACACAGCTAGGAGAATGCTAGGCAGATGATGATTAAATAGGATTTTTCAGAGGGAGATTTTACTATGTGAGACAAGACTCTGAATGATGTCACAAAGAAGAGTGGTGATTTTCAGATGAGTTAATTATGAAAGTAGAGTGGAACCTAATTTTTTTTTATGTTAGCAAGGCCAGAGTAGTGACCTTTGCAGATGCCGTGGCTGTTAGTAGCTAGATGAGACCGGCGGAGGATCGAGTTAGATTAGGTGCAATGTTAATGTTCAATAGTGGCCTGCTATTGGTAAAAGATGATGTGAAATGTTTTAAAGTACCGCTGAATCCAGATGAAAACAGTGTCATATTCGTTTCAAACTCATTTTCCATCCATAATCAACCTATGGAGGCCTGTGAGAGAGAGTGGGCCATACCTAATCCACCACGCGAGTCTAACGCGGGTTGGTAGGTGTCACATCTCTTCGAATTTTTGGCTCTAAGACATGCCGGTTTCCTCACGATATTTTCCTTCACCGAGCAGTGGATGCAGTGATGAAAAAAATGCACTATGTAAATTGCGTTTCTAGGTTCGGACCTACGACCTACAACTCGTAGATTTATTTCATTTAGGTAAGTTTGCATACACACGTTGCAGTATTAGTATAAAACTGATTTACATCCGTCATCTTACACGTCAGGTCCAGTTGAAAACCAGCGTCAGGCACTAGTTATCTGGCCTTTATGCTGAACTGGGCCTTTTTAGCGCAGCCGTGAGGTACACTATAATGCTAGTTACTGACTTCTCACCTTACACTTTAATTTGATTTTTATTTTACTCTTTCCCGCTGTTTAATGTATATTGTGTGCTTTAAAGTCTGTGCTAAATAAATGTATTTTCTTTCTTTCTTTAGATCCCGATTTTTACCACTGTGCTACCACTGCGCATTTTTCCATATTTTAACAAAAATATCAACAGACAATATCCGACATAACATTGAGCATCTCTGTATAAACACTACCATCTGTAACGAGATTTATCTCACATGCTTTCCCCGATTTTGTTCAGAGGTTATGACGTGCGCTTAGTCTTGCAACCTTGCTCATACACGTGCCATAACCCTTGTCACGTGGGGGTAGAGTATGTTTTTGTTTGTGAAAGGTGCAAGGTAAGTTGGTAACGCAATATGCTCGCTTTACTGGTATGAAATGAGCTGCTACTTTCATGTTATTATACTTCCGCGATGCTTGTGAGTTTTGTGTGAACGCATTTGTCTCTGCGATTGTTTTAGAGGTAGAAAAGCTGTCTTTACTTTTTTTATTATAAATGTGAAAGTTTGTATGTTTGGATGTTTGTTACTCAATCACGCAAAAACGGCTGAACGGATTTGGATGAAATTTGGCGAACATATAGTTTGTAACCTGGATTAACACATAGGACACTTATTACCACTTATCCCAATAGTATCTACCTCCGTTTTCGACCTCCACGCGGGCGAAGCCGCTGGCAAAAGATATATTTCAGTGAAAATAATAGTTATTACGCAATCTTTTAACGTTTTTCCATCATGATATACCAAATGTCAGCTCTAACACCAACCATAGATTCAGTGGCGTGCACAGAGTTTTTAGACGGTGTATGCAGTAATAAAAAAAAAACGATCAAGTGCGAGTCGAACTTGTGCGCCGAGGGTTCCGTACCTACCCATTATACCGCCATAATAAAAAAGATATGGGCAATTTAAATTTTCCCGAAAACTTGTTAGTACTAAAATTTACCTTAATTTTCCACTTTTTTTTTTGGAATTTTTCCTTTATTTGTGCTGTAAGACCTTGCATGTTGCCAAATTTCGTGATACTAGGTCAACGGGAACTACCATGTTGGTTTCGACCCAAAACCTATAGGCTACTTCCGGTTGACCTAGATTTGTCAATTTTGGTTAAAAGCAAGGTCTTACAGCACAAGTAAAGAGAAAAATCCGAAAAATAAAAAAGTTGAATGTTAAGGTAAATTTTGGTACTTACAAATTTTCGTATTTACTCAGGAACTTGGTTTTTATACACCAACTTAAATACATGCTATCATAGCTTACAAACAAAACAAATGAATCAAAACAAACAATGGCGTCGGAAATCGGAATATAAAAATAACACGACAACGAAGCTTTTTTGTTAATTTTTAAAATAATATTAGTTTTAAATATTTACTTGATTTAGATAGGGTAGGCAGTGTCTTTCTGTCGTTATGGACTGCACGCCATTGCATAGTTTACTAATATTAGTAGCTCCTGTAAATTCGTGTGCGGGTAGTGCGGGATCGAAAGAGATACCGTGGCCCCTGGCACACAGGCAACTGAGGGAACACGGGTGGGTTTTAGTCAGTAAAAGTCTGACACGCCCTTCCGCTCCACCCAGAGCGGGAGAAGTTATTTGATGAATTCCCAACCAAAAAAAAAAGCTTAGCTTAGGCACCAGTCTCCCACAGTAAACTACACCATATCATGTCCCCTAAGTGTAACAATGTCTGCAATGTTTTTTGTGATAAGAAAAAAAAATACATCTATACGTTTATCCACGTTTAGTACTTAAATCAATCAAATAACCAGAAGGAGGAATAATATAATTGTGTAAAAAAAATCAAAACTTCTCGTTCAAAACACAAGGAAACCGTAACAGGATTCTCTATGACCACTTAACAATTTCTTACTTCGAAACCACGTCGATTTCTCAGAACACACACGAAATCTGCTAATAAATATCGACATATTGTCTTGGAACATACAGAATATGACATTTCGATCCCTTACCGTTACACTGGTTTCTACAAAACACGATATTGACGTAGTTTGAACGTAGTAAGATTCCGCGGGAAATCATTACAACCATACAGAATTGGGGCCCTGTAGTCGGCGACAGTCACTAAATTTCTTTTCGCGTCCTTCCCCAATCCATTATCACAATTAATAGTAAATACGTGTTGTCAAAACATCAATAATCACCGTCAAACTCCCTAAGGGTAAGCGGGATTCCGAAAAACGCCGCGAAAGCTTTTAAAATTAAAATCCATTCATTGAACGCATTTCTTTGTCATTCCCCTTTTAAAAGATAACCACAGATGATCGGGAATTGTCGGAGACGTTCGGGATTCGGATGAAGCGATTTGACGGCTTTTTGAATTATTCCTTTTGAAAAGCCGAAGGGAAATGTGTTTTGTTTGTAAATGGAAGTCTGTTTGAGTTCGCTTTTATTAATTTTAGATTTAATGTCAAGGAGTTTAGTTTTATTGAAAATCAACACTTAACAATCTAAAAGTCTGAACAGATAATATTTAGAGACGGATCATTCAGCTAATCGTTTTACACGCATGGATGAACATCCGAAATCTCAAATAGAAAAAAGCCAGGGAACTGGCCTCTCCAAGATAAGATCATTTAAAAAAGCAGGAAAACTGTACCTAAATAACATAGACAAAATTCGGACCACATTGAAAACATCTATGCCACATTTCCTAAATTTATCAGGCCGAAATAAAAAGCCATAAAGATTCGAAATCGAAAAATCTTTGTTTGAATTTCAAATCCCATGCGATTGTCACGTCACAGTCGCTGTGACACTCAGAATTACTGATTGATTATGCATTCACGTCACACTTGATGGCCGACGGGAAACAATGTAATCCCGATATTTTTGTTTCTATTGTATTTTTCGATACAACTGTTGGTGAATTTTTGATTTGTTGCTTTGGTAATTTAGGTATCCATTGCAAATAGAAGTTTGCAATGAATTGAACTTTAAACGAGACGCTGTCTGTAATTGTGATTAGTACTCGTAGGTCGGTTGGTTACTTTTTATGAGTAATAAATAAATAATAATTATAATTTTCTGCAAGATTTCAGATTTAACATTATTTCACATCAATTTCGCCGTTTTTACTGTTTTTGACGGAGCTTTCGGTAACCAAAAAATCACATCTCCAGTCTGGACTTTTAAGAACCAAAATTTTAGGTATTTCACAATAGCGATGTTTTTGATATTAGTTGAGTTGAATGACCATCAAAATAAAAATTATTTTTTAGATTTAATTAAATAAAAGAATAGATGCACGGCTCAGTGGAATCATTTTTGTTGAGCTCTGTTTTACCATTGTTTTATCATGATACTATTTAATTTGATTGATACTATTACATTTGTTTTTCCTTTAATTCGTATTTTCTTAGAACATTTGACATACGCATTTTTTTCTGCCCTGTATTATGCACCAATACGCCTCACTGTCCGACATAAATCTAAGCCGTTTTGGCAGTGCCTTAAAATCTATAATTTAATAATATGTTTTCGGTTCAAAACCAGGCAATTAAAAAGCCACTATTTCCCAATTAACATCGAATTTCACCACTACATAGGAATTCAAAATTCGACTACCAAAATTACCCACATTTAATCCAAAAACCACTAAAGTCATTAGCGAGTGACCCTCCTCATAATAAAACAAGCTTTCATCTTGACACCCGGGCTGCCCCAAAGACCAAGCTGACCACTTTGCGACCCCTGAGATGAGGAGCGAAGATAACACTAAAATGTCCTGCGAGTGTACTGATAATGGTTTAAAGCTGAATGTAACCAAATGTTGCGCAGATATGTCGTGTTGTTATGTTTGGGTAGTTTATTTAAGATTGATAGTTTTGATTTGAGACCGAAGAAACGATGGATGGACTGTGTGTATATGGTAAAAAAGGGTGTGACTACCGAGATGATGACTAATAGAGAAGCGTGGAAGAAAAAAATATATTGCGCCAACCGCAAATAAATTGGGATAAGGGCAGCAGAATGGTGGAACGTTAAAAAAAACTAAAAATAAACAAACTTTCAGCTTTACTATTAGTATAGAAGTTATAGATAGATTTAACGAATAGATAATTGTTTTTTTTTATATTATAGTCGTTTATTGTGAACAAAAAACAAAAACATTTAAAGACAAACAATGTTAAACGATGATAGCTGCAAAAGTTAAAATTATAATATTACCTAAATATCATCAAAACGACCTTGTCACTACATTATTCTCAAACTCAAACTCAAAGCATTTATTCATATATATAATAAACCAATTACAGGCACGTATGAATTGTGAACGTCGTTGACTTAAAAAGATGAAACTAGTTGGCCATTGCAAAGCGTACTTAGTTGGTACCTATGGAGAAGAACGGGCAAGAAACTCCATGGAAACTCTTTTAAATCATGATATTGTTACAAAAAGTTGGTAACACCATGTCTATTAATTGATTGCCTCGCCTGCTATTGAAAAAACAGAGTTTACCTTCGATATACAAATTAACTTAGGAATGTTTTCATTTTGACAGTTTAACTAAATTTATTACGTTAAATACGTTGCTGAGCAGACAAATTTTTCGAACTTAGGATGGTTTACCAATGACTTTCAAAATTACATGTGTTACTCAATTAGGGTGCAGACCTCGGCACCTAATCGTTAAGATGGAAAAGGCCTATCCAAATAAATTACTGATTAAAATAGTTGAACCGTAATAGTGTAAACAATGTATGAAACTAGGGCAATAAATCAACGTAATTATAACATAAGAGCTTTTTAAATATTTAGATGTCCTGTCAGGTCAAAAAATTAGGGGTGACTTGTGTAGGGACGTACAAGACCCACTATCGATGTTTATCTTGTATCAAAATTATTTCTAACTATCTTTTACCAGCGGCTTCCCCCTGTGGAGGTCGGAAATTATCTTACGGGAACGTACTACCGGGATTAAAATTATTCGATGTGTAAATTAGGCAATAAACTATTCGTGTGCCAAAATTAATCGAAATCCGTTAGGCCGATTATACGTGACTGAGTAACAAACATCCAAACATCAAACATACAAACTTTCACATTTATATGATTGTAAAGTAGGAAACAGAAAAAGCGGGCTTTCAGTAATAAGATTTAAATAAAGTTTTTAATGTTTTCCATTAATTATCCAGAGCCTATAAGACCGTCATATAACCATATATTTACAAATACATTTCTAATATTCATAATAATAATAAAAAATGTACAACAACAACGATGAATAGTTTTCAATAATTGTCAATATTTTTAATCAAAAGGTCTGTATATAAATACGCGAAGCAAAAAATTTGTACCTGTTTTTACGAAAATCACACGAACCGAGGAGTATGAAATTTGGCACAGTGCAGAAAGCTAATATTTTTAATTATATTCAAACGTGTTTTTTTAACTAAAGTCAATTTCGATCAATATATAAAATCGATCTAAGAATGATAAAAATGCGCTGTTCATCGATACCGCATAGTTATTTCATGCCCATCACTAACCCCCTCGATCCCTATTTTAAAGCATGTGGCGCATGGCCACTGAGCCCTTCACCCAAATTGAGTGCTACTTTACTGGTTAATAATACGAAGGCCGCCTTTATTATTTTACTGTGTTTGATCTTTGCTCTATTAACGCAAGGATTTTTAAGGCAACCACGCAATGTTTTCCAATAGATTTTGCTCGGTGGACATTTTGGTTTCTTGTTCATCTTCTTCCTAACTGGTACTTGCCTTATTGAAACGGCTTTAGAGGATGGCGGGATCTCATGGCGACGTGGAGAGTGCGACTTTGTCGAATTAAGAAATTGAGGTTTTGATCAGTTTAGGCCTTATAGACTTTGGAGAACTTATATTTTGTATCTTCATTGTGATTTACTTTACAATCCCTTAAAAAGTCTGTATTTAAATATAGACTTTTTAAGGGATTCTTAAAGTTAAAGATCCGCTAACCGAATGCAACGCCAGTCTCGTCTCAGCCGCGCCGATGGACTTTTTAAAAATTATGAAACGAAATAAAATGTTTAACGTCAATATTTTGTTCATTATTATTTTAAAACTAGATGGCGCCGGCATTTTCTAGCTAATGTCTGAGAAGAAATGTCGAATTTAATATGATTCTGTCAATGCAGGGCCATATCTGAAAGGGACTTTTGAAGAAAGAATCTTTGAAGCTTAGAGCTGACTTGTCCCAATAGACGGCATGCATGTATCAGTCATCGGGTTGCTTAGATTAAATTTTGCCATCTAGCAATATTAAAAATGTCCACCTACTTCATGTTATATCTACTCAATCAATACCTTTACAAAACTAGGCACCATATGGAACACAAAACCAACAAATGTGACACCACACACCATTATCTAAAAATCTCTGTCCAAATAGCCAATTAAAATCCAAAAATTCAAGCGACAACTGTTTGTCTTGTTAGCAATATTTTTAATTGAGACAGACCCTACACGAGCTGTCAAACAATAGTTTTGAAAACCAGTTTATTAAGACCTCCATCCGACAATTCCATAGTACTCTCACGGAAGGAAAAGGTTACGCGAATTTTAAAATACATTATTTTCATTAGTTATGTTGACAATTAGTTATATTGACAGGCCTGAACTGTCCTCCCATACCTAATATCACTGTAATTTGAAAACATTATAAAAGCCAATTATTTTTAAAAGAGTAACCGTGGAGTTTCTTGCCGGCTCTTCTCCATAGGAAGCGACAAATTGTAACCGTGCACCTAGCTTCTGACGTTTCATAAGTGCCCTTGAAGGTTTATGTGAAATAAAATATTTTGATTTCATTTGATTTGAATAATTTCTTGGCAACCTCTATAATCCAATAACTGGGTTGTTGCAGTCAGATAGGCAGTAACTCCATGTACAATACTAGTATTCAGCTGCATACGGTTAGACTGGAAGCTGACTCCAACTTACTTAGTCAGGAAAAGGCTTGAGATTGAGAGATGACGATGTCCCCAATAAGTTGTCAGAAATATAAGTCACACGTCATACACGATGCAAATAAAATAGCCGAATAAGTACTATACCGTTTCATTCCATGACTGCGTTGAAAGCATAAGGTATATGTACAAGTTGATGGAGCAAGTTATGGCGGTTGCTGTATGAGGTCATTGTTTACTCAAACAGGGCAAATAATTAATAATGTTCATTGGTTTTGTCAACACAATCTATGGAGCCGGCGCAGTATGATTGCGGTGGGATTCGATTGTTTGATCTCTTTACACGTTGCGCTGAAGTTTATTGGTTCTGTCGCAGATTGGTGTTTACCCCTTTATTTTTGACGCAAAGAATTGGAAGGTAAATAACGGGCTGTTTTAGTTCTTTGAGTGTTTTCGATCTAAAGCTTTTATTACTCACCTTAACTACTTTTGAGTAAACCAAAAAATTTTTGGCCTGTGGGAATATTAAAATCGTGAAGTATCTTGCTACTAAATTTTTAGAGACATTTAATTGCTTTATTGTTGCTATCTACTGTAACACCTAATACTCGTATCCAATTATGCTACTACTTATATTTCTGAATATAAGTTTCATATATAAAACTGATATAATGTATTGCGTGTGTACCTAATGTTTTAATACCTAGTTATATGCAATTTCATACACTATTTTATCTACTCTCATACATATGCATTCAATTGAAAAAAAAAAATGATGAAAAATCCCTGGTAATAATAACTTCTTGAATTCGCCTTGTGTCGTATTGGTAGAAAAGTAATTTATAGAACACGTTACAAACCCATCATCCGCAACAATTGGAAGTTACAACAAATATTCCCTTAACATACACATTAACCTTCCTTCTACCGACGCAATTTCTTTTCCGAAAGGATTCTTCCGGGAGTCCGGGGGACTTATTCATTCTCTTATTAGGCCGTGTTTGTTTTGTCCGGGACATCGCAGGGAGCTTCTGGGGTCATTATACGCGTGTCATGTGAAGCGTGAAATTATTTCGTACTTTACACAGTGACGCGGTGCGTGCGCGCCGGTGGTAAGGGGCGGCGGAATAGGGTTGATGGGACGCACGGAGATTTTTGGTGATGTGATATGGTTTAAAGGATTACATCAATAGAAATAATCTGTTTTCGAAAAAAATTGATGGTGGTATCTAGTATATTCTCGAAATAAGTATGTCACATTTCAAAATTATCCCTGCATTATCATTTATAATGTGACATAACTCAAAAGTTGAAAAGCTGGCAAAATATTATTCAAAACAAATGCAAGTCTGTCAGTCTCCATTTTAGTGAATATCTTTTTCCTAATTATTTTTATTACAGAAATCTTAAAACACTTACCAAACGGCTTTAATTTTTTAATTAAAATTTTGATCGTATCCACTTATTTCTACCGCCCTAGTCCCACTACCGACCCCAGCCGATAACGATTCAGTATAAAATGAAGTTGTAATGCAATACATCTGCTACAAACTCGCGGCACATTGACGAATTGTTCTGCGATACAAATGCCATTAACTATTGTACAATAAGATGTTTATAGCCCTGTCACTAGTATGGAGTTAATGAGGCGAGCAGAAATTGAATTAGATTCGAATTCAGAGGTTGGATTGTTGGTATGTATTGATAGCTGGAATCCTCAAATAATGATTGGGAATTAAATATTTATTGTATTAATAATCTGCCTTGCCTTTTCTCAATGATATCCGCATTTAGTCTCTCCGGATGCAATTGAATACCTACCAGTATCTTACATGGACCGACTACCTATTGATTGCATGGTATACCTATAGTTATCCGCAGGAAGGAAGCTGAGGTGCCTACCTAGAACCGATAGAGAAAATATGAATCCGCTAACATGCTAAAATATCTAAATCGAACGTAGGTTAGATATCTGTTCTTCCAATAGATAAAGATGATGGTCAGCGACTGTCAATACGCATGAATCTGACCAAATCTCATAAGTCATGCTGAATTGATTGTTTTCGTTCATGATCAGCATACATTTTGGTAAAGTCTTTAGACGAATTTTTCGTGGTTGTTCCTACCAAAAATTGCATAAAAGACGGAAAATAGGAACATTTGGAAAATAACTGAAACAAATTCAAAATGACTCTCTCCTAATAAAATACCTTTAGTAAACATGTTTCACTTTTTATTCACACTGCCTAAGAAGCTTGTCTCATCTCATCTGGAATCTCGTTTGTGGGGCGTAATAAATTAAATTCACAAAGAGATTTGGAATAAACTCGATGTTTCTTAAATAAGTGACATTCTATTTACGAGGGTGACAATCCTTTGTTATAAGAACTAAGTGATTTAATTAAAGTGATACATTGAAAAACGGTTTGAGATAGCTGATCGATCTTCTCGTCTTGTAAAATGAATTATTAACATGATTCCACTCAGGGAGGTAAATCTGATGAAGTACATACCGCAATTATATACATACCGGTCAAAATCATACCTCTATGTATACTTTAAGTGAGATACCTCAGATACAGGCTTATTCCAATGCTCATTATTTTATTGCATTCCATAATATATGTTTTACACAGATGGTATAAACAGTAAGAACAGTATGGACCCTGTCGGGCACAGCAAAATTAGGAGAGAGGAAGAGGGCTGCATGCAAGCAATTCAATTCATTATTATAATAACATTATTAGATGTGTAATTGGGATCCTAGTTCAGGTTGTATCCAATGATTATTTGTCTCTGCATCGCCCAAAGGTCGACTGGTAGAAAATGCCCATGGCATTAAGTCCGCCTCTGTACATTTCTGTGCTTAAAGTATTAAATAAATAAATAAATAAATAAATATATACCTTTAGTTAAAGTCTAGTTAAGTACTACGTAGGTCTAATAAGACTAGTTAAGGCCTTAACATTGTAAATATTTACATCAATTATTTCAATTTCAATTATCATGTTTATAAAGAGAGCTATAATGACTACCTACAGTTCGATGTCTCGCCTGATGTACTCAGCACAATCAAATCTATAAAACCACGTAAAAACACATTTATCTTAAGACTCTTTTAACCCGATAAAGGAATTCCGGAAAATCTCCTTAAAAATTTTGAAGAGGGGAATAAATCTGATAAGTGAGTTTGTTTATGTGAAAGAATTTCAATTTGAACGCGTATACTCCGCCTGTCGCATGGCATTACACGCAACGAGATATTAATGATTGCCGAGAATACGTGCTTACACCTGACATCCCTTCTTACGGAACGGATATTTTCTTGCTTTAACATATTTCTTCTAGTGCGATAATATGGGATTTTAAGGTGGTAAACTTTGTTGCTAAGAAAAACATTCATAGAATTCTTGAATTATTTGATAATCATCATAATCCTGAGTTAAGCGGAAGATACTAATGTAAAACTAGGAGATAAATGGTTGCTTTACATAACTAAGATCGCACCTAATGACCTTTATAAAGGTAGCAGCAACATCGACGCGGAACCAAGAATTCAGTATATTCTAAACCCCCTTCCTGCGTTAATATTTTTATCAAATTATCAAAATAAAACTTTCATAGACAAGTGCAATTGATACCTACGCAGTCAAAAAGTATGGAACAGCTGTTTTTGTTCTGATAACTGTCGAAAAATTTCTACGCTAGCCTAGCGTAGGCAGTTTTTCAGTACATTGTAACTGGTTGTGCGTTGATGTCCCTGACACCTTACAAAGGTAGCGGGTTAGACAACATTAAAAGTAAAAAAGCCCAACAAAAAAAAACAAGACTGGACGTAACGCGGGTATATTTACCTTCATGAATCATCTTATACGATAGGTATTATAATATGTAGTTATCTTTAAATTTTGCAAGAAATAAGTGGTGCAAAAATATTATGGCGCCCAAAAAATCCTTTCACCATTTTCAATTCATCCAACAAGAAACAACCGAACATATTCTCTGAACTCAACCCATTACATTTTATACAGTTACACCCCAAATCGCTAAATATCTTAATTTCATCCTACATTGAACACGTGGAACAACAATGGAACAAGTAGAAATTAAATTTATTGCTTGTCAAATATCACTTGTCACTATTGTAGCATTGTAGCTCTGTTGTAGCGTGGAGTTAGTGGTAATAGGTACAACACATGGTATCGTGCAGCCAAAGGGGTAGGGAATAAATGTGATAGAATTATGATTGCTCGTTAAAGGGCATTGAAAGAAATAGTTGTGTAGAATGATCGTTTTGTTGCATTGGTTATGGAAATTCTTGTTTTTGTCCTCGAATTTTTAGTTGTAGGGCAGGCCGGTTTCTTCACGATGCACGACTTTTTCCTTTACTGTTTTGAGTGCAGTGGTGCTGAAATAATTTACACAAAGTAAAGTACCTGTCTGAGTTCGAACCTACGACCTGCAGCTCGTACATTGCATTACTTATAAAGTTATAATACCTACCAGTAAAAGCAACAAAATATAGTGTGTAGGTAACTAACTGCATTGCACCACGATCCCTGAAAAAGGAACACCGTTCTCTAAAAAACCTTTTAACAAACCGCTGTCCTTTCACACATTTCCATCACGAAACTTTCAAAACAGCTACTATTCAAAACTGCCACTAAAACGCAATTTGGTATACTTTAAAACTCGTATGTAAGGCGCATGGCTCCCCTAGAAGTGCTAAGCCGTGTTGAGACTGGCGTATTCCCAGGGACACGACGCTTATCCATCAATATATCTTTTGCATACTGTGCGTTCGTAGTTTTATGTTGTGTGTAGATAGCTTTATAGCTTTATATTTAGTAGCTATGGCATGCGAAGAGGTTTGATACGGATGATATATCTTATCATAATATACATTAGGGCAAAATTTTGTTACGCTTTAACTAAGGTACAATAAGTTTAAAGCCATGAAAAGTCAGTGAGCGGTGATCGCTTGTGCGAAATTAGAACAAGACTGTTCTCCCGTTAAAAAAAAACGATGATTTCATAATAAAATTGACAATAGAAATACGTAAAAGTAAGTAGTAGTAAAAATAAGCTTCGTTGTCGTGCATTTCCGAAACTGTGTAACTTAAGCGAAATATGCGGGAAGGCAACGTTTTTATAGATAAACTCAGCACCTTTGCAAATCCTCGTGTTCTAAGCCCCCTGGTAGCCATGAAAATGAGACATTTTCAGTGTTTCATTTCCCATTTCCCGGCAAATTGAGAGCCGCGTAGTCGTACATAAAGAAACAGTTATTACCCTGAAAATCCATAAACACTGAATGTTAACTCACGAAGTATAATTTAAAATTCCATTTCAATCAACTCGTAATATAAACAAGGTAATTCGTTGGACCATAAATTCGCAATTACGTCACTGGCGAACGACGTTCAAAATTACCTATTTCCAACATTTTTTCCATCCAACTCCCAGTAGGCATCGAAAACTGGGTAGGTGTGGTCGGACCAAGAGAAATCGTTCCCATTGGTCGCCTGTGAACACACCCACTGCTGTAACAAAAAGGAACATCGGCTCTGAACGAGACTAGTCCCTAAGCGGCGAGCCTTGAGAATTTCTCTCTCCCTTTCTCAAGTCGTAGTGTTCTGTTTCAGGACGGTGCCCACTGAAACCGAGTTCGCTCAGAGGTCCCCCGAGCATTATACAGCGCCATCTCTGTGAATACGGCCGAACTACGTGGGACAAGTTTCAGCAAGATGGCGCCGGTAGTCGCGTCGAAAGGCCTTTTGGGACTCGGAAAAGTTTTTGACTTTGTTACGAAAGAGTGGAAGGTTTTACTTTCAAGTTCTAAAATAGGTACTAAGTAAATTACTTTTGTTTCAACTGTGTTTTGTTTCTTATACATCCTTGAACGATTTTTTATTTGTTTTAGAATAGAATCGACATTTTGTAAATTTATGTAATAAGTACATAACAGGTGTTATGATAAAAGTTCAGCCATATTTTACCATTCAGCATACAAACATACACAATTTTTTTTTCTATTTACCTAGTTTTGGTAACAAACCTTTTACTGTTATCATTTACTAATTTGAATGCATCGGTTACGCATACATTATTATGAAAAATGTGTTTTATAAGAAAAATAAAAGCAGTATGGAAACATTATAATTATTTTGATGCGCCAATTTTGAACATCGATGTATTTGTGAAGAATTATGATCGAGCACTGGATACAGGTAATACAGGAACGCCGTGAATATGTGCCCGGATTTTGCGTTACTGGTAGTTGGTTCGACTCCCGCACAGAACAAATATTTGTATGGGTTTACAGGTGTCGTTTTTCCGGTTCTGGGTATTATTATAATTTATTTATTTAGCAGACAACTAGGTCCAATATAATTTGAATACAACAAAAATACTTACAATTCTAGATGTTAGTAACAATTTAATTTATTTGCTATGTTAGTAATTAAATTCTAATACCGACAGGGTGGTGTAATAAGATGCATCATTATGGGGTTTCATCGGGCCCATCAGCAAAACCTTTCAGGAGGCTTTTGCATTCTTTTTCTTTTTCTTAGTGCTAGCGACAGAACCGTACCTATACATAGACAATCCATGTCGTTCGATGAAACAAGAAAAGAAACACTTTTAAAAACGGTATTACCATTTTTGCTTCACGGCTTACAGTAAAATGTAGGTACAGACAATAATTTAAAAGATTTACACGAACTCGATAAATTATTTCAGCAGCCATAAAATGCGAAATCGATCTCTTGTAAGTAGCTTATCAATTTATAAGGGTGGCTTAGCGTCCTACGCAGTAGGTGCTTATCTGTGGTAGGTACCTACTTAGCTTATCGAAAACATTTTTGTCCTAGTAATTAATTAGTATTCTCTACTACAACGCAAAGTCTAGCTTTACTGTTTTGTATTTAAAAATGAATCTAAGAGTTCCTATATTTTGTTTTAGATTTCAGTATCCAAAAAGCTTCTTAAACTTGAGTGTAAAGTTCACCTATTATTGATTCTATTGGGATACAATCTACATTTATAAAACAAAAATATACATTGAACAGTATAGAAAAAAAACGTATTTAAAGTAATTGACTCAATTATAAGTAATTCATTAATTTCAGTTTGCAGTAATTTTCTTGTTTTTTCTTATACACCGTGCCATTTTAGTCGTCTTACAAAGGCGGTTCACTCAATGTATCCGTCATAAAATACCTCTAGGTGCGATTAAAACATTGTTACCATTAACTAAGAAAATAGGTACAAAGAAAAATAAATAATTCTTTAGAATTATGAAACACCCTCCCTGTTAATAATGTTTACGTATCAAACGATAGAAGATATCTACCTACCTACCTGTACATTCCATCATTAATTCCATCTCCATAACAGGCTGTTTCAAACTACGTCATGGTCTTAGTGAATGATATTTTTTTTAATTATGCGTGTTCAAAAAAATATTTTTTACATATAAATGATTAGTAGTCATGGATACAGTAAGTGGGCTGCCGTTGTAAGACGACTAAAATGTCACGGTGTATAGATAAGTAATTAATAATTATTTTCTTCGATTACAGAAAATTGTTGTCAAAGAAACAAATGGGAAAATGCAAAGAACTTTAGTTACAAAAGCAACTTTCTCTCTAAGAATTGTTGATTAATATAATTATTATTAAGAGAGTTGATCCTCGATTTCATACCAAAACCTTGAAATCAGGGCTCAATTTATTCTGGTTATACATACCCCTGCTACGAATTCGCGCTACGATTTCGAGCGTAGCGCTAGCGCTACGTAGTACAAAAGATATCGGAATGAAAACTTTTTTTATAACCAGTCCATTAGTTATCCCCATGATGTTTATAAGCTTTAATAAAGGGAATTATGGAATTTTTATAGATGAGCAGGTTTCAGATGTAATTTTGAATATTGAAAATTTCCTGCCTGCCTGATTTTTGTGAGACGACTTAGTAATACCTACTGCAGTTACTACAGCAGTTGTATACATAGCCTGAAGTTGGTAAGAGATGTAAAGAGGATTCTGCAGTTCATTTCATTCCAGATTCCTTGACCAGTATTTTTCCTGCAGTAGTCGCCTTTTAAATTATCTGTAGGAGTCTATGAGGTGTAGAAAAGAAAGAACCAACATTTTCACCCAAAATCTTTTTACTAAAGACAAACAGTCCTTAATATAACCGTGCGAAATTGCGTTGTAAGTCACAATATATCGGTAATAGCTAATTAGCCGTAATCCTATAATCGGTCAGGTTAGAAAATTACCCACTCGGGTCCTATTTGCGGTGGCCGCGATTAGGCCCATAAAACTCGGTGCGATCTTGATAAGGGATGCGCGAATCGGCAACGTATACTGTGTGAAGTGCCAGAGTAATAAACATTCGTTTGAATTTATTGTCTAACTGTTGCAGATTAGGTAGAATAGGTATGTAGTGTGTGTATGCTGTGGTGTTTGCTGTTTGCAATATTGTGAAATGGTTTCTACGTGTAATTTTTAATTTTGTTGATTCTGCAAAGGAAGAACGAACGCTTTGACACTTTTGAAGCCTGAATTGAATTGAATATGAAATGAAATGAAATGCACTGACCCAAGCGTAGTTTGGGCGAGCATGGCCAAAGTACGCTATTTATCGAACCCCAGAATTTGCACCAGCCCCTAAAGCTTCATGCTTCATGGTGCTACAGAGACCACTGCATATCAAGGAGTAGATCGGGGAAACCAAAAGATTCACCTAACGTTAGGACCTAAATTAAAACACATTCTGCTGACCTGCAGCCTTCTATGTGTAATTAAAACATACCGCAACCACAAATCCGTCGTAGTCATCAGAAACCTTTTGTTGGTTTTTAATGACTACGATGGAGTCCTAATGAAACTTAAGATGCATACTTTCTTCACATTCGTACCACAAAGTGTCTAAAAGGCCCTATTCTCAATCAGATGCGAAAATTAAATAGCGTCTCCCCATAAATACATCACTTTCCACATTCATACGGCGAACTGTTTATAACTATTCAGGAGTTTATTTAGACTCGGCGTAAAATTTTAGACACCTGACGTCCGAGTTGTAAATTTTTCGCTAACTACCTTGACGTGTTGCATGCTTTTTAGTCTAACTTTCATCTGCTAGGCTCCACTGAGACGTCACTCCACCATTTGTGTTCAGGTTTAAATGTCTATTCATATTCAAATAGTTGGTTTTTGTTTTGGAAAATTTGACTTTATTTAGACACAGCATAAGAAGCAGTTCAAAATAGGTAGGCATATGAAATATAATTTCCCTATTCCGAATTTATTGTGTATGGTAGTTGGATTAGGTAAAATAATGTTTTATGTCGACTATTGGTGCCGGACGTAAAAGAATAGCACCATTTCGTCCCGTGGGTGTCGTAGAAGGCAACTAAGGGACTTACTAGAGAATGGGCAGCAGCGTTCTCTATGCGTTTGACCACCGTACTGCGATCGCCAACCCGCCTGCCAAGCGTGGCGATTATGGCAAATACCTATGGGGGAGGCTTATGTCCAGCAGTGGACATCTTTCGGCTGATATGATGATGTCGACTATTTAAGCAGTAATTTCTATCTCTGCCCATTATTACCGGCATTTCACATTTCTTCAAAATCTGTTATCCTAATTCATATACCTAATTCAAGGTGATATCCTAGAAACGAACTATAACCCTGAAAATGTATTTGTACACCGGAAACTATGAGCTTTAAAAACTATGTAACATCTCTGTAACAATATCCTGATAAATAAATTGACTATTACGATTACTATAAAAATAATGTGTACCCATCAGAAACAAGAAGCCCATCATGACATCTGGTGGATCTCTAAAAAAATACACAATTAATTGAATTCTGAAAAACTTGAATTAATCTAGGCACCTACTTTTATCTATGAGTCTATTAATCTTCAACTGTAGTCAATAAGTTTTCAAATTGGTCAGCTTAAAAGGACGGTGTGCTAATTTTACAACATAAGTATTCAAAATCTTGTGGCTAAGTAACAACAGCTGCACGGGTCGATCGATCAGGTTAAGCGATGCTTGCCGCGGTTGGTCCGTGGATGGGTGACCATCTTTACATACCAAGACCCCTCCGTGCCTCGGAAAGCACGTTAAGCCGTTGGTCCCGGCTGTCATTTGTGGATCTTTGACAGTCGTTACGGGTCGTCAGACGCCCAAAAGTCTGACAGCTAGTCTTACCAAGGGGTATCGTGTTACCCAGTTACTGGGTTGTGGAGGTCAGATAGGCAGTCGCTCCATGTAAAATACTTGTATTCAGCTGCATCCAGTTAGACTGGAAGCCGACCCCAACATAGTTGGGAAAAGGCTAGGCAGATGATGAAGTATTCAAAATAATATTTTGTAACACACTGTAGATGATGGGCCTCCGAATACTGAAAATATAATACAATTATTTTAAGGACACCTTGATTTTCGCATAAATACTTACTTATTTTACTACAGTTTTCTATATCAATTTGTCAATACTATCCGCCACGCCAACCCCAATCCACATACGTATCCGTACAATCGAAACGTAAACAGTATGTGTACAAGTAACGTCAGTGGGACGCACAAAACAAAGTGCCACAATTAAGTGCGACCCGCTCCGTCGGAGTTCAACAGTTTTTCCCTCGTAATTCTATTACATTATTAACTTACACCGTGTTAAGGAAGTAGGGATGGCTTCGAAGATTCTGCTTGTCGATATTATAGCAATCTATCGATAGTTCTAAGAAAGTGTGGCAGAGAAACGTCAAAAAAATTTATATGTGAAGTGTCGGACTGATGAGAAGTCGGAAGTTCGATACCCATTGCACAATTGACATTAAACCTAATTCTATGTTACTTAAGTTGAAATTTTGGTGCATTTAATTTTAGTTAAAAATTCAGCTTTCGGGATGTTGGTAAGAAGATACTATGGTGATTTTGTCTTCAAAAAACTATCTTAAATAACACATAACACATAATATAATTAATCACTACATTTTATAACACAAAGTCTCTCGCCACGTCTGTCCGTCTGTCTGTATGTTAGCGATAAACTCAAAAACTACTGAACGGATTTTCATGCGGTTTTCACCAACAGACAGACTGATTCATGACGAAGGTTTAAGTGTACAATTTGTTAAGGTTTTGCTTAATTCATTATTGATTAACGCAGGTGAAGCAGTTGGCAAAAGGTAGTAGTACTATAAGCCACACTCACTGTGTATACACTATTCTTTACACATTATATTTCAATTAAACTATTGACTCATTCTTCATCGACCAATTCCAACTTCTTAGGAACATTTACATGAAAATTCACAAACTACAATTTCATCGATATCGATACTCGCCACCCACCGCAGCCACATCCCCACAAAGTGAACGGCGGTCGCTCGTCGCGTTCACAAAGATCGCTAGCTGAAAACTTTTAATACTTTAACTTGACTTTCACTCAATTTCGCTTAACGCCTCCGTTGACACGGCTCGATGCCGCTGCCGGTCTGATATCACCTTATAACTGTTTTACTGTGGCGTTATGGTACAAACTTGGACTGGCAGATTTCTGGAGTGCCTTTATGAGGTTAAAGGGACTTTATTTTAAATATTTAATTTGTAATTGTTCTTCTTTTTTGATATGGCGAAGTTTGTGATGGCAACTTTGTGATCGAAGTTTTTTGGATTTTTATTTTAAATATTTCGCCCACGAAGTAAAGTCCTAAAAAAGGTCTGGGTCTATTGCGTTTCTCAATAAATCTGTACGTATTAAACGTACAAAACAGTTCAGTGAGAGGGGAATGCTTAGAGCAAAACTTAAATAGGTATAACCCAAACTTATCCTGCAAACCACCAAACATTCCCAATCGAAACCAAACTAAATAAAATACACAAATAGATGGCACCCCAAAAAAAAAATTGCAAAAGGAGAAACAAAATAAAACCCCATCACGACACGACAAATTGATGTCATCCATCCCTCTCTTACTAACAGTCGCAACATATCACTCGACGCACGTCCTCGGCATTTTTCCTCTATATATTATTAATACATAAGTACAATCCGATGCACCGTTCCCCCCTCCGGGTGATGTATAGCTCTGTCCTTTTCTATATTGTTGGGTCTAGTTTTCCCAAGCGACCGAACCCCGAGGGTAAAACTCCCTAGGGTCGGTATTGACTCTACTGTAGAAGGAAAGTTATCTGTACACCTATTGTCGACCACCCCCTCTCACCCCACACCAGTTTTCAGCCCGTTCCACCCTCGACTTTCTTATGCGTTTTACGTTTTATTTTTGAGAATGTTTCTAGGCTCGAATTCGTTGTTTTCATAGTCTGCAGTTTGACTATAAATATTTACTTATGTGTGAGCAAATATGTAATTTAAATTTTATTTCGAAGATGTTTTATTTTTATAATTATAAGTCCATTGTTAATGTTTGCTTAGATATTGCCCTGGAAAGTCAAATTCTGTGATGTTTAATCTATAAGCACACTGCGTAAAGTACCTATCTAAAAAGAAAATCGACAAAATTCAAGAATGCAAATATCCAGTAATCATAGATTTAAAAAAAAACAATAACTTGAACAAAACTACATCCCATAAAGCCAATTTCTATTAGCAACATGACCCGTGCTTAACATAATTTAAGGCTAGGTGCACACCGGACGCTAATTTGCTAATGCGCAACATCGACACGCGACCGACACGCGTCGCGACCGCCACGCGACAGATTGACGCGACAAGACGATTTGTTCACTTAACTTGTTTATCGTGAGGGACAGACAAATATGCGTAAGAATAAAAATGTCACTCCCGCCCTCTTTGTTATTCGATACACAATCACATTTTCATAATAAGGAATTACATTTGTTTCATTCTAATATACACTGTGAGTAGCGATGCATAGGAAAATGAATAAATAGAAAATTGATTTTTAAATGATACCACAGCTTTAGGTACAATTTTTTCATTGCTGGTAGAGATATCGAGAATGCAAATTAAAAAAAAAGTGTTGAACATATCTCTGGGCGGTCTTTGCTACAAACCATGGAAACTGATTTTTATCCCAGTCATGCACGTTCCTCGTCCTTATAAATATGTTGACAGAAGATCGTAATGACACAGTCAGATTTATAGAACATTACAATTAAAATTCCACTATATAATGGAAAGGTCAGCCATTCCATAGAATTGAATCTAATCAATCAAACAAAATTTAAAAATAAATCACAATTATAATACAGAATACAAACCCACACCGACTGCTCCAAATAAGTCCGTCTTCACACCGATATGGAATGACATCCGGACGGACGCGTGCGACAGACGCGAAACACGTGCGCCGCACACGACGACAAACGAGCTCGACTAAACGCTCATTTCGATTATTGTAGCGTAATCTACTTAGACGATTGTGTGTTCACAACCTTATGTAGGATTGAGCTGCAATACTTTAAAATGTACTGGGTTTCTTTTTTTTAAAAGGTTGGTACGTGAAAAATAATATTTCAAAAAAAAATATGTAAAGTAATTCACTCATTTTTTTCAAATGTCTTATATTTTAGGTGTCATGCCTCTAAACTAATTAAGTTCCCGTTTATTATAACACCCTTTCCAAACCCAATATTAGATCACCATAATTAATTTAAATGGTACAAAATTGTACCTTTAAAACGGGCGAGTCTATTCTCATGCTAATTCAGCAGTAATACGATCGCCATTCTTTTCTAAGTACAATTAGGGGCAGATATAAACCCATGCATTATCTAGTCAGGAGCAACAAAAGAGAATATTACCCCTACAAAAATTGTTAGTATAATATTTCAAGTGGGGTGCAAAAAGTACCATGTGTGAAATCACAATGGTTCAAAAGTGTGTTTTTGTTAGCTTCACATTTGACGATGATAGATGGGTTGTGTCCAGTTGTGATCAAGCAGAATAGATCATTTTGATAGTCATCAGTCATATCATAAATTAAGTGTTTAGTCTAATACAGGGTGGCGAGATTCTACCCGTCACATTAAACAAGTTTCGCTACAAAACTCTTATCTGATTCGTGAAAAGAGATCATATTCTTATACAACAGTAAACAGACATTTCGATGCATGTGAGTTTCTTTTTCAATTTTTACAGTAGAGTTTCATAGCTAAATATGTTTGAATGACGATGACGTGTAGAATCACTCCCTTGACGAATGCAGGTGACTAAATCGTCACCCTGTATTTATTTTTCCTTCTGTGTATACCAACTTTGACTGTCTCAAATTAATTCTTAAAAATTGCACTCCAAAAACTCATCACAGAGCCACTTGAGCAAATAATTATCAATTCTAATTAGAGATGATAATTGGTATGTTGACATTACATACAATACTCATCTCTCATAAGAATTGTTAAACTATTTGCTCAGGTTAGAACTATAATTCTATACCTGAGTACCTACTTCGAGCCATTAGCTACTACGTCATAACTTTGTGTATAAAATAAAATCTATTGTATCACCACAGCCAAAAGTGTTACTTAGTCAAGTTATTAAATTTATTTCTGACTACGCGTTTTTCACTTGTTTTTATCACAAGTACTTTTTGGTACCACTGTAGCCAGTGTTTCCTGTTGTCTGCACGATACAGGAGCTACTGAAGGTGCGAAGCATGTAGCCAAATTCTGGGCTGACTCTATATAGATTCTCGCTGAATCTCTAAGAAAAAGATGGCAACCAGTTGTAAAATTAAAAATGAAAAACTTAGTAATTATTTTACGTAATTTAATCTCGTATTTCGTGATAATTTGTTTCATGAACGATTACAATTTACAATGTCTTATTTGATACACAGTTGCGTTAAACAATAATACGTAACTACATAATATATTCACGGAGTTTATCTCACAAAATACAATTCGTTTTGCGTGAATCTAAGCAAAGTGAACCAGAGAAGAGATATTTTATTTTTTTCGTATACATTCATTTCGGCATCAGATTTTCTTTCGTTGTACATTTTATATCCCAAGCTTCGTATTCAATGGATATGTATTGTTTCTAGATATGATCAATATTTGGTAAAATACTTCGATGTCCGAAATCGTAACCTAAGCGCGAGAAATAATAGAAATGCTATCCAAATTTAAGAATCGAAAAATTTACACTTTTACGTTTTAGTTACATTAAAAATTTACAACGTTACTTACAATAAATATATCACAGATTTTACAAGAAAAAAAATCCTCACATATTTACGGAAAAACA
The DNA here is from genome assembly GCA_949091785.1 of Polymixis lichenea. Lineage (NCBI taxonomy): Eukaryota > Metazoa > Arthropoda > Insecta > Lepidoptera > Noctuidae > Polymixis > Polymixis lichenea. The sequence continues at coordinate 8,637,464 of OX420942.1, forward strand.
AAAACAGAATCTTTTTACATTGATATTTTAAAATCGTCCTGAGCAGTTTAACGTTAGCCTTTAATGTATATAAAAATCTACACTACGTCCAATCTAGCAACCCAACTATTGAATGTTATTTATTATCTAAATATTTACATAACAATTACAATTATATTTACATTTTAAATACCGCCACTTTTGCGTACACGTCCTAGTTTTCATGAAATTATGTACCATGGTACAACCAGCAACAAAAGTGGTGATTGGTATGAACAAAAATATACAGTTATGTGATTAAAAAAATGTTTCAAAATATAATTTTTTTTGAAAGAAAAACTTATATTTATATTAGAAAATAAAAAAAGACAATCAGTTTTCTTCTTTCCTGAGTAGAAATATTAGTTTTTCCACAAAATAAGAATTACTATTGGCAATTAAATCAAAACACAATAAGTTCAGTAACGAGTTATTTTCACTTTTTCAATACCACTTTCAACGAACATTGTTTTATATGAACAGACGACAGTTTTTTTACTTAGATATAAATATCTCACTATAAAAACTGACCGTCGTAAACATACGTTAGTGGGGGCTACTTGGAAGCAAGCGGGGCTGTTTGGGCATACTGTTGAGCGCTGCATGTTGGCAGCGAGAACGGGTTGACACTGAACGGCGATGATACTAGACCGCCCATTCCTGTGGACAACGAAAATACATGTTATATTTTGTATCTTAATCTGCATGTTCTAGAAATTAAAACGGGGTAAAACTAGGGGAAAACCACGCCGATTAGTAAAAGTATACTCTACAGGGTCAAATTAAATTAGCTAGAAATACTTTACCCACGTGTTGGGTATCGATAACAAAACTAATGAAATAAAAATAAATCACTTTTTTTATATCTATGTACCTCGAAAAATTACAAAAACAGCTGATCGATTACGGGCTATTAATCTTCGCACATCGAATGATGTTTTTTTTGTTTTCGATATCGATCGTGGGTAAAGTATTGCTAGCTAATTTAATTTGACCCTGTATACCTCTGAGTTTCACTCTATCATCGCCAATTTGGAACGATTCCATCCACAAACCTAAGTATTTTAGATTCAGTAAGCAACTACTGTCTGTCTAACGTTTTAATATTCACACCGCAATATTTTTGTTGATAGTTTGAAAGATGAACATCGAGGTTGAACATCCTATTATTGGTTTTAGTTGTTAAGTGTTTTAGTAGTTTTAATATCAGATAAAACTATAGATAGCGCAACCTTAACCATACACTACTCGAGTATCACAAAAATACAAATGCATCTGACTTTAAATACAATGTTAACAATTATTTTTATTTTAAAAATTATTTTATTTTAATAATTTCGTCCACGACTGTCCCGAATTCAGAATAGGGTTAGCAAAACATGCATACTGGCATACAACACATTAAATACAGCGCTACGGAAAAAAAAAAGTAAAACAAAGCAAAATCGCAATACAAATAAAACAAAACTACTAACACTGAACGGCGAGGTGGTGCCAATTCTGATGATGCTCATTGGCTACCCGTGGCGGACTCTGCCTCACAACGGCAAAAGCGCTTCTCAGCTTAGTCTCTTTATTCTGAGCCCCTTTCATATCGCTGCCGGTGCATTTTGTATGAATGTTTACCGGACAGTCGGCCAGGCTTTTAGAATTCCCATTTCTTTCACTGTAATGTCCGCTATCTTTCGTGTTATACGCGTTATAGTGACGGTCAGATGATAAGTGTCCATTCATGTTCGCCGGATGGTACGGTCCTAGAGACACTGGACGGGATAAAGAAAACAGGGGTTAACACAAAGCGACGTATACAAACAGATGCCGTGCGAAGAAAGCGTCGGAATCGTGAACTTAAATCTTGTTTGTATTATTTAGCTGGAGATAAGCTGGGTTAGACAATTTAAAATATAAGAAGCTAGATGCACATGTAGTATTATTTTGAGGATTAAGTACTATTGTTGTAAAATTATTTATTTATCGTAAAAACAATCCCATTGATCCTACTAAGAATTAAGCACACAAGTTAAAAATATATACCTACATTAAAAATTCCAATATGGGGATCGAACCCTTTTGAAAATATAATAAAATGAAAAAATATAAAAAATTCTCAGTTAAATATTTTGTTCGTGCCTGTACACACTGCTACACATTTCCAGTTTACGCTGATCTCGCGCTATACGGAAATCCTATATAATGCGACATCAGCTTGTACTGGAAATGTATCTATAGCTTGATGTGTAGCCGTGTGTACCTTCAGTCATGTTATCATAGTTTTCTTAATTAAACCAACAGAAAATTTAAAAATATAAAAACGTAATATTTAAATTTTTTTGTAGTTTTTTAACCGTGTAACTGTTTTTAAGAGAAAATATATAATGTTTTTCTTAAGAAAAATTACACGGCAATGCCACCCGCCAAGTTCTCAAAAGATACCGAAAAAGGAGAAAAAATATAGCACTCACGAGACGTGGTATTGAAGAGTGAGGTCGGCGGCGCGGGGTAGTGCTGCGGGTGCGGGTAGGCGGCGGGCGCGGCGTGCGGCGTGGAGGCGGCCGAGCAGTAGCGCGGCGACACCGAGCCGCCACTGCGCGCGTACTCCTCTAAAAGAAAAAGCCTGGGATCAACACAATACTGTTAATGACTACCTGGAAAAGTATCAAAGTACACAGAAAAGGAATAATTATTTTATTGTGATTGTGCGATTTTGGTGGCATGCGGATTTGCTCATCATCATAATGCCTACACATATAATCTGAGAAGATGTATTGCGAGTACCCCGCATGCAGGTCCAATTCAACGGATGTACGTAAGCAAATACGCATGGCACACAAAATGCCTTTAGACTTATTAAAGTCTGTAAATGGCATTGGATTGCTACAAGTATAAATCTTCAATAGAATCGTTATCAGTTTCGTAAACCCATCCCAGTAAGCAATATTTCTAGTAGGAGGGAAGCAAGGCCTATGTTAAGTTATTCATTTATAAAACAAATGGACGAAAACCCACCTTCAGTCCACTGCGAGGCCGCAGTATCCTGCACGCTGACAGCTAGTTGTCCAGTATATGAGTTGAAAGGCATGCTGGCAGGGGGTGATCTGGGAGCGCCCAGCCCCAGTTGATTGTTCCGAGGCATCGAGTACAGTGCCTCCGCCAAATCCGCCGCTCGTTTTAGGATTATTTCCTGTGGAATGACAATTTTGTTAATGTTTTTAAAACATAATTTACAGTTGTATTTAATTGTATAAATCTGAATAACTCTCTCTTGGTTAGTCAGGGTTATGCAATGAAATATAAATATTTACGAGATAAATAAGAGAAAAAGTAACAATAAAACAGTGCATAGAAATTAAGTCAAATCAAACATATGTCTAATTGAAATTGCATAGAAATTTTATCAATAAACACGCTACGGCTACTAAAATATTTCGTCAATTTCGAATGCACGTATTCAATACAAAATCTTCCATAACATTCTACTAAATGATTTATATACAAAAAGGATAAAATAATAGTGCGGCAAAATAAAACATACCTTAGGTAATTTTTCCGGGTCCCCGGGATGTCTTGGTATAAGTTTCTGTAGCCTCTGAAAGCCGTAATCTATCGTTGGCTCGTTCAACGCTGCTATGCGAACAAGAGAAAAACAAAATCAATCATTAGTTGGCCCACTAACAAATGAAAGCCTAATTGATGGATTGTATAAGATTTTCCGATGTCCCCTAATTACAGATTATTTTCGGGGAAAAAAATGGAATGTAAATAATGAGGGTATTTGATTTGGTTACAAGCGAAGAAGTAGGAGTAGCTAAATAATTTGGAACTAAACAGATCCCATTATATAAAAAGTATTAAATTAAAAACCCGACGTCAGCAACCTTATTGCGAATCACACTTTATTTATAATCTTAATCATTTTGAAGGCCATTTCTTCATGCTTTAAAAAATTGCCTGAAAATTGCTAAACTGTCAAAATGAAAGCCATTGTTAGCCATTGTTAGTAAATTGCTAAACTGTCAAAGCCATAGCGGTACGTAGAAATCGTAGCACGAGGTCCTATAGTATGTGCTATAATTGAAAATTAGGCATGTTTATGCTCATGCGACATTTTAGTTGTCTTACAACGGCAGCCCATTTCATGTATCCAATGACTACTAATCATTATAAAAAAGAAGATATTTTTAGACATATGAATAATAACAATAAAAAAATATAATTCAATAAGACGCTTGATGTAGTTTTGAACACCCTGTTGTGGAGATGGAATGAATGATGAATTGTAATGGCATTATGGTAGGTAGGTAGAAATCTTCTACCGTTTGATACGTAAACATTATTAACAAATAAATAATTCTAAAGCATTATTTATTTTTCTTGGTACCTGTTATCTGAATTAATGGTAAAAAAAAAATATCACGCCTGTTTGTATTTTATGTCGGATACATTGAGTGGGATCACCTTTGTAAGACGACTAAAATATCACGGTGTATAATTCACAAGGACAAAAAAAATACTATACCAAATAAGTTGTATATAAAGCAACATATTGAAGACTGTGTGTTTTTACTTAGCCACAAGCCCCCCCGGCTTGTGGCTAAGTAAAAACAGCCACACAGGTCGATTGATGGTATGCTTGCCGCGGTTGGTCCGTGTAACCAAACTTTACATACCAAGACTCCTCCGTGCGTCAGATAGCACGGTAAGCCGTTGGTCCCGGCTGTAATTTGTAGATTTTTGACAGTCGTTACGGTTCGTCAGAAGCCCGAAAGTCTGACAACTAGTCTTACCAAGAGGTATCGTATTCCCAGATACTGGGGTCATGGAGGTCAGATAGGCAGTCTCTCCAAATAAAATACTGGTACTCAGCTGGATCCAGACGCTGACCACATTTAGTTAGATGATGATACTCACAAACATAAACAAATCTTCCTGGCGCTCCCTTACAGAACTGCTTACTCTTGTACGAAAGCGTCACTTCGACCACTCCCGGTATGTGTCGCGGTGGGGTCTGCACTCTTATCGCATGTGATGTTATTAACTGATAACAGAGAATATTGTATGAATGCTTTGTTTGTAGTGTTATGAATTAAGTGTTGATGAATTTCTGGTCTGAGCAGGATGATAGAAGAACTTGGCTGAGGCCACTTGCATGCTCGATTTAGGCATAGTGGCCAAGCAATAAGGATGTGAGAAAATATTTAGGAGCATTAATTTTTATTTAATTAACAAGTAACAATGGACTCAAATATGTTAGTAACAATATTTCGTAAGGACATCCATATGTGAAATTAGCCTTCGTTTTGGCAAAGGCTTGCTTGTTTTGTTTTTTGATTAATATTTTAATATATGTCTATAAGAATATGCTTAACTAAATATCTCATAAGTTTACTACATTGTCATTTACGACAATTATGAAACATACCTACTAATACTCAGACCAGACCAAAGTGAGTTAAGGTTATAACTTACTTCACTCCATACCAACATGGTTCCAAACACAACTTGTAGTCCGTCGAAGAAGTTGTCTCCTACTATGATCACTGTCGACCCCCCCGACGTCCAGCCTTCGCTCGGTGATATCGCCTTGATGCATGGAGTGGCTACTGGTAGAGGAGGATATAAACCTGCTGTCAAAAATGTTATTTCAGTGATTCTGAAGAAGTTTCAAGAAAATTCTAAGTTACAAAAAATTGGCAGTGTCATATTTCGGAAATTTTGGTCATGATCTGTAGAAAACATGACGGGACTAGGTACCTACTTATGTATCAAATATTAACATAACATAACGGATTGGTGTATCTGCCCAACCCATCAGGGAAATCTGACCAATTTGAAAACAAAATCCCGTGCACATAATGACCACATCTGTTAGCAAGCGTTACTATAGCGCCTGAGCGCTGCAAGCAATAATAGTCCTTACGGTGTATAGATGTTAGTTTCCTCGACAGTACCCATAGTACACGCACATTTCGCCAGCTATGTTTATGTCCCATGTAATAGGGGGCAAGCCTATTGCCATCGACCGAGCACAAATCCAGACTCTAGGCTGTTACTGAGAAATACAAGTTATAAAACCCAATAACACTTGGCCCGACCTGGGAACCGAACCCAGGACCTCGTGCTCAGCAGTAGCGGTTGCGACCATTAGACCAACAAGGGAGACCAGGTAATATTGTCTCCAAAAATAATCGGAAACAAGCTGTGGCAATGATACCTTCTCGGAATCCACAAATACTTTCGCAAGTCCCGACACGGCTTAAAATAGTTCCCCAACTTTCATATAAATAGCATTCAGGGTCGTAAATGACATCTCCTAAGAAGCCGCTAAAGTAAGGGCTGAATGGTACAACAACTTAAAAGTTGAACGCCAAACCACTAAAACTCGCTCCGTCCTACTTGAACGTACACTTTAGACTGTTCTAGAAAAAGGACAATTGTACACCGTAAAAGTCACCGTGTAAGTGTCACTGATACAGGGAATACAGAGATCTGTAAGAATAATTGAAAATGAATTTTAACGGTGAGTAATAAAGCTGGTTATAGAATACAGTATCACGGTCGTTATGACGTTGTCAGCTGCCGTGAGTGCAAGGTTTAGGGGGGGACACGCGCTGAACAAGGGGGACACTGAAATCTTGCGAACAACGTTGTAATAAAGACGGGAGAAAGTGAATTTAAGGGGACGAAAGGCGATTACTTCGGTGGTTCTTTTTTTAATTTCACTAATATTATATTCTCCCCATTTAAGATGTTTTAATATTCCATGAAAAAAAGGTCGCTCGGATGATGTATTTATTATTTACAATTTCAGATAAAATCAATCTCATCAGATCGTTTGGAGATTATATTAAGAATGTTAAGTTTAGATTGATAAAAGCTTAAAGATACAGTTTTCATCAGCTATTAATTTTTTTCATTATTCCTTTTAAAAATACCAATGTTGGATCAGAAAAACAGAAGTCAAAAGATACAATAACACAGGAAGTAAGAATGTTTTCAAAAGTTCACGAGGCGATGCTTACAAGAACTTGTGCAAATTTTCTCATTCGCACCGTGTCATCCCTTCGAATCGGTTTCGCGCCGTCTAGCCTCCTTAAAAACTTTGACGCTTACTTAATGTGGAATAGGTTCATTTTGTTTTTGCTCAATTACATTTTAAAATAGGACAGAGAAGATAAAATTGGGTAGAGAAGTGAACATTTTATTATTCGTCTCTTCTTGGTCTTATTTATCTTGTAAATGGTTTTCATAGTTTTTTTTTTGTGGTGGGAAATCAAGTGGCTAGTTAACGTTGAACAATGGCATATTGATTCCTTCTTATTGAATAAAAATAAATTAAAAGTTAAATTATCAACAATAACTGCAGTGTACCAGTAAAGTTCGTAAAAGGTTTTTTTTTCAATCTCCTTTTTCTTACAATCTGTTACTATGTATTAGAACATTTACTAATTTTTATGACGTGTAATGCCTTGGCTTAGTATACGTCCTCTGACACATTCAAGTTTTTCCAAAAAAAAGTTAAAAAAAGATCATGGTTAAAAACTCTGTTACCTATTACGCAAAAAAGAAAAAGCAGAATTAAAATACTACGAAAATGATTTCAAACGCATGTTCCAAGTTTGTTCCGGGCATAATTCCTCACTAAATTATCCGCGTTCGCTTCATGCCCGCTTCAACGCCCCCACCCCACCCTTGGTACCCCTAGAACACCCGGCTGAAGTTCTTTGCGAAATGTCTACAGTGATTCCTTGAATACAAACGACATCTTAAAACGTTGTATTATGAGTTTTGCACGTTTATCGTCAATTGACTGCTGGATTTCACACGTATTTACGGAAGGTGTTAAAAAAAGATTATGCTTGTACAAGCTTTCTTGGTGTTACAGATATTTTAAAATCATAAGTTTTTTCTTAATCGTATATGACACTGACAATTTTTCGTCGCGATTAAAGATTTTTTTTTTTTAATCATGTATGGAATAAAAATAAATTGGTGCATTACAACAACTTTTCCAAACATAAACATTGTACAGATAAATCATTCATACTCGTTTAATAAATGTGTCTCAAAATAAATCAAATAATATTGTCAAAATGATGGTACGATAAAATTATACCAAAACTGTAGAAAAATGGGTGATATTAAAACACGCTAATTCCAAGCAAAATGTACACAAAAAAAATGGTCGTTTACAAATTCCTTAAAAATGCAAGTTTCAATATCACCCATGAAAAAAATAAAAAATCATAAAGAAATAAAACAAAACGTACAAGTATTGTCTGTGGCGCCATCTGTACCTTCGCTAGGGTCTAGTCGCTTCGCCCTCCGGCCATGCTTGCTGTTGTTGTGGACAAACATATTGTCTGATATCGCTAGGAGAGGACCGTCGACCATCACTTGAGTTGATATTACCACCTAGAACAAAATGGAGATGTTAGTGAGCTATCCATAATTTTGTACAGACATAAAAATATCGCGGTGGGACTTTTTTCGCGCTCTGGAATTTCTACCCTCTGTGTTGAACCGAGCATTGACATTTCAACAGAGTTCATCCTAGCGCGTCGTAACGCTGTTCGATTTTCAACTCTCGGCGCTAAACAAGAAAATCGTCGAAGATCTAGTGCATGAAAAAAAACCACCACGATAATTTTAAGTTCATGCATGCGTTGATTACCGTTCTATAAACTATACTAACTAAATTTATAGTTGAAAGTATAATTAGAAGTTTTCTGCGTACGACTTCATGAAGTCTTCTGAAGAAAGCGCTGAAACCTATGGAACGCATTCGATATCTACAAAATACCATATTATAGAACTTTCCAATAATAACCGTTGGTTTAAGTAACTGAAATGACTGTCTAAAGATGCCTGTAAATAGTTCGTATGAATTTCTAAAATATTGTGTAAGAAGGTACCCCTCTTAACAAGTTCTGTACACAAAAGTTAAATAGTGCCAAAATCTCTACGTGTCTATTAATAGAAAAACCAAAAGTACAGTCACCGAAATAAAACGCATGAAGATATACAACGCGTCCACGTCTCACACATCACAACAAACGCCGCATTCCAACACACACCATTGCAAACGGAGCCGAAAGGGAGAGTCCCTAGGGAGGTGGAGCCAATGTCTCGGGAGCGACGAAATGGACGAAACTCTTCCAATAGTATGCAAGGAAGTGCATTGTGTGCATGTATGTGTATCTGCATGAATGTGTGGCGTGGGTGCTCGATTGATAGACGGGCTTTCAATCGATACGTTTTTTTTTTCCGCCGAGTGTACCTACTTTGGGTTATAACTTAAAAATTCTGTTGGGTAAACAAGCGAAGGTACCTGCGTGACTTTGTATACAAACGTGTTATGTTAGGTAGCGTTGTACACAAAAGTTTTAATTGAAGTTTAAACACGGAACATTTCATTTTATAAAAGGTTATAATAAGTAATTAAACAAAATGAACTGCAATAATAATACATTTTTTATTACAAGTGACTTAAGACCCATATTAGTGTTAGTCAATTTACTGTCCATCAACAAACAGAGAGCAGTGGTGGCCCAGTGGTAACGACCACGACTTGCGAGTTGTAGGTCGTAGGTTCGAACCCAGGCAGGCGCTTTCCTTTCTGCAAGTTATTTCATCACTACTGCTTTAAAAACGGCAAAGGAAAACATTGTGAGGAAACCGGTTTGTCTTAGAACCAAAAATTCGAAGACATGTGACCTCTACGAATTCGTACTGGGCCCTCGTGGTGGATTACAGCCCACTTCCTGTCACCAGGAGGAGGACTATGTCCCAACAGTGGGATAATTTTAGTCTGTTTATGCTTATGCTGTATCAAACAGAAATTACTCAACATCGGAAACCAAAAGCAGACGATGAAAACACAAACTAAAACATAACTCCAGCATTCAGTTCTAAAACACACCAAGTTTGACATCTAAATCACCTGGAATACAATATTCACGTCGATAAAGCGACTGCATTATTTCGATTCCGACACCCACCTATAAATATGTACCTAGTTATATATTATACCCATATATTCTTACCCTTGAAACGGTGGGGAACGACCACTGAATTATTCAATGACACACAGAAAGCCCAAATATAGACATTACTATACACGCTCACACATTGACAGAAATTGTTAGTATTTCAGTTGCATATAGAAATGAGCAATATGTGTAGAACAGTAAGTTCTATATTTGTTTAAATTTGCTAAGAGGACACGTAAGACAAATATGTCTTAGGGCAACTGTGGAAGCAAATTTGTACTCATAAGTAGACTGTGTGAATGCACCTTTTGGTAGTTATATTAGGGCTGCTCCTAATTAGTTATATTATGAGCTACGAGATTTTGTGGGGAAGTTTTAAGTGTGAATAATGACTTTGTAGTTTGAGTTGGTTTAGTGTTAGAAAGTAAAAATATTACGTCAATGTTAGTTGAAACAATTGTAGTTTTTTTTTAGATTTTTTTAACATGACTTTTTTTCCACCAGAAACATTTAAGCGTTAACACACAATCGAAAACCAACGTTTACATTTTCATCGACTGCCCTTTTTATTTGTATTTATTTCACGTCCAAATTCTAATTAATTACACTTGCAGTTACCAAAATAAAACAACATAACCAATTAAAAAATACAATAAAAGGGCAAGCAGAGAGATCGGTTGAAAGTAAATAAATAAACTCGTATAAATAAATTTAATTTAATTCCTCCCCTAAATTGGAGGCGCTTCAAATATTCAAGAGTCGTGAACGCAACCCTTCCTTCAGTTAAGGGCAATACAGACAGTCATGTGGTGCAAGGGAAGAGAATGCGAGCAAAGTGCAAGAAAATCAATATTTTATTCCTTTATTTTTTTGTGTTTGTAACGTTTACTTGTTTAATAAGTAAGTGTATTTTGTCTACACAAGAACTGGCATCCCTGATTTTTATTCCTTGGATAAAATACTGACGTTGCCGCGTTGGGAAAGATTGGCCCTTGTTAGATGGTTCGGACTGTAGTTCAAACTTAGAAATGTAAAAAATGCTATCGAAATGTATTAATATTCAAAGAATCTATACAAATCAATAAAATTAAAGTATCTATTTATACTGTCAAAGTACCAGCTTTTTCCTAAATGCATATGAAAGTATTTGCGGGACTTTTAATGAATTTTTGTTTTACATTTTTGTGTTTGTCTGTCCGTTTGATCCAGCTAATCTCCGAAACGGCTGAACTGATTTTGACGGGGCTATAACTGGCCGATAGCTGATATTATAAGGAGTAAAAAACTTAAAAAAACACTACAAAGTGAAAAATGACTTTAATTTCGGAAGACGGTGACAACAAATTTAAATACATATCCAAAGTCACCGTCTTCCGAAATTAAAGTTATTTTTCACTTTGTAGTGTTTTTTCGGAAGTCGGTGGTTTTTTTGGAAAAAGTTTTTATTTTTCACTTTTTAGTTATAGTACCTACCCCACTAATTCGAAATTTCATCATCCTTGGGGTCAAAACAATGCATATTTATGCGATAGCAGCAATTGCGGTTTATTTACTGTTATTTTTTTAGGTGTTCCGTTGTCTGTCTCCGAAACGCATCAACAGATCTATATGAAATTGAAATGGAACCACACGGGAAGCACTAGTTTTCAAATAAAGAAAAAGAATCATCAAAATTGGTTCACCCAGTCGAAAGTTATGAGGTAACAAACATTAAAAAAAAAACATACAGTCGAATTGAGAACCTCATCCTTTTTTTGAAGTCGGTTAAAAATATGTAATTTTGTCTCAGTAGCCCGTTTCCGTGGAATAATTTCAGCCACACGAGCGTAGCCACAGGTACAGCTAGTTTACAAATAAACTCATACCGAATCGCTTCTATTTGTGTGGTTTTGTCTTGACCATTCACACACTGCGACAACAACATTTAAATGGAATGTAAGATAACAAACAAAAATCACTTACTTAAAAATCAGTCGACCTGATTGGCCGTTGGTTTAATTCCTTCCTGATACTCATCAGCTTATGACTTGGAGCATACAGTCAGAGTAATACACAGACAGACTTGTGTAGAGATCGCGGCGATTTTTCGCCACGTCGCGACGTGACGTAAAATCGCTGCGATCTCTACACAAGTCTGTTATACAAGCTACCATTCACTTGTCGACAGCACGACTAATTACTGGGTTCTTCTTCTACTTCATAGCCGAGTCTTTTATTTGGACACTAGCTTTTGCAAGCGGCTTCGCCCAAGTAGAGGGCGAAAATTATCCCACGGGAATTATTCCAGGTTACAAAATAGCTTTCAAGTCTTTATAACAAAATAATTCCTTTTTAACCGACTTCCATTAAGAAGATTGACCAAAAATGATAACATACCTGAAACCTTCTCATATCTCTAGGGTTCCCAGCATTCTTCAAACAATTCTGGTTGCATTTCAGGAAGAACTTCAAGAAAAACCTGTAACAAAACCACAATTTTAACACTGTGAACGTGGAAACAGTTTTTTAAATCTTTTTTTTTATATTAAAAACTGTCACAAGTTTATACTGGGGCCGTAAAATATCGACGGGCGTGTGAACAGATAATATGCTGCAAATGAAGCGGACACATAAATCAAATGTCGACAACATGTGAATTATAGACACAACAGTAGTCTTTCCTATTAAAATTGTTGTACATATTTTAAAACAAGTTACAGTATACCTATGAAAATTGATCGTTGGTCTAGTGAATAATGAAGTATGTTCGAAGGCATACTATTCTATCAACGACTACTTAAACGATAAGAATTGTTGGTCGCTGTGATTAACTCAAGACAACGTTAGTGTTCTTTCACCAGAATTAACTTAACTACTGAGAGGTCATATGAATTACTTCATATCATTATTTATTTTACTTGACTACATAGACCATTTTTTTTTTAATTTTTATTAATACATTTTTCATTTATTGTTGAATGTTAATTATATGCTATTATTGTATAGAATCAAGTTCTTCCAACTTAACAGACAGCTGTGCTGCTAGGGAGTTTGTTGCGCCACTTCTTCTTCCCAGCTAAAGCACTAGGAAGTGGTGAAGGGCGGGCGTTTTGGGGGACTGTCTTATGTAATTTTGTCGTTCAAAAAGTGCTAACTGTCAGCCTAGTTTGAATAAATGACTTTTGATTTTGATTTTTTTGAGTGGTCGCGGTTGCGCAAAGTGATATTGGGCTATTCTATCAGGAATTTTTTAGTAGCAGCCTAGCCTGAATTTGTGCCACGTTGACGGAAATAGACTGGCCCCTTATTAAATGGGACTTAAACATATCTGGCGAAATGTGGTGTACTGTAAGTACACAAACAAGGCGTGATGTAATGTTGTATGAAAATAACACGACAGCCAAGAGTCTACAAGGTCGCGTGAAGTAGGTGTACACAAAGTTTGAAAGACAACCAAGTTGAAAATGTATGGAGGAATTTGGAAAATCAGATCAATGAAACGAAAAAGCGCAGAAATACTAATCTAAATTAGCATAACATGTATCTTAACATCGATAGTATCCAATAGACTTCCAAGAACTTCTTCAGTCTCAAGTTCAACACCAACTTCACCAGCTGTTTCCACTTCACTCCAACGCACGCCACTTAAACGTAACGTATTAATTTGTTTCTCGTGTTCACAAATTTGTATCTTCCGCTCTTCCGTTCGAACAGTTTTTGCTTCATTGATAGCCAATGTGTGAACTTTACGACTTTTTTATATTTTTTGCGCCATAAACGAAAAGTCGTGTGTCGATTTAAAAAAGAATTTCAAATGGACGTAAAAGGAAACAAAACGTATGGACAAAGTGCAGACAGCAACTAAAATCTGACTTCATTTTAGGAAATAAAAGAATATCGGACCCACGTTGTTTTATTGGCTGTCAAAACGAAACCTCGAAACGGAATCAAACAATTTCCAACGGAAAGTCTATCGGGCCAACTATCGACATATCGGATTACACACAATAGTCGGACTTTGCAATTTTATTCGGAGTTCTTTGTTGGTGAAGTGTGGTCTTTATGTGGTCGTCGTAAGGTCCATGAGAGGTGTGTGTATAAGTTGGTTGGTGCGTAATGTTGAGCGTACGATCAGGCGGGCGATCACGATGAATGCTTTAGCAGAAATATTTTACATAGCCTGAGGCACCGGCGATGCCGCCGCGCCGAATATTGCTGTGCCAACACGTGTGGATTTAGTAGAGTTGTTAGACACCCCTAAATGTACGTTCTAAATTATTCCCGTGCATGAATGGTGAGGTTATGTTTGTCTTGAATAACGATTTTTCAATAGTCGCATAGATTTAGGTTATGTTTATGATTGAAAATCGGATGACAAAGTGCGCTTACGTTGTACTATAGAAAACCCCACCAACCATTTAAGTAAATTAGACTGGCTCCTCATCCAATTATTATTATTACTTATGCTATGTAAATTTATAGCAGTCAAGCAAAACGGATAGCAGTGGTGGCCCAGTGGCGACGACGGCCCTGACTTAGGATTGGTAGGTTGTGAGTTCGAATGCAGGCAGGCGGTTTACTTTGTGTAAATAATTACATCACCACTGCTCTTAAAACGGTGAAGAAAAACATTGTGAGGAAATTGGCATGTCGTACTAACGCACACTGGGCCCGCGTGGTCCAGGAGGCCTGTGTCACAGCAGTGAGAACTTCATAGGCTGGTTATATAAGCAAAACAGATTCTTACCATAAATTAAGAATCTTCAATAATGCTGTCTTGCAGATTCATGGTTGTGAATAATTTCAGCGGATTTTTATTTGCAGAACTTTTTTCCACTAGCCATTTCGTCATCACTAGCAAATTTTTTATTAATTTTCTAAATTCTGTTAATAATTGTGTAAAAGTCTAAACAATATTATTTGTCCTATGTTCAGTAAATGAGGGCCGATTGTCCTTAATACAGGTCACTAGGTAAGTAACCTAGCTAGGACATCAGAAGGCCAATTCTCGTAATTAAAAACGTTCATTAATCTAGTCGCCGTCTCATCTCAGCGACAATCAAATGTCAAAAACTTGTCAAAATGTATGGAAACTCGTCAGTCTCAATCTGTCGAGATATTTTGACAGATTGAGACTGACATCAAACTATCAACGTTGTTAAAATTACGAGAAATGCCCCAAGATCGTGAAATTGTATTGTTTCCTACTCATCACAGATGTAAACTATTCCTAAGTTTTCATCCTTATTTGTAACAGACTGTATATACAACTTTTACGAAATCAAATTATTATTTTTTGCCTAGCTAATTAACCTTAATATTCTTAATAAACATTCTGCCAGGTTTTTGGTTACTTTAGCAAACGTAACAACAGCTCCATACAAATAGTAAAAACGTATCCAGATAGGAGCAGCGTTGGTACCGCGCGAACGTATTTGTGGTGCCCGCGGCGCCACACATCTGTTCCCGCATTATTTATGTTAAACACCTTATGTCACAATATTGCGAGTTACGACTTTACGAGTTTACGTTATTGTCAAACGACTTGCCGTGAATGGGGATTTTATTTTAAGAAGTACAGTAAGTAAGTGGTAAGCCCTTATTGGGTTCGTTGGTGACGTGATACAAGTACAGACGGTGAAATAGTTTAGTGTGAAGGCAGCTGTCCTTGATGTTGTGTGCCTTTTACACTTTCATGAACGAAATACTCTTTGGCACGCCACGAAACACTTTCTTAGCTCCTCTTAATACGATCCTGTATTATTTATTTTAAACACCTTATGTCACAATATTGCGAGTTTACGACTTTATGAGCTTACGCTACTGTCAAACGAATTGCCGAGACTGGAGATTTTATTGTAAGAAGTACAATAAGTGGTAGGCCTTGTTTGGTTTGTCACTGGCTGATACAAGTACGGATGGTGAAAGAGTTTAGTGTGCAGACAGTTTTCTTTGAAGTTCGCTGCCTAAAGGCTCGTGCAGACTAGCGCGACGTAGAACAATTTCTATGAAAACTTAATGGAAATTGTTCTACAAGTGTTGCGTCGCGGCTGTTTGAAGAAGCCTTAATACTTGTGCACCAGATACACTCAGACAACGGATGGAATACCTTCTAAGCTACTCTTCATTTGTTGCTGCATTATTTATGTTAAACACCTTAGGTCACAATATTGTGAGTTACGACTTTACGCCACTGGGCTTACGCCACTGTCAAACGACTTGCCGTGATGAAGTACAATAAGTAAGTAGTAGGCCTTGTTAGATTTTTCGTTGGCGTGATAAAAGTACGGACGGTGGAAGAGTTTAGTGTCCAAGCAGCCTTCTTTGAAGTTCGCTGCCTTTTTATGTATAAGATAAGGTGACAAGCGACGAAATACCTTCTAAGCTCCCCTTAATACTAAATAGCTTGTCATACTATAGCTCGTCTTATGTTTTAGCATAAAAACTACATGTTTGGAGTTTTTGGCGGGATCGCGTTGGAACATGTCGCACGAATTTTCATTTTCATGGAATTTAGTGAAATAGCGAATTAAATTGTATAATTTTGATAGTGAATTATTCAATTTAGTTACGTGTGAGTGCACAAGTGTAGTGAAGGTGAAAAAAAGTGACTAACGTGGACTTTTCATGTTCCCCCCAAAAACTCCTATTAGGTTGTTGTAAAGTTACTACCGCTTTACAATAACTTTGATTTGACTTGACTGACTAACGACGACTGTGACTGTTTTGTAACTTCGTGCCCGATATCGGGCCATTTACTTGATCTAAAAGAAAAATTACTTGACACTGGCTAAATGCACAAACCGTGTGAAGCCAAAATGAAAAAAAAAAAAAAAAAAAACTACATGTTTTTCAAATAAAACTGTTATTTTGAAACAGTTTCATAACACTGTTCGGTAGTCTTTTAAAACCGATGAATCTTTTTACATTGTTCTCCTAAAACTTTGTTTTTTCTTATAACTTACCTACATATTATTACAAGGAGGTATTTCTTCTGCCAACATAATATCCAAAATTCAAGTAAACACCCATATCCTTCCCCTGCCCCCAGTAAGACGTATCGTAAAAGTCCTCCCCTGGTCATCGAAAGCTCGGAGCATTAATATCATTGTAAGGGCCACCTGACAGTTGCGTTATCCTATGGTATCGGTCTCGCGGTGACCGGTAAGCCGAAAAATTATTACCTTTAGGTAAATAGAATGAATGGGTTTTACTGATGATAGGTATTTTTGGACTTTTAGAGGGGTGAATTAAAAGTATTGTATCTTTTTGTAGCAACAAATTCATAATTATTTTCTTACGTTCTTATCATACCTACTTACATAATGAATCCCTCTATTTTGAAAGAGTAACCATGGAGTTTTCTGCCGGCTCTTCTCCTTAGGAAACAACCAATTGGAACCGTGCACCTTCTGACGTTTCGTGTGTGCCCATGTAGGTTTATATAAAAGAAGAAAGTATTTTGATTGATTGAATGATTGATTGATACCAAAGGTGTGCCAACAAGTTTTAGATCAACTGATGAAGAGGATATTATGTAACGAACATACCATGACTTCACACTTCCATTAATTTATATTGTCAATAGAATACACAGCCACGTAAGCGAGCACCAGCGTGCCCCGGGCACAGCTACTTTATAATATAATATGTAAAACATAGAACTAAGTTTATAATATAATAGGCTTAATTCAATAAAAAATAATTTAAAAATCCAACTACGACAAAAACGCTGACAGTTTAAAAATCTGTCATTTACGTAAGGCGAATCGACCATAATATTACGTACGACTCCGGATTTTTATATTGTCAGCGTTTTGGTTGTTCTTGGGATTTAGTTTTTAACGTTCATAAATCTATTCATCGAAATTATTATATTAATCTTAAATGTATATTTTTTGTAACACAACATCCGTTGTAAGCCGCCATCTTGGAATTTATGTGACGACATAAAGCGGAACCACATGGGGCTACTAACGATAACTTGTTTGTCGAAATATGACTAGTAGTTTTGAAGTTATGAGTGAACAGATGAACATACATACATTGCCTGTTAACATCATAACCCTCCTTTGGCTTTGCCGTAGTTGGGAAAATGGAACAGCAGAACGCTTTTGATATAAAATAAAGTTAGAAATGCTAAGACGTCAAAAGAGAATAAGTATGCCCGTATAAGAGTTTAATAGCTAAGTCTTAACTTGGCACAAACTGCTAACGATCGTTTCAGCGGTGAAATCACACTGAAAGCACCCGCTCTTAAGATGGTTGGAGACCTTATAATTGTGTCTCATATAGATATAAGTGGCTTGTTATGTTTTATACCCACTATGTAAGAACTTGAATAATAGTAGAGAATAGTCTCTGCCTAGCCTTTTCCCAACTATGTTGGGGTCAGCTTCCAGTCTAACCGGATGCAGCTGAATACCAGTTTTTTACATGCAGCGACTGCCTATCTGCCAAATAGAAAAACATGCGAGGACTATTTACAAAGCTTTCAAAAAAGGAGGACTTTTCTGGACTCAGAATAAAATTGTTCTTATCCGTTCTACGCCAGGATCGCTGGCCTCTACGGTACCTAGAATGTATAGGAACTATTCTGAATCCTGAATACCTTTTTTTCTAAACAGTGGGTTAAATAATATAATCATTATGTTTACCTATTGTGTATACTAATTTAATTTTATAGGTGCATCATCTTTACATATAATTTAACAATTAATGTATCCAAATATTGTAAGACATTTTCAAAAGAGTAACGGTGGAGTTTCATGCCCATTCTTTTCCAAACAAAACTACCTTTTGGGAGGGGTAACTAGAACCTAATATTTTTTTTATAAAATTTTGACGTTTACAAGATCCTTTAATTTGCCCATTTGAAATACAGGATTGGAAATTAGGAATTTTAAATCCAAAATCCAAGAGAAATACTTTGTAAGATATATCATATAAAAATGCCCCCAGAATTTTTATACGATCGTAATTAAAAGCAATCATAAACTCTGACTGTCTCTCTAACTCTGTTTTGTAAACTTAACGATACAAATATCATAACACATATAGTAATTTTCTTTGAGACGATTCAGTAGCTATCTATGTTCACATACACCCCTACTTACATCTCTCACTATTCGATGGAAAAAATCTAGTACGGCATTAAGTCGCGGGAAAGAGCCGAGGCAGTAGGTTGCCCTCTTTCAAGTCAAGTCGGAACACTTGAATACCCCCTCCCCACACCACCGGCAAGGCATAGACTATGTTTATTTGCATCGGATATTTCTTGGGCAAATATTCGCAAAAAAAAACCTACTACGACTATAAATAATTTCTTGATGCGTAGAACTGTTGAAGAAATTATGTGTCGGAAATTATTTGTTTAGGAATGTAACTATTTTCTTCAGAAAGTTTCAGTAGGTACTTTAAGTTTGGATTTGGAAGTTATTCACGCAGCAGAGTCGCGTGATTTTCAAGGTCGGGTTCGCTTCATTTCCCCAACATTTTGTAGATTTTTTCCTAACATAAAAACTTTTTTAGACGGTACCTAAAAAGCGATCTTAACATTCTAATAAATATTCATCTAACCCACACCCAAATATCATAACTTACACAAACTAACATAACCCTGAACCACACACAACACAACGCCAAAGAAAAATTCGCTAAACCGCATTCGAAAATCGAACTACGCA
The DNA here is from genome assembly GCA_949091785.1 of Polymixis lichenea. NCBI lineage: Eukaryota > Metazoa > Arthropoda > Insecta > Lepidoptera > Noctuidae > Polymixis > Polymixis lichenea. The sequence continues at coordinate 8,657,136 of OX420942.1, forward strand.
GATCCGACAACAAGCGGTCTCTTATAACTTTTCCCTTTTAACCTTTCGTCCCCCCCTTGGCCCCGCGGGCCGCGGCCCGTCGCCAGCTCCCTCGGGAGGCGGTCCCCAGGGCCGGCATCGACTCCCCTGGTGGGCCCCTCCCCTGCCACCACTCAATACCGACACGCCAAGCGGACGCCAAAGAGTAAGCAGGTGGAAGTGGTGTTTATTGTGTCAAATGGGACGTTTGTGGGTGAATTTGTGTTTTGAATTGTAGTAACTTTCGAGTGTTGTATAGTTTGTATAAATGAAGCAACTATTTAATTCTGTGGCATAATTAAACTAAAGTAACTTCAATGCATCGATCAACATTTAAATGACACCGACTAATTGACATCAGTAGAGTTCATCGAATCAACGTAATATCTTTTGCACTTCACTTTTTTATTAATTAAACACCACATAAAACCATAAGGCCAAACATTTAAAACTAGTGTAAAATGGGCAGTCTTATCGCACGAACCAAAATATTACAGACACCCTTTGGATTGACTAAAAGAAAGGAGGCATCCGGATTTTCATGATCATTTCTTGAGAATTCCATCCAGTCAGTCTGACAGTTCTTGTTGAGCCACAACTTCTAGCAAACAAACTGTAGCAAAAGTTGACCTTGGCAGAAAACTTTATCTTTCCGAAGACACTGAAACAGATTGTCGTATCTGCATGCATCTAAATAACATCGTCGAGTTAATCTTTGCGTAACATGCGACGGGCCCATAACGGGCCCAGTTTTCGACTTGTTTTTCCGCGTGCTTCCATAGCAGGCGTTAATATTTCAGTGTGTACCAAATTCAAGGGTTAACTGTTCCACGTCTACGTTGACGGTGTAAATAGACCGAACAATTGAACGATTTCTATAGTGATTAAATAGGACTGGGTTCATGATTTGTGTATGTTTTGGTACCTATTTGGCATGTGCAGCGTTGTTTACGTAAAGCTTCGTTGCTGAAGAGTCGGACGGTGTGTTAAAGTCTACATTTTGTCATGTCATGACCTCTTTAAAACTACTGCAATATCTTCATGTAAAGATAAATCACCAGTGTGCATATACAGGGTAAGTTTTTATCCAGTGCGCAAACTGTAACCATGAATTCAGCATAACATTCTAGACCCTCTAGTGCAGAAATTTTACGTCGGTTTTACAAAAAACAAATCAGCTGTTTCATAGAAAAGTGCAATACCAACGCGGTCAAAATGTCAAACAGCCGATTTTGTTTTTGTATTACCGATGAAAAATTTCTACGCTGGGGGTCTAGAATGATGTGCTGAATTCATGGTTACAGTTTGCGCACTGGATAAAAACTTATCCTGTATACATAGAAACTGTGGTTAGCAATCTTCAAGCTATAAAAGAAAATTATGTTTTGAAATGACCATATATCTCGAAGACATCGGTTACACTGCTAGATGTTCCGCATAATAAGCCTATAACGTTCCCACTGCTGGGACGCAGGACATTTACCCCGTTATTTAAAAACGTTGCTTAAAAGTTAAGTAGTGATTGGCGACTGTTTAACCATACAATTTTGATGTTTAAACATCTCTTATCTTTAAGCAACGTTTGCAAATAAAAAGGTAAATGATTAACGATTGTTAAAGCTAGCAATATACCTATAATTCGACTACTTTCTTCTTTATAAAACTGCACTTTAACTGCCAATCGAATTTTTTCTACGTCCAATTTTTATTTTCCTCCCAATCTCTGACATTGTATTACAAAGCAAAGCTGCACTCATCGATTTCCATCCATGGTTCGGGACTTTCACTTCCTACAATGCTTCCTATACATATATATGTACATATGGAAGGCTGTAAATATAAAGCACTGTAGTAGTTTTTCCAATGTGTCGAGTGAGGAGGGTATCGCGGGCGACGCAGCATCCCGGCGTCGTCATGGCAACGCGATAAAACCTCGCCTTTTCATAGCCCTCCGTAACAGTAAACGTTAGTTTCACAGAATTTTGCTTCGACGGAAATTGTATGGTTTTTATGTTGAATGCATATTGAGGATGGAGAATGGTTAAAGAATCGTGTGAATGTTTATTTTTGTAAAGTGTTTTAACATGTTCTAAGCTAAGAGCGTTTATCCGGGGCAAAGAGGAGGCTATATAGTCATTGATCCAGGGTATTAATTCTAAATTGACTGATTTAATGAAGCTGTGTAACTGAATTTCTGAACTTTTACGCAAGCCAATAAAAGATAATTTGTGATAAAAATTCAAAAATAAGGGTTAGAAAAGCAGCTAAACACTGTCTTAGTTAGCCCACGTCGCATGGAGATAAAAATATCGCAGTGGGATTTTTATACGCACTGAATATGCAAGGCTCTGCTAGACGCCGAGAGTTGAAAATCCAGCAGTGTGATTTTTCGACGCGCTGGTATGCACTCTATTAAATACTCAACGCTGGGCTCAACAGCGACACTTGAAAATTCCGACCTGATATTTTTACGTACATGCAAAAGCGGGCTGACTAATGCCATACATCATTTGACGAAAACGACGTTGTCTATGGTTGAGCAACAAAAAATAAAAACTTTGAAATAAAATAATATACTTAGTTGGAATTTGGCACCAAAGTTTTTCTGAAAGTTAGTGTATTCTTTCCTTAACCATTTTCCTTATCGAAATTCATTTATATTCTTCTGCAATTCTTCCAGATACTGTAGTAGGTACTCTTTCAAATCTAAAAGCGCTTGCTCTCGGAGTCGAGTAGTTTCCAATTGACAATGTACCTACTGGTAGACGAGGCAATCGCTCGCGGCTTGTAAGCGCCTTTGCCCCCTCCCGTCTGCCAGAATTCTGCTAAAATACTTGTTGTAGCTGCTCAGATGTTTCTTGTTAACTTTGATTATAATAATATGTATTTATGTATTGTTAGGTCATGTGGCAGATAGAAAGAAATGGGTACCTGGAACTTACATATACTATGTTGTGGTGTGGTTCAAAGGACTTATCTAAATAGTCTACGTATAACTGTGAACAACAAAGAAACTACGTAAATTAGGTAAACAGATTTCGGATGCTAGTACACGCTACAGCACGGCAGACTCAGACGGAGATGGCGGGATGAGCTGGATTCCCTCAACAATAACTGGTCCTTAATAGCATAGGCCATAACAGGCTTTAACATAACAGGCTTTTCAACAGTAGAAACAGAAGACGCTAAAAGATCGGGCTGCTTTTGATGCTGTTATATATGTGAAAGTTTGGATGTTTGGATATTTGATCCTTAATTATGCAAAAATGGCTGAACGGATTTTGATGAATTTTGGCACACAAATAGTTTATAACTTGAATTAACATATAGGATACTTTTCATTCCGGCAATACGTTCCCGTGGGATGATTACCGACCTCAATGCGGGCGAATCTGCAATATTTATTTAGGTGCGACAGTAAAACTAAAGAAAAACTGTGTTTAACAGGCAAGATCCTACACATTATATCCCTACTACTTAAATATTATGTAAAAATGCGTCAAGGTTTACATGTAGGCATACATTTATCTATCGTCATAAGCTCTCCTTAAATATTCATAAGCCCTGACTAGTCTGAATGGCCTCACACTTAGAACATACACATTCGTACCTACCTACACGGCTACAGTGGTCTTTCGTGCACAATCAACATACAAAGACATGGGCCAACATTACGGGGCATCACTTCATTGTGGGCACCGGTCTAATTGTAAGTACACTCTGGGGCACTATCAGCCGCTCAGCGATCCGCCGGGTAGGCGTGGGCCACTAATCTTCGACCCCTACATACCAATACGCTTCACCAATCCCCCAAAAGAAAACAGAACTTCTTTCCTAGAAATAAAGTCGAAATTCGGCTGTGGAAAAAAGGTCGTATCTGCAAACGTAGCGAGGGTTAACGCACACTATCAACTCATTAAATTGCATCGCCTTTTTAATGAGTCTGAAAGTGAACAAAGGATATTGAGCGCGATTACATTAAGTACCTAGTTGTAGTGTTAGAAAGGTAAGATAGTGTTTTGTGGACTATTTTCACGATGTTTCCCGGTTACTGTTTTGTTGTTAAATGAAAAACTTTGAACGTTGTGGTGTTGTAATATTGTACCTTAGTGTCGGAATTTCGACGTAGTTGCTTTTCGTTTCCAATAATTTAGTTTTATTTGCTTTCAATTCCGACTATTTTGGTTCTGTATTGTTTTACTAAAAGAACATCAAGTTATTTGTAGAATTTATCTAAGAGTTGGATCTAGGAAGAATGGCAGTCAAAGAGGATAAGCGTAAGCAGTGTCTTGACTTAGGTTTTTTTGTGACTTTTAATAAGTCTAAACAATGACGTTATACGTTTACTGCAGATACTGGTCCTTCTGATCAAATTATTCGAAGCAGCACATGTTTTAACTAAACGTATAAAATCAAGAGGGTCTGTCAATGATATGACGAAGAATTCCGTTTCCCAACTATGATTGGGTCGTTTTCTAACCGAAATGGATGCAGCTGGATACCAGTATTTCACATGGAGCGACTGCCTATCTGACCTCCACAGCCCAGTAACTTTAAAAGACAAAGACAAGACTGCTTGGCAAGACTGAAGGTCAGACTTTCGGGCTTCTAACTACCCGTTACGACTGCCAAAGATGTAAAAATTATAGCAGGGACCAAAGTACTTAACGTGCTTTCCGAGGCACGGAGAGGCACCCATCCACGGACCGAAGTTGGCAAGCGTTGCTTATCCTTGAAGATCGACTCGTGCAGCAGTTATTATTTAGCCACGACGAAAAAATAAATTCATAATTTAACTGTATTAATCATACTTCAGCCAATAATGTAACCCCCACTAACCCTTCACCCACAAAATGACCTCATCACAGATAGTTTCTACCACTTACTTTTATGTAAATACACGAAACATTATTACATGCCGCCCTCATATTTACCCAGCGAATATGCTATAAAGTGATATCACGTGATCGTTTTCGGCCGGGTAATAGTTATAAATTACCCGGGTAGTTTATAAAAGCCGGTTAACCCGAGGTAAGCGGACAAGGAGTATAATTTATTATTGGGAAATTCGCGGGCGCGTATTTTCATACGCTATGCGGATCATGCTGTACGTAATTGAAGTGGGGAAGCGGTTTATTAAGAGTGCAAGGTTTTTGTCCTACGCTAATTAAGTGGACGTTCTAGAACGGTAGGTACCAAATAATTATTATCTGGTTGGTCTTGATTAATGTTTTCAATTATGCGCAAGAAGTAAGCTCGAAAAATAAAACTCGACTACAGAAAAATCCCACATGATCTTTTTTTTTGAGGGTGGGAAATCATCAAATTACTTCTCCCGCTCTGGGTGGAGCAGGAGAGCGTGTCAGATTTGTACTTACTAAAACCCACCCGTGTTCCCTCAGTTGCCTGTGTGCCAGGGGCAACGGTATATCTTTCGAACAACCCGCACCCCTGGCAGGCATCGGCCCTTGTGGACCCCACCAGTTGGTGCTGATACCTCTTTGAGGCGCGCGTGGAATACAACGCGCTGTCGACCCGGGCTTGGTCCTTACCGGACAGCGAGCTAGCTACCCATTACTCGCCGTCCGCAAGCCCGCGCCTACGGTGGCCGAGATTCCCGACGCCTAGAGCGTCTCCTGCGGCGAATCTGGTTGGTGTTGATTAGTGTTTTCAATTATGCACAAGAAGTAAGTTAAAAAAATTAAACTCGACTACTAAAAATCCCACAAGGTGGAACGATGCCCTTGTGAAGGCCGCAGGAATTCGCTGGATGCGGAAAGCACAAAACTGGTCGAAAAGGCAGAGCTTGGGAAAGCCAATGTCGTCTGTAAATATGATCATGATGATGACTAAAATATCACGTACTAAAATGTATAAAACAACAAAATATTCTCATCTGAAAGACGTGGTCGTTTGCCTCTATGCCATAAAGCTTATGATCATCATATCAGCCGAAAGACGTCCACTGTTGGATATAAGCCTCACGGGATTTCCCAGAATCGCCACGCTTGGCAGGTGGGTTTTCGATCGCAGTATGGTGGTAAAATGCAAAGAGAACGCTGCTGCCCATTCTCTAGTAAGTCCCTTAGTCGCCTTCTACGACACCCACGGGAAGAAATGAGATGATGCTATTCTTTTACGTCCGGCACCACACGGAACAACAAGCTTATGATCGCTTACTACTATTAGAATGTATTGTTTCGTTAGGTGGAGTACGACCACGGGTTCAGATGAGAATATTTTCTAGTTTATTTAATTTGTGACGACACATAGCCTATACACTAGCGAACAATCAAGACGCATAGCGATATCTCATTTTTCAAATTATGATGCCTAAGCTGTTTAGAAGGTATTAGGGAACAGATAAACATACATATTACATACACATACATGGCACGTTTTCTGATGACAGCAACGCGGACGAGTACTTCGACGCCTGTTTCCTTTTCTTTTGTATTTATTTGCATTGTTAGTTATGTTTAATAAAGATTATTTATCAAAAACTTTCAGAACCATCGACCAGTAAAACGCACACCACACATAACAAGATAGTCACCTAAACTAGTCTATAATATTGAAGCACGGATAGATTTTTGGCAGTCGAATGAGAAATATTCGTGGCTGCAGCGCGCACTGTATCATATCCGCAAGAGGGACCCGCTGAGTTATTGTACCGGCCGTACACTCGCGTGCTAAAGGGTAACACACCACTTGTGATTTGGTGTGTGGAAATTATAGAAGATTTTTTTATGAAGATTTTTGTTTGATATTGTTTTAATATTTTGATTATTTTTTTCAGTATGTGTGTAGCATAATCAGCCTATAATTTTCCCACTGTTAGGGAGTGGGCCAAAATCTACGAAGCGAGCCCAGTGTGAGTTGGTTAGTGTGCGTCTGTGTGTGTGAAGACAAAACGATTTCATTCATACAAACAACACAATAATGAAACCAAACAGTATAGGCGGAACTTTGTACTCAGCAATACGTATTTCCGTAAATTAGTTTTAGTTATTTTAAACATAATATCTGGTATTACTGAGCTTTGCTCGGTTTCTTTTTGGTTTGACTTTTTCTAAAAATGAAACCTAGCTAGATCGATTTATCGCCCCCGAAACCCCTAACATACTAAATTTCTTGAAAATTGTTGGAGCCGTTTCCGAGATTTAGATTATACATATATACGAGAATTGCTCGTTTAAAGGTACCTATTAGACAGGCAGTTCTGAAAATAGTTCAAATACTTATTCACTTGGGATTTAGATAAGTTTCAATCATAGATAAAATAAAGATACAAATTCACGATACATTTAATAAAACTCACAAGAAACTGTCATCAATCAAAACTGCGTCAAAACGTTCTGTGCGCCACTGTACCAGATACTTTACATTCTCGGGCCCTACAGGATATTTATCACTAGAAACTTTTAAGGTAAGCATATTTACGTCCCTTTAGTAGAAATATCTGATAAACTGCGATGGCCACGAGTAAAGAAAATTTTGGACATCGAAAAATACGTTAACATTATTTTTAACTTATTTTAGGTTTAAAAACCTTTATTTCTCATAATAACTTAAAAAATATACAACAATTCGCTTATAATGAGATACTTAAATTAGTTATAACTAGTATTATAAATATTAGTGACCTCTAGGGTGTTGGAAACATTTGTATTAGCATTATGTTATTTCAAATGGTGTGATGTATTGTCTTAATTTACGTTTGAATGTGTTTACACTGTTACATTTTTTTTTGTCTTCCGGTAAATTATTGAACAGCCGTTTTTCATATAATATAACAGCCATGCGTTGTTTCCCTCAAGAGTCATGCAGATGTGTGCCCAGAGTACATTCACATTTCGCCAGTTACGTTTAATCCTGATGTAATAGGGACGAGCCTATTGCCATCAACCGGAGACAAATCCAGACGCTGACTGCTACTGAGAAATATCCAATAATACTTTACCTCATGCTTGCGACCACCAGACCAAAGTACCAGTATTACCTTTTATTGAAAGAAAAATTTGGGCTTATCACGACATGATTCATTGATATTTCATGTTAAAAACTATACACCGTGAAATTTTAATGGTTGTTTTCCCGCGGCAGAACAACTTGCCATAAGGAGTACTTTCAAAGCATAAAAGCAAAAAAATAAGATTTTTTTGTTTTAAAATAATTTAAAAAATTATTCATCAACTCGATAAAACACTACTCAATAGTAACACTAGAAGTAACTTGTAGGTACTACTCCAATCGCACGCACCGCTCACAAAGGGAAAAGCGATGCATAAATGTTCAATGCAAAAAAGCAAAATAAACTCCAGTACGTGGTGATTTTACACAATTGCCAATCTGCCATTTTTTGTTTCTAATATTTCATTTGTTTATAAAACGATTATATTACCAAGACAAAAGCATTTCGTTGCGGGAAAACAACCATTAAAATTTCACGGTGTATACATAATCGTTTCAATGTAAAAATTAGAAAGCCACGTGGTCTTCGGTGGTTTGATTTTTAACCATACCGGTTTTTTTTTTGTAAATTCAAAAATCTTGTTTTCTATTATCAACTTTCCATACAGCCCATACCCAACTCATAATCCGCTTACAATGTTCCCACTGTTGGGACACAGGCCTCCTCGCAGTGAGAGGGAGCACCAAGCGGGATCATTGCGGGTTGACGTCACATGTCCTCAAATTTTTGGTTCTAGGTTAAGCCGGTTTCCTCACGATGTTTTCGATAACCGTTTTGAAAGCACTGGTGATGAAATAATTTACACAAAGTAAAGCGCTTGTCTGGGTTCGAACCAACGACCTACAGCTAGTAAGTCGCGGTATTTACCACTGGGCCACCACTGTTCTCGTACCAAACTGTCTTAACAATAACCAAAACAAACTGTTGTAACAAAACAACGCGAGAGGTATCTACCGAAAACCAAAACATAAACGTTATATCGCCGATCCTGCCAAACTGCTCTATCAAAATATAACGACTACGATAAAAACGATGGAAAAGAAACCAAACGTTTCCGACGAATTTCCAAAGATCGTACAATAACGGTGTTCACATCTCTTTCTTACATAAGTGTAAAGTATATGTCTATCTTTTTTTAGCGGGACTTTTCCGTTTTATAGGCAAGTCGATAATATTTGGACCGCTCTGCGAGATATGAGTGTTAAATATTTTATGATGTCCAGTGCGGACTTCAGAGTTTGAAGTCGGCACGGTCTTGTAAAGCCTTGTACGGTCTACAACGATACGCCGTCTGCAATTTTACTACACCGCTTATCTTATTGCGAACATCTATCAAATTTAACCTCAAATTCTGTTATATATAGCTTATTTTGTCCTCAGAAGAAAGCTACGAAGTTTGTCCTACGATCAGTTTCGTCTGCAGTAGAGATCCAATTGTTTTCTACTTTGAATAAAAAGCTCATGAAATCCAAAAACAACCACTATCAGCCATTAAATCTATTCATTCGATCTACTTAATTACAAGTCAGTTTTTTGTCACGTTTGTCTCTTACAAACTGTCTTGGCGTAATGTCATTAATCTTAGGAGGCTGGCAGCGCAGCAAACGACCTCCCGTTAAGACCCTCCATGGGCTGGGTGCCCCGTAATATGCTTATACAGCCAGAACACGGAATAACTAAACACCAAAACCGTACAAGCCAAACACAACCTTCCACTAATTGCTATTAGTATCATTAACGCTTGTACAATCCACCGACCCTTCCAACCTTTCGCCGCGATGCCAAATAGAAAATAAGAAAATAAAAGGAATTCAAGCGCGAGAAAAAAAGGTAGTACGTAAGATGTATTTTTTCGCAGAGAAGCGTGTCGGTAGCATTGTTAAATATATCGTCCAATCAGTATCTCGGAACGAGGAGGAATTAGCGTTCCGAAGTGAACGACGGAACGACGAATCCTGGTCTACCCTTTTATGCGGCGCAGCGTAATAAAAAAAAGAAATCTTATTTGAATTTGGAAGACGAATTAAAAAAGAAAATGAATTCTGCACTAATTTAAACAGAGAGAGTTTCTAGACGATTTTCGGGGATCGGTCCAGCTTAATTAATGCATTACAGTTGAAAGTCCCGACGACTCTTCATTTATGCCGGCGAACCATCCATTTTACTTTGTGTTTAACGTTTCATATCCGTAATAAGATTAAATTTTAAACTTTTTAGAAATTAGAAAAGGTTTCTTTAGAAAGTTATATAAATATTATTATAGAGTAGAGAATACGTACTATTGAAGGTGTCAGTACTAACAGCATTTTATATGTCCCCAAAAACTAATCAGAGATAAGAGGACGACCTCCCAACATTGATCCTTAGCCATCAGAAAGGTTACGAAGGCACTTCATCTTCATTCGGGAATCCCTTTAAGGAATCGTATCAGTTGTAATGAAAGCTAATTCTTTCATTAACTCTCCGTGACAACGGGAAAAAATGTAAGACAAACGAATACAAATGTAGAGGAACTTTGGATAAGTAAATGTTTACATCTTTACAGTGGTTTTTCGATTCAAAATGTGTTACAATATAGTTTACAAATAATTTGCATAGCGTTGACAGATCCTATTAAGTATATGTTATCCTACTATCCTGATAACATAATAAATGCGAAAGTATGTTTGTTACTTAGTCACGCGAAACCGGATTCGGACTTTTTTCCCGGTACAACGTTCCCGTGGGATAATTACCGACCTCCACGTGAACGAAACTGCTGGAGAAGCTAGGTATTGCAATAAGATAATTGTTGATATCTGCCTCTAAAACTAATATTAGAGGGATACATCTAAAATCACTGACACTCAAAATGGCATTTCGGGTGAAAACAGCCTTGAGATGGAGACAAGATATCCTACGTGATCTACTAAGGCAGGTAGCCAGCATGTTAGTGGTAACACTTTGAGACATACATACGTCATTATCGTGAATGGGCGGCGTCAGTAGGGACTGGTCATCTCTTAGCTGCCAATATTTTTATTTTAAAGAGTTTACGTGGAGTTTCTTACCCGTTATTCCCTATAAGTACCTACCTACTACGCTTTTAAATGGGTAACCAGATTCAATTTTCTGGCTGACCAACCGGTTGACAATTCAAAAGTGCCTGTTCTTGGTTTATTTGAAATGAATGCGTATGAATGAGTTTGGGTTTTGACCTTGACCTGGTCTAGCAAAGTACGGAGTTTCAGAAAAATACGAGGCCTGCTTATACTGGTTTTTTTACACTGGCGTCAGCCTGCCGTACGACCTCATCTTTATCATAAATTAATATTATGTCTTATTTTCTGTAATTCTTGCACGTCATACTTCATACTACCCTGCATTTCTACTGCAACATATCCAATTTATCAAATATATAAATCGTAACCCGATCTGACAAGGCGTTAATGGGTAGCTCAATGCAATTTAATCTACCCCAGTTGGCGTATAACCGAATTTCTTCCATATACGCACATTTTAGCCGAGAAAAAAATGTTTAGGGTTCTCTTTATGGGATGTTGAGTAGGTTAGCATAGATTTTGGGTTTTTTTATCGAACCCGACTTTGATTTCTTTCTTATGATACTCTGCAGTAGGCTTCTTAAGCGAAATTGTTATATTTATATAGTAAAATATCAATAACGATTTGAAAAACACTATTCTTTAGTGGACTTCTTTCCTTCTTGCAAAACAAAAACAATTATGTATTAAGAAAACACTGTTAAGTTTGCATTGTTTTAAATTTTCCTTCTTTTACGTTTTCCTCGTGTAAAACTAGTCATGTGCCGGATTATTAAAATGTAGATCCACAGATACGGATCCGGATACGGATAATTGGCGTCACGATCTGCAGATACGGATACGGATCTTAACTTTTTTACTCGATCGGTGTCGGTGCGCGTGACCTTGAAACGATAGTTGACGCTTCTTGACGCTTTGCGTGACAGAACATGTTTCGACTTGCGTAGCGCGGGTTTTCTTTTGTTTTGTGTATAGTTTACTGTGACACTGGACAGCATAGATAACGTTTGTGTTTGTTGTATGAATTAAAAAGTGTCTACAAAGAAGTTTAGTAGTGCAATTTGGAATTATTGATAAGGTAAAAGATCCGTCAAAGATCCGTCAAAAATATAACGGATATGGATACGGATACGGATCTTCTTCTCCCTCGGATATCCGCGGATACGGATACGAATACGGATATCCGGAACATCACTATATAAAACCAAGAAAAAAACAAATGACAATATTGGATTGTAATCCAACTGGCATCATATCGTACATCTAGTGTGCAAAAGATGTGTATCTAATATCAGCCGTGCACCCCCCGACATGTGAAACTAGCAATATAAAGTGAAAATTGAATTTACAACTGACAATTGAAGAAGGCGCTTCCATCAAAGGCGACCCCTGCGACATGTTTGCCGAAATACATTTTAAAAGAGCTCTCTATTCCTATAAAGAAGAATTATTGCGTTATATCGAAAGTATATGTGTATACACATACGTATACTTTTACTTCGAAAATCAATCGAAGCTGAATGTTATTTTATAATCTTCGTATTTTTCATGTTTGAAAATATTGTAATTACTTAAAACTACGTTAAGAACCTTTGTCATTTTTGTTTCTTATGGCTTATGGTATTAGTTACTGTTCCGTGTATTTTAAGTCGAACATTCAAAATCGCAGAAAGAACAAGTGTAACTGACATTTATTCATGCCTCATAAATCTTTACAAGATATGATTTGGTTGATTCATCCAAATTGAAAAGCGTATGTGAAACATTACACATAAAATCCTTCTACTCATTCTACTATTAAACCAATAAATCCCTGATAAACACTCATCATACCATCATAATACAAGCAAACAAACACACAAGCAAACCACGCTAATGCAATTTACAAAGCAGCCAATCACGAGAGTCAGCCACATTGTTGTACAGTCGCCGTCAAAGAGTCAAAGGAAGCTCAGTGTTCCTTAATAATTAATTGGCGCTTAAACGCGCTGACGTCTTGGAGGCTCTCGGAGCCCCTAAGGGGGGCACTAACAGCTCCTATGCATATGCTTGCTATTCGTAAGTGGAGATGGGTTTGCTCATGTTTTGAATTTGTAAATGGTTATACGGAATGAGATTTCTGTTGATAGGTAAGATGAAAGTTGTGTTTTGTGTTCGATCGTGTATGTTTGAAAGAAAATTGTTTTTGCTGTGGAATAGAAATCACGACTGGTAACTTTTGATCTAATTTTTACCTCCGTAGAACTTACACACAATATTTTACAATGCCATTTAGTTTTAATAAAAACCAATTTAATAGTGACGAATACTCTAAATCGACCAGAGTATAACCCTCAAAAAAATCTGTAAAATCCTAATGACAAAACTCACTATCATCAAGCTAATGGACATAAAACTGTGGTTACGCTGTAACAGGGTCGATTCAAGCCGCAATTAACTAAACGTAAAATTGAAGAAGATTGGAGATACTATCAATCAAGTAAAAGGGCATGATTACATACAAATCTAGATACACAAATGAATGAGCCACTCGTATAAATTGAATTTAAGTGATGTTTTGCTTTTTGTGGTTTTTGTGACAGAACATTAAATTTTAAACGATCTATAAGTAGAAAAATAGTAAGTACTTTACTACATTCATACTTTTAATGAAACTTAGTTTTTTATAGATACGAAAAATCATCACGTAGTATCTTATACTGAAGTACTCACTCTTAACAAGCGTGTTAAAGCTATTAGTGTAAATCTTAACTACGTTATTCATAATCTAGAACATGCTGTAGATTTAATATTTAATCTGAAGACTAATTTTCCGTATTATTACAAAAATATGAAATAATATTGAAACTACATAATACCGCATATCTCACGAAAGATGGTTTTGGAGACGGTGGAAAATAATGCCGCATCCGAACAGCGAGTTACTTACTACATCACAGACAGAATAAAAGTAACAATTTGTTTGCTATCTGACCCCAACTCACGCGATGTCATCATAAAAGCAACAATTAACTTTAGTTTGTTTTACTACCAAGTACTGGGTGTGTTTGTCTTCAAAGGAGATGTCACGCGTGAATTTGTATTTAAATTTAATGACGCTTTTACATTACCGCTTTTACTACCAACACTAATGAACGAAAAGAAATAAAACTAGATATCTGGCGTAAACTCACCGAAAAAAACACTCCTCTGAAAATATAAATTAGAAAGAACGTCTATTATTAGGCAGGCCCAATATTATTTAAGCCTCGCCAATATGGCAGTATTACAGTTGAATTCTCAACGAGTGGTAGGAAAGAGGGCGGATGATAAAACCCCGTCACTAATTAAATGGGCTCGAGACGTCCTATTCTTAATAGATTTGTCGCTAATTTGAAGTAATTTTGTCGAGCTCAACGTTATGTAAACCGTCGAATAAAATTTAATTAGAAATCATATTTGGAAGAATGAAATATTCTCGTTTAGAAGAAAATTATAAATCAAGTAGAGATTATGTTAAAAATATATACCTAATAATACATATTGTACGCTGTGGTTTTATAAAGGCAGAAGCTCTATGTGTAGGTTTTGGTAGTAAAATAGCTCCATAGATTAGATCCTACATTGGGATCGGGCTAGTTGCAATTCATCATTATTATTCCAGACAATTTATCAAGCGGTTGGCTCGCCGCGCCCGACCGAATCGCACATTCTAACGAGATGGTGAATTTTCACCGAATAATTTGCGAACCGACGAATCACGTATTGGAATCGGGAATGAGGTCAGAATTGAGATAGAAGACCCGAACATTGTGGAATAAAAGAGCTTCCAGTAAAAGATTTGCGTTGAAAGATAATAGGAACGATCATAATTAATGAGGGATGGAAATATATACTACGTAATTTTATCTATAAAGAATTTATAAAATATAAACTACTGCCAAATTAGGTTTGCACGAATTTTCCCGTCGTCACTGGAGCGCCTGCAGACAGAGGGTCGATGCGATTAAGGGAGCTTATTACTGAGACTTTATCATATTTCAATTTACGATCACCACCCAGACTTATCGAGTAGAAAATCGGAGAGCAACCAATACGCAGATATAAATCAGAAATGAGACGTCTCATTACCGAAATAATATGATTTATTGATTTTTTTTGTATATGTCCCTGATAGCTTCTACACAAGATTTTCGTAAATGTTGTTTCCTTATAGAAACGGTAAAGAATATCAATGTAAATTATTTAAAATTTAATACGCAGGATAAAATTCATAAGCTACGAAAGTTAGCCGCTAATATTACATAGGAATTTTAAGCTGAACAGTAGCATTAGATAAGTCGGCGGGCAAGAAAATGCTTGGTCGGAGGGAATAAGAAAACGGTCCTAGTTGTTAAGTCTTGCACAGTTTCTGTCGCTATCTCGTGGATAAGAAGCCTAATCACCAGTCGTCGTGTCTGTATCGGGCCGAGCGAAGCGCGCGAGTATTCCCCAGGGTACTCTTTTGGGACCAGTTTTCTTTTTTGGTTTACATTACACTGTAAGTGTGCCGAATTCTTTTGTTGCCGCCTCCGCTTTTTGTACAGATTTGTGTGATTTGTATTGTGTTTACTTGTGTTAGTATCGTTTTAACGGGATAAGTAGCGTAATTTGACGGGAAATGTATAATATATATATATACAGAATGGAGACTGTCGAAAGCATGGATGGTAATATTAATGTAGCTAAAATAAACTTCTGATAAAGTACCTACAATTCAGATTCTATAGAACAAAACACCTAATAAAAAGCACAGTTTAATAAATTCCGCTTTCTCTGCGAACAGAAGAAAGTGCAAAGCTATTAATAAAGGGACTTATGAAGTTATGGAAACTTTCCCAGTGTAACTGCAAACCGAGCCGTTCCGAAGTCGTGCACCAATAAACTTGTAGTTGGTAACTATTTGTAATATAAATTTATAGTTTCACGTTAACACTGGTTTTCCGTTTTCTGCACCCGATAATTCCGTACATTTTAACAGAAACCAAAAGCAATATACAAAAATAGTTGGCTTGACTGGTAATAAAAATAAAGAAGGGTCCAATAAAGGTAGTCTTGAAAGATATCTAGATAAGTATCAAAACAAAAAAGGTAATAGAGATATCAGACGGAAAAGGAATTTATTTGGCGAGAAGAAAGAGGCGGGCGCGCGGCGCCGCGGCGTGTCTAATGAGATAATATAATAGCCGTGATTCCCTTACACCGGCGTTTACAGACCAAAAATCACCGGAAAACTGCAGCCGATATAAACCGCCTTTTGGTAACGTAATTTTAATTTGGAATTTGAATTTTGCGTTCGAAACTGCGATGTTTGTGAAACTTTGTCTTGAATTTATTTACTGGCGTAACAAATTTAAATTATGTATAAAATATTTAGAGGTATTTTTATATGGCTACAGATGAGGGCCCACTCGTTATGTGCTTTTAAGATCACAAACCATGAACCGGTGTTTATTCAAGTAGTCTAAGGAATTAATGTTGTTAAACCAGCAAGGAAAGACGTTATCATCTTCAAGATCTGTGCCCAGGTTAGTGTTATGTTCATCTAGTATTATTAAAACCTACGTATAACTTATTCTAGCCCTTTTTACGAATCATTAAATCGCTTTAATTCCGAGTTATTTCTATCTTCCTCCGAGTACATTTATGCCCAAAATATGTCTCTATCAAACCGGTAGCACAAGAGGGTCATATCGAATTGGGAATCGATTTTGTCGCACCCGAAATAGGGTGTAAAGATCCCATTGTAATATAGATGTTGGCCATATGTCGAAAGAGACCGGACTTTTTGCCGCTTTACTGTATCTGTCATTTAAAAAGATGCTTGGTCGTATGGATTTTCAGTCGTTTAAATGATTAACATCACACGACTAATTCGATTTTATGAAGGTTTTCAGTAAAAAAATATCAGGAAGGAAAATATTTTCATTAACTTGCCGCCTGTAAAAGTTCCTTTTAAAGTCATAAACGAATTTTCTAAAGTTTCAAAGGAATAAACAAGCTTTCTACATAGCTCAAGTCTTTTATGATTATACATGCTATTTTATAAACTATACCTATATATTTAAATAACTCTCATTTCAAATTCAATGACAAGTTCATCCAGTCATCGCCTGTTTAGTCTTTTCCCAACTATGTTGAGGTCGGATTCCAGTCTAACCGGCTGAATATCAGTATTTTACTTAGAGCGACTGCCTATCTGACCTCCACAACCCAGTTACTGGGTAATACGATACCCCTTGCTAAGACTGGTACAACTTCATCCAGTATATTGTCTAATCGATCGCCAACACTCTCACGCTCCTACTCAACTAATAACACCCTCAATTCAAAAACAAACCTTTTAAAACGTCGCTTAATCCTTTAATAGCTATTCCAGTCACAATATGTTTAACACAACAATCTAGTTTCACGATTCAGCCCCTCATACACGGTCCGCCTTTAAACTTAAGTACGACAAAACATCTTAATCATTACGCTTCATAAAATTCTTAAGTGATTGCGTAGGGACCGTTGCGTGGGCATGAATTGATTTGGTAAAGTCCATCTTCTAAAGTACCTGCCCAGTAAACGGTAGTACTTATTGGAACAACATTGAGGGTTGTTTCAAATGATTTTAAGTGTAGTTGATTGTTTTTTAATTCATTTGGCGAGTAATCGGATTTAAAAGCTAATTATTTTAACAGATAGCAGAAAACGATTTTCTTTCATCGTTCGGTAAGTTTTTTTTTTTTAAGTAAAGTTTACGGTACAAAGTTTTACAGGAAAAAATCCGTAAATATCTTTAACTATCAGACTACTTGGATACGTACTTTGTTTTTATTTTTATTTTGGTAGAAGATTATCAGAAACAAAAAAAAACGAAACAAAAATTATTTTCTCCACAAAAATTACAAAAAAACTGCTTTAAAATAAAAAAAAATATATCGAAAAAATGTCCATAGCCTACAACAGTATCGCATAAGTTAATAGTAGAGTCGGCCGGGCACGCGGGCAGAGATAATGAAATTGTGTACAGAAGCGCAACGAGCCGCGAGCGTGTCTCGGCCAAAAATCCACTTAACAAATTGCTGCTGATTCGTAGGGTTCTGGATTGTTGCCTGCTTTTACCGTTACGTCAATTATTCGCCGTGTTATCGATACAGGAACGGTTTAGAGTGTTGTTTCGAGTTTTGTTTCCGATTCTGTTACAGATGGGAAAATGTTTGTGATATGATTGATGAAATTATTTAGTTTTGTGAATTTAGTGTCTGTGAATTTAATTGTCAGTTAGTGATGTGAAGGGTTTCCTTAATTTACTGCTCTGCTTGTTTGACAACCAGATTTTTCAAACAAAAATGTTTTCTCCTTTCTAGGTAATGATCCAATTTGTATCAGTGTAATATTAATTAAATATGAAGGTATCCTCGTTTGAAAGTCATTAACTAAGTATTAGTTGATGCAAAGTACGAAAAACTAATCCATCATTGAAAAAGTACTCTAATAAAAATTACACTAAACGTCTACAAAAAGTATGCTACTCATAAACTAACTTTTATGATAAAACGTCCATTTGCTAAGTAAAAAAACTAAAACGATGACGCATGGATAAAATAATTAAACCATTGGAGAACGTATCATTTCGCTGGCAGCGACAGTGCAAAAAGTGAAACAGAAAAAAAAAAACAAATTGCAAAAAACATGACTGTAATGAATTCGGTGTTGGGCGTTTCGCACGCAATTGCACAATTTCAATTATCACATTAGTTCGCGAGTGTACCGTGGGCGAGGCACTGTACATGAATGGCTGATGGATATTGCTGCGTGTACTAGTCACTTGTGACAGTGATAGTACTTGATGCTTGACGTTAACTCGTGTAAATTGTTAGTAGTTTTAAGTGCACTAGATACTGTTTTCAAAAATAACATTTTGAAACTGAGGCTTGCGTTTCTGACTAGGTGATCTATTCAGTGGTTTATGAGATATCCGGTAAATTTTTTGCAAAGTGAGTCATGATGACCAAAAGCTTTTTTAACCCAAAATCAATTTTACACTCCACCAATCATAAACAACAATAAATATTCATTAAAAAATCCTTTTGTCTGTAAAATTCCCGTCTAATAATGAACATCACAAACCCGAGTTTAATTTAGATACATCAAACGCTCAAAAATCACAAGTTTATTGGTGGTGAGGGAGAATTTCCACGACCAACTTTATGCGCCTAAAACCAAAGGAAAGTTGGCACAAAGGCAACCGTTGATTTTTTTTGTTTCCAAGGTAGAAAAAAATTTGAATCGAGCGAATTACAAAACCGACGCGCGACGTTTGGTATATAGGGTTGGCGCAGAGGTATTAGATATAAGTACTTAGACCGTATTTTTACTTCTAACAATACAAACAATGCATAAAGGATTGATTATAGTGGCATATGTTGTAATTTTATTTGCAGTATCTATGCTGCAAATAAAATTTGTACAGAAAAAAAATTCCGTTCAAATAAAATTATAATAGGTACATACTTTAATTTGTAACAGTTATTATATTTTAAAACAACCGATATTATTTATGTTTATGTACTTAATATAATCGTACATTACAAAAATACATGACAAAAAAATACATCAAATACTACAAAATAAAGCTACAGTGGGCCTTATGGCTTTTTGCGGAATATCTGTGGTCCAAAGTTCCACTCAGTAAAAAAGGTCTATTACTTTTGTGTGATAGGCGGATTCATAAGAATATTTTTTTTTACCCATAAAACGACTAAACGACTTGATTCAGCCTAATAAAATACTGATAACAGGTAGAACATAATCGACAACCCTAAATTTCAAATATCGAACGATGTACCGAACGAGAGACGCCTATCTATATTGAATTCCCGAAAAAGGCCGAAAAAAAAATAGAACGCCCCGCGACCCCTCGTATCAATAGTGGTCGCAGCTCTATTGAAATTTTCGGATATTTGTCAGCCTGATTAGCTGCCGCTCCTCCCGACACTGTTCTACATCAGAAGGCTGAATGGCTCAGCGTGAGACCGATGTGAGCGCAGTTTTGTGCAGGCTTTTGTTTTTATTGAGTTGTTTGTGTCCCCCGATTCATGGCTGCCGAAATGTTTGTGGAGTATTATACCTTTACCTTTAGTATAGAGATTGTCGAAAATGGTTCGAGTAAAATTAGAATTTGATTTAATTGGCTTCATTGCTGTGCGGTTAGGGGTGATTACTCGCACACAATAGATTGAAATATTAGGAAATTTAAAAAGTAATTTATATATTTATTTCACATGTGGTCGTTAGAATCCATTTCTATTTCTAGCACACTACATCCTGCCTAACAAAACTTTATCAACCACATTTCACATGCCAGCGAAAATGCAAAAACAAATTCCACACATCAACAAGGTCGCCCGAAGAGCTTTCAATAAAATTTCCAAACAAAAACTCTGCAATAGATATCTGGCAGCTACGATCGCAATAAAAATACAACGCAGAGAGAACCTCAAAAGTTTCTGTATCGTGGAAATGCATTTGCCTCGGGAAACTTTCGAGATTGCCGTCATTGCAGGCTTGATGAATCGCCGCGAATTGTGGAATACGGAATTTTAACAAACGCTACTCTATTGTTTTTGTTTTAGTTTCGAGTTTTTGTTGATTAATTGAGTGCGCTGTGATAGGATGTTTGTAAAGTTCGTAATGTAATATTAGAGCTGTCAAATAGATTTTAGTTTTGGCTATGACTTGCCACGCGTGTGACAGTTAAAATTATAATCGTTAGATACTATTTATTGGAATTGGCCAAAGAATTAGTTATGCCATTCAACTTGGCAATGCTGCCAGTCTTCTGGCCATGTTTCCGGATGACAGCGTTGCGGACGGGTACTTCGACGCCCAAGTGTCCATTTGTTTTTATTTATATAGTCAGCTAGTTTGTAATTTAACTTAGTACCTACTTAGTTGGAAAACACAGGGTGATATTGGGGGACTTGTGCTAAAAGGTAGCAACCGCACCGGCTGATCGACGGTTATGCTACGTGGATGGGTGACCGTCCATTATATATCAGATTCCGATAAGTAACTTTGAAATTACATATTTGTAGCTTATAGTGTGTTCACATTAAGAATGAAAACAGTTAAAAGAAAACTATATTATACATTTGTTTTCGTATGTAAATGATTATAAGTCTTCACTTACCGATCGATGATAACTGGATCTGAGGGCGTTTCGTTTCTGTTACCACAACTTTTCTTGTCACAACACCGACTGTAAACAAATTATATTATTAAAACAAGAACTTACGGCACTATAAATAATATTTTCACAAAGAAATGTATCTAAAAAGTATCTCGAAAAATAACACCAGAAAGCACAATTAATTGTCAATATCGGGACACATTAGGGCGATCCTCTGTACCTTTAGCAGAGCTCTCTTTAAGGGATACCTATTCCTTTTGGGGATAAAAATCAATATACTGCTAGTACAGGTCGGTACTGAAGGGTTTAAAAGATGCATCATGTCACTCATAACACGGCGGATTTGTAATGGAGAATATGAGTAGTGAATTTTAGTACAAGAGTCTTTGAATTAAAGTAGGAAATAATGCGAAAATATTTATTCTGCACAAATTTAACGCACGCAAGGAAAACATTTTTTTTAATGATTTTTATTTACGCAGCAACATTTTCATTTTTTTTTGGGATATGTCAGAGAGCAATTTCTAGAGGAAATTTCTGATAATAATTTCTTATGAACATTTGCTTAAAAGCTTTGTTCGAATCTCCGTCATTAAAACGTTAGTCAAAGCAAAATTTTCTTCCCAGTTCAAAATCTAAGCAACAAAAAAACCGTTATCAAACGCCGTATCCACGCTAAACAAACAATACGCTGCACGCGCCCTACCGAGGGCTCCTTGACGCAAAGGGCAAAGACATTGAAAGGACAGACTCCCTAGAGACTCCTCCCCTGAAGACGAGCAACAGGGACGCACATATCTAGCAAAACGAGACAACAACACACAGTCTAAGGTGGAATAAAATTTTAATTGCTCACACTGACGCGGTGGCGTATAGCCACACACCCATACATTGATATAATGGCGAGACACAGTACGTTTACGAGCGGAAAAACCACCCCAAACAAATGGTTAAATTAATAAGAACGCTTATTTCTTTGTTCGCCGAGTTGTAATTAGGAAGTTACAAGATGCGTCTTTGTGTTGTTACTTGTTTACATTTGTAATTCTTGTACATTGTTTTATTTGGATTAATCTATTTAAATAATTATCAAACTTAACCAAAACTCAGTTTTGGTAAACAATAGTTCGAAGTTTCTATCAAAAACTCAAGGTAAAATATTATAGAAGAAGATATAAAAGTACTTCTAAGGATTGTCCGTAACATTAAAAGAAATAAACCCGCCTTTTTAAGAGACGTTACCCATACATTATGAGCAATTGTAAAAGTATTGACATAGCCGTATCATGAATGGCCACAAAAGCCTGCCGTTTGAAGAAACATGACCGAGCAATAATATTTGGGGAGTCAATATTTATGACAAATGACTATCGCTACCATTTTCTACGAAACAGAAGAGTGTGTAGCTTTTTTGTGATTATGTCATTTTAAATATGGAATTCGAATGTGGCTTTATGGTGTCGGCCATTTTAGATGCCAGTATTCATGGTTTTGTAATAAGGCTATAAATTCACGGTATTTTTACAGAGGCCAAAACTTCTTACTAATGCTTTTCAGTTTTGGAGTGGATAAAATACTCTTGTCTGGGAAAAAATTTAGTAGGTAAGCTACAAAAAGAATAATATGTATTAATAATATGCGTACCTGCACATAACTTCGTGTGTTAATAAAACCCTGCACATTTCTGGATTCTTGTCTTGACCTTCATAGACGATAGGCTGAAATAAAGAGAAACATTAATAGGTATTCCCATCTTCTTCTTACGTTCTGCAAATTAATTTGAAGTAGCTTTCTAATTAAGTATTAGTTAAATTTATGAGTAGTGATGTACCGACTAGTCGGCTAAAACCACCGACTAGTCGGCCCATTTTTTACTCGTATGCTTAAAATTTTTGAAGACGGTGATAGAAATGAAATTGAAATCTTTACTGTTATGTTTTTTTTTATTGTAGAATCAGCTTTACAGTTTACTTTCAGTGCAATCAGGAAATTAGGATAGGGTACCCTTAGTTTGGTCCATTAACTAATTGGACTTAGATCCAGAAATTAAATACCGAAAGTAAAATTAATTAATACTTCTAACAAAAAAGAAGAAACTCTACAGCAAACAATTGGCAATAAGTAGGTTTGCCATTTTGAACATAGCCGATGTCACCCGAACTCAACCGAAATCAATGATCGGCTTGGCCGACTAGTTGGCCATTTTGCAGCCGACTAGTCGGCTAGTCGGCCAAAGTCATAGTCGGCCCATCTCTACTTATGATTCAGCAGTTCTCATTAGTCTAAATTATAAATTAGGGACACAAGATAATAAATGATATTATTAAATTAAAAATCGTCGAACAGATAAGATAAAATGGGCCGTCTTCATCAAGCTATTACTTTTACTAATTCATGCACCCTCGCGTGCATAATTATTGCAATTTATTATCTAAACCAAAAAGTCATTTGCATAATTCCCGCATTGAATTCACGAAGCTGATAACGTTTTTAAAATCGATATAACAAAAACTTTTTAGTTAGTGTAGTGTAAAAAGTGTAGAAACAATAGTGACAATGACACACACAATAACACATGAACAAAGTGTTTATAATTTCATCATATCAGACAGAGAAAGTGGAACGAAGTTGTGTCAAGTACAATCAACACTATTCTAAGTTTTAAAATAATGATCATGTATAAAATTAAGTTACATTAGAATTGCTTATTAGTCTTACTATCTATTTCGTTAAAATCTAGTCTAGACTGTAATGAATTGTTTAAAAAAAAAATATATTACGCATACTATAGTTCGACTTTTAATTGTATTCAGTAACTTGACAGTTCAAAGAAAAATAATGTTACCATGCTAAAACTAATAGTGTTGAGGTAGTGAACGATTTTGCGTAAAGAGCGAATATAAAACCTAAAAAAATAATTTTGTAAGATGTGGAATATAAGAATAATTAATAATTTATTATCTAAATTTAAAAGTAATTTCGTTTTTTAAAATTTCTTCTAATAGAAAGAAACTAAATGAAATACCTTACTACTGAAAAAGGAAATATACAATAAATTCTACAATTACTATTATTATTATTATTTTATTATTAATTATTTAATTATTATTAGGTACGTAAGTACCTACATAATTTCAAGTTCATTCAATTTTGTTCATTCTTACACCACCTCACTAGCTTTTTTTGTCAAAATCTGGTAACCCTTCAACTGTCAAGTTATTGAATACAATAAAAAGTGGAACTATAGCTTCTGCCTGCGATTTCGTCCGCGTGAAATTTCTTGCCTTGCCTGCCCGCGCTGATACTTCGTTTTCGCTGACCGTACTTTCTAATATTTTGCTCGTCTCCTTAGGGTTCTAGCGTGATGTTAAGTAACTTATAGCCTTCCTCAAAAATTGGGCTATCAAACGCAATTAGCGCGTTCAAACAAACAAACAAAACACCCTTCAGCTTTATTGTTAGTAGGTATGGATTATAACAAAAAGAAAACTAGACAAAAATAAATCAAGTATACATTTTCTCTCTATGATTTTCTTTGACGAAAATTGTTTAAAATAAATATTATTGTTGGAACGATTCTCTGGTCTTAACAATTTCATATAGTGGTAACATTTAGCCCTTACACGCGTACAGCGCGTTCATCTAATTACTGGTTGCCCCAAAATATATAGGGTATAAAAATAATGTTAATCTTTGTAATGGATAATTGTTTTCATGGGAATTGTGTTCTCGATCAACTTGCACTTAATTTTCGTCTAGTACCTACCCACCTAATTAACTATACGGTAAGTGATTTTATCACTTCCCAAATTTTCACATTCTACTCATTAATATGAACAACTTTAACTACGGGACAAACTTTGAAATCACGAAAAAATCCGCTGTATCATATCTTTAGAAAGCGATAAGAGTCTTCCTGTAGATTTAAATTCATTTCAACTAATGCCGTTTCAAACAATTTTATTTCCCAATATCAAAAACATATTTTTGTATATTATTTGGCTTAGGTCCTGATTTTTTTATTTGCAATTTCCGCAATTAAAAATTAAAAATAAATTACTCGTTTCCTTAAAAACCACAAAAAAATCACATATGTTACTATAATATTATAATATCTACAACTATTACTTACACATCCAACATTAGGCTGAGCCCCCTAAATCCAAAATAGATTTTTCATCCCTGACAAAATATTTAATTGAATATGAAACAGGGGTATTATCGTCTTTTGTACCATGGATTTATAAGGACTTTGCTTTGTATGTTGTAATAGGTATCTAAGGGTCATACAAAAGTATTTAGGAACACCAAAATAGCTTTGGGGTCGTATTTTCTACATTCGGCTTAAGTATAAGTAAGGGGATGGCATCAGGTGTAGCTGTAAATCAAATAGATTTTGTATAACGTTGTTGTAATCAATAGTCGTAATGACTAGATGATACAAATAAATGATTTGGGATTTGAAGAAAAAACTAAATCATTTTTTTTTTTTGCCCATGTTTATATCTTGTACATCACTGCCCATCCTTTTATGATGATAAGTTATACAAAACTCATAGAAGATATAAGGGTTTCCAGCATTGGTGGACAATTTATTAAGCTCCCTTTGCCATGTTTTGTCTCTGCATCACCCTAAGCAACCTTAGGGTGATGCAGAGACAAAACATGGCAGGTGCAACGGATAGGTAACTTGAAAAATAATCTAATACCTTTAAACGAGCAATTCTAGTATATATATAATCTGAATCTCGGTAACGGCTCCAACGATTTTCATGAAATTAAGTATGGAGGGAAACCCCCATTGGTTTCATTTTTAGAAAACGTCAAACCAAAAAAAAAACCGAGTAAAGCTCGATCATCCAGATATTACATACTAATACATAGATACATACATACATTTATACAACGAAAATAAACTTTGTCTTGAGGAATAACGATAGGTAAAGGAGAAAACGAATCCAGTAAATCAGCGCTGGGATGATTCTGGCAACTTCTTGCGAATATGCTCACAAGCCTTCACCTTAAAGGATAACCGACTGGTAGCCATCCTGATATTCAGAGGGAGCGCGTTCCAAAGAAAGACCGGCTGGACAAAGAAAGAAAATTGAATGAAGCCAGAGCAGTGTGAAGGACATCGTAGAAGACGATTATTGGTGGAAGGAAGGTTTTTACTATGAGCAGAGCACAAATATTGCCCCAACAGCGCCACCTCACCGGTTTGGGGGGGAGGGGTTGCCATAATCGCCACGCTTTGTAGGCGTGTTGGCGATCGCAGTATGGTGGTACAATGCATAGAGAACACTGCTGTCCATTCTCTAGTAAGTCGCTTCCTACGACACCTACAAGAAGAAATGGCATGGTGCTATTATTTACGTCTGGCACCACATGGAACTTGAGGAACTTTGCAACCAATATGAAAACAAAATCAATGAACAGCTGGTGAAATCTAAATCCAAAAGAGATATGTAAGTAATCAATCATCGGATATAGTAGAAATTTTATAAGAAACCGATCAATGTTTTCGAATGAAATTTAATTTGATTAATGAACTGTTTAGTATAATCAGCCTATAATGTTCCCACTGCTGGGACACAGGCCTCATCTCTTCCAGAGGGAGTGGGCCGTAATCCACCACGCGGGCCCAGTGTGGGTTGGTAGATGTCACATGTCTTGGAATTTTTGGTTGTAGGACATGCCGGTTTCCTCACGATGTTTTCCTTCACCGTTTTGAGACCAGTGGTGATGAAATTATTTACACAAAGTAAAGCCCCTGGGTTCGAATCTGCGACCTACAACATGTAAGTCGGGGCCGTTACCACTGGGCCACCACTGCTACAGTAAACTGTTTGTTTTCTATTAATTTTATTCGAAAACATTGATCGGTTTCTTACTAAACTTCAACTATATCCGACGAACCCTGGTTACATAAATATTTTATCGACCGTACATTGGCATTCAAATAAAACAAAAACAAAACGCTAAACGATGTCAAAAGGAACAAGCTCAGATAAAAAGATCACACTTATCAGAAACCTTCACAAACTTACGAAAGTACAAATAGTTGTTACTACCATTTCTGTGGTTAGAAACTAAGAATAAAAACATTAGGACTAGATAGTGTGAAGTAACATTTTTCAAGTTCACTCGTTGAAATGAGACGATCCCCCAGGATGTCTGGGGTCGACGCCGCACTGGGCATAGTCCGTCGCATGGGATTCAATCTCTGGGGAATTAGTGGGGACTTAAAAAAATGGATGCTTAATTATGCTACTGTTGTCTGTGGTTTCATATTAGGCTAATAAGAGAGATGTCGTATTGGTGTTAATTGAATTTTTTGGGGAAATATATATACAGAATGTTCCAGAATTAATGCACACCACCATAAACCCCAATTAGAATCGTTCTTAACCGTTGCTTAAAGTTTAATACTGATTAGCGTCTGTTTAACCATACATTTTTGACGTTTAAGCGTCTCTTTAAATAAACCCCATAATTCTTACCCCGAACGTTTCCTATTATGTACAAAACATTGTTTGATTTGATTGTGGGATAAAATTGTGGTCACATTACAAATTCACGCAAGCACACACATACGCAAAAGAAAACAATATTTTTGCCTTCATTTTCAGCCCATTTTTGGTTTGTTCGGGCTGTTCCACGGAAGTTACAGTGACACTTCCATTTACGTAGTCTTAATTATTTTTGGGAAAAAAGTTACCTTTTTAAAAAAATACAGAAATCGATTCAGTAAGCGATTCTGAACAAACTGTTTTCATAATGTGCATTGATTCAGTGATATATTGTATAGGTGTTCTAATTGAAATTGCAGTTTTGATTTAAATGTCGAGACCAAATACATAATATTGTCGCGAATAGACACTAGAAAGTGGTACAGAGAAAGGGGGAGGGCGTTTTTGAAGACATTATTTTGTCATCTAAAAATATTTATTCTAGTCAACTTTGAAAATACTTGATCGCTTTAAAACACGAGCATTTTAGGTCAAAATTCGCTTACCACATCACTATCTAAACTTGATTGAATAAAACAGATTGAAACAAAGGAGGTAATCGTCCAAAATGTTACGTAACATTATCTTAATAAGTCCGTACAAATCGAGTGTCACGCAAAAGAGTCGTTCACAAAAATGGCGATGAAAAGATGTTTGGGTAATAGAGAGTTGCGGTCGATTTAATTGTATTAAAACGTTAGGCTGCGGGCACACGGGCAATCAGCTAATGCCGTACGGTGCATGCGAACGGGACACGCAACTCTTGTTTTGGTAAGACACAGAAGTAAGACTCTCTACCGTCCGTGTGCAAATTATGTCAAAGCACTCTATGAAATACGGCGCGCAGAGTTCTATATAATTTATACTGGAGTTCTAGGAATACGCGGGCTAGGAAAAATTTAATTAATTTTGTTTTTCGTTTGAATTGCTAATGGATACAAAAACTGCATTTTTTTTATTCAAAATAGTTCAGCTATTACGTACCCATACAAGTTCCAACAACCGGATTATTTGTGTTCCCATACTAAATCACTATCATATCAATATCTAAAACATCAATCTGCCGACCCTCTGTTTGGATATAGTCTTAAGATACTTGCTCATAGTTCGCCGAATGAGATTCGGCTAAATCCCATAGAACTTCCATGGTTTGAATGGAGAGGCGTGCGCTGCGCACGTGGCCTCGTGATTATGTTTATTTAACGATGTTCAAACAACATATTAATTTGGTTGCCTTTTGTTGAGAAAATGACTTTCGGAAGCTGGTTTACGAAGAATTACTGACCAGTTTTACTGGTGAAATTCGAACCAAACCAGAAATTGGAATTGAAAATCAATGTTTATACATGGACGTTATCGTCCCCACTGCTGTGACATAAGTCTCCTCTCTTTGGGAGAGAGTGGACTTTGCGGACGTGGTCGGTCCACGTAGGCCCAAGACGGGTTGGCAGATGTCACGTACCTTCGAATTTTGGTTCTAGGATCGGTTCTCAACACAGGCTTGCAGTGTTGAGAGCCGATTTAAGAGCAGTGGTAATGAAATAAATTACACAAAATAAAAAGCCTGCGCGGACACCTACGACACGTAAATCTGAGTATCGGGTCATCAATGCATTGAAATTCTGAAAAGTTTAATTACTGTCAAATTCCTAAACATAGATTATCTTTTAAGTAACGCTATTTTGATACGATATTTATTTTTTTATTGTAAAAAGCTACTCTATTATGGAGCATACCTATGGTGAGTTTTGAGGAATCAACAGTTAAATAGGACATTCTTATCGTACACCTCTTTACCTACTTTTTTAATATATTACAGTCATTTAGAGAACACGACTAAAAAGTATAAGTACCTACGTAAATAAATTGTACTAAAGTGCAACAGCAGTAACAATAAAAATAACTACAGTAACTGTTCTGGCAAGGCTGCCAGGCTTCTTTGCCTCGTGCGTAAATCATTGTGCATGGTCCTTTTTAACTGTTTTTACTACCCTTTTCAGAAGCAATTCTACATGAAGAATCCAAACTATTATTATAGAGAGAGAAGACTTGAAATTTTGTATATTTGTTTGGCTTCACGCTAAAACGGCTGAAGGGATCTGGATGATATTTGGCACATGGGTATACCATGATCTGGATTAAGACATAGAATAAATTTTTCTCCTACATTCCCACGGGGTCGAGATTTATGAGGGCAAAACCGCGGTACGCAGCTAGTTACTTATAAAGTAAAGGACTTTTCTTTTGTGAATTATCAGTGGCATTTAGCTGTGGATATTATAATCGACATGAACGAAAAGCATTAATTGACAAAAATATTGGGCACCTTTTGCTTGCACTCTGTTACTTTTCCGACTACGTCATTGACAACTTTTTGAATGAAAATTACGGTTCAAAAAGGTGGTACATGGGCCCGTTATATAGAAAGGGATAGTCTTTAAAAATTGCTAAACTTTTTGTCTCCTTGGTACGGCCAAGGAGATAAATTGTTTGGCAATTTCGACAAACCTACAAATTGTATAATAACTAATAACGTGAGCATAATAACTTTTAAGTAGTAGTCTTGAAATTAAGTACATTTTAGAATTTGAGAATGCTTATATGTATGGAAGGCCCATTATAATTTTAGATCAATTTAATTTTATTCTTAAATTACACCAAAACCAAACCCTATATTTGCCTAACTTGCCCATATACATCGTAGATAGATGTAAAACAAAACAAAATTGTTGCCAGCGCAGCAAAATTTCTCAGTCTGTATGCGTTGTCGCTCATGTAAATCACGCGACACTGCGACCCAAGTACGCCGAGTACTCCGAGTACTAGAAGTACGTCTCAAGTCCACTGCAGCACACTTTTTATTTGTTACTTGCTCATAAAACAACACTATCGCGCTTGTGGTTGTGATAGAATATCATTTATTTAGTTGGTATATTATAGCGCTATTGGAAGGGACTTTTAAAGTTATTTTAAATTAAAATATCACCTACAAGATTTTGATTTTAGAAATAAAATACAATAATCGTATAAGTATAATTAGCTTATAATGTTACTGCTGGGACACAGACCTCCTCTTTGTGAGAGAGTGGGCCGTAATCCACCACGTGGGTCCAGTGCGGGTTTTTTATAAGGCAGTCATTTTACGGATATACACCGTGATATTTTAGTCGTCTTACAACGGCAGCCCACTTTTTGTATCCAATGACTACTAATCATTTATTTTAAAAAAAAGAATCTGGACATATGAATAATAATTTTAAAAAATATCAAGTAAGTTTGAACACCCTGTTATGGAGATGGATTGAATGATGAAATGTATTGGTATTATGGTAGGTAGGTGGAAATCTTCTACCGTTTGATACTTAAACATTAACAGGGAGAGTGTTTCATAATTCTAAAGCATTATTTATTTTTCTTAGTACCTATTATCTTACATAATGTTAACAATTTTTAATCGCACCTGTAGAAAGTTTATGTCAGATCCATCGAGTGAACCACCTTTGTAAAACGTTTAAAATGTCACGGTGTATAAATAGTCGAAATCGTAATTGACTTGATTAAATTACATTTCTGACAGCGATTCCCACTAAATTGGAACTTTTCGAAGGTTGAAAATATCCAAATGGCACATAGACAAATACCTTTTGGTTTTATGATTTCCACGTGACAGTCTACCTTAGGGTGACAAGGCAGCACTTTAGTCCCTCAATGATAAAATAGTTTGAGTCCTAATGTGAAAATGCGCATAGGAACTTGCATTATGGTGTCTTTATTATAAACTCAGCTAACAGGTAAGATTGTATAGATACAACTTGAACCTTCCTATACAAGGTGAGTCCTCGTATCCTGTAGTCATAATTTTCACAACCCCTCCGAAAGGGTAAGGTATGAAGATGTGGTGCAGTTTTAATTAGTTTTCTTAATTTACGGTAGCTTTTGTTGACTTCGATCGAAACATCTTAATTCACTGTTGTATCATATATAAAACTGGAAATGAAAATAAGGTTCATTTTGGCTTAAAACAATGCACAAATGTCAAAAAGACGTATTATTAAATCCTACTAATATTTTAACTGTGAAAGTTTGTGAGTATGGATGGATGGATGGATGGATGTTTGTTACTCTTTCACGCAAAAACGGCTGAACGGATTTGAATGAAATTTGGTATACAGATAGTTTGTAACCTGGAATAACACATAGGATACTTTTTATCCCGGTACTACGTTTCCGTGGGATAGTTTTCGATCTCCACGCGGGCGAAGCCGCTGGCGGAAGCTAGTAGTGAATAAAATAAACTACTTTTGTTTTAACGGATATTGATTTAATGTGATAAGTAGTTGATTATACAGGATAATTACCCCTAGCGAAGAAATTATTCGTTATTAAAATAATATTAGTGGTGCCTACATATTGACCAAGAAAAATAAAAAAAATATATAAATCTTCTGTTTCACAGAATACTGCAATGGTTACAATTTGAGTACTGGTATTTTTTTCCTTTATATAGGTATATATTTTAGTTTGCTTTGAAAACAGCCGTTTAAATGTTACCTACAAAAAAGGTTCCAACAAATTTAGAACCCCTCCATTTTTTTAAGTCGCCTAAAAATGCCCGGAAATAACTACCCACCAAACAAAACACTGCAACCTGTATACCACATACGATTCCGTAATTCTTAGTTAACAACGTTCGGCCTAAGTTAATTATGTTCTCAACATAAATCTTTGGTAATTGGCCTCTGGTTACACAATACTAAGAGAGGACGTGTTGAAATTATATATGTGAGGTGGTGAAGTTTCATGATGTTGTAGGTACTTAATATTGTTATTTGTAGTGTTTATAATTGCTGTTTATTGTTTGGTAGAATTTTGGACAATTTTCTTTTTTAAATAAAATTGTTTTATTTTGTCAATACATAAAACTTTATTACCATTAGTTTTTTTTTGCGTAGTTCTATGCTCCATCATCATAATAAACCTATTATGTTCCCACTGCTGGGACACAGGCCTCCTCTCTGTGAGAGGGGCCATAATCCACCACACGGGCCTAGACTTGCCTGCCCTAGACTTACCTGGCGTGTTGGTCTCCTACACATTTCCTGCCTAAGTAGAAGTAAAAGTGTGTCGGAGGTCAGACGTACAGATCCTGTAACTATAATTTTGTGAACTAACCTTTTACTGTAGTTTTGCCATCGTTATTATTATTGTTGTTGCTAGTAATGTTGTGCGATTACGCTTTGGGTGATAATCAGGTCGAAACTTAAAATGTTAACTTAGTGAAATAATGTGATTGTTACCTGTTGTAGTTGCCTTGTGAATAAATAAATAAATAAATAAATAGAGTGGGTTGGTCGATGTCACATATCTTAGAATTTTTTATTCTAGGACAAGCCGGTTTCCTCACGATGTTTTCCTTCACCGTTTTGTGAGCAATGGTCATGAAATTAAGTACACAAAGTAAAGTGCCTGCCTGGGTTCGAACTCACAACCTACAACTCGTAAGACGGAACCTATACCACTGCTTTTCAATTATATTCTACTAGTTTTTGCCAGCGGCTTCGCCCGCGTGGAGGTCGAAAACTAACCCACGGGAACGTAGTACCGGGATAAAAAGTATTTTATGTGTAAATCCAGGTTACAAACTACCTGTGTGCCAAATTTCATTTAAATCCGTTCAGCCGTTTTTGCGTGAACGAGTAACAAACATCCATACATCCATTCTCACAAACTTTGACATTTGTAACATTAGTAGGACTGTCAGTATAGTTGATTATTTTTCTGAAATCAGACTTTTTCAATCCTGATTTTTCGTAACTTTATATTCATAAATATTAGGAGTCACACATATTTGTGTGCAATCTGACTACTTATGAGCACCATAATTAAGGGTTCATCTTTCGTCTATCATCTGACACAACGACTGAACGTCCCATACAATTCCCACGTAACAAAATTCATACAAAAGGATTAACACCTACCCAGCACCCACCAGCTGATCTAACCCTTACGTCGATTAAAATCTTTCAACATGACACTCCTATTCTCTGTCAATTTATAAAATAAAATAAAATTGTAACACGAGATAAAGATAATGATTGTACTCAAACGCAATGCAATTTACTTGACCAAGGGGCGTGTGGATTAGGGGTCTAATCGGGCGGCGGCGATGACAATCAGTCGCGTGGATGCCACGTGGATGGCACGAGGCCACATGGGGCACTTTTGGCACCACCATTATGAGAGGAACTAGACATGTGTCGCGAAGTTTGTATGACTAAGATGGTAGAATGTGTCTTGTCTTGTCACGGCCTTGAAGACTTTAAGAAACTACGTAAAAGCTGGAAGCAGATTAATTTTCTAGCAGATAAAGCTTATTATAACTTGAATGAGTTTCTAAATGAGAGATTATGATCATGTTTCACCAGTTTATTATTTTTAATCATTGTTTTTAATGTTCTTTTTAAATTTTGAAATAGTTTGACTAGGAGTGACATTATAAATGTTATTATTGTATTAATATTTGCATGCCATTGTTTAAGGCAAACGTGATGATCTGTTTTATATTTACTATTAACACCTCTTGCATGCTGACAATTTGTGTTGTATTTCTTGTACTCATGTTTGGGCAAATAAATTATTCTCTTATCTTAAGGAAAATTGAATTTATCAGGCTACCATATCGCATTCCTCTTAACAGTTCCGTTAACTAAAGTTAGAAGTGGCCGCAAATGGCATGTTAAATAATCATTCAATAGGATCATTTGAACTAAGACAGTTGTATTGATGATATTTATTATTTTAATTCTATAAACACTTTGTCGCTCTTCAATATCATCCTGCAAATTGATAAAAACTTATGAAAATAATATGATTTGCGCGAGAGATTCTCGCGCTTTCGCATTATAGCCGATTCCTTTAATTTACGGAACGTGTTTGGTTAAAATGAAGACTCTTGTATTTTTATCAATAATAAAGCAAAAAATATAGGAAAATGACAGCATTTGCCTAAAATTTTGACAAGTGTTTAATATTGATTGTCGTTTAGATCAGAGAGGCAATTCTCGTAATTTTAAGAACGTTCACAGCCTATGGCCGTAGTGTGAGTTTCATTTAACCATCTCGATCGAACGCATCGAGCGCGTTTAGCGCTCCTATTGGCCCTGGATTGGTGACGGAGCAATCGGAGCGCCGAACGCGCTCGATGCGTTTGATCGAGATGGTTAAATGAAACTCCTACGGCCACAGACTGTGAACGTTCTTAAAATTACACTTCATAGCTTTGCATAGCAGAACCTCCCAAATGGAAATAGGTATCACAGGTGAAATTAGCTTGTGTATCTAATTGTAGGCCCAGTTTGACGATAATATAATAATAATAACATAATAAACATAATAAAAATGCTACCATCGCTAAAGAAAACGATTCGTTTTTGTTTAAAGTAACCGAGCTTTAAAAGTATTCCACAGAAACTGTGACGTCATACGACGTGTCGCGGCTGGAGTCTAGTCTAGTCATGTCTAGAGTGAAACAAATGAAGACCTTACCTGTTTCGTCACCGAATCGATGAGTCGAACAAATATGTCTTGTTCTTGTCGGATACCTGTGGAAGATGAAAGCAGATGAATATCACATAGATGATAAGGATAAGGTTTTATTCACTTTGAAAATCTTAACCTTGAACTTACATATTGTAAAATAGTATATTATAGTACCTACATTTGACTTTGTAATGGTTAAGGAGAAGATTAGTACGGTTTTGGTTAAAACTTTAAATAAAAACAAAACATCATCAGACAAAAACATTAGAAATAATTGCATTACCAACATACACCCCCAGTATGTTCTAACATGTTGTGTTTATATTAAGATCGTTCTAATTCTCGCTCCTATAAAACAGTAACATTTACACATAGTAGCAATAAAGATCGTAGCAAGCTACGGGCTACGAGCGTAGCACGACGTAGCGGCAGACATTGCACAATTTGTTAACCTCCTACAATTGCCTCTACGCTTGGTTTTCTCCTTTTAGAGTTCCGTGCCCGAAAGCGTTTGAATTAACGTACGTTCTATTAATAAGGGTTTAGGTATTGTAATTACATACAAGAAAATACGATGCATGCTTATGATTTCAACTGTCAAGTAATTATTAAAAAAAAAACTATTGTTACCGACCTCAAGAAGGTCGAAGGAAAAATAAAAAGGTAATTTTTTCATGAGTGTTTTTATTGACTGATATTTTGACTGCGTCGGCGAGTGCAGTTCGCGTCGCTGAATTCTGGTATTATTTTTACTTATGATTTTTACTATCGATACGCTCACAAGAAGATGGGACACTATATTTTTGTAAACATGTTTTTTTTTTGTCTTTACGACAGGCGTTTAATGTACTTTTAAGCTTATATTTTTTGAAAAAATGCATCAAAACTACAATGTTACTCATATAGCTGACAAGGTTCTGTCTACATTAATTTTAATATTAACAACCCCAGGTTTCTAAGCTCCACACCGTCTCATTTATCCAACTCAGCAAGCTCCAATAAAATAGTCTAAGAGCTTCAATGCAGTCGTCATTCATAGCCCAAGAGCTCGCTATTCTGTGCCAATTTTCCATTATCCCTGGTCTAGCGGCAAGACAGCAAATATTTACAATGCCAGCCATCGCGTATAGTCTGTGTTATCACCGACGTCTGTTGAATACGAGATTGAGGTTTACATTTGATTTGTGCCTTCTTGCTTTGGTATAAGGGGTATAATTGCTTGTTTTTGTGGGATATTTAAAAAAGTGTGTATAAAAACCTATTGCTAGTCTTTTTTCATAAGCTTATTTTTAAGTAGGGACAGATATTAATTTTAAATTGTTTTTTTTTATGTCTTGCTGAATGCTAATAGTTTTTGGTCAACACAAAAATACGTCTTAATTTGTATACACAAGTTTGGCTACTGGAAAATTTACATATCTAATCTAAATTACATAGTGAGAAATAATCGCCCAAAAGTAGGTCTATTTAATTACATAGAAGAACCATAATATATTTCGAACTAACATACGCCATCTTAGAATCATTGAATAGCTACTGACGACAATAGCATGCATGACAATTCGACAATGCAAGTCAAGTCGGGCAATATTTGCTCAACTCCCGACCACAGGGCGATAATGCTCTGCACATCACTGTGTTGACGATTGAGACGATCTGTCTATACAATTACGTCTTTGACTGTACGTAATACCTACATACAGGTTGCATATTTTAAGTATAGCAAGCTGATTTAGGTACGTTATAATTACGTATCTACTTTTAAGGTTAATTTTGTCTATGAAGTAAGAAGAGAATATTCACTTCTTAATTTTATTACCGCTCGACAATATCGCTAAGAATTGAAAAGTTTCCGTGTAGGGAGTTTTTTTGATATAACAACTTCTTGTAAAACACTTAGGGCCATTTTTTAACTATGGGCAATCACAGCAAATTACGCGTGCTTGACAATTTTTCTCATTAATTTTCGTTCGAGAAACTAGCCTATAGTTTTTTATTGCTCTGATAAATAATAAATATACGAATAAATAACAAATCGAAATATTGATTTATTTATGCGGCATTAAATCAACTGGAAATTCAAGAGGTTTGAAACGAATTATACAATATTTTTCTAATAGTCAAATTTTTTTTCTGGCATAGGACGAGAATTACGAGAATTTACCCTTAGCATAAAAAGGGAAGATTTGTCCATCTATATCTTGAAACTCGTCATGGAGTAACCCCAAAACTGGGCAGATAGTCACTTACCATTTGCATAAAGTAATTGAAGTCTGTACTGGATGCCATTGTTCGTCTTTTGCCCTTCAACTTCCTGTAACAAAATTATATGGTTACTGAAATAGTCTGACGTATAAAAGAAAATATTTGAGTTAATGTAAGTACTGTTTTTTTAGAACTGCCCATTTTAGAGTTTGAAACTATGAATAAAGTTATACAAAACTATGCTGATATAGAAAGTTATTTTTTTATCATGATAAGCATATATTAAAATAGGTACCTACTATCGTTAGCGATGTGAAAATATCATAGGTGATGAATTAATATTATAAAATGATTTTGCTGTGTCTTGTTGACAATGCAACACAAGACAATTCTTGTATTTGTCTTAATATTCTACAATTTATATAGTATATATCGTCCCCGTAGAGCGAAAAGTAATGAAGTCGCAAAATCGTGTTTTGAGATATTGATAGTCTTTGCTGCCTGCAAAGACTATCAATATCTCAAAACACGATTTTTCGACTTAATTACTTTTCGCTCTAAAACACGATTTTTCGACTTAATTACTTTTCGCTCTACGGGGACGATGCATTATATATAATAAAATAAATGTGAAAATTTGTTTGTTTGAATATTTGGATGTTTGGATGTTTGTCACTCAATCACGCAACAACGGCTGAACGGATTTGGATGATTATCACATAAGATATTTTTTATCCCGGTAATACGTTCTGGTGGGATAATTATCGACATGCATGCAGGCGAAGCCGCTAGCAAAACTTAGTACTGAATATAATTATGTACTTGTCTTATGTAAAAAAAGACTATGTTTTGCTTTATTTTTAAGCTATTTAATACAACAAGGTCTTGTACTACATGTTTTGAACCGTTAGTAACAGAATTAACTCAAAAGAAAAGTAACAAAACGTTGCCTACCAATATCGAATCCAAAAAAAAACGCCAGAAATATACTTAACAGTAACATATAAAGTGCTGGCCACACATTCAGTAAAAACGCGAACATGACTGTTTACTATGTGAATAATTAACACGACGCCAACAAACAAGACGTGTGAACGCGCCAACGCCCTCTGGCGACAGACACTGTAACCTATATTATAGGGAGACACATATTTTTGTTTTTCACTTGTTTTTTGCCCTGAATTAAA
Organism: Polymixis lichenea; assembly: GCA_949091785.1. Classification (NCBI taxonomy): domain Eukaryota; kingdom Metazoa; phylum Arthropoda; class Insecta; order Lepidoptera; family Noctuidae; genus Polymixis; species Polymixis lichenea. The sequence continues at coordinate 8,695,808 of OX420942.1, forward strand.
AATATGTCATTGTGTGGTTTGTCGTATGAAATGTTGAAGACACGAGTCTAAAATATGCCACAGTATCTCCTAAAAATCTTGAATTCATTCACTGATGGATAACGTACAGCGTTAACCGCTGCATCTGGAAGCGTGAAATTTTGCACAAGCGTTTCTTTTATAGCGAAGTTAAGCACTAAGCAAGGATTATTAGAAATGTATCCCCTAAAGGCGGTACATAGGGTTCAGATTATTTAATTGTTGCATTGTAATTGAATCAATATTTATGTCAAAGGATTTTTTTTAAAGGCGATAAAAACAAAAACAAATCTAAATCATGAAGTAGGTTTACCTTCTGTATAGAGTTACAGTGCCGGGATAGATAAATAAATATATTTTTTCAATAAAAGGGCATAAAATCAACTCAAGATCACGATAACGTAGACACACAATTCTTGCAGGAAGACCAATAAAAAGTACAAGTTTCTCAAAACTCAAAAGTTAAATTTTAACACATGCCACCAGCACGCATGCGTATTATGTAAATAAAGCATTGTGCACACAATAGAAATCATGTCGAAGCGATCCTGATTGATGAACTCTCAGTGAATCGCGATTCGTATCTCGTCTCGAACATTTCTCGATATGACGCCGTACTGAAAGGGGCTAACTAAGTTGAAAGTTATTTGGAGACGCGGCGTAATCCGCTCAGTTTTGTTGCGTATTATTTTGTTGTTATATTAAATTAAGTATCTGCCTATTTTATTTGATAATGTCTCGAGCAAAAAGTTGGTAGATACTGGATTGCAATTTTGTCACAGTGTTTTATTGACAATGAGGGTACAGTAGAGAAAAGGCTTAAAAATAATCGTGCTAAAAAGAAAACAATAGTTTTTACCTACTCAAACAAGGTGAAAAAACCTGGTAAGATTACATATTTAACTGTTCTTGCTTTTGTACGATGTCCCGTAAAAGTATTTCTGCGTACCGTAACTTTTATCGAATAAAAACAAAATTAATTAATCATAAACATATTTCCTATACCTGATCTTTCTCAATGAATCCAATGAAGGCGGTGCGTTCGATCTCGACCGGCTGTCCCGCTCTGTCATAGAGTGCGACCACGAAGTGAAAGAAGTTGCTCTTGCGCAGGTTACTGGGCGGTTGCTTCTCGAAGTGTGCACGACCCACGCCTACGCTGCTGTAGGGACAAGGCAACTAAATGTTAGACAAACAAATGTTACTTAATATGATTAGGTATAATAAGAACTGCTCATTTAACCAGAGAGAATACAAAATAGCTTAGCTAAATGTGATTTTATTTAATAGTATCTGTGTGTTGGAATAATTAAACAAAATTTATTTTTAATGTATGATTTAGAAAAAAATATGCTTTCGTAAAAATATTCTGATTTCAACAAAACGCATAATTTCACATCCAAACCATTGTTCCACAAACAAATAAATATTAATTATCCGCAAAGTTTAGACACAAAAAAAACCGGAACCCACATTCTGAGGTCATAAATTATTACATTTCTTTCACAGTTACTTTATTTTCAAATGATAATTTGTCAATAGCATAACTGCCACCAAAACTGTTTAGCGCGCTTTTCTGCCAAACCACAGACCACACAAAAACTCCAGATAAACAATAGGAACAGATTATAATCCTTTTAAAAATTGATTTATTACTTTTACCGTTGCTCGGAATGAAGATGACGTTTTGACACATAACTGTTAGTTTTTTTTTTATTTTACTGTTAGCCTTTCTTTCTCATAGTAAGTACTGATTATGTACTTAATTTTCTAACAAATGGAGTTATTTAACAGTATTTTTGTGTATCTACGGCTATAAGAATTTTGTCCAATGACGGTATCGATGAAAGGGCTCGAGAACTACTTACTAAAATGTTTCCAAAGTTTCTGTCAAAATAGCTACAATTTCAATATTCAAAAAAATTGGTGATTTTATCAGAATGTTATCCAACGATGGTATCATTGAATGGGTTGGAGAACTATTAAAATGTTTCTGTCAAAATTTCTTCAATTTCAATGTGTTTATCGACTTTATAAGTGAAGTGAAGTAAGTGTAAAATCGAATAACACAGACGAAATAAAATTAGAGCAGTTTATCATTCTGTTTCTAGGAAGCAGAATCATACCGAAACTAAAGTAAGATTAACATTCGGAAGCAATTCTAAAATATCGATAACTCTAATGAAGTGACGATGTACGAATAGCACCACACACCACGCTATCGACATGTGTGGCTGTTCGTGTTAAAATACAAGCTTAGATGCACCATTACTCTCAGTCTTATATCGAAGGTTATAAGGTCTGTTTTGTAATTTCAAGTATCAGTACGTGTTTGTCAATGAGCTCAATAAATGCATCGATAGAGCAGAGCAACATTTCAAACGTGTGCAGTTCATCAAATCTTCGGTCTCATTTCTCATTGTTGTTTCCCGTAAATGTGCTTGTGTTTAGTGATGTACTACTGGTGTGTCGAGTACAAAAAGTTGTAATTTTGGTTTGAGAATTATTTAAACTGCGTCGAGTTTATCAGGAGGATAGGAAGTGAAAGTGAAAATCGACATACAAAATTCGATTGAATAAGGTGTTATATTCACAGTTATGTAGAAGTTCGGTTGGTATGGGTATTAACTAGTTCACCCTTATAAACAATATCGGAAGCTGAAATTCGGAATTTTATCACTCCATGGCACATCATGCAAGTTTCTTTGGATATAGCTAAGTTTAACTGCCCTATATAAATTGATATGTACAACATCGACATCTTAAACTGATGCCATTGGCTGTGAATAAATTATATGTGGATAAACAGAATACGAGCGCGTACAATTTGTCACATTAATATTGCGATAATTTTCGTTCGAGAAGCTGTCCGGCACTATCCTAGTAGCCCGGGCCAGCTTCTCATCACGAAAAAAACGACTTAGTTTGTTTCTCACGTTATTTTATTTAAATCTGACAGCAACGTCTTTCGTTTCAAACATTTCTTCGTCAAAATCTCGATAACTTCAGTAGCAGCACTAGAGCACATTACCTACCAGGACCGTATTACGCTATGGTTGCCCATTCATCTCTCCCCGCTGCAGAATTTGCGTAAACAAATTGGTTTCGCGATTGCCATTTTATACTCTCGCACGCGACACTCCATTGTTTTATTTATCGTTACCAGTTTCGGCGGCGCGTTCGCGATTAGGTTGTAGTGCTTTTTCCGCTTACAGATCGCGCGCGTTTTGTCAATCTTTGGCGATTTTTTTAGGCTGTCCTATTTTTTTTGTGTTTTTTTTATTTGTACGCCATTTTTTGTATTTTTTTTGTGTATGTAGAGGACGCCATGTAACTGTTCATTTTAGAAGTATGTAGTTAAAAAAAATAAACTATTTAATTTATTTTCTGGTCTTCCTAATTTTTAAGAATAGTGCTTTCTGGGTTTCAGTTTATATCTGAAACTTGAACATGATTTACTGATTTATGTTTTCCAAAATACATACAAACTTTAGTCCAATTAAAATCAACTAATCACTCAAACGAATTACCTCCTTTTATGTAGAACACAAAACAATTACAATTTGCGTGCACAGCCACTCTTAGACGGATCATTACATAGTAATGTAATTTATTAAAAACGCTACTAAGGGCGCGGCCTAATGATTTACTGTGGCCTTACAAATGGTTCTGTCATCGCCGACGGCTAGCTATCTGTCAACATTTGTCATCCTAGGACCCGGTGATTGCTTGCAGTTAGTTTAATTAGTGGGTTATTGAAAAATTCATTTTGTTGATTAGGTGGCCTCGCCTACCATTTTATTTTTTTATTTATAAAGGCTTGACCACTAATTATGTTATGGCTAGAGAATGACTTCCGAGATGACGACTAATAGAGAAGCATGGAAGAAGAAGACATATTGCGCCGACGCCGAATAAATTGGGCTAAGCGGAGAAGAATGGTGAAAAGATTGACCTTTAAAATTATTTGAAACTAGAAAAACTTTAAGGTAGGTATTTTTAGACTACTCAAATATTTTTAGGCTGCGACAAATATCACCCTGACCGTGTGAATACTGGCTAGTGAAAAAAAGAACCACAATACTGCGATCGCCAACCCGCATGCCCAGCGCGGCGATTATGGCAACCCCCCCCATTTTTTGGGGGGAGACCTATGCCCAGCAGTGTTTGTCTTTCAGCTGAAATTATAAATGATGAAAAAAGAGATACGGAAATAATTTTTCTTTCTAATTCTACTACTGCTTAAGTTTTTAAAATTATCGACGATGAGAATGTCGGATATGGATAATAATTTACTTCATATTCAGCCTCTAATGTTCCCACTGCTGGGACACAGGCCTCCTCTCTGTGAGAGGAATAGGGCCGTAATCCACCACGCGGGCTCAGTGTGGGTTGAAGATGTCACATGTCTTCGATTTTTTGGTTCTAGGACATGCTGGTTTCCTCACGATGTTTTCCTTCACCGTTTTAAGAGCAACGGTGAAGAAATTAAATACACAAAGTAAAATGACTGACTGGGTACGAACTCACGACCTAGCACTCGTAAGTCGGTCGATACCACTGCGCCACCACTGCACTCAATAATTATTTTAACGCAATTAATCAAACCACCACTTATTCAAATAAACACACAACAGATAAACAAATAAAAACATTCAACAATTGAAGTAAACATTTTAAGAACGGAACTCGGTTACCTAAAACACGACAGATGGCAGGAGGGTGTTCTATGATTCTGTGCAAACACAATACCTCCCTAATTCGGAGTTGGAACATCAATACGTCACATTATACAGAACGCCAAATGTTTATTGTTGCACAAGTTCATTATTATCATAAAATGTATGGGTTTGTGTTATTATAAGTTTGAATAAATAATGAAATTGTATTGAGAATTATATAGGATGTTGTAAAAAGACCAACGTGAAATTTATGCATCTTGTACATACCTCCTATAACTAAGAAATTAAGCCTTGTTCATACCTCATATGTATCATATATTGAATATAAATAATTGCTGTTTTAATTTTCCCACATTATATTATTTATGTTTACTCAACTTTTTAGACAATACAAACAAGTTCGTAATTAATTTGCATAAAATTTATCAACCTTACAATTGAACCTATTTTTCCACATCAGGTTTTGAGGCTATCATTTATCCTTAATGGCAGTAGTCTACTATTATGAAGATAATACTAGATGCAAAAGCCGGATGATAGATTCAAACTGATGGACGCTTCTGAAGTTGCTAAACTTCTGAAGTTGCCAAATTCTGGACTGACTCTATCTAGATTGCCATCGACACGCTTAGAAGAATAATTAAAATCCTACTTGCTACCATACAATATGTAACAAAAACCCAGTTGTTCCAGAAGGAACAACTGGGTTTTTGAACGAACGGTTTTTGGGAAGGAACGTGGGTAGAAACCCACGTTTTCAGAATCGGTATACCTACATACGTAATAAAGCAAGTCATTTATAAAAACTGTTCAACAAAAATAATTATAATAAATTTTTAATTATGAATATTTGTAATGTTTAACTGATTTTGATTAGATCAAAGAAAGCCGCCGAGCTCGTAGTCTATTGTGCGAAATAAGGATACTTGTAAAATCAGATACCGTAAACATTTTTTTTATGTGTCGATTTTAATAGTTATTTGACATTGAACTCTCGACTAGCCAATGTTTATTAAAAAATATATATAATTTCATCAATGTTGTACTTGTAGGTAAGTGAAGTTTCTTGCTTTTTCTTCTTGTTTCTTCTTCTTTTTTTTCCGTGGAGTTTCTTGCCCGTTCTTCTCCATAGAGATCTACGTTTTGGAATGGGCGACTAGCTTCAACTATCCAACTAATCGACTTTTTGACAATTCAAAGGTGCCTGGAAATGGTTTAATTGAAAAAAATGCTTTGAGTTTGAGTTTGAGTGTATTTGTATAGTATTATAAATGTGAAAGTTTGTATGTTAAGATTTTTGGATGTTTGCTAGTCAATCACGCAATAACGCGGAAAAGATTTAGATTAAATTAGGCAAACAGATAGTTTACACCCGGCACATATGATACTTTTTATCCCGTTGGTACGTTCCCGTGTGATAATTAAATTTCCGTTTGAAATAGATCTAAGTAAAAATAACTATTTATTCATTACTTGATGACAAACTTTTTTTACTAATTTCATTCGCATACTTCATCAACTACCATCAGCTACTGAGATAATAAACACATCTGTACCTACCCTATTAATTATCCCTGTACAGTCACAAGCAAAATTCTGTAGCCTGTAGCGTTCCCCACCGCATCGCGCCATGCTATGATTTATAGCGCCCTTTGCTTTTATGAATACACACTTGTTACCGCATGCTTCATTATGGGCTGTGCGAAATTTGTACGCCCCTGATTGGATACCGCGTGATAATAGACTCATTGTACCTACGTATTGGTTTGTAGAGAGGGGCAGGTGATTTTTGGTGTAATCTTTCTTAGTTTGAAAATCGAAGTGGTATTTTGACAACGGCAACGTTTACTCAGCAAAAGGGTAACGTTCAGGAAGCTCTGACTGTACTTCAGTACTAGGTTTGTCAATTGAAGATGATTTGGTAAGCACTTCCTTTTTTTAAGACATATATCTGGTGAGTTCTTTACACCTTTCTTTAAGAAGACTAGGTATTGGATTAAAAAAGAAGCATTGAATTCATGACCAGTCCAAAGCTAACATGAGTGTGTATTAAAAGGGCTATTTTTCACATATTCTATTATTTGGTGTAACATTTTCTCACGTTATCTTATCTCAGTTTCTGGGAAAGTATTCAATTCAGTTTACTCACGGTACTAACTCAGTGTCAAATTCTTGGCATTGCAAAAAATATTCACGGATAATAATGATAACCAAAGTTAGGCCGATGAATCAAGGGCCTGATTCAAAAGGTAGTACTCCTTTATACGTCTCGCATCGTGAGGAGATTCCTGTCTCTGGAGCCCTAACTACCAGTAGCTTGGACCCTGCTTCTGATACCGGCAGACCACTATTTATTTTTATTTTAAATGTCTTTTTACATTCCTTTTATAAAAATATTTAAAAATGTATCTAATATGTTGTAAAGTGAATAAACAAATAACAAAAGTTAAATTAAATATTATTCTAACTTTAGGATATTATTATGACCAGAATCCACAAAGCTACTACATCCAGTTGTTCTTTTCCCGCTTACAGACAAACATATTGATTGACAGTTACCCCCAAAAAGCCGTATTAGGAACCGAACTTAATCCCTTATAGTTATTTAATGTCAAATGGGGTACATTCGTTTTGCTTTGAGTTCGAAGAGCGCTAATACAATTTCGGTGGCTATAATAAGTTTAGTGCGATGCTCTTTTCGGCCACTAAATGGTTTAACTGTGTATCAAATGAGGGTAGTTTGTTTTGGTGATGGCAACATTTTTCTTGTTTTTATTTTTATTTTTTATTCAAATGTTGAGTTTATTTCACTGTTTAGAAAACGTTTGTTGTACTTTTCTATTATGAGTTCCAGTATTTTTGGCAAACCCACTAGCACAATTATCGTTATTCAGTCATTGTTCAACAGTGTCGAGATTAGACACCCTGCTAATGATGAAAGTCAGTACTTTCATAAGTAGCAGGGTGCCATATGTGATTTTTCGAATGCTTGATTTTTTCTGACTAATAAGTTTATTCCCAAAATTACAGAATTCTTCACGCTCATTCACAAGCAGCAAACAGTTTCAATGAAGGCAACTGAAACTTTAGTATGTAAACAAATACAATGCTTAATAAAGAAACCTAACTTATACTTTATTTCTTGTTTAAAACACGGAACGTTGCAAATTAAATGAGCACCGGAGCCGCTTTTATTTTCTACTTTATTTCCATTTTTCCATTAATTTTCTCTCATATATGGAAATAATATTTAGTCTAATCTAACTATCCTGTAGTGTCCTACTCCAGGGTAAAGGCGTCCCTCTCCCTTTTCCATACAAATCTGTTACAATTACGAATAACTCAAAAGCCACTCAGCAAGATGGTAGTAAAGCGGACTGCCCAAACAGTGCCAAACGTACAGTCACCAAAAGAGTAAAGTAACCAGAGTCGTCGGATATACATGAAGTTTAGTGGGAAACCAATGGGGATGTTTTCGAATGAAATTTAATTTTATCATTGCACAGGTTGTTTGCTATTAAATAAACTAAACTTTATTCGAAAATATCTATCAGTTTCTTACTAAAATTCAACCATATCCGACAACCGCGGTTACTTATCTCCTTTGGTGACCGTACATACGAATATGACTACTCGTTAAAACTGCATATTTTAATTAACCGTTAAATAAACGCTAAATAATATTTATGATAAGGATATTGAACATTCCATAACACTTACTTGGTATTATCAACTAGCGAGGTCGGTGTCATCCAGGCTCGGGTGAGGGGTTCCTCCTTCAAGGAGGTGACGGGTCCACGGGGCTGAGCGTGGATGCCCCCCGCCGCCTCCTGGTGATGCAGGCCAAACATCAGCCCACCTGCAAACATGGAACTGTTAGAGGAACAGAGGCTTCAAAAATTGTATGTAGTAGAGAAACAGATACACGGTGTAAATTGTTACCATCAATGGAGGACGTGATTCTCTAGACCCACACGTGTTGAAATTATTAATCGGTAATAAAAAAACAAAATTGCTGTTCCTTGAATTTTGAGCGTGTTTGTTTGCAACGGCTGTTTTTTTAAATAAGGAAATTAGTTGACGGGAATTAAAAAATCAAAATTGCTGTTCCACCCAGCAACGCGTTGCTGTGCTGTTGGAATTTCGACCCCATTTGTATTGCACTTTTATTTGAAATCACTTTTTTTTATTCCATGAGTATGTGTGAGTCTTTCGAATTTTCAGGAGATTCTACAATAATTCTATAAAGAGAGTCCTACATTGGTTTGCTTAAGCAACTTTTCACTTTTAGAAGGAACAGAGGATCCAAAGACATTTTTTCAACTGTTTGCCTTAGCACTTGTTAATCTAATAGTGACACTATTAAATGAAGCAGAGGGTTTTTTGCAGTGGAAGGCAAAATTGACACATAACAGTTTGGAATTTTCATAGGGAAAGGTTCGAGCAAAACTCATAATATAACACCACGGCTGGAATCCCCGAAGTGTAAGGCAGAAGTGTATCTATAGTACGTAAAGCAACATTTTGCCAGTTATATTTAAAGTTCCTAGTAATTGGGGGTTAAGCTATTGCCCTTAACCAAGCATAAATGTAGACTCTCGGCTGCTATTGAGAAATTCCTAATGAAAAAACCCAATAACACTTTTCCCGACCTGGGAATCGAACCCAGTACCATGCTCAGCAGTAGCGCATGCGACCACTAAACTAAAAACTATCAAATCAACTAGAAAATCGTGGTAGCCTTAAGGTCAAGGAGATAAGACAAGTACCTACATATGCCTTCTAAACATAGCATTATTCTGAAGATTTCCGTTCACTTAGAAAAAAATGTTCAGGGAAAACCCACGAACACATTTGATATGATTCGGTTAAAAAACGAAACCACTTTGAAATTAAAATTAAAATTCACAAAATGTGTTCTTTGTGCAAAATGAAAAATATGTATTGTAATTAAACTAGACATTTCGTTCATGATTCAACTAGACTTTCCAATATGTTTGTTAAATCATTGCCTAGCTTACCACAGTCCATTTATGGGAAATAATTATAAGAAAGTATTGCTTGGTTATAGTTGTGATTTTATTAACTATGAAAAGAAAATAATAAATGTACTGGAAATGAATTCCAGTGTGGAAATGACTAACAGTTTTACAAATAAAACAAAAAGAGTAATTTTACCATTGCGCATTTTTTTAATTATGGAACTTGCTTTACGTCATTATTTTACTGCATTTTAGTCAATTAATAAATTTAAATAATGCAGTTCTTATGTACCTACGGGGATTATATGACTAGATTATTTCCCAAAGTTCTCTCCAATCAAAAAAGTACAATAAAGATTTTTAGTTGGTCTAACTTATTTATCACATTCATAATATGAATTCACTTTCAAATATTTTCTTTAAAATAATTGTCACCATACCAAACATTTTGTAATGGTCAGTTATTATTGGTCAAATTCATTGAATTCTGAGATTTACCATAGTAATTTTTTATGTTTTTTTTTTTTACACGAAACATCATATTGTTCAAACCGCTTTTAAAACTTCAAACCATTTAAGATTTTTTCTTAAACACAAAGTAGGTACTTACTAAACCAAGTAAAAAACATTATTAGAAAGTTCAGGTCTATCAATTAAACTATAATAAAATTACTTCTCTCGCTAACTCGCCACTGAATTACTCGGGAAATTAATTACTACGCCGGCTACGACGGCTACGTTCATTTGTTATGCTACGCCGTAGACGTTCTCGTAGACTTGGGTATATCAACACTTCGAATTTAGAATTACAATGATTTACTTCAATTTAATAGTTACTTTTTTTTTTTTTGCACCGTACCTATAATTGTTTGATAGGAAAGTTTTAAGCTTGAGTGACTAATACCAGTTACAAAATAAATCACGAAAACTACCTTAAATGATGGTATAAAACAATTTTTTTGTCAATTTCTAATCTGTAAGTTTACAACAAATAAACTCTATAAATTCATTATTCTAGGGCCAAAACACGTTTCTGAGCGTCTAAAAACCAAGAGAAACGAGTCCCTACGAAATGGGAAATTGTAAGTTGGACCAAAGTTTTCGTTATTTTCGTACATACCTGAAGATCTTGGGGCTCCAGAAGGGTATAGCTTTCGCCCCCATCCCACGGGGTCTAGTTCCAGCGGCGGCCACGGTGAACCCGTGTACCCGCCCGCCGCGTTCAACTCGTCCGACCGAATCTCGAATCACGACACGCACCCGATTACGCGCCCGAGAGCGCACGAACACCCCCGGAAAATCACGAAGACACCCGAAAATCGCGGTCTAAATTCAAATTTTATTTTTGTCGCACTTGCTCTTATATTTTTTAATTATTATTCTGTATTTCAAAGTTGTAGAATATTCGGTAGGATTATTAAAAAAATGAAGTTTCTAAGTCCGAAAGTTTATTTTACAGAAACGTTCAACCACAAATATAATTTCAATATAAAATCACAGAAAAACCTCAGAAAAAGAACACAAAAATAATTCGTTGCCAAAGTACGATTATCAAAAAATTCTCAACTTCGTACTAACTATCTGTTGTATTACTATCCGGTAGGCGGCTCTGTGTTATCGTATGTGCGTTCTGGGATCGAGTCCCGGTTGTGCGGGCGATCCCGCTGTGAATTTGCGGAACACTAACAAGCGTCGCGGGAGCGCGGCGCCGAGTGCCCGGGCTTGGTGGAGCCCCCGTCCGTCCCCGCGGACTGGGGGAGGCGCCCTGGGGACACGCCCTCGCCCAAGAGCGGGACGGATACACCGACGCAGGTGGCGCCACTTGCACACATCCATTTCCTTCTAAACCGAATAAAATACTCGATAATATTAGCCCAAATGATATCTAAAAATCGTGATTGATTTTTTAGCGCAACATAACAACGCACTCGAGTGGATTTATACACGTGTGTTATGGTAATGGTGGGACGTTGCGAGGTTTCCCTCAGAGACCGCAGCACGCTCGCGCGAGTAAGGGATAGCGGGATGGATGAGACGAAGAGCATCTCGCCGGACGAGGCCAGCCGAGCTCAGGGACGGCCCACGCCACGAGTATTACTTATTAAACCCAAGTTAGATTGACGATGATGAAATTTCAGTGGGAATTGACTTTAACTGCGACCGAGATGAGGTTTTGTCGCCTCATTAATTATATGTAAAGTGTTCTGTATGTTTGAACGTGAACAAATCGGAGTTGCTAATGCAGTCGTTAAAATAACGTTTCGGTTCGTTGACACGATATACGCTGCTGATTTATATTTGGGAACTAAAATAAATTCAGAATTTTAGTGAGCATGGTGCCCAGAGGATTACGTTCATAACATTTGCGAGGATATTCCCTTATGGCCGTTCATTGTAACGTTCTATTAGGAGGATTATGTTCGCGAGAGAACGTCTGCGAATTTATATCAAAATGTTGATGATCTTTGTATACGACGGTTATGGCTTGCGTTTAGCAGATCATCTCTTGAAAATAATTATCATGAAATTGTATTGCGACGTGAATATTATTAATAACAGTTCCTACGGTCTCTTAGGGCAGATTTCAGCAATGTAATTGATTATATAAAAAAGCACATAGACCGCGTTCAGTGTCATCATTGTTATGGGATATTGACACGACAGTTCTGACAGAGAACGCAGTTTAAATGTGCTGATTTGCGTTCACTTTCATTAGTGTGACCCCTTGTGTGTCACCTTCCGTGTGTTGCCGGACGTAAAAGAATAGCACCATCCCATTTCTTCCCGTGGGTGTCGTAGAAGGCGACTAAGGGACTTACTAGAGAATGGCAGCAGCGTTTTCTATGAATTCTACCACCACACTGCGATCGCCAACCCGCCTGCCAAGCGTGGCGATTATGTCAAAAACCCCTGAAGTGGACCTACCTTAAAATGTAGATATTGATAGGTACTAGGAACTTACTTATTATTACCTACTTTCTCTTAAAATTCTTCATTTTGATGATCATATTCGAGACAAGAGCATGCAATAATAACATTCAACAATAAACAATTCTGCCCTTATCGACCGCCATAAAATTCAAATGCGTGAATTGCAAAACCGTGGTTACAAACGTCGGTGTTAATTCAACAGGGAATTATTTAACAGGGGTGTATAAATGCTATGTTGTTATTGGATTATTGTCGATTATAAAAGAAGATTGTAGATAGTTAGAGATTTTTCGTGTCAGTGTTAGATTCAACCGAAGCTGTTATAGCGGGTACAGATTGGTGTTGCATTCATGTTGCATTGCATACAATTTGGACGACTCAGGAAGAGTATGCTAGAGTACGTAGGTATTCATACGAAACAATAGGGTATTTTCCAATTTATTAAAAACTATTTTAAATTGAAGATTGGGACGATATATTTAAACAGCAAAATAAAAAACAGATTTATATAAATCCATTTTCTCAAATAAAAACGATTTGAATAAAACATATTTTTCGATGTTTTGAATTTACCCCCAAAACGCTCCTTACGATGACTTTTTTATCACGTGACCACGTGATCAGATTTGTGTAAACGGCAACGGTAAAACTACTTTGTGTGGCGCAGTTTTAGAAGTATTTGTGCACAGAGGCACCACACACCAGTAATCACTTTCTATCAATTAAAAATCGTATTAATTATAAACTCGATGTGCACTTGTTTACAATTTAACTACTTTAGTTTACACAAAATTGACGTCACATGTGGTCACGTAAAAAAAAAGTCACCGTAAGGAGCGTTGTCGCGGTAAATTCAAAACAACGAAAAATGTGTTTGATTTAAATCGTTTTTAATTGAGAAAATGGATATAAATCAATAAATTTTTATTTTTCTGTTACTTATTTCGTCCCAATCTTCAAATTAAATAGTTTTTATTAAATTGGAAAATACCCTATTGCGGCTAAGATTGCCTGCTGTCTTCTCGAATTACAAGTTAGTTATTATTGTATAGCTGCAAAATACGTTCCAATAATTAAGCATTTCTGTTCATTAAGCAGATTTCAGAAGATTCCTTTTCATAAATCAACTGCAAAAAAGAAGGGGGGTTCTCAATTCAGTTTTTTTTGTTTGTTTTTCTATTTATGTGTGTTACCTCAGAATTCAGTCATTTATAAACCGATTTGAAACATTCTTCTTTTTTTTAAAGGACCTCTAGAGTGGTCCCGTATCAATCTAGTCAAGATTTGGTTAGTGGTTTTTGAGTTAAATTACGTAGATACGTACGTATTTTTCCCACTTAATGTCGATGATGTTATAATCATTTCTTGTCACTGTTATTTACTTAGTAAGTGAAAAATAAAAAGCTAATAAAAAACAAAACAACCGACTCCAAAAAAAAACACTACAAAGCCAAAAATAACTTTTAATTTCGGAATTCTGTGGCAAAACAACAAAAATATGAAACCAAAGACACCTACTTCCGAAATTAACGGTATTTTTTCACATTGTAGTGCTTTTTTGGAAGTCAGTTATATTATTTTTAAATTTTCATAGCGTCATTTTCGTTCACGAAATAGTAGAAGTTGAAGTAAATCCTCACATTCCGCAAAAGGCTTCAATTTACAGTCACGATATTGCCATAATCAGCACGCTTCAAATAGCATGCGGGTTCAGGTAGTACGTACCAACGATCAATTTTGTCTAGTTGAGTCATCGGCACCTCTCATATGTATGCTGTTTAAATATATCATTACTTAGGATGTGCAGGAATTGTGATCGGGAATAGCTGGTAGGAATAGGCTAGACTGGGGAGTGAAGGCTTGAAGGTTCCGACATCGAGAAGTTGACGCGAAAAGCATGTTCAGATTTGCTAGAGGAATCGATAGCGAAAAGTGTTGATACCCAACAAACAATAGCAGGCCTATGATAATCATGTCATTGTTAAGAGTCCTAATCTATCACGTGAATTACGATTAAGAATGGCAATAACAACGAAAAGACCTTAATCTATTTCAAGATTCTGTATATTATTTAGGAATCACTTCTGATTTAGATAAATGGAAAATAAACACAATACTGTCTGCTATGCCGCCCCGTTAACTAAATTACGGAACACACGAACGATAGTTGCTAGGCTCATGGCTAAAATCTGTGCAATGTAAAGGAGTCTGCATAGTGAAATCGATTCAGTACAAAAATAGACTGAATCAGTTGACTATCGAACGGTTGTTCAGGTTGATATGCCTATGCGTGAAGTAAGCCGAAGTCAAGTATCACTGAATCATCACTGCACTATTTAATTTCCTATTTTACTATTGTCAACCTTTTAAACACTTTCAAAAGGTTTAATGTTCCATATTTTCTAACTAAAATATAACCAATATATCATCATGCATAATGGGTTAGGTAAGTATGACCTTAAAAATAAACACAGATTTTGCCCTTTTTCCATCTTCATAAAAACGTGGTAATAGGCCCATCTTTTACACAATGCATTTTGCATTGTGTAAAAGATGATTTGACTAAAACTATATTATATTTGGCTGTTCTATACATTAGCCGTAAAGAAGAAGATATGCTTCACTACTATGAATTACTTGGATTGAATTAATTGGCTACATATGAGTTATTTAAGGGCAGGTATGTTTTGTTCTTTCGTTTTGTTACTGGTTCTACGAGAATGTTAACTCACCACAAAGCAACGCTTAAAGTATTCTTTAAAGATCTTTAATTTTGTTTTTGTTTGTTGTTTCATCACGAGTTATACGTCTATGTTAACTCAAGACACCGTAATCCGATTTTCAACAGTCTGGGGTGAAATTCTTTTTTTCAAGTTCACACACCTAGTAGCTTATGAAATGTCATGAGGCCATAATCAATGATTTCGTGAGTTGTCTTAAAAAATACGACGAGGCTGGTTTTCGCGTCATCTTTTGTTCTAGCTAAGCAATAAAATCAGCAAATTAATAAAAGTTAAGTTTGCTAAGTCATAATTTACTCCTACTAATCCAACAAGATGGACCGATGACTTGGTGAAGGCCACAGGAATCCGCTGGTTACGAGAAAGACAAAACTGGTCAAAGTTTGCTATGGTGAGGAGAAAAACCGCGTCGCTTTTGGAGAGAACGCGGTCAAGCCCTAATGGTATTCTGAAGATGTTGGTGGACAAATTTAATTCACCGATGATGAATCACTACATGCAAGTGTTGGTTAGGCAGGATTGATTAATGACATCTGGTGTACCATTGTAAATATTATGTTTTCTGTTTATTAGTATTTAGTTAAAATAACACACTAACATAGCTTTTAAGTTTTATTTTGTACCTAACTTACTAACATAAAAATGGATCACTGTTGTCTAAGGATATAAATAATTTAATTTAATTTAAAGTGGCGTTGCTTGGGGGAGGACTATGTCCAGCAATCTTTCGTCCGAAATGATGATGATGAGTTTATTTTTGTTAGTTAATCACACACATCTCTGACCTGTAATTGAAAGGAACCATAAACGATTGAGGCGTTAGCACGTCACATCAAAGTTTAAACCTTCTAAAAATACAAATAAAAGTGTTTTTATCCCAAAAATGAGTGATTAGGTAATAATTTAACCCGAACAGGGTTTGTTTACACTTTCATCAGATATTATTGGAACAAACTACAGACGTTTTTTTTAAATAATGTCCTCCATGTTTTACGGCGACCGTCACAAGAGGTATGCAACTCATCATCTATTACTTTAAAACCTTTATCCAATATCTTAGTTTGTAATTGAATATAGGCTTGTTGATTGGTGGATTTATTTATTGAAATCACGAAGTTACGTTGGTATAATAACAACCGACATATTATACTATCGGCTTGTCCAATACCTGCCAGAGGATGCCAGTGCAAAGAATATTCTAGTAAATTCATACAAACTAAAGCACATTCTGGTTGCCATCGATATTGCCTCGTAATTTGGGTACAGACAAGGTTCACCTGTAGCGTATGACGAGGATAACATATGGCTGTCTCTGTGTATGAAATAGGATACATATTAAGCTACATTTGAATTGTACGCAAAAAAGTTGCGGACACCAGCCTGAAGCCTGAAGCTTGAGCTGGAAGCCGACGTCGACTTAATCAACAAAGGGCTAGGCAGATCACGATAGTATCTATTGATCTCACTTTCTACTAACTTAAGATTCAAGTATCTTCAAGTATCTCGTAGTTATGCAGTGAGGTAGTAGGATATGGTCTTTAAATGCCTCTATAAATGGCGATAATTGGTTGAATGTAATCAAATTCATTACTAAAGTAATAATAAAGCTGCAGAGTTTGTTTGAAGCCGCTAGTTTCTGAAACTACTTACCAGTCGAATTTTAAAATATTTTTTTGCGTTTGATAGCTTATTCTTGAGGAAGTCTATAGGATATTTAACATCACGCTAGGACCCTTAGGAGCCGAGCAAAAACTCAGAAAGAACGCTAAAGATAACGAAGTGATACTGGCCGATACGATGCCACAAGTTGAGTCGGCGGAACAAGACATTTCACGCAGACAAAAACGCATCAGGCATAAACCTATGTCTGAAAAACTTAGGCAGTAAGCCTAGCAACGACCCAGCTGACTGGCGAGGATTTAACCACAGGATATTTAAGCCGTTCGTAGCAACTGGCGCGGAGAAATGACAATAAACTCATGAGAACAGTATTGAGTATAAAAGTGGATGGCTTGTAAACTTGAATGAACTGTGTGAAAGATTATATGGCGAGAAAGGTGGTGGCTACTGAGAGAAAGACTATTGGAGAAGTTAGAAGATGAAGATATGCCCCGCGCCGAATAAATTGGAATAAGGGCAAGTGAATGACGGTTTTTAAGCCATTCGTGCCGTTACGAGATAAGATCATACTAAAAAGTCTTTTAGCAAAATGGCGAAGTGGATACTCTACCATAAGTACCTACTACAACCACGCATATATTAAGTAAAAATACCCAAGTTAGGTATACATAAAATGACTAATATTTAAGTTCAACAACAAGGCACAAACAAGTTGGCATTCGTCTCCTGGGCCTGAGTGCTTTGGGAGGCCTCAGAGGGTCCGCCCTCTTAGCCACGCCCACCTCAAGCCACGCCTACCTAGTGCCTAGAGACTTGAATGTTACGTGAAATATCGATGCTTGTTTTAACTTAAGACGTATGATGTATTTCACTTAAGTATACGGAGATAATCTTTAAGTATCATGCTTAATGTACTTGGGGACATTGTGCAGATTATTTTACATTGATGTTATAGGATATTTCTTAGGAAGAAGATTGTCTTTTCTTGTTGCGGAAAGCCACCAGTTCATAGGTATTTATATGACATATTGCAGCGTTCATGTATAAAGGGTGGTACCAGTGACGTTTTAAAACTTGTGAACTAATTTCAACTGCGTCTCTAAAAGTGGCGTCACGTCGATAAGTAAAAGGATGTTTGCCAATCGGTAAAGAACGATACAAAAACGTTGCAAAAAGAAATATTTTCCTAGTTGTGTTTAACCGGTTAGGTACTTGTAGTACCTACCGTGTTACCTAGCAACTGGGTTGTGGAGGTCAGAAAGTTAGTCATTGATTTTGTTTTTATGGTTTTTTTATGATTGTATATAGTTCTGTATGTGATCTTTCTGTGATGTAGTTACATTAAATACTTTTTCTTTGTTTCTTTCTTTAAAATACTGGCTTTCAGCTCTATCTGGTAAGGCTGGAAGCCATCGCCAAAGTGGTTGAGAAAAGTCTAGACAGATTGATTTATAGTACCGGATAGGCATGTAGGTTCCATGTGGTGCCGGACGTAAAAGAATAGCACCATCCCATTTCTTCCCGTGGGTGTCGTAGAAGGCGACTAAGGGACTTACTAGAGAATGTGCAGCAGCGTTCTCTATGCTTTTAACCATCATACTGCGATCGCCAACCCGCCTGCCAAGCGTGGCGATTATAGCAAATCCCCCCTTTTGCGGGAGGCTTATGTCCAGCAGTGGATGTCTTTCGGCTGATATGATGATGATGATAAGTATGTAAAGTACGAGTTAATTAGCAGAATATACCTTAAACGGGAAATTCGACCACTCAACTCTTAAAAACGCAACCTTGGAAACGGACTCCCTCAATAATATCGTCTGTTACAAATATGAACTACAAAGTTACTAACGCAATTTCTAACCCGTCCAAGCCGTCAGTCTCATTTGGCATACTAAGTCAATTTCCTGAACATCCATAATTGGAACAATAGGATCTAGATCCAGGCATTATAATCAGGTTACTATTGTGCTTGTAACTGGAGCGAAGTCAGTTGGGAAATGCAGATTTGCATAATGCAGTCGATACGGTGAATGTTAATTGATTATATTGAATGAATGACGATGTTGTACGTGATTATTTATAATCACGTACAACATCGATTATCGATTCATCATCTAAAGATGATGGAAGAAATAAATCTACCTGTATTTACAAAATTAGAGCTTTTACTAACGTTAAAATTTGAGACCGACTTCAAAGCCCAGGTTCTCAATTCGTCTGTTGTTTTTTTATGCTTGCTCTGCAAAGTCTTCGGCAATTGTGGATCGAGTTCGAGTTTTTTTTTTGTTAATAGTATCTTATTTGGAAAATTACAATGCTAAAGTGATTGCACTGTATTTAGTATTAAAAAAAAAAATTGCAATGTGTATTTCGATCATTCATAATATTGTTAATGAAGTCATAATAAGAAAGAAAAAGAAAGAATATAAATAAATATTTCAATATTATTATACTGCAGCTTTTAAACATACAAAATCAAAATATTAATTAGGTATGGTGTTGGTTAATAATTTATTTATTGTTTTTTTTTTCAGTAGCAACCCGAAGTCTCGCCCTATTACATTTAATAGGGCGCCTTAAACATGACTGTTGAAATATGGTTTAACTATATGTATACCTCAGCCTAAACCCTTCAGGGACTACAGGCGTGACGTTATGTTAACTAATTTAAAAGATGGTTAAATTCACCAAAATAGGAATGAAATCCGATATTGAAATATTCATGAATAGGTACCTCATAAAATTCACGAAAAAAAAATCAAAAACAGTAGTAACGCTACACTTCCGAAACAAGCTGACATGACTTCCTCCTTCATTTTAATTCGAAACCTTAAGTCAGCTTTAAATTACACTTTTTGCTGGCCTTATAACCCCCTCGACGCGGATCCCGGGATTAGGGGCTACCAACGGGTACTTTTTCTGCCAGTGTCAAGAAACATCGTCCTGCCTTTACAAGCACCCCAGGGGGTACTTTCAGACCCTTAACGTTTACGACTACCCGATTGCTTTTCTATGAAGGGCCTCTAGGAAATGTCCGCGACAAAAACGGACAGATGCCAACAGCGGATGTTGATACCAATTGATTAGTTTGCAAACAGTGTGAATTTTTGATGATCTGCGGTGTGTTGACCGGCCTTTTTTTGGTAGTTCACACTTAATAAGTGGTTTGTAGACAAAAAATCTAGCCACTTAGCTTAACAAGTTGAGGAAATGACAGTTTTTATTCAAATCTTTAATCAATATCACTTTGGGCGACGAATTATCACTAATGAGATAGAGATCTTGCAAAAATAAATGCGAATATCCGTTATGTGATAATAACTCCAGTTAAATTCAGTTAAATCCAGTTTTATTAACCTCTTTGCATTTATTAAAACACTACACAAATCACAATTGTATACACAATAGGTAACTTATTTCACACACAATTAACAAAATGCATATCATTACCTCTCAAAAATGAGCAACCAGTAAAAAAAAATGAAAAAAATCCGCTACACGCTGTGAAACAAATTCCACAAACATTTTGACACAATACGCCGTTATAGCTCTGAATGCGTCTTCAGTGACGTCTTTGACAAAACAAATAAGCCATAAAAGGGTATTAATGTACCCCGTGTCCGCAGTAAAAGGGTTAGCCGTCTGTCACACCGGTACTACTGTTTTGTTTGTACCGTAAAAGTTCACCGACTTTTTTTGCGAAACTTTTCAACTTGAATTTCTTATCATGCTGTGACATTTTTACAAAAACTAGGCGGTAAACTTCTATGTAAATTGACAGCTACTATGAAATAATAATTATGTTACCTATTCTCTATGGTTACATTTTTCGATCGGTTCATTTTTCGTCGTTACACCTACGTCTTCTTAACGTGTCGATTGCAATCGATGTACAGTCAGCCCAGAATTTGGCTAAGACCTTGGCACTTTTAACAGCGTCCGTCAACTCCTGTAGCGTACACACGATATTAAGTACCCCATTGTTTAGAACCAGCCATTATGAATCTCCACATCCACAGGTTTTCTTTGCTTCGGCCTACTTGAGTAGTTGTAAGCAGGTTGGATGAATAGGTTTGGTAGGGAAGCATTTTTTTGCCGCAGCTTTAACCTTTCCTTAAACTGTTCGCCAGTGAAATTACTACTTTACCTACTGAAAAGCCCAGACATACGTAAAATGCTCTCATAAAAACACAGTACAGCAAAATAAAAAAATACGTAAATAACTGAACAGCACAGCAAAAAAACTTGCCAATTAGGCAAACTTTTTTTATTTTATGAAACTGGAAGAAGAGCAGCTCAAAAAAGCAAAAATACTAAAATGATAACAGTCAGTTGAACAGATCAGCGAGTTAAAAAGAAATAAACTGAGTCTACACGTCATAAAAAGAGCACTAATGTGAACTATGAAACGTGTCAGAAACTGCCAGCGAAATGAATTCAAAAAGGTGGAAAGCTTAAGTGCAGTTATCTTTCAAACAATGGGGGTTTGATTTTATAACAAATAAATAAAATTATCAGGTAAATAGTACTTAAAAACAGCCTAATGAAAAACCAACCTAAGTTGAAAGAAATCAAGAAATTGGTCTAAATAATTTGTGTGTGTGGAGAAAGTACAATTGGATTTTTCAAACTTCAATTTCTTTGAACCTATAGCGTGAGTTTTTCCGATTTATTTGAAAATCACATCAATCAGTACCAATAGAAATCATCATCTGCCTAGCCATTTCCCAACTATTTTTGTGGTCGGTATTTTACGTGCAGCGACTGCCATCTGACCAAAAACTGCTTGTCAGACTTTCGGGCTGCTGACGACCCGTAACGACTGTCATTCGGTAATAGTAGAAGTAACAATAAAATATTATGTCTCCCATCAAATGAAATACTAAATCCAAAACCAAAACGCTTCAATAAACCATTTCAGGCAGCATACAACAAAAAAAAAAACGAAAACCTTCATCCCAAAAACGACTAGAAAACAAAACCTGAAGTATCCATTTCCTCTCACGAAATATGCACACTCCGTGTATCTGTATTGCTTTAATGGTGCGGCCGTAATTTCCATGGCGTTTCCATGGTGTATTTTCCCACAGAACCGTGTTATCATATTTGAGGAGCGACGTCATGATATAACACGGTAACTCGTCATAATGTGTTTAGCGTTCGTTCTTCTGGTGAGCGGCAAAGAATAAATTCGTAAAACTTCCAGATGGGACATGTCGAAATTCGAGTTATTGGTCACTAAATTAATGCACATTTTAATCTTGATTAAGCTAGTAAAAGTGATCATGGACAAAAATAATATTACCTAGTTGATGTTTAATATTATTTTTAACAAGCCGACTACTTACTCTTTCCCCCTCTTTCTCTGCCCAGAACTGCCAAGGACCAATCTTTAGCCCAAAAGTCCAGTTCATTCCGCCATCTTCGTTTGGGCCGGCCACGAAGTCGTTTGCCATTGAGCGACATGACATTTTATCACTAAATTTTTCTATAGTATTTCAACATCATCGTCTGCAGCTTGGATCTACAACTGCACTTTAGTTGAGGCAGTTCTATCCTATACATCCACGAATCATTTTACTGTTATTTAGACTATTGTTACATACTTTTAGATTAGCATTGCATATGATTAGATTAGCATTGCAGAAATACCTAGGTTTTGATAATTATCATCTCGACATGAAAAGCCTTAAATAGGTACATAAATCTCTCTCGTAAGTGTAAGTTATAATTATATGAATTATTTTTGACGCTTTCTCTCAAATTAAGGCTAAACAATTTTACCCTAACATACCAAAGTATCAGCTCTGTCATTTGCCTCATCTCTGCATTCATATTTCGGGAAGCTTTACTTATTCAATATTTTCAAATTGGCTGCACACCGGTTTTGTAATGGAGACGAAAAAATGCGGAAACCGAACGAAATGGATTCGAGAACTGATTATTTATTTAGCATCACGAAATATTAGCCACGGAATCGGTTTAGATTATTTTTGTCAAGAATATTTATCTGCTTAGCATCACCTTGGTTTTTTTTTATGCTTTGCGATACAGAGAAACCATTAAAGCTTTTAGGAAGGCTTTACTTTATGATATAGATCATATTTTTACCCAAAATGGTTCGTGATGGTTGACAAGCAAGTTCATAGTCTTCTCATAATAATAACAACGTCATCATAGGTAATCAATATTTCAAAACAGCCTTTCTTCACAATCAACCTATAATGTTCACACCGCTGGGACACAGACCTCCTGTCTGTGAGACACAGTGGGCCATATTCCACCACGAGGACCCAGTGTCGCTTAGTTGATAGAAATGATATAAATGGCAAAAGACATCAAATTTTACGGAGACAAAACTATTCATTCAATAATTTCAAACAAACTAACGTTAATTGATACTTCACCAAAAAACCAAGCCAATTTTTTATACGAAATCAATAATTCCATATTCGAAAACACCGCGCCCTCTTCAAAAAGCACTAACAAAGTAACAAGTGGTCCAAGTGGGTTCCTCCTAAATTCGCCATATGAGCCTCATGTCAGTGCCGCCATTTATCATCTGAGATGTGACAACTGAATTTATTTATATAAAAAAACAAACAATAGGACGCGTTAGGGCAAGTGGCGCCCCTGATAACTGGTGTTCGGACTTGTAGTTTTTTTTATGTAGCCCGTGTAATGTTTTAGAAGGAGCAACATTATTGTAGAGCAGTGGTGGCCCATTGGTATCAGCCCTGACTTACCAATTTAGGTCGTGAGTTCGAACCCAGGCAAGCACTTTATGTATTTAATTTCGTCACCACTGCTCGTAAAACGGTGAAGGAAAACATCGTGATAAAACCGGCTTGTCCTAGAACCTTTTTTTGCTTCTTGCAATTTTTGGTTGCATGTCATAGAAAGAACCAAACCATGTGACACGCACAACATTCATAAACGGAAACAAGGCGTACTTAATGTTTATGTGTATATTCAATTGTTAGCCAAATTGACAGCAAACTAAAACAAATAAAACGGCATAAGAAAACGTCAAAAACACAAAACTCAAAAAAATAAAAAACCTGCCACATCTAACCGTTCCATCAACTACAATTACACTACCATCAAAATCCAAGGGTACGTACCAATAATTTAGGGGTGCGACACAATACAGAGATAGCAATTTGATATTCAGGCCACATTTTTAATAAGCACCGCTTGCTTCTCGTGTCTGTAATGCCCCGTTGAGCCCCACTATTAAATAGCTTTTTGTTGAGCCATTAGCCACTTGAGTGACCTTCTGGTATGGTCAGTTTTTTGTATGTTTGTGAATTATGGATATTTTGACTTGGTGTATTGTTGGCTTTTGTTTCCAGGAAGTAGGTATAAGTTTTAGGATATATCGCGTCCGTATTGAAGATGAACTGTGTATCTTATTATTCTTATTAAAATAGGTACCTATAAGCATAAAACAGTAGCATCTATTGGGCACTAGCACATTTATTTAATTCCTATACATTTTTTTTATAAAAATCTTAAATTCATTCATTCACCGACAGTCAATGCACAATTGCACAGCCTAAACCGCTGGGTTTAGAAGCATGAATATTTTCTTACGAGTTCCGTATAGGTACAGCAAAACTAAGTAAGGATTTTCGAAAATTCACCCCCTAAAATAGTGATGACATCTAGCAAGGTGCAGTGATGACAGCCAGAGTGGCGTGCAAGGTCTGGAAGACGAGATGTCGGTCGTCCGGTGGCGAGATCGGCGACGACATGGTTGCCGTTGCGGCCAAAACCTGGATGGGGCTGGAACAGGATCGTGGGGATTGGTACAAGAAAAGAGAGGTGATGCGTAGCAGTGTGTGGAGTCGGGCTGTGTGTGAGGATAATGAAAAGGGTAATGAAAGTATATGTGAATATTCGTAATTTTTGCCGATGCTAATAGGAAATCGCATCTCGGCATTGCATTTTATAAAATAGTTAAAATTCAACTTTTCAGGTTCATAACATAAGATTACGCTTTATTTTCCATTTCTTTTTTCAACATCTAATACGATAACTATAGTTCGTTCGCGTCAAGAATGCAGTGAGTCATCAGTGAACTGCAAAATAAAGGTGTATTCACAGTGGTGTTAAATTCAAACAAATTATATTTTAAAAGATACTGTCATTGTGAACTTGACTTTGTAATTTGAAAAGATTTGATTGGTTAGGGGGCGGGGCTAGGGCGACGGATGATTATGACTCGCTGCATTCTTAACGCGAATGTACTGTAGTCAAAACTCAACGATATTTCTCGGTAACACTCGATCTGGAACAGATAATCTCCACTTATTCGTCCATTTGGTAATCATAACTTTCCCAACAAAAGGACACAGACCAACCCAACCGCTCTACTGTCCTTTAAAAACTCGCATATGTGCAACATTATGATTCATTATGATGTTTTTATTGTGTGCGCGAGGCGTCGTCGGCGTAACGAAGTATTGTGACGCATCTGTTCATTTTGTTTTCTAGTGGCTTTTTATGTTCTTTGATAAGTACAGGCAGTACCGGTTGCAATTCTTGTATATTTGTGAGTCTAGTTCTGTGAATAATATGAAATAACTATTTCATTATTTTGTAAAAAACAAAAAAAAATTTTTACTTTCAATGTGGAATGGACAAAGCGATGCCCAGATTTTTACTTCTTACGGAACTAAAATATTAATATTTTTTTTAGTTTTTTGTGCTTGATGTGTACTGTTCAAAAATTTTTCATAATCATTCACAAATCATGTTGTAAAAATTCCTGTATTTTCCTAGATTATCTGTAGGTACTATTACCTTAATTTCCAAGAAAACATCAACAACAGGCAAAAAGCACAGAAATTATGTAATTTATAATCTCCCCCAAACTAATTAAACGAAATAATTACCTACATAAGCGACATTACATTTCACACAAAAAGAAAGAAAGCATCGTTTTTATACTACGGAAAAGCCCCTTTAATTACTTTACTTAATTAAAATTAAAAGCATGAAACAGATTACAGGGTCCAAAGTCAGCAAATGCACAGTTCAGTCGAACTGAACTTAGACAATACAACTTAGAACCAACTTAGCCTAACTTAATAGAACAGCGTATCACTTAATTAGTATTTCGGCAGTGACGGTGTCTCTAACTTGTTTAACTTAGCAGACCTAATTAGCGGCGTCTTGCACTGTGTAACCTGTTTTGTAGATATCTACTTAGAACTTGAGATGTAAGTAAGTACCTAAGTGCCTCAGTAGGTACGTTTGCATTTTGCATTGCATTCGTGTTAACGACTTAAATGATCGACAAGTTTAGCAGGTAATTGTAACCAAATCAACAATTTTAAGTCGCTTGCCCCGTTTGGTTTGTGAATTGGTGAACATGCCTTGGAAAGCAAGTTATGGCGTTGATGGGCCTGGCTGTCTTTCGTAGATCTTTGACAGTCGTTACGGGTCGTCAGAAGCCGAAAAGTCTGACAACCAGTCTTACCGAGGGGTATCGTTTTACCCAGTAAGTGGGTTGTGGAGGTCAGATAGGCAGTCGCTCCAAGTAAAGTACTGGTATTGAGCTGCTTTCAGTAAGCCTTGAAGCCGACCCCAAACAGTTCGGAAAAGACTAGGCAGATTAACTTTTACTAGTAGTCGCCCATCAGTCGAACTTTTTTTTGCCCAATAAGCTCTTTTTATACACCGAAAATTTTAATGGTTGTTTTCTCGCAGCAGAACAACTTGCCATAAGGACTACTTTCGAAACATATAGTAAAAGTAAAAATAAAGATTTTCTTGTTTTAAAATAATTAAAAAAATATTCATCAACTCGATAAAACACTAGTCAATAGTAACACTAGAGGTAACTTGTAGGTACTACTCGAATCGCACGCACCGCCGACAAAGGGAACAGTGATGCATAAATGTTCAAAGCAAAATAAACTCTCGCATGTGGTGATCTTTCACAATGATTATTCTGCCATTTTTTGTTTCTAATATTTTATTTGTTTATAAAACGATTATATTACCAAGACAAAACCAATTCGCTGCGGGAAAACAACCATTAAAATTTCACGGTGTATACTTGTACATTATTTTTAGTGTAAGGGTTGTATGTATTTATGATTTGTCAAAGTAATTGAACTTAACGCTTTATTAAGTCTCTAACTCTTGCCATCAAAATCGAAGAACTCGGATGATTTGATTCAATTAGTGCTAATTACTACCATTCTCTTAATCAAATCACCAAGAACAATTTCTATCAATTAGATAGGTACATTCCACGTCCAATTTACGTCGGTTACCTTGCGAAGTGCGTGGTATTAGATATGCAGGCCTAATATCCGGTTTGGCTACACACATCGACTTGAGGTCTCGCTAATTAAATAGAAATCTCAAGACAATTCTCGAGGTACGGATTTCTGAGGGTTGAACCATACGAGGTGAAAATTTGCGAATTAAGGTGGTCCCTAGTTTCGCATTAGGTGAATTTAAATTTTCGTGATTTAAATTTGAATAGGTACTTAGGTTATTTATGGTTATTAAAAAGTTATTTTTGCTGTGGTTCACTACCTTTATCGTAATAGCAATGAGATACATTTTTCTGTGCCTAAGTAGCATTGCAAGCTGTATACAAGCTGTATTTTAGTTCGTTTTTATACTAGAAGCTGTATATTCAGACTGTATAAAGGCTGTATAAGCGCTTATACAGACTTTACAATTAAAAATGGCACATTCTTTACAGCTTTTTACTTTAGAATAGTTGTATAGTAGCTGTAGACGCAATAAGGAAGCTGTATAATTGCTGTATTAGAGCTGTTATTCAGTGTACAAAGAAACCATTATACTACAGATATTATTATCTTATAAATATCTTGTAAAGAAAAGAGTTCTAAATAAGTTTTTGAAAAGAATGACAAAATAATAAAAATTAGACGAACTAGATTTTTAGTGTAATAGAAACGTCAATGGTGACATTGTTATTTATGATATTTATTGGTAAGTAAACGTAATCCTGGACTTAGATATCTGAAGGTGTTAAATTGGTGAATTGAAATTGCGGATTCAAATTTATTGTGAACCTGTCTATGTTTTCCGTCAAAATATTCAAGCGCCAGCAAAGTAATCGATCTGATATAACAGAAAAATATTATTTATATGGTAAGTCAATGTTGGTTTTTAAGGTTAGAATAAAAAACAATTTTAAAATAACAGAAGTGAGGACAGTGTGATCATTGTGCCCTCATATCAAGCTGAAAATCATGATACGGTTTTAATTGTTGTAAAATATTCCATAAATTATATTTCAAAGTTTGTATATACACTCGAAATTACGAAAATGACGACTATTTGCTAAACAGCCTAAACGGTAATCGGAGTGTTTACAGTCTGAGTAGCTGTTCTAAGTAAGTTAAGAATGATATTGTACAGCTTTTGAGTTTAAATCAGCTTTATAATAGAATATTTTGATTACTTTAGCTGCATCATCATCATCATCATTTCAGCCGGAAGACGTCCACTGCTGGACATAAGCCTCCCCCAATTTGGATGGGGGGGGGCTTGCCATAATCGCCATGCTTGGCAGGCGGGTTGGCGATCGCAGTATGGTGGTAAAATGCATAGAGAACGCTGCTGTCCACTCTCTAGTAAGTCCCTTAATCGCCTCTTACAGGAAGAGATGGGATGGTGGTATTCTTTACGTCCAGAACCACATGGAACTTTAGCTGTATATTAGTTCTCTATACATAACTTATAATTCTCTTTAGTTACTTAAAGTAAATAAAATAACCCTGGCCCACGATGATAAATACCTACGTGTGGTTAAACCAATAGAGTTAGCTGGTTCATTTTTAAGGAGGTTCTCAACATGACCGTGTATTTTTTTCTCAACATGACCGTATATTTTTATTTATTAGTAAATTTATTGTAAAGTATTATTAGTGTGTTGAATATATTATATCTGTTTCACTTTATTTTCAGGAAAGCATGCCGTTTAAAATTAAAGAAACTATAGAGAAAGGGAAAAACAGGTTTTGCATTGTACCAAGTTTGTGGGAATCCAAAGGCAAGTTAAGATGGCCAAGAAAGCGATTAGATGTCAACCAATTAGTAAATGATGAAACGTCTCGGCTTGTAGCTAATTGGTCTACCTCAAAATGCTATGAAATAAGCTATCATTATTGTCATATGACGAAGCAGTAAGAAAACTAGGTCTCATGGTTTAAATCAACCATCATTTGAACTACTCGCGCTGCTGCATGAAGAAACGTCATCATCAGGTTCCAAAAGTTGAACTTAATCTACACATTTGACATAACTGTTATGATCATTAATATCACTGTTTAATGTTTTTGCTACAGAACCCTCTTTGTTGGACTTCGACAGAATTGACGGTTGAAACCATAAGGTGAATCGATCGACTGTGTTAGTAATATATACTAAAGCTGTACTATAGCTGTCATTTATTTTATTAGTTTTAAAACACCCTCATAGACAGAAGTCATACAACCACTGTATTTACAAGAGAGTACATAATTGTACACAAACTCGCAAACTTATTTTTATGGTATAATTACCTTAAAAATAAGTTTGAGAACGGAGTTTGCATATTCCGTTGTACAGAAACAAGTCTTAAGTGATACTATAATAACACTTAGAGCTGTAATAAGTAAGTGTTCACATGCAAAATACAGCTTGTATACAGCTTTAACGAAAAACCAGATTATTGTGTCACAAAATACTTAAGGTGTATAATAGAGTTTTATTATTCTGTTTAACCGCCCTAAGCTTTCGCGGATCCCTTAATAAAGATTTTATACAGTAAGTCTCTAAAAGACCTCTAAGTTCTAAATAGGCTGTTACATTGATGTTGAAAACGCTTGCATGTTGCTTGGGTTGCCGCTTGACGCTTGACGTCAACCTAACCTAACCTAACAAAGGTTATTACTTTTGCTATGGTGTTTTAATGTATACAGCTATCAATTGAAGCAGACATATGTGTATCTAGCTGTGTCCGCGGTATCGTCAAAATTACATTATATTTTTTTTAGCGTTACTGCTTATAACATCAGCTATCTGCCAATGAAAATCCCGTCAAAATCAGTTCAGCCGTTTTGAAGATAAGCCGGAACAAACATACAGACAGGCAGACAAAAATTGAAAAATAGCTTTTTGTTAGCAGTATCTACTGAACAATTATACTTATAAAATGAATTAAGTATAAAGGTGTTCTTTTGTTTTACAAACAGACACACACACAGACATCATTATTTACCTATTCGTATAGATAATCTGGGAATGCCAATTAACTAAAGCCTAAGCCTGCAATTTTTCATCATTTCTAATACGCCATCTTTCAAGGGAACTATCAAAACAATAAAACTAACGTTAAATACTGTTGAAATAATATTATCCTTAAAATATCCTTCTCAATATTTCGAGTAAAAAGTTAATTTTTTGAACATAATATATCATAGTACCTACACCCACATTTCACCTAATCAGTTAATTTTATTCAACTTTTAACAATTTAAATAACATTTATTTCAGTTCAAACTTCACCCCCTGTATCACCACGCTTGATCCGTCAAGTCTAAACTAACGGAAGTTATAATTTATGAAGCAAGTTCCGGAGCCTCGGGCCAGAGTCTAGAGGTAATGAAACATCTGATGTATTATGCACAGCGTCTACGATCGCCTTAAAACTACGGCTAAGATTTTAGAACGAGGAAGTTTAGTAGACAAGAGATTTTAAGGTAAGGAATTGTTAATAAAGTAGCAAAATTCTTTATTAGATCTATAATAGGAATTTAAAGCATGGTCCATATACTCAAGTATAAACTACACAGGTACACACAGCGTCAGTATGTGCTAACCCCTCAAGTTTTAAAATGTTACACTGCTACAACATTGAATACGTCTCGAATAATCTACAGAATACTTCAAGAAGAGTTTATTGTTTCGACTTGGAATCAAACCATCGCATCACCGATCGTTGGCATACTCATATCGGGAGTTTGACGAAATAGCCAGCGAGCCCTTAAGAATTGCGATGAAACTAATATCCAATAACGTCCGAGTCACTTCATCTTTAGGTCTCTGTTTAATCGATAGACTATATTATTTGAAGGTATCTATTAATTTAACTTACTTATGTTTCCTTTATAAAATTAATGCCTACCCTCAAGTTATAACTACAACGTGTGATGTATACGAATCACTTAAAACGTTTGTATGCAGAGACGACATGACAGATCACGTGACATTTCGTTAATTTATGTCAATAAAAAAATATTTCTAGCGCTTCCTATTTTATCGTTTGCGTTAAAAGGATATCACTTGTCTAGGGACCAGTTTGTGTCAGTTGGCAAAATAAGTATAATAAGTTATCTGTAAATTATCAAATAAATTTGTAAAATCATTGTAATAAAATAAGAACATAGTTTTGTTAAGTAATAGCAATAATAAATAATATGAAATGATTATGGAACTTTTTATTTTAAAATTCTTTATAAATATTACTAAAACAAAATAGAAAAATACTATTAAAAAAAAATATTACATGACCAAAAGCACATTTTGTCCCAGCCAGCCCAGGATTCGACCCTCCAAATTATGCGCGGCAAGAGATTTTGTAACCTCCAGTCTAATTAGACGTTGAATGACTGGTAGTAAATTTTAAACATATTCCCTAAAACAATAGAGTGATTATAATAAAATCTTTTTTGAAAATACAAAAGTAAATTGAGCCTAGCACGGATTTGAACGCACATGTCTTTTTAGAGGGGTAACCACTTAATGGAGCAGTGCGTACCTATGTGTAAAATGTAGTTAGGAATTAAATCTTACATTAGACAAATACATACTTACTAGTTATTGCCCACTGGTGAATTATCACCAGAAGGAAGAAGGAGGAGAAGAAGAAGAAAGAAAAGGAAGAAAGAGTGTTAATATTTTAAAAATGGTCGAATTATCGACCGTTATTAAAAATATTAACACTCCTCCATATAAACTTTAACTGTGCCAAATTTCGTACTCCTCCCTGCGATATTTTCGTAAAAAAGGGGTACTTAAAATGTTTTTTCTTCATGTATTAATATAGACAGGATACATTTTTAACCAGTGTGCAAACTGTAACCATGAATTCAGCATATCATTCTAGACCCCCCAGCGCAGAAATTATTAGTCGGTTATACAAAATAAAAAATCAGCTGTTTCATAGAAAAGTGCAATACCTACGCGGTCAAAATGTATGACACAGCAGATGTTTTTTGTATAAAGGCCGAAAAATTTCTGCGCTGGGGGTCTAGAATGATATGCTGAATTAATGGTTACAGTTTGCGCACTAGCTAAAAAAAAGTATTCTGTATAGATTCCAACGTTTTCTACAGACAGACTAGCCTTTTAAATGCCAAGTTTACGCAATGTTTACTGTTATCATTCTATTGTGTTCGCCGGGCTCTCTTCTGAGTTTCTAAAGACATAAAAATAATGTCCCAATTTATTGTGAAAACTGTCAAAAAGCTCAATTATATACTAGTGGCTCTAGTGACACTATGTTTTTAAAGAAGAATTTTGACTAGAATATTATGTGGGCCGATCCCGGCGGCACTGCAATGCCGGGCCGACCCGCGACGGGAGTGGAGCGAGCCCCGAACATCCCGTCAGCTTACAAAAATCAGTTTAATATACTGCACTGGTCCCTCAGTGAGGGAACTTTCAGATATTAAGCTGAAAAGAACAGATACTACACTTTGATCTTAGCCAAAAGGCCGAGAAGCGATGCCGTATTTTTTTTAAAGGGGAGGGTCATTCTTTCTCGGAGAATCTTAACACCACGATTCAGACAGCAGGTGAAAATGTACAGCGCCATCTGTTTTTCATTCATAAAAAAAATAGGTTTTTCATTATAATATCTAAATTTCTTGAAATAAGCACTATGGTCATCCTATACCTAAAAAGTGCTAAGTGATTGTTGTTTAAACATTATTTTGACATATTAAACTGTTGAAATGTTTGTTAATACGTTTATAAACGCTAGTGGCGCTATCTAATGGGATTTACGAGAGCTAAGTTTGTAACGCCTAACCGTGTGTGGGTGAGCATAGAAAGTGGTTTGGCTTGGTATTTAACTACCCGATACCAACGGGGATCGGTAGATGGCAGTACCTAACGGCGCGATAACAACAATAGGGAACGTGCACGAACTATAGATGGCAGCACAAATCGACACGAGCGCCACGGTGTGGTCAAAAAAAGAAACTGTTTATACCTACCTGGCATCGTGTTGCCGCCAATGTACAGTATGTTATTGTTTACATTATATTTATATCGTTTCTAATGATTAAAATTATAAAATATGGGTTCCGGCCGATTAATAACGATCGTCAGCCTAGTCAAAATATGTCAAAAGATCAAAAACTCTTCCGAGTCCGGTCATGTCTTAGATGTAGAAGTAACAGTTATGAATCCTGAAAATGCAGTAATAACTGGCAAAATTGTAGCTCAAACGACTATTTCTAACGTTTATGATGTCAAAATAACTGTAAAGTATTTTCTGAACTAATTTTTCACGTAAATATTTTGTCCATATTATTATCTAAGTTCTTGTCGCCTTCTTTTCAGCTTGATTGCAAGATAAATATTCAAAGTAAATTAAAGCACAACTGTGCTTTAATTTACTTTGAAAATTCTCCAGATAGTGCTTTAATGAAAAGAGACAAAAATTATTTGAGGTTATGTTTACTTAGATTTGTTTGTATTGAATAGTAGTACTACACACAAAACTCAGGTATTTTTACAAATAACAATATTAAGTAATTTCTAAATGTTTCGAAACTCATACTTACACATATTTTTTTACTGCATTTATCGACTTTTGTCGTTTATCACGTAAGCAAGGAAAGTAAGTAATATCCGTGGGAAAGTAATAGAACTTCACACCATTTGATTTATTTTCAATTTTCTTTGTAGTGTTCGAGCATCCAGAAACAAATACATTTTTACTTACTAATTATGTTTTTTTCACTTCATAAAAGAGATTATTTTATTACGTGAAGTGTTAATTTCAAGTAATGATTGCGAGAAAACTTCAGAACAGTACATACAGTACAGCGGCAGTACATGTGCCCTCACGGCCGCAGTCTTCGCAGGAGACGCCCTGGGCGTCGCCCAGGCTGATTCCCGGCCACCGTAGGCGCGGGCTTGTGGACGGCGAGTAATGGGTAGCTCGCTGTCCGGTAAGGACCAAGCCCGGGTCGACGGCGCGTTGTGTTTCACGCGAGAGATGTCAGCACCAACTGATGGGGCCCGCAAGGGCCGAGGGGTGCGGGTTGTTCGAAAGAGATACCGCGGCCCCTGGCACACAGGCAACTGAGGGAACAAGGGTGGGTTTTAGTCAGTAAAAGTCTGACACGCCCTCCTGCTCCACCCAGAGCGGGAGAAGTTATTTGATGATTTCCCACCCAAAAAAAGAAAAAAAAACATATTTCCACAAGTTTAGGTATTAACCACAAAGATCCTATAAACAACCATTATGTATTTAAAATTCGTGATATAGAATAGGGAGCAAAGCATATCATAGGTACACGTCGCACACTGGTCCCAAATTAAAAAAAAGTGGACATTGATAGTAGACCGCTGATATTTTTTTTAATTGTTGATATAATGATAACAGATAAGGCAAAAAAATATTATTGTCCTACTTCAAATACTTTTCTCTATAAAAAATATTTCTTTTTTTTTTGTATGGGAGTGATTACATTTTACTCAATTTCTCAAAAACCTTAAGCGATGTCGAGATGGCATTCACATATGTTAGAAAACTAATAATTCTGAGTATTTGGCTCGAAGAAACTTATTGCTTATCTCTGCGTACTTTCGAGATAATAGTGACAGAAAATAACAATTTTTTTTAATGTTAATTGTTCGCTTTTTTTTAATCATAGCCTTACTCATATCGCAATAGGTCCGCTGGCCAGCAAAATGGAGCTTCGACGCGAGTTTGCCGGGATAACAAGATGGCCGCCTCTCATGACGTAACGTAATACGGTCACGAATCGCGCGCGTACACCTCACTCAGTGTACAACTAAATGTGGTTGCGATAAGACGTGTCCTTATTTTTTCTGTGCGCTTGAAGAAATGCTTGTTGTTTGTTTGTTTTGTTATTGTTGTATTTTGAATCTTTGGATTTTAAAATCAAATAATTTTTGTTTGTCTTTCTTTCGTCGAATTTGTTTTCGTAATTTTTTTTGTTAAAATGAAAGTCACTTTGTCTTTGATATCTTTGATTCTAATTTGTTTTCAATTTTCCTTAAAATTATAATATGTCCGCATTTGTCACCAACTTAGACTTATACGTTGTTCTTAAATCAGGAGGTGGTTTTAAAAATGTCGAATTTTTATTTAATGCCCTTATTGAACGTATTGGTGTTGAATTGTCTTCCGAAGATTTGAGTAATATTAAATTATTTTGTCGTAATTTTTCAAGTAATATCTCAAAAAGATGGTCTGCTTCCAGTAGAGCTCAAAAGACCTTTCTTAACAAAAATTCAGACTGGTTACAATCCCAAATAGTTTGGCCAAAATGTCAAAATATCGATTTAAGCAGCATTTTTAAAGTTGCCGAGGAAGTAATTCCAAATTTCGAAACGCAAGTGGATACTCATCAATTAAGTTATGGTACAAGTAAAAAACCATTTGTTGATATATCTGATAAACAGAAGAAAAGGCGTTCTCTAACACTTCTAGATCACACAGAGGAGGAATTAGTTTATGCTTTATGTGCCAAATTAAAAGAGTCTAAAAAAACAAAATTAGCAGCTATATTAAACGAACTCAGCCAAAACAAGGAAAAATGTGAGATGGTATATGATGTACTATTCGCTAAAAAGACTGACAAACCGTGTTTACCAGATGATAAAACGTTAGCGCTTTACACCTCAACAAATTTGTCAAAATGGCAATATCGAAATTTAAGAACTATTCTTGCTTCAGAGAAAATGTATGGTCTTCCATCCTATCAAAAGCTCCTGGAAGCTAAAGAAACTTGTTATCCTCCAGAGTCAGACATAACTGTAACTGAATCTGATGCTAAGATAAGACTTCAATCGCTTCTAGATTTGACTACTAATAGGATATTAAAAACAATTCAGCACAACTCTGCCGACAAAAAATCGCTAAAACTAATAAGCAAATGGGGTTTTAACGGGTCATCTTCTCAAAGTAATTATAAACAAAAGTCACACTCCGACACTAAAATTGACGATTCTTCAGTTTTCATGATTAGTTTGGTTCCGCTTCGTTTGGAAGAAGAGAGTGGTACTATCTTGTGGCAAAATCCTGCTCCCTCTTCAACAAACTATTGTCGTCCAATTGGCTTTATATTTGCAAAAGAAACAAATGAATTGATAAAGAAGGAAAGTGCATCCTTAGAGGAAGAAATTCGTAATCTTGTTCCCACAATTGTAGATAATTTTGATATTAAACATGATTTGTACATGACTATGATTGATGGGAAAATTTCTACTGTGATTTCCAATACTTCTTCTGCAGCTGTTTGTAATATTTGCAATACCCCACCTAGCAAAATGAATGACTTGGACTTTGTATCCAAAAGACTCATCAGAGAAGATATGTATAAATATGGTCTGTCTTCGCTTCATATGTGGATAAGATGTATGGAATGTATTTTACACATTTCGTACAACTTAGACTTCAAAAAGTGGGCTGCACGAAAAGAAGATAAATTGTTAAAAGAAATTAAAAAGAATTTGACACAAGAAGAATTCCGGGAAAGAACTGGTTTGTTAATTGACATAGTAAAACAGGGATTTGGTACAACCAATGACGGTAACACGGCAAGAAGGTTTTTTGAAAATTATGAAGTATCTGCTGAAATAACGGGTATCCACCCGGATTTAATCAAGAGATTTGCAGTCATTTTACAAACAATTTCATCTGGTCAACTTATTAATACCAACTTGTTTAGGGAATATTGTAAAGAAACAGCAATGCTATATGTAAACTTATATCCATGGTATTACATGCCTTCAAGTGTCCATAAATTGTTGATACACGGTGCTGATATTTGTGAAAATTTCTCCTTTATTCCGATAGGCATGCTTTCCGAAGAAGCTTCCGAAGCGAGGAATAAAGATTTCCGGAATGTTAGAATGGCACATACAAGAAAAATCGGTAGAGTTCAGACTAATTTAGACATTATACACAGCTTTCTAATTAGCTCAGATCCTTACATCAGCCATATCAAACCAAAGTTTGCTCGTTTACATAAACAGTTGTTTCCAGAGGCTAGTGCTTTGATCTTGAACAATGAATTGCTTTCGTTGGAAAACGAGGAAATAGAGATTTCTCAAGACAATATAGACCCAAATATTAATCTTTCACCATAATATTTTTTCAGAATCGTTTGTGAACATATTCAACTTTATGTTTGCAGCTTAATATGTCTTCATTTTGATTGTTTGTTAGAACTGATGAAAGTACTCCTTCAGAAAGGTCATAGCTTTTCAGTCATTAGTGAGCCCCCATAACCTCTTTTACAGAGAAGTCTCTTTTTACTTATTTGACATTACGCATACATTATAATTATGTGCTAAAGTAAGGCTATGATTAAAAAAAAGCAAAAAATTAACATTAAAAAAAAATGTTATTTTCTGTCACTATTATCTCGAAAGTACGCAGAGATAAGCAATAAGTTTCTTCGAGCCAAATACTCAGAATTATTAGTTTTCTAACATATGTGATTGCCATCTCGACATCGCTTAAAGTTTTTGAGAAATTGAGTAAAATGTAATCGCTCCCATACAAAAAAAAAAGAAATATTTTTTTTACAGAAAAGTATTTGAAGTAGGACAATAATATTTTTTTGCCTTATCTGTTATCATTGTATCAACAATAAAAAAAAATATCAGCGGTCTACTATCAATGTCTACTTTTTTTTAATTTGGGACCAGTGTGCGTCGTCCTAATCACCCCATGTAAAAGTCATCTTTGGTTATCTTCATGACCCTAACCCTAACTTAGTTACTGCGACCAATGCGGCTACTGCCAAGACTGACAAATCAGTGACGGTTCACAAATTTACGGGTGATAAAATGACAGATTGTGGCTGTAAGTGATGGTTCGTTCGCAATTTGACGGTTGGACATGGATGGGTTGTAAACAATCAGCAACAACAGCTCACCGTGAAAGCATAGACGAAGTGAGCTTATAGTGAGGTGTCATTCTATCAGAGATGCTAGAAATTGACACTATTGATAGCTCACTTCACCTTAGTTCTCACGGTGAAGTTTTTACAAAATAGCACAACAGTTTACAAATGTATCGACAGTTTACAATCAGTAATCTATCGCGCGAGATAGAATATAAACTAACAGTGTTCACAATTTGCCAGCGGTGCGGGTTATTCGAAAGAGATACCGTGGCCCTTGGCACACAGGCAAATGAAGCAATGGGTAGGTTTTAGTCAGTAAAAGTCTGACACGCCCTACTGCTCCACCCAGAACGGGAGAAGTTATTTGATGATTTCCCACCCATAAAAAAACACTCACAATCATACGGTGGCATATACCTACATCAAGAGACAGGGAAATTTGAAATCTCACCTGTGGTTTAAAATTTAGAAGAATTGTTGACCGAAAATGAAAGGAAAAACACAATTACTTAGGTAAGTATAAAATTCTCATTAAGAATTTAAAAAGAAAAATAACCACTAAAATATACTTTCAAAATTACATAGGCAAGTCTAATATAACGCATGACTACAGTGTAAAGTGTTTTATAACAACGAAATTATGTACAAAAATTAAGAGTACAAAAAAGACGATTCTAAGGATATTTAGACTTAGCATTACACAATGGCTTAAGGCTAAAGGTATCTTATCCCCGGATGTGTAAGCAGATATCATTGTATATATTCCGGGGGTTTGGCCACATCTGCCTCCGTTAGAGACTAAACCGATCAAATATCCTTGATATGTGATTGGTCCGCCAGAATCCCCCTGAAACAAAACAAACTCATTTTAACCTTACTTGTAAAAATCTAGAGAGAGGCTCGTGGCTAAGTACGTAATCGGCTGCACAGGTCGATCTTCAAGGTTAAGAAACGCTTGTCGAGGTCGATCCGTGAATGGGTGACCAACCATTTCACACCGAGATCCCTTTCGTGTCTCGGACAGAACGTTAAACTATTGGTCCCAGCTGTCATTCGTTCATTTTCGACAGTTTTTATGGGCAGTCGGGAGCCCAAACGTGACTACCAGTCTTACTATGGGCCGCTGCATCTTCAATCAATTCTTTATAGAACTTTGTTCTAGAGTGGCGCTGTTATTAAAAGGCGGCAGAATTGAAAACTTAAACATACTATTACGTTGAATTAAAATTGGTTAGAGTTTTGATGACAATCATGTAGCTACTAAGGCTAGATCCTGGGGCCCCCAACGTTACTTATTTTCTGAGCAACAAAATGTGGGGGATAGAGTAGTGTTTGTATGTAGGTACTTCAAAGTAGGTACTATTAGGCTTGTCCGCTAAAGACAACCATATAGTAGACAGGCTGGTAATAAAATAGCTTTAATCCATTCGATCTGTCAAGCTAATTTAGAAAGTGAATAGCAGATAAACAATGGGCGTAAGATTGGGCTGACAAGCAGAAGGAAGAAGATTAAAATAA
Organism: Polymixis lichenea; assembly: GCA_949091785.1. Taxonomy (NCBI): domain Eukaryota; kingdom Metazoa; phylum Arthropoda; class Insecta; order Lepidoptera; family Noctuidae; genus Polymixis; species Polymixis lichenea. Next base: position 8,735,458 of record OX420942.1, read on the forward strand.
GATTCATAGTAGAATAATCCTATAGAAATACTTACTCAATTTTCTGAACAGACGTGTTTTATTATTCGTTCCCGGTAAGTACCGAGAATCTCAGGTTATCACAGTAAATACTAACACTACTCTATCCCACACATTTTGTTAGTCTACGTACATACAGACGTAATAAAATCGCGGCGGGATTTTATCTCTTCACTGGATTTTCAACTCTCGGTGTTAAACTGAGGATTGAGAATCCCACAGAGCACAACGCGAATGAGTCTCAGCGCGTCGAAAAAGACTCGAGTGTTCGATTTTCAACGCTCGGCTCTAAGCGGTGCGTTCAATATCCAGTACGCGAAAAGGTCTCGCCGCGATTTTATTACAACCGTGGAATTTAGGCATACTCAGAACAAGTCTAGTATCTAACCAGATACCTTTAGCAGGGATGGCGAACCTATGGCACGCGTGCCTTTGGTGGCACGCGACAAAATATGTTGGGTAGGTACGTTATCAATTGATGAATTAAGGTACATAGCAGTATTCATTGCATATGACTCACTTAGGTAGGGTACTTAATGATAGATGTTTACGGCTATCGTAGTTTCGCGTGGTTACGTGCAAATTATTTTGGATGTACCTACATTATTTAATTATAACTTATTTAACCCATTAGTGATTAAGCGGTGTTATCGATTTACGGCCGAAATTAATATTGAATCCATGATCCAAGACATACATCGATCGCCGATAAATACCAATCTATGGATCGATCTCCAACCCGCGTCCTAATATCGAAAAAAGACGATCCTGCAGTCGCTCAATCCGCAGATATCTTGAAATCCTTTCCCTCTTCGTCATTCCGTTGTAAGAAAAATTTGTAAAATAGACATGGTTCGTTTATTTGTAATATTAAATAGCTAAGCATAAACAGTATTTATAATTTTATATTATGGATTTTTAATACACATATTTACCGAAGACGTAACAATTCTATTAATACGAACAAATTTATAATAAAATTCAAAACGTGTTAGGTAAAAAGGAATGTCACGACACGGCTACCAGGACGATATCTGTGGCGTGGTATTATTTGTCGTCAAAAAGCGAAAAGTTGCCGCTCATCGCCAAAGAAACATTTAATTTTGTAAAACAATACAATTTACTTCTTTACTTGTGATCGCAGAGTACATTATTATATTATATTGTGATACATAAATTGCTATGGAGTCTGAAGTGGTAAGTGATTTTATAATTTTGGAGGTGTATCAACTCCTGTGAACCTTTTTTAGTGCACTAAAGATTGCTAAGATTTTCATAACTCGTAAACATTTTAAAATAATATTTATCCCTGTTATAGATAAGAGGCAAACCTTTGACAAAGGACGAAACTAAGTTTTTGGTGGGGTTGGTAGAAAATAATAAAATAATTCTGTCAAAAACAACCAACGCCACCAACAATAAAATGAAAACGGAAGAATGGATTCGACTTACAAACCGTTTTAATGCCACTACCACAATTTGTCGTCGAACACCACAGCAGCTACGCTTAAAATGGGAAAATTTAAAAAAGAATGCTCGCAAACACAGTACAAAAGTAAGGATGAACCGCATCCAAGTAAGTTTTTGATGCAATATTTGTTTTACATATTAATTTAGTTGATCATGAATATAATTAATATTATTTTTACAGACTGGGGGTGGGGTTCCAGAATACATACCCCCAGATGACATACTGGACAGAGTAGCAGCTGTATTAGGGAGTACAGCCAGTGGTTTTATTGTGCCGTTTGGTGGTGACAAGGAACCAGAGGTGGTAGAAATTATTTCTGCTGATGACGTTGATGTGGGTGGTGATGAACCTATTGGGGGACAAGCTGGAGTGTTACCTCTAGACAGTGGACTCAGCGTAGAAGGCACAATTACCATACCATTGTCTATAGATAATGGGGTTTTTGATGTGACCGAGTATGAGACATCAAGTGGTCCAAGTGTAGCCAATCAAACTGGTACTACAACCACACCCAAGACGCTCACATTAAACACGCCTAGAACAGGTAATATTTTTTTTTAACATGATTGTATTTATGTTTATTTTATTGTTCATGAAATGGAAATGGTGAAATTGTAAGTTCACAATTTCAGCTTGAGTTAGTTTTGAGTGTCTTGATTATAATGGATTTATAATAAAGACACTCATTATATATTTATGTATAGAATATAGATTATTATTGTGTATGTTGTCACTCGACTCTTACATATAAACAGATTTTGTTAGGTTTTAGATATCTTAGAATCAGGAAAAATAAATAGCAATACCCAGTAAATGGTTTCTGTGTGATAGTAACAGTCATTGCCTCATGGAAACAGTAGACAATCTTTTTGTTTGAGTTTTTCTTTGGTGTTCCTGTAAATGTTTAGTGGACCTCCTCACATTTACAGGAACACAAAAATAGGACAATTTTGATATCAATTCATTTGTCACACGAAAAACAAACACAAAAGTAACAGGAATGGAAATTGCAAATGATAAGCATCTTCAATACTGGTATTAAAGATGTTTACCATTTACAATTTTCACTCGTGTTATTTTTTAATAATACTTACTGAGGATTATTTTTAAATACCCATGTCGATACATGGTCTTAAAAGATTGCTTACATGTCTATGAAATATTGACATAATAATACTTTAAAAAAATCTCATATCTACTATTAGCATGTTTGTTGTATTTTAATATAGTACTTCTTTGTAAACTCTTGTAAATAAAGAAGTCAAGTGGTTCATAGTGAGCTGAATTTAATAAAATTATGAATGTAATGTAATTATTGTAAAAATGAACTTTTGTTTTTCAGGTAAGAAGAAATTGAAAACTGCAGATGATGGCAGAACATCCAGAAATATTGCATTAGCTGAGTATTATGCAGCCAAGAAACTTTGCATAGATGCAAAGTTACAAAATATTTTATTACAAAATGAAAAATTAAAATTAGAAAATGAAAAATTAAAATTAGAAAATGAAAAACTAAAAGCAGAGTTGAGCATTTAAAAAATAAATAATATTAAATTAAAGGTATTGTAAGACCTTATAACTTTACTTAGGTTTTCATTTTCTAAATTTAATTTTTTGTTTTGAAATAGGTTACTATTATAATTTTAATAAATAAACATTTGAATAGTGCATAATTCTGTTTTATTTCTTAAATGAAGTAATTATTAATGAGATCAGCTCTTGTTTGGATGTCTTGATCTTCCATAATTTGAGTATTTCCATCATAACTGGTATTTGTTATTTCCGATTCCAAGTCAACCTCGGGGGGAACTTCCTCAATATTATTATTCCTACAAATATTTTGTAGTACTGCAGTAGCGATAATTACTGCATGAACAACTGGTAATGAAACACGCATTGTGAGAGCCACAACAGGGAATCTTCGTTTCCAAACACCAAATGTTCTGAAAACATACACTTAATTAGTCCAAATAAAAATAAATCATGTACATAATGAAACGATTGTATTTGTCATAAATTGTGTCGTAATCACTCTTTACAACTTGTCTATTGATGCATTACCTTTCAATTGTGTTTCTAGTCCGAATGTGTGCTTCATTGTATCTTTGTTCAGCTTCAGTCCTTGGATTTAATAGAGGTGTCAGTAAATAGCTTCTATTAGGATAGGCACTGTCTCCAAGTAGCCAATGACCATTTAACTGTCCTGCATCACATTGGGCTATAAAAAATATAAATTTAATGTTACCTATAACTAATATAATAATTTATAAAGTTAAATTAGATATATGTATTAATAATAAAACATGTCGTAAAACCGGAACCTCTTAGGATGGAATTGTTGAAAATTGTTGCATCATGGCTAGAACCCGGCCAGCGAGCAACCACATTCATGAGGCTTAAATCAGCATCACAGACACCTTGGACATTGAGGGAAAAGTAACCCTTTCTGTTCCTGAATTCTTCACCTATTATTAGACCTGAAAGAAGTTTTATGTTAGGTATAGTAAGTATCTATTTATATAAATTGCAAAAATATAAATTATGTATTTACATGGAGATTGTATGCGAATATGTGTGCAATCTATTGCTCCAACAACCCGAGGAAATTCAGCTATTTCATAAAAAAGTTCTGCACCTCCATGATTCATAAAAATGTATTCATCATACAATGTGGCAATTGCTGATGAAATGTCCCGTACTATTCTGCCTGCTGTTGATTTTGATACTCCCACAAAATCAGCTACAGAAATCAGCATAGTGCCTAATGCATAAAATCTTAAAGTCATCAACAGTTGATGAAGCGGTGGCACTCCATGATTTCTGAAAAAAATGTTATACTTTATAAACAAAGTTCTTTATTTATTAGGTAGCTGTTTTTTTTACTATTTTGCAACTTACCTTGATGAGGTTACACGGACGAGAGGCATAATTTCAGTCAACAGTAAATTTACTGCTAATTTTGATAGCCTAAACCTAAAGGTAAATTAAGCATCCTCCAGACTTTGCATGTAGTTCACCCTTTTAATTCTCCGCGCAGAAGCACGTTGACGTCTTATTTCTTCACCAGCGTCACTATCAGTACTATCCCAATCCGATAATTGAGCCAGAACTTCCATATCACTGTCACTATCACTGGAGAATATTGAACGTGCCATTTTTTCAAATAAAATCCGTGAAGTCAATCTTATATCTCAGGAAATTCTAAGATTAAGATTTGGATTGTTTACACCGACCAAAACAAACGTCAAATTCAACGGATAGGATATTGACACACTCAATCTGTCATTTTCGAACAGAGGTCAATCTGTAGTCTATGATCCATCCTCTCAAAGATCGATTGGTAGAAAAGATTGCAAGTGCAATCCGCGGATCGTTTTTAGCGACACTTTACTACAAATCTGGATTGAATTTTCGATCTTAAATCTAGAGATATTGGATTAGATTGGTTATTAATTTCGGCCGTTAGTGAATGTGAGTATCAATACAAACCATCTCTGGTTTAATGATACAAATTAACGAAATTGTATTAAGACAATACCTACGAATAAAAAAATAAAAAAAATAATAATAATAAATAGATCACAATGGCAAACATAGAAATCTAAACGCTATACAATATGTAACAAAAACCCTGTTGTTCCTTCTACCCACGTTTTCAGAATCGGTATACATACGTAATAATGCAAGTCATTTATAAAAACTGTAAAAAAAAAAAAATTAAAATAAATATTTAATTGTGAATATTTGTAATGTTTGACTGATGTCTTACCTCTGCAATACTGCATGAAGCGAAATCAGAAATAGGTACAACGTTCCCGCCACGCGCCGCTCTCTTTGATCGTGCCGCGGCGGCCGCTTGCACCGCGCCGCCGTTTATCTACCTATTTTTCTACACAAGTTCGTGACCTTGCCAGCTGTTGTTTATCACTTTAACGAATGAATCTTTGAAAATGTTGGTTTACACGGTATTTTTATGAACACTTGATAATTTTTAAAACTATATTTGACACTTCACTACATCAAACAAACACAAACACTACACAAAAACAAAGTCGCCGCGTCTGTCACATAACTGTGATCGAACACACGTGCTCATTGTGCGAATTAAAACCACCTGTTCTATCAAATGAGCATTCGTTGGTGAACAGTATCCAATTCAAGAAATCACTATCTTGTTCGATCTTGTCGAGTGGCACCTGTCTACTGTATTCTAGTCTTGACTCATAGTCGGAGGAAAGTAGTGATTGGACGCGACGATAATGAAAAGGGTGCTGGTCATCTTCTTTGAGAACTCTCCAAACGCGCATATGGTTTACTCCGAGTTCGTGTCGCACTGAGCGTCCAAAACTTGCTCCACGATGTCACTGTTTCAAGTCTTCGGTCTGCCTGCGTCAGGCAGGTCGATGTTGGTCTTGTCCGCGCACACGCCGGTATTGAACGTACGTATGTGCAAACGTTGGAATGGTAATGGTAGACTCGTAAAACGTTCTTGGTAGAGTCTGCGTGCTTCTGCATAATTGCAGTCACATTTCCCTAGACACATCAACATATTAAAATATTCTACGTATGAATAGGCATGGTCAACGTAAACAAAACAAGTCACTCACTACGTAGGTCAACAATCACATCCGCTCGGAAGTAAGCTGCGCGGGAGACTAAGGAAGTGATTCGCAGGGCGGCGGGTGGCGGGGTAAAGGGGGTGTAAGGCACGTGGTACCGAAACGCCGCCGCCGCGCCGCCGCGGCGCGAGCGCCCGTAGGTTTTTGGCGGCATCTTCTATCAGTTCAAAGAAAGCCGCCGAGCTCGTAGGCTATTATGCGAAATAAAGATACTTGTAAAGTCAGATACTGTAAACATTTTTTGAATGTGTCGATTTTAATAGTTATTTGATAATGAACTCTCAACTGGCCAATGCTTAATTTATTTTAAATTGTAACTTCATCAATGTTGTGCTTGTAGGTGAGTGTATACGTCCCTAAAAGGAACAACAGGGTTTTTGTTACATATTGTATATACTTACTACCTGTGCTAATTTTCAGTAATACCATTTAAGACTTGCTTAGTAACCGATGGTTAAAAGTAACAAAATATGAACCTGATATCAATTATTTAGCATCTGCTTCAGTAGGGGTTTTACTTATTTGTTTTTTTTTTTTTTATAAATAAGTACCTACCTTAATTAAGTTATATAAGGAGTAGGTATTATTGCAAAACTTTTTTTCCCTTCCTTGCTAAGTCAAGATAAAATTTTGCCACATCATGGCCACATTAAATAAATATTTGGAAAAAATGGCACGTCGATATACAGAGGTTCGCCATCCCTGACCTATAGTATCGTCAGAATCAGTTCTGTAGCCCACAACGATATGTGGTTTAATTCTCTTTGTCTGTAGTCGATCTACATTTTTTACGCGCTTTTATTAGCTTCACCTGTATGTTTGTAACCATATTTGTTTGTTTGTAACCGACTCCTTTGGACCTGATTTTGACCCACTTCAAACGGTCAGATTTCTTTAAACTTTGTAGACTTATCGAGGACCGATGACAATTTCAATAATTAAAAAAAATGAAACTGAAAAATCACGCTTTTGTAGTTAGCAGAACTAAAAAATGAAAATAAAAAATATTAAAAAAACTAAAAAAAAACGCTTTAAAAACTAAACTAAAACAGCAGAAAATAATAATTTAATTCTATTAAAAAGCGTGGGGTGCTTGATATTAATTGATTATAAAAATACCTCGAAAAGCACCCCACGCTTTTAAATAGAATTAAATTATTTTCTACTTTTTTAGTTTAGTTTTTAAAGCATGTTTTTTTTTTTTTTTATGTGATTTAGTTTATAAACATAAATCGCGAAAAGTTTCTAACCTCGCAACTATCCTTTCCCCAATCTCCTGCGCAAAATTGATTGGCTGTAACATATCTCTTTGCATAGAAATCAATGCATCTTGTCCTTGTTATGAAAGGGACACATACCATTCGCAGATGCCGAGACGGTCTGGACTGAAAAACAAAGAGTGAACAATACAAATAGTGAAAAATACATGAATACTTTAATAGCATAATCAGCATATCAGCATGTTCCCACTTCCCACTGCAGGGACACAGGCCTCCTCTCTTCAAGAGTGGGCAGTATAATCTACCACGCGGGCCCAGTGCGGGCTGGTAGATGTCACATGGCTTCGAATTGTTGGTTCTAGAACATGCCGGTTTCCTCACGAAGTTTTCCTTCAACGTTTTGAGAGCCGGGGTGATGAAATTATTCATCATCATCATTTTAGCCGAAAAACGTTTAATGCTGGACATAGGCCTCCCCCAAAAGGGGGTTTTGCCATAATCGCCACGCCTGGCAAGCGGGTTTGCGACCGCAGTATGGTGATACAATGCATGGAGACCGCTACTGCCCATTCTCTGGTAAGCCCCTTAGTCGCCTTCTACAGCACCCACGGGAAAAAATGGCATGGTGCTATTCTTTTACGTCCGGCACCACACGGAACAGATGAAATTATTAGCACAAAGTAAAGCACTTGCCTTGGTTCGAACTCATGACCTACAACTCGTAAGTCGGGATAATTTTTTCAAAGATAATCTATGAAGCAATGGATTAGCATTATCTTTCAAAATGATTCAAACTGTGATTGAAAATGGGTAACGCAATTAAGGTAATGGTCAGCTTTGTTGCACAGCAAATACTGCCGACTTGTCGAGCGAAGAAGTGTCTACGTCTAGCACCCCTCACAGAACAATAGAAGAAAATAATAAGTACCTTTTCCATTAGTCCGAAGCCTGTGAGCAAACACTCAGCGTTGTCTTTGATTTCGATGCCATGACTGGGCTTTAGCATTGGTATAGGTTGTACCGCCTGCGTAAAGTTTACAGGGTAATCCAACTGCAAGTATACAGAAAAATTAGAGCGAAAGTACATTTACAATAAGTCCTCGTGCAAACGGACCGTAAAATATGTCGTTACGGCATTTTTTCGCGCACTGAATCTTTAACGTTAAAATCGAACAAAATGTTTTTCGATGCGCTGTGTTCCACTCTGTTTGATTCAAAATGCTTAGTTAACCACAGAGAGTTGGAAATCCAGTGTGCGACAAGAAACAGATGCGATAAGTGACAAACCAGTCTTACCATGGGGTGTCCTGTTACCCAGTAACTGGGTTGTGGAGGTCAGATGGGCAGTCGCTTCATATAAAATACAGCTGCATCCGGTTAGACTGGCAACCGACCCCAACATATTTGGGAAATGGCTAGACAGATTGATTGATCTATTTATAAGGTGTTAAAAAATTAATGTTCCGAATTTCGTGTACTTGCTCGTTATCAAAAAACTAACATATTGCAAAACAAAAAATAATTTGAGGCGATTTTAATTTTAGGTAAGTTTGATAAATTGCCAGTCCAGTCTGAGAAATGTGATGAGAAAGTTAGAATCAGCTGTTTACGTAGGTATTTGACAACGCGCTCGTCTCGCTCGCGCGTCTCGGTCTGTGCCTCCACGTTGTAGGTACGGTGCGCATGTGCATATTAAATAATTAGTGCGTGGGGAAAATATTGCATATCTTTGAAACGGATTGTTGTGTATAAATATTTTTTCTTGATTATGTTTTGAATGTCATTTTAAACATGTCTCCTTAAAATTCTAAACATTTTTTTAACACCTTATACATAATATACTACGTCGCAGCCATCTGGTTAAATTAGCCAGCTAATTGGACGCCTAGGCCGTTCATTAAACGCTGGCATTCAATTGGATGCCTAGGCCGATAGTTAATTGAATCATTCAACGTTTAACAACTTGGCGTATTGAAAGCCAACCCTTTGAAGATGACTGACCAAGACTCAGCCAAGTGATTCAAATTTAGTTCAGATTTTTTTCCACTGTGGCGCTAGTTGTTACCAAAACAAATATGGTGTCAATAGTGCAAACCGTGAATGTTATTTTTCGTTCTTGTGAGCAATTTTAAGTGAAATTAAAATGTGTTATTTTCACAATAGTATGAAAACATAGAAGTGCCAAATAATACGTCTTCTGCAAGTTTTCGCAAAATATTTGAGTCTAAACTGACTGAACTTACTGACTGACTTAATCATTATTGAGTAATATTCGTGTTATGTACTTTTTTGCGAACAAACATTTCACTATTACTAGTTATTTAGTGGTAGTTATTAATAAGACGTACGTTTACGTCATGCGTTTTAGTGAATGATATTTTTTTTTAATTATGCTAATGTTCAAATATAACATTTTTTTTTTTTTTAATAATTGATTAGTAGTCATTGGATACATGAAGTGGGCGGCAGTTGTAAGACGACTAAAATGTCACGGTGTATATCAACTGAAGGTATTCATCATGTGGCTCATACTGTTCGACGGATGGACAGACAGCTTAAGCTTAGTATTGGATCCCGCTTTCACACTTTCCTCAAGAAATCTGAACAAGCGAGTAAGTACTGAAAGTATTACAAAACAAATAACCTTTAACACGGCAAAGTCATGATTATGTCTTTTGCTGCTGTAAAATTTATGTATAAAACAACTCGAAATTTTCCTCCAGACTTCATTACTAGTACTTTTTTGAAATCCTGTTCTTCTTGATTTTCCGTACCACAACATATTAGATCGACCGGTGCCCGCAACGACTCTATAGTATTTTCTCACGGCACTAAGAAACAATCCAAGATGTATATTAAAAATGAAATAAAAAACCAAAATCCCGGCCAATAGCGAGCCGGACTCACACACTAAAGGTCCTACCAAAACGAATCTAGCACAATCGGCCTTAATTTTCCACTGCCGGGGTCATGGCCTCCCCTCTTTAAGAGGGGGTGGGCCGTAATCCACCATGAGGTCCCAATGCGGGTTGTAACATGTCACATGTCTTCAATGTTTGTTTCTAGGATATACCAGATTCCTCACGATGTTTTCCTTCACCGTTTTTGAAGCAGTGGTAATAAAAAAAATAAAGTAAAGCGCCTGGTGCATCAGGTTAGATTTAAACTTAACCCAAGCTTATATGGGAAAAGGCTAGGCAGATGATGATGATTTGTATAATAACTTACGCTATTTGGAAACAATGAGCCGCTGATAGAACATGTTGGCGAGTTATGATTGATCCGCCACAAACTAACTTCCAAAAATCACCAAAGCTGTCGCATTTTATTATTAATATCTGAAAAGAAAACCGCTGTTAGTGTTTGTTTGTTTACTAACTGTTTGTCTGCGAATTTGTCTACAATCCAGGGTGAAAAGTAGCCTATTTCCTTACTCAGGTCACGGTCTGTCTGTGTGCCAAATTTAATTGAAATTCGTGTTGCCGTTCTAGCGTGAAAGCGTAACTAAAAGCAAACAACCTTACTTTCGCATTTATAATATTAGGATTTAGATTAAATTTAGGATTAAGATTAAAAATTAATCAATCAGCCTTTCGTAGTCCACTGTTCGACACAGGCCTTTCCTAAGCTGCCCCACACCACCCTGTCCTTAACCTTCCGCATCCAGTCTGCCCCAGCCACCTTTTTAAGATCGTCGGTCCACCAAGCTGAGGAGCATTCCACACTAAGCTCGCCACTTGCGCTTTATACACAAGATCAAAACATACTGGACAGCGAACTTAATGCCTGAGGCACTTTAAACCAGCCAACCTTAAAGGTTATGCAGATACAAAACATAGCAGGTGCCAAATATTAATTAGACAGCTCGAAAATACCTGTCTGCAAATTCATACATATAAACAAAATAAACTTTGCCAAGAGAAATAACGATCAGTTGAGGGAGGAAACGACACCAGTAGATCAGCGCTGGGAGTTTCTGCCAACTTCTTACGAATGTAACATATAACACAAGTTCACTTCACTTTACTTTCTGAAAAAAAAAAATCAACAATGCTCTCAAACGCCAGCTATAAGGCAAGATTGATTTTTTACCAATGTTCTCTAACTTCAGCTATGAAGTAAGATTGTTTTTTTACCAATGCTCTCAAACGCCAACTATGAGGTAATATTGATTTTTTGCATTAAAGTTACAATAATACCAGCCTATTATTGTCCTACGACAGACGCAGAAGGCATAAACATTGACCGTCAGGCTTGCTCAAAATGGAGTGCCGATTTCAGACTTATATCCTACTAATATTGGATGTTTGTAACTCAATCGCGCAAAAACGGCTAACGGAATTTGGATGAAATTTGGCCCACAGATAGTTTATTAACACAGCAATTTCCGACCAGTACGAAAGCGAAGGCGAAGCCGCTGGCAAAAGCTAGTTAACTATAAGTTTAGGTGTAATCACGATGTTTTCCATTACCGAAGATAGTAATGTCCAAGACAAACTCACAATAATTGAAGCTAATAAATAAATATTTTTATTTATTTTTACCTGGTACGGTACTTCTTCGATATCTACTGTTCTCCCACCTAATATTCTAAGCGGACACATGTCGTGCATTGGAGGATACTGACTATTCTCCGCTACCAACTCCTAAGAAAAATACATAGCCATTTTGACAGTCATTGAGACAGGCATAATAGTATTATATCATTTCAGCTGCAGAACGTCCACTGCTGGACATAGATCTCCCCCAAGCACTGCAACTTCGACCGGTATACTGCGGCCTTTATCAGCTCATCGGACCACATTCTGGGAGGCCTTTCAACGCTATGCTCGGTACGCGATCGCCTCTCCAGAACCTTTCGGCCCCTTCGGCATCTGTTCTACAAGCAAGGTACCTTGCCCACTGCCACTTAATTTTGGCAATGCTTCGGGTTATGTCCGTTACCTTGGGTCTCCTACGGATCTCTTCATTTTTTATTTGAACGCATTGGTAAACTCCAGCATAGCCCTCTCCATTGCCATTTGGGTGACTTTCAACCTACTTATAAGGCCTATTGTTGTTGGTATTATTAAAATAAGATAATTATGTTGATAGTTGTGACGGCCAACGGTATAACGGCTAAGATCCTCAACCAACACCTGAGGTGGCTCTCCTTAAGCAGCTGGATTAAGGTTACTTGATGATCCAGAGAGCGGTACTTTTGAACACGGCTCGTATCTTTAGCCCTGCACAACCGGTAGCATGGACCAAAGCAGTTCCCGAATCGATGGACTATTTTTATATGAGATTTTAAAATAAAATGTGTGTTTTTAAATGAAATAAAGGACAGTATAATTTAATATTGAGCTACACATATTACGGTATTTACTCGAAAATCTATTTCATCATCGTTTGTTGACGTCTGATTCGCTTTCACTGATTTCTCAAGGAATAGCACCATGCATATTACTGAAACTGAAACCACTTTTATTTGTAAAGTTACCATTTAATGTAATTTGTATGCACAATTCATTTAGTCTAACGGTTTTTGTAATTTTTACTGAGATTATCAAAAGTGAAGAAACCACAGAACATAAATGCCCTGGCAGAAACTGGAAAGTATCAGAAATGTTGAAGTGTACTCTGTGGTACAGAACATAATTTTCAGAGTGTATAGAGTTGAGTAAATATGAGTATATATTATTATGCTCTGTGCTTGTCAGTATTAAGGATGCTGGGTAAGATGCTGGGTGTATTGCACACATAGACATATGTCTGTGATTGCACAGAGCAATACTGATAGTAATTGTCTTCTTAGGGCTGATTTTACCAAAGTCAGATATCTTTTATCCGTGGAATAAAATTGACGTCTGACAATTCTACTATGGAAGACCTGTCAAAAATTCAAAATTTATTCTCAGGATAAGACTTATTCTAGATATAAACGTTTGGTGAAATTCGCCCTTAGAATAGTGAAAAATTGTCTTGGTGTTGAAATGCGTCATCTACATAATTTTAGGATCTGTAATGTGACATCTGTACTAATGTTACAAAGAGAAAAGGTTTGACAGTTTTGTTTGTTTGTTACGCTATCCGTATATATATCTATTTGAAAACATTGTAAAACCCTATTATTTTTAAAAGAGTAACCGTGGAGTTTCTTGCCGGCTCTTCACCATAGGAAGTGACAAATTGGAACCGTGCACCTAGATTCTGACGTTTCATAAGTGCCCTTGCAGGTTTATGTGAAATAAAATATTTTGATTCCGTTCAGCGGTTTAAGCGTGAACTAAAACCGCTGAACGGATTTGGATAAAATTTGGAACATGGGTAGACCATGACCTGGATTAGGAAATAGGATACCTATTATCCCTTAGAGCATTTAACCTATGGAGATGGCAAGCAGCGAATCACTGAACAAATTTTTCTGCCACTTTTTGCGGGAGGCGAGGCAAACACATACAGCACACTACAAAAATTTGACAATCACACACAGATACATGCTTCCTATTGCTACAAACGCATACGAAAAAATAAGCCACACACTAAGGAAATAAAATACACATTGACAAAATTGTACGTATCTATGCAGTTGCCTAGGCAACAACACAAAGTGCTAGTGATGTGACACAGACAATGAATGGTATTTCATAGCATGAATGAATGAATAAATTGTTCATTCGTTTTATTTTCTTGCACACAAAAATATGCAATATGATTAGTGCCTGCGAAACTACGCACGTACAAAACAATTTTAGTATTAGAGAAAAAGAACGATTGTATTTATTTTTATAGTCAAACATTTTCTCATATTACTTAACATTATAATATGCCAAAATCAAAATCAAAAGTTATTTATTCAAATTAGGCTGAGAATCAGCACTTTTCGAACGTCAAAATACATAAGACAGTCCCCCAAAAACGCCCCCCTTCACCTATTGCTGAACCTGTGCCTTTCCTATCATTATGCATTTAGGGTCTGCAATTCGGGATTCATACTTGAGGCCCGTTCTTTAATACATGCAGGCATGTATATGTCGCAACCTAACAAAGGATACGGTAAGCGAAGAGGTTGCACTTCCCGCAGTGTCGGAGACGTTGCAGAGGCAGATGGCCCTATTGTATAAGTGGCCTAAGCATCAGCCAGCCAGTTCATTAAATGTTGTATTAGACGTATCGGCTGAATATCATTCAGGCCGCTAGTTGAACGGCGCCGTTTAGTGAAAAGGCTAGGCGGTTGACCAAACGGCTAATTAAACCAGTTGGCTGCGACATATACGTGTCAAAAAGTAGGAAAGGGTAGAATATTTTAAATAATACAAGCATTCAGATATACTTTTATTATTTTGATATAAATAACACTTTTACACATCCGCTTTTTGTTTTTCGTTTACTATTTGAATTCAATGTTTCCTAGCTAGATGATGAAACATACAAAATTTAAAGATGAATTTGTATCTTCACTAAGGTTATCTGTAAAAAAAATAAGTAACAGTTTAAATAAGTGCCAACAGAATCAAACGAAAATGATGCCCATTCATTTTATTTTGTACGTACTGCATTTTCGTAACACCCTTGAAAAAGCTGGAAAAAGCCTACGGTCCGCGGTGGCATTTTAGATTTGGCCATCATATTATCTAACTATTTTATTTATTGTGTTTCTTATTCAAATTGCATGAGCTACAAAAACTCACATACGAAACGAACACAGTTATTTTTTACTATCCTAATTCAACAAAAGAAAAGAATTTAATTGACTCACAAAGAACTGAAATTAATTGTGTTTATAATAATAATGTTTATTTTTTATTTCAACCTGACTTGTCCAGATATATACACAAAAAAAAACTGGTTACTGAACATACTCTAAAAAAAAAATATTTTATCAATCATTCATTCACGTTGTCGCAGCACTATACAAATCCCTACCTCTGTACTCAGTTTGCGCGTAGGAAACACCATGGTTCTGCAAATTTGAAGTGGCAGATCGCTTTTTGCACGAGAAAACTGCACAATTAACCATTTTTTGGGAGCACTCACTTACGACACAATACGATACCGATCTCCATAGGTTAAATGCTCTAAGTATTATCCCGATATTCTTACGGGATTTAGACCTATGCGGGTGAACCGCGGAGTGCAGCTAGTCTTTAATAAAGTCTGACTGTGTGACTCGTTGTTCTTTTATACTACGTAACAGATTACGCCTTTTTTTTGCATCATTTTGAGAATTTAGTGCGGAGGGGTGCTGTGTATATTTCAATAATATTACATAAAGTAATTCCGTCTGTTTTGTCAAGTCGTTAAAACCATGCGAAGCAGGGGCGGGTCATTAGTTTGTATAAATATGTGTTTGTAGAAATTCGACTACCATTTACTTTTTAAGTCCGCTTTTAACTCACACAGCGACTGTCTACGGTTTTTAAGGTTTCTAGGTTTTTGACAAATCCTATCAATTCCAGAACGAATAAATTTATTCTGTGCGACCACTAATTTGACTGATCATGACATATTTACTAATTTACATCCCAAATATTTTTAAATATTACTACCAAAGACTACAATAGTATACTGATAACTACGTATTCTCACAAAAAAAATTGTGCAATGTTAAAAATAATATCTCTTACAATGCACTGAATTGTTACTGATAATTTATGGTGAAATGAATATTTCTTTGAATAGAATAGCAATATTAGTGATGATTAACCTTTTATTTCAGGCGAATAGATGTCAGGATTTACCTAATTTCCCGGAAAACAAAACAAGGCGTGTTTATGGGGGTAGACCCGTGGCACTTGGTGAAATACCTTATCAGGTTATGAATTTTCTTTACATTTTAAATCATTAACCTCATCAAAACAAAATGTCAACTCCTGAACAAGTGCTAAACATGTTCAAGTTCATATAACCTAGCACAACTGCTCAGGAAATAGCTGACCACTCAGCTATGCTGCTGTGCTGGGGAGTTTGTAGCACCACTTTTTTTTTCTCAGCTAAAGTGCTGGGAAGTGGTAAAGAAACTCTTCACCACTTTTGAGTTGAAAGGTTTTGGGGACTGTCCTATACTACTTGATTTTGAACTAGTTTGAACAAATGACTTTGGCTTTTGCTGTTTAGAAAAATGAGCTTACAATACCATAGCCATACGATGGAGGTCTGCCTGGCTTGGGTGGAGCACTGCCGTGTCCTCGTGGAGGTGATCGGCGGTGGCGATCACTCACGTCCGGCCCTGGTCCAAGCCATGGTATGGATCGAGAGTGCATTGGTAGCCGACACCTCCTTCTGCGAAGCAGTGATGCTTGCGAAGAGAGAGGTGCACGTGAGGGAAAGGCAGTATATGTGTCCTCACAGCCCTAGCCGCCGCAGGGGATGACCTGGGCGTCGGGAATCCCAGGCTGATTCCCGGCCACCGTAGGCGCGGGCTTGCGGACGGCGAGTAATGGGTAGCTTGCTGTCCGGTAAGGACCAAGTCCGGCCGACGGCGCGTTGTGTTCCACGGGCACCTCAAAGAGACGTCAGCACCCACTGGTGGGGCCCGCAAAGGCTGATGCCTGCAAGGAGTGCGGCTTGTTCAAAAGTGATACCGTGGCCTCTGGCACACAGGCAACTGAAGGAACACGGGTGGGTTTTAGTCAGTAAAAGTCTGACACGCCCTTCCGCTCCACCCAGAGCGGGAGAAGTTATTTGATGATTTCCCACTCTCAAAAAAAACCATACCATAGCCCGCGCCATCATATTAGTTGCAATTTAAATTTTAAAAGCTAAATAGATATTTGCAAACATACACAAAAGGGACACATAGAAGTCAAAGTACCTACTCTACATCGCTTTCATTCGGAAACGTTCCCAAAAGATTGGCAACATTTCCACGTTGAACGGCAATCTTCTTCTTCTTTTGCCGTTCTTTAGAACTAGCCAGCCCTCAGTCTCGGTCACATCGACCAATCCACGAGTAAAAGCTCCCGCAAACAGGCGTGACGTGGCCGACCGCGACGCACACTGGTCCCAAATTAAAAAAAAGTGGACATTGATAGTAGACCGCTGATATTTTTTTTTATTGTTGATACAATGATAACAGATAAGGCAAAAAAATATTATTGTCCTACTTCAAATACTTTTCTGTAAAAAAAATATTTCTTTTTTTTTTGTATGGGAGCGATTACATTTTACTCAATTTCTCAAAAACTTTAAGCGATGTCGAGATGGCAATCACATATGTTAGAAAACTAATAATTCTGAGTATTTGGCTCGAAGAAACTTATTGCTTATCTCTGCGTACTTTCGAGATAATAGTGACAGAAAATAACATTTTTTTTTAATGTTAATTTTTTGCTTTTTTTAAATCATAGCCTTACTTTAGCACATAATTATAATGTATGCGTAATGTCAAATAAGTAAAAAGAGACTTCTCTGTAAAAGAGGTTATGGGGGCTCACTAATGACTGAAAAGCTATGACCTTTCTGAAGGAGTACTTTCATCAGTTCTAAAAAACAATCAAAATGAAGACATATTAAGCTGCAAACATAAAGTTGAATATGTTCACAAACGATTCTGAAAAAATATTATGGTGAAAGATTAATATTTGGGTCTGTATTCTCTTGAGAAATCTCTATTTCCTCGTTTTCCAACGAAAGCAATTCATTGTTCAAGATCAAAGCACTAGCCTCTGGAAACAACTGTTTATGTAAACGAGCAAACTTTGGTTTGATATGGCTGATGTAAGGATCTGAGCTAATTAGAAAGCTGTGGATAATGTCTAAATTAGTCTGAACTCTACCGATTTTTCTTGTATGTGCCATTCTAACATTCTGGAAATCTTTATTCCTCGCTTCGGAAGCTTCTTCGGAAAGCATGCCTATCGGAATAAAGGAGAAATTTTCACAAATATCAGCACCGTGTATCAACAATTTATGGACACTTGAAGGCATGTAATACCATGGATATAAGTTTACATATAGCATTGCTGTTTCTTTACAATATTCCCTAAACAAGTTGGTATTAATAAGTTGACCAGATGAAATTGTTTGTAAAATGACTGCAAATCTCTTGATTAAATCAGGGTGGATACCCGTTATTTCAGCAGATACTTCATAATTTTCAAAAAACCTTCTTGCCGTGTTACCGTCATTGGTTGTACCAAATCCCTGTTTTACTATGTCAATTAACAAACCAGTTCTTTCCCGGAATTCTTCTTGTGTCAAATTCTTTTTAATTTCTTTTAACAATTTATCTTCTTTTCGTGCAGCCCACTTTTTGAAGTCTAAGTTGTACGAAATGTGTAAAATACATTCCATACATCTTATCCACATATGAAGCGAAGACAGACCATATTTATACATATCTTCTCTGATGAGTCTTTTGGATACAAAGTCCAAGTCATTCATTTTGCTAGGCCCCACCAATTGCAAATATTACAAACAGAAGCAGAAGAAGTATTGGAAATCACAGTAGAAATTTTCCCATCAATCATAGTCATGTACAAATCATGTTTAATATCAAAATTATCTACAATTGTGGGAACAAGATTACGAATTTCTTCCTCTAAGGATGCACTTTCCTTCTTTATCAATTCATTTGTTTCTTTTGCAAATATAAAGCCAATTGGACGACAATAGTTTGTTGAAGAGGGAGCAGGATTTTGCCACAAGATAGTACCACTCTCTTCTTCCAAACGAAGCGGAACCAAACTAATCATGAAAACTGAAGAATCGTCAATTTTAGTGTCGGAGTGTGACTTTTGTTTATAATTACTTTGAGAAGATGACCCGTCAAAACCCCATTTGCTTATTAGTTTTAGCGATTTTTTGTCGGCAGAGATGTGCTGAATTGTTTTTAATATCCTATTAGTTGTCAAATCTAGAAGCGATTGAAGTCTTATCTTAGCATCAGATTCAGTTACAGTTATGTCTGACTCTGGAGGATAACAAGTTTTTTTAGCTTCCAGGAGCTTTTGATAGGATGGAAGACCATACATTTTCTCTGAAGCAAGAATAGTTCTTAAATTTCGATATTGCCATTTTGACAAATTTGTTGAGGTGTAAAGCGCTAACGTTTTATCATCTGGTAAACACGGTTTGTCAGTCTTTTTAGCGAATAGTACATCATATACCATCTCACATTTTTCCTTGTTTTGGCTGAGTTCGTTTAATATAGCTGCTAATTTTGTTTTTTTAGACTCTTTTAATTTGGCACATAAAGCATAAACTAATTCCTCCTCTGTGTGATCTAGAAGTGTTAGAGAACGCCTTTTCTTCTGTTTATCAGATATATCAACAAATGGTTTTTTACTTGTACCATAACTTAATTGATGAGTTTCCACTTGCGTTTCGAAATTTGGAATTACTTCCTCGGCAACTTTAAAAATGCTGCTTAAATCGATATTTTGACATTTTGGCCAAACTATTTGGGATTGTAACCAGTCTGAATTTTTGTTAAGAAAGGTCTTTTGAGCTCTACTGGAAGCAGACCATCTTTTTGAGATATTACTTGAAAAATTACGACAAAATAATTTAATATTACTCAAATCTTCGGAAGACAATTCAACACCAATACGTTCAATAAGGGCATTAAATAAAAATTCGACATTTTTAAAACCACCTCCTGATTTAAGAACAACGTATAAGTCTAAGTTGGTGACAAATGCGGACATATTATAATTTTAAGGAAAATTGAAAACAAATTAGAATCAAAGATATCAAAGACAAAGTGACTTTGATTTTAACAAAAAAAAATTACGAAAACAAATTCGACGAAAGAAAGACAAACAAAAATTATTTGATTTTAAAATCCAAAGATTCAAAATACAACAATAACAAAACAAACAAACAACAAGCATTTCTTCAAGCGCACAGAAAAAATAAGGACACGTCTTATCGCAACCACATTTAGTTGTACACTGAGTGAGGTGTACGCGCGCGATTCGTGACCGTATTACGTTACGTCATGAGAGGCGGCCATCTTGTTATCCCGGCAAACTCGCGTCGAAGCTCCATTTTGCTGGCCAGCGGACCTATTGCGATATGAGTAAGGCTATGATTAAAAAAAAGCGAACAATTAACATTAAAAAAAAATGTTATTTTCTGTCACTATTATCTCGAAAGTACGCAGAGATAAGCAATAAGTTTCTTCGAGCCAAATACTCAGAATTATTAGTTTTCTAACATATGTGAATGCCATCTCGACATCGCTTAAGGTTTTTGAGAAATTGAGTAAAATGTAATCACTCCCATACAAAAAAAAAAGAAATATTTTTTATAGAGAAAAGTATTTGAAGTAGGACAATAATATTTTTTTGCCTTATCTGTTATCATTATATCAACAATAAAAAAAAATATCAGCGGTCTACTATCAATGTCCACTTTTATTTAATTTGGGACCAGTGTGCGACGGTGCGACTTGATTCTCGTAGAATCATTTCCATTAAGTGTTCATAGACATTCTTCTACTAGATAAGAGTCTGCGGAAGCTTTAATTCCCTTGAAAAGAACACGCACACTCGGGCCCTATGACCCGAGCGTTTCCACCCCAGTTACTTTTTTTGTTGACTTTATTATAATTATTCCTTCTTCCAAAGGTAGGTTTCAAAACGAGATCCATCAGTGATCCAAAAAGGTATTACACGTTTTGTGGAGGTGTTATCATTGGTGAAGCTAAAATATTGTCAGCTGCGCATTGCTTCGTCGGTGAAAGTCGTAATACAAGTTGTCCTGGGTAAACATTTTGTTTATTTTATTGACTTAAAAGCGGGTAACCCGCGAAATTCTTTTTTTTTTTTGCTTTTTGTGGTCAGTACCTATTAGGTCGTTAGCATTATATGTGAATAAGATTCGTGACTGTACCTACCATCTTACATTTGAGCAGAGGAGAGATTTAATTAATTTTACAATTCCGGAGGCAAGGAGCCCCGCAGCGACACTGGTTTCTGTGAAACTAAGGAGTCGCCTGCTGCTGGGGTCGAGCAGGTCCAGTCGTAACGGCCGGGATTTACGAGTTGTAGGTCGTATGTTCGAAGCCAGCCGCATCACTTTGTGTAAATTATTTAATCACCACTGCCCCCAAACAGAAAAACTTCGTGCGGAAATCAGCATGTCCTAGCACCAAAAAATCGAAGACATTGTGACATTTACCAACATGCACTGGGCTCAGGTGGTGGATTACGGCCAAGCGCCCTCTCACAGAGAGGCTTGTGTCCCAGCAGTGGGAACATTAAAGGCTGAATATGATGTGGTCGACGCAGATCGCATTAAGGTGTATCAGTATTATTGTCTGTGACTGTCACTAACAGAGCGGTAAGAAACACGTGTCTAGTTTGAAAAATGACTTTCGCGAAACTGAAGAAAAGAGGAGCCACTGTCATCGAATTTGTGGCGTCGTGAAAATGAAACCGCAGCGGCACCGTCGCTTGCGGTTACTGTGAGCCGCAACCCCATCTGCTGTCTGCCGTCTCCTTCGGAAGTGTTAGAAGTGTACCTTTAACAAACGTTCGCATTAACTTTTGAGCTCTCTTAGAAAACATTTCAAACCCATTTATATTTCCAGGATTACTACGTTTCCAAAAAGTTTGCATGACAAGTATGCGGTTGCAGCAACTATAAGGAATTTTCTTTATTTTGAGGAAGAAGAATATGAGCAATGGAGAACGTTGCGGAACCTTACTTATCCTCATAATTACAATTTCCCTGAACATGATTTAGCTGTGTTGGTAAGCTGTTCTTTATGAGTTAAATATACAGGGTCATCGACGCACAAACTACGTAACCATGAATTTAGCACATTGTAAGACTAAAATAAAAATTTCTACGCTAAGGGCATAGTTTTCGAAAATGTTCCTCGGTTATTAAAAAAAATGTGGTGTTTCATAGAAAAGTGCAAACCTATGCGGTCGAAATGTATGGAACAGCTAATGCTTATTACGTAGAAGTGTTCAATAATCGTGTACTGAATCCATGGTAACCGGTTGCGCATCATTGTCCCTGCCACCCCGTAGTGTGGCAAGGGATTAGTCAAAAAGCAGAAAAAAATTATTGTGTACTTTGATACGCGATACTTTACATGCAAAAATACAAAACATGCCATCAGGATCATAATAGGCATGGTACTGTAAAGGTTATCTGCAAAAGGGGACCTTACGTCAGGCAGGCTGGCAAAAAAATTATTCCGATTGGATTCGATCACTCAAGCGAATTTAGAATCTGCTGGCCAATTTCTCGTAATTAAAAACGTTCAAAATCTAGTCGCAGTGTCGTCTCAGCAACAAGCAAATATCAAAAATGTATTAAAACTCGAGGTATTTTTGACAGATTGAGGCTGAGATCAGACTGTGAGCGTTCTTAAAATTACGAGGATTGTCCCTCTGTTTAAAGATTGTAGAAGAGGCGATTCTTTGGTTGTGACTTTGTTTAGTCGCGTAAAAGTGAACACGTCTTTCTTTTAAATATATCTATAATAACATTTTACCTCTATACATACAACATTATAAAGAGGTACAGTTTGTTTGTTTATAAGTTTATATGTAGGGGATAATCTGTGGAACTACCAGTCGGATTTGAAAAAAAAGCCCAACTCTCGAGAAAATTTATAGGCTAATTAACATCACGCTACAATCGATAAAAGAAGTCAGAAAAAACGCTAAGTGAAAACGAAATAATAGCGGGGGCCAGACGATGCGATGCAACAGGGTTAATAGGTTTTTTTTTTATGGTGGGAAATCATCAAATAACTTCTCCCGCTCTGAGTGGAGCGGGAAGGCGTGTCAGATTTTAACTGACTAAAACCCACCCGTGTTCCCTCAGTTGCCTATGTGCTAGAGGCCACGGTATCTCTTTCGAACAACCCGCACCCCTGGCAGGCATCGGCCCTTGCGGACCACCAGTTGGTACTGACATCACTTTGAGGCACGCGTGGAACACAACGCGTCGCTAATAGGTGGAACATTAAGTTTGACGAAGTCGAAGTCACGGGCTTGCTAGCCCGCTAAGGCTATGCTGAATTTTATCTAGCAAATGGCTTCGTTAGGATACTTCTAGACTTAACCATTATCTAAAAAAAAATCTATTGGCAGTTGCGACCCATAAATTCCGGTACCAGGGCTGCGGAGCCTATTAATATCTACTTTGGACCTACGCCTACTCCTCCGGGAGTACTTCCGAAAGGGATAAGTACAGGCCACATTGAATCAGATTGCACTTTCTGCCATAAACCGGATACATAGTCTTCAGGCTGCTACTAAGCAGAAGAAAAATAACACTTGATCAGAATTTAAGGCCACCCATAACATGTACATTGTGCTGTGACTATACTACACCAACAAGACAGACGAGGTTATTCTGTATGCGTTAATGTTGTCTTTCGGGTGTAGAGCCGTGATAATTTCTAATATAAGATAGTAATAAGAAAGTAACAATGACCTCAGAATTCTTATCGATAACCACCTAACCTTTAGGCACAATATATCTGTAATTTCTGGCAGAATAAGAAAACTTATTCACACCATGCGTAGACTTAGAGACTGTCTACCCACAGACAAACTACAACAAGTTTACCTAGCGCTATGCCCATCAATAATTCAGTATTGCATCAACGTGTGGGGTAGTGCTGGAAAGACCTTGATTGAAGCTGAAAGATCACAGAGAGCGCTTCTTAAAGTAACTTTTAAGAAGCCTTACCGGTTTTCTACTAATTTAGGTACTCTATCGCGAAACGAGATTTCTCAGAGTCCGTTAGCTTTTAATTCTTCCTGTCTGTATTAAAACGCACAAAAATATTAGAAGCAAGCCCAACTACACATCAATAATAAGCAAAAGAAATTATGGAATCACAACACCTGACCTCACCTCATTGCTAGCTAGACGGTCCCCGGCCTACTCTCTAATTAATACGTCCAATAAAGTCTGCAAACTCTGCGAAATTAAAAACACTAACTCATTCGAATGCAAACAAAAAATTGTAAAGAAAATGCTGCATATTACTGGATATGATGACTCGGAACAATTAATTTAACGACACTGAATCAAACGAAGTATATTTATGGGGAACAAAATACACACTTACACACGCACCTTTACACGCCACATACACACACCACACACACACCACACACACATACCACACACACACACACACCACACACACACCACACACACACCACAGACACGCCAGATACCACACAAACTTTACACATACACTCATAAAATACCATACTTGAAAGCACCTTTCAAGTCTCCACTCTAGAATTTCGTGTGCAGAATCCCACTAGAAACTGACTGGTTTGGGGTTCACTGGTACATAAAATATGTAACTAGCTGTAGGTAATATTTAAGCTACTCAATATGTCGTCTCAACTTGCTGTTAACCTATGTATGCTTACTGTATTACCTGGACAATATTTTTTATTTTTTTATTTACCTTAGCATATTTTTTTTTCACAGTTTGTGATGGAGCCCTTTGAATTCAATCATCTGGTGAAACCTATTAGGATGGCGGATAGGTTCATTGATTATGAAGGTTTAGGCTTGGTGTCGGGATACGGAGAGATTTCACATGCGGTAAGTAG
Source organism: Polymixis lichenea (assembly GCA_949091785.1). NCBI lineage: Eukaryota > Metazoa > Arthropoda > Insecta > Lepidoptera > Noctuidae > Polymixis > Polymixis lichenea. The sequence goes on from OX420942.1 coordinate 8,760,320, forward strand.
TATGACGAGGCTTCAAACGCCATAGGACCTGAGCCACAACACCCTGTGTCCGTACATACACCTTCAGAAAAAAAAAACAAAATTATTGGTTACTTAGTAGCTTTTGCCAGCGGCTTCGTCCGCGTGGAAGTGGAAGTCGGAAAATTATCCTACGGGAACGTACTTCCAGGATAAAAAGTATCCTATAAATAATCCACGTTATAAACTATGTATCAATGTCATACAATTCCGTTCAGCCGTTCTTGCGTGATTGTGTAACAAACATCTAAATATACAAACTTTCACATTTATAATATTAGTTCCTAAGTAGGATAGTAGGATGTTCTTAAAATGTTTAACCAGTGCGCAAACTGTAACCATGAATTCAACATATCATTCTAGATCCCCTAGCGTAGAAATTTTTCGTCGGTTATGCAAAACAACTTGGGAGGTGTCAAGGGACACCCGGATGGAACGAAGTTCCTTTCGATTAATTAGTGAAGGAATTGTAATAAAATTTTAAAAATTGTACATATACATACACACACACACATACACACATATATATATGCACTCTGTCTGTGTATCTGTCTGCAGAGAAACACGCGCACGCCGCACGGCTTACAACAATGTAGCAAAAAGTGTCGTTACAACTTTTGGTCTTAATTTTTTCCGTCTAGCCGCTTTCGCAAAGCGCGATAAGGAACTTCGTTCCAAAAAAAAAAACAGCTGTTTCATAGAAAAGTGCAATACCTACGCGATCAAAATGCATGGAACAGCTGTTTTTTTTTGTATAACAGACGAAACATTTCTACGCTAGGAGGTCTAGAATGACCTACTGATCAATTTCTGAATGAAAAATTATTTTGACTTGTGTAAAAATGTATCTAGATTTTGTTCCTATTAATTAGTTTGACATTAATTTGCTATTTTTATTAATACATTTTCTGTGATAAGTTGATGACTATGTGATTTAGTTGAATTTTTATGTTTTAATTTACAATTTAAGTTGATTGATGAAGCAATTTATAATTATTTGATTTTGCCTATTTATATTTGTACGCCGTTGAGGCAAAACATGAATGAACTAATTTAATGTAACATCTTGCATACCATGTGTGTATTGTGTACTCATATTTTGGACAAATAAAAGTATCTTATCTTATGGTTACAGTTTGCGTACTGGTAAAAAATTTACCCTGTATGAGCTGAACTTTAATTGTGTGACACTCTATCAATCAAAATCTGAATGATTTTGTAGGTTATCGCTAACCTGTTATTGTGAAAAATATGTCTGCTCGAGAACGTAAATGACGCAATGAATGTTATTGAACTGTCAAAATGAAAGCTATTCCTACTGTTAGTGAGTTACGTAATTACCCCTCAGATGAAATAGGGCTTGCAGAACAATCCTAATCTCGTACAAGCTGTCGTCCGGGACGTCTTCGGTATAGCGTCGGGTCAATCTAGATCTTGGGTCGTTTGCTAGATTCGTAATGGGGTTACTTGTTGACGTGTATAACTGTCCATAGAACCACTCCATCTCTCTCAACAGCTGAACTGAAGTCATCATCCTGTCTATGCTGTATTTCCTGCAGGCAGTACTCCCATTGTTCTTCAAGATAATTTCGTTTCTTTTTGTATAGATAGATCCAACACTCAAATTGGATACCATAGTTGATGATACGAAGGTACCAGTCGACCACACATACCACACATCACGCTTGCACCGTAAATCACTATGCATAAACTTTAAAATTGCATTTCGTGCACATCAGGGATCGCAGTCCTGTGTTATGAAAATTGGTCGAATATTCGAATATCGCAGTTTTCACATTCGAAAACTCGAAAAGATTTACTATTTTAATTATTCGAATATTCGAATGCAAGCCCTAATATGAACATCATTCATCATTATTTCAGCCGGAAAACGTCCACTGCTAGACATAGGCCTCCCCCAATTTGGGTGGGCTTACCATAATCGCCACGCTTGGTAGGCGGGTTGGCGATCGCAGTATGGTGGTAAAATGCATAGAGAATGCTGCTGCCCATTCTTTAGTAAGTGCCTTAGTCGCCTCCTACGACACCCACGGGAAGAGATGGGATGGTGCTATTCTTTACGCGCGGCACCACACGGAACAGTATGGACATGAACAAAGCAAAATGAGTATACTAGGACTTTCTGTCTACTTTGAGAAGAAAGCGTCAGCATCAAAATCCATTGTGTAGTTTAGAAGAACTAAACCGAGAAACGAACAGAATCACAAAGCGACTTTTTAATCCTATTATTATTATAAATGTGAGTTTGTAAATTTAGATTTTTGGATGTTTGTTATGAATAACAATCACACTAAAACGGCAGATTATAACCTGGATTAATACATATAATACTTTTTATCCTGGTAATAATTTTATAGGATAGCCGCTGGCAAACCCTCGTTCAAAATTTTTATAGATATTTTTTTTTTTCAGGTTACTTCCGACAGCTTGTTAGCTGCAAATCTGTTGCTTTTTCCTTCAAAGCTCTGCTCAGGGTTTCACCCAAAGATAGATATGACACTTTCGATATGCACATCACTGGTCGGTACTGAAATTGGAAGGGTAAAAAAACACATTTATTTATTTTATTTATTTATTGAAATATTATGGATAATTAGAACGTAAAAAGGCCTATTCTCAAAGTCAGTCAATGAAGATACGCTCGTTTGAAAGTAATTCGATACGTTGGAATGAACACTACTCCCGATTAACTAACTTTTTAAGACGGGCAAATACACATCGGGAGTAAGGACACCTGCTGTCATATCGTGTTGTCATCCATTCTTACTTTGGGCTCCGAAGTAATCTTATATCCGTTGGTGATACGGAGTAGGCAGCGCCCGTAACTCGGCTGATACTACGGTTTTCGTGCTTTTAGGATCTTGTTGAGAGTCAACAAAATTATTATTGTAACGCACATTTTTTTTTAATGTTAAAACATTAACAGAAGTATATTGTAAAGTGTATTTGAGACCATCTATAGGTAAAGTCAGGGAAATGAATAAAGGTTCCCGCAGACAGGCGCGACGCGACAACACGATGTGACTCTACTAAAACACTTTGAATGAAAACTTCATGGAAATGGAACTACAAGAATCGCAGCACGCGTCAGTTATCGCGTTTTTTATGGCCCACTTTTTGGTCTTTGCTCAAATATGATTGATGTCGCAGGCTGACAGTTCCCAGACAGAAACAGTGTTTATTTTTAAACAGTTTTAAATTAGCAGTTACCATTTTTTTTTTTTGTTTAATAGGGAGACTCCGGTGGGCCGTTAGTGTACACACATGCCGTTGATCTAGAAGGCAAGGATGACAAAACTTTAATTGGTATCGCAAGTGGAACCTACGTGGGCCAAAATTCAATCTTCGTAAGGGTGTCGTCATACCGAGCTTTTATAGCCAGAAACCGCTGCGAAAAAGACACTAGTTGTTATTTCTTTGTTGTTAATACCCTTATTATATTACAAAATTTCATTGATATCTAGTTTTGATTTATTTGATTTTTTTTATACATTATGTTGATTTATTTGTGTTGCAAGAACCGGACCGGGCAAAGAACACAGGAAAGGCCCCTCAGAGCGGTGCGACGCGATAGCGCGCACGCTGATCTACTAGAGTCTATACCCTAGTAGATCAATTTCAACTAAGGATTAAATCAATCAATCAATAGTCTTTAATTGTGATTTGATTGATAGATACAAATTGAGTAGACTCTAGTAGATCAATTTCCACTAAGGATTAAATCAATCAATCAATCAATAGTCTTTATTTGTGATTTGATTGATAGATAAAAATTTATTAGAGACTCTAGTAGATCAATTTCCACTAAGGATTAAATCAATCAATCAATCAATCAATAATCTTTATTTATGATTTGATTGATTGATAAAAATTGTTGTATTAAAGTCTCGTCCGAGACGCGCTACCGCTGCCGTCGCGCTGTGCCTGTCTGCGCGAACCTTTTAACTAGAAGTCAGACAGTTAATTAAAAAGCTAGTTTTGCTTGTATTTTCCCTCAAAAGTAAGCAGCCAAAATGAAAATCAAAATATTTTATTTCACATAGACCTGCAAGAGCACTTATGAAACGTCAGAAGCTAGGTGCAGTGGTAGCCCAGTGGTAACGGGCCTGGGCCTGACTTATAACTCTTAAGTCAAAGCGCCCGTCTGACACACAGACGTGCGTCAGACGATTTACTTTGTATAAATAATTTCACCATCACTGCTCACAAAACGGCGAAAGAAAACATCGTGAGGAAACAAGTATGTCCTAGAACCAAACATTCGAAGACATGTGACTTCTGCCAACCCGCACTAAGCCTGCATGATGGGTTAGGGCCCATTCCCGCTCACAGAGAGGAGGCCTGTGTCCCAACAGTGGGAACATTATAGGCTGAAAATGCTCATTTATTTGTGCCAGCAGAGCCAACCAGGCAACAGACACAGTTAAACTGGAAGTCAGACAGTTAACTGAAAAGCCAGTTTTGCTTGCCTTTACTCTCAAATCTACAGATTTCTTGAAAAAACCAAGTGCAATCCGACCAGACACATCGAAGGGTATCGTGGTTGGGATGAATTTATTAATCAAACTTTTTTTTTGTGATAAAACTACAAATTAACGATTTTCTTCCGTCCGTTCCGTCTTCCGATTAAATCCTTTTGATCAAGAAAACTGTCAGTTATTCTCTTTGAAAACTTCTACTAAAAACCGTAAAAATCAAAAACCAAACACCTAATGTGTCATTGTGTCACCAGAGTACTTTTTTATTGTGTCTACCAAATTCGTTTGGATCCTACTGTCATGTGATTTTTGGTGCATTATTAGAAACAATCTCACTCCCAACACTCCCATAAATTCAAAATTAATTGTATTTAATTAATGTTTCTGAAGTGTTTGTTATGTATAACTTTATGTTTGAAAGCATGTCTTTCACAAGCAAGTATCACATTTTTATAAAATATTACAATGTTTTTCATTTAGCAAAGGCAGTAAGTACTAGGTATTTATAGTAACTACTGAATACCTTTATTACCTATAATATTATTAATTATAATTATAGCTAGCCCTCCCTCTGCTGAGCATAGAGGATCCTTCAGCAGCAAATAATAATAAAAGTTATTCATATGCTGATAATTATTTCGCAATGTATGACCAGTGGACCCCTCGTGTCGTCAACGGCTGGCCAGCTAAATTAGGGGATGTCCCTTATCAGGTATTAAATAAAAATATGTTTCCTGATACTAATAAAAATATTAACTAAAGTCCCGTAAATATTTTCTTTTTCAGTAATGTTTTTTAGTGCAAATTATGAGACAAGCGCTTTACGCAGTACAAAATAACAGGCGGGATTTTTTTGCGTAATGGATTTTCAACTGTCATTGTTGAATCTAGTATTGAGAATCCAACAAAGTGCATCCCAGCGTCACCTACTGATGGATTTTCAGCTCTCGGCGCGAAGCAGTGCGTTGAATATCCATTGCGCGAACATGTCCTGCTGTGATATTATGAAGTCCGTGCAAACGTGGAATTAAATAAGGAGCATTCGCTGGAGCAAGGAGTTCTGGATGCAAACTAGCGAAAGCCTCAACTTAGTTAATCTTAGCTTTACAGATTTACAATACTAAATCGTGAGCGAAATCACGTTATGGGGTATAGTGCGGTCTTGCAAAAAAAAACTAGCTACACTACAGCTCACGGTGTGGCCTGCTTCTATTTGTGATCCACGTACACGGCACAATATGCTTGAGGCTCAGCTGGAGCCCGAGCAACCGCGCCGTTACCTCATCCCGGTACCCGGTGCGGGTTCAATTTTCCACCTTAATAAATTCTATTAATATGCTTTTACAGATAGCACTGAAGTCGTTAGTACATCGTGCTAGCAGCCAATACCAAACTTTTTGTGGAGCAACTATCATAGGTGAAATTAAGCTGCTTACTGCTGCCCACTGCTTTGAAGAAAAATTATTGAGTAACTGCAACAAAATTTTGCATCCCGGGTAGGAAGGCAATTTCGTTTTCGGTCTAATTTTTCAATACAGCGATTGTAACTTTAATAATAATCTCGGGTAATTTGGTTTAGTTCTTTCTCTATCTCACGAAGGCAGGTTTGTCTGATATGCACGTAGGTGCACATTGTTGCTAAGTGCGTAAGCTATGGGACCGGTCAGTATTGGTCGAGCCACCTTCACACACAAACATTGCCATTGTGACAGAAATAGTGCAGATCGGCGGCAGCGATCTCTCGCATCCGGCCCTGGTCCAGGCCATGGTATAGAGCGAGAGTGCATGGGGAGCCGTCACCTCCTTGTAAAGCAGTAATGCTCGCGAAGAGGGAGGTGGCGCACGTAAAGGAGAGGCAGTATATGCGCCCTCACGGCCCAAGTCACCGCAGGAGACGCCCTGGGCATCGGGAATCCCAGGCTGATTCCCGGCCACCACAGGCGTGAGCTTGCGGATAGCGTACCTCGCTGTCCGGTAAGGACCAAGCCCGGGTCCACGCGCGCCTCAAAGAGATGTCAGCACAAACTGGTGGGGTCCACAAGGGCCGATGCCTGACAGGTGTGCGGGTTGTTCGAAAGACATACCGTGGCCCCTGGCACATAGGCAACTGAAGGAACACAGGTGGGTATTAGCCAGTTAAAAACTGACACGCCCTCCCGCTCCACCCAGAGCGGGAGAAGTTAATTGAAATAAAAAAGTGCTTAAGGGCGAAATGCCATGGTTGCCCGCGAAATTCAAATTGTCATATGTTTTCTGCAATATGCAGGTCAGTGTTAGGCTGTATATTCAACCCATCATACACATTCTATTGAATTACCATTACATGAAAAAGTAATTCCATGGGATCTAATGAACTTAGGGTGTTTTTTTTAAGAGTGGGAAATCATCAAATAAATTTCCCCCGCTCTAGGCGGAGGGAGGGTTTGTCAGACTTTTACTGACTAAAACCCGCCCGTGTTCCTTCAGTTGCCTGTGTACCAGGGTCCACGGTATCTCTTTCGAACAACCTGCACCCCTGGCAGACCCGCACCCCTGGCATATGAACTCAGGGTTGTATTGATAACTTGAATTATTATCATTTTGCAAAGCCATATTTGTTACGATCGCAGATCATATTTTAATCAACATACAACCAGTGTCAGGTTGTACCTGCAAAATTGTAAAAAAACGTTAGAACATTTTGATTTGGCGGGTTATCTTAGCGCATCCTCCTTTATATTCCTGTTGATTCAACACATTTTTTTTATAGAAAATCTAGCAAACGTTCCCTTCGTCACAAGTACGCCGTTGCTGGTAATCTATATAACACAGCAAGATATCAGCCGGACGGCCCTGGTGGACAGTGGAGGGCACTGAAAAGTGTGCAATTCCCTAAAAAATACCGTTTCCCTCGTGACGATATAGCAGTCATTGTAAGTATCACACATCACGTACATCACACTGCATTAGGAGTGTTGATAGAAGATTAGGGGTAACAGCATAAGAAATTGCCAGTCGAGAAAACATTGAACAAATGTTTCATTTAAAGTAACACTTTTTAGGGCAGAAACGGAACCCTTTTAATTTCGGTTCACCCTTGTTTGATAGAACAACGTTTGATATAATATTACTAAATCGAACAACGTTTAAGAAAATCATCACTTTGTATAATATCGTTTGACAGAATTTTCAGTTCATCGAATATTTATTTGCTATAACAACATTTGCGCTAATGATCAAAAGGTATAATGTTAATTTGATGTAATGTTCATATGGTATAACCATGTATTTTATCGAATATTCAATTGGTGTAATGTAATGCAGAAAAAAAAACATTGTAAATATTTGAAAAATTATTTATTTTGAACAAGAAAACAGTTAAACTAATCTTAAATTACTTGCAATAATAATCTCTTTTTTCCAAATTTTTTTCTATATAATATAATCTAGTCGTTTCTGGCACTCGCCGGCCGCTGCCGCGGCACCGCTCGCTTCGCTCGCTCGGCTCGTGCGTAGGTGGTCACAGTTTTAACCTAACCTAACCATTTTTTTTAAATTAATAACCTACTGTAACTAGTTCCATAAATAACCTAATGTCTAGTAACCATCAAAAGGTATAATGTTCATTCTTCAAGTCGACAGAAACGAATCGCTATAAATCCGACTCCACGCAGTCTTGTCTGCCCTACCCCTACAGTGTAATTTAGAATCGCGTAGGCGCGGAGGGGCGAGGCGGCCCGCGAGCTGAGGAGCGGGTGGTTGTTACACACGCCGCGGCGGCTGAGGCTGGCCGGCGAAGCCGGCCAGCAAGCCGAAGCCGCGGTGGTGAGTGTTAAACCATCTGCGACGATAAGCTCGCGAGGGACCGCCGTAGCCCCGCAGCGCCGGAGCCGTGACAAAAACGAAGATACGATCTTTCGACTAAATCATTATTAGTGTAGTGAAAAATTAGTTTAAATAAAATTAGTGCATTTGAAAATTCGGCGAAATGAAATTACTTCAAATGAAATTAGTTCAAATAAATAATTACGCTAAATAAAAATTTACCAATGAATTATTCGGTCAAATGAATAATTCTTCGAAATTACTTTATTGCAACTAAAATTCGATTTAGTAATATTATATCAAACGTTGTTCTATCAAACAAGGGTGAACCTTTAATTTCATTATGTCAGTCTGTCCATTCGTCGAAAAAAAAACAATTAGTTAGGGGTAGGTATATTGTTGGATCAAATAATTGCAAAAAAAATTACACGTGCTAATTGCCTAATACGCGTTTCTGAATTTAGCGATTTGCCTAGAGATAAATTAACATAGTGCGACACACCTACAGAAAATTACATATTTTTCAAAAATGTCGATTCGCCGAGACTGGCGAGTAAATGGGTGAAAATCGACTAATAAGCCGCGAAGTCGCGTCTCGCGTCCCACGCGGGATTGGGTTCTTTGTGGCCAGAGTTTAAAAGTATAACATGTATATGTCGGGGATTGTGGCGCCAAAGTACAGCGGACAGCGAAATCTAACAATTTGTTTCGTAAACTATAAACGAATAATCATGTAACCGGAAACAAACGAGCCCTACCGCTTGAAGACGATCGTCGGTGGAGGGGATGCAGCGAGGACTGGCGGAGAGACGGAGTCCGGCGACAGTCTACAGTTGACAGTCGAGCTCGGACAATCTAGGTAAACGCTTAGTAACAACGTGTTTGTTTTCGATGCACATGTTTATTTAATTTGTTACTCGTCAGTTTATAAAAGTTATTTAAATTCAAATTATCTTTTCGTTCGAGTACCCCCTACAGTGCCCACACCTACCTAAACTATATCGGATCGTGAAGAAGACCCGATGTTTCGCATCTCGGCCACCAGTGATGCGACATCAGAATTGGGATACACTGAGCTAAAGATAATTATAGTGAATTGAGCGATGACGTCACAGTTTAACGAGAAGTCGACTCTTCTAAGTTCTTTGCCTTGATTTATCTTGGATAAGCACATACACATTCGAGGTATACAATGGCAGACCGGTGCTTCTCGGAAGTTTCAAATCAATAAAGTGCACTGATAACCTTGGACAAGGCATTCAATGCTACCAATTCGAAGTCAAGTTCTGCGGGGCCAAAACAACGTTTGGACATCACCTGTTTTGAAGCGGTAACACCGGATATTTTGCTTCGAGATGTCTACGAAGCAATGATGGAGCTCTCAGGAACGTGGAGGACCGGGTGGTTCTGGACCAGCGACTGCAGCAGCGACGAGAAGCGAGCGATGTGTTTAAGTTTGTTATGACTGCAAACCGAGCAGAGTGTACTGATGAATACTGGGTGAGTCATGTCCATTTATAACGATTCTGGCTTCGAATGCTCTAGTATCACTGAGTTACGTCAAAGTTAAAACAATATTGTAAACTTAAATGGGATCAGTTATGGTAGTGTACAAAGTACCCTACAAGTTTTATCTGAGATTATGATTAACAATCTGCGTTAAGAGATTTCATTTCAAATAGTACCGGGCAGTTGTTTTAAAAATGATATTTTAATCAACCGTAAGATTTTAGAACAGACAGATTAACCGTTAGTATGATATCTGATAGCGTGTGCGTGGTTTGCTTTACCATGACAGTTTTGGTTGTTAGATTATATAATGTTTAAAATGCTTGTTTTCAATTTAATTTCGATAGAGTGAATACTGACGTTCCGACAGACGTTCCGGTTTTCCGTTTCAGTTCATCATCATCATCATATCAGTAGAAATACGTTCACTGCTGGACGTAAGCCTCCCCCAAAAAGGGGGGATTTGCCATAATCGCCACGCTTGGCAGGCGGGTTGGCGATCGCAGTATGGTGGTCAAATGCATAGAGAACGCTGCTGCCCATTCTGTAGTAAGTCCCTTAGTCACCTTCTACGACACCCACGGGAAGAAATGGGATAGTGCTATTCTTTTACATCCGGCACCACACGGAACGACAGAGTCCGTTCCCAATTAATTGTTATTTTGTGAAAATATTGAGAAAAATGCCAATTATGATAAGAATCGATTTGACCAAAGCCTAGTTCAAGTCTGAGTTTGTTTTTATTGGTGATGTTTTAATAGAAAACGAAGAAGGGAATCAGACAAAATTAGATCCTAAATTTAAAGGTCCGTTTAAAATTATCGATGTGTTAGACGGTGATAGATACCCACTAAAGGCGCTTGACTCTAAGCGAACCTACAAAAACCCTGATGAGCGTGTGAGGAGGCTCCCCGATCACCAAGTTCCTCCAGAATTAGATGTTATTTATAGATGAAGACAGTGATAGTGAAACCACCTCTGATAAAGAATGGCTTGTACACTCAAACTCGAAACTTAAGACCACAGCTCATGAGTAACATGTGGTTTTTTAAAGATATTGGTATTCTCACGGTGGCATCGCAATTTATCTTCGCTAACATCTTATATATAAGGCAAAATATACACTTATGCACTAAAAACAGTGATATTCATAATATTAATACTAGAAATAAGGACAAACTACGTGCTCCCTTTCACCGGCTTCATAAAGTTCATAACTCATTTGCTGGGCTTGGTATAACCTTTTATAACAAGCTTCCCTCTTCTTTGCTAGATTTACATTTTAATGCGTTTAAAGCGAAAGTAAAATCAAATCTTTGTTCGAAGGCATACTATTCTATCAACGACTACTTAAACGATAAGAATTGTTGGTCGCTGTGATTAACTCAAGACAACGTTTGTGTTCTTTCACCAGAATTGGCTTAACTACTGACAGGTCATATGAATTACTTCATATCATTGTTTATTTAACTTGACTGCATAAACCCTTTTTAATTTTTATCAATTAAATTTTCATTTATTGTTGAATGTTAATTATATGCTATTATTGTATAGAATCAAGTTCTTCTAACATAACAGACAGCTGTGCTGCTGGGGAGTTTGTTGCGCCACTTCTTCTTCCCAGCTAGCACTAGGAAGTGGTGAAGGGCGGGCGTTTTGGGGGACTGTCTTATGTAATTTTGACGTTCAGAAAGTGCTGACTCTCAGCCTAGTTTGAATAAATGACTTTTGATTTTGATATTGATTTTGATAGGTCTACAAAGAATCGTTGGTGCGATTTCTGTCTGTGTTGATGCACAGAGCGCCTCATGTGTAGTAAGCACATTAGGCTACGGGTTTCGCACCTCATGTGCAGTAAGCACATGTGGCGATGGGTCTCGACAATACCTCATGTGCAGTAAGCACATGTGGCGAGGGGTCTCGATAGCATCTCTTGTGTAAGTAGCACATGTGAAAGTGTACAGATCACCTAGGGGTCTAAAAAGGCCACTTTGGCAGAATCATAATATGATCATATTATGAATCATATTTAAAATCGTGAAATTGTCACAAACTGACAATTCATAATATTTAGCGTAGACAGCACGCAATTCATCTGTTTGACAGTTTTATATGGAAATTCGTAAAATGGTCACCAAATTATGAATTGCTTTATTAAAGTAAAATGTCAAATAGCAGAATCATAGGGGTATTCAGGAAATGAATCACTTTTAGAGGCATTGCTTATGTGGCCTTTTTAGACCCGCTGATGTGTTGTAGATCTGTAATTAATCGGTGGTTAGGTGCACGGATAATATTGAAACTTTCATGAGTTCAGTATACATTATTTTAAAAAAAATTGTACTTAACAAATTCGTCACAATTATTAAAATTTTCCTTGCTTTAATTTATTGATTGGAGCTTTTCTAATGATTAATGTTACGTGGGGTGCAACCGTTGTGAACGAAACCTTCATAACAAGGCATTGTTAATTATGAGAGTTGGTTATTGTACCCAGACGTAGAGGAATTAAAGTACGAATGAGATACAGTTACCTTAGTTATTAAGCATTGCAGAATTTCCGAAGTGCCTTAGTTATTAGGCATTGGCAGGATTGCCGAGGTGCCTTAGTTATTAGGCATTGGCAGCATAGCCGAGCTACCTTAATCGTTTCATATTGGTAGGATAGCCAAGCTACCTTAGTTGTTAGGTATTGGCAGGATAGCCGAACCAGTTAACTTTCTCGTGTATTTATTGTCCACAGGTACTACACCCAAGGACGGATGCTAGTCAGGGATGGCCGTGTCGTGGATTAATGGCGCCAAAGTACAGCGGACAGCGAAATCTAACAATTTGTTTCGTAAACTACAAACGAATAATCATGTAACCGGAAACACAAACGAGCCCTACCGCTTGAAGACGATCGTCGGTGGAGGGGATGCAGCGAGGACTGGCGGAGAGACCGAGTGTGGCGCCAGTCTACAGTTGACAGTCGAGCTCGGACAATCTAGGCAAACGCTTAGTAACAACGTGTTTGTTTTCGATGCACATGTTTATTTAATTTGTTACTCGTCAGTTTATAAAAGTTATTTAAATTCAAATTATCTTTTCGTTCGAGTACCCACTCCAACCTAAACTATGTCGGATCGTGAAGAAGACCCGATGTTTCGCATCTCGGCCAACTATGATGCGACATATATTTATATAGGTTCTAATTTTTCAATAGTCAGATATCTTTTATCTGAGCAATAAATATCTCGGTTTGACAGCTTTTGTATAGAAAATATACCAAGCTGTCAGATTTATTCCTCAGATAAAAGTTATCTGACCATTGAAAAATCAGCCCTTAGTATTATAATACACATAATTTTTATATTTTGTTGATTTACCTATATTTTGTTTTCAGATATTAACTTCTAGTTTTAATTATAATCCATATATTAACTCTATTCCCATGGCTATTCAATATAAAGATTATGTTGGAAAATGTTTGGTCTCGGGCTATGGAAGAACTGGGGAAAAAGCACATGTAAGAGATATAATATTTTATAATGTTTATAAGATAATGCCGATACCTCAGAGTCGTTCCTTAAAGGCTCACATAGACAGACAGATATTGAATGTGAAAATCAGTGTACTTTGCACATGAATGTACACAACCGATAGTGCGCTCTTGCGGCCATGCGTTTGTCATTCCGACTACCGACTATTACAGAAAACATTCAAAACGGTATACTAACAGGAAGTTGAAAGTAGTTATAAAGGTTTGAGGAACAGGGTGAACAGTTCCCTCTGTCTCTATAGAAAAGGTAGGATCCTCCAACCTGACGGATATTGTGACTTTTTTGTTTTTGTCATGAGCCTGTCGACTTCTTAACCGGACTTGCCTATGGCTGCCTCAATAAATGAAGGCCTCCAGTGGGAGCTCCAAAAATTAAAACGAAGTGTTTTCACACTAAGGGCACCCCCTGTAGGGTACGGACCTCGGCTTAGGGCAACACTGGTAAAGTGCAGCAAGGGGCAGGCTGGATCGGACTGATCCCTACGATTGGTGTCGGGACGTTGTATATGCTAAATGCCAGTTGCGCGGTAAACTCCGCTTGCGCGATGCAGGATTTTGCGTGACATTAGTGTGATACGTAGTTCGCCTGTGACGGTGTAGATGCCTCTTCACATGATTGACAGAAAGTCACTGCAATGTCCAATATCCATTGATTTAAATAATAAAGATACGGTCGTCCGAACATTTGACTGACGCGGTCATCCTACAAAAAACACTAACGCCATCTATTAGAACTGGTATGAACTACAATGTCAATCGGCGTTGTCTGCTCCTAGACGTAACCTTATAAGAGCGGGGTGTGGTATTACTCGAGGTACAAAGAAATAAAATCGCTTAAAAATCGTCCGCATTGAAGTGTACGGAACAAACACGTAAATATCCGTTTGATTAAAAAAAAAAAGGTTCACCACGTGTCTTATGACACGACTCCAAGCTTCATTTCGCACGGTATCAGTAGGATATCTGCAAATATTTATACGTATTTTCACTGTACTTATAGATTTTTTACCAATATATAAAAATACATTTTAATTTGTTTTAATAAACAATAAAAAATAATTTTGTACAAATTTTAATATTATTAAATCCCCTCATTTCATCGGCTACAACGAGCGCCGCTGCAAAGTTATGTCGCACTTTAACGCGGCTTCGCTCGCTTGTAAAATTTACGACCGCTCCGAAGACAGCCGATCGCGTTCTAGTTCACTTCGTTAAAGGGAAAGACCATTTTGGGACCAAGTTCGAAGCGTCATTGTAACACGCGCTCCGCCCAGTCCTTACGCAGTAATATATAAATGTCAATGCCAATATCTGTATAATCCGTATCCGGCAGAGGACACTAACATTTAACATTATTTTTTAGGAGCGAAGTATGGTTCTTTTATTGACACATTTAACCCTAATCCCGAATAGGAGGTGCAGTCAATTACACCGCAAGCCAATGGATTTTTTTGTGTGTACCTCGTCTTTGTTCACGGATGTTGGAAAGGTTAGTTTTAATGACCCATTATTTAGAAACACAAAGAGATTTATGATACTATATAGATGCTGTTAGAAAAAAATGACATAGAAAACCTGTCATGCCATGTCAGTGTCGCCATCTTGCATATCAGTGATTTTTTTAAAAACAAAGTTTGATTCAGCAACAGCAGCACTTTGATATTACTAATAATAAAGCTGAATGGTATGTTTGTGGCACATGCTGATCTGTAGAACTATCAGTCACTAAAAAATATATTAGCATTTGGTTGCCCAATTTTTGAGGTAGTTTACAGAGGCTATTTAACATCATCAGCTACAACTCTTAGGAGACAAGCAACTTTTTCCCATTAAATGACTTTTCACGAAAATGTCGTCCAATGGGAATTAAATGAGCTTAACAGGGTAGTGGTATTGATGATTATAATTATGTAAATACACATTTGTGTTACGGTCGCGAATCATATTCTGTTCAACGTACAGCCTGACACACAGACCTGCAAATCGCAAAAAAAAGTAAGAAAATTTTAATTTCGCAGGCTAATCCCCCTTAGGATACCGCCTTTTTTTGAGGGTGGGAAATCATCATATATAACTTCTCCCGCTTTGGGTGGAGCGGGAAGGCGTGTCAGACTTTTACTGACTAAAACCCACCCGTGTTCTTTCAGTTGCCTGTATGCTAAGAGGCCACGTTATCTCTTTCGAACAACCCGCACCCCTGGCAATACGGCCTAAGTCGTTAATATTTAGTTTCAGCCATAGCAACACTGACGTATGATTCTTCCTATATTTATGTTTGCAGGGAGATTCCGGCGGGCCTTTAGTATGTTCGAAGACAGGCGATCCTAACGAAAAAGACAAGGGCGTGTTAGTTGGAGTCGTCAGCGGAAACCTTAGGCATCGGGGCTCATTCTTTACTAGGGTCTCAAGTTACCGGCAGTTCATCGCCGGCGTGAACTCAGTTTCTACGACCATGTATAAATATAACATGCAATCATGTACAGCTGTAACTGTGTGTTTAATATACAAAACGTTTGTACCATTTTGATTTTTTTTATTTTCTAATGTGTTGGTACTCTTCTCCTTATTGAATTAGTGTACGGCTTATTAGTCGATTCGCCCGAACCGGGTAAATCGTGTCTTTGCCTACATAAAATAAAATGTTATCGAATGATTATCTAAGGGTGTGTACAGATCTGGCGAATGCGCCACTCGCGTGCAGCCCGCGAGCGACGCGCTTGCTGCACGCGTGCTACTACTGTAACTGTTTGTTGTGCCTCTCGCGTGCAACTTACACAACGCTCGCATGGTGCACGGGAGCGCAGCACGCGCGCAGCACGCGTGCATCTCGCGGGCGGCACGCGAGCGGCGCATTCGCCAGATCTGTACACACCCTTAAGTGTCGATTCACCAGATTCGGGCGAGTTTTCGAATTCGTGTGAATCGACGAATTTGATTTTGCCAAAAAACAAACAAACAAGCAATGACCCACGCATTCACAAAAATTGAAATAAATAGATACTTTACAAAATGTCAATGTGTTTAAAATAACTGGACTTAATCTTGGAGGATCATGTAGATTGGTGTCTGTATAACCTGGTAACAGAAAGACAAACCGAGTAAGTTACTTCCGCATCAAAATATTAGTTTTGATTCCGGACAAGCGTGCAATCGGCTCGATACTTTCTAGTCAAAGACAATAATGATAAATAAAACAACAAAAATACTAAAACGCTACACAAGAATACTTTTAATACAAACAATAATACAAACGACAATCATGAAATTCTTGATAGGTACGTTGCAACCGGTATCTGTTATCCATTGGCTGAATAAACCGACCCTCATGTGTAGGTTTGGGAGGCCCAAATTGATGATTGATGTCACGGCGACCAACACTCCTTGATTTATATCCTGCTCCGCCGGGTCACCGGTTTCGTAACATACTACGCCACCGCCTTCAGTTTCCTTAAACAAGTACCTAATATTTATAATAATAGTTGTACAGGCAGACCGTATTTCGGCTATGGCGGCCAATATCAAAGGAGACTAGACTTCGGCGCTGGAGATAAATTATAGTTTACATGTGGGTCACCAGACACAGGTGCACTCTTCTCTTCTCTCACTCTCATAGCCCGATGAGACGGCAATCCGGCACGAGCGGGGAGAGACGCAGAGACAACGAGGCTCGGTATCACACCGCTATCATTTAAACTTCGGCATGTTGCTAAGAAATCCCTATGAAAAAACCCAATAACACTTTGCCCGACCTGGGAATCGAACCCAGAATCCCATGCTCAGCAACTGCCCGGCTGTAACGCAATGTAACACGCGCAAAGCATTGTGCTTTATGACTCCATTCCACGGTACCGGCATTGTGGGGTTATGTAAAGTTTAATTATAATAGACCCGTAACAAATGTCAAAGATCCACTAAAGACAGCAAGGACCAACGGCTTAACATGCTTTCCGAGGCACGGAGTGGTATTGGGCTTGGTATGTAAAGATAGTCACAAACCGACGGACCAACCGCGGCAAGCGTAGCTTAACTTAATCGGCCGACCCGTGTGGCTGTCCACAAGCCAAGCCAAGTGGCTTGACTTAGCCACAAGCCCCATTATAGGCCGATTATGCTCAGGTATAGCCGACCTTGTACTTAATAGATTTAGAAATTTTGACAAAAGCTCCCAATACATTGAAACTTCTCTCATTGGACTTGAAAGCAAAAATAAACTTTGCCGTTTTATGACACCAGTCGACAATACCATATGGATAGCACGTAGCATGTGACGTTCGGTAGTTTCTGCAGTCATTCTGTAGTTTCTAAATAAAATAGATACATACAGAATAAACATATTCGTTCCGATTATCGTATACAGTGCACATGAAAAGTCTGCAACTTCGAATCAAGATCCTCTCGCATTCTTCTCTTTGCAGCATCTCAACTTCTTCGGTGTATAAGTACTTAACTTTTGACCAGGCCTGAAATACATTTCAATCTTAGACAAAATCATGAACGGGTAGATATTAAATTGCGTCTGAGAAATCGGCTAACTTATTAAGCCAATGAGAACCAAGTTACCTACAGGATTTAGAGCAACTATTACTTTTCTGCTTTTTAGCGTATCGATGGCAAAAAGTTTCAAACATCTTTGGCCTAAAATTCAGCTGCGCGTACTCCGCTCACTGACTGGGGAGATGCTGCACACTTTTGAAACTTATACTATTTAAACATATTAGGATTAAAAAATAAGGTCTCACCCTAGTAGCTTTAACGGCTGTAGCAGTGCAAACTCCATCAAAATTAGAGTCACGAGTCGCGAAAGGTATTTTGTCGACGTACATGTTGAATTCCCAGGGTTGGGTCATTCTCTGGAAATAATTGTTACAACTAAACATTTACTACGAATTTCACCAACAAAACTGAACGGGATCATCAGCACATCTAAACCGCGCTCAAGAGCTGTCAGTTTAAATATTCCGGAACAATGATGACACTGACAGCCCGCCTTTAATTAGAAATTAGCATTTCATTACAGTTTTGCAATTTAGGGTACCTACGCACTATTTGGTTAGCCGGAATGCGGTCAGCCATCCGGCTGATCGCAGGCTGCGATTGTGCTTGCGGTTAGCTGGGTGGCGGGTAGCCGCAACCGCAACCGGAACGAAACCGTCGTGGTTTGCGGTTGGATCGACTCATTTCCAAGATAGACGTCGAAGAAATCGCAGCTATTTATTATATTTACCTACTCACGTTATATAAACCTAAGGCTTATTTTGTAACTCAATTATAACTTTTTCTGTATAGAAATCCATAGTTAATTATCTGTTGTCATCAATAAAATGCGCGACCGTCGCGTCGGTGAACACGTACACCGTCAATGGCGGGCAACCGCAAACTAGCACTATCTGCGTAGTGTGTATAACAACCGTCCGTCTCGTACATATTATTGATTGCGGTCAGCCGGACGGCTCACCGCATTCCGGCTAACCGCATATTGCGCAGGTAGCCTTACGGGTCAGTTCCAAGTTATATGTTGAACAAAATATGATTCGAACCTGGACGAGGCTAGTCTCCATACAAAAGTTCGATCCCCTTTAACCTTCAATATTGATAGAGTTCTTTAGTATTTTAAAGTTTCAAGAGAGTTGAAGTTTGAGTTATGGATGTGACGTGACAAAGCTAATGACTCGTCCCCCGC
This sequence comes from Polymixis lichenea, assembly GCA_949091785.1. NCBI lineage: Eukaryota > Metazoa > Arthropoda > Insecta > Lepidoptera > Noctuidae > Polymixis > Polymixis lichenea. The sequence goes on from OX420942.1 coordinate 8,779,371, forward strand.
TTCGTCACACAATGTCACTCTTTGTTGATCGCCTCACTCCCCCTTAACGTGTGACGTAATTTATGTATGGTTATAAAGAAATACTCTCACCGCAATAGCAAGATTAAAAGCGGGAAATCTAAAATATCTCTGCGAGTACACACGGTCCGTGAGTCTCCACTGTTCATGATGGTTATCTTTCGATTCTTCTACAACTGTCTTGAGGATGCCAGCCACGAACCTAACCGTTTTGAATTCGTATCTTTGACTGAAATTAGAATTTATTAATATGTACCTACTTTATTGTGCACAAAAAAAATACATGACAAAAAATTAAACAAACACTACAAAATAGACAAATGGCGGCTTTATATATATTTTTCTGCGATCTCTACCAGGCAACCTTGGAATGGACAGTGATTAGCCTAGACATTGAATGAGGATGTCGTTGGTGTCAATCATGATCTGCCTAGCTTTTTCCCAATAACATAGTAATAATGTAAAATGTTTGAAACGAATTCCTTATCCAACGATATTCTCTGCACTCTTGGCGAATGAGTGAGTACACCGAAAAAGTGTAGTATTTTGAGCGTCATGACATTTTTTTTTTTTTTTTCATATATTTACTCTCAAACGCTGTAATTTTATTTCGTTGTTTAAACATGCACCGAAAGGAACTTTGTTGTTACCACGACACTCCTACGACTTTTTCTAAATATCATATATATATACACAACGTTTAACGGAAAAGGTATATACATACAAAGAGCATTGCTTCTTTGCATGATATCAAAACGATATTGGAAGGGTTTTTTAATCCTATCTCTACGTGTTCGGAAGTTATGAGATTTTTAATACATTGATACCAAAAACCGGACTTTTCAAATTGAAATAAAAACATCACTTGGAAGAGTATATAACGTGGAGACTTATTGACCTACGTAGTGCGGTGACACGTTTGTTTTGATTTTAATTTAAGAAACATAATGAAACTGAAAATTTGGTATCAATTGTTACACTATTTTATTTTGAGCTGAGACTATGTAAATTTATTCTATACTAGCTGTTATCTTTAATGCTTAAGGATAGCAATAGGGTTTCTGTTACACCCTGTATATCAACACGGGATCTGAAACACGAATACAATAAAAGATCCTTCAAGAGTGAAGGTACCTACTAAGGGTGGATTTTACCAAAAAAACTAAACCCAATAGATACATATAAACTGCGTTAAAGAGTTATCAGTGTCAATATTCCACAATAATGATGACATTGATGACACTTAGATTTCCTGATCGCGTCCAGTTTCATTGGTGAAATTGGTACTTAGTATTCGTCCGACAAACTCTGAGTAGTCAGTTTTGCTACTCACCACCTGACTGACTATCTGTCTAGCCTTTCCCCAACTATATAATATTGGGGTCGGCATCCAGTCTAACCGGATGTTAGCAACCTGCTGATTGGCTGACATGCAGATATGAAAAGAATACGGTGCTGTATAGTACAATTTGACTTTCAGAGCATTTTATTTGTACTCATTGAATTTTCGAATGCTTTTACTTCTTAAAAAAGACTGCCGAAAAGGCGAACACCAAACCGCTATCTAGTGGAGTGGTCAGACAAACTTCTAAACACCACTTCGTCTGAAATACGACTAAAAATCAAAATATATTCAACTTACTTTTTTTTATTAGTAAGAAAGCAGTTCGCAGAAGTCAGAACTCTCGTCTTTGTAATGATGCTTCCAGCGCAGAAAGCACGATATATCAATTCAGTATTATTTGATACGTACAATGTATAGATAAAAACCTAAACACAAAGAAAATATTAAAAAATCATCATCTACTAGTCCTTTCCCAAGAATGTTGGGGCGGTTTCCAGTCTGTCAGGATACAGTTGAGCAGAAGTATTTTACTTGGAGCGGCTGCCTATGTGAACTCCAAAACCCTAGGAGTATCGTGTCGGTGGTTCAAAAATAAAAAATAAAGTATTATGATACGTTCCTCTTCAGGACTGAACTTAAGAGTAAAACCAGGATAGTTGCCCCAGGGGTATAGTTGCCCCGATTTTAAGTACTCAAGTTTCGCGGATGAATATCATGCTATTTTGTTAATCTATCGAAAGACTCTCCAACTACGTTGACCGTGTCGCATCGCATGTCTCTTCAAGTGTTTGCATGGGAAGGCAAAATGCGATCAAAGTTTTTGCGAGATAGATGTCCTATTTCTCGGCGAGACATCTATCCGAAACGTAATTTATATGGATTAGGCAACTATCCCCTAAGTAGGACAGATGTCCCAAAATATAGAGGTCCGCAAAAATCGCTAATATCCTGGAAATATTAAAGATAATGTTTTGTTAACTTTTCATAAAGTAGATAAAAACCAAAGTACCGGCCAGTTTTACAAATAAACTATCTTAATTTTTGTACTGAGAGTTATAGAGTGATTTCGAAAGGTGTGGCAACTATCCGGCTTTTACCCTATCCCCAAGAGCAAGCCTATAAGAAAGTAGAAAAACAAAATTCTTACATGATGTGGCCATTCTCCTTGATGCACTTCGGCACCAAAACGTAAGCGCAATCTACTTTGTCGGCCCTGCAAGACCTGTTGAAGTAACATTGCAACGTTTTGTAAGCGTTTCAAATAATTTTGAATACTACGGCCTGCTGGCCACTCTATTACTTTGCCGTCATACTAAATTAATTAGTGCAAAATGTCCAATAATCATCATCATCATTTCAGCCGAAAGACGTCCACTGCTGGACATTGGCCTCCCCCAAGCACCGCCACTTCGACCGGTTCTGTGCTATCCGCGTCCAGAAGGTTCCTGCGGCCTTCACAAGGTCATAACCCGTGGGAGATCTTCCAATGCTACGTCTTCCAGTACGAGGTCGCCAAATCAGAGTCTTTTTGCCCCATCGGCCATTTGTTCTGCGAGCAATGTCAATTACATAGGTTAGGCAATGCTTCGGGCTATATCGGTTACCTTGGTTCTCCTGCGGATTTCTTCATTTCCGTTTTGATCGCGTCGGGAAACTCGAAGCACTTTTCAAATAAGGCCTTTTGTAAGCAACCAAGTTTCAGTGCCATAGGTAACCACTAGCACGCACGCATACGCGAGTCATAGACTTACGTCTTGAGACACTGCGAAATATGGGACGAATAGATAATGCGCAACTTTCCGAACGCTGCCCAGCTAGGTTGGGTTCGACGATTGACCTCTTTCTCGAAGTTGGAACATACAACATAAGTCATGTGTAAACATACAACTTTGTTACATGGGCATTTAACATGACTTTTGTCTTGAGCATGTTCATTTTAAGAACCACTCTTTCAGAAGCTTTATTGAGGTCCTCCATAGTCTCAGCCAAGACTTCCATTTCGTTGGCAAACCGAAGGTGAGTGACTCACCGTTGATGTTGATTCCTAGTCATATCCAGTCCAGAACCTTGAAGATATATCCTCCAGTGCAGCGGTGAACAGTATCGGAGAGATAACGTCTCCCTGTCTCACTCCTCGCTGCAGAAGGATAGGTTTCGAAATCTGGCCCTGTAGTCAGACTGTCATACTGGTGTTTTCGTATAGACTTTTCAGCACTTCGATGTACTGATAGTCCATCTGGCACCACGAAGAGACTGCAGTACCGCCCATGTCTTGACCAAATCGAAGGCTTCCTCGTAGGCGACTTACTCTAAGCAGAGAGGCAGGTTATAACCCTTGGTCTTCTATATAACCTGCCACCACTTTTGGAACGGTATCACCACACCTCTTTTCCATGTTTGTGGCGTTTTCCCTCGAGTACGACGGAATCAAACAGCATTTTGAATCAATTCAACCGTAATGCCGTCATCACTCAGCGCCTTTTTGATTTCAGAGCCATCCTAATCTTGTACAAGCTGACGTCTGTGATGTCTTCGGTAGAGTGTCTGGTCAATTTAGCTCTTGGATCAAATGGTAAATTCGTGGCGTGGTTACTTATTGACTTGTATAACTGTCCTTAGAAGCTCTCGATATCTCTCAACAGTTCAGATTCTGCGAATACGACCCTACCATCATAGATCTTCAATTTCGTAAACTGGCTCTGCCCAATAGACAGATCTCTTGTGAAGAGATCCAATTATACTGATACAAAATTGATACTTACCTTTACTCGAGTTCGAGTTGCATTTTCAGTAGTTAGAACTATGTAACCACATAATATTAGAATAATTAAGGAAAAAGGCCTGCAGAAAATCACCTTTGAAGATGTTTAGCAATGATTCAAAGTAAATTAAAACTTTCGTCGATTCATGTGACACGATTTAGTGAGTAATATTAATCAAAGAAATAATAACATCTAAAATGATCATGATACTGTCGCTCATGACATTTCTGACAGAATTGACATGAGATCAGACAAGACATCTGACAACAGACCAAAAGACCAATATCCATGAAGAAAATGACGACAAAGTTTAATTTACTGAACTTCTTGAGGATATTAAATATTAAGTGGCAAAATTCATAGATTATAGAACCAACTTTACGCGCTAGTGGAACCGGTAGATATATGCCGTAGAAATATGCATAACTTTTAAGTAACCTGGTCATTGGATAATTAGGTAACCAAGTCAATTATGTATACTGAGCACGATGTTCGAGGTACCTAACGAGATCAAACTATGTAATAATTGATCTATGTCAAGCGATTCCAGAAAAACTCATTAATTTATTAATTGGTTTATTATCTTCAACATTACTTATAGCTACATGAACAATACCTTTGGAACCTTTGAAAACATTTTGTTTTAATGGTGGGTTACAGACCCAAATCTATAATGGACAACCTTAAAACACTATCAAAACAGACATTTTAAGTAGGCAAAATACTTGTTAATGTCAGAAATAAACCCACACCCTTCAGAGACGTTTAGACGACTTAAACCAGTGTCCCAACCTCATTGCAGCCGAAGGACTAGACTTAGGTCCCAAGAATCGCCACTCGACTGTTTCTGTGTTTCTCGCATCCAGCGTAGGCAATCCCGCAGTGTTAGAAAGCCTAGAAGGCAAGGTGGTCTGGTGCCCCAACAATGACAATGAAATCTTATCACAAATCTTCTCTTCTTACGGCACGGTTGGCGCAGCGGTTAAGCGATTGACTGCTGCGCTGCGTGTCGCGGGTTCGAATCCCGCACGGAACAAATATTGGTATGACCTACAAGTAGTTGTTCCGGGTCTGGCTGTTTGTGTATGTGAGTTTAAATGTTTGTAAACGCACCCACAATACAGGAGAAATTCCTAGTGTGGGGCAACGTTTTTAAAAAAAAAACAAAACAAAATAACAAAATCTTATCAAATCTTATAACTAAAAATATAACATTAATCATATCACTGATGAGCCTTAATTTTCTTTCGAGTTTTTTAATTTATCTTCGGGCTCTAACCCCCAAAGATTTGTCCCATCACCAGTTCTATTTGCTCTGAGATTTATCATATCATTGGTCGCCGTCTTCAGGTCATAAGCCCACCCAATCCAAGCAAAGAAATCTATGAACTTGGTCGTTAAATTAAGACTATTGTTCCCAAGCTCGGCTGCACGATAATCCCATGGAAATACATGGTGATAGTTATGGAAACCTTCACCACAGGTCGCTATAGAAACTGCTATGTTCTGGGCAGGCAGGATTTTTTTGTCATAAGGCTTATTTCCCCAGATATGAGCAGCGCTGTTGACCAGGAAAGTCATGTTGAGGTTCATTATGTAACGAAGCATGGTGATGTGCCAGGCATTGGTCCAGGTTTCTTCCCAGCAGTAGACTGGGATGAGAGTTGGCAAACCGAAGCACACTACCCCGATGAAGGGTATGGCGTACCTATAATTAACAAAAGAAATGTGTTAAATATCGCATTGGAAGATGTTGTTTAGGAGAATGCAAGCAAGGGGGCGGGCGCATGGTTTTGTAATAAGAGCCACATGGGTCGATCCATCAGGTTAAGCTAGGCTTGCCGTGGTTAGTCTGTGGATGGGTGACCAGTATTTCCAATTCAAAAACGTTCCGTGCCTCGGCAAGCACGTTAAACCTTCGCTCTCGGCTGTCATTAATTATAATAGATATTTGACAGGAAATTCCGAATCCATTGTTTCATACGATTGAAAAATTCATCGGTTCTACAACGTAAATGCACACGCAATGAATATTTTTGAACTGTAAAATTAGAGGCAATACAAGTGTGTTACGTTAGTATCCTACTCGTGGCCTAAATGGTCTACCTGATGTAAAGTTATTTCCACTGCCTTTGGCACCTACAACCAGGGACAGTTACCGTTACCAATAAAATACCGGTAAAACTACCAAAACATTTCGTTCCGTTTCGTTAACTGTTTAACGTTAAAATGACCGTTAAATTATTTGATTTACCGATATTTAAATAGCGTTACCAGTATCGTTACTTCGCTAAAATCTAACAAGAAGCAACATTTTGTGTGACGTTGCCAAACCGAACCAAGCGCCTCCCGGCCTTGCGTTCGGCACTTCTAAGCGGAGCGGCAACAACGCATGTTACGAAGATCGGAAAGATACAAATACGATAAGACTGGCGCACGGGCGTTCATAATCATACGGCACACAAACATCGCGTCGCGTACGCCAAACGTATCTACGTCTACTGCCTTTGATTTATTAACTAGTTGTTTGTGTAAAAAAATTATTATGGGCCGAAATAAGTTCTTTTTAAGAAGTCTTAGGTCTGTATGTAGGTACAGTTGACCACATAACTCTGGATACAAAATAAAAAATTCCATATAAAAAAATCCATATAAAACACACCGTGGCTGGCATCCCTGCACGCCTCCGGCTCTAAATAAAATTCACAGGGTAGGGCAAACAAAAACACATTGCGAAGCAAAAAAAATACCACGTGGCGTCGCGATTGTCAAATACGATTTTCATCATCATTATTTCAGCCTAAAGACGTCCACTGCTGGACATAGGCCCCCAAGCTTCGCCACTTCAACCGGTTCTGTGCTTCCCGCATCTAGCGGACTCCTGCGGCCCTCATAAGGTCATCGGTCCACCTTGTGGGAAGCCTTCCAACTTAACGTCTTCCAGTACGCGGTCGCCACTCCAGAACCTTTCGGCCCCATCGGCCATCTGTTCTGCGAGCAATGTGCCCTGCCCACTGCCACTTAAGTTTGTCAATTCTTCGGGCTATGTCGGTTACCTTGGTTTTCCTACGGATCTCTTCATTCCTGATTCGATCACGTAGGGAAACTCCAAGCATAGCCCTCTCGATTGCCCTTTGGGTGACTTTAAGCCTTCTTATGAGGCCCATGGTGACCGACCACGTTTCGGTTCCATATGTCATCACTGGCAACACGCACTGGTCAAAGACTTTCGTCTTGAGGCGCTTCACTGCGGTATGTAGGATGAGAAGATATTGCGTAGCTTCCCGAACGCTGCCCAATTGAGTCGAATTCGACGATTAAATGATAAATGATTTATTTCTGTAAGTAGGTTTGTACAAACACTTTTACACGTCAATCATATTTTTTTAAACTAGATGAGGTCGGCGTTTCCTATCTGACTACTCTGAGAAGAAAGGCCGAAACAAACTCAGAGGTTACAGTCTCTTTTAAAGTCCAGACATAATCTTGGTCAGATCATGTGAAGACCATGTGGATCGGTGTCTGAAATGGTCTTTTGAAGAAAGAACCACACAGATTGAGTGGACCTGTCCATTCAGTGCACGCATTTGTCAGTAATCATACAGCTCAACTCAGAACTTGAGGAGCTCAAGGATTTGACGAACAATACCAAAGACAGGACATTTGGGTAGGCCGCATAAAATACTCAAACTGCCAGATTAATATTAAAACTAGCTGAGAAAGAGATGAAACACAAAACAGAAAACACAAAAACAAACAAAATATGATCCAAATAGTCCTTACATTCACAATAATTAAAACAAAAATAATATTATACTTCTAAAGTAAATATTCATGTCAAAGTGTATATAATAATTATCAAATGTCAGAGTATAAGTTTGCAAAAAAAAAAAAACAACATTTAGTATGTAAAAATTGGAGCAAGTCAATCCCAAGCTTTTGTGTCCTCAACATAATCTTTAACAGTATAAAAGGCTTTCAGGCACAACTTACGTTTAATGAATGATTTAAATTTATTGATACTTAGATCTTGAACATGGCTTGGAAGTTTATTATAAAAGCGTATACATTGACATCTGAATGACCCACCTATTTTCCTGAGCCTTGTTGATGGTACAACAAATTTGTGTTTGTTCCTAGTATTTATACTATGGATATCACTGTATTTTTTAAACAATTTAATATTTTTATGGGCATATAAAAGATTTTCAAAAATATACTGTGAAGGCACAGTCATTACATTAATCTCCTTAAATTTATCTCTGAGAGAATGACTTAATTTATAAATTGATCGAACAGCTCTTTTCTGCAAGACAAAGATAGTCTGAATGTCGGCGGCATTTCCCCACAACAGAATACCATACGACATTACACTATGAAAATAGCTAAAGTACACTAAACGGGCTGTCTCTGTATCAGTTAAATTACGAATTTTTCTAACAGCGTAAGCTGAAGAGCTTAGCTTTTTCGACAATTTATCTATATGTGGGCCCCACTGAAGTTTGGCATCTAAAGTTAAGCCCAAGAATACAGCGCTATCTTCAGGATTCAATTCTTCGCCCTTTATCAACACACTAGTTTTCACCTGCCTAACGTGAGGTAGCGTAAACTTAATGCATTTGGTTTTTTTTTCATTAAGAAGTAAATTATTAACATTGAACCAGTGAACTACTTTTGAGATTGCGCTATTTACATCGTCATTAACCAGCTGCTGACGTTTAAGTTTAAACAAAAGTGAAGTGTCATCCGCGAACAACACTATATCATGATTATCCTTTATGAGGTAAGGCAAGTCATTAATATAAATAAGAAACAAGAAAGGACCAAGAATTGAGCCCTGTGGGACTCCCATTGATACTATTGATCCGGGAGATCTTTTTCCATTTACATCAACACACTGAATCCTATTACACAAGTATGAAATAAGAAGATCCAAAGCGGTGTTCCAGATCCCGTAGTGGCGGAGTTTCCTGATTAAAGTTTCATGAAGCACGCAATCGAATGCTTTAGATAAGTCACAAAAAAATGCCCAAGGCATCGTATTTATTTTCCCATGCATTGTAAATATGCCCTAAGAGTTCAACACCGGCATCGGTAGTTGAACGACCCCTTGTAAAACCGAACTGTTTGCTATGTAATAAATCATGTTTATTAAAGAATCTTTGCAATTGGTCTAAAATTAATTTCTCAAATATTTTACTAAAGGTAGGTAGTACTGAAATAGGTCTATAATTAGAGGGGTCTGATGTACTACCTGATTTAAACAAAGGTACTATTTTACTATTCTTCATTAGGTCAGGAAACTCCCCACAGTCGATACAATTATTAAATATAAGAGCCAAAGTAGGTGCTACAATGTCAATAATGGACTTAGCGACTTCTACAGAATTACCCCACAGATCTGCAGTCTTTTTGACGTTCAAAGTGTGAAAGGTTTTAATTATATCTCTACAGCTAATATGTTCAAAATGAAATTCTGCATCACAAACATTAACATTTTCCTTAAGCAAAGACTCAGCAACAAAAGGTGATGAGTGTAGAGATTTTGTAGTTGAAACGGGAATATCTGCAAAGAAATTTTCAAAAGCCGCGGCGACTTGCGAGTCTGATGTTATTATGTTGTCATTAATAGACAGGCTGTAGTCAGTATTTCGCTTACTAGACCTTCCCGTTTCATTATTAATAATATTCCAAGTCGTTTTAATTACATTACTACTGTTTTTAATCTTAGAACTCAAATAACGCGACTTGGCCATACAACAAACTTTTTTAAATAATTTAGAATAATTCCTAACATATAAATGAAATTCAGCAGTGTTTACATAAGTCCTTTCATTGTACAGCTCATAAAGTCGTGTTCTACTTTTATGAATACCAAATTTTTGATTGCCTTGATTGACCTCTTTTTCGAAATTGGACCTACCTAACTGGACAGCTTGTCTTAGGTAAACGTTCTCGTCCACAACTTCGAGTGCAGCGTCTCCGACCGTAATGAGAGTGGGCCTTACATGGGCATTGGACATGACCTTTGTCTTGTCCATGTTCATCTTAAGACCCACTCTTTCCGAAGCTCTACTGAGGTTATCGAGCATTGCACTGAGGTCCGCCATGGTCTTAGCCATGACAGCTATATCATCGGCAAACCGAAGGTGAGTGACGTACTCGAGATTGATGTTGATGCCAGCCCCTTTCCAGTCCAAAACCTTGAAGGCATCGTTCTGTGCAGCGGTGAAGAGTTTCGGAGAGACAACGTCTCCCTGTCTAACACCTCGTTGCAGAAGAATAGGTTTCGAGGTCTGGTCCTGGAGTCGGACTGACATAGTGGCGTTTTTGTACAGACACTGCAACACGTCGATGTACCTATAGTCGATCTAGCACCGTTGGAGGGACTGCAGTACAGCCCACGGCTCGGTCGAATCGAAGGCTTTTTCGTAGTCCACAAAGCTAAACAGAGAGGCAGGTCTTCGGCTCTTCGGTCTTCTGTATAACCTGCCGCAGCGTATATATGTGGTCTACGGTGCTAAAGCTTTTACGGAACCCGGCTTGTTCGGGAGGCTGGAAGTCGTCAAACCTGCGCGCTAGAGGGTTCGTGATGACTCTGGAAAACAGCTTGTAGACATGGCTCAGAAGTGAGATGGGCCTATAATTCTTAAGAAGGGCATTGTCACCCTTCTTGAAGAAAAGTACCACCACACCTCTGTTCCATGTCTGTGGCGTTTTGCTCTCAAGAATGACGGAATCAAACAGCTTCTGGAGGGCCTTAAGAACGGGTGTCCCGCCGGCCTTTAGGAGTTCGGCCGTGATTCCGTCATCAACCGGCGCCTTGTTGTTTTTGAGCTGCTTCAGTGCCATCCTAATCTCGTACAGGCTGACGTCAGGGATGTCTTCAGTATAGTGTCGGGAAACCCAATACCCTTACCCACCTTGGGACTGCTGGTCGCCCTCCCGGAAATAGAGCAGGTTAACGGATTTGGGGATTATCGAGTCCTCCCCCTCTCGTCGGACCTCAGGTAACCCTACTATATCCCATCGTAACCTGCTCAATTCTTCCTTGAGTTCGACGATCTTCTCTTCGGTCCGGAGTGTACGCGTGTTGTATGTTGCAGGTCCAGTTTTCGTTGTTTTTGGTGGCCGGATCTCTTCCGGGGATTCTTTGCACCCCTTGCCTCACCATGGCCTTGACTGCTACCGTAGCCAAGAATAGGTGAGCCGCCGGGCACTAGGGGCCATTTATTTTTGATGCTTGTAATTTTGGGGGGTTTTGCCATAATACGATTTTAGTTGAGTCAAAATTATTTTTAAAGTTAGATATTGTTTTTGCAGAATAGCTTTAAGATTCTCATAGCCTACATTAAAAAAACTTCGGTGTACAAGAGAATCGGCACCAATATTGTATACACGCCGAAGGTTAATTCATGGTTTCAGTTTTCGCGTCGATGTCCCTGTCCCTAGTGGTGTAGGTTCGTAGCCCCTTTCTGTATTCACTTTTTACAAAGAAATTTTAAAATATTTTTTGGCTGTCGCTATACAGGGTGCCAGAAACATCGACGCACAACCTGTGACCAGGGTTCAGTTCACGATTATGAACCCAACTGTGTTGAAATTTTTCGTAGTTTATTTAAAAAAAGAGGTTTGTCATTCATTTTAACCACGCAGATATTGCACTTTTTTAACAGCAGAATGTATTTTTGACAACCGACAAGAAATTTCTACACTAGAGGGTCTAGAACAGTGGTCGTCAAATTGCGGCCTACGAACCTACACCACTACAATTATTCTGCTAGCAAGTGGTATCACCACATGTATCACTGGCTTTATAGTCAGCAACTTTGGCGTTGTAGGCAGGGACCGAATTACCGGTATTTTTTACATAACTTTACCAATTACCGTTCTGATAACGATAAAAAAGTAACGTTAATAATACCGATACCCAAAGTCAGTTAACGTTATCTAATTACCAGTATTAGTATCGGTAAAAGTAACAATTCTTAAAAAGGTAATTTACACGTCTATCTCTTTCTAACTATGACGCGATTTTAAACTTATTCTGTTATAAATATATTATATATAATCTGAATCTCGGAAACAGCTCCAACGATTTTCATGAAATTTAGTATGCAGGGATTTCGGGGGCGATAAATCGATCTTTCGAATCAGGTTTCATTTTTAGAAAACGAAAAAAAAAACCAGATAATTGCCGTAAACAGCGCAGATAATAATACATATTTTAGCTTCTACTCAGTACGAAACAGGGCTTCCTCTCTCCTACCCTTTTGCTGTGCCCTACAGGGTCCATAATGATCTCAATTATAAAGTTGCCACCTAAGTACACATTATGGTAAAGCAATAAAGATATTGAGTATTGAGTATTGAAAATATTATCAAAAACAAATTTCTTGAAAAACAAATATCACAATCGCCTGTGCACTCATTTAGAAGACGCAATGAGGATTGGATGTAGTCCCAAGACGCCAAAATAGAACGAATAACTAAAAGACTACAACACCAAAATAACTAAATTATGTAAAACACAAATTAAGGTAGGTACCTACCTACCTAAAATATTTTTGTAGTAATAAAAATCTTGAATTTTAATTTTTTATTTACTGCTTGGTTTCAGTTTGCGCGTCGATTTTCTCTTCCTATACAGGATAAGTTTTTACCCAGTGCACAAACTGTAACCATGAATTCAGCATATCATTCTAGACCCCTCAGCGCAGAATTTTTTTGTCGGTTATACAAAAAAAAATCAGCTGTTCCATACATTTTGATTTTAGGGGGTCTAGAATGATATGCTGAATTCATGGTTACAGTTTGCGCACTGGATAAAAACTTACTCTGGATAAAAACTTACTCTGTATTAATGAACTACTTACTTCTTTTGAAATCTCAGCACTGGATTGTTGAAAATGTCGGACATGTCAAGTTCTTTCCCGCGTTTCTTGACTTCAGGATGTTTCCTCACGAGCAGCCATCCGACATGGGAGTAGAAAAACCCTCGAGTTGCATTATGAGGATCCGCATCGGTGTCACTGTACTTGTGGTGGAGACGGTGGTCCCTCACCCAATCAATGGCGGAGTTTTGAAAGGCAATAGAGTTTAATATCATCAGAAAAATTTGTAAGGGTAGCTTCGCTTTATATGTTTTGTGGGCCCAAAGCCGGTGAGCGCCAGCCGTGACACCTATTTCTGCCATCACGAATAGGATGAAACCTGGAAGTAATATTTTTATTAAATGAGTAGGTACTTGCCCATTATTTATTTTAAAGACCTTCAGAAAAAGAATCTCATTAGAAGTTGAATTTTTGATAGACATTTATTTAGCACTTTACAATTTAAATTACTTTTTTCAGAGAGACGTTATTCAACACTTTTTGCAACCTAAATGTCTTTTTGTTTTTGCATAGTTATAACTTAAAAGCATTGATACAAAAATACTTATAACCCGTTTTTTTTTAATGTGCACTGGGGGCTGTCAAAGTCAACGTTTGGCAAAATTGAATTCACCGCTACCCTTCCTATCTCACAGCTAATGCGTACCAACGGGTCTAAAAAGGCCACATTAAGCAATTCCTCTAAAGGTGATTCATTTCCTGAATCCCCCAATGATTCTGCTATTTGACATTTTACTTTAATATAGCAATTCATAATTTGGTGACCATTTTACGAATTTCCATACAAAACTGTCAAATAGATGAATTGCGTGCTGTCTACGCAGATAATATTATGAATTGTCAGTTTGTGACCATTTTACGATTTTATATATGATTCATATTATGATCATATTATAATTCTGCCAAAGTGGTATTTTTAGAACCCCTGCACAGCCTGCACTCCCATGTCATCTGCACTGTTATTTTCGTTTAAAATACTGTTGCTGACGCTACGTTGTCAGGTGCACAGTTATAAAAATCAGATTAAAAAAACATAACCCTCCTTCTGGCGCAGTCGGGTAATTACTAGCTCCCAGGGCTTATTATAATTTCTGAATTGTTATTTTATTTTTGATTTAATTACGGACGCTTTAATGTGCACGTCTTTTTACATCCTTTTCGCATTGATAATTTCAACATAAAGATGTAACCAAGTTTTTGTAACAATATCATGATTTTAAAAGAGTGTCCATGGAGTTTCTTGCCCGGTCTTCTCCATAGGTAAACTACTACGCTTTGGAATGAGCAACTACTAGCTTCATGTTTCTAACTCACCGACCTTGACAATTCAAAAGTGCCTGTAATTGGTTTATTTGAAATAAATGCTTTGACTTTGAGTTTGAGTTTAGTCATATATTTTAGTACCTACCTATCGTTTTCGTATTGGTTTTAAATAAAAATAATAAAAGAGTACACTACTCATTTGGCTTAAAAATAAAATTATTTATGTAATAACCATTACCATAATCATATAATGTTCCCACTGCTGGGACATAGGCCTCCTCTCTGTGCGTGTTAGCGAATGTCACATGTCTTCGAATTTTTCGGTTCTAAGACATGCCAACCGGCATGCCTCATCATGCCGGCGGCATCTTCGCGATGTTTTTTCCCTCACCGTTTTCGTGAGCAGTGCTGATTAAATGAAATACACAAAGTAAAGTGCCTGGGTTCTCGTACATCATCACTCGTAAGTCCATAATAGGTCGATACCACTGGGCTGCCGTCAACAAACTATAATGCCGTTATCCAACAAAATCTTATTTCGAGTTATGGACAAAAAAACGCAGAAAAATATGAAATCCATACTATTTAGTTATGCGACGGATGGTAAAAATTCTAGTAAAAATGTAAATTATAAGCCCTTAGTCACTTTTTAATTTAGTAATGTTGCTTACCTGCGTTTTAGCGTAGTAAACATATCAAACAAGGCAAGTTAGCGGCGTTTTTATATTTTTTTATCTCGGCATCCAGAAATCGTGCAAAAATACTACTTGGACAGAAAGATAGATATTTTTTTAACGAAAATCGACAATGTGTGAGTTAACGGCATTATTGCTTGTGGACGGCAGTGGGTCACCACTGCTCTTTATTATTTCTACTTACTGAATAATATTGTTGCCCATTGAGCCGAAGTGAAGCACAGATAGAGCCCGTACAGACCAGCTATATGCCAGTACCCAAACGTGATAAGGTTAGGATACACTATTTGGAACTTTCTAGGTGATGCTTGAGGCACCAGGAAAGTCACCGTTGGTTCTTCCTCCCTCAAAATCGTTTTCGTTTGGACGCCTTCAGCCATTTTTCACTACTGCAAGAAAAAAAGGAACTGAGTGATGCTGGCTTCGGAGACATATAACATCGCGCCTTTGTTCCGCGTAGGATAAGGCAGAAGCGTACCTATAGCAAGGACAACCACATTTCGCCTATATTATAAAGGTACATGCAAATAAATAAAACTGATTGATTGTGTCTATTTGTAATGTCAAAGTAGGTAACAGCTTTTTACTAAATGCATATGAAAGGATATACGGTACCTACATAAAACAAAAAAAATCTGTCCATGTCTGTTTGTTTCGGCTAATCTCCGAATCGTCGGGCCCGACTTTGATAAAATCTGGTATGGGGGCACTTGGGGGGTTTATCGAAATACCACGCAGGCGAAATCGCAGGCGGAAGCTAAAAGCTAAACAAATGTCATATTTCAACAAATTATTTATTGTCGTCAATAAATCAATATAAATTAGTGTTCTTTAAATAAAATAATAATGTTCCGTGTGGTGCCGGACGTAAAAGAATAGCACCATCCCATTTCTTCCCGTGGCGGTCGTAAAAGGCGACTAAGGGACTTACTAGAGAATGTGGCAGCAGCGTTATCTATGCATTTGACCTCCAAACTGCGATCGCCATCCCGCCTGCCAAACGTAGCGATTATGGCAAATAAGCCCCTTTTGGGGGAGGCTTATGTCCACCAATGGACGTCTTTCGGCTGATATGATGAAATAAAATAATTATAGTCTGTTCCGAAAGTGAGGATGAAAATAAAGTTAAGAATACCAATAGGTGCTTCTGGGCGAGACATTTGTTTTTTTTTAGTTTTAATATGAGGCTGTTTGACGGCTTCCAGTGAGGCAAATAGATGAAGTGGAGAGCAGAGAGAGGCAATAAATTTGTCAAAAAAAATCTGCGATCCCACCAAACCACCATCAGACCCAGACCAGACACTAGGTGGGGTGAAAGAAAGGAATACTTTTATGAAATTTCGAATTTTATTTCCAAATGTGTTGATAATCGTCGTCATTTCACACTTGCATCAAAATGCACTATTGAGTACCTAAAAATTATTACCTCGTTAAATAAATAGCTTTTAAATAACCACCAACAGGCACCATATAGGGTCTTTGTAAGGGGGCTCTGAGAACTTTATTAAGTAATACGGTAACACGTATAGCTAATGGCCACTTTTAAAAACTATCAAAAAAACTAGGGCTTAAATTAATCCTGGCGGCGTCCTCGTTCCCAATTTATGAAACAAGAAACAGAAAAAATTATAAAAGATTAATTAAATTCTATTAAGTGGATGTTTTTACTGTTATTTACTAGTTTTTGCCAGTAGCTTCGCCCGCGTGGAGGTCGGAAATCATCCCAGTTAACCGTAATACCTGGTTAAAAACCGGGTATCTTATATATTAATCCAGGTTATAAACTATCTGTGTTCCAAATTTCATCCCAATCCGTTCGGCCGTTTTTGCGTGATTGAGTGACAAACATTCAAACATCTAAACATACAAACTTTCACATTTACAATATTATTAGTAGGAGGACTATATTTTATGGTAAGACAAACTTCCTCCCGCGACTTCGTTTGCAAGATATACAGGGTGGCAAGGATATCGAGGTACAAACTGAAACTATGAGTTAAACTCATGATTCTAGACACAAAATGACAGATTGTAGAAAGACTTTACCGTCTAATGCACGGCGATGTTAAAACTGAAGAGAAGAAAGATTTCTATTCTTCAGTCGACAAAATTCTACGATGTCCAGCATGACGACCGATTTGTCTCTACTTCTGATACTTGAGGGGTAGAAACGTTTTTACAAAATTATAATCATTACCGTCCTCAATACAACCCCTCTAAGTTCATTTAATTCCATTGAAAGAATATTAAATGAAAAAATCTAATACCTTAGCGCATCCACCTTGATAACTACATCACTGGCTACACAACTTCCAAAAGACGTAAAAGAAGCGACTTCGATCAACATATTTAAGAAGAATTTATTCATTTTTATTTACAACGACGGGCGACACAACATATTAATTGTGTGGTGTCTATTTTTGTACAAACCAGCAACATCTTTTAACTTGGGCCACCACCATAATAATAAAATTTTGTTAATAAGATTTTGTTCTCATGTAATTGACGATTGTCTCAATGAGAATAAAGTTCTTTAAACCGAGCTACCTCCCCGTTGCTATGGAACGATTATCTGTCTTTGTCTTCATAGAAACGCGAGTCTACGGCTCACCCCGTGCTCGGGCAAACGAGATATCGAGTTGCATAAATAAAGAACTTTGTCTATTCTTGGCAGAATAAAGATAACATTGTTTCTTTTTTTTTCTGGGTGGGAAATCATCAAATGACTTCTCCCGCTCTGGGTGGAGCAGGAGGGCGTGTCAGACTTTTACTGACTAAAACCCACCCGTGTTCCCTCGGTTGTCTGTGTGCCAGGGGCCGCGGTATCTCTTTCGAACAACCCGCACCCCTGGCAGGCATCGGCCCTTGCGGGCCCCATCAGTTGTTGCTGACATCTCTTTGAGGCGCGCGTGGAACACAACGCGCCGTCGACCCGGGCTTGGTCCTTACCGGACAGCGAGCTACCCATTACTCGCCGTCCGCAAGCCCGTGCCTACGATAGCCGGTAATCAGCTTGGGATTCCCGACGCCCAGGGCGTCTCCTGCGAAGGCCACGGCCGTGAGGGCGCATGTGCTGCATTTCCCTCAAGTGCGCCTCCTCCCTCTTTGCAAGTATGATTGCTTCGCTGAAGGAAGCGACTGCTAGCCATACACTCTCGCTCCGTACCATGGCCTGGACCAGGGCTGGACGCGAGAGATCGCCGCCGCCGATCGCCTCCATGTGGACACGGCGGTACTCCGCCCAAGCCGGACAGACCTCCACCGTATGCTCCACCGTGTCCTCAGGGCGATCTTCGCAATGGAAACACCCGGGCGTTTCCTCCCGCCTTATCCAAAACAACCGTGTCCAGTGAGGATCTGTGTCAGGCGGAAGGTGAGGACGCCATGCCGCCTCTCAAGTCACTTACCGGGACTTACCGCCGCAATCCTGGCGTGCCCGGCACTGGGTTGCGACAATCGCACTTTCCACGTTGCCATGAGATCCCACCGGAGCTCTGTCCGCCGTGCCGCGATTTCCCGCAGCAGCGGAGTTGCGCCTCGGCGTTTGGCCTCCTTGCGCCACTCCTAAGTGTGCGCGAGGACCTTTGCCTCCAGATCCCATGGCGGCAATCCGGCAAGGAGGCCAGCCGCCTCACCGGAGATCGTGCGGTATCCCCGTACCATCCGGATGGCCATGACCCTATGGGTCGCCTTCAACCGGCGTGCTGATTGGCGTCTCAATGTAGGCGCCCACACCGGTGCCCCGTATAGGGCCATGGCCCGCACGACCCCCGCGTAGAGCCTCTGGTAGGAGGCGTTTGGCTCCCCTAGATTGGGCAGGAGCCGCTTCAAGGCAGCCCCGGCCCGCTCCAGACTGGGAGCCAAACGTTTGGAAATGCTCCGCGAAGTTCCACCGGCTGTCGAGGACGAGTCCTAGGTACTTCATCGATGACTCGATGCCGATGTGAACCCCTCCTACCGTTACCTGGGAACCCGCCGGTGGCGCATTCCGAAGATCATGAAACCACATGGCCTCGGACTTGTGCAATACCACCTCGAGTCCCAGTTGCCGGATCCTATCCACGATTGTCGCAACCCCGTGTGTCGCTAAGTCGGCCGCCGCCTGATTCGACCTCCCTTGCGCCAGGACTAGTGTGTCGTCAGCGTAGCAAACTACGCTGACGCCGCTAGGGAGGTCGGCGCGCAGCACTCAGTCGTACCCGATGTCCCACAGATGCGGCCCCAGGACCGAACCCTGTGGGACACCGCACGACTTTTCTCGCCGGTTCCACTTTCCTTGGTGACCGGGGTAGATGACGGCCCTGTCCATCAAGTAGGCCTCGATCACACGACAGAGGTAGGTCGGCATCAGGTGATACAGGAGTGCCTCCCGATGATAGCATTGGTCAACCTACGCCTGCAGTCGTATGAAATGGCTAGACTATTACACGGCAAATTGACGTAGAGTATCAATTTGGTATAGAAAATATGCGTTCAGTATTATCTTATTACGAAGTAATAAGATTTAACGTCCTTCCGTCCGATAAATATGTAATTACCTACTTCTTGTTGCTATGCACTCATCTTTCCTGAAATCTAAAAGAAATATTCTGACGTAAGTTGAGTAAATTTCTATTCAACATTATTATTATTATTAAGAACAATTAATCACTGTATATTGCACAATTATGCAATTTACTAAGTACCAATAAAAAAGTGTAAATTATGAAGCAAAATTTACATCAACCTTGAACATCTCGTTTTGATCCAAAGGCAATGTCGCGATTGTCTCATCAGAGCCCCTACCGGTTAGGGTGTTGATTTTTAACGACGATAAAAATGAAGGAGGTTTCGCAACGCATTCAAGGTGTAAGGGGCACGCTTCCAAAGCCAGAACGTAGGATAGACAGGATAAGTTTTCATCCAGTGCACAAACTGCAACCTGAATTTAGCATAACATTCTAGAACCCCTTGCGCAAAAATTTTACGTCGGTTTTACAAAAAAAATATCAGCTGTTTCATAGAAAAGTACAATACCTGCGTGGTCAAAATGTATGGAACAGCTGATTTTTTTTGTATTACCGACGAAAAATTTCTGGGGGGTTTTTTTTTATTTATTTTTTCTGGGGGGGTCTAGAATGATATGCTTAATTCATGGTTACATTTTGCGCAATGGATAAAAACTTATCCTGTATACAACCTAAATGCAAACGGATACCAATAACCTTTCGCCTTAAATTGGTTATTTTGTTTCAATTTAAAACGTTTGATGCTTCTGTAATGTTTCTACTTATTTTATTTTGGCGGCGCTTTACAAAGAATGCCTATACCTAAAGTCGCCGCCTGGGCCTGGGGTCGTTTTTAAATGTGTTCAATCTCAAATAATGGTTTTTTATTCAATCATTTAACTGTTCATATCAATTTAACTGTTTTCACAGCATAGTGTACAAGAAATGCTAAAAAATTGGGTAAAATTGGAAAAAAAATATTGATTTTTTTATGGTACTGTATCGAGAATCACTAGCCCTGTCTTCGCTTTCGGAAGCGTTTCCCTTACACCCTGTATATCATCTAGCTGATGCCCGCGTCGATGTTGGAAATTATCCAAAGGGAACCATCTCCTTGGATGAAATTTTTACGAATTTTTAGACGAGACCATATGTCTCGCACTGTCAAAAAGTTATCAGATCTCATGTAGAGGCAACCTTCCAACTCTACACGCCCTAACTCGACAAGGCCTAACTTCACAAACTCTATACCTTAGTCAAAATATGTGGCTTGGCCGTTTCGTTACTACAAGAACTATTGTATAAAAGAAAAGTAATGAACAGTGGATACATCTTCACCTTACGCCCATGTGAATGTAGCGAAATGGCCAAGCCACATATTTCGACTAAGGTGTAGAGTTTGTGAGATTATGCCTTGTAGATTTAGGGCGTGTAGTGTTAGAAGCTTGGCTCTACATGAGATCTGATAACTTTTTGTCCGTGCGTGTCATCTGGTCTCGTCTTGGCAACATTTTGCATGAAATTGTTTTTAATGGGATAACTTTTTATTGAGTAGTCCGGTTTTGAAAATTCTTTTTCTTTATAATTAAAACAAAATACACCTAGGGTGTATTTTGTTTTAAATTTTTCTTGGAACCAACTTTGAAGTACCTATATACTATCTAATAAAATAAAAAAATCGGACTATTCAGTAAAAAGAAAACTACCCCTCAGTGTAGAGGACATGGTGGAGCATACGGTGGAGGTCTGCCCGGCTTGGGTGGAGCACCACCATTTCTTATGGACGCGATCGGCGGCAGTGATCTCTCGCGTCCGGCCCTGGTCCAGGCCCGGGCCGATGCCTGCCAGGGGTGCGGGTTGTTCGAAAGAGATACTGCGGCCCCTGGCACACAGGCAACTGAGGGAACACGGGTGGGTTTTAGTCAGTAAAAGTCTGACACACCCTCCTGCTCCACCCAGAGCGGGAGAAGTTGTTTGATGATTACCCTCCCAAAAAATAAAACCCCTAGGTGTAGAAAAAATATCCCAAAAGGCACTTTAGGCATTCATTTAAGCAGCGATTTTGCGAAAAGCAACCACTAAGGGGGTTTTGTTTGGTTAAATTTGACACTTGGGTTAAACTTGAAACTTGGAACGTAAAACACACAACACTTGTTCAAGTAGGTAAATAATAAATTTGTATTTTTTTTATAAACTTCCTTTCGAAAACGGTCTAAGGCTCAAGTAGATGGATTTCCATGAAGTTTTCATTGAAAGTGTTCTATTAGAGTCGCGTCGCTGTTTAAGCTTAACCTTCGTCGCCCGACCGCGGAAGGCCGTTTCAGTAACGAAAATTATGCAATGAATTTTGTTGAACTGTCGAAATTAAATCCATTGCTACTGTAGATGTGTTACGCAATTAACCATCTGATACGTGTGGATAGTTGCTTGTATTATACTAGTTTACATTTATTACCAAAACCAGCGCTGCGACATTTTTTCAATGTCGTAGCATAATGCTGAGGTAGGAAGGAGCCTTTTGGCCTCGTGCAGGACTTTCTATTTTATAATTTTTTAGTTATTTTTTTATTCCAAGAAATTTGTTTTTTATCATTTTTGTACCATTGTGTGTTTATTTTAGTATGTGATCTTCCTGTGCGAGTAACAATAAATACTTTCTTTCTTTTAGTATAAGATATTTTTGTTAACGTTTTTACCTTTCTGTTAAGACCTTTAAAAATCATTCAATCAACAAGTATTGCATTGAAATTTTATAGAAAAAAATTATGTTTAAATGACGAAATAAACAATTAAAAACAATAATAACATACCTAAGTATTAATACATAGATGCAATTTCTTACAGGAAATCAATATTATCACACTAGCAAAACTTTTGTTCGCTTTCCGATGGCCTTTTCCACAACGCACTACTTTTTGCTCACAGAGAGGGTTGTTCCACCGGCAGCTGTCAAAACGCAACTGAAAATGTGCAAGCCTAGGTCATAAATATTACCACGTAAGTGATGTGAATCTTACATAAGTAATAAAGTATCTTGTATACTTAAAAATAAAAAAATAAACGAGTCTCGGTTAAGTGACGAAATCACGACAGATACCTACCCATTCATAAAGTGATTTTATATTTAATGCGTCATTTTGTCGCAGATTTAAGTTGATAAACAATAGCTAAGGTTATAGTATCATCGCTTGATCTGAATGAGTATCACAAAAACCAAAACATTATAAATGCATTACCTAGCTTCGGAAATACTCAAGTGTTGATGTTTTTGGACCTAAACGTTTTTGGGTGGTCGCACATCTGACAGGAGGGGAACTTCACTAATTTCCAGATATTAGATACTTGTACGTTCGGTATCTGGTACTGTTCCGTATGGTGCCGGACGTAAAAGAATAGCACCATCCCATTTCTTGCCGTGGGTGTCGTAGAAGGCGACTAACTGCCTTACTAGAGAACGGGCAGCAGCGTTCTCTAAGCATTTGACCACCATACTGCGATCGCCAACCCGCCTGCCAAGCGTGGCGATTATGGCAATCCCCCCTCTTTTCGGGGAGGCTTATGTCCAGCAGTGGACGTCTTTCGACTGTAATGATGACGTTCGACGCACTAACACACCATCGGCTAAGTATTGCGGTACGTCTTGTCCGTTTTGGCGTTACGGGACCAACGATACGTGACGCAGCTTCCGTCAAATGTGCGACCACCTTTAGGTAAAATATTACGAACATAAGTTTGTCAACTGCGAAATTAGGAATGAAAAAACAGCTAGCAAACTTTTCACTCAATACATTGCTCAGTGTGTTGCTATAGGCGCAGATACAAGTATTCTTCATACTTGATCATAATGCAGATAATAATTAATTACGTATCTATTAGTATCTTTTATTCATCAAATCATTCCAGTGACTATGATTACACCTTTTTACGAAAATTACGCGGACGGAGGAGAGTGAAATTTGGCATAGTTAAACTTTATATGGTTAAGGAGTGCAGAAAGCTAATATTTTATAGGTGTAATAATGTATTTATATCTATATAAATTAGACGTAGTTAAGCAGAAAGGACTCAATCTACACTTTGGCCAAATTTGAGTTAAGTATGCCATCGTACTCCTGAGGGTCGAATCTATCATGTAGTGAAAACCCTATTTTAAAATGTACACGGAAACTAGTTTTTCTCGGTACCCCGACTCAACCCACAGTATGAAGAGCCTATAAAATGTATTTGCTGAACTAACTCAGTCTGTACGGAAACAGAATACTTACTAAAATAATAAGCCGTTAAAAAGTCAGGAGCCAATAAAGATTCGTTTTTCTTGCTAATTTAACCCAACTGTGGACGTGTTTAAGTAATAAAAGAAGTGTAATATCTCCAAAACCAAGTCGGTACCGACAAAGCCCAAATATCGAAAAGTTGAATAAACTTCATTGGTCATTGATTTATGCAGTGGTTTTTCAATAAAACTCTATCTTCCGAAGGACTTTTCTTAAGTTTTTCACCTTGCATCTCACTCAGTAACGTTGTGCGTGTAGACTATCGTCTAACTGCTCAGCACTGATACTACCTCTGTCGGACACGATGCCTGATGAGACAGCGTGCTTTTTAGCCAGGTCCACCGTCCATTGAGTTCGAGCCCGTGACTAGATTCCCCTTAAGGTCGATAAACAAATTTAGATCGCGTTTTGTAATAAGACGGTAAAATTTAAAGAAAATGTAACTTTGTGTTAGAGAAATAACAGCTGAAACTTCAAACCCCTCGCATAACTCAAAAGTGACTTGTGTGGATTGAGTTCTTTCTGCTTCATCATCATCATCATCATCAGCCTACAGTAGTCCACTGCTGGATATAGGCCTCTCCAATTGCAGCTGCTACCAGCCACCCGGCGAAGATCGTCGCTCCACCTAGTAAAGTCTTCAATCAGTGCATCCTGCCTGTTATGACTTACGGAGCCGAAACGTGGACACTCACGGTACGGCTGGTTCATAAATTCAAGGTCGCTCAACGAGCTATGAATCGAGCTATGCTCGAAGTATCTCTGAGGGATAGAATCCGGAATGAAGTGATCCGGCAGAGAACCAAAGTTGTCGACATAGCTCACAGAATTTGCAAGCTGAAGTGGCAATAGGCCGGCCACATTAGCCGTAGAACCGATGCCCGTTGGGATTGACGTGTTCTTGAGTGGAGACCGCGAATCAGCAAACGTAAGGTAGGACGCCCTCAGGCTCAATAAAAACTGTTGCCTGCTTTAGGCTTTTAAAAATTATGAAGACCCGTATGTGAGATCCAAGCGATGGGATCAAGTGCACATGAGTCTTCGCCCGTAGCAGGAATTCGAATGTCCAAAAAAAGTAAATTAGTTCTAAATTCCTAAATTTCCTAGAAAACCTTTTAAAGACGGGGAAAAAACAAAAGAAGAGATGGAGTAGTGATCATTTGAACAGTGATTGCAGTGCGCTTGTTCATGTGACTCTTACCAAGTTGAAGGAAGACGGAAGAAATAATATTGCTTCTGTTATTGAATTCATGATGAAAAATCCAGAAGCAGTGAATAGATTCCAAGACTTCATACAAAAACAGGCTGGCAAGAATATCTTTACACCGTATAGTTATTTGGATTACTGTTATCTCTTAAATTATCAAAATGGCAATATATAACTTTAAGAGAAACAGCAATTCAAGCAGGTATTTGTGACTTATATCCTTCCTACTAGTGCAAAAATACTCTTCCAAAACATTTTCCAGTCATAAAAGTGGACATTTGGAAAAAAAGTATTAAATGTCTATGAAAGTCGATTTTCAGCCCACACTGTGCGCCGCCGTGTTTCATTCAGTCTGTTGCAACTAGCCAGTAACTTTTATTCTCGGAATATGTTTAATTGGCGATATTACTAGGTTTTGTCAAAGCCTTGTTACGGATCTTTTTTCATTATATCAGTTCCTTGCGGTCATAGCGTGATGTTAAAATAAAATAGCCTAAAACTTACCTTAACAAACGGACTATCAAAAGCAAAAAAAAATTGTCAAATCCGAATGGTAATTCCAGAGATTACCTACCCCCTACAAACAAACTTACGAACAAACAAATTTTACGTCTTTATAATATATGTATAGACAAGTACCTACATAGTAGGACTTCTGAGACCTTGATCATTTAAATCCACACTTAACAAAACAACTGACGTCATGCTCCTAATGTCTTCTTGTACAATATCTGTGGCACTTACCTATCATAAAATAATTGTTTTCCCTTACACAGATGGCGAAATCATTTCCTTCTAGATTCAGGTGTTGGGACATGCAGAATAAACTATGAGGTTAACTCTATATCCCATTCCCATCATGATCAGCCACAATATTTTCCAACTCTGGGACACAGGCCATTTCTTTATGAGAGAGCTAGCCGGTTGCAATCCAACACGTGGAGCTAATAACTTGTGGGAGGATAATACATGTCTACGAAATTTTGGTTCTAGAACCTTTTAGTTTTTTTTTTAATTCCTCACAATGTTTTTCTTCACCGTTTGGAGAGCAATGGTGGCACAAAGAATGTATATGCCTGCCTGCGGCCTGGGATCAAGCTCACGGTTTAGGTTCAACCCGAAATTTGCGGCAGTTACCAATGTTCCAACACCGCTCTCATTCAAATGTCTAAAGCAAGTTTTTTTTAGTTTCGTTCGCCTTACTTTTCGCGCCAGAGATCGCATCTGGCTTGAGGAGCATCGCCTTCAATGGGAGGAAGTAGGAACACAGTTCAACATAGGACAGACTGTCGGTAAAAAAATCGAAACCTAATAAATCCAATTAGGTATACTTCCCTAGTGTTGAATGGGTAACTTAACGACCTTAGACAGTTGCATCGAGTCGCAACGCATCGCATTTCAAAACAACAAAACAAAATGCGATACGGCCGGCCTAAATGCGCGAGGTTATAATGAGGCACTTTCAGTTAACAAAATAATTACTCACTTCTCACACTAAAGACCACAACCTTTACACCAAAAGATAAACACTAAATGAAGCCGGTGACCACAAGTCGACCCTTTTAAAGTTTCATTAGTAGGCATAGCCGTCGTCCTACAATGAAATGGTTATACGTCAACTTTTAAGAAAATGATGTTACAATAATACCACAAGGATCTTTTGGCGATTATGGTGGCGCTGTTGGCAAACATTTCTGCAATTGTTTTGGTAAAATATGATGGCGGCATTAGTTGCGATTTTGTCCCTGTTTTGGGTTCTTCGAAAATCTACCCCCAACGGGGCAAAAACGAGTAATTAAGTTTTTAAGGGGAAAATTATACTCTGTGGCTTGATGAATACAGACATTGGTACGAATCATTATTAAATCGAGTTAAGGCTACTACAAACAGGCGCGACGCGACAGTTGTAGAACAACTTCCATGAATTTTTCAAGGAAATTGTTAGACGTGAGTCGCGTCGCGCCTGTTTGCAGGAGCATTTATGGTAACGTCGACTCTTCGAAAATTCTCCCCTGTGGGAGTGTACAGATCTTACTCATTTGAATAAATAATTCTTACTTATGATTAAAATTTAAATCATTAGAAATTTCGAATATTTCTCGACCCCGTACCGTAGCCTGTTTTGTTTCCATGTTCTGCAATAGTCCCGCACCAACCGGGGCTTGTCCTTGGGTACACTTGCATAGTTCAAGCAGGGATATTCGTCGGTTGGTGCCTGATTCCATTTAAAATAGTCTTACTCACAGAGGCCCCCTCTGTGAGTTGGTTTCGGCCCATCATGCGCCCTCCAAAGGACCGAGACCCCATGGTCCCGAGATATAATAATAATCATTTAAAAATAAATAATATAACTTATAAGAGTTATAAGTCGTTTATTAACCAAATATTTCTTTCTACATGTCCTTAAAACTCATTAATTAAAATAAAAGTACTACTAAAATTATTGTTGCAACATAACAACATAAAATCCCGCCTTGTTTCCCCGAGGGGTTGGGCAGATATCTAGGTACCTATCCTTATATATTTCGACAGTTATGTTTAAGTCCCAAAGAGTATGTTAGTTCATTGTTACAAAAGAAACATAATTTAAATATTTTAATTTATGGACTCCACACGATAGCTTGATCTTTGAGATTTTTAATCAATTTTAAATTTCAGGGTCCTTATTGTACAAAGGCTACTCCAATCTGTCAAATTTCTTTGATAGAATTTCAACTTTAATACAAAAGCATAAGGTTCATGTTCAATTGGGAAAAATTAACAGTTTGGGATAGCTTGATGTGCTGGCGTCTGTACCTGTAATAAATTTATTTAGTAGGTAGGTACATCTGTTTTGAAAGTTTTTGTAAAAAAAAACACTAAATACAAATGAATCCCCCAATATCGCCATAATAATCGCCGATTACACTAATCTTAACGTGCAAGATTAATCATTGCAAAATTAATTAATTGTGCTGGTTCAAAAAAGAAAGCTGGCAGCAAAATTTCCTGGCCCTTTCGGCCAGGAAATTTCCATAAAGTAAAAAAAAATATTTATTCACCTTTGGAGTTACACCGTTTGTCCATTGGAACTTTAATGACATCTTAAACGCTCGTAAAATCGTTTCCTATCTACAAAGTTAGACAAACTCCCAGTGGTCTCGAACGTCATAGTGCGAAATCGGTAGAGTTGCCACTAAAATTGGTATAATTCGTACCCAAAATCGGTATATGACAAAAAAAATACAATATTCAATTACATTCGTACATTTATCAAAAATAAAAACGATTTATTTTTTTATTTAGGATCTCCAGCAAAAGATATACACAAATCTTTACAAACAAATAATAGTTACCAAAAGGTATAACGTAGGTGCACTCCATCACTTAAAGGAGACGACAGCATACACAATAGAGTAAATAACTAGTTAACAAGTACTTAATCATAATAAAAATTAGTAAAATCTAGAGACAGAAAATAAATGAAAATTATAATAAAATTAATAATGGAAAAAAAATAACTTATAATAAACCTACATGTACTTATAACATTTCTTAAACTTTAACAGAGATTCGCAAATATCTGATTCTGTATTTTTAGCCAACATATTTAATTGTACTGCCTACAAAGTCTTGGTACAGCGTAAATTTACATTAAACACACTTAAATATAATTATTTTTTTACTATCTTTGAGATTACCAATATTCGTTAGCCGTAGCCGCGGTCATCTTTGGATTAATTTCAAAGTCATAACAATCAGCGTCATTAACGAATCGTTGTGCATGTAAGAGACCAGTGACCCCAAAATATATGTTACATTCTGCAATAACTAACTACTCATCCATTGAGGGAGTCCCCGTAAGGTAAAACATAAATGAAAAGGGTTGCCATTTGTGTAAAATCGGGAGAACTTCCATGTATTCTCTGAAATCGTGGAAAAATCCTTGCATTTCGGTATTTCGATAGGACAGAGCCCATATCGGTAGAAATACCAAAAATTCAGCAGGTTCGAGACCACTGCAAAGTCCTGGGTCAGTTACGTTATACAAAATCTACATAAATATAACTTGACGTAATGATGCGTATATGACAATTGGTATAGGGTTAAAATAGACCATCAAACATATCATCATTCATCATCATTTCAGCCGAAAGACGTCCACTGCTTGACATAGGCTTCGCCCAAGCACGGCCACCTCGACCGGTTTTTTAGGGGGTTGCCATAATCGCCTGGCTTGGCAGGCGGGTTGGTGATCGCAGTAAGGTGGTACAATGCATAGAGCACGCTGCTGCCCATTCTCTAGTAAGTTCCTTAGTCGCCTCCTACGACACGCATGGGAAGAAATAGGATGGTGCTATCCTTTACGTCCGGCACCACACGGATCCATCAAGCATATAGCATACAGTAAGAAAAATAAGAAAAAAAATAATAATAATGGGAGTAGGTGAGTGAGAAAGTTTTCAGAAGCTCAAAATTGAAATTTACGTAACACACTAGGGTATACCTAGTGTATACCTAGGGTATACCTAGTGTGTTACGTAATCAGAATCAGAATCTGAATCATTTTGAAGGATTTTGCCAGTTACTGGGTAACACGATTCCTAATGGTAAGACTACTTTGCAAGTTTTTTGCCTTCTGAGTACCCGTAGCGACTGTCAAAGATCTAAGAATGACAGCTGCTTAACGTGCTTGCCGAGGCACTGGGGGGCCTCAATGGTCACCCATCCATGAACCAACCGCGGCAAGCATAGCTTAACAAAAGATACTGACTATCGAAAAACAGACAGATCTAGGCTAATCAGACAAAAGATACTGACGATCGAAAAAAAAAACAGACAGATCTAGGCTGTTCCGTTGTATGCAATTTTATAAACGCATTTGTCCACATCCAATGAAACTATTTAACTATTTGTTAACAGCCTTATTTATAAAAAACTCACTAATCATTGATTAGTCACTGTAGAGCTTAACAAGAGGTAAGCCCCTCTTAATCAATGATTAACTTTTCTTTATTTGTAAACGCTAGTTAGCAGATGATTAACATCGAAACGAATTAGAGGTGAAATTATGCGTCCAGGTCCATATCGGTAGAAATACCAAAAATTCAGCAGGTTCGAGACCACTGCAAAGTCCTGGGTCAGTTACGTTATACAAAATCTACATAAATATAACTTGACGTAATGATGCGTATATGACAATTGGTATAGGGTTAAAATAGACCATCAAACATATCATCATTCATCATCATTTCAGCCGAAAGACGTCCACTGCTTGACATAGGCTTCGCCCAAGCACGGCCACCTCGACCGGTTTTTTAGGGGGTTGCCATAATCGCCTGGCTTGGCAGGCGGGTTGGTGATCGCAGTAAGGTGGTACAATGCATAGAGCACGCTGCTGCCCATTCTCTAGTAAGTTCCTTAGTCGCCTCCTACGACACGCATGGGAAGAAATAGGATGGTGCTATCCTTTACGTCCGGCACCACACGGATCCATCAAGCATATAGCATACAGTAAGAAAAATAAGAAAAAAAATAATAATAATGGGAGTAGGTGAGTGAGAAAGTTTTCAGAAGCTCAAAATTGAAATTTACGTAACACACTAGGGTATACCTAGTGTATACCTAGGGTATACCTAGTGTGTTACGTAATCAGAATCAGAATCTGAATCATTTTGAAGGATTTTGCCAGTTACTGGGTAACACGATTCCTAATGGTAAGACTACTTTGCAAGTTTTTTGCCTTCTGAGTACCCGTAGCGACTGTCAAAGATCTAAGAATGACAGCTGCTTAACGTGCTTGCCGAGGCACTGGGGGGCCTCAATGGTCACCCATCCATGAACCAACCGCGGCAAGCATAGCTTAACAAAAGATACTGACTATCGAAAAACAGACAGATCTAGGCTAATCAGACAAAAGATACTGACGATCGAAAAAAAAAACAGACAGATCTAGGCTGTTCCGTTGTATGCAATTTTATAAACGCATTTGTCCACATCCAATGAAACTATTTAACTATTTGTTAACAGCCTTATTTATAAAAAACTCACTAATCATTGATTAGTCACTGTAGAGCTTAACAAGAGGTAAGCCCCTCTTAATCAATGATTAACTTTTCTTTATTTGTAAACGCTAGTTAGCAGATGATTAACATCGAAACGAATTAGAGGTGAAATTATGCGTCCAGGTCCAGCACAGGTTTTAATTAAAATAGTCGACTGAAAACAGAATTGTAAGAAAAAACAACTGACTTCCGGAAAAACACTACAAAGTGAAAAATAACTTTAATTTCGGAAGGCGGTGACAAAAAATTAAAATACATATCCAAAGTCACCGACTTCCGAAATTAAAGTTATTTTTCAATTTTTTGTGTTTTTCCGGAAGTTGTTTTTTTTTTTTTTGGAAAAAGTTTTTTTTCCACTAAGAAGAAAGTTGTAGACGGCAAATATTACCGATATTATTTCGCCAGTCCGCTACCCCGTTGCGATCAACCGGGCACTTTAACCAAACTTTACCCAGTAGGGTACTGCTTAGTACAATATCAATAACGCTAAGAACAGGTTTTGCTGAGCTCCTGTTGTTTTTGTTTCATTCTGTTTTTGTAAGTTTATATGATGTGTTTATTTATAAGTATAAAAACATTTATTTACCTATGTTGAATCTGTTATGTACTCCTCGTCACTTATCCCTAAAGGTTCATTAGAAAACCAGCGTCAGACAGCATCTGTCTAGCATTCATGCTGAAATGAACCTTTTTGGCATAGCCACGAGGCACACACTGCTGTACCTAGTTATTTATAATCACTTTTTTTGTTATTTATTTGTGTTCCACGAACTGTGTCCAAATAAACGGAATTCTTTCTGTCTTTCTTTCTTTCTAATAAGAATTTGAATCATTTTGAAGGATATTGCCAATCCATTGCTTCATAATCAGCCTATATCGTTCCCACTGCTGGGACACAGGCCTCCTCTCGGCGAGAGAGACTGGGCCGTAATCCACCACGCGGGCCCAGTGCAAAAAGGTAGATGTCACACGTCTTCCAAGTTTTGGATCTAGGACATGCCGTTTCCTCACGATGTTTTCTTTCACTGTTTTGAGAGCAGTGGTGACGAAATAACTTACACAAAGAAAAGCGCCTATCTTAAGTCACGGTCACGCGTTACTACTTATTCATTGCTTTACATGTTCTGTAAAAGTCTGCTCTTTAAAATAAATAACTCAATGAATGTCGTTGAACTGTCAGTTCGAAAGAGATTCCTACAGTTTGTGTTACGCAATAACCCCTCGGGCTGCTGGCAGTTGCGTAGAAATTTTTATGTCAAAACACAACAACACTGCCCCAGCTGGAGATCGAACCCGATACCTCACATTTGTATATGCGCCCTCACGGGTATATGTGCTCTCACGACCCTATTGTACAATTATGCGCCCTCACGGCCCTATTATAGTCGCCGCAGGAGACGCCATAGGCGTCGGCAATTCCAGGCTGATTCCCGGCCACCGTAGGCGCGGGATTGCGGATGGCGAGTAATGGCTAGCTCGCTGTCCGGTAAGGACCAATCCCAGGTCAACGGCGCGTTGTGTTCCACGCGCGGCTCAAAGAGATGTCAGCATCAACTGGTGGGGTCCACAAGGGCCGATGCCTGCCAGGGGTGCGGGTTGTTCGAAAGAGATACCGTGGCCTCTGCACACAGGCAACTGAAGGAACACGGGTGGGTTTTAGTCAATAAAAGTCTGACACGCCCTCCTGCTCCACCCAGACCGGGAGAAGCTATTCGAATATTTCCCAAGCTCAAAAAAAAACCTCATATTTAGCAGTCGGTCTTACGACCACAAAACCAACGAGACAGTGCACTACAGCCAATGATGTTTGTTCAAAACTAGGTATCTACGCTTTAACAAAAACTTGTTTAGGTAGGTACCTGCGGTAATCATTGATACGACCATGTAAACACCCAAGATCATCGTATTATAGATAAGGATCATCGTCACAGTTTCACGGAAGGTGTACCTCAATTTTCGTTTAGATTTTGCATCTCATTTGAAGATTTTGGTTAAAATTCATCATCATCATCATCATGTCAGACCAGAATCACCCAACGCTGGGTATAGGTCTCCCTTTTTTTTCGCCATACTTCTCGGTTCCGTGCGTCCCTTATCCAGGTGTCCCTCATCTGCGGCTTGGACGATATCATCAACCCAACGCGCTTTTGGACGGCCCTGGTTTGGTTTCTTTGGCCTAACCTAGGCCACCATTTGGTCACAGCTTTACTCCATCGGCCATCTCCTCGTCTAACTAGATAATTTTCTTAAAAAACTTAATTTATTGATGTCTATCTCAATTTTCTTTTACCTACAACGTTTTTGGAAACAGAGCTCTACAAACAAAATAAAGTTTAATCATTAATGTCATAATTAACAAAGACATCAAAGCCCAGAGATTCATGTTCTACTCGTAATTGCGGTCATTATTTTGTATTAACCCATACTTGGGGTAATTACCCTTTTCGTTAAGCAGATGGAGCAGCACTTAAAGAAACCAAAATCAAAAAAATTAAAACGAAAAGAAATAAAAATGCAATGCTTATAGCATGCGCCCAAAACTGGACTCTATCCACCTCAAAACGTATGCAATCTTGCGCATCATTGGAAACACCTGCCAAGCAAACAAGTTCGCAACGCGCTCCGGTGGTGGGCAATGTAGGCATTGCGCGGACGTAACTCGCCAGTCGACCGTCTCGCCACACCGTCATCGTCCGACCGGAATGGCATACATGCGCGTGCGTTCGCTCTTCGTTCTAACTTGTAAGTCAATTTTCAACGCTGATTCATGATTTATATCTCTATTAATGTGATTTTTTTTATAGTGATTCGATTTTTATCTCTGTGCAGTCCAAAGTGATCGTTTTGATAAATTTTAAAATTAGTGTTGTGATGACGGCAGCGTAGGTACTTACACAGTTGTTTTTTGCTGTGTAATTTATTTTATTTTTGGTTATCGTGTCATGCCGTCTTCAAATCGGTTTTAAATTGCAACAAAAGTTAACACAAAAAAACTACAGACTTCCGGAAAAAGACTACAAAGTGAAAAATAACTTTAATTTCGGAAGGCGGTAACAAAAAATTTAAATGCATATCCAAAGTCACCGACTTCCGAATTTAAAATAATTTTTCACTTTGTACTGTTTTTCCGAAAGTCGGTTGTTCATTTTTTGGAAACTGTTTTTATTTTTCACTTTTTAGTTATAGTACCTACCCCACACCAATTCGCAATTTCATCATCCTTGGGGTCAAAACAATGCATATTTTTGCGATAGCAGCAATCACGGTTGATTTTTTGTAATTTTTTGAAGAGTTCCATTCTCTGTCTCCGAAACTCATCACCAGATCTATATGAAATATAAATGGGACCATTTTGGAATAATCCTATTTTGAACATAAAAAGACTTTTGCAAATCTGTCTATACCTGACGGAGTCATGCCCGAACATACATTAAAAAAAATATATATTATAAACATGTCGATTTGATAACCTTCCTTTAGAATCCTTCTTTTAGGAGTCGGTTAAAAATGGAAAAATGAAAATAATCGAGACTTTTTCGTGTCGGGTTTTGCTGAGCTTTTCTACTCGTGAACAATTTTTAAAATGGTTTGTGTTCTTCAAGTCACAATGAAGCGATCTTTCAGAATTTAGAGAGCAATATTTGGCACCTGCCAACTGTGGGTTGAAATCTAATGAATAATGGTATGGTGGTATACCTATACCTTTTTACTGACTTACTTAAGCCTCATTTCTCGCGGTTGACTTACGCATAGTGCATCCTACTCATACTTACTCATAGAGTAACGTTAACTGGGTAGCACTCGAAACTAGGTGAAGCTTCGGGTTTTCCTTCCACAGTTCTACCTTTTTGTCTTCTTAGTCATGTCTTGCTTCTAGGAGTAGGTAGGTACACTCAATTACCTAAATTGTTGTTCTGTTATTCAGTTGGTAAATTAAATACCGATGTGACTGTGTTATTTAGACGGTTTGTTATCTCTACAAAGACATTTAAAAACTTACAAAATAATATAGTCAATTTAAATGCTTGTAATGGTCCCTTTACCCACTTCTGTCTCATGTATTTTATTAAATTTTAATGTAGATACTTTTCCTTGTAAATAATGACATAGCTATTTAAACTTTAATTTATAAACTGTATATAAGTACTTATTTAATTTACCATGTAGTTCTTAGTTTACGCACTGAGTCAGCCTTTTTGTTGGGCCACCTGGTGGCGTTAAATGGTTACAATTTTCTGTTGTATTATATTTCCTTACTGTTAACATATTGTAATTTATTATTTTTACGTAATAACAACTAATCTACTTTCCATTTCCAAATTTCCCGTTGTAATATTTTATCATTTCGCGAGTACTCGATTCTTACGTTTTGTTACCAAATAAAATATTGTTAGTGGCAATAAGGAAGAATAGTGCAAAGCCAAAAAAAGCAAAAAATGCTAGTAATGTCAAGTTGTAACAGCTTTTTAACCGACTTCCAAAAGGAGGAGGTTCTCAATTCGTCGGAACCTTTTTTTTTTCTTTTTTTTATGTATTTACTGAATGCATAATTATGAAACTATCATCATCGTCATAAATAGCCTATAAGATTCCCACTGCTGGGACACAAGCCTCGTTTCTGTGAGAGGGAGCAAAAAATACATGGCACTAATAACAAAAACCTTAAACCAAATTTTAAAATTGTTGTCTGTCTGTTTGTTCCGGCTAATATCCGAACAGGCGCGGTCCTAGGCGAGGGGGATCCTAGGGGTCTTAAAATAGTAATTATCCGAAAATATAATACATTTTCTTATTAATATATAGGTAGACGGACAAATCTGTGACCCTCCCCAAAGTCTTTGGCTGCGACCGCGCCTGTATCCGAAACGGCTGGATGAATTTTGACAGGACTTTCACTGGCAGCTAGCTGATGTTATAGAGAGTAACTAAAGCTACTTTTATTTCGGAAAAATCATGAGGTGTTAATGTCACGCGAACGAAGTAGCGGACAGCAGCTAATGTTAGATGTTTCTCTAGCACGCGCAAGTTATAAGCATTGCATTTTTATTTTTTGTACCTTTTTTTCTTCTCTTTGTAGTTCCTGTGTAAGCTACACATAGAGATGTCACTTTGTCACAAAAAAATTATCATCATCTGCCTAGCCATTTCCCAACTATCTTAGAGTCAGCTTCCAGTCTAACCGGATGCAGCTGAGAACCAGTATTTTACATGGAGCGACTGCCTATCTGACCTCCACAGCCAGTGGTAGATAAAGTTTTGAAAGAGTTCCTGTGTAGATTTGTAAAGAGATGGCATCTCTCCACCTTGTCAAATAACGATGATGAGATCGATCATAATATCATAATTTATCAAATAAATTATAGGTATCCATTTATACCATCGGTAAACGTGTAGGTAGGTAAAGCTAGGGAAGTTAATTGCTAAGCAAAATGTATGCACCTGTTTCTGTATTAATAATATGAACATATTTAAAACTAGCTTTTGCCAGCGGCTTCGCCCGCGTGGAGGTCCGTGTATTATACATATAAACCTTCCTCTTGAATCACTCTATCTATTAAAAATATCCGCATCAAAATCCGTTGCGTAGTTTTAAAGATATACATAGGGATATAGGGACAGATAGAGCGACTTTGTTTTATACTATGTAGTGATAATCTACTAGCAGCTGCCCGCGACTTCACTCGCTTGAATCTAGGAATTTATCACGGGAACTTGGTACCGCAACAAAAAAGCTTATGTTACTCCTCATACCTCAGCTATTTGCCACTGAAAGTCACGTTAAAATTGGTCTAGCCGTTTCGTAAATTAGCCGGAACAAACGGACAGGCACACAGGCGAAAAAAAGCAATTGTTATAAGTACCTAACGTATACACACCTTCACATGATACTTCAATTTTATTTATTTGTATGTACGTGTGTATTGTATGAATGTATTTAAGTATATTTGAATGTATAGAGCATAGATTAACCAATAGGGTATTACACTCATTTTTGAAAAGTGTCTTTATTAGATTCTAGAGCGCTAATAAACCACTAAAAAAACACAACATTTTTATTTAATCGATTAGTGCCATAAAAATGCATTCCAGATTTTACATTTTAAAATTTCGCGCGTAATTTGACGAAAACGCTGGACCTAGTGGACGCCATATTACTTTGTGGGTATGACGTCAGTTTGCTAAAAACAAATGCGCTGATATTTTATAAGTCAAGTGTTTATAATTTAAAAAAATTGTTATTTTTCTACTTGTCGTTGGTTTGCTGCTCCTGTATGCAAAATGTTAAATAAATAAAAAATACTCGGTTCACATGCCGTATGACGTAATAACATGGCGGCTACTATTTCATGGTGGTCAAAAACAGGTAAAAATACTGAAATCTTTAAATTGTATTTTTAAATTTATTTTGTTGTTTCATGAAGTAAAACTAAAAATTTCCGACTGCATTTTACCTAAGGTATCTCAGTAATATATTTTTAGATTTTTTCTCGTATAGAGTAAAATACCTTAAGTACTAGACCATATTTTATTTAAACTGTAGATTTCCAAATTTTCCAATACACAATTACCTACACTTCATTGTCAGTTATGGCTACTCGCTAAGACATGCAAAGATAATGGTACCTACCACCTACCTACGTAGGTAAGTAAACAAGTCACGAACAAGTAGCTTTATGTAGGTAGTGTTAGCAACCCGTGTTGAATGTTTAAAGTATTTTTATTGTCCGTATGGTGTCTTGTTTGTGAACGGAATGAAGCTAAATAATACTTAACAGCCACACGGGTGATACAAAAGCTAAAGCAAAAAGTTAAGCTACGCTTGCAGCGGTTGGTCAGTGGATGGGTGACCATCCATTACATACCGATACCGGCACGGACCGATGCTTTCCGAGGCACGGAGGGGTCTTGGTACGTAAAGATGGTCACCAATTCACGAACTAACCGCGGAAACCGTAGCTTAACGTGATCGATCGACCCGCGTGTTTATATCTTAGCCACTACTAGCCCTACTATAATTTATTTCACAAAATTTCATTTAGTTTTACAGACGAAATGTAGGTGTACCTACATTTTGAATACACCTCTGCCCCACCTTTCGAGGAAACGAGGCGTAATGTTGAAACATGATTTTCCCGACTTTGTTTTCTGACCAAACCTGTTTTTCGTGCTACGACAATTTTATTATAGTTGTCCTGTCCGAAGCGTTGTTTCAACAGTATCATACTCGTACGTGACTCATGTTAAAAAATAAATAATTTGCTTTAAGTACTTAATTATTATTTGCTGGCTAACTACTTTCCAGTGTAGCAATTTTCATTCTGCAGCAGGCTTAGCACGAGAACCGTAGAGAAGCGTTTCGTCGACAAAAGAGCAGACAAAAATGACGTTTCCGTGTAGACAATTGACAGTTTTGTACAGAGAAATGTAAACAAGCGAGTCTACGGTAGAGTAGAAATAGACAGCGTCATGCTAAGCCTGCAGCTCTGTCCAATGCTGATGCCTGTAGTTGCCTAGGTCTCTTGATCGCCTTTCCTAAAAGTGATAAATGATAATGATAAATTATTTAATTTCTGTAAGTAGGTTTGTACAAACATTTTACACGTCAATTATAATTTTTGAAACCAGATAAGTTGATTCATATAATATCTATCTACAGTAGGTCGTAGTGGTAACAAAATCAGTGAGTATAAGCTAGCCTGGCGTCATAGCATACCCAGCCTATAATGTTCGCACAGCTGCGACACACGCCTCTTCCCTTCGAGAGGGAGTGGGCCATGATCCACCACGCTGGCCCAGTGCGGGTTGGTAGATGTCGCATGTCTTCGAAATTTTGGTTCTAGGACATGC
This sequence comes from Polymixis lichenea, assembly GCA_949091785.1. Lineage (NCBI taxonomy): Eukaryota > Metazoa > Arthropoda > Insecta > Lepidoptera > Noctuidae > Polymixis > Polymixis lichenea. The sequence continues at coordinate 8,818,208 of OX420942.1, forward strand.
CCGTTTCCTCACGATGTTTTCCTTCGTAGTTTTGAGGGCAGTGGTGATGAAATTATTTACACAAAGTCTGGCTTCGAACTAGAGATGTGCTAGGAATTACTTAAGTATCTGTTAACAAATAGGTACCTAGTAACTGCAGCTTAACAGATAACCTAGGAACAGAATTCCCAGTTCCCTGTTACCATTTCACCGTTTACCATGCCATGACATTGGTTCGTTCATCGTTAATTATCAGTTATTTTGTCGATGACTGGGGATTCCTTGGTATTTACTTGGGAAGGTCGCTCAGTAGTGACGTTAAATGAATGTATGCGACAAAGAATTAGCAATTTAAGCCTCTTTGAAATAAGAACTTTATTCTGTTGGCATGCGTGTGTGTATTGTTTTCGATATTAATAGTAATAATAAAGAATAAAGTAAAAATCCTTTCTTAATGTTTTTTTCATTTAATTATTTCCCTACTGCATTAAAAGTTAGGTAACTAATTACTTATCTGTCTGAAATATTACGAAGTATGTATGAATTATTCTATCTAATCAGTTACCTTAAAAAGGAAATTTCCCTATTAAAAGGAACAGGTAATTTCAGAGCCTAGGAACAAGTTACCTGTTAACAGAATGATCCTGTTAAATCACATCTCTAGTTCGAACCTACGACCTACAACTGGTATGTCTGGTCCGATACCACTGGCAAAATAAATAAATAAAAAATAAAAATCGGTTAAAACTACGTACTACGCTATGCCAGCTCAAGGTCAAAGTGATACCATCAACGTGTGCTCGACTGTACCTACCTTATTTTCGGTTTGCCTCTTTTCTTTTTAACCGGCTTCAAAAAAGGAGGAGGTTCTCAATTCGACTGTATTTTTTTTTTAATTTTTGCGTTAATTTTTCCTTCTCCCAAATAAAAATCGCAAGTTCATGTGTGTTTGGGTGATCAAGCGTTTACCCTACAGTTCGGTAATCTCACGGTGGTTAAAATTGACTAACGACCCGCCCCTCATAAACAAGGCTTTTACGACTTGACAAAACATAAAGATTTCTTTACGTTTGCCATTATCATCACATTCATCACGCTTGGGAAAAACAATACAGGATAAGTTTTTATTCAGTGCGCAAATTGTAAACATGAATTCAGCATTCATTCTAGACCCCCTAGCGTAGAAAATTTGCGTCGGTTTTACAAAAAAAAAAAAAATCAGCTGTTTCATAGAAAAGTCAATACCTACGCGGTTAAAATGTATGGAACAGCTGATTTTTTTTTTGTATTATCGAAAACTTTCACATTTATAATATTAGTAAGTACCTAGCCGTTTCCCAATTATGTTGGGGTTGGCTTCCTGTCTAACCGGATGCAGCTGAATACCAGTATTTTACATGGAGCAAATGCCTATCTGACCTCCACAACCCAGTTACTGGGTACTACGATACTCCTTGGTAAGGACTAATTGTTAGAGTTTCGGGCCTCTGTCTACCCGTAACGACTGTCAAAGATATACAAATACCAACCGGGACCCGTTGGTCCCGGTTGGACGTCAAGCTTTGCTTTGCGTGCTTTCCGAGTACGGAGGAGTCTCGATGTGTTATGGATGGTATGTTAAGTATATCAATATTTGTATTACAATATTATATACGCAAAATTTTGTGAAGATGGATGGATGTTTATTACTCTATTATATATGCTGTCACGAATTTTTATTTAGAAGTATTTAAGACAAATAATCCCATCTTATTTTTATTTTATTTTATTTTTATTGAGAGGAACAGCAAACAATTTTATTATAAGAACTTACAACTAAATTAACAAAAACAATAAAAGCGATAATGTAACCCACAACGCTGTCCACAGGTAGACATAATGGTTTAGAAGTTAAAGATTAGGTAAAGATAATCGGTTTAGTAGCAGTACATGCAGTGAATTGTTATAATATGAGTATAAATAAAGTTAAAATTTAGAAAAAAATTATACAATACCTATTATATTATATAAAATAAAATATGAGCTTATTAAGTTTGACGGATTTTAGAACTAAACATGGGTTTTATGTAGGAAATAAAGAGGAGCGGGTGAGGCTTTTGAATGTACTCATTTGACAATGGAAGATGTCAATATTTTCAAAACTACTATTAAATGAGTCCATGCGCTACCCGGAATTAGTTCGGCAAGAGTTCACTGCAAAAAGGGTACCTGCGCGTATATGTCGCCTATGAAAGGTTCTAGGCACAGCGTAACAAATCATGTTATTTAAGTTTATACAATTAAATTTATTTCTGACAATTTTATATAAAACTATGGCTTCGAGGTATTTTCTTCGAGAGCTCAGAGGCAGGAGTTTGTACTTGCTGAGTAAAAGAGAGTAAGGTAGGTAAGATTTATGGCATCTGTAGTGCATGGCACGCAAAAATTTGTAGTGAACATTTTCAACCATTTCAATATATTTTTTGTAGAAGTCTGTAGAAGAAGTCTTTGCAGAAGAATCTTCGCGTAACTGTAACGGTTTAGGCAGTGCACGGCAAGATAATTCTCAGAAGGCAGGAACTTTTCCGACTTACTTGATACTTATCGTCATATTGAGGCCAAATCACAAACAATCTTTATAAATTATCGCCTAAGTGTTATTCTGATGAATAAGATAAGTTACTGCAAATTTTCATCAAAATCCGTTCTGTAGGTTTTGCGTGAAAGAGTAACAAACATCCATCTATCCCTCCATCCAACCTATCACGTTTATAGTTTTAGTGGGCAGTAGGATTAGTACGAATTTCTACAGGCTGTATTTAAAATTGGTAGCTCACATCGTAATCTCAGGGTTCAAACTCACAAAAAATATAAAAATAAGATACGGAACATTGTCTCGAAAGTTCAAAGCGATTCAAAGAAAGCGGTTTCCCCGTAGTCCGTGTTTCAACAATAAGAACATCTTGTTGCCTCGAGTCAGTTCTAAGAAGATTCCCACCATTGGGTGCCATCATTATTTTAACTACGGTACATGCTTTCCCATTAGAAGAGGTCAAACACACCGTTATTATCTCTGTGAATGTAGATAAGTAAAGAAATGTCACGAAGAGTTCTAGTTGGTGTTGAATAGATAAAATTAAATGGCCTAGTTAAAAGTATGAGTAATCCGCCGTAGTACTTAGATAGGTATTATGTATTTAAACAATTCGGTGGTGCATTGATTGCTATAGTTATATCGGCAGCCTTTGATGCCTCCACATCTTTAATCCAGCATTTAATCACTATTGATGAGGATGTCCTTTTTAGCCGACTACGGCGAAGCAAAAAGGGGGTTTTGATTTTGACCGGTATCTAATCTAGGTAGGTATATATTTATGTGGGTATGTATGTATGTAGGTTCATCTGTTCCATTATAACTTCTAAATTACTTATCATTATTTGAAAAATGAAGTATCGTTGGAAGCATCTCTATCACCGCTGAGTTTAGGCGTTCCAAGAAAATATTGTCATTTGAAAGTCGTGGTCGTATGCCGCCACCTTAGGGGCTATCCATAAATTACGTCACACATTAAGGAGGGGGTCAACGAAATGTGACATTGTGTGTCAAGGGACAGGGACCCCCTGTCCCTTTCGTCCAAAAGCTTTGTGACGTTACATGTTAAAATCACCATTAACTAAAACATTTGATAATCTTATGAAAGATTATTTTTAATTTAAGTAAAAGAAAAATGGAAAAACTGCTGTTTTCATTTAAATATGTATGTACTTCTAAATATAAAATTAAAAAATATGTGATCTCACACAAGGGGGGAGTGTGACCACCTGTGACATGGACGGGGCGGGAGGGTCAATAAGCCATAAAAAAAAATTTGACGCAATTTATGAATGGGCCCTTAGCCACCTACCCTAACAAAACAATACATTCTAACAGTAGTAAGCGATCATGAGCTTTAGGGCAAAGTGGCGTACGACCACAGGTTATAGTTGAGAATATTTTCTTGTGTGTGAAAAATAGTGCTCTAAAAAGTATGGAACTTTTTAGAGCGTTATTTTTCAGTAGTCGGGTTATAGTTTTCGAACTAACTTTTATTTCTCTGTCGACAGATAGTCGTTTACTTGATCTGCGGGTCTAAAAAGGCCACATTAAAAAAATCCTCTAAAAGTGATTCATTTCCTGAATTCCCTATGATTCTGCTATTTGACATTTTACTTTAATAAAGCAATCCAGAATTTGGTGACCATTTTACGAATTTCCATACAAAACTGTCAAATAGATTAATTGCGTGCTGTCTACGCAGATAATATTATGAATTGTCAGTTTGTGACATTTTACGATTTTAAATATGATTCTTAATATGATCATATTATGATTCTGCCAAAGTGGCCTTTTTAGACCACCTGGCCACTGCCTGATCATTATTACTAAATTGTCTCAGTTAGGTACTTTCATTGACCCGACGTTGTAGTCTGTCATAAGGCAGAGTTCTTCACGAGCTCTTTGTTGGAACCTGTTGTTGCATGTTTTACTTTCATCATTATCATCATTTCAGCCGAAAGACGTCCACTGCTTACATATGCCTCCCCGAGGCTCCTCCACTTCGACCGGTCTTGTGCTTCCCACCCCTTCTTTGCCCCGAGGCCTTCACAAGGTCATCGGTCCACCTTGTGGGAGGCCTTCCTACTCTACGTCTGCCGGTACGCGATCGCCACTCCAGAACCTTTCGGCCCCATCAGCCATCTGTTCTGCGAGCAATGTGCCTTGCCCACTGCCACTTAAGTTTGGCAATTCTTCGGGCTTATTTCAGTTTATTCCAGTTTATCCTAAATCTCTTGTGTGGCACAATGTACCTAGTTTAACATCACGATTTTAATTATCTTGAATATGAATATAGAAAGCTACCTACACTCGTTGCTTGCTGTGTTCTAATATAAGTTAATGTTATTAGGCTAATCACAAAACGATCTGACTTTCTCCAATTATCGTTTTTGACGGTAGGTAGTTAAATTATTTTGCAAATAGATTATTATAATGATTACTTATGAGCTTGCCTGACGTGGCCTTCGGCCGGGCCATTACAGCATAATATGTATGTCCCTGTCTGGGCTAGTATCTCCTTTGCCCATTTCCAACACTTCTAGTAAACTTCATGACTTTAAAGAAGCGTTAATATGGCCCACGCTTGAACCTACACCAAGAAGAACTCTCCAATATTATATGTCACCTGTGTACAGGTTTTTTTTTGAGCTTGGGAAATCATCAAATAACTTCTCCCGCTCTGGCTGGAGCAGGAGGGCGTGTCAGACTTTTACTGACTAAAACCCACCCGTGTTCCCTCAGTTGCCTGTGTGCCAGGGGCCGCGGTATCTCTTTCGAACAACCCGCACCCCTGGCAGGCATCGGCCCTTGCGGGCCCCATCAGTTGGTGCTGACATCTCTTTGAGGCGCGCGTGGTACACAACGCGCCGTCGACCCGGGCTTCGTCCTTACCGGACAGCGAGCTACCCATTACTCGCCGTCTGCAAGCCCGCGCCTGCGGTGGCCGGGAATCAGCCTGGGATTCTCGACGCCCAGGGCGTCTCCTACGGAAGACTACGGCCGTGAGGGCGCATGTACTGCCTCTCCCTCATGTGCGCCGCCTCCCTCTTTGCGAGCATCACTGCTTCGCTGAAGAAAGCGACTGCTAGCCATGCAACTGTGAACACCGTTAGTTTAAAATCTGTCTCGCGAGATTATAAACTGTCGATAAATTGTGAACTGCACCATACTGCTTACCGACCGAATAGGTTAGGTTAGGTTAGAAGTGCGACCAACCGCGCGCGAGTCGACCGAGCGCTACTTCCAAGTGTGTTGCAGTTGCTTGACTATTTGGTAATAGCACAAGGTACTATCCATCTTGATATGTCCACAATTTGACGGTTTCACTTCTATAGAATATAATCTATTCGAAAAATAATGCGTTAAATAGCTCTTAAGCAGTATGTTGTGGTTCACAATCTTTCGATAGTTCACAATCTCACGAGATAGATTATATTCGAACTGTATTTACAATTTACATGTATCCAATGTATGCTGTTGGTATGCAGGCAACCACTGACATAATCAATGAAGCGTCTTGAAAAATCGTAAAACGTTCATCAAAATTTATTTAAAAAACCAGCCTGTTCAAGTAAACTTATAATCCTGGGTTAATCAACTATCGCCTGTATAACAACAAGTATAAGGTGTCCAAAAAAAAACTTCAAACTCAGTCACGCATCCAAAATTAGGTACCATTAAACCAGATTTATTAACATTTCTATTACCTGGTAAACATTTGGTAATCGGTGCAAACCTGCTTAATTTGACGCCTCATTCGGATATTGGTTTAATGCTGCTTAGGTTGCCTCATCATCACATTCTGCCTAGCCTTCTCACAACTATGTTGGGGTCAGCTTCCGGTCTTTTTCATCAGGCGTGATCGAGGTCAAGAGCAGGCCCATTTAGTAATAAAAAAACCAGTTTCAGCTGAATACCAATATTTTACATGGAATGACTACCTAACCTCCACAACCCAGAAACTGGGTAATATAATACCCCTTGGTAAGACAGCTGCTTGGGTTACTTCATAATTCAGCCTATAATCTTCCCACTGGTGGGACACAGGCCTGTAGATGCCTAACTACTGCTCAGGAACGGGGTGAGAACGATTTACACGTAAATTCGTGTGTTCTTAAGATGTCACTCATAAATTATGTTGCCTTTATCCAAATGTATTTAAGGGCGACGCAGCACGCAGCATGTCTTCGTCTTCCATCTCCTCTATTAATCGTCATCATAGTAGTCACCCCCTTTCTAGACATATCATCTTACACAGTTCATCCATTGTTTTTGTGGCCTTCCCCTAATCTTACTCGCCTTCATACTCAAAACTTTCCTCACGACATTTCATAATTGATGATGAAAATGTGATGAGCGATTTTCAAACAACTTTTCAGTCAGCGGCAGGCGCGGTCCGAGGGGGTGGGGTGTCTTAGGGGTCATGACCCCCCAAAGCCGTAAACGTAAAGCATAAAATAGTAATTTTTTGGAAAATGTAATATATTTTCTTATTAAAATGTAGGTAGTCTTTGTCTGTGACTCCCCCCAAAGTCTTTGGCTGTGACCGCGCCTGGTCGGCGGTGATACTTTCTGACTTCCTTTTCTGTACGTACCTACTCATTTGTTTTTCTATTCCTTCGAGTAACATCTCATATCACATGCCTCTTACCAGTCTCATCTCAAGAGCATACAATTGTCTTTCATTCATCCCAACATTCTGATCTCATGAAACCACTGACTATATTATGGTATGCCTACTTATTCATCAGTTTTGGAGTGAAATCTAACGCCCAGCTGATTCTAAGCCCATACCGTAAAATATTTTTCCAATTTGATTCTTGGCAAATTGATTGTTATTCTTGACAGAAATGAGATTCTTGAGAGAAACCCAAGCACAACAGCTAATATGAGCTAATTTGAAATTTGACAGAAGATTTAGGGACTATTCTTAATTAAGTGTAAGTAGTCCCTAACTGATCGCGTGTTTTGTTAACTTAGATTGTGAGTCGTAACGTCCGTATTTATAGCACTACTTTTAACCAAATTATTTAGCATCAGTAAAAGCATAGATTACCTACCTACATATACAGTCTTTGTAGAGCTGACCTGTTAAACCTTCTTACGTAGTAAGTACTAGGTTATAACCCTACGATTAATCAACTCTAACATCTCCTATGCTATGAAAATGCTATAAAAACATTAACTGTCTTGACACTTTTACGAGCTATTTACTAAACTCGTAAACATAATTTTATATCTTAACTCAATGCAATAAAATTGCATATTGATTAACGATGCTGTAAGGCGTCAAGGTTGCTTCATAGACTTTAAATTCCTTTGCTTGTTACTGCAGCTGTTTGAATAGTTAATAGAATTATCTATATTGGCCCTTAATACGGGGTCGATAGGCTTAAAATAGTCTAACTATCAGTTTCCAACGGTGAGACATTTTCCAAATGGTTTGAATTCTAGAATTATGAATCACAGAAAATTCCATGGCGTTTGTTCTAAACGTGTTTATGTTTAAATCTTGATCTTTATTGTTTAAAGATAAAGATTCTTACGCGTTATTCTTAGAAATGAAGTTCTCAGTGAAGTCCTAAACGTGCAAAAAACAAAATTGCTAACAGAATTCAAACGATTGGTGACATCATCATCAATTCATCACGTAGGTAGGAAGATATGCCTAGCAAAAAATTGTTTAGCATAATTGAATCCCAATACAGAAAATATTTTAAGAATATTGTCTAATAAAAATAAACTATGAAAAATGTTGTCGTTGCGTTGTGTGTGTCACACAACAATGAACAAATAAGATAATGATAGATGTTTTTGCTTCGATTTCAATCAACTAGCTGTCGACTAGCTCGCTATTTACTCAAACAAACTGCTATAAAGACGTAACTGCAATTCAAAATACATAATCCCAATATTATAGAACAGGCATCCATTAATATTTTGGCGTTTGTAAAGCCACGGTTGAGTGGACAACGTGAAAGTCCGAACCGCCTCACCTACCAGTCGTACTCATTGTGTAACACATATAGAGCATGCGATTTACTCAATGAAACAACACAAGGGTTCCGTCCCTGAGGTATTTGACCTCTCTGGAGACAAGATTCGCAAAAAGCGGGCCTTGAAAACTGGTTCTGACTGGACGGGATGTGATGGAGCAAATATGCGTAAATCAACTGAGCCCTGTTGGCTTTGTTTGTTATCTGGTTTTTACTATGCAGCGGAGCAGCTTGAGTTTACCGTTTCGATTCTGGGTAGGTATCTATAGCTCTGGAATTTGTCGTCAAGTTACAATTTCTTACAAGAGATAGGTAGATATTAAAGTAAAATTACTTATATCTATGACTCCAGGTGGCGTCACAGACTCTACAGCCTTAAAATTCCACGTTAAAATCCTACCTACATAACCTCCTCCTCAACTGTTATCTAATCTTTTTTTTATCTTTCAGTGTTACAACTATGCCGAGCTGAAATTTCGGACTCCTTACCAGAATCTTGGTATTCGGCAAACGTAATCAGTGATGGCTTCCAACCCAAGCCGATATCGGAGATATTTTCAACAGAATCGCCGTTTTCTTCAACAAATCCGATAGTTGTTTTGCCAAAACAATCCAGTTCCGTTCCGGACGAAATCTTGTTATTATCAACCTTAGCACCTCCGAGGAAGATATCAACCACAGGCTCTTCTATCGGAGATTTTTCAAAGGCATCTGTAGCAGTGTTACAATCTTCGACGCCTCTGCCACCAAAGATACAGACAATACCACCATCTTCGCTACAGACTATACCGCCAACGACATTTCAAACGCCTCCGATGTTCTCATCTGACTCACCGTCACCAGCGCCACTACAACCACAAATAATTACCCAGTTTACTGAACAGACCCAGCCACCATCGCAACCCGAGTTCTTGATCCAAACAGAGCTGTCACAAACAACTCTATCAGTACCTCAACCCAATTTTGGGCTTCAATCAACTTTGGCACAACCGCAGCTACCGTCATCTCAATCGTCGCAAACGCAGTCACAGCAAATACGACTGGAACTTGTACCCCGACGGGAATTAATACCAGGCCAGAATCTGCCCGCACAACAAGTGTCTACCCAACTACAACAATCGCAATCATCTACGTTAGGACCACCGTCAAACTACTTCTTGATTTACCAACAAGCACCACAGTCCGTTCAAGGTTTCCCGGGTCCTACGTCGCAGGAAGTGCAGCAGTTGAGTACAGTTGCTCAAGTTCCTACTACGCGAGAACCATCGACAGTGATCATTCAACCAGCTCCTACGGTGTCTCCACCATCTACTCGTACGGCGCCTCCTACTTCGACGACTCCATTGCCAATAACTCGAGTTCAAACGACACCGACTGCAAGGACCACTCGGCCTTGCCAAAACTTCACGAACGTTGCTCCAACGCCGATACCGCGGCTTCCAGCATTAGGTGGATCTCTAAGGATTCGAGTGGTGGCCCCCAGTGGTTCTATAACAAACGTCAACTTTAACCCCACTGCTAGAACCACGACAACAAGAAGACCAACTACAACTAGAACCCGAAAGACACCAAGACCTAGGAGGAATAACTATGAGACGTGTACCGACGGCTGCAAGGGCAGGAGAGAGCCAATATGTGCAGCCCCGCTTTCAACTACCTTCCTAAACCCGGACACTTTGAAGGGCTTCCCATCTGTCTGTCATATGGCATGCCACAACTCTTACAGAAAAGATTGTAAGTGTTTATTTTTATTTTATTACCTATCCTACATCTTCGCCTCAATAAGGAGGGGGGGGGATTGAACGCAACTAGTTTTAGTAAAACAAACAAGTACTGTCTTACGTTTCAATTTATTGGCATGTGCATTGGTTACACTGCCATAAAATCGTGGTACCCTGTTGAACAATGACCGCTTCTGTGTATAGTCAGACGGCTTACGTATCAGTGATCGCAGTTTATTATTAATAGTCGACATTGGAGTCGTCCCTTACCATTTATTAGTTCGAATAGTGGCTAACGAAAATATTTTAACCGTTTTTCTTTATTACTTCATTCTTTCGTTGCAGGGCAACGCCCAATTTAATTAACAAACTTTTTTGATGCACAAAAATCTTCATTTTTAACTGATTGAACCGGATCTATACTGGCATCGCAACATACAGGCGTTAACGCTTTGCTTTTAAAAAATAACGATTTCCTCAGTCGGTGAATGAATAATCAATCTGTAACAGTGCGTATAAACTAGTTTACAAAAACTATTCTGCTTTAAAATATAACGCATTTCCACACTAACTAAACAATGTTAGCAGGTAATACCTAGAAAAATATTACTGACCGTGCCAAGTAGATGATTGTAGGTAATTGGTACATTACGATACAAGTTTATTACCTGAGAATTTTATCACCTGAAAATTGATACTTGTTTGTTCCGTAGTTTTTTTACGATGGCAATAAATCAATCCATAAATTATCTACAAGACGTGCCTCTAAATTTAATTGCTTGGAATCATTAAACCGTTTTTAAAGTCGTACCTTTAAAATGGTTTAGTGATTCTAGGCTTCTTAGAACAGGGTGTACCTAAAGTTCACTCGTCCTCTTTAGAATAGGGAGAATCCTCCGACCAATCAGCGTGCGCGTGCAACTCTGCTTGCGCGTTGTATGCTGCTTGCAGGATTGTTGTGTGACACCAGTGTCATGTGTAGACTTTAGTTTGCATGTGGCCATGTAGATATCGCTACATCACTCCCCTCCGGACACCCGAGGTCGATAGTGGGCTGACTGGGTCATGTAGATATCTTGCGATGCTTGCCAGGGCCAGTTTAGGGTCCGAGATGCAGGATTTTTGTGTCGTTAGTGTCAGGCGTAGTTCGCATGTGACGATATAGATCGGCTACCAGAATCAGCCGTTAAAGTGATGCTTCTAGTTGTCCGAGGATCTTTTGGCACGTGGAAAAAATCGGAACGAACGCCGCCATCTTGTTTTTTTTAATACAATTTCACAGTCAATCCCACTAGAGTTTTTGGCGGGATCGCGTTGGAACATGTCGCACGAATTTTCATTTTCATGGAATTTAGTGAAATAGCAAATTAAATTGTATAATTTTGATAGTGAATTATTCAATTTAGTTACGTGTGAGTGCACAAGTGTAGTGAAGGTGAAGATAAGTGACTAACGTGGACTTTTCGTGTTCCCCCCAAAAACTCCTATTAGGTTGTTGTAAAGTTACTACCGCTTTACAATAACTTTGATTTGACTTGACTGACTAAAGACGACTATGACTGTGTTGTGCCCGATATCGGGCCATTTACTTGATCTAAAAGAAAAATTACTTGACACTGGCTAAATGCACAAACCCTGTGAAGCCAAAAAAAAAAAAAAAAAAAAAAAAAAAATCCCACTAAAATATTCTTGTAGCACTCTCCGTCCAGCAGTCAGCAGTGCACGTCTTTCGTCTGGATGATGATGATGATAGATGATATTAACAGTGGTTTCTTTCTCAATTTTAGCTTATGAAAAGGTGCTGGACGGTCGTTGTGGTAGGCTGCGTACACGCATCAGGACTGTCGACTCCAACACTAAGCTGAAGAGAGAAGAACTGAACAAGGCCCAATACTTCCTTGACAACAGCGGCACTAAAACTATTATTGAATTCTCAGGTTTAAATAAATAGTGTGGTAATTCTTTGTAGATAAAAAGGCAAACTTGTTTTACATGTTGGTAAAAAACCTATGTGTTGTTTGTTTAACGTAATTTTAAGAGAGAAAGATAACGTAATTTGTTTTCTTTATATGGGTCAGTCTTTAGAGTTCAATGACACTGGAATGGGGGAAAAAATATTTTTCAGTTTCACGAAAATCTTATTAAGTTAATTTTGTACTTAGTTTACATGTGTATGGTGCTGAAGTATTTAAATTACGATATTGCTATAATTATTGTTTTCTCCTTTCAAAACTAAATACAACGATCAAATATAAATTTTAAAAGCGATTTGTCAACGATACACTGAAATAGAGTGGATGTAATTAGTAACTATGTTGAACGAATTTTATTTTTAACCGACTTCCAAAAGGAGGAGGTTCTCAATTCGTCGGAACCTTTTTTATGTATGTTCCCCGATTACTCGAAGATGGCTGGACCGATTTGGATATTTTTTTTTTTGTTTGAAAGGGTATACTTCCCAGGTGGTCCCATGATCATCAAGTCAGGATCTGATGATGGGATCCTGGAGAAATAGAGAGAACTCTTCAAATTTTATAGGCACACTTGAAGCAATTTGTGTAGTTTTTGGAAGAGTACTTTCTCGGAGTGGTTCCATTTCAATTTGGTGAAGACCTGATGAAGAACTTCGGAGATAGGCAACGGAACTCCTCAATAAATGATAGCAAATGGACAGGGATTGCTGAAATCTCATGTCTGTCAATTGTTTACGCCAGGTAATAACATAACATCACGCCGGTACGCTGTGAAGGGGTAAGCACATGTGAACCACTAAAAAGTGAAAAATAAAAAACTTTTTTCAAAAAAGTAAACAACCGACTTGAAAAATAACTTTAATTTCGGAAGGCGGTGACAAAAAATTTAAATACATATCCAAAGTCACCGACTTCCGAAATTAAAGTTATTTTTCACTTTTTAGTGTTGTTTTGGAAGTCGGTTGTTTACTTTTTTGAAAAAAGTTTTTTATTACTACTATAAGGCACGAAATACCTAGGTACTCTTATAACACATCGCCGAAATACGTTTAGATCTTACGTAAAGTTTATTTATTGATACCTACTGGATTTTTGTTTAAACTACGCCTTGCTTATTTGGTACGAAGTCGTTTGTCAAATAGTTGTTCGTACATTCATTGTTTGGTTTCACCTAACGGTACAACGCATCATAATACTGTTGAATGGTCATGGCGACATAATAACGGTAACTATATTATTTTGATAACAGTTTCTACTCGCGATAAATGAAAGTGGGTCATACATTTATAGGGCCGCGATTTGGTCACCTGCGGGGTAAATGCGTAACACTATCAGTAGCAATGGCCTTTATTTTGACAGTTCAACGACATTCATTGTGTTATTTAAGTTGTAGACCAGACAAAGTTTTCGAACATTTGAAGAAATCGTTTAGCAATATTCTTCAAAATGATTCAGAATGAGATTGTTAGTGTGTATAAGCAATGAGGATGCTGCATCCGTCAACAGGGTGATTCTACATGACGTTTTAAACAACTCTCGCTATGAAAATCATACACGAATTGTAAAAAAGTGAATGCATGCAACAACAAAATTTAGGATTTTTTTTTTTCACGTTTCGTAAGTTTTGTAGCGTCAGTTGTTTAAAACGGCGGTTAGAATCACCCGCTCGATGGCTTAATTGCCAGACTTTTGATGGAAAATTGAATTCTGATTACTAATGTTACATTTAATACATTCAGTCACTAATGTGACTGCTCTTTGCCGCCTGCCCTTATTTCGACTGATATGTTTAAGTACTTAGTTATATCAATATATTTCTTAAGTTTTTGTCATTTTTATAAACGTAAAAATAAAGAAAAACTACAGACATATTAGTATGTCTGTGAGAAAAACTCACTTTTTAAAATTCGAAAACATGTGACATCTTATCAACCCGCACCGGGCCCGCGTGGTGGATTACGGCCCACTCCCTCTCACCGGGAGGAGGCCTGTGTCACACTAGTAGAACACTACTTATGTATAATCTTTAATTCTTTAGCTGCTTTTCTACTAACATCATCGCCTGAATTATTCCGTCCATAGAGATGTACATATTTAAGATCTTGTTTAATAATAAATATTGTGTTTTATAATTATCTGTGGTTTTAATAAACAAATCAAATTGTTGTACTTGTTAAGAGTTTATTTTCAAAATTACTTTATACAAATTACAGCTTAATTTATAATATTTACATATGGTTATTACTAATTAATAAATTGTAGTCAAGTAAAAATAGTGTCCAATTTTAATAAAATTCAAGTCCTCAAATTCATCAGATCAACATAGGTTTCGATTAGGGCCTGCCTTTACTAGGAACTGTGACCACCCGATATAGTAAGTTCTTCAGAGGCCCTAGTGTGTTTCTTTGAACCATCTCGGCTTTACGGTTTAAATATCTGAAGCATATTATAGCGGAGGATTTGAGGGACAATCTAGATATGGACCGGGAGCGAAGAGCATTAGCAGTTAGATGATAATGTTGATTCAAAGGTTCTCACGCTGCTCGGGGGTGGTTAAATTTTTTAATATTTTCAAGTTTTCTACTCGTGCAGTCTTTGGAATAGCTTCACTCAAAAAGCTGTTAATGCGCTTCGCGTACAGTACAATAATGCATTCAGGATGCTGTTGGGGCTGCCAAGCTTTTGTAGTGCCTCGGGTATGTTCTCGGACGTGCAAACTGACGGCTTCGCTGCGATCAGACGCAAGCGTGCAGCATCTCTGTTGCACAGAGTGCGTGCCAGCTTCAAGTCTCCTGGTTGTCACTGCTAGCAAGGTGGATTGTCCTATCTTACACTTTTTAAGCCAGCTGTATGTACTTGCTACTATATTTATTTAGACATAGTCTTTAGTAAATATTACTAACATAGCTTGTAAGTAAATCGTTACTAACATTTTGGGTCCTGGATACTTGAGAACAAATGTTTTATCAATATATATGCTACCGTAAAATTATAATGACCGTTAGATTATAATCTATCTCACGAGATTGTGAACTGTTGAAAGATTGTGAACCGTAACATACTGCTTATTATTTAACGCATTATTTTTCGGTAGATTATAAATCTATCGAAGTGACATTGTGAACTGGTATCAACACGGATAGTACCTTGCGCTATTACTAAATAACCAAGTAACTGCCACTAACTTGGAAGTAGCGCGGATGGTCGCAATTCTAACCTAACCTATTCGCTTAGTAAGCAGTATGGTGCAGTTCACAATTTATCGACATTTAATAATCTCGCGAGATAGATTATAAACTAACGGTGTTCACATTCGTACAATGACATATATATATTTACGCATAGACCGCGTTCGGTGCTCCGATTGGTGAAGGACCAATCGGAGCGCCGAATGCGATTGATGCGTTAAGTCGAGATGGTTCAAAGAAACTCACACTAGGGCCACAGAATAAGCGCGCTCACGCGGCATACATTTTGTAGCTCCTACAATCGGGTTATATTACTTTACGGTTTGTAGGACGTGCGTATCGATCGATACATTTGATCTCTACTTCATTTAGCTTCCACAAAAAAATGGGCCACTGATGATGAATTATACAAACAAAAGCACTGTCGGTAAAATGAAAATTAATTTAGTATAACATGAAGTCGCCCAGTCGCGTTTGTTTGTCTGGGCGATTACGGTACAATTCGTTCAGTTGTTCAAAGATGTGGATTTTGTTAAGATTTTTTCTTAGTTCGAAATAATTGTAAATTGAGGATGAAAATACAAAGGCCCGCTTGCACCACAGATCACAAACCGCGTTTACCGCTAAACAAATATTTAAAACATCGTTCTGTCTCTGTCACCTTCAAACGATCGACAGAAACAGAGTGATGATTAAAAACGATTAGCGGTAAACGTGTTTAGCGATAACGTGTTGGTTTCCTAGGACAAAGGTTCCGTTATATTACAACGACCGTCATTAAAGCGTGTATTTTTTACAAGCTTTTATTTTACTTGTACTTGTGTGTATGTCAGTTTTTTTAGGACAAATCTTGAAAACTGAATTAAAACCACTTCTTCTCATTCTACTGTTCACATGTTGATACTGTTTCGAAGACAGTACATTTTTATCATGTATGACCTGCTTCTACACCCAGGATTGGCTGCAGACGAAGGAACTCCTTAACGGTCAACGGTAGAAACCAAAAAAGTATACACTATATGACATTAAGGTGTCAAAAACACTCTGTATTTAGACAGTTGTTATTGTATGTCCGTTCACCGCTTTCTTAGAAAACCAAAGCTTAAGTGGTGCAAGCGAGCCTAAGTGTCAGTCTTTTACAAACATTTACTAATATTATAGACATCAAATGAACTAACATATTTTTACAAATATTCACACCGAAACTTCAAAGAGACTCGACATATCAAATAACATTTTAGTACAATTACATTGAACATAGATCTAACTAAAGGCAATATTACGTTAAAACCTTTGTTGGAAGTTGCCTTGTTGTTGAGAACTGCCACCCTGTTGTTGGCCACCAAACATCATCTGTTGTTGTTGTTGTTGATGGAATTCCTGTTGACCACCGCCGCCTGCGTTGTTGCCTTGATTCGGGCCTGGAATAAAAATATTTAACAGTTAGGATTTTAAGCCGCGGGTTACATCATCATCTGCCTAGCGTTTTCCCAACCATGTTGGGGGCTTCTAGTGTAACGGGATGCAGCTGATATTTTTTAATTCGACGGTATGGTTCGTGAGATAAAAGTTCGAGAATAGGGTATTTAACTCTATAAAAGAAAAAACCTAAAAATATATTATTGAAATAGTTCAGGCAAAATGCAGTCGGAAAATGTTAGTTTTAGTTCATGAAACAACAAAATAAATTTTAAAATACAATTTAAAGATTTCAGTTATTTTAATCTGTTTTTTAACACCATGAAATAGTAGCCGCCATGTTATTACGTAATACGGCATGTCAACTGAGCAACTTTGTACTTTTATTATTTTCGTAACCAAAGTAATTTTTATTTAAATAATATTTGGCATTCAGGAACAGCAAACCAACGATAAGTAGAAAAATAACAATTTTTTTCAATTATAAAACAATTGTTATAAATAATATCAGCGCATTTGTTTATTTAACAAACTGACGTCATTACCACAGAGCAATATGGCGTCGACTGCGTCCAGCGTTTTCGTCAAATTATGCGCGAAATTTCGAAATGTAAAATTTTAATGCATTTTTGTGGCACTAATCGATTGAATAGAAATGTTGTCTTTTTTAGTGGTTTATTAGCACTCTAGAATCTAATTAAGACATTTTCCAAAAATGAGTGTCATACCCAATTCCATAAAGACTTATTGCACCCGGACAAGGGCGATTTTAGTTTAATTAAAGATCAGAATCAACATGAATATCCACTGACTGAACAGAAGATTTAGTTGTTGGTTTTGAGAAATACAAATATTCCAAGTTCAAACTTTCGGGTTTCAAGCTACCCGTGACAAAAGCTGTCTTATGATCGACATTAGTTCTAGTCGTTAATTTCGTCGTAAGTAGAGATAAATCACTCTAAAAATGAACGCCCTTCCACTAAAATTTCTATAAAACTTTTGAAATATGAATGCAACAAGCAAAGGAGGGTGGTTTATTTTAGGTTGATTTATCTCTACAATGAAAATCTACAAAACTGAGGAAAATATGAAATGTCAATGATTATTAGTGTCTAATGATTTGTGGGCTGTTCCAAAAGTATCTAATTTAAAAGTAAGATGTGGATCAGAAAAGCACCTAACGAACGCGCCGCGCATTCGTAGTGCCACTAAGCCCATTCTCACACAGAGTGACGGTAACTCAACAAACTGGTTGGCAACGAGCATTGCCAACTGTTATGCTACTGGTACTCTCACATGGCACAACTCAAGTTTACATTTTTGTCATTTCATCATTCTTTCCGACACCGTCCACCATGCCTCATGTCTCAGTGGATTGATATAATGACGTCAAACTATGAAGAAATTATCTTTTATTTTTATTACCGGCACAGAAGGAATCGTCAGAGTAGAAGATTTTGGATTAATTCCTATACTGAAAATAATATCAGCAAAGTATAGAGCATTTGTTGCTGCGAAGGAATTACAGCAGCTCTGGTTGCGTCGCCGTTTTAAACTAGTTTTCGACAAAATGCGTCGTGTACGATCCGCCATAGAAATGTATATGCTAACGCGATTGGTTGCGTCGGCGCGGCGGCTTCACCTCGTGTGAGACTGGCCACACGATTATGTCTGGATACACAAATCCAAAAATTCTAATTTTATATCACTTATAAGACGATTTTCATTTGACAATTGAGGTTTACAGCCACAATTATCGTCCATGATTTTTTAATTATTGATGATTTATAAATCATGTTATTCAAACTATAATTGTTGGAAAAAGTCATCACGTTGTAACTTTAAACCTCACCAAGTTTAAAGCGAAAACTTTATCTTGAACAGGGTTTTTTTTGGGTGGGAAATCATCAAATGACTTCACCCGCTCTAGGTGGAGTAGGAAGGCGTCAGACTTTTACTGACTAAAACCCACCCGTTTTCCCTCAGTTCCCTGTGTGCCGGGGGCCACGGTATCTCTTCCGAACAACTCGCACCCCTGGCAGGTATCGGCCCTTGCGGGCCCCATCAGTTGGTGCTGACATCTCTTTGAGGCGCGCGTGGAACACAACGCGCCATCGACCCGGGCTTGGTCCTTACCGAACAGCGAGCTACCCATTACTCGCCGTCCGCAGGCCCGCGCCTATAGTGGCCGGGAATCAGCCTGGGATTCCCGACGCCCAGGGCGTCTCCTGCGAAGGCTACGGCCGCGAGGGCGCATGTACTGCATCTCCCTCACGTGCGCCGTCTCCCTCTTTGCGAGCATCACTGCTCCGCTGAAGGAGGTGACGGCTACCCATGCACTCTCGCTCCGTACCATGGCCTGGACCAGGGTTGGACGCGAGAGATCGCCGCCGCCGATCGCCTCCACGAGGACACGGCGGTGCTCCGCCCAAGCCGGGCGGACCTCCACCGTATGCTCCACCGTGTCCTCAGGGCGATCTTCGCAATGGAAATACCCGGGCGTTTTCTCCGCCTTATGCGAAACAGGAACCTTCCGAAACAACCGTGTCCGGTGAGGACCTGTGTCAGGCGGAAGGTGAGGACGCTTGCCGCTTCTCAAGCCACTCCTCAGAGGGGACTTGCCGCCGCAATGGTGGCGTGCCCAATCCTGAACAGGGTTTGTTTACAAATTCATCAAATACTTTTGGAACAGATTATACTACGGTCTTTCTACTGATAATGTGACCTTGTAACTCATGTGCTGACAAAAATAAAATAAAAACTAACAACATACGGTATAATGTACCTGACATTCTCATCCTCTTCGCATTATTCGCTGCGTGGTCGTGATTGTTGGATTGTCCTTGATTTTGTTGTGTCTGAAATACCATTGAAAATAATAAATAAATACGATGCAAGTTTAATACTTGCATGTTATGGTACCGCTGTAGTGCCAAGGCTTCTTGCTAAACAGATAATAAAACTTTCAAATGAAAAGAACTTTAGTATCCATATCTCGACTAATAATAAAGCTGAAGAGTGTTTGTTTGAACTAGCTAATTTCTGGAACTAGAAGTCGGGCTATCCTATAGTATAGGCTATTGCACATCACGCTAGGACTCTTAGGAACCCAGCAAATAGAAAAAAAAACAGCAACAATGCCACTCGAAAACGAAATTATAGCCAGGGAGGGCAGGCGATGCAATGAGACGGAGTGGGTGGAGGAAATAAGAAATTTCACGCGCAAGTCGCGGGTAGAAGCTAGTTCAAAATGAGATTTATTCAGATGCAGCATCAGCTGCATTTCATCAATATTATAACGTTTTGCCATCCAACCTCAACATGTACAAAACATTAAAGAAAATTACAATAACTGTGGTCGGTTCATGAAATGACGGTCTTGGCAGCAGCTCGTGAGTACACGACGGTCGCGCTCGTTGCAGGTCAGGTCAGTGCAAGGATGTATAGTATCTATATTGTTCCCACTGCTGGGACACAGGCCTCCTCTCGGGGAGAGGGAGTAGGCCGTTTTCCACCACGCGGGCCCAGTGTGGGTTGGTAGATGTCACATATAATAGTTGTCTGTCTGTTGAATGTCTTCGAAGTTTTGGTTTTAAGACATGCCGGTTTCCTCACGATGTTATCCTTCACCGTTTTGAGAGTAGTGGTGATGAAATAATTCACACAAACTAAAGCGCCACTGTGGGTTCGAACGTACGATCTACAAATCGTAAGTCGCGGTAGTTACCACTGGGCCGGCACAGCTCTATGAACTAAGATTGAGATATTGATGATATAATGGTAAAGTGGCCTGTCCAGATGAGGCATTTTGCGCGCGAGTCCATTCGCGCGTAGCCACTTTCGTTCCAGAGATACTGGAGCTACATATATCCCGTCCAGATGCTGCCGCGCGTTTCTTCACTTGCGCGTAAAACGCGTGCAATGAGCGGGACTCTCGACTCGCTCGTTTTACGCGCGAGCGCCGCGTGAGTTGAGTTACTCGGGAGCCATTTCTGAGTCCAGTACTACGCGCGAGTCCGTGGCGAGTTGACGTACTTTTTGGTTCGGAATAGAGCCAAGTTGAAAAAAGAGTACCCATATGGGATATGGAATCATCAGATTATTCCAATAGACTCATAAAACGTAAGAACTGGGAAGAAATAGTCGATTTTTTTTGTGAAGCTGGTGATTCCGAACAAAAGAAAAAATGTTTCCATCGACGGTATGCAAGCCACAACACAACCGCTGTATCCGAGTCCATGTTTCTAACTGGCAGGTAATCTCTCCTAGCGTAGAATCGCGGTCTCTGGACGCAATATAAATTGAAGCGCGCGAGTGGACTCGCGCGCAGAACGCCTCATCTGGACAGGCTCTAAAGCAATTGTTTCGCGTATCATATTTTTTTCAACAAACAGCAACCTGTTTGTTGAAATGTCGTTTATTGCAATTTTCACGTAAGAAAAATTAAATTTCGCGGGATACACTGGAGCTCTCATGAATACAACGTACAAGAGCGATCGATCCAGTCGCGTTTGTACGCCATCCTCACTAATATTATAAATTGGACAGTAACTGTTTGTGTTACCTTTTCACAAGTAAACCACTGAACGGATTTCGATAACAACTTGTCAAGGAGATACATGGCATCCTGGGGAAGGACATAGGCTACTTTATGTCACGGTATCACGTTCCCGCGGGATAATTTCCGAAATCCACGAAATGAAATGTTTATGAAATGAAATGTTTATTTGAAATGAAATGTTTATTTATGTAAGCAGAGAGAAAAGACACTTTTATACGTCAATATTTTGTTGGTCAATATTTTAAAAACTAGGTGGCGCCGACATTTCCTAGTTCCCTGAGAAGAAAGGCCGAAACAAACTCAGAGGTCATGGTCTCTTTTAAAGCCCAAACGTTATATAATTTGAATTTTATGTGAGTCTAACAATGCAAGGAAATGTTTGGAAGGGCTTTTTGAAGAAAGAGCCATTGCAGCTTTGAGCTGACCTATTCCAACAGACGGCATGTATGTATCAGTCACCGTGTAGCTCACGGCACGTTGGCGAGGTCGCGAACAGAAGCTAGTAAATTCATATAATCGATTGCGTAATCACATATTCGTGTGATAATCGCATTCTGTTAGGACATAGGGATAGTCTTCACACGTCCATGGTCGCAGTTCCGTTCGGTGGCCCTAGTGTGAGTTTCTTTTTACCATGTCGACTTTACGCATCGAACGCGTTCAGCGCTCCGATAGGCCCTTCACCGATCCAGGACCAATCGGAGCGTCGAACACGGACGATGCGTAAAGTCGAGATTGTTTAAAGAAACCCGCACTAGAGCCTCTGATTTCGTAGGTAGTGTTACTACTAACATGTGGTGTTATGGCCGACTATATAGATTAAAGGAAGGAAGGACCTTTACTACTTACATTATTTTGTTGCTGTTGTTGTTGTTGTTGTTGTTGTTGTTGTTGCTGCTGTTGTTGATTTTGCCGCGCTTTGGAGTCGCTCTTATCGTCCTGATCGTCATCGGTCAAGAATTCCCTCTTCGGATAAGGAATGGGACATCCAGCGAATACATCCTGTAAATCATTGCAAATTGATGTTGAATCCTTTTAATATTATAAACTAGCTTTTGCTAGCGGCTTCGTCCGCGCGGAGGTCGAAAACTATCCCACGGGAACGTAGTATCGGGATAAAAAGTATCCTAAGTGTTATTCCAGGTTACAAACTACCTGTGTACCAAATTTCATTCAAATCCGTTCAGCCGTCTTTCCGTGAAAGAGTAACAAACATCCATACATCCATACCCACAAACTTTCACATTTATAATATTAGTAGGATGTGAAACTTTGGATGTTTGTGACTACTCAATCACGCAAAGCGTCCGAAAGGATTTGGATGAAAGGTACACAGAGAGATTATAATCTTTGGATTAACACTTATGACACTTTTTACACCGGTAGTACGTTTTCGTGGGATAATTTCCGCCCTCCACGCGACAAAAGCTAGCTCTCTGTTTGAGAAGAGGCATTTGTCCTGCAGTGTTAAAATAATATGTGCTGTATGTGGCATTCTCTAGTTTCTCAATGTGAAAAATACGTGATTTTGACCTGCATTAGTACAAGTTAAATGTAATCTTTTTACCCGACTGCGCCAGGACCCAGGAGGCATCTATGTATGTATACATATATGTATATTTCTTTGGCACGCTCTGTAGCCTAAACGGCTTGATCGATTTCAGCTAGAGAGGTGCCATTCGATTCGTCTTGTTTATGAGTGACACTGGGTATATCACAATTGAAAAAAAAAATGCTAATTTTTGGTGCGATATTGAGTCTTCGGCAAAAAAAAAATTTTTTTTCTTAAAACCTATTGAGTGGACCAGAATACATTGGGTATCAAAATAAAGGGTTTCATAAAAAAATATGCCCAACATCAAACTCAAAGCATTTATTCATTAGCATAGCATAGCAAAATCAGCCTTTAATGTTCCCACTGCTGGGACACAGGTCTCATCTCGGTGAGAGGGTGTGGGCAGTAATGAACCACGCGGAAACAGTACGGGTAGGTAGGTGTCATTTTCTTCGATTTTTTTGTTCTAGGACATGCCCATTTCCTTACGATGTTTTCTGGCACCGTTTTGTGAGCAGTGGCCCTAGTGAGTTTCAGTTTCATTTAACTATATCGATCAAACGCAGTGAGCGCGTTCGGCGTTCCGATTGACCCTGGATTGGTGACGGACCAATCGGAGCGCCGAACGCGCTCACTACGTTTGATCGATATGGTTAAATGAAACTCACACTAGGGCCTCAGTAGTGATAAAATAAATTACACAAAGTAAAATACCTGCTTGAGTTCGAACCCACGACCTACAACATGCAGCCGTTACCACTGCTCCTACACATGCATTATTGCAAGTTAAATGCAATCTTTTTTTATCCTGAGGTTGCACTATAAATGAAGTATGACCATCATAAAACTGAAAGCGTAAATTTAATATGGGCCACTTCCTTTTCTCCAACAGAGTAATTGTTAGAGCTCATAATGGCAATATCTTATACTTAATATCTTATGGTACCAGTGACGAGGGGTGGAATTAAGGCCAGGGCACGCCGTTCAAAAAAAAAAAATTCACTCATACTGAGCAGGAATCAGAAAATTTTGTAAGGTAATCTTTTTTCTTTGGGCGCATGCGTTTTTTTCAATTATACTTAAAAACATAAGAAATAATTGTACTTTGAAATAATGAATGGTGGATCGGTGGGAGGTAGGATTTCTTAAATCGATGGGAATCGGTTTGTATTAACCCTTCCCCGCTGTGCTACCTACCTGGGTTGGCAGTGGATCTTCAGCGAAATAAGGGTCTTGCATAGCCTGTTCTGATGTGATTCTTCTGTTGGGATCCATTAGTAACAGCCTCTGTAGTAAACTGAAAGCTTTGCTGTCAGGTTTTATCTTGTGCCTGTCCATGTATTTACTAAGGGAACAGTTCTGGTAACTGAAAAAAAAAATGCCCATGTTAACAAAACTTTTAAAAGTAGTTTACAGGTTTAACCAGGATGATACTTGTCAGCCTGGAAAGATGTATACCTCGACAAGAATTCATTTAATAGTCTACAATCATTGCTCCATAATATTGTGTGGTCACAAAATATATATAACACATTGTGTAGTGAATCTAGTCCACATGTTTCCCATACAAACTTCGGGAGTGTATTACTCGACTGTTCGACAATGTACATCAAAAATTAAACATGCTATGGTTTTGTCTCGTTATTAATATTGTCTGTACGGAAACAGAATACTAAAATAAAAGCCATTAAAAAGTTAGGAGCCAACAAGGATTCGTTTTTCTTGCTAATTTAACCTAACTTTGGGCGTGTTTAAGTAATAAAAGACGTGTGAAATCTGAAAAACCAAGTCGGTACCGACAAAGCTCAAATATCGAAAAGTTCAATAAACTTTATTGGCCTTGGATTTATGCAGTGGTTTTTTCGTAAAACCCGATCTTCCGAAGGACTGTTCTGAATTTTTTACGCGCCTGTTGTACTATAAATGATCCTGCATCTCACTCAATAATGTTGTGCGTGTAGACTAGCGCTTCTAACTGCTCATCACTGATATTACCGACGATGCCTGGTGAGACAGCGTGCTTTTTAGCCAGGCCCATCAGTGAGTTCGAGCCCGCGACTAGGTTCCCCTTAATTGTAGCTACGCAATGAGACAGGAATCCACTGGATGCGAGAAGTACAGAACCAGTGCCTGGGGAAGGCCTATGTCCAGCAGTGGACGTCCTTCGGCTGAAATGATGATGAGGATGATGATGAACTATACAGTTTACAGAAGTATGAGGAGCAGGGTGTATAGTTCACTCATCCTCTATAGAATCGGGAGGATCCACAGACCAGACGGGTGTGGTGTCTGGTGAGCAACTGCCCGACGATTGATGTTGGGACGTTGTATATATGCTAGTAAACTAGCGGTAAACTCTGCTTGCGCGATGCAGGATTTTGCACGATTTCGCACTCGTCGATGTACATGCTGCCACAAGTATTATAGAACACAAATTGGTGACAGTCAAATGTATTTTTGTAGCAGTATACATCTTAGTGAGACTGACTGTGCAGAAGCATGGCAAGGCACAATTAAGACCTGTGCCAACGAAGTGAATAGGTGAAGTTAGACAATGTATAAAGATCTACTTACTTGGATCTCTTGAAATCTTTAACTAAAGTAGCATGTTCAGGCATTTTCCTGATATCTTCCCAGTCTTTCTCCTGTGGGAAGCCCATGACATTGAATATCCTGTCTAGTTGGTCATGATGGTAGGGGTTGCTAGTCTTAATGTCCTCTTGTCGACAATGGAATATAGGTTCTGATGTCAATAACTCTGCAAATATGCAGCCTATAGCCCAGATGTCTGGAAAAATAACAATGTTGTGGATAATAAAACAAATAGCACTGAGTGAAACAAACAGGAATAATTGAACTAAGTAGTTACAAGTACATAAATGTGAAATACTGGACAGAAGCCAATTTTCGCAGGAAGCTGGTCAAAAGCCCTCTTGCTAAGAGAAGCTGCTTTCCCTTTTTAAAGCAATAAATAAATATGTTATTCTCCTACTTCTGGGGAAACACCTTCGCGAAACTCTTCCAGATATTCTTTTTCTGGGCCATCTCATACCAGCTTTGCATTATAGGTCTTCTTGCCACATCCCCATCAAATGAAATGTTCAACATATAGTGGCCATATACAGATAAATCAACAGAGGAAGAGCACTCATAGGTTAATAATATATATCGACAATAGTAAAACATATTACATACCAATAGCCTTCGTATAATGTCTTGCACCAAGCAGCAGTTCCGGAGCCCTGTACCAGAATGTGACCACCACAGGATCTAAATCAGCCAGAGGCTTTAAAGGTGCATTGAACAGTCTTGCAAAACCCATGTCAGCTATCTTGACCCTGCCTCTCTCTGGGCCTTCACCCATCACCAGAATGTTGGCTGGTTTCTGGAATGATTAAGAAGAATATTGAAGTAAAAAATAAACTGCCAGTCTAACCAGATGCAGCTCAGTACCAGTATTCACTCAGACCTCCACAACCCAGTAACTGGGTAATATGATATCCCTTGGTAAGACTGATTGTCAGACTTTTGGACTTCTGGCAACCATCCGTAACCAACCAACTGTAAAACATCCACAAATAACAGCCGGGACCAACAACTTAACCTGCTATCCGAGGCATGGCAGAGTCTTGGTATGTAAAGATGGCCACCCATCCATGGACCAATCCAGGCAAGCTTAGCCAGACCTGATGGATCGACCTGTCTGGCTGTTATCACTTAGCCACAGGCAGGTTTAATGACTAATAGACTGTAATGGGCAATCGCTGATAAATTATTATGGGATGTAAATTCAGGAGGTCATTATGTTTCATTGCCTACTCATTTGAAATTGAAAACTTTAAATCCAAATATAAAATGTACAAGAAACATACACATTGGAACCAGTACCATCAACCTTATTCTTGGGAATAGTCATTGACGAAAAATTAAATTGGAATGAACATGTCAAAAAAGTCTGTACTCGACTTGACAAATTTGTTTTTGCCCTTCGAAAACTGAGACGAATAGCAAGTAAAGAAGTAGCCCTAAATGCATATCATGGCTATGTTTCACCTGTACTGCGCTATGGCCTCGTGATATGGGATTATTCAGTGGACGTGAACAAAGCATTTATTGCACAGAAAAAATGTGTCAGAGCTGTGTATGGAGCAGAATATTTAGATCATTGTATTTTTTAAAGCACTAAAAATTCTTCTACTTCCTTGCATTTACATTTTTGAAATTTGTGTATTTATAAATAGGTATTCACACATGTTCCCATTGTATGAACACATTTCTAAAAGAGTCAATAGCAGAAGCCCAAATAAATTACTTGCACCTAACCAGAGACTGCATTTGTATAGCAGGAATTTCAATTGCATGGCAATCAAAATTTTCAACAACCTTCACGCATCAGAGTGCTGCCTACTAAGAAAACAATATGTGCCTGGGTTTTAGACAACTGTTTTTATTCAGTTTACAATTTTTTTAATTATACATTTTGACATTACATGTTATCAGTAAGTACTTAGTGTGTGTGTATTGACTTTTTACTTTTAATTTTAAGGCATTTAACATTTAATTCGTAAATATTTTGTTTTTGTTTTCTTAACTAATAAAATTTGACATTGCATTAAAAAAAATATAGTTACCCACTGTCATTTCAAACTAATTTACTTACAAGCTTTTTTAATGTGGACCTTAATTATACTTTAATTTTAATATGTCTACGCAGGCAACGGTAGTATATGTGAAGCTTTTGAATAATATTAAGATAGTAATGTACCATTTACTCAGAAATAAATAGATGAACTAGTAGGTGAACTGATAGCTTCTTCTATGTATATTTTCAGTTAAAACAGATTCAATTAACTACAAGCTTGAAGACTTTAGCAAATTACATTCCAGAATCATGTCTTAGAAAATAATAAAAATACTTACCAAATCTCTATGCAAAATCCAGTTGGAATGCAAATAATGTATCCCATCCAAAATCTGATAAAGGAGACTCTTCACCATGCCTTTAGGGACCATTACAGATTTCTTGTTAGCTTTAGCAGCTCTATGGAACTTGATGATGTGCCATAGATCATGTTCTGCATAGTCAAAGAGCAGCCAAACTTTACGGTCAGTGTGTGAGAGGAAAACACGAATGAGGTTTATTACATTTGGATGTTTTAGCTCTCGGAGTAACTGAAAGAAATAGGATTATCAGATACAACTTTGATTCTGCTGTAAATTACTCTGAATTGAGTCATAATGTCATATGCATTACTATTTCATCACTCAATATTAATAATTTGGTAATCAACACAGCAATGGTGCTAGACTGTAGATAGGTTTGGTGACAGTACTTCCCCAAATGAACATAATCCCCATAGCATTCAGCTGACTTAAAACTACCAGCATTTTAGCTTTTTAATTTACACAGGCTTTTCTTTGCAATACAAGCCACTTTCAATGAGCTTTAAACTTACCGCAATTTCCCTGCAAGCAGACATAGAGAGCCCAGTACCTTCGATTTGCTTCAAGGCATAATCCTTAGTATCTGAGCCATCTTTTCTTCTAGCTTTATATACGTGACCGTACGTGCCACGACCCACTTTACAACCCTCAAAATCAAACAGGTCCTCGACTTTTGAACGTTCGTTTTGAGTCTTCACTTTGAAATCATAATCCATCATCACTGGAGCCATGGTTTTGTTTTGGAAATTATCACCCATTTTTATGTCGGATTCAGCGTCTTCCTATGAATGAGTGAGTTGTGTATTTGATGAATTATTCAATTCTTATAAACAAATGCATTATTATTACGAGAACTGCTGATATTTGTTAGATAATTAACTGATTTCCACGGCATGCAAACATACAAAACATTTCACCCGTGTAATGTTTTGCACGTTTCCAGTTTCAAGTATAAAAAAAAAATGTGCATAAATACACTGTGATACGTAATATCTCTATGTAGTCTGTGGTATTGTTGTTACATTTTACAATGACACTCTGTGGTATAAATTATTATCGTGTTCATTACGTTATGTTTTGTTTATGGCATCTCGCAGTAGACCTGGAGAGGCCGTGACTGCTTAGCCAGACTTTCCTGTGAATGCTTTTTAGTAAAACTAAAAGCCTCCAGCCAGGGCATAAAAACCTACCTACCTAAGCCTGAGGGCACCCCTTGTGGGTTACGGGCCTCGACTCAGGGCGTCACTGGTAGGGGGAGGGCAGAAGGGGGGACAGGCTGGATCAAAATATTTTCATTATTATTATTAATTGGAGAATTTAACTCTACTTGCTCAGCTTCGGCGCGGGCTAGCACTTCAACGAGCAAGGGACGGTCGGGGTCACATCGTTAACTTAAACATAACTAGCGGCCTTCACAATCAGAGGATTGCGGAGTTGCGCGGCTGTATCAAAAAAACGCTTCGAATTGCGTTTAAGAAATTGGGCGATAGTGGGCACTCTTAGATCGAGATGAAGGATCTCGTTTCTAAAGAACCATGGGGAGCCTGTGGCTTGGCGAAGGAATCGGTTTTGAAGGGTCTGCATCGAGTTTTTGGCGGGATCGCTTTGGAACATGTCGCATTCGCTATTTCACTAAATTTCATGAAAATGAAAATTCGTGCGACATGTTCCAACGAATCCAACGCGATCCCACCAAAAACTCGTCTTTTGACATACTGGTTGGAAAAATTGAATATGACAGACCACAGAACACAAATACTCCAGGTGACAGACAAATGACAAGTCCTCGAAATGATAATGTCAATTATTTAGCCTCCCACTAATATTATTATACTCCGCTTTTCGCTCAGAACGTTGTTTTCGTAAGTTTTTGGAGTATTCCGACATTACACTACTACCAGCATTTACAGCTTTGTTGTTGACCGAGTGAAGTTTGCGTACATATTCCCTCATCTCAGTTGTGTAATATTTTGCATTGGTACCTAGTGAAAGATGTACAACAGGTGTTGTCTTGAACAATGTAGTAGTAAACGAAAGGATGTTAGGATGTATCCGTTTCCTCTTAGGGAAATGCCACGCAAAAATTGGCTTCTGAGCATTAACAATAATTATTTGAGCAGTTTAAGTGCGCCACATCTTCACAGACGATGTGTGTGCCAGAAACACTTCGAAAAAAGGTTCATTAATGAGAGGCAGCGGCTCAAAGTTTATGCATATCCCTCATTGTTTTCGGCTGAGGAAATTTCCTCAGGAATACCAACAAAATTTGACGGTTCGTACTTAATCAATACCTTTTTAATCTAGCTAGTACAATGAGTAGGTGTATTCCATTTCAACCTACTCTAGTTATCGTAGCCCGCTTTGCTTTTTACATGAGCTTCTAACAGGTTGTCACAACTTTACTAGGTGTGGGATATTTATTGCAATTTTTAAATAATTTTTATTAATCAAATTAGGCTGTCTGCAACCTGCAAAACTAATGGCAAACAGTATTGTTCAACGCTCTACACTCAGCCATCCATCCTCTCAAACTTTCTGGTTTTTAAGATTAGGAGTAGTAGGATGTAGCGTACTAATGTAAGTACCTACACATTTCTTTTTACAGATGTTTTTCAGAATCATGATCATAAGTATACATGGAAAATGAAACATGAAGACCATAATTATGCCCATCTGCCTGGTAAGACTGATATTTTAATTATAACTATACATAATATATTCATGTGGCATAATCTGCCTATAATATTCCCACTGCTGGGACACAGGCTACCTCTTGGTTAGAGGTTGTAGGCTGTAATCCGTAATAATAACAGATGTCACATGTCAACAAATTTATGATCCTAGGACATGCCGGTTTCCACACAATGTTTTCCTTCACAGTTTTGAGAGCTATGGTAACGAAATAATTTACATGAAGTAAAGAGCCTGCTAGGGATTGAATCCATGACCTACAACTCGTAAGTTGCAGCCGTTAGCGCTTGGTCACCGCTGCTCTTTTCTATGCATATGGGCCTGCTGATTATACCCCTTATCTGTCGGATCGCGATGATTAAGCCCACTACGAAAAGCGCTCATCTGTCGGTCGAGCTGAATAAGCCCATTTGAGACTGTGGTTCATTGTAGAGATGAGAATATTGGTTGAAATTGTTTATTGGTTATTAGTTCAAAAAAAATGTCGATAAATTTATTGGTTGAAAATATTAGTTAATATCTTTATTCAAGTAGGTATCTGCAACATGGTTAATGGTTGAATATTCTACTAATGCATGTTGAAATTGTTAAGTTAAGCTCAGTGAACTTTCCTTCATCTCGAACAGGCTTAGGACTGACTAGCATTTATTTAGGTTAGATATTCGAATTTTTTTAACACGTGAGAATAGCTAGGCGTACTTAAGGGTTGGACCTCATCTGGCAGCACAGAATCGCATTTGTTCCGCCTGTGCTACCACGTGCTGCAGTATGCTGCCGCATGCGAACGCGCGCTGTCGCATTCCGCAGACAAAAAAGGCGATCGCACGCAGCAAGTGATCGGCGGTGGAAGGATGCGTTAGCATGCTATCGCGCGCTTCAGCGTTCCGGAGTCTCCCTGCCGACCATTGCATTTTGTCCGTGATGCCGATCGCCTCGAGGATTCCGCCGCGTGCTATCGCATTATGCTTTCTGTCTCGGTCTAGCAAATGGCAGTTCTAAGCGACAGAAAGAGAAAGGGCGACGGAAAAAGGCGATTCCGTGTTGCCAGATGAGGTCCAACCCTTAAAGTTCATTGATTGTATGTACATTGTTTTGATATTTACTTACACTTTTATTTTTTGTATGGTTTTTTATGCATTTTATTGTTTTTTTTTCTGTTTATTGTATTTTTTAAGGACAGGATTTGGGCCACTTAAGATGTAGCGAGGCGGGTTCTTCTGTCATTTACCATATAACCCGCCTATCGCAATGGTTCCAAGTATCATTATTTCGTCTCGGCATTTGTTAAAACAGCTTAACAATCTTCACGTTAACTAAAAACAATACAACTTGACGACACGGCTTTGTTATTCGAATAACAAAACTAACCTATTCAACCACTAACCGACCGAAATATTTGTTAAAAATATCACTTACGTTTGTTTACAATAAAATATCCCCTACAGTAAATGTGTTTTTACACGCTTTATATTAGCTTCACTTGTATGTTTGTTTGTTTGTATGTTTGTATGTAACCGACTCCTTTGGACGCTATTTTGACCCACTTTAAACGGTCAGATTTCATTGAAACTTTGTAGACTTATCGAGGACCTATGACAATTCAATAATAAAAAAATATATATATAAAAAACACGCTTTTGTAGTTAGCAAAACTAAAAAATAGAAAATAAATAATAGTTTAAAAAACCTAAAAAAACACGCATTAAAAAGTAGAAAATAATTTAATTCTATTAAAAAGCGTGGGGTGCTTTTTGAGGTATTTTTATAATCAATTAATATCAAGCACCCCACGCTTTTTAATAGAATTAAATAATTTTCTACTTTTTAGTTTGGTTTTTAAAGCGTGTTTTTTTAGTTTTTTTTAAACTATTATTTTATTGTAAGACAGATAGAGCATACAATTGAATACACTTATCGGAATGAATATATCACTGACGATGTATTAAGACACCACGTTGCCGCTCGTACGTATTAATCCACCCCGAATGAGCGAGAGAAAGCGCGTTGTTAGAGTGAGCGAGAGAAAGTGCGTTGTTATTGTTACTTGTTTGGCGTTGCCAATTTTCCGCCGAAGTTGAAATTATGTTTTTGTTCGATAATGATAATTTTGTGTATCGAATAACATAGTTAATTTTTTAATGGTTGATTGTTATTTTCAACATCTCTAGTTCGTTGTAGTAATTTTTTAATAATCTGTGTTTAATTTGGTTACACACGTACGAGTGTATAACCTATGGGCCAACGTTGCCATTAATCGACTATTCTAGCTTGCTACATTTTAGTAATCTGTGGACTATTCCCTAAGACGAATTGAACGTGAAAGTGACTACACCCGTTGTTATTGTTCGCCGCACAGAGTACATTGAATATACTGAGATAGAGTAATCAGTCGAGACTTTTTAGTTGCAGCGCCATCTCTTGTCAATTTAACGAGTAATAAATCTTCACAACATACCTCTATGTATAGATAGCAAATGTATAGGGGTATAGGTAGGTTCGTACCTAGCTATATTGTTGCTGTTTTCGTTGTCTATATGTTTTTTGGCTTCAGCCATTTTCGTTACACCATGGGTTATTTAGTGTAAATCACATGCAAAATATATAAAACATGGTGTAATGTAAACGGCTGTATTTCAAAGAAAACAATCATATTAATTTCAATCATTATTTTTTATTTCTCTTTTTATAATATTGGTGAGCCATTTCCTGCACTCTGTCTTTCACATCATAGTCTGCCCTAATTCCTTTTATAATTTTATTTGTGTCCTTACACCAATTAAATAAAAAAAATCTGCATAGCAAATCTTGCATCTCTGCTACTATTAAAGTTTTATGCTCGACACACTTAATAAACTTATAATCACAAACCGTGCTTAGAATAGTCTTAATATAATTCTTTATTTGACCAATATTCCCATGGTTTCTTATTATATATGTGATCATATCCTGCTGTTTTGAAAAACATTCCATGGCTTCTTCAGTAGGGTATGTCAAATATTTATTTTCTAGGGAGTAATCTCGGATTTGTACATAATCTAAATTATCTTTATTTTTTGTAAAAAAGCAAGCATTGCACTCCTTACAATTTTTAAATATAATTTTTAATTTTTTAAAGACATGTAACCCTGTCACATACGAAATTTGAGCCTTAACTTTAACATCTTTTATTTTGTTTTTAAAATCCAACATGATATGATCACTATTCATAATAAGATTAAAATCAATTTCAAGAGGAGCACAACATGGTTTATAATTAAAAAATAATCGGCCTAAGGTATGAAACATACTGTCATTGCACATATCTTTTTCGCAATTAGAACCTGCAGAGTGCACGCTATTTAAATTATTTATTAATAAAGCAGCAAAGGAATTTTCAAAGCCTGCACTCGTGGGATTAGTGTTCCTTGCCCCATGGCTACGAACACAGCCAAAAAAGTTTTCTAATGGGTCCTGATTGAAATGTCTGAGCCATATGGACTTACAATTGTGCTCCTGGAACAATTTATTGGTCAAATATTCTATATTTTCTAAACTAATAATCCAGTTTGTGACTGATGGCACAACAGAAGTTTTGCCATCTTTTGTCTCAAATTTCATCGTTTTCATTAGCGACTTGGCTTCTTTCCAGACTTTGAAGTGACTCGAATTTGGTGTTGCTGAGTGCAATAATGGCTTCCCTGACCGCTTTTGTGAATTTTCATAGCTTCCATTAACGGAGTCGAATAGGTCATCAAAAAAGATAAGTACTTCAGCTGTAGCTTTAGCTTCTTCAGGCAAAATTCCTTTTTCTGAAAATTAATACTGTCTTATAGTACAACAATGATAGTCTTAACTTACATTGAATTTAAGTAATACAGTAATTAAATAGCAACAAAGTACACACGGTTACATATCAAGCTATATATTTCCAGTATAAGCTGATCTAGCATTGTACAGGATTTCCATACAGTGAGGTCAGCTTATATTGGATATGTATAGCTTGATATGTAGCCATGTGTTCAAAAGTAAAAACCATAAAAAATAGGTTAATCAAATAATCACACTGAAATAAAATAATTGAATAATGTTATACCACATTCTACAATAATTAGTAAATTATTATATTATATTTAATTAAAGTATATTATATTTAAAATAAGTATATTTAAAGCTCACCTGCTAGATACCCCATAGCTACAGCAACAGATTTGCTGAACACCTGGGTTGCGCATTTAACCTTCATTTTCTTAATCTTGTCAGGTAAAACATGCTGGTCTGTTAGTTTAGGCAACATTCTTAAGCCCATAAATGATGGATTTTCTTCATGTAATTTAATTACATAATCCCATTTTGCAGTTTTTTTCTCACCATTCTTAACATATAATAAGTCCTTGTTTAACAAATTATTTCTTATACCTTTTATGAGGTGTGGTGCATCATATAGGGGCACAATTTCTTTCTCATCTATTTCAAAAGTGTTTTTATTCCAATCTCTATTTATTCGTAGATATTTTTCTTTTGTCTCTTTTATTAAATAATTGATTGCACTTTTATTGGAAGCCCCTTGGTCACAAACTGTTGCTAGAACACTGAGTCCTGTTTCATTTATCTTTCGGATGACTTCCTTTAATTGGCGGACTAATTCTATTTTTTCTGTACTCCCTGCACAAAAACTATATGCCACTGTCTGTTTATAGTTTTTGGATATACCTCGTATCATAAAAACAATTGCATGGTCGGCTATTTTATTTTTCATGTTCTTGCCATTGTTGACAAATCCGACTATTTCGTCCTTCTTCCTATTGTAATCGAAATGAGGTGCAATAGATATTTCGTCAAACATTAACAGGCATAGTTTATCACAACTTTTCATTTTCTTCACTCTCATTTTTAAATTTTCAAAAATATTTTCATTGATACCTGCTTTTAGTGCAGCTGTTGAGAGCAATCTACTTAATGTCAAAGGCGATGGGAGTACAAAAATATTTCTTAACCAACGATATGCTTTAGGTCCTTGTTTGTAGAGAGCTAATGCCATAATTTTCTCCTTTTTTGTAAATCTGTGGCCCATCTTTTTCTTTTTAATTTCTCTGAATTGTAGCATTGTAAAAATAAGAGCAAATGCTGAAAACTTTTTTAACGCTGCTTGAAAACTTGAATTTTGTGATAGGTTTAGGGCCTTTTTGAGTCGGCTGCTGTATGTTTCATTTGATTTCTGCAATCTCTTTATTTTTCTTGTTAAAAGGCTAGTCTCAGAAGAGTGTATTAATGTTTGTTTCTGCCTTCGTTTGTGACCTAGAAAATAAACATAGAAAGTTCAATGATGATTAATATGATGATGATGTTCAGTGGTTTGTTATTAGACATCACTAATCTATCTATACAAATAAATGAAATTGGAGTGTCTGTTTGTAATATTAAAATAACCGCTTTTTACTAAGTGCATATACGATACATACATATACCAAAATATTTCTTTTTTAATTTTTGTCTGTCTGTCCGTCTGTTTGTTCTGGTTAATCTCTAAAATGGCTAGACCGGTTTTGACGGGCATTTCACTGGCAGATAGCTGATGTAACAAGGAGTAACGTAGGCTACTTTTATTTTAGAAAAAAAAATTAAACTCACGGAAAAAAAATTAAAACCAATGAAAAATTTCTGATCTGGCTGATATTTGGTACAGGGATAGATTATAGCCTGGAAAAAGATATAGGCTACTTTTATCAATGGAATCGGTTCCCTTGGGTTGCGGGAACGGGATCAAAAGGTCATGATTACTTTTGGTCGCGATAATCGATATCCACGCGGGCGAAGCCACGGGCATCAGCTAGTAAAACAATACTAAACAAAAAGTTTACATATTTATACAGATTGATTGGAAACTTGATGTCGTTCTTGAAAGGGATTATACTAGTAATTTATAACAAATGCAGATGTCATTGGCTGTTTGGTTACTGTTTCCTCAATTTCATGGATATTGTCACTTTGAGTACCCCTGGTATCTTTCTTACCAGCAGAAGTTGAAGGCTGGACTTCTGGATAGTTGCAGCTTTGATTAGTTATATCGCTCATTGGTATTCTTTTCCGGGATCCTGGAACAGAAGATTTTCTATAAAGAATCACAACAGGATTTGTAAAAAAAATTAAGATGTTTAGAGAAGTTGGAATTCTAATTCTTATACTCTTGGTTGCCATACTCTTTCAAAATATTTAAAAAATATGATAAGCATATCTCTTACTCCTGGTAATGTATTCTCAACATTAGAAAATATTTTGAACCCTCTAAATGAACTCTGTTTTTTTTTTTTTGTACAGATTGATGTAAGGATCTTGCCATGACTCTTTATGCTAAACATTTTTTTTTTTAAAGCATCCTCACATTAAACTAAACAAAAGGTAATTCTAGTAAGTATTATGATAAAAATCTACAAAACACATCACAATGTACTGTTACAATGATGAACTTGCCAAATGTATGGATTTCATAGGAAAAACTACTCAATTCTCAAAATAAAGTTTATTTTGAAGGGTGAATTGGATCAAAGTGAACTCTCTGTGGAATACTTGGTATAATTATAGTACAAGTAGATATAATATTGCACATACCTGCAGAAGTCATTGGTTGCTGTATTTCTGCTTCATCAGTTAAAATAACATTGACATTTTGATCACAACTGATGTCTTTAGGATCAGATGTACATGAAGAAGTTGAAGGCACTTTGGGATTATAGTGGCTTTGATCAGTGATCGCTCTTATTACTCGTCTATTAACAGAGAATCCTGCAACAGATTATATACCATAATTAAATTGTGGTATCCTAAAATAGAACATTCTTCATAGAAAACTAAACAAGTATTTAAAGATATGATTTGAATTTGTTATTGAACAATGTATTTGGTAGGATGCATGATGTTAATTAAATCTTTGTTTAACACAAAGATACACAACTTAGGTCTCCATAATCTACAACTATATGTATTTAAAATAAAAATTGTCATGTTATTTTAGCTACAGTGGTGGATAAGGTTGGTGGACTTTTTATCAGGGTCTGGGCTGGCAGACATGTGCGTGCACATGTTCATATAGTCAATTAATATATAATTATTATATTTTAAATTATGGAGTTTACTAACATAGGCTAAGTTCATAATAATATTATTTGGATCCCGTGGTCTGTTTTTTTTTTAAATGAATTTAATTAGTTAATTAATTAACATAAAGTCAAGTTAAAATGAACATATATTCGTGGATAGATGTTAGAGTAGGACTGCTAGCAATAGCTTTAGTGCAACCTTTATAGTTTGTAGATAAAATAAACAAACTAATTAGTAACTGACCTGGCACATAAAGAGTTGGAACAGCATTGGCACTAAGCCGCTTACTTTGAGTGCGATATATTTCTTCAAAGTGTCGATCACACACTTTACGATATTTCAATATTTTTTGGTTGTCTAGTTGCAAAATATCTCCTCCAATGGTATACAACCAAGTCCTGAATCTATCTGCATCATTATCAGGGTTAGGGAACATATGAAGAGCCACATTATAAGAACCTAAAAGGAAGATCAAAATATGAATTTATAGACTGTTTTGTATTATTGTTAAATACGAATTTCTATTGACGTTTTATAATTATTACAACATTAAGTACAAAAAATATTAAAGATAAGCACATTTGCTTATTATAGTTTGTATATTACAAACATTCGATTATAATTATAGAATTAACATAACATAACATCACGCCTTGTTTCCCGAAAGGTTGGGCAGAGGTGTACCTAGAGTACACATTTCGGCAGTGGAATGAATATAATACAAGAATAATACTTAAAAGATACTTACGTGACTGTCCACAGCCAGGAACACAACAGATTTTGTGAGCCATCTTACAATAATTCCGTATCGCAAGTAAATCAAGAGTCCAGTAAACAATGCCACAATCTAATAGAAATAACTCAATCGTCGTAGTCCAATAAACAAAGCCACAATCTTACAGAAATACTTGAGTTGTCGGAGTCCAAAAAAAAAGCCAAAACGTTAAGATATCACAAAATACAGCGGAAAACACAAAATCACAACAAGAGTATTTGAGTTTTGACAACTGTATGGCCATATTGACCATCCCGCCATTGGCCGGCCGGGTAAATATGTTTCGTTCCAATTATCAAAATCATCGTCAGTTTACTTTTTTTTGCTTGAACTGTATTTTTTCCTAAAAATAACGTATAAAACTCATAGAAGTTTAATTATATCTAGTCAAGGGTTGCTTTAAAAAAAGTTGGCAGGGTAATTATTCAGATATTGCTCAGGGAAAGGCACTAATCGTGCTGCGTGAAATGGAACGCGTAAAAATTGACACTATAGTGTTGCCCTTACTAAATATTAAATTAGTGATACCATGTTTTGAAAATTAATATAGAACAGTGCCATCTATTGTTAATTTATCGAATATTAACGAGTTATGGTCACGTGACACTATATTGAATGTTTTATTGTGAGTGAAACCCCTGTGGTTCGCCGCACGGTCGACGAAATGAGTCATGATAATGTAAACTTGTGGTACGAAAAAATTGTTTGGGAGGTGTGTTCTTTTTATTAATTAATGTGAAATGATGTATATGTTCACTATCCAAACAAAATAAAAACTTTTTGAAATAGAGTTTGGTTTTTTTTATTTAATAAAAAAATCAACCACTATTTTTATTTTTAAAAATATTACTAATATATTTCAAGGCAAAACTAAACTTATCCATACATCATCTTTAGCTAATTTCATGACGATTCCAACGACGTAACTTCTAAACGGCTCCTTAACTTAGGAGACATCGTCGTTTTAATCCCACGCGCCGAACACGTGCAAGACCACCCAAAAGTGGCTGACATTAGAGGTGAAATGACTTTTGATTTTGATTTTGAAAAATAAACTCTTTTTTTAACGACTTTTCATTCGTCAACGAGACTTACCTATTCATCAATGAAAAAACAGGTTGAAAATATTAGCTGTCAATTTACGTCA
Organism: Polymixis lichenea; assembly: GCA_949091785.1. Lineage (NCBI taxonomy): Eukaryota > Metazoa > Arthropoda > Insecta > Lepidoptera > Noctuidae > Polymixis > Polymixis lichenea. Next base: position 8,857,806 of record OX420942.1, read on the forward strand.
ACGCACATGACGCATTAGTTCAATAGACGTTACCAAGGGCGGAGTTAAGGGGGGGGGGGGGCACGGGGGCACATGCCCTCTCAGACGGTAATTTTGTGTACTGTGGAGATGCCATCATAATACATACTAAGAAGCAAATCAAATTATCAGAGTTGTTAAAATATATGAATAAAATAACAGAAAGAACATGCGTGAAACTTGTCTATTTCTGGCTGGAATTGCGAATTTTGTTCGTTGCATCCCTTTCACGCACTTGCAAATGACGGTAAACATTAGAACTCTTTGTCAATTGCTGTGCACGTTTCCAGCACTACTAGCACTGCCAAGCGATCTTTCTCCACCTCAAGCCGATTAAAGTCATATCTTCGCAACAGGATGACAGAAGAGCGTTTGAATGGATTGGCTTTAATGTATATCCATCAAGACGTTGCGGCAAAAATTTTCAACAGAAATTTTTCGGCAGATTGAAAATTCAAAACCTGTTAATAATTTTACAGCTTTTTCAAGCTAAGTTTTGTCTATGTCAGGTAGTTTCCTTTGCTTCCGTGCCTTACAAAGCAGATAAAAAGGTGCTGCCAATCAACAATGAATTCCCAATGTTTTGGGGAAGGAGATAAAAATGGTAGTCAGATAACTGATTCCAATTTTCCAAATTGCCAAGGGTACACAAGAAAAGAAGGGTTACTAGAGCCATCGCCTTTTTGCTTGTTTTTAATTATCACAACAAACCTATTACTTACGTATGTACATACAAATCTACTATGGATTACTACAGTCCAATTTTTACGTCAGAATGGCCTATTTTCCTGTTTTCCTCAGTTATTTGGTTTCTGCCGGGAGGCAATAACCTTCTCACGGGGCGTGGGGCGACCAGTCCCCGTATGCTGGCTATTTTCAAACCTGATATTAGCAACACTGATCACGCCATCTTTCTTGACATTTGGCTGTGGGCAACATTGGCATTGCGCCATCTGCAGCGATCAGTCAAACTGCTGTCAGTTCGAAATAGTTCGAAGTTACCCTGTTCCTGAAGTGGTATTATTTGTGCTTTCAATAGAAATTATCGAGATTGTTCTTCAATAAGAATAGTAAAAGTGAAAGTGTATTCAGAAAGAGCGTGCCATTTGGTTTTATTAGTAATACATTTGATTTAACGGTGTAACCATGGATCCCTGCGGAGACGAAGATACTAACTTCTCTGATGTTATCGATAATTTAATGAACATGTTTGGCAAAGTCATGAGTAAAGACGTGATTTCAGCTATTGTTGAGAGTTGCGAGGGTGATTGTAAGTAGAAAACCATCAATCAATAATAGTTAAATTAGAGTGAAATGCAACTGTGCATGTCAAGACTTCCGATTAACTGCGCGGCGCAGTAAATTATTAGGCGTTCTGAGCGCAGTTTCCGATGTTATCGGTCAATAAATGATACCTATACTGCACTTAGTTAGGTTGGTAGTTACAGAATGCTAATATGAGGAACAAGGATGACAAACATAGGTGCACTTTTCGTAAAATCTATATTCATAGGGGTGTGGTGGAGATCATTCCATCTCTGGGGACCCTGGCGGCCGGACATTCGTCATGGAGGGCATGCTGGTAGATATCCAATTGATTATTAATATCCAATTCTTAAATAACATGATAAAACTGCTAATATTGTGTAAAGATAACAACAACAGTGATGTTTTTGTTGATATTAGTATCATGTGCTGCTTATTATCATAAACAAAGAACATGTTTTATGAAGTTTTATTTGCTACTTGTATTGCTCATCATTATTTACTTCTGATTCATAATAACTTTATAAGTAATACACAGAACCTAAACAGTAAACAATTTATCATTTTATTGGTGTTATCTATTACACAATATGTATACGCAGCCGGGGCATTGTGAGGGGTGTGGGGACTGTTTTCTGCATTCGCAATCGCAATTTTCCCTCCACCTTTCCTCTCTGTCTGGGGTCCGTTTCGGTCAATAGCTATTTATAAAGGGGTTGCATCAATACCTGTACATAATAGATGAATCTGAAGGGGTTGCTTTGTTTGATTCAAAGTGGGGGCTTTGTGTAGGGTAATCAATAGTTCACGGCATACTTGCACAACAAAGAAACTTTGTGAATGTTAAGTTAGGTAAGAACATTATGGGTATTGAATTCTAACTCTTTAATGCTACTCACAAGTTTATTTGAATAAGTTTTTATTGGTCTTGATTTCTTTTTTCTTGATTTCAAAGCTTGAATGATTTGTTAAATTCACAGTGTACTCTAACAATAAAGAAACTTAGTGAATGATAGGCTACATTATGGGTATTGAATTGTAACTCTTTATTACTACCTAAAAGTTTATTTGAATAAGTTTTTGAGGATTTTTTGTTTTTCTCGGTGCAAAGTTTAACTATGTATTAAAAATCTAGTGTTAGGGTATATAAATCTTTTATCTTTTGCCATGCCTATCTTACATACATTACATCTATCGCCTTTACTTTAATTGTAAAATAATTGGAAACAAAGTTTTTATTAATTAGTTGTTATTAATTAATTTACTATTGATTAATACTTTATATAGACTAAAAAGTTAAAAATAAAAAACATTAGGACTCTTGTCATGTTTTTGATAAGTAATATTAATGGAATTGTCCAATGCTCATGCTCAGCTAGCACCTTTTGTGTTTTCATAAAAACTTTACAAATCCAAGCAATTTTTTCCATGTAGTATGTTAAGATTATAGTAGCCAATTGCTAAACCTTGCTTGCATTTGCAAATTAAAAATAAATATCAGTGAAATTTAACTGTAGACAGGAAAGGATATAAGGGAACATTTGGACGTGTTTTTCGCAAGTTGTTGATGTATTCGAAATATGTATTATGAATTTAGAAAAAAAGCTTATTGTTCTGATTATTAAATGTGCTTCACTCTCCCTCATAAAACCCTGTAATGCCCTTTTAGACTAATAGCATGTTAAGTAACACAAAATGGACTGAGTTCACCTTATAGGATTTAGAGTAATAATTTTAATAGTTAACTGTTTAATAATTATTTAAGAATAGAAAATATACTAATATAAAATAATCTCATCCTTGTTCCTACATATTATTCCTGTAATAATATAGATACTAGAAATAAACACAATTAGGTAGAATAATCATTAGCAAGCATTAGCAAACAAATAGACATTTAGTTGTGACGTAACCATTGTAACCCAATCATTTGTTTGGGAACAAACCATACAAAGTCATTGGAAGCACAGAGGTTGTCCTAAACATTTTCATCAAAAAGCTTAGTCCTAACTGGTTACTGAATGTGCCCTGTAGCATGAATGCTGATGGCTCACAGTGTATGTACCTTTAATAAACACAATTACTAGCTTATTTAAATAAATTCATGTTGATATTTATACTCACTTCATTATAAATATTCGGTAAACAACAGAGTAAACTGACATAACTGAAAATGAATAATCTTGCTTTGCCACATTATTGGTAATAAACCACACATCTTTCTAGAACAATGAATTAAGTTAATTGAAACAATCTCAATTCAATTAAATGTTGAGTTACACCTACAGTTCATTGATTAGACAACAGAAAGTTTTTTTTTTTTTTTATAATGAGAGGAAATAGTAATGCATAGTAAAAACATAAAATCACCTAACCAAAGTCTATGATAATTCTGGGGAAATCCCCTAACCATAGTCTGTGGTAATAATGGGGAAATCCCTTGTTACTAATTATATGTTTGGTGCAAAGAAACCATTTTACTTATTGCGTCTCATTGGCTCTTGTTATGGCACTTATTATTCATTCATTTTGTGACCTCACTTTGCCAATAGCCTAATTTTAGGCTATATTTTTATTAAATATTTCATAGCTTTAAATTCCTTGATAAAACTTGCTTGAATAAATAATAAACTAGTTTAACTAGTCATGCTAGTTACTATGGAGTTAACTCTGTCGTGAATGGTAAAGTGCATATAGTAAATGGGCAGGCAAAGACAAACGGGCATCTAAAACAGAAGATATAATAATTATGGTACCTAAGCAAAGGCTGTTTTTTTAATTAATATATAATGGCCTTGCACTTTACCTCTGTTGTTGCTACACAAGCCCAAAACAGTTTAAACAAGCCTCACTGTTTTATCTTTACTTTTATCTCATACATATCATGGCCAGTCCCCAATTTTTCTGAATTGTTGCTAATCGTAAACTCATTCTGCTCCATCCACTCAATCTTTTCCACTTGCTCTTTCATTTATCAAGATTATATTAATGATCACATCTCCATGGAATACTCTTTATTATACACCATTACAAATCACCTGATTGTACATGTATGTTATATGTACCACATTTTTTAAATATTTGGTTTTTATTCCTAGTGAACCTCTCTGTGGATGCAATCATGAATATGACAAATGATGGCAATGTAATAACAGAAGAGGAAGAATCAACTGCAACAAATCAACATATAACATCCACACAAACTACACAACCTTCTTCAACCAACCAAACTATTCAACTTTCTGCAACCAGCCCTCCTTTTCAACCTTCAACAACCAACCAACCTATTCAACCAACAACTTCATATGCATTTTCGGCTGCTCAACCACCACAGAATACTGGTGCTATACGGAAAACACCCCAAAAGGTATTCCAACATGTTGCAGGCTTCTGGACTGATCAAATCAAAGAAATCCTAAGCAACCACAATACAGGCAACAGAACATTGATTCTCCTGCGGGGTGCACCTGGTAGCGGAAAGTCGCATTTGGCCCGACAATTAGTAGACATGATGGTTGGCGCTAGTCCCAACAATTATAAAACCCATATTTTGACAACAGATGACTATTTCATGGTCAGGGGCCAATATCAATATGAGAAGTATAAACTGTCGGAAGCACATTCATGGAATCAAACCAGAGCTAGAAATGCTTGCATAGTGGGATTGAGCCCTGTCTTTATTGACAACACTAACATTGAGCTGTGGGAAATGGAACCTTATGTAAGAGAAGGAGTCAGAAACGGCTACATTATTCAAGTGGTGGAACCAAAAACGCCATGGGCAAAAAAAGCTAACCAGCTAGCCAGGAAAAACACCCACGATGTGCCTTTGTTTAACATTAAAAGAATGTTGGACAATTACCGTGATGGTATTACTGGTGATATTTTGAGGCAGACATATGGTTTAGCATATCCTGCGGATATGGTTCCTCCCGTAAAGCGGACAGTTCCTCCAATCGTTCAAGAAGAGCCAGCTACAAATCCTGATGCTAACGTTCAAGAGCAGACCGCTACATCTACTTCAAAAACTTTTGCTAAGACTCAGTTTTTTCGGTCCTCAACATCAACAGTAAACGTTCAGACGCAGCAAATATTTACTATCGTCAATCCAGAACAGCAAAATGATCATTGCAACTTGAAACCACAAGTGGACATGGCAATCAAGGAAAATAATACAGAATTAGACATCAAGAAAGAGAATACAGATATAGACATCAAGGAAGAGAAAACAGATCAGAATGATGATTGGACAGATGAAGAACAACTTAAGCTCGAATTCTTTACAGAAGCTCAGAAACAGCTTGAAGAAATTGAGAAAGTAGAAAAAGAATGGGATAATGGTGACAATTGGGATACTGATGAACAAGGATTAGTAAAAGGATGTACGTCTAAGATAGCTTCAAAAATACCTGCAAGTGCTACTATTACTACTTCTTTACCTGATGCTAAACCACAAAGAAAATCTAATTTGTCTCCTCCTGAAACTCCATCACTGAAATCTGCGGAAACTTTGATGAAAAACGTAAACGAATGTGATGATTGGAGCAAAATATCAATGTATATGCCGTCATGGAGCGATTCATCAGAAACGTCGGCTTGTGTTGCTAACCAAGATGTTCCCATTGAAACAACATCTAGCGGCACATGTATGGAAATTGGAGACACAAATCTTAATGGTAACTACAAAGTTATCACTGCTACATCACGTAACATTAATCAATTTCATATATCATTTAACCGTGAAAAGATCCCACAAAAAAGGATGCTCGATAAAAGCAGCATGACTAATGAAGTAATTATCACCGACGCCTATAGGTGTCCAAACGAAGAGAAACATTTCATTGCTTTTAGAAAGCTTTTCAAGAACATCGCGCGTTCGGATCTTCGGGACATTTTCGATAAATGTTGCGGTGATGTAAATTGGAGTGTGGAAATTGTACTAGATGGAATGAACAACAATCAGTTCAAAACTGTTGAGACTGAAGAGCTATCGGATCCAGAAGAAGAAAGCATGGAACAATGTGCATGTTTAGCTAGTTACGATATTATACCTGATGTAGCTACACCACATGCAGTAAAAGCTACACCCATAGAAGAGAAAGTACCAGTAGCGGCGAACGGTTCCCAGTCCCAAAAGAAGAAACGTGATGTTACAATGTCCGAAGAAAACATTCAAATGAAACGCCAGATAGAGCAGAATGTGGTCATCGCAGATAACCATTATTCGAAACATTGCCTCAAGATAAGGAAGATACGCCGTGGAGAGCCCGATCTAAGTGAGAACAACTTTGAGGAACCTGAAGCTTCGATGTTGTCAGCTGAAGCTGCACCATTTGCATCTAACTACTTCACTAACAACATCGATATAAGTGACGAAGAGGACGATTCTCTTAGTGACAGTGACGATGATGTTATGGTTACGATTAATTTGGGGAGCGCTTTCATAGCAGAGTTAGATGAAAAGTTTGGCAGACAAGATATGCAATACCCAGCCTACATTGTGCCTAGGATTAGCATCCCAATGTCTAGGTTGAACGAAATTAATGCTATATGGATGGAATCATTGACATTTCAGCTCGACGAGCATGCGAAACAAACTGCAGAAATGTTGCAGCAGGACGAGGATTTCGCAAGGTGAGAATCATTAATATATTAAAAAACTAACTTCAGAACATTGTAGTTAATTTAAAGCCGATTATAATTTAAGGCTGCTTTTGCTGATAACGAGTTTACATAGTCGATTTTGTGGCCATTATTTCCATCTCGTCCCCGCGTCATCCACGCGGATGTTCCGCGTCAAACGGCCCGCGTGTTTCTAAACGCCTCACTTAGCGTTCTAAGCGTTTTCATGACGAAACCGGCTGATGTCTTTGGGTTTTTAAATAATCTGTCCAGCACCATAATTGCGTAACACACGATAAATCATAATCTCGACGGTCCCTACGTATAATCCCCTAACAAAATGACAAATTTTACGGGAGAGCGCTTCAAAGTTTTAAACACGCGTATATCATTTTCTAGTTAATGTAATATCATGATGGATTTAAAGTGCATTTTGCCATCTTAGGCTTATTTTTGCTAAACTAAACGATTGTATAGGCTGGCCTGAAGGTCACGAAAACAAAACATGCAAATCATGTATCTACCACTTAGGTGATTGTACGTAGGGACCGTCGATTTGTTTCATTTTGACGGTTCCACAATATTTATTGCGTTATTTACGTTGTTCAACAGACACATTTTTCGAACATATGAAGCATTAGCAATCTGTTTCAAAATTATTCAAATTATGATTGATCTCTGTTTTGAAATTGAGCCTTAGACTAAATCTTCGGAGATTTTAGACTGAGTGAGTTTTGTCGTAATTAGCTGGGGAGTTTGTTGCGCCACTTCTTCTTCCCAGCTAAAGCACCAGGAAGTGGTGAAGGGTGGGCGTTTTGGGGGACTGTCTTATGTATTTTGACGTTCGAACAGTGCCGATTCTCAGCCTAATTTGAATAAATGACTTTTGATTTTGCTCTCATTTAGACAAATCGCGATGAAGGAGGCGGAGTTATCTCTCGCCGGAAAAGAACCAGAGGTCCCTGACTTCAAAGAAATCATGGACATGGATATGGCGTTCGCCGTTTACCAGAAAGATGTGGGTGAATGGCGCAACAATATGCCAACTGATTTGGCAGCTAAGATGACCAGGGACAAGCTGTACAATTTGTTCCCAGAGGTTGATAAGGACACCCTGACTGAGTTGCTGATGGCTCATAACAATAATTTCAATGCTACGGTTGAGGTACCTAATTGTGCATTTTTTCCATGATTACTAATTAACCTTGCCGACGAAATAAATAGTTTATGTTTAGTTTAATCGATTTTTAAGTTGAGGCAAGCGCACATCAGTGATGACTATTTGACATTGACAGAGATTTTATGTTGTAGTAGCGTAAGGACGTTTTTGACAGTGCAAATGTTACGACTGATATGCTCTGACTTTACTATAGACCGCAGCAGTCATGTGGCGACTTACCGTCTTGTCAATTTTCATTGCTCTTTACAACAAAAGTATTATAATTAAGTACATCATCAATTCTTAATGTTGTATTCATGTTTTTGGTTTATGATTAGATCCTGCTAATGTCTACTGGACGCAATGACGTACTTGAACAAGAAAATGGGATTAACAAATTCGTATTAACGGAGGAAATGAAAGTCAAGGAAAAGATGATGGAAGAGCAGAAAAAGGTTTGGCAATTTACAAGCGTGCTTTCCTGAAATATCACAACCATACGAGTTGATCTCAGATGTATTTTTATGAACTCGAATTATTTCAATTCGTACTGTCAGATAATAAAGGAAAACAATTTTATCTTAAAAGCAGAATTGAGTCATAATAATTAATTATACTTCATACACTGTTGACTCATCGTGATACTTACATACATATAATCAGCTACTGTATTGCCAAAATAAATACTGGTATTTCTTACCTTAACCCCATTGAAATACAGTTCAGTTTCTTTTGATTTTTGCAATAGAAACTGTTTCATGTAGTTTTTTATTTTTTATCTTGATTCGCACAGGTTTAAGGTTGCGATTGGAATGTGAGTACAACGTCAATGTTATTCATAAAAAAAAAACAAGTTTATTGAAATATTTTGCAGGAACTTTCTGAGACAGACTGGCCGTTGCTGTCCAAGGGTGAAAAAGTAAACATGGCAACTGTGGACGCTTATCGTGAAGAGGCTGACAACCATCTTGCTCGTCGTAATCTGTAAGTAGAAATTAAAGGCTGATGAAAATGCTGGATCCATGTCTTACAATAACTGCAATTTCATCATAATCTTGTCAAGGCAAAATAAGTTCACAGCACGACATAAGCCTTTCCAAACAAAACAAAATGGTACTTGGGAAAGTCTATTGATAAGATTTAATCTAATTGGCTGTCATATTGTTGGGAGACAATATTGATATTTTATTGCAAAAGAATCTGATTCGAAATCTGGCTATAGGCACCTTATAAAATACTTAGTAAAAAAAGCAAGTCTCCTGTCAAACCTCATTCTGCATACTAATAGTCCAATAAAGCGGCGATGAATTTTGGTTACCTAATGATCATCGTACTGAACTGTTACAATACTTACTATCCTAAAAAACACCAAATTTTGCCTTAATATTTGTCATAACTAAGAAGAAGGGTCGTCAGAAGTGCGAAAGTCTGACAACCAGTCTTACCAAGGTGTATAGGTCAGATAGGCAGTCACTCCATGTAAAATACTGGCATTCAGCTGAATCTGGTTTTACTGCAAGCTGACCCCAGTTAGGCAGATGATGATTTGTCATAACTAAAGCTACGGTTACCTTAAAGAGGCACACAACGGTCGACGTGACTGCTGTTATGAAAATGATGGCAGCGGGGTTTGACTTTACGTTGTCAAAAAAGTTATCTAGGAAAATATGCCAAATTAGCCCGCATTCCTAATTGCGCTGTAATTGATTTTACCATCTTAGATCCATTCCGGATTAGCGTGAGCGCGATAACGATGTCAAAATGACAGTTCAGACATTATTGATGTAAGCGATTATGGCATAATTCGGAATTCAACCCTACTTTCAAATATTATGTTTCATTTTCCAAGGACGTCATTCGCTGATAAAATTTAAAATTTCAGGCGCTATGTGCGGCCACCGCTCTTTTAAGCAACCATAGCTTAAAAAATTCTACGTTTGTATTACAGGAACTACCAAAAAGCTCAGGACTACATTCGCCGTGGCATGACTCAAGTGGCCAACTATTACTCCGAGATCGCTAACTTCCATAAGCAAAAGTATGAGCATGCCAATGGGTTGGCTGTGGCATCCCTAATGCAAGTAAGTTGACAATTGTAGGCACTTGTTAGGTGTTCTTCTAGATTTTTAAGGTTATATTTAGATTGAAGGTCAGATAGATTAAAAAAAAAACCTTTGACGACATTTACATTATTTCCTTCAGACTTTTTACTGTGTACTTAAGTTTCAAAAATCACTGGCTTTAAGCTAGAACTAAACTTAGATCGCGTTTTGTAATAAGACGGTTAGTGTTTAAATACTGTGCGTGTTTACCACTGACCACCTACTGCCAGGGGTGCGGGCCTGCCAGAGGTGCGGGTTTTTCGAAAGAGATACCGTGGCCCCTGGCACACAGGCAACTGAGGGAACACAGGTGAGTTTTAGTCAGTAAAAGTCTGACATGCCCTCCTGCTCCAGCCAGAGCGGGAGAAGTTATTGAATGATTTCCCATCCTCAAAATAAAAACCACTGCTCTCAAAACGGTGAAGGAAAACATCGCAAGGAAACCGGGCATTTTCTAGAACAAAAATTCAAAAATATGTGATATCTACCAACACGCACTGGGCCCGCGTGGTGGATTACGGCCCACTCCCTCTCACATAGAGGAGGTCTGTGTCCCAGCAGTGGGAACATTATAGGCTGATTATGCGTATTTACCAGACCAGCAGGCTTAGCACGAGAACCGTAGACAAGCGTTTTGACGTCGGAAGAGTAGACAAAAATTACGTCAGTTGACAGTTTTTTTCCAGAAATGTAGACAAGCGAATTCTATTTTATTTATATTTATATTATATTATTTTGTATATTATACTATATTGTTTTATATTATATTATATTTTATATTATGTTATATTTTATATTATATTTTATGTTACATTTTAAATTATATTTTATTTTATATTATTATAGTAGAGTAAAAATAGAAAGCGTTATGCTAAACCTGCTGGTAGAATATGACAGAAACTCACTATGTATCACTATCACCTGTTTGTAATCGTATTCTTGCAAATACATAATATTCTTAATATTTTCATATTTCTAGATACAAAACTAACTTTCATATACAATTTTCCAGTTCCATGCCATGAAGAATCCTGACTGCACTACCATCGACCTGCATTACTTGCGCGTGAAGGAAGCAAGGGAATCATTGGACGTGTTCATAGATACGCACATTTCGAAGCTCCGTGATTCCGGCAAAACCCGCAATCAGATGCTGTTCTTCATCACAGGAAGAGGCATGCATAGCCGGGGACGTGCTCGCATAAAACCAGCCACGATTGAACGCCTGCAGCAACGCGGCCTTGGGTACGTAACTCTATCTGTCTGTCTATCGGTTTGCTGAACCGATCGTCATGAAATTTGGCAGAGATATAGCCTGGGATATGGAGAAGGACATATGCTACTTTTTTACGCGATAACCGACATGCACGCGGGCGGAGTCGCGGGCAAAAGCTAGTTCTACTAATATTATAAATGTGAAAGTCTACTTACTGTTTTACGCAAAAACGGCGGAACGGATTTGAATGAGATTTGGCGCACAGGTAGTTTGTAACCTGGAATAACACATAGGATACTTTTTATCCCAGTACTACGTTCCCGTGGGATAGATTTCGACCTCCACGCGAGCGAAGTCACGGGCAATAGCTAGTATTATATATGTGCAAGTTTGTGAGGACCGATAGATGGATGGATGTTTATTACTCTTTCACGCAAAAAATACTGAACGGATTTGGATGAAATTTCGCACACAGATAGTATATAACCTGGATTAACACAGGATACTTTTTATCCCGGTGGTACGTTCCCGTGGGATAATTTCCGAACTCCACGCGGGCGAAGTTGCTGGCAAAAGCCAGTCTATACCAATAATAAAGCTTTTCGTCGGTTAATTATTAAACAGATTTTTGTAGTCTTTGAATTTAGAATGTGGTTTTCCTGTATTCAAATTGACAGAATGAATTATCCTTATTTTAATTCAAACAATGTTTATTTTGCTTTGCTCTGCTTTGCGCTGTTAACTTTAAGGTCTATTATTGCTTTAAGACTAATGTGAAACCGAGGTAGTTTTAGTTAACCTACTGGAAGTTTTTGTCTAGTGGCAAAGCGTGACTATACAAATAAGCCTAGTAAAGTTGACAGCATTAAGTATCTATATATACTAAAACACAACGTCATTTATCTTTCCTTTAGTGCGATTAGGACCATTAATGGATCTTGAGTGCAAAACCTGTTAATCGGATTAATACGATTACAGTGTTTATTTTAAATCAATGGTCTGATAAGTTTCCGTGGACGTGGGCACAGTTATTCATTTTTAGTAACGAACCATTATTTTCATCCTTACATAGTATAAAACAAAGTTGATTTCGTGTTTGTACGCTTAGATCTTTTAAACTACGCAACGGATTTTCGTTGCGTAGTTTGAAAGATCTAAGCGTAGAGACACAATAAGCGACTTTGTTTTATATTATGTAAAGAAGATGATACTGTTGCTGCAGCTACCAATGCAGCCATCATGTCAATATTTTGACGTTGACAGGTGACAGTTATGAAAATAGTTAGCTTAGACGTCCGCACCGTTCCCTAATAGCTTTATTTGTGGCAAAATCTATTGCTGCTATTGGCGCATATTGATTTATCATCCCTACTACACTGCCACCTTTTTTTGGCGCTCGAGTGACATTGACATTTTGACAAGGGGGCGCAGTTGGTAAACATTTGTGCAACGGTGATGGCGACGTAAATACTGATTTTGACTACGCGCAAACTGATCCTTGTGTGTATGTGTGGTTTTTTAGGGTTCCGTACTCAAAGGGTAAAACGGGACCCTATTACCAAGACACTGCTGTCCGTCCGTCTGTATGTCACCAGGCTGTATCTCATGAACCGTGATAGTGAGACAGTTGAAATTTTCACAGATGATGTATTTCTGTTGCCGCTATAACAACAGATACTAAAACAATAAAATTAATATTTAAGTGGGGCTCCCACACAACAGACATTATTTTTTAGCTGTTTTGTCCTGGAACCAAGAGTTAAGTTCTCAGTAGAGTCCCCAGGACATGATGGACTCAGCATCAAGCACCTGCAGCATGCAGGTCCCCACCTGCCGCGTGTTTTGGCCATGCTGTTCACGTTCTGCCTTCAGCATTCGTACTTACCGGACGAACTGATGAGGACGGTCGTAGTACCAATTGTTAAAAATAAAACAGGTGATATATCAGATAAAAACAATTACAGACCGATCTCATTAGCGACAGTCATCGCGAAGGTTTGATTTGACAGCATGCTTAATGCTCAGTTAAACAATACAATAACTTTGCACGATAACCAGTTTGGGATTAGGCCCAAACTGTCTACAGATAGTGCTATACTGAGTTTAAAGCATGCTGTCAGATATTACACGGATCGGAGCACGCCTGTTTACGCCTGCTTCCTCGATCTGTCCAGACCATTTGACCTGATTTCTTACAAAGTGCTGAGGAAAAAGTTGCTAGATATGCAAGTTGCGCCTGAAGTCGTTAAAATCTTCCAGCACTGGTACCGAAACCAGGTCAATAATGTTAAATGGTCGGGAGCTCTGTCGGACTCGTAAAGGTTGGAGTGCGGGGTCAGGCAGAGAGGATTAAGCTGACCAACGCTCTTCAATCTGTATATCGATGGACTTGTTGCCGAGCTCCGTAGTTGTCATGTTGAATGCCATGTTGATGATGTTTGCTTTAACAACATCAGCTATGCCGATGATATGGTGCTGGTGAGCACGTCAATAGGGGACTCAGAGAGCTAATAAGCATTTGCCAAACGTACGCGTCAAAAAGAGCGAGCTTATGATTTTGAATGCGGGTTCTGAGTGTCCGGTGGAGGTTTCACCAGTAAGGCTATGAGGGGTGCCCTTGGAGCGGGTACATACTTTTAAGTAAATAAAATGAAATAAAAAAGGCTTTTATTCCATGCAAATTAAATTGTATAAATCAGTTCACTATACAGTTATAATTTTGTTTCTAGGTATATTAAAAGATTTTTAATAAAATTATTAAAGTAATAAATTTTGATTTATTGTTTTCTTGCATGGACCCCCCTTAGGTGAAGGCCTCCTCCAAAGACTTCCATTCGTCCCTAATTTTTGCTCTTTGCATCCAATATGGTCCCGCTATCTTTGTGATGTCGTATTCCCAACGCGTATAAGGTCTGGCCGTGCGTCTTTTTCCTTGTGGGCCGTTCCATGTGGTTATGGTGAATGTCCATCTGTTGTCTTTTATCCGCGCTATATGGCCGGCCCACCTGAATTTTAAATTTTGCGCATAACTCAGAGCATCAATAGCTTTTGTCACATTTCTCATTTTTGTATGGCGGACTTTATGTATTTTTTTTATTTTTAGCATGCTACGCTCCATGCTTCTCTGGCAAGTAGTTATTTTGTTTTTTATTTTTCTGGTAAATTTCCGTGACTGGCAGGCGTATGTTAAGCAGGGAAGAATACACGAATCCATAATTTTCTTTCTTTTATCACTACCGGTTTACTCTTTAATACTTCCATATATGTCCAGAATTTAATCCAGGATATTTTGGATCTCCGTACTACTCCTAGCTCAATGATATTTGTCTTGAACCCAATTTGTTTTCCGAGGTAAACGAACTGATCCACATATTCTAGTGATTCATTTTCTATCAAAATGTTTTTTTTTTGGACCATTTGTCATAACTTTTATTTTGGATAGGTTTACTTCTAAGCCCACTTCACTACTTCCTGTGTGGAGAGTGTCTATCATGTGTTGTAGCTTACTTCTAGTTTCAGATATTAAAACCAGATCGTCTGTAAATCTAAAATGACTCAAACATTTGTCTTTGATAGTCAAGCCACATGACTTCCGATCCAAGTTACCAGTTACAAGTTATGACACCTTCCAGAACAATAACGAAAATTTTTGGAGACAGTGGGTCACCTTGTCTGACTCCTCTCTTGATGGGAAAGCTTGGACCGGTTGATTCCAGTTTGACTCTGCTTGTGCTTGTGCTTGTACTGTATATTTCCTTTAGTACTTGTATGTACCGTTTTTCTACGCCTTGTTTCTTTAAGGCATTCCAAATGCTTGCGTGTGATATTATGTCAAATGCTTTGCGATAGTCGATGTAGGCTATGTAGTGTTCGTTGCTTTTCCGGGTATTTTTCGATGACAAGTTCTAGGGCGTGCATATGGTCTATCGTTGAGAAACTTTTCCTGAAACCAGCTTGCTCTATAGGTTGTTTTTTTTTCTAATGTCAAGTCAGATTCTGACCATTGCGAAGGTGTCTTTAGTAGTGCAGCCAGTACCGTGCTGCCGTATTTTATAGCTTCATTAGTGATGTTGTCGGATCCTGGGCTCTTATCTAGTTTCAGTTTCTTTATCGCTTGCATGATTTCGAACTCATCAATAGCTTATCTTCAGAATTTTCGTAGCGTATGTCTTCAAAATTCAGGTTATTCTTTAATTCATGTTCGTCATTGTATAAGTTTCGGTAATAGTCTGTAGCCATATTACTAATATCTCTCCGGTTGTGCGATATTTTCCATGTCTGTTTTAAGCCTTCGATCCAGGTTTTATTTGTTTGTAAATGATAAATGATTTTATTTCTGTAAGTAGGTTTGTAGTGATTATATGCTTACAAGGTAAGGGTCTCACCCTTACCTTGTTCAAAAGTTTTATGTATAGTATTTGTTCTATGGTTTTTGTAATCGAATTTAATATATTTTCCTGTCAGTTTGTATAGAGCGCTGAGTTTATTTCTTTGGCGTCGCTTTTATGTTTTTTTCTTTGTAGTTCTCGTCTTCTTTTCACTAGTGACATGGTTCGTTCTGTTAGGATTCTTTGCTTTGTAGTGTAATTTTTCTCTTTTGTATGTTGTAGACTCCATTTGATAGTATCGAGCGAGCTTATGGACACGTGTAATTTGTCGTGATGGGTTTGAACTGTTTCTGGTGTTTTACACGCGAGTAGGTCTGGTAAATAGCTTTTAAGGTTGTCTCTATATTTTTCTATTCCTGCCTCAGTTTTAGGAGTGTTTATTAGATCGCTAGTAAATTTTATTCGGCTTTTCTTTGGATTAGTTAACGCCATTGTAGCTCTGACCATTCTGTGATCCGTGGCGTAATTTAAGTTTAGTATTTCTATATTTTGGAACATTTTTGGTTGGTTAGTTAGTACATAGTCGATTTCGTTTTTAACTTTGCCGCTTGAAGAACGCCACGTTTATCGACGGCTTTGCTTTTTTTGTTGAAAAAAGTGTTGATTAGTCAGATTAGTCTTTGTCCTCGTTCATTTCTTTCCCCATATCCATACTGTTTTGTTATCATGTATTCGTATTTATGAGGTTGACCTATTTTAGCATTAAAATTATTACTGTTACCGTGATTTCGTCTTCGTTAGTACATAGTCGATTTTGTTTTTAACTTTGCCGCTTGAAGAACGCCACGTTTATCGACGGCTTTGCTTTTTTTGTTGAAAAAAATGTTGATTAGTCAGATTAGTCTTTGTCCTCGTTCATTTCTTTCCCCATATCCATACTGTTTTGTTATCATGTATTCGTATTTATGAGGTTGACCTATTTTAGCATTAAAATTATTACTGTTACCGTGATTTCGTCTTCGTGTGCTGACTCTGTGGGAGCATATGTTTGGATTAAGCTTAGATTGGACTTTTAAGTATTTTATATTTGCCATTCAATTTTTAATACGTTTCTGACATTTTATAATTTATTTTATATTGGCAATATATTGGGCTAATTAAGCACAATTTTTATTTGAGGGTTTTTATCTGTTTGGAATTTGAAATAGTTTCTAATTTGAATGTATGAGTGTAAAGCTAAGGACTACAATTATGTCTGAAATAAATGAACAAATAAAATTAAATATATAGATAATGGTACGGAACCCTTCGTACGCGAGTCCGACTCGCACTTGGCCGGTTTTATCACCACTTATTTTAAAGAAAGTCCACCGCCGCGTCTCTCTGTCTTTCTGTCTGTTCGCGATAAACTCAAAAACTGCAGAACGGATTTTCATACGGTTTTCACTAATAGACAGAGTGATTGATGAGGGAGGTATTGTTTGTGTGGGAAATCATCAAATAACTTTTCCCGCTCTGGATGGCGCAGGAGTTAGAGGTGTTAGACTTTTACTGACTAAAACCCGCCCGTGTTCCCTCAGTTGCCTGTGTGCCAGGGGCCGCGGTATCTCTTTCGAACAACCCGCGCCCCTGGCAGGCATCGGCCTTTGCGGGCCCCATCAGTTGCTGCTGACATCTCTTTGAGGCGCGCGTGGAACACAACGCGCCGTCGACCCGGGCTTGATCCTTACCGGACAGCGAGCTACCCATTACTCGCCGTCCGCAAGCCCGCGCCTACGGTGGCAGAGAATCAGCCTGGGAGTCCCGACGCCCAGGGCGTCTCCTGCGGTGACTAAGGCCGTGAGGGCGCATATGCTGCCTCTCCCTCACGTGCGCCGCCTCCCTCTCCGCGGGCATTACTGCTTCGCAGAAGGAGGTGACGGCTACCCATGCACTCTCTCTCCGTACCATGGCCTGGGCCAGGGCGGCCAGGACGCGAGAGATCGCCGCCGCCGATCGGCTCCACGAGGACACGGCGGTGCTCCGCCCAAGCCGGGCAGATCTCCGCCCAAGCCGGGCAGATCTCCACCGTATGCTCCACCGTGTCCTCAGGGCGATCTTTGCAGTGGAAACACCGGGCGTTTCCTCCCGCTTTATCCTAAACAGGTACCTCCCGAAACAACCGTGTCCGGTGAGGACCTGTGTCAGGCGGGAGGCGCACTCTCGATGTCGCCATGAGATCCCGGCGGAGCTCTGTCCGCTGTGCCGCGATTTTCTGCGGCAGCAGAGTTACGCCCTGGCGTTTGGCCTCCTTTGCCTCCAGATCCCAAGTTGGCAATCCGGCAAGGAGGCCCGCCGCCTCACCGGAGGTCGTGCGGTATCCCCGGACCATCCGGATGGCCATGACCCTATGGGACGCCTTCAACCGGCGTGCTGGCACACCGGTTTCCCGTATAGGGCCATGGACCGTACGACCCCGCGTAGAGCCTCCAGCAGGAGGCGTTTGTTCCCCCTAGATTGGGCAGGAGCCGCTTCAAGGCAGCTCCGGCCCGCTCCAGTTTGGGAGCCAAACGTCGGAAACGCTCCTTGATGAGGAAGATTTAGGTGTATAATTTGTTATGGTTTTGTGTAAGTTATTAACGCGGGCGAAACCGCTGGCAAAAGCTAGCATTTATTAATATAAATCTTTCGCACACAAAACAATAAGGTATAAAGGCGGACTTAACGCCTTAGGCATTTTCTACCAGTCAACCAAGTGTGATGAAGAGATTACATAGCAGCACCTTTGGTTGAGAGGAACAATAAAAAAAATTCTATTAAAAATACAATAATCATAATCTATAGATCTATACAGGATAAGTTTTTAAGACCCTGGGGGGTCTAGAATGATATGCTGAATTCATGGTTACAGTTTGCGCACTGGATAAAAACTTATCCTGTATATTTAAACAGGTTAAAGGGAGAGAGATGTTGAGATGACTCTTCGCTATTTGTTTTGAAAATAACGAATGTACATCGTTATGTTTTAATTTAATATAATGGACTTTGAAAATAAATGAATTATGAATATTATCATGTTTGCCTGCTTGCTACAGCAATTTTTTTTTCGTTTTCCAGGTATTCCTTAAAGAATCCAGGCCTGCTTGCTGCTAAAGTGAACGTCAACACCAAGTTGACGTACCAAATATCTGTTCCCTAGGGAACGTGGAACCAAGACGACGATACGTTCTTCTTCAAAAGACCGTGCCGTGTCTTGCTTGTGTTCGATGGCGCTTTCACAATGTCCAGAGGCAAAGAATATCCTGTTTTTGTCCCCGTTTTAGCCACCTACGGCCCAGTAGTCTACCGCTTCCGTGCCTGCACTAATTTCAGGTTTACCATTAAACTTTCATTTTGGCCCAAATCGGATAATGTAGATATCCTTATGAAACTGGCTCATGCTACATTCATTTACGATCCCCCGGGTGTATTTGTTTGCTTAAACCCAACTAGTATTTATCGTTACCGACCAGTAATGTACCCTGCCTTGCCGGTTATCCCGCCAGTTATAACCGAGCTACCTATAGTAACCTGGCCACGCTTAAATATCTTTGTGTGATTCTGTAGGAATTGAACTGGTGTGTCATCATTGTACGGATGTTTGTAACCAGTAATGTTCGTAATTTGTAGAATCGCTGTCTGTGTTAAACAAGAATTGATGTTTTGATAATTGTTAATATGATAAGAATGCTTGAATCAGAATCCTCAGTGAATATTAAAAAAAAAACGAGTTTCCACAAAATTTTGATAACATTTCACAACACTGTATAGGCATGCATTTGGGCCACAAGTCCACGACCCAATTGTATCACAAAAACTTAGAATAAGTTGTAAATGTTTGCTCAAAAAGTACATTTTAGTTTATATTTTATAAGTATTACCACAAAATAGTAATTTACAACAAAAACAACGTAACAATTTATTTTCTACCGCCATTGTATACAATTCGACCAATTTTAACAGCCTAAATACTTATCCAGTTTGAAGAAGTAGGTTTTGCAGGAAGTAGCAACGTAAAGATAATCAACATCCTACTCAAGTAAGCAAACAACTTATGGGGCACATAACGTCATTTTAATCACAAATTAGAACTTGATACTATGCTTATTTTTAGACAGCTGAAGTATGTTAAAAACAAATATTTACTATTTTCATTATTTGTTGCATTTTAAATCTATAACTGAGACCCACACAAGCTCGTTTATATCTGCCAGTATTTTTTCTATGCGATTATTTAGCTTCGTATGTCTCATCCGTTTTCATGGACTGCGAAATACCACAAGCTATATCGAACCTGTGTTGCCAGCTTTTGAAATCTCATTATTAATAATATTAATTATCTACCATAAGTATATTTTCTGATTGTTACAGGGTGTTAACTTTAAAAAAGTTATCATGGTTCCTGCAATCATAAATCGAATTAATTGTATTTGGTTTAAACTTTTTTTTATATCTTCTTTTAGTATGAACCGTCCAATCCCCCTTTAAGCTACCTTCCAATATTCCCTCCCTAGTGTAAAATCAATTCAAAGTAAAAATCAATATTATTCCTATTAATTGAAGATTCTATCGTTGTATCTAAAGTTATGTCATATTTCATTAAAAAAAATCTCTTTTACCTGTACATATTTGTACCGTTTAACTCCAGACGTTATGTCTTATAATCTTAGTAATATTAGTTGCATACATATTCATTATTCATGTATATTTCTACTCTTGTGGACCACATTTTTATCTCCATTCATATCGTACCTCATTAAGTATTTTCACTTAAAAACATTTTTTAGAACAAAGTACATATTCGTAGAATAGTTTAATCTACTGACGAGTTTATGATAATTATCATCGAATTTTATTATTATTACTTTCACAAGATAAATAATATATAAATAATTACCTCCGAAATAACAACACGGACTTGTTGTCTGTAAGACTCTTAACATTAAATAAATTGTTTCTATCTTGAGTATACAATGGACACTGAAAATGTCATGTTGAACTTTACGTGGTCAGCCCAAGGGCGATATTTGTATAGAAACAAACATAAAAAGCAATGATGATTGTGCCAAACGAGCACCAGATAATTAAAATTGTGTCTTCTAATATCATAAAAGAACGGCTAATGAGATTTTAGATTGTGATGATGCCTTTATTAAAAAAGTATCTCAAGGCTGAAGAAAGTTAATAAATATTCACTTTTCTAAAACATAGACTGAAAGTCTATGTTATTGAAATTATTGAAATTGGGCTTTTTGGCCAAATACGCTTTAAATTTTTTACGACCCCTTTTAATTATAATGGACTAAACAGGCGTGGTTTTGAAGGTTTATTGACAGTTATAAATCGTCGAAGTACTACTATTTTGGTCGATGGCAATGCCATTCTTCAAATCGAACAAATATTGAATATTTTGGTGTCTATGCTTATTATATTACTGTTATATTCCGTATCGTAGGGCTACGGCCACTTTTTAAAATGTCGTCTATGACCGTTCATACACGGATGTTAGTTAAAAAAGTAAGATGTTAGATGTAATTCACGGATTTACTGTAGGATTAGGGATCGCTCGGACTTATTCGTGTGCATACGGCGCTGATCGAACAATCGATCGGCTTTCTGAATGTTTTTGCTGTGTGTTAGGGGATTTTGGAGGATGAATGCGAATAAGTCAGGATTATCCACAAAACAATAGTAGTTTTGTAGATTGACGTTTAGGTAGATGATGCACTGTGGCAGTCCAGTTCCTATGTTCTGTTTTTCGTATGTCTATAGAGAAGGCAAAAGGTGTGGGATTCGTCAGGTTGACTGTCCGGTGCTTCATCTGTCACAGTAGTATTTTTGGATTCCCACCTCTTGTCGTTTGTGACACTTTAGATATTTGTAGTTGCCTATACAATAAGAATGTGTAGGTACCCTTGGGGTTGATTAGTGACACTTTAGATATTTTTATTTCTCTATATGAGTGTGTAGGTACCCTTAGGGTGAATTACTGAAGATATATTGCATTGCGTTTGGTGCCTATCTAATATGAGAAAATCCCTAAATGTATATTTTTAAGAATTCGAACAATAATAGAACAAATAAAAAGCACAAGAAAAATTTATCATTTGGATCTTGTATCAACATTACTCAAGCAATATTTGTAGTCGATTGGTATATTCCCAAACTTATTCGATTCGTGCTGAACGCAATACAAATGCAACTTAGTGAATAGGAATATTATTTATATTTAAGGATTAGAATTTTCTTGATTTAATGATAAAATGATAAGTTAAAATAAGTTATATTATTAGTTATTATAATTACGATTATTCTGCACACGTGCTCGTTTTAATTAATTGTTTTATTGGCAGTTGCTCTCCTGAAAGAAGAAAGTGTTTTCTGTTCTAGTTATGCCAAAGACAGAATTACTTTTTTTTTAAATATTAGAATTGTTTCTATTAGAATACAATTAAAGCGTAGTAGTAGATCAGCATTTAAGGTTAAGCCTTCTGCACTAAGATACATATTTGTGATAAGAATTAAGGTGTTGGTGCTTCGGAATCGTGTGATAAGTAATCATGTAGGTGTAGGATGGTCTTAAAAGGGTGATGGTTGCATAAAAATGCAAGTGCTAAGAAATGTAAAAATTGTTACGCCATTCAAAATATCTGCTTTATTGCCTAACGTAAACATGTGCCATTAAACTGCAATCGCTGGAGTATATTGATGTTGCTATAGATTAAGAATTTAGTTTTAAATCGAGTTCTGTAAACAAACAAAAAAATCAAAGTTTTCGAGTCAATTAAAAAAATAACAAATATTCCCTTAGATGCATATTTTTTTTTTGGTAAATAAATCTACTATTAGGGATTACTCGCACAATGTAATAAGCATGACTTAGTTATAAAAATAATGGCAATGTACTCTGACGATATTTTGGGTTCCATTAACGCTACTGTAAACTTTTAAAGCTAATCAATGTGATTTAAAATCGATTTGACAATTTTGAATTGATGCTAACAATCGCCTATTTATAAGGTGCTAAATGTAAAGTTTAAGTTATTTTGCTTTTTAATTTGCATAAAAAATTAATATAAGCTAGGTGCACACGTTTTTGGCGTGGCACCTATTTGTTGATAGGAATTAACAGGGTCATGTTTTCTTACTTATTTGTGATAAGACAATACGACCCTATTTGAGGAGAAGTAAGTTTTGTACTGCAAAGATAGTAGTGGTTCCGAAAGCAAAAAAGTAATGATAATTATTAATTTACAAAACCCTTATGTTACTAGATTTTTAAAAGACAAGATCTCGAAAGACAACGTGGATTCGGTAGTTTTTAAATTTTTAAGATATTGTTACTTGGTTATGGTTTTCCTATTAATGTTTATCAATTTGTTTTTATATTGTACGACAGTAAAATATTGCTGAAATATTTTTGTTAGAAGTTTTAGTTTTTGATGCCATTTATATGAACAATATCTATGTAATCTGTGTTAGATCGTAAGCCACTCTATGTATCTCGGTGTGAACTGTCTGTCAATTAAAAGACAAATAAAGTTACTGTGTGTCTTGATTCGTGTTTAATTTTTTTGGCATAAGTAGGTAGTTATCATAAAATGACCACTGCGTGATATAGATTTGTCCCACAAAGGCCGAAAAACTAGGCTCTATCAGAATCTTCACCAATCGATTCCACATGACCTTGGCCGGTTGTAAGTTTATTCAATTATTCATTTATCAACTACTAGCAGCACTCCGCCGTTTCACCCGCGTAGTTCCCTCTTGTAGGAATACGGGGATAAAATATAGCCTATGTTACTCAGTGTTAATTAAGAGATCGGATATTGGGAAGCATTTTTACCTAAAGTTGCAATGTTGGTTAATATGGAATGCGCTTTTGTATCGAAATAATCTTTATTTAATTTATGTTTATTTGTTTTACTAACACACACCACCCCTTCCCTTACACCCTACATACATATATTTGCATCGGGGCTTAAACATTAATTCTAGATAAATATGTATCTGAATAGTTTTGCAATGCTAATAATTTAGAAGTCTCTTCCATAATATACACCTGACTAGTTATGCATTACCGGTGTTCCTGGCATAAAAAATTGTTTTTAAAAGCCGTTTCCATACTTTCATGACCAAAAATTAACTTTAGGTAAATATGCACCCGAATAATCGATCTCTAGTGATAATGTAGCTTTCTAACGGAAAAATATTTTTTGAAATCGGTCCAGTAGTTTTTAAGTTTCTTCGTTACATACAAAAATACAAATCTTTCCTCTTTATAATATTAGTGTAGATTTATTTGGGACGATCAAAGACATTAGCCTGATACCTCTGAAGGTCTACCGTTGAAGATTTTTGCTGGCCTATCCTTTTGTAAACTGGAAGACGGCATATGATGCAGTGGAACATTCTCGTGCCAATGAGTACCATAATCTACGTGCTTTGTAGTAGACGAAGATTTACTTACATGGATAGATAAAAAATTGTTTCGATCCTACAATTTCTGCCTACTCCATTGAGGAATACTGGCGTGATGTTATGTCATACTATATTACTAAGACCTCTTTATCTATTGAAATCTAGATAATAACGTAACAATGTGAGCTGAAAAAAGAATAAGCATGTGTAATAACTTTTAAGCTGCGAGGTCATTTGTGTAAGTGCAAGTCATTAGTCTTTTCTATCTGCCTCAATAGATAAGTAGGTATTAAGTTTTCGGTTCCAATTTAAGAACCTTGGATGTAAATCGGCAACGAAGTGAAGTACCTATTGTTAAATTCTTTGAACAGATGAAGTGTGAAGTTCTATTGGAATTTCTATGTCTTTATATAGCTAATTGTAGACTTCTCAGATTTTCGATGTCATAATAATAACACCAGGTACCCATTGGTTTCGCCTGCGAGATAAATTGTGTGACCAGCTGCAGCAGGAACTAGGAATTTGCAGCAACACCTGCCGTGACCCCGTACAAAATTTTTCACAATTTATGCACAATAGCCGTGATGGTGCCTACTATACAGGGTGACAGGACATCGACGTACTTACCAACTGTTGCGTAGGTCGTCGGTTATCGAAAAAAAATCAGCTGTTCCACAAAAGTGTCAACTAATTTTTAAACGAAGTTCTTTAAAGACTGCTAATAGTATCTCATCCCGCTTTGGAGGTCCCTTGTTAAATCAGTCGTATATGTATTAGTAATTTTAATTTTAATTTTTCGGTTTTATTTTATTTTATTCTGCTCATTTCAACCTTCATTTTAATTTCTGTATTTTCATATTCATTTTCTTTTTTAATGCCTGTAACTTCGAAATAATTAATGTATGTGTACATATGGATCCTGAGATCTGAAATAAAACATTTTTATAACTTATTTATTTGACGCAGCTTGGGGTTCCCCACCGCAACTACGTTTACGGGAGTAAAACTATAGAAATCGTCACGTAACGAAAAAGCGTTCTGCCCTCTCCATGCGACTTTTTATTATATATACCTAATAGCAAGAGAGTGATAGTTTATATGGTTTTCGAGGGTGCTGAAGCCAGTAGTGAGGTCAACATGATGATGTCCAAGCTGGCGGCTGCGAAAATTTTCAAACTTTTCATCATGGGTGTTGCTTCTATGGTATTCGAGGGAGCTGAGGTCGATAGTGAAGTCAAAATTAAAATCCAAGATGGTGGCTGCGAGAATGTTGAGTTCAGCTAAAGTTTTCATCATGGGTGTCGTAATGTCGTTTTCAAAGTTTAAGAGGGCGCTGAAGACGATAGTGAGATCAAAATAAAGTTTGAGTATTTTAATGATGGGTCAACGACGTTACATTCTGAGTTAAAGAAAAAGCGTAAGAAAGTTTGCCACTGATGGGGGTCCCCCCGACCGCACACGTTTTTGAAATAACTGACCAAAAGTTTCAAGTTTCAAGGAATGGAGTTCAGAATCCATGGTAACGGATTGAGCGTTGATGTCCTTACCCCCTGTATAGACCCCCGAGCTAAGAGAAGCAGTCATATCAAGCATACGTTATATGATCAAAGCAAAGTAGATTACTTATCTACTTATGTGCTTACCTAAACGATTTAATCAAATGGTTGCCATTTTTTAAGCTCGTTCTAAATCAGAAAAAGAAGGCATTAATAAATCTGTCATCATGTCATGACCTAAAGCAAGTGCACTTGTTGATATTTATGTAGACCGGTTGCAAAATATAGCCGTGTATGTCGTGACATTACATACGACATGTTTTTTTCAACGATTTATGGTCAATGACCTTAGAGGAATTGACTGGAGGCCGTCTAAATGCAACTCTGTTTTGCACAGATTAAGTGAATGTAACTAAGTACACCACTAGGACAACCTACCTAGATTCTACCCACCTGCGGTTATTTTCGTATGAGCCAGATTTTCGGGGTCCTTGGTTACCTTATGTGATGAACAGTAATTAATAATTATTCATTTATTTAATTTCTCATTACAAATGTTGTTTTTTTTTTTTTTTTTGGTTGGTAAATCATCAAATAACTTCTCCCGCTCTGGGTGGAGCGGGAGGGCGTCTCAGACTTTTACTGACTAAAACCCACCCGTGTTCCCTCAGTTGCCTGTGTGCCAGGGGCGGCGCGGCGGTATCTCTTTCGAACAACCCGCACTCCTGGCAGGATTACAAATGTTGTTGTGGGCAGAAAGAGCTTAATCTAAAAACAGGCTTAACATTTGTGAGAGACTGGTGCCCGAAAATGGCATAAAATACCTGTGTTACAGGTCACCAGGCCCCCAAGACTTACATATGTGTACATATTATGTTAGATTATTGAACAAAAACAATAAAAGTATGCTATGAAGTTTACTTAAATTCTATGTACAGTTAAAAAATAAAGAAAAAAGAAAATGAATGAAGACTGGACGTAAATAATAAGATTGTGAATGATTTAACGCTTCTGTGTGAGTGTATGTGAGTGTGTATGTGTTTGTGTGTGAGGGTAAGTTTGTATGTGTGAGTGCGTTTAAAAGTGTACGACTGTGAATGAATGTTAATTGTGGACCTATGTAGATATAGGTAGGTTTTCTCCAACTAGGTAGGCATAAAATTGTGCCTACGGTACTCATACGCTCTCACATAAATATATCTAAGGTACTTACCTACCTACTTCTCTTACCCACAATAATCCACAACCCGACTTCATCAACTGTAGGTCCTCTGCTTGTCCAAGTCTCCAAGCTCATGTCTCTTCTAGGTTAGCAACAATCTTAACAACCCATCGAACCACTGGATGACCGACATTCTTTTATCCAGTTCTTAAGGCCTTATTTCACCTATCATCACCGCGCCTTGCCAAGTCATCATCATCTGCCTAGCCTTTACCCAACTATTTTGGGGAACTGATAACCAGTATTTTAGGTACATAAAGCGTGTGCACAAGTCCATGACCTCTACCACCTAATTGGTAACACGATACCCCATGGGGTTATTCCCAAAGTACTCCATTCTTTTGTTCTAAAAAGATAAGAATCTCATAGGTACATTAATTCCCAAGTTACTCCAAGGAATTATTATTATAAAAAAACGTATTATTTTGTTCCATTCTGCTCCATAGGTATCTGGAATCATTCTCAAAGTACTCCACCGATTATTCGTTATCAGTTCTCAAACTGCTCCATCTACGTAATACATATATTTCATTACAGTCAGTCACAAAAATTCTTAAAAGAAAGATTAAAGTTTAGCATTTTGTTATAACGTCAATGCATATTTAAAATGGAATACAGCTTAGAGATCTGTCACATCGTCTGAAAACTGCGGGATCATTTCACGCCTCTCCTCCATTAGCTGCAGAGTAGGATCAGAGACTTTCTTTTTGCCATTAGTACGACAGGTCTTGAAGACCTTAGACCCGACCGTATGTCCAGTTTCCATGAACCCATCGTTATAATCGTCCACGGAGCTCCCTAGGCGATTTTTGAGTTCGAAAGCTCTCGGGGTTTTGGACTTGGACCGGTGCTGGATAGAGCGTAGACTTCATCAGCCGACATCTTTCCAGCTTGATGTTGATATTCAATGTGCCTCTTACCATGCGGTGATCGCTTCCGATTTTCACCACGTTGATCACAGAGACATAATTGAATATTTGCTTCTTCGTCGACATAATGAAGTTAATCTCGTTGGCTTATTCCACAAATCCCCCCTGAAAATCCCCTTTAGGGGAAAAAGTGGAATCTATAAATAAAAAGTGTGGAATTCCCCCTGATAATCCCCCTTTGGGGGGAAAACTGGAATTGAAAAAATACTTACTCCACAAATCCCACCTGAAAATTCCTCTGAGTGTACTGGCTAAAATATATATTGGAATAAACATGAATGATGTAGCTAAGATATATCTAAAATCCAGCCTGGGGACATGTGGGGACATGTTCCTTCCAGGCTTTGAAAGTTGAAAAACAAAGAAAAAATAACACATAGTTTCCTTTATTTTCAAAAAAATATTTCGTATTATTGTAATGGAATTAAAGACATAAATTAATTGAAAAAATATAGTACTTAGGTACGCTCAGTATTCAGATCCATCACTAAAAACTTCCACAAAATAACAAAATGCCACAATGAGAGGTCAAAGGTATCGCGAAAATGCGAATGACCTAATTAAGTTATTGCACTTACCTTGTTAGTTGACTTCCAAACTCTATGACTCATCACCAGAGACCGGATATTCGGATGCATATTCACCTAAAGTTGCGGTGTTGACTAATATGGAACGCGCTTTTGTATCGAAAAAAATCTTCATTTAATGTAAAAAAAATGTTTTAACTAACACACACCACCGCCACTCTTACAGACTTTATACACCCTACTTACACGTGTTTGCATCGCGATTAATTTTAAATAAATTTGTCTGAATAGCTATGCAATCCTAATAATTTAGAAGTCGCTTCCATACTATACACCTGACTAGTTATGCATTCCCGGTGTTCCTGGCATCCCGGGAATTTTTTATCAAAAAATATTTTTTAAGCAGCCCCATACTTTCATAATTAAAAATTAACTTTAGGCAAATATGCATCCGATTATGCGATCTCTACCCATCACTGTGGAATGTTAGACACAAACAATTACTGGAATCGGGAGTTTTGGGTTGTTGTTTACATTAATTCATTGCCTGTTCTAGTCGAAATACTGTGCTCCGCCACGTCGCGTCGCATCCCATCGCCATGGGATATCATGAAATTATTAGTAGGTATAAATAGGTACCTATTGCTGATGTAGCATACCTGTATATATAAGCAGGAATACGTGCTTGCTTGCCTATAGGTATAGTTAACCACATAAAGCGGTCGATATTTCAGTAAGTAACAAGTGTTTACGTCACGTGTCCGACAGTTTGTAGTCCGGCCTTCGTGATTAATTTTAATAACAGCACCGAAAGGGTATCGGTAGTAGGAACTCAAAGTTACCCGGTTTGCCTCGCCGTGGCTTCTTTCACTGCGACAAATAAAATACCAGCTTCGTCAAATCTGTTGCGAGTTGGCGACAAACACCGAAGTCCTTGACTTGATGGTATTTGCGTAGCTAGGGAAGGCTGGCTGATTTACTTTCGATGATGATAATGATGGCCGGGGGGCTTGTGGCTAAGTAATAACAGCCGCACGTGTCGATCGATCAGGTTAAGCTACGCTTGCCGCGGTTGGTCCGTAGGTGGGTGGCCATTTTTACATCCCAAGACCCCTCCCTGCCTCGGAAAGCACGTTAAGCCGTTGGTCCCGGCTGTCATTCGTAGATCTTTGACAGACTTTTCGTGTCGTCAGAAGCTCGAAACTCTGACAACCAGTCCTACCAAGGGGTATGGTGTTACCCAGTAACTGGGTTATGGAGGTGAGGTAGGCAAACGCTCCATGTAAAATACTGGTCAGCTGCATTCCATTCGAGTAGAAGCCGACAAAAAAAAAATTGAGGAAAGGCTAGGTAAATTATGTAGATGATAATGATGGATGGATTGGAGTATCTCCCTGTGGAGTATCTTTCATGGAAGTACAAGATATTACCTTGTGTAGCTCCTATGTTTGGTTCAGAGCTTGTAAGTGGTTCTCCCACAAACTAGAAGTCTGGCCTTGCCATATTACATAAGGAGATACCTATAGACGTTGAGATGGTTCATTAATTATTAAAACAGAGAAATTTCTGGTCGTATAAAAACTTTCCGTGTGGTTTCGGACGTAAAAGAATAGCACCATCCCATTTCTTCCCGTGGGTGTCATAGAAGGCGAATAAGGGCCTTACTAGAGAATGGGCAGCAGCGTTCTCTATGCATTTTACCACCATACTGCGATCGCCAACCCGCCTGCTAAGCGTGGCGATTATGGCAAAACCCTTTAGCGGGAGGCCTATGTCCAGCAGTGGACGTCTGTTGGCTGAAATAACGATGATGATGGTGATAAAAACGGATGAGACTTTTAATATGCTCAGTAACTAGTGACTGCTATCTGCTGTGAGTGTTGAATTTATTCAGCATACGCTGAACTTGTTACACTTTTGTTCATAAGGGGCTCTGGGATTAATTTGGGCTTCAGCTCAGCATGACATGCCCTCCAAAGTTCAAGCTGTGGGTGACGTCAGATCTCTGGATGTATATCCAAGACTCCATAGACTATAGGAGACCTAAGAGAGGCCGTATAGGTATTCGCATGTTACAACATGGATTCAAAAAAAGAAAAAGAAAAGTATTCATTGTGACACGCACGGGTAGATCACATACTACCTAAACTAAACACACAATCATATAAAAACAAAATTTCTTGAGAGTAAAAAAAAACAGAATGCCCTGTACGAGGCCAAACCAAAAGGCTCCTATCGCAGCATAATGCTGTGACGTTTTATAAAGTAAAAATAAAGACCGTGTCTCTATTTATCTATCCTAATATTTTTATATAACCGGATAATTTATTTCCAAGTAGGTAGTAATATAGGTAAAAGGTATTTATAGGGATGATAATGTATGAAGAAACGTCTTATGAATTTTGTATTACTTACCTACCACAAAATGAGAAAAAGAGTTCTTTGTAGGTAGGCACTTCAATTCTTTATGAAAAAGTCTCGAGTCTCGACAAATTCAAATAAAAACCTTTACTTATTGACAATACAATAGAATGACGAATTTCTTTTTTTCTTTCGGTGGTTTTCAATGGAAAATCACATAATTGAAATCATATAAGTAATCAATGGAAAATTATCATTATTATTTAGTTTATCGATGTAGCCGTGCTGCAGTTTTACAAACAGTAGCACAGCTTCTATTAAGATCGAGTGGCCACAGCCCATAGATACATTAGTTATAAGATGACGCAGTGAGCAATATAATTGTAGCAGGGCTGACTCCCTTGGTGTGGTGTTGGCGATGTCAGACATTACCCTAATAATAAAGTCTTGGTTTCCTCACGATGTTTTTCCTTCACCGATGTCAGTAATGTCCAAGATACACTCAGAAAGTACCTAGGATTTAGGTATATATGAATTAAATAAGTCACATTGCTACTTGCCCGGATTTGATACATGTATCTACCTACACATTGATACACACAGTCCATATTCTGTTTACAACGTGATTTAGGAAATGAAATCCAAACAAGTCCTTGATATGTCGGCCTGATTGTGTTTCGCTAATTTCAATTTACACGAATTTATTGTCGCGTACAGTTCCGGTTTGTATTGAAAGAAATATTTATATCTGTTTTCTTTGAATAAATATTCGAGTTAGAGAATGTGTGACTAAAGGACCATTGTTGAGTCATTTTCACGTTTTTAGTTTCATGCGGTTTTTAACCGACTTCAAAAAAAGGAGGTCTCAATTCGACTGTATGTTTTTTTTTGTTTGTTACCTCATAACATAACTTTCGACTGGGTGAACCGATTCTGATGATTATTTTTTTATTTGAAAGCTGGTCTTCCCGTGTGGTCCCATTTCATATAGATCTGATGATGCGTTTCGGAGACAGACAACGGAACTCTTAAAAAAATAACAGTAAATAAACCGCAATTGCTGCTATCGCATAAATATGCATTGTTTTCACCCCAAGGATGATGAAATTTCGCATTAGTAGGGTAGGTACTGTAACTAAAAAGTGAAAAATTAAACTTTTTCCAAAAAAAAAAAAACAACCGACTTCCGAAAAAACACACAAAGTGAAAAATAACTTTAATTTCGGAAGGCTGTGACAAAAAATTTAAATACATATCCAAAGTCACTGCCTTCCGTTGTTTTTTCGGAAGTCGGTTATTTTTTTTAGTTTTACAGAATCGATACGGATACCTGCACCCTAATTGTTAATTGCATTTTGACAATTCAACAATATTCATTGCGTTATTTACTTTGTTGAGCAGACACATTTTACGAACATATGAAGCAATGGTTTAGCCATCTGTTTCAAAACGAAACAAATTATTAATAATTGTGAGTTACGCAATTAGGGTACTGTAGGTAAGTATACTATATAGTATGGGATTCGGGTTTCGGTTCTTGCAGAAAGATTCACTTTGACATAATCACACTTGTATAAGTCTTCATGCGTATAAGCATAATCAACCTATATTGTTCCCACTGCTGGTACACAGGCCTCTCTGTGAGAGGGAGTGGGCCGTAGTCCACCATGCGGGTCCGGTGCGTGTTGGTAGACGTCACATTTCTTCAAATTTTTGGTACTAGGACATGCCCTTCGCAGGAGACGCCCTGGGCGTCGGGAATCCCAGGCTGATTCCCGGCCACCGTAGGCACGGGCTTGCGGACGGCGAGTAATGGGTAGCTCGTTGTCCGGTAAGGACCAAGCCCGGGTCGACGGCGCGTTGTGTTCCACGCGCGCCTCAAAGAGATGTCAGCAGCAACAGAGGGGCCCGCAAGGGCCGATGCCTGCCAGGGGTGCGGGTTGTTCGAAAGAGATACCGCCGCCCCTGGCACACAGGCAACTGAGGGAACACGGGTGGGTTTTAGTCAGTAAAAGTCTGACACGCCCTCCCGCTCCACCCAGAGCGGGAGAAGTTATTTGATGATTTCCCACCCAGAAAAAAAAAAAAAAAAAAGGACATGCCGGTTTCCTCGCGATGTTTTCTTTCACCGTTTTGGGAGCAGTGGTTAGTGGTAAATACGCACAGTATTTAAACACTAACCGTAGTATTACAAAACGCGATCTAACTTTAGTTTCTAGCTTAAAGCCAGTGATTTTTGAAACTTAATTACTCAGTAAAAAGTCTGAAGGAAGTAATGTGTATATGTGTTTTTTTTGTAATCTACCTAAGCTTACGGTTCTAGGACATGCTGGTTTCCCACGATGTTTTCCTTCACCGTTTTGAGAGTAGTGGTGAAGAAATAATTTACACAAAGTAAAGCGCCTGCCGGGGTTCGAAGTTACGACCTAGAACTCGTAACTCGCAGCCGTAACCACTGAGCCACCACTGCTCTCTGACTTATACATATTTCTTTTAAACCTAAAACAATGAACCCTCATCACGCCTGTATACCCCAAAAGGATAAGCTGAAGTGTAACTTAGTACACCCACATTTCGCCAGTTATGTTTTAGTCCTATGAAATAAGGGGCGAGCCTATTACCATCAATTGAGCACTTATACAGACTCCAGGGTTACGATGAGAAATTCCAGATGTAAAGAGAACACACATTTTTTTTTCCCGACCCGGGAATCTAAGACCACATGGTCAGCAGCGCTTGTGACCACTAGAACAACGAGGCTAGGGCAACGTCAGATAATTATTATGAAAGCTGAGGTCTTATTAGGGTCATAAAGGAAAGCTTATGTGTGAGCGTACCGTAGTAGTTGCAGATGAGCCATAATAAGCTTTGTCTCAGGGATGGCAACCAATTTGAGATGCCTTTGGTACTGTAAATGTCTATTTTTGGTAATCACGGAGGCCTATTGTCCAGCAGTGGGATTATACAGTACAGGCTAATTATGCTTATGCTGAATTATTGCGCTTAAACAAATAGATTAATTGCCAGGAGAAAACATTAAGGTGCGCTTACACGAGCAACTAAAATTGCACCAGCTTGGTCAATTCTCGTCAACTATGACGTCACGACTACATCCAGCAATTTAGGGCAATGGCAACATGTTGCCAGACATACGGCCACACAATATCATGCAGAATGGAGCAACTTAAAAAACTAGGCAATACGCCACCCCCGCTGCCTCCACCTTTTTTTTGTTCCTCTCGCAAAAACGAGATAGAAAGAAAATTGACTAAAAATTTCCAAATTGATTGGATATCCGGCAACTCATGAAATATATGGAGCAATCAGAAGCAATACTCCCGAAACCTATCCGCAATTTATTGTTGTTGCTCCAGATAGCTCCACTTAATTGATCCAGATTGATCCATTAGTGTTGCCGAGCAATAATTGCTCAAAAAATTGCCCGTGTAAGAGCACCTTTAAGTATCTACAGCGAGCATAAAAAATCTATGCTAAGTAGTTTATCAAAGCGTAAACAATGTTTTGACTAAGCGGTGCATGATTTGATGACACAATGCACTTGGCAATTCTAGACATGGTGGGTATAAATGTACTTACCTACGTGAAAAGTTTTGAATGGAAATAACAAACTCATAGTTAATTAGTGAGCCACGAGCCATAATCCTATGTACTGAAACGTTTTAAATAAGCTTTACTTTGAACTTACCTTTAACCGTTTTCCAAGTATATTATCGTTCGTTCAAGTTAATAAGCAACATAACATCCATTTGCAAGGAAACGAATTAAGTTAAAAATAAACACTTGCTAAAAACGAGGACACAATTTTCTACGAATACATTACAACAAGTACTTTATACTGACCTTTATGTATATCGAAAAATGGATCAGTCAATACTAGTTGCGATATATCATAGACGAGGACGAATATTAGCTTCTACTCAAGGCTGTAACCGCCCTGTGCTTCTGTAAGCGCGGAACAAATGAAATCGAAAGGCTATCTCTGACTCACAGGCGTAGGCTACTTGCTGCTGTAAGTACGCCGGATCACCTTGACAATGAAAGTGAATTGGACAATGTAGACGCGATCTATTCGTATAAAAACCGGAGCACCTCCTGTCGAAATTATTCAGTTGCCAGCATTAACAGAATAAACATGTACGCCAAGGTACTAAAGGGTTTATTACCTTTGATTTTATTTATCGATAAAACTTGTGTTGCCCAAGAAAAGTAGCGGTTCAGCAACATTTAAAACATTCAGGAAATAATTTGCTTTAATTAAAAGGATAACATTTAAAATTGAAAGTCCTTAAAAATTGCACTTTTTTTAATGCTCATATAATTATTAGGACATTTAGCACTGAACCAGGAAGTACATTATTATCTACTAGTTGTGCAGTAAGTTCTAAGTAATAATCTAATGTTATCATTACAGTTGATCATCGCTCTTTGCGCCGTGGGTGTGGCCCGTGCCAGCGGTCTGTATGAAGCCGCTTCTTTGGGCTACAGCGCGCACGCCATCGCCGCCCCCGCCGTAGTGACCAAGACCATCAGCCCCGCTGTCTCCTCCGTGTCTTCTTATTCCACCCAGACCGCTCACGGTGGTCACTACGCTGCGTACGCTGCCCCCGCCTACGCCGCGTACTCTGCCCCCGCTGTGGCTGCGTACTCCGCTCCCGTCATCGCTAAGTCCTACGCTCCCGCCGTCGCCGCATACGCTGCGCCCGTCGCCACCTATGCCGCTGCTCCCGCTGCCGTCGTGACCAAGACCATCTCCCCCGCTGTGAGCTCCATCTCCTCATACTCTACCCACACCGCTCACGGTTCTCCCGTGGCCACTTACGACGCTGCCCCCGTTGTGGCTAAGGCCGCCGTCGCCTACGCCGCGCCCGCTGCGTACGCTCATGGTGCGTATGCCGCTCCCGCTTCCTACGCCGCGTATGCCGCTCCCGCCGTGGCTGCGTACTCTGCCCCAGCTGTTGTGACCAAGACCATCACCCCCGCTGTCTCCTCTGTGTCTTCCTACTCCACCCAGACCGCTCACGGTGGTCAATACACCGCGTACGCCGCCCCCGCCTACGCCGCGTACTCTGCCCCCGCTGTGGCCGCGTACTCCGCTCCCCTGGTCGCTAAGACCTACTCCACCGCCCCCGTCCTCAAGTCTGTGGCATACTCCGCTGGTCCCGCTATCGCATACAGCGGTCACGGCGCTAACTACGGTTGGTAAACTGAATCAGTCAATGTTTATGTAAATAGACCAATTAAAAAATAAACGACTCGCCATAACTTATTTCTTTTGTTTGATTTATGTTCCTTAAATAAGTGAGATTATTAGATACACTATCTTTAATAATATATGACCTAGTAATTTAATAGTCTGTAAGCCCGATAAAATACCTACTGACTGCATAATGAGTAGGCCTTTACCTGATCTGTATCCGCTTCACATAAAGGAACTCGTGCCCCGATTAGTCAGCACGATCAGTTCCTTTATCCTTTGACCTTTAGAAAATCTAATGGTTAGTATGGGAAACTACTTCTTTGAGCCACTTTATCTTATTACCTATAAAAACAGCAAATGTATCTTAAGGTAGTATTTTTAGATTACGAAATCCAGAAGTCGGCTTGAGAAACACTCAAAAGCATACTTCATCTACGAGTATATCTGCAACTTTGCAAGTCTGCACATAAAAATGTGGGCAGAGTATTTCATAATTACATTAGAAGAAAGTCATCCGTGAATTTTATTATCTGTCATTAGATTAATTATTAGTCAGCCAGAAGTCTTTTTAATTGCGGGGTTGCATCGGGTTATGCGTTCGTGCCAACTTCGCAACGCTATGAGGTGATCGCGCGCCTGGCTAGATTATACGGTTACCGACATATAATTAATAGACTAGTCTTAAAAGGGTCTTTTTTAATGAACATTGGTATTTTTTTTTTCATGTCTTTGAGCTAGAATTACATGAACTATCGAATTCCTTGCTATTTGCTAAAATAATAAGAATTGTTATTAGTATCTAACATTAAGGAATACGGTAATTACTTATCATAATTATCTTTATTACATAAGGAAATGGTTACAAATTGTGTGAAGTCCCTGACACTTGTGCTAGGTGGTTAAACTGTTATAAGAGCCAATGCAGAGGGCCGGGAGGGGAATCTGTAAAAAAAACAATTATATAAAGACAAAAATAATAGAAAATGATAAAAGACTAAAAAAAGTGGAAAATACTTAATACGACAAAATTTAATAAAATACTAATAACCCAGACAGACATAATTTTGCGATACATTTTTTATGTAAATATTGTAAATATAATCCAGCAGCTATTTTAAATTATCGAATCAAAGATTGACATCAGAATATCTAAACGGTTCAGAGTTGCGTAAACTTTCGACCTCTAAAGTCTCCTATTATAAGATTACATAATATTATATATTTTATGGGTGCATTGATTGAACGATAAACATATTAAGATCTAAGAGAACAAACGAGCACAGTATTCTTCTGACGAGCACATATTATATGTAAATTCGAAGAATGTAAATGTGTAAAAAATGTGGTTCAGTGAACTAAGTCTTCGAAATTAGGTAATTTAATATATACATTTCTTTCAAATTCGTTTTGTGTCCTCAAAACAAAATTAGAAAAAACCTGGTAAGTCGATAGGTTTGAAGCTGGGAAGGGGATTTTTTACATCGCAAATTCCAATGCAGTGGGTTGACAATTTCGTATGGCAACTTATAGTTAGGTACTTATACCTACTATTACAGGACTAACACTTGTTTGAAATAATTAATTATAATTTTTATTATTATTTAGTCAAAAATTTGGTTTTATAGAAAACTTTCTCAGTAATTTCTTAATGAATTCTTATGACGTCTGTGTTACGTGTTTTGATATGAGAAGCCTCCATTGAGGCTCTAACACTACAAACTTATACACGCAATTACTAAACACCTTAATGCAGCGGTCGAAAGGTCATTTTCTCAATGACTAACTTCTATCATTTGCATTGCATAAAGATTCTTCTAGGACTAGATACCAGTTTACGAAGATGGTATAAAAGTGAATGCACGTGTTCTCGATGTTATTTTGTCATCAAATCTATCGGAACAAACATGTTGCGAGAGGTGATTATTTACTCTACTTTACAAAGTTTTATAATCAGTTTTGTGGCCTTAACAAATAATTAATTTTGTGTTTCTTTTCCAGTACGTAATTCTTCTGTGTGCTGGGTCCTTCGTGAGCGGTATCGCTGTGTATTCCGGAGATCAGAATGCACCTGCGAAATCTCAATCCCCTGCTTCGGGAGATGCTCAGCAGGAAGACCGTCTCGCGTTGCCTTCCCAAGTTTCGTACCAGAACGTAGCGGCTCCTTCAAGTAAATACTTGCCCAATTCAGCGCCGTCATATCAAGTGAATTCTGCGGTCGTGGATACTATTTCTGAAGTCAAACCTACAAAAAGTATTCCTGTGCAGTACTACGGATCACCTAACGTGCAACAACCAACTGTTTCTATCTCTGCGTCGGTAGCTTCCGATCCTTCTTCATCAGAATATAACAATATTCTTGAGAGATACGCCCCCGCTGTTGACCCTATTAGGCCGTACTTTGCTGCTCCTGTTGCTGCAAAGACTGTTTCAATTGGCTCTCAAGAAGCATCTAATGCAGGTCAGGGTGCTCAGGCCACTGATGGTTATATTACTAGACCTTTTGTGGTATATACCAATAATGCTGCTCAATCAGGACAGTATTTTGCAGTTCCCTCTGCACAGACAGTAGTTGAACAACAAGGATCCGTTAATGTGCATCCTCCTTCCTCTCAAGGTACTCAGTATGCCGTAGCGTACCCCACCAAATCGCCGTCCGCCCCAAGACCGTTCTATCCAGCTAATAATGCAATTCTTGAATCTCATGGAGAATTTACTGCTCATTCCCCTGCCGTGGCTTCATACGAAGGGAACCAAGTGAATCAAGTTCAGGTACTCAATCCTCCACCACCACAATACCTTCCCGCTCCAAAGATTACATACAACGTCAAACCCGCATTAAAAACTGTTTCTGTGCCTGTTCCCGTCGCTAAGAAAGTAACCTTAGAGGCATATAATTCAGTCCAGACTCACCCCCCACCTGCTCCTAAGTATGTTCCTGCCTCGATACCCATTCCAGTAATCTATCAACAACTACAAAGCCAGTATCCGGCTGAACAACAGTTTGCTATTGTTCCTACTTCTGCTTCTTACGCCCAAGTACCCGTCGGGGTTCAAGCTATTTCCATGCCGGTTTACAGTACTAATGGTGCCAGGGTGCAATACCATTCGATACCTGTATCTGGTGGACATCAACACGGCTATGCTAGAGCTGTGCTATTCTCTCCCGCTACAGAAGTATCTCGTGTCATCTTCAACGGTTTGGGTGTAAGCTATGGATGGTGATATATATCGATAGTGTAAAGCGTTAGAGTAGTAATTTATTAAGTTTTGTTATTTTTGTGTTATGTAAATAAATGCATGTTACCTCAGTTATATAAATGCTTGTTTTATTTTGTTGTGATGCACAAGTGTTGCCGATTAATTCGCAAGATATTTGCTATGACTTACTTTTGTGTTAGGTTCCGTGTTATATGCGTTCGATATTAAAATGGTCATTAAATATGAAATAATAAGTGTAATGTATTTTTCTATTAAATATTTTACATAATTGTGTACAGTTTTATGAAATGGACTTTATACCATGTTATGAACAAGCTATTCAAAAAATAAATCTCAAGGAAGTTTTATTAAAAATACATAAAAATAATTAATGAGCACTTTTATTTCAAGATCTGCTTTTAGCACAGCCTTGTTAGCTAATGCAAAAATAAATAAAGTCAAGATCATTTGCTAGTATTTTCATTAATAATTATTATCTTTATTTTGTCTTTTCATTGACATAAAAGATTCTTTAAAAAAAATTGAATATTTTGTTCTAAGGTACCTAATATTGGTTGAGCTGATATTAGAAATCAGTCTTTGAGGTCATCTGTTAGACTCATTATCAATAAACGGTGAAGATCTTACTAAAGAAAACGCATTACCCTCGTTTTGTGGCATAATCTGGTAATAGGCGTCTTCCTCATTTCGTCACAATACATTCTTGTTTTGCAAGCTTATTGACGATAGGTAAAAATACAAATAGTGTAAGCTGGTCTTGAGAACTTCCTTAGTTTACTTCCCATCCCTACTGATTTCCTCTTTGCGAAAGATTTACGTAAGTATTTGAATGATATAAGAAAGAAATGGTGTTGTCAGTATGTCGTAATGAAGAGTCCAATATCCGTGCTGATCGTATTAAAAATGAAGAACAAGGAAATTATAAACATAACATTGAGAGGGGGAAATATCGTGCTACCTAGTAACTGGGTTGTGGAGGTCAGATAGGCAGTCACCCCATGTTAAATACTGGCATTCAGCTGCATTCGGTAAGACTTGTAGCCGACTTCAACATAGTTGGAAAAAGGTCAGGCAGATTGATTGGGCGGAGGAAATCCACTAGACCTTCAAGATCAGACTGTCGAAGTAGCTGCGTCCATCTTGGACCTATGGAAAACGGACATCAGTAGTGACTGATGTGCATACAGTGGCCCTAGTGTGTTTCGTTTAACTATTTCGATCAAACCCATTGAGCGCGTCGGTGCTCCGATAGGTCCGTCACCAATCCAGGGCCAATCGGAGAGCCAAACGCGCTCGAAGCGTTTGATCGAGATGGTTAAATGAAACTCACACTAAGGCCTCTGTTGCAAAATCATTTGATATCTAAAATGGCGTTACTATTCAATTTGACAGATCGCACACAACCAGTCGGTTGTGAACTTATGGCCTTGGCAGTGAACCAAGAGAGTGATTTTTACGTAATTACTGCATTAGGCTGCGAATGTACGTACGCAGCTATAAATACAATAACTTGAACTCTTAATTTATAATGGATTGGGTCTACCCTGATCCATTATAAATTAGAGTTGTTCTGATATTGTTCATCCTCATTTTGCCATTAACGATCCATCGGTATCCTATTTGATATAGAATTAATTCAGATTTGTTGTAGAAGAAGAACCGTGTTATAGAACTTGTTTTGTTTTAAACATTGGCAGAGAATTAGAATCCTTCGACGTCGAAGAAGAAAAAAAAAACCAATGAAAACATTGTATTTGCATAGCAACTGGGAATTATTATAGCACCTCTTCCTCGCACTGGCCTTGACCACTACCGTAGCCTAGGCTAGGCGCCAAAGGGGCATTTTTTTCTTATCCTAAAATAATAAATGTAAAAGTTTGTATGTTTAGATGTTTGTTACTCAATCAAGCAAAAACAGCTGAACGGATTTGTTTCAAATTTGGCACACAGATAGTTTGTAACCTGGAATATACATAGGATACTTTTATTCCGATAGTGTGTTCCCATGGGATCATTTTCGACCACCACGCAGGCGAAGCTGCTGGCAAAAGCTAGTAATAAATAATTTATTTGAGTAAGTAGTTCCGTGTGCTGCTGGACGTAAAAGAATATCACCATCCCATTTCTTCCCGTGGGTGTTGTAGAAGGCGACTAAGGGATTTACTAGAGAATGGGCAGCAGCATTCTCTATGCATTTTTACAACTATACTGCGATCGCCAACCCGCCTGCAAAGCGTGGCGATTATGGCAAATCCCCCCTTTTGAGGGAGGCTTATGTCCAGCAGTGGGCTTCTTTCGGCTGAAATGATGATGATGAAGTAGTTTTGTACAAACACTTTTACACATGAATCA
This sequence comes from Polymixis lichenea, assembly GCA_949091785.1. NCBI lineage: Eukaryota > Metazoa > Arthropoda > Insecta > Lepidoptera > Noctuidae > Polymixis > Polymixis lichenea. The sequence continues at coordinate 8,899,280 of OX420942.1, forward strand.
TATTTTAAAAACTACACGAGGACGGTAGCTTGTGGCTAAGTAATAACGCCCGTACCGGTCGACGGGCGTTTTTACGTAGGCTGCGAGCAATGTGGGCCATCTGTTCTGTGACTCGCAGAATAGATGGTCGATGGGGCCGAAAGGTTCTGGAGTGGTGACCGCTTATCGGAAGACTATTAGCATTGGAAGGCCTTCCACAAGGTTTACCGATGATTTTGTGAAGGTCGCAGGAATTCACTGGATGTGAGAAGCACATAAGCACCGGTCGAAGTGGCGGTCCTTAAGGGACGGTGGTCTTTCGGCTGAAATGATGATATGATGATGATTTGCATTGCATTAGGATCAAACTCAGGACCTTCCAGTCACAGTCGCGCTTGTAACGAATAAACTTAGACAAGATGAAGCCTGAGCCTGAGAAGTATCTATAACTGTTATTACCGGTTTCCTGTTGCTATCCCCAGGTACCTTATTTCAGGAAATGGCATATAACATGAGGAAAATAAGTTAATATTTGTCGTAGAAAATATGAAAAATCCTGGTTTGATTTTCGTACGTTGTTTTCGGGTGACTACTGAAAATTAGCGCTGTGCTGTGTGGGTCCCATAGCGTAGGTTCTTGCTGAGTGGAAGCTTTTTTGTCACAGTCACGGCGTGCAGCCACATGAGTAAGTTACTCATGTGGTGCAGCTGCCTACTATTTATGTCCTACATGCCTATGTATAAATATCTGTATTATTATCATGTTTTTTTTTTCAATGTTTTGTCATGTTTAATTTATTTTACTACCTTTATTTTTTAAAAAATAAATCAAGTGTTATGACTGAGTAATATTGCAATATTAAAACTATAATTTATTAGATTTTTATTTGAATATTATGTGCGAATCAGATCGTCTCCAGTACACCAATAATAATCTAAAACTGTGCAGGGGGTCTGGTGACCTGATATACAGGTTTTGTAAAAAACTTAGTTTCGGCACCAGTCTTCCCTAAATTAATTATAAAATTGTGTCTGTAGACTATTTAATTACTTTCTCTGTAATTTGTGGTGAGAAATAAATTATATTGTATTGTATGTTTTTGTATGCACTTGTTTCTCTGACAAATACATCTATTTTTCTTTCTTTCTTTCATAGAAAATATAAGATTAAACTGTTACAGATATATAGCGCCAAGGTAGCTCGCAAATTAAAAAAATTATAACGGTTTTTGCAATTTGCCGGTCAGTGTGAAACCATATGTTGAACAAAATTGTTTATTTAATCCCTTTGAAAAAGAAAAAGTAATTCTATGGGATTAAATCAACTTAGAGGATTTTTTTTTGAGGATGGGTAACAGACTTTTACTGACAAAAACCCACCCGTGTTCCTTCAGTTGCTTGTGTACCAGGGGCCACAGTATCTCTTTCGAACAACCCGCACCCCTGGCAGGCATCGGCCCTTGCGGACATCATCGGTTGGAGCTGACATCTCTTTGAGGCACGCGTGGAACACAACCCGTCGTTGACCCGGGCTTGGTCCTTACCGGACGGCGAGCTACTCGCTAAATCAGCCTGGGATTCCCGACGCCCAGGGCGTCTCCTGCGACGACTAGGGAGTATATATTGCCTCTCCCTTAAGTGCGCCGCCTCCATCTTTGCGAGAATTACTGCTTCGCAGAAAGAGGTGACGGCTGACCATGCACTCTCGCTGCGTACCATAACTTAGAGGGTTGTATTGATGATTTTTACGATCATAATAAAATTCTGTAAAGTTCCCTATGTACTAGCCGGGGGTCGTATTAGATCCCGTGATCCCCGGTGCAAGTGTGGGACGAAACACCGGGGATGTTTTAGTCAGTAAGAGTCTGGCAGACCTCTTCGCCCTCCACAGGGCGGAGGACATCCATGAGGATTTCCCCCGTAGTAAAAAAAAGATTATTTTCCTATGATCGCGGAAGTCACATCAGCCGACATATTCCGTTAAAACTTCACCAGAGAACTTAGGCGAAGTGAGCAGTTATTCCATATGATGCTAGGGATTATCACTAATGACAGCTCGCTTTAAGCTCACTTCACCCAAGTTGTCACGTTGAGATAAATATACAGAACTAGCTTTTGCCAGCGGCTTTGCCCGCGTGGGGGTCGAAAATTATCCTATGGGAACGTATTACCAGGATAAAAAGTATGCTATGTGTTAACTCAAGTTATAATATATATGTGTGCCAAATTTCATGAAAATCCGTTCAGCCGTTGTAGCGTGATTGAGTAACAAACATCCAAATATCTTCACAAACTTTCACTTTTACAATATTACTAGCTTTTGCCAGCGGCTTCGCCCGCGTGGAGGTCGGTGTATTATACATATAACCCTTCCTCTTGAATCACTCTATCTATTAAAAACAACCCGCATCAAAATCCGTTGCGTAGTTTTAAAGATTTAAGCATACATAGGGATATAGGGACAGAGAAAGCGACTTTGTTTTATACTATGTAGTGATTAAGATAGCTCTACTGATCCCGTGATCCCTGGTGCAAGTGTGGGACGGAATACCAGTGTGGTTTTAGTTAATAAGAGTCTGACAGACCCCTACGCCCACCCCAGGGCGGAGGAACATCTATGAGGACTTCAAACCTGAGAACAAACAAAAAAAAGGGTTATTATCTATGATAAAGAGCTAACTACTGCCTGAACATGTGCACTGCAACGCAAGCAGTATGGGCGATTCATTGCCGATATTTAAGCCACAGTGATTTGTCTTTATTTTTTGTATATCCTTTATAATTCACTTCGATAAAGAGCACTATTGCTGGCACTAGACATAGGAAGACCATAAAAAAATAGAAAAGATTAATAATTCCTTTAAATGGATTAGCTATTGGGCCCGTGTGGTAGATTACAACCCACTTCGACTGGAATCCACCATGCGAGGCCAGTGCGGGTTTATAGACGTGGTAGATGTCACATGTTTCTGATATTTGTTCTTGGACATGTCAATTTCCTCACGATGTTTTCCTTTACTGTTTTGAGAGCAGTGGTGATGAAATTATTAACACACTTTGCGTGTTAATAATTTTTAAAGCACCTACTTAAAATTAAAGCACCTGTTCTGTTTCAAACCCACGACCTACAACTCCTAAGTCGGGGCCATTTCCAATACACACGTATCACTAACGCGAAAGCATGGTCGGTACTGTGCAATCTTTTGGAGGACCCGCTAATTAAATATGACGCCTAAATCATACCTACACTCCGCCAATTGACTGCCGGAATAAACATAGCTTCAGGCTATACCGGACGGAGATTCAATGCTAATACCAGTTACTGACACTAGTATAAAAGCCAGAGTAAGTGCTCCAAAAATTACACACAACAACCACGTTCAATACAAACATGTACTCCAAGGTACTACGCTGCTATTTAAATACTTTACCTTTTTATTGCTGTGTGGGTCATGGGTTAACGATCTGGCACCTGTTTTATTGTGTATCATACAATTTAGATTTTCGATCAAGTGTGGACTGTTCAGATTCAGTCAAAGTGAAAGTGTGAAATTATAGCAATTATTTTTATCCTCAGGTCATAATCTTCCTGTGCGCGGCGAGCATCGCCTCCGCCGGCCACCTCCTGCGGGCCGCTGCGCCCGTAGCGTACAGCGCACCTGTAGCATACAGCTCGGCACCCGCTGTCTCCTCCGTGTCGTTCTCTTCGCACACCGCGCACGGTCCAGTCGCCACATACGCCGCCGGACCCGTCGTAGCCAAGACCTACGCCGCTCCCGCCTACGCCACCTACTCTGCTGGTCCCGTTGTAGCCAAGTCCTACGCTCCCTCCGTGTCTTACCAGTCCATCTCCACTCCCGTCGCGTACGCTAAGACCTACGCCGCACCCGCATACAACACTTACGCCACCGGCCCAGCTGTCACAACCTACTCTGCCCCCGTGTACGCCAAGTCCATTGCTCCCGCTGTATCCTACTCCTCAATCTCTAGCCACTCCTCTCCTCTGACCTACGCAGCGGCTGCCCCCGTCGTCACTAAGACCTACGCCGCTCCCTCTTACACCACATACGCTTCTGCTCCCGTCATCGCCAAATCCTACGCCGCTCCTGCCTACACTTCCTACGCTGCCGGTCCCGCCTACACTTCCTACGCTGCTGGCCCCGTTGTAGCCAAGTCCTACGCCTCTCCTTCCATCGCATACTCCACCGGCCCCGTGCTCAAGTCTGCTGTGACATACTCGGCGGCACCCGCCGTCTCTCACGTAACTTACGCTGGTCTGGGAGCTAACTACGGCTGGTAAACAAATGGTTGTTAATATTTATTTGTTGTAAATAATCGACTGTAGATAATAATGTTTGTGTGTTCGAAACATAAAACGTAATAAAAACAAAATAATTAATTTACCTTTTTTTCCATGAACTTACCTTTTTAAACAGTTTTCTTCCATACCTACTTCACTATTAGTCGTCATCTCGGTAGTAACCCTCTTTCTATCCATATCAATCATTCACTTTACACATACACAAACTTAAACAAAAAACGCTTTGTTTTTGTAACAGTGAAAAAACGAACTATACACTCCATAAACTATATACTCCATAATGTGTAAAGATGCATAACAGCTATGTGTGACTTACAAAGTACTGAAAGCTATCAACCGCTATTTAAGTACCTCAAAATATTGACCGTGCCTTGTCTTTATATTTCGAAGTAAATGTATTTGTTAAAACAAACTTCGTCCTTTATGAAATAGGAAATTACGTGATGGAAATAAATAAGAGCTTAAAGTACCATATGTAGGTACGGCTTTAATGAATGAGGAAAAGCTTTTTTGTATGGCCCAAAGTATATTTAATAAGTTGCCTTGGTCAATAAAAAGTCAAAATTTAGTAAATTTCAAGCGTAAACTATGTATTGCCATTGCCATTCAACGTGGCAATGCTGCCAGTCTTCTGTGCACGTTTCCTGATGACAGCGATGCGGACGAATACTTTGACGCCTAAGTGTCCTTTTGTACTATATTAATACAGAAATGTTACTATTGTCTCAGTGACTATTTTGATGACAGTTCTTTGACATGATAATATTTCTATACTCATAGCGTGACTGTTTATGCATGACGACTCTAATAATTCGGTGGACAGTGTCAATTTTAAACAGTTTTCATATCAGTAGCTTATTGACATTATTATTATTTAATATTGACATTATCGCATTTCGTAAAATATTCTGACATTACCTGACATTTCCTATTGCATTATTATTAAATTCATTTAAAATAAAATAAAAATTTACATTGATACTCTTGATAATACTAAAATTAATTTACTTAATTGGCTAAAGCCTACCAAAATTGTATATTTGTACGCTAAATGGCAAAACATAGAGAAACAGTAATTGAGAATTGTACCACTGTTGTAATCTATGTTTACAAATAAAGACTATTGATTGATTGACTGGTAATTAAGTGTGTAGTTTATTAACTTAGATAAAATCAACTTACAAAAATAATGAGGGGTTTCCTTTTCTTTCATCTTCTTCTCGATATTATGACGTATTTCGTCACTTTTTGCATAGTTCTGTTTAGTTTGGAAATACCTGACGAAAAGCTCTTTCTGTGTAATTCAAATGGATTGTATGTAACTGCACATTTTGTTAACATAATGTGTAAATTAACGTCAGTGAATTATTGAGTAGTTAAAAAAACTCGCACTGCAAAGTCTGATTTACACGATGCGATGTATTTACCTGTGGCCCCCACAATTTGAAGCGACAATAAAAGCTGCCCTGTATAAACAGATTAAAAGTTTATTTGATGCTACAGGTAAAAAACTTGCAAATGCAACAGTGTAAATGAGACTTATGTGTAAGTTGCAGTTTAAATCCAAATAATTCTGACACAAATACCTATTCGTTGCTATTGCCAGAATTTGGTAAAATTAAACTGGACTGGATTCAGGGTAAGAGTGTTTGTTTGGCCAGTCATAGACCACTCTAAAGGCGATGGAACATCAACGGTGAATCTCAGAAACATAATTAAAAGAATAAGTTAATTCATAAGACAAACATAGATTTTTGTTCCTTCCTGGCTCCAAAAACTATACTTATATGTATAAATATAAATGCTGTTCTGTAATGTTGGGGCCACACTACGGTCAATGTCAATGGCAATGTAAATGGCGTTGTAAAATTATCGCGATAAATTGTTATTGAGATTCAATGTACTAATTTTCAATTTACATGTTTTAAAACATAATCGTTTTGTGTCTGTCTGTGTGACCGCTTAGATCTTCTAAACGACAGATGGAATTTCATGTGGTTTCCACCGTTATTTAGAGCAGAATGATTGATTTATTGTTCATTTTAATTTAAATCAGAATCAAAATGATAAAAATGTACATAAGTATCAACTTAAGCAATTTAAACAATGCAAATGTAGAAATAACATGCTAACTTAACTAAAACAACTAACAAAATAAAACATAATTGTGCGTTTCATACATAAATTAACTATGATTTTGCTAAAAATTCTCTAACTTTGGGAAAATCCGCTTTTAGTTTACACAACACTTTACAGACTTTACACAAAGGGTGCAGTGCAAGTTTTTTAACTACTCCATCATTCACTGACGCTAATTTACATATTACGTTAACAAAATGTGCAGTTACATACAATCCATTTGAATAACACAAAAAGAGCTTTTCGTTAGGTATTTCCAAAATAAACAGAACTATGCAAAAAGTGACGAAATACGTCATAATATCGAGAAGAAGATGAAAGAAAAGGAAACCCCTCGTTATTTTTGTAAGTTGATTTTATCTAAGTTAATAAACTACACACTTAATTACCAGTCAATCAATCAATAGTCTTTATTTGTAAACATAGGTTACGACAGTGCTACAATTGTCAATTACTGTTTCTATATGTTTTGCCATTTAGCGTACAAATATACAATCCTTGTTGGCTTTAGCCAATTAAGTAAATTAATTTTAGTATTATCAAGAGTATCAATGTCAATTTTTATTTTATTTTAAATGAATTTAATAATAACGCAATAGGAAATGTCAGGTAATGTCAGAATATTTCACGAAATGCGATAATGTCAATATTAAATAATAATAATGTCAATAAGCTACTGATATGAAAACTGTTTAAAATTGACACTGTCCACCGAATTATTAGAGTCGTCATGCATAAACAGTCACGCTATGAGTATAGAAATATTATCATGTCAAAGAACTGTCATCAAAATAGTCACTGAGACAATAATAATATTTCTGTATTAATATAGTACAAAAGGACACTTAGGCGTCGAAGTATTCGTCCGCATCGCTGTCATCTGGAAACGTGCCCAGAAGACTGGCAGCATTGCCACGTTGAATGGCAATGGCAATACATAGTTTACGCTTGAAATTTACTAAATTTTGACTTTTTATTGACCAAAGCAACTTATTAAATATTCTTTGGACCATACAAAAAAAGCTTTTCCTCATTAATTAAAGCCGTACTTGCATACGGCGTACCGTATGCAGGTACGGCTTTAATTAATGAGGAAAAGTTTTTTTGGAAATAAATTAGAGCTTAACGTATTAAGCTCTAATTTATTTCCATCACGTAAGTTCCTATTTCATAAAGGATGAAGTTTGTTTTAACAAATACATGTACTTCATAAATATAAAGACAAGGCACAGTCAATATTTTGAGGCTCTTAAATAGCGGTTGATAGCTGTCAGTACTTTGTAAACCACACATAGCTGTTATGCATCTTTACACATTATGGAGTATTTATTGGAGAGAAAAAACGAACTGTTACAAAAAAAGAAGCGTTTTGTGTTTAAGTTTGTGTATGTGTAAAGTGAGTGATTGATGATATGGTTAGAAAGAGGGTTACTACAGAGTTGACGACTAATAGTGAAGTAGGTATGGAAGAAAACTGTTTATAAAGGTAAGTTCATGGAAAAAAAGGGAAATTAGTTATTTTGTTTTTATTACGTTTTATATTTCGAACACACAAACATTATTATCTACAGTCGATTATTTACAAAAAATAAATATTAACAACCATTTGTTTACCAGCCGTAGTTAGCTCCCAGACCAGCGTAAGTTACGTGAGAGACGGCGGGTGCCGCCGAGTATGTCACAGCAGACTTGAGCACGGGGCCGGTGGAGTATGCGATGGAAGGAGCGGCGTAGGACTTGGCTACGACGGGGCCAGCAGCGTAGGAAGTGTAGGCGGGACCGGCAGCGTAGGAAGTGTAGGCAGGAGCGGCGTAGGATTTGGCGATGACGGGAGCAGAGGCGTATGTGGTGTAAGAGGGAGCGGCGTAGGTCTTAGTGACGACGGGGGCAGCCGCTGCGTAGGTCAGAGGTGAGGAGTGGCTAGAGATTGAGGAGTAGGATACAGCGGGAGCAATGGACTTGGCGTACACGGGGGCAGAGTAGGTTGCAACAGCAGGGCCGGTGGCGTATGTGTTGTATGCGGGTGCGGCGTAGGTCTTAGCGTAAGCGACGGGAGTGGAGATGGACTGGTAGGACACGGAGGGAGCGTAGGACTTGGCTACAACGGGACCAGCAGAGTAGGTGGCGTAGGCAGGAGCAGCGTAGGTCTTGGCTACGACGGGTCCTGCGGCGTATGTGGCGACGGGACCGTGCGCGGTGTGCGAAGAGAACGACACGGAGGAGACGGCGGGCGCCGAGCTGTATGCTACGGGCGCGCTGTACGCTACGGGCGCAGCGGCCTGCAGGAGGTGGCCGGCGGAGGCGATGCTCGCCGCGCACAGGAAGATTATGACCTGAGGATAAAAATAATTACTATAATTTCACACTTTCACTTTGATTGAATCTGAACAGTCCACACTTGATCCAAAATCAAAATTGTATGATACACAATAAAACAGGTGCCAGATCGTTAACCCATGACCCACACAGCAATAAAAAGGTAAAGTATTTAAATAGCAGCGTAGTACCTTGGAGTACATGTTTGTATTGAACGTGGTTGTTGTGTGTAATTTTTGGAGCACTTACTCTGGCTTATATACTAGTGTCAGTAACTGGTATTAGCATTGAATCTCTGTCCGGTATAGCCTGAAGCTATGTTTATTCCGGCAGTCAATTGGCGGAGTGTAGGTATGATTTAGGCGTCATATTTAATTAGCGGGTCCTCCAAAAGATTGTCAAGTCATGGTTTCTGTCACGGCTCTGGCGCTGCGAAGCTCCGGCGGTCTCACGCGAGCTTATCGTCGCAGATGCTTTAACACTCACCACTGCAGCTTCGTCTTGCTGAACGGCTTTGCCGGCCAGCCTCAGCCGCGGCGGCGACTGTTACAACCACCTACTCCTCAACTCGCGGGCCGCCTCGTCCCTCCGCGCCTACGCAATTCTAAATTACAATGTAGGGGTAGGGCAGAAAAGACTGAAAACCTAATTTTAGTCAATGTTTTAGGACTAAGAATTTCATTATAAATGAACATTCGGAATAATACACATGATAAGTATAATACAATACTTAGGACATATGTGAACAATAAACGTTTATAAATTATATTAAATGTTGCTTATGTCAAGTATCGATTATGTAATGTGGTACATAAATGTGGTGGTGTGATTATAACACATGTTATTATGGAAACTTATGTTATGGCAAATAAAAGTTATGACTAATACGTTGATATGACAAGCGTTATTAGTATAAATGATAATAGTACAAGTAAATACTATGAGGGGGGACGATTATGGAAAACTATAATAGTACAAATTATTTTATGGAAAACAAGACAATACCCACGGGAACGTACTACCGGGATGAAAAGTATTCTACATGTTAATCCAGGTTACAGACTGTCTGGGTGCCAAGTTTCATTCAAATCCGTATAGCCATTTTTGCCTGACAAACATCCAACCAAACATCTAAATATTTGCAAACACATTAAAGCTAAACATACAAAGTTTCACATTTATAATATACTACCGGCCCGTCCTGGCTTCACACGGGTGAGATCCCAATTTTTTTCTCATAATAAATATAGCCTACGTTACTCATGGATAATGCATTCTAAGGGCGAATTTCACCAAACTTTTATACCTAGAATAAGTCTTATCCTGAGAATAAATTTTGAATTTTTACAGATCGTCCATGGTAGAATTGTCAGACGTAAATGTTATTCTACGGATAAAAGATATCTGACTTTTTTTAAATCAGCCCTAAAGGTGAAATAATTTTTTAAATCGGTCCAGTAGTTGTTTAGTTTATTCGTTATAAGTGTTATATTATAACCTTACAAATCTTTCCTCTTTAAAATATTATTAGTGTAGAAAGTAGGAGTTATTTGATTTGATATTTTGGACATTTTAAATAGGTACTAGCCGACCCGATACTAGTTGTCTTTTCGAAGGGTCTTTTTTCATACGAAAATCCCATCGAAAAAGCACTTCAGTTTTTCCAGAACTTTCTTTTCCGGACAACCTTTCTAAACCCTAAAATAGGGATTTAGGGTTTGGACTAACTTTTTTTTTAGTTTACCAAATTGTTCCAGCCCTTCTCACTAAGTGATGCGCATATGCCGCGGCCACACCTACGAGAAATGCCATTGATTATCGCGATGATGGTGTCCGTATGGATTGAGGAGCCATGTCTCAGATTGGAATAAGGGTACTACCAATATTTAGTAGTAAATTAGCCAAATTTGTAGCCGCGATCCTGGAATTTGTAGTAAAACCCTTCAAAACTTACAGGACGTTGAAGGTGGCTCCTCAATCCTGACGGTCTATAAAAAACAAATGTACGTAGCTACTAAAGTAATTGATCAAATCGAAGTTTGATTTGATTTGATTGGCGTAATCAAAATTCCTCTACATTCAGTATTTCAAAAGATATTAATAATTTTAAAATTCCTAAAGAATTTTCTGTGTAGGGGACTATAAATAATTCAAACTGCGTTCATAAACAGAACTTTATTTACACATGATTCTGAGTACATAAATAAAGAAATACTATATATTAAACACAAAGAATAAAAAAGACCGATTTAAAAAATTCTTTCACCTTTAGGGCTGATTTAAAAAAAGTCAGATATCTTTTATCCGTAGAATAACATTTACGTCTGACAATTCTACCATGGACGATCTGTCAAAATTCAAAATTTATTCTCAGGATAAGACTTATTCTAGGTATAAAAGTTTGGTGAAATTCGCCATTAGAATGCATTATCCATGAGTAACGTAGGCTATATTTATTATGAGAAAAAAATTGGGATCTCACCCGTGTGAAGCCAGGACGGGCCGGTAGTACTCGTATATTATAAATGTGAAACTTTGTATGTTTAGCTTTATGTGTTTGCAAATATTTAGATGTTTGGATGTTTGCCACGCAAAAATGGCACCCAGACAGTTTGTAACCTGGATTAACATGTAGAATACTTTTCATCCCGGTAGTACGTTCCCGTGGGTATTGTCTTGTTTTCCATAAAATAATTTGTACTATTATAGTTTTCCATAATCGTCCCCCCTCATAGTATTTACTTGTACTATTATCATTTATACTAATAACGCTTGTCATATCAACGTATTAGTCATAACTTTTATTTGCCATAACATAAGTTTCCATAATAACATGTGTTTTAATCATCAGTTTCTATATGTACCACATTACATAATCGATACTTGACATAAGCAACATTTAATATAATTTATAAACGTTTATTGTTCACATACCTATGTCCTAAGTATTGTATTATACTTCTCATGTGTATTATTCCGAATGTTCATTTATAATGAAATTGTTAGTCCTAAAACATTGACTAAAATTAGGTTTTCAGGCTTGTCTGCCCTACCCCTATATTGTAATTTAGAATTGCGTAGGCGCGGAGGGACGAGGCGGCCCGCGAGTTGAGGAGTAGGTGGTTGTAACACTCGCCGCCGCGGCTGAGGCTGGCCGGCAAAGCCGTTCAGCAAGACGAAGCTGCAGTGGTGAGTGTTAAAGCATCTGCGACGATAAGCTCGCGCCAGACCGCCGGAGCTCCGCAGCGCCGGAGCCGTGACAGAAACCATGCCTGCTGCATGTTGCATGCTCGCTTACATGCTTGCTGCATGCGTGGTGTATGCTGCATGTTTGCTGCATGCATGTTGTATGCTTGCTTGCATGCTGCATGCTTGCTTGAATGCTACATGTTGTATGCTTGCTTGGATTCTGCATGATTGCTTGCATGCATGGTGTTTGCTTGTTGGCATGCTTCTTACAGGGAACTATACAACAAGTGAGCTATCTCAAAACAAGTCGAAGACGAAAAAATATTGCCCGTGTGTCATATTCCTAATTTGTATCTACTTTAGACAATAAACAGTTTGTGAAATGCGAAACGGCTAGGTTAGGTTACGATAGAACTGTGATCACACAACGCTAGATTTCCTCTTTTGCAAAGCAAGCACGCATAGTAGAATAGGTTTATTTTTAGGTGGGAAAATTATTATTATGGTGAATAAATATCATGGAAAACGACATTACTTAAATTTATGGAATGAAATTAATAAGACACTTCATCGATTATGACCAATAAAATTAATGAAAAATGTAATTTCACGATTCTGGCAACTGAAGCGTTATTTCTAATGAGATTATGCCAAATACAAGTATGGTATGTAAAATTATTGCAATTTCAATTATGGCAGACATTAGTAAACCGTTCCCGTGGGGTAGGGTTGTAATTTCCACGCGGGCGAAGCTGCTAGCAAAAGCAAGTATTAAATAATAATATGTACTATATTGTATAAAGTGAATTCTGTGTAGTATAGTAATTTAGCAATTATCATCAGAGTATATCTGTCTAGTGCTACAAATATACTGCTAAGAATGCGGCGGCGCTAAATCACCAGCCACGGTCGCTCATCCACTTTTTAAATCTATGCTTTTAGAAAAATGATTTAGTGTAAGTAATAACCATGATCACAATTTGCTGTCCAATAATAACATTTTTGGTTTATATTGATTTGGATTTAAAAATGAACCGTACGCACGATTGTTACGTAGCTGTATGTCACTGCAATTTCTAGGAATATTGGCTTCTAAGACATAACTTCTTGCCTAGTTTATAAGCCAACCGTTCGACTGTTAACAGAGTCAATGTTGAAAAACTGAAAAAAGAACAATTTTTACATTCCCTATAATTTAAGATAATGTAGTAGGTAGAAAACCGTTAAATGTTCCAAAGTAAAGAGGCGACCCTTGTGTCAGCATTTAGGTCATATTTACCAAATATACGGCCATATTTTGAATTTTTCATCTGGATGGGAAGTTAGCCAAAATTAGTTCTCAAGAACCCATCTTAACGAACTAAGAAGTGAAAATAATGAGCTAATACGTTTTTATAAACTTGAATAAGCTTTGTCGGTTATCGGGCTTGGTAGGGGATGAACGGACAAACTCCATAATTTTTCGCTGCTGGAGCTATATTAATCGTATCTATAAGTAAAATTTTATAAAGTGCCGGCAGAACAATGTGTACTTACATAAATGATTTAGATGTGTATTATTGTTTTGTTTATATACGAGTATTCATGTATAAGATGTACCCGTATAAATTCATACCTAAATCATTTGCATTCATTTCATTTTTGTATAATGGGGGAACGCGTCCTGCACTAAGTTATCTGTACCATCACAATCAAATTTAGGCAATCTATGCACCCTCTCGGCCCTAGTCGCCGCAGGAGACGCCCTGGGCGTCGGGAATCCCAGGCTGATTGCCGGCCATCGTAGGCGCGGGCTTGCGAGTAATAGGTAGCTCGCTGTCCGGTAAGGCCCAAGCCCGGGTCGACAGCGCGTTGTGTTCCAAGCGCACCTCAAAGAGATGTCAGCACCAACTGGTGGGGTCCGCAAGGGCAGATGCCTGCCAGGAATGCGGGTTGTTCGAAAGAGATTCCGCAGCCCCTGGTACACAGACAACTGAAGGAACACGGGTGAGTCTTAGTCAGTAAAAGTCTGACACGTGTCAGACTTTGCAACCGCTCCACCCATTTTTATATGTGTTTTGGCGGAACGAGTCTTACTCTATTATGTGTACCATCCATTATCTTTATCACATGTCATATAAATAAATCTACTTACATATAAATCTAGCTGCAAACCCACTGAAGTATCAGTCACGCTTTCACTTGATTGATCTTGCCCTTACTGAACGAAATAGAAGGTCTCCTGGGGATTCAATGAAAACACCCAGTTGCAATAACTCGTATAAAAGCGAGAGCAAGTGCTCCAAATATTACACACAACCACCACGTTCAATACAAACATGTACTCCAAGGTACTGCACTGATATTTATAATTAAGTAAATTATCTCTTTTAAACGCTCGTAAAATTATGTTAAATTAAGTCATTTTTGTGTAATGTGTTTAAGTGTAGATTTTATTCAATTAATGGATAAAGTGTGCAATATATAGCTAATTATGTCATTGTTTCAGGTCGTAATCTTCCTGTGCGCGGCGAGTATCGCCTCTGCTGGTGAGCTCCTGCAGGCCGCTGCGCCCGTAGCGTACAGCTCACAGTCATTCACTTCACATACATCACACACTCCTGTCGCCACCTATGAAGCTGCTCCCGCCTACAGCAGCTACGCCGCTCCCGCCTACACCACCTACGCCTCCGCTCCCGTCGTAGCCAAGTCCTACGCTCCCTCCGTGTCCTACCAGTCCATCTCCACTCCCGTCACTTACGCTAAGACATACGCCACACCTGCATACAGCACATACGCCGCGGCTCCCGCCGTCGCGACCTACTCTGCCCCCGTGTACGCCAAGTCTATCGCTCCAGCTGTGTCTTACTCTTCAATATCCACCCACTCCTCTCCTCTGAATTACGCCGCGGCCACTCCCATCGTCACCAAGTCCTACGCCGCTCCAGCATACACAGCGACCTACTCTGCCCCCATTGTGGCTAAAGCCGTGTCTCCTGCGGTGTCTTACCCTTCGTACTCGACTCACTCAGAGCCTATCGCGTACGCTGCAAGCCCAGTCATCGCCAAGTCCTACGCTGCTCCCGCCATAACCACATACTCCTCTGTTCCCGTTCTTAAGTCTGCTGTGACATACTCCGCCGCACCCGCCGTCTCGTACGATGGTCTGGAAGCCAAATACAACTGGTGAAAACATAAATTGTAAAAGTTTAGAATATAATTTTGACTGTACCTACCTAGTATAATTAATGTTTATATTCGAAATGGAATACCAAATAAATATTTAAAATGTATTACATCCTTTTTTTTTTCCTTTGAGGGGTAGTGGTTAAGTATTAACAGCCGCATGAGTCGATCGATCAGGTTGGTCCGTGGATGGGTGACCATCTATAAGCCCGTAAGTCTGACAAACAGTCCCACTAGGGGGTATCGTATTACCCAGTAACCGGTTGCTACTAAAAGTCGCTCCATGTAATTTTGTGTGATGCTGGTATTCAGCTGCATCCGGTTAGACTGGAAGCCTAAGCCAACATAGTTGGGAAAAGGTTAGAGATATAGAGAGGTTTCT
Source organism: Polymixis lichenea (assembly GCA_949091785.1). NCBI lineage: Eukaryota > Metazoa > Arthropoda > Insecta > Lepidoptera > Noctuidae > Polymixis > Polymixis lichenea. The sequence continues at coordinate 8,914,770 of OX420942.1, forward strand.
GAAATTTTCTAGGTCCAATCATGTATAATATAAAAAACTTTTTTCAAAAAAAAAAAACAACTGACTTCCAAAAAAACACTACAAACTGAAAAATAACATTAATTTCGGAAGTCGGTTGTTTCTTTTTTAGTTTTTTATTTTTCACTTTTTAGTTATAGTAGGTACCTACCCCACACATTTCGAAATGTCATCATCCTTGGGGTCAAAACAATGCATATGTATGCGGTAACAGCAATCGCGGTTTGTTTGCTGTCATTTTTTGAAGAGTTCCGTTGTCTGTCTCCGAAACGCATCATCTATATGAAATTTAAATGGGACCGTTTTTGAATGAACTCCTTTCGAACAAAAAAAGAATTTTGCAAATCCGCCTTTAAATGACGGAGTTATGCCCGAACATACAAAAAAAAAAGAAATATAAACATGTCGAATTGATAACCTCCTTCTTTTGGAAGTCGGTTAAAAATACCAAAGCACGTCCGAGTTCATAATTTTAATAGTCATGCTTGTAAAACTAAAGTTCTTAAGTTCCCTAATCGACTGAAAAAAAAAAACTTATAATTACTAGTTTTTAAAATAAACCAACAAAATTAATTTACATTAACACATGTCACTTCACACACATCGTATATTTAAATTATTAATTTAGACAGGATCATCGCTATAATTACCACCTTCTTTTTACTTTTTTTTTACTAGCTACTAGAACAATGGCAACTCTCCTAACATACTTGGTTCTAGTAAAATTTTACAAAACGTCCCTTGATGAAACATACGTTGTTTCATTAGGCTATGTAAATCTAACTAAGTATGGCCTTCAATATATTTTGAAAAGATGGGAGAGTTAAGTAATTAAGAAATATGTCTTTTGAGGTTATGTGGTATATTAGTAATCTGTGGCTTTTTGAATTGAGAGGTTTTTAGCCTGTTTTTACATATGTTATAAATTATGTCGAATCCAAGCCAGATGAGTTTGTTTGTGTCCAAGATCGGCACTAATCGTGGTCTTCTACTTACGGTGCAAATTAGTACATATTAGTACATATTACGAAGCAGCACCCTCAGACGTGTGCAGCTGCAGAATCATCTGGCGTGCACACTACATATCTGTTAACTTCGAGCTATCTTCATTCATAATAAGTACAGTCCTCCAGATTGTATTTCGGCCATGGCGGCTAATCTCTACGGAGACTATTATAGCTTTCGGCGCGGGAGATATTTTAGTGCACAAGTGTTTGCGCAGACACAGGTGCACTAGCTCTTCCCTCACTCTCATAATCCGATGGGGTGGCATTCCGACACGACCAGAGTGAGATCAAGCGCAGGAACAACGGCTTACAGTGCTTTCCGAGGCGCGGGGGTATCACACCGCCAACTTCCAAGCTCTGGGTTAAAATTCCCGATGGAAAATCCCAATATCACTTTGCCTGACCTGGGATCAAAACCAAGACCCCACGTTTACCAGTTGGGCTTGCGGCCACGAGAGCAAGTACTTAGGTATCAAAATAGGCATGGACACAAAAATAATTTTATTGAATTTGTCCATGATAATAGTTCAAGATTTCTTGAAAACTGCTCTACATAGGTAGTTAAAAAAAAACTCATTAAGTAATTTAGTTATACATATATTTTTATTACAATTCTCTTGTAAATACATCATCAAGGAATGTGGTAGGAGCAGTTACATTTTGTTCATGTCTGGCCCGTCCAAGATACCAAGCTATGGTCAAAGCCAAAAGGCGGACACGCTAGTAAAATAATAATTTGCCAGAAATCTACTGCTTTATGTACATTTACAGAGAACGAGGAAAATTGTTGCACCGTAATACAGTTTATCTAGAACGGGGAACAGTGATCAGTTCTGTGCTAACAATCATAAGTAGTAGGTACCTACCAATACATACCAAACAAAAATGTTACCTACCTTTACTGCTTATTAATTACTTATAAATTGTGCAAGGTAACAACCTTGATTTGGCAAATAAAGTTTTCTTTAAAACTATGTTGGGGTAGGCTTCCAGTCTTACCAAATGCATACCAGCATTTTATATGGAACGACTGCCTTTTTGACCTCCACAACCCATTTACTGAACACACCTTGGTAAAGCTTAATCGTTGTGAGACTTCCGGGCTTATAGATGGTCACCCATCCACGGATCAAACGCAGCAAGCCTAGCTTAACCTGATCAATCGACCCATGGGGTTATTACTTAACAACGACTCCTCAAAGGAAAAAGTGAGAAAGATATAATAGACATTTTAAATATTTATTTGGTTTTTCATTTCGAATATAGACATTAATTAGACTAGGTAGGTACAGTCAAAATTATATTCTAAACTTTTACAAATTATGTTTTCACCAGTTGTATTTGGCTTCCAGACCATCGTATGTGGCAGCGGGTGCGGCGGAGTATGTCACAGCAGACTTAAGGACGGGAATAGAGGAGTATGTGGCTATGGCGGGAGCAGCGTAGGACTTGGCGATGACTGGGCTTGCAGCGTATGCGATAGGCTCTGAGTGAGTCGAGTACGAAGAATAAGACACCGCAGGAGAGACGGCTTTAGCCACAATGGGGGCAGAGTAGGTTGCCGTGTAAGCTGGAGCGGCGTAGGACTTGATGACGGTGGGAGTGGCCGCGGCGTAAGTCAGAGGAGAGGAGTGGGTAGAGATTGACGAGTAAGACACAGCTGGAGTAATAGACTTGGCGTACACGGGGGCAGAGTAGGTCGCGACGGCAGGAGCCGCGGCGTATGTGCTGTATGCAGGTGTGGCGTATGTCTTAGCGTACACGACGGGAGTGGAGATGGACTGGTAGGACACGGAGGGAGCGTAGGACTTGGCTACGACAGGAGCGGAGGTGTAGTCGGTGTACGCGGGGGTGGCGTAGCTGCTGTAGGCAGGAGCAGCTTCGTAGGTAGCGACAGGAGTGTGTGATGTATGTGAAGTGAATGACTGTGAGCTGTACGCTACGGGTGCAGCGGCCTGCAGGAGCTCACCAGCAAAGGCGATGCTCGCCGCGCACAGGAAGATTATAACCTGAAACAATAACATTATTAGCTATTTATTGCACACTTCATCCATCAACTGAATAAAATCTACATAAGAACGCACATTACAAAAAGAGAGCCTATAACTATGACAAAAATGACGTAATTTAACATAATTTTACGAGCATTTAAAAGAGATAATTTACTTAATTATAAATATCAGTGCAGTACCTTGGAGTACATGTTTGTAATGAGCGTGGTGGTTGTGAGTAATATTTGGAGCATTTGCTCTCGCTTTTATACGAGTAACTGCAACTGGGTGTTAGCATTGAATCCCCAGGAGACCTTCCCTATAGTTCAAGTAAGAGTACGATCAATCAAGTGAAAGGGTGACTTATACTTCAATGGTTTTGCAGCTACATTATTTGTAATTATATTTTGTTTTTATAAAATGTGGTAAATATAATGGATAGTATAGATATAGATAATAGAGCAAGACGCGTTCCGCCATAATAGAAATACCTAAAATGCAAATGCATGTAAATTATTTAAATTATAGGTTTGTATTTTTACTGGATTAAAAAAAAAATCTTATAAAACAATAATAAACACACATAAATATCATTTACGTGCACTATACTGACGGCACTGTAATATGGTAAAGGCCTATTCATGGCAATTTTTTTGTAACTATTTTGTCATTTTAATAAGCGTAATCTAATCGTATCTATAATATGTGTATACATACGATTAATTTAGCTCCAGCAGTACGTCAATGAAAACATAATAATATGGCGTTGGTTCGCTCATCCTTATACCAAGCCCGATAATCGTTAAAGTTTATGAAACTTTATAAAAACTTATAATTTTCAGTCAATTTTCAGTAATTAGTTTATTAGAATGGGTTCTTGTGAACTAATTTTGGACTATTTATTTCCAGTCCGACGACAATTTTAATACATGGTCGTGTACCTATTTGTTAGAGATGATCTAACAAATAGTTACACGAGTAGAGCACTGATGCTGCCACAAGGATTGTATCTTTACTTTCGAACTTTTAACGGTAATTAGGTCATTCATCACCTGCCTAGCCTTTTCCAAACTGTGTAATCGTGATGCAGCTGAATATCAGTATGTAATTTATAAGGACTGAAACGGTTACTAGGTACCTAGATCAACTTTAATTATTAGGAATAGACGTTGAGATTTGTTCTTTTGGTTTATAAATCAATGATTATAATATTTTTTCTTTAGGGGGAACCTAGTCGCGGGCTCGAACTCACTGATGGGCCTGGCTAAAAAGCACGCTGTCTCACCAGGCATCGTGTCCGACAGAGGTAGTATCAGTGATGAGCAGATAGAAGCTAATCTACCCGCACAACATTATTGAGTGAGATACAGGATCATTTGTAGCATTTATAATACAACAGGCGCGTCAAAAATTAAGAAAAGTCCTTCGGAAGATCGGGTTTTATGAAAAAACCTCTGCATAAATCTATGACCAATACAGTTAAGTGAATTTTTCGATATTTCAGCTTTGTCGGTACTGAATTGGTTTTTCAGATTTTACACTTCTTTTATTACTTAAACACGTCCAAAGTTAGGTTAAATTAGCAAGAAAAACGAATCTTTGTTGGCTCCTAACTTTTGAATAGCTTTTTATTTTAGTATTCTGTTTCCATACAGACAATATTAATAATGAGACAAAACCATACTATGTTTAATTTTTTATGTACATTGTCGAACAGTGGAGTAATACACTCCCGAAGTTTGTATGGGACAAATGTGGACTAGATTCACCTTAAAGCTTATAGAATTGGATGAGCGAGCATGGCTAACGATTTGGCGCCACCGTATTGGACAGAGCCGCCTATTTCCAGCACTGGACAGCTATACTTTGATGATGGTTCCATTCTGAAGAATTAGAACTTACCTAAAATAGTCTATAATAAAATACTTTATTTTATTTCAGAATAACTGTTCGGTCAGCTAATAGGTATTTAAAAATAAATGTCTTTTATTTTAAAATACCTATTAGCTGACCGAACAGTAGTTGTCAAGAATAAAGGTCTTTTGTTGATACGAAAATCCCATAGAAAAAAGTTTTTCCCGAACTTCCCAATTTTCTGGCAAACTTTTCAAATTTTTCTTACCCTAAAATCCCTATTCGAACAATTACGAGAAAAGAATCTTAATAGTTCGAATAGGGTGCACTATTACTACATTTTTATTAGTTAAAAAAAAAAAACGTTGTCCTACACTAGGAATTTCTCCTGTATTGTGGGTGCGTTTACAAACATTTAAACTCACATACACAAACACCCAGACCCGGAACAACTACTTGTAGGTCATACAAATATTTGTTCCGTGCGGGAATCGAACCCATGACACGCAGCGCAGCAGCCAATCGCTTAACCACTGCGCCAACCGTGCCGTCAGTTGATCGTATTGTTCCAGTCGAACGACTGCAACGTTCGGAATGCGCATCCCTTGAGAACTCAAGTGATGCGCTTACCGAACAGCATTTATGGAGTCAGAAAGGACCAACGATCTACAGTTTTATGAATGAACTCATTCTTCTCAATATATGTATTTGAGATGCACCATTTAATCAATTTCGCTTCGTTTGTTGTTTTGCCTAATGAGAGTGGTCTCTGACCTGATCAAGGTGCTCAGCATGCTGAGCTGGCTAAACAAACATTCAAACCCAGAATCTAGTCTAGTTTTACTGTACCCAATTTTGGCAATGACAGCGGTATATATTTGTGTCGGCATTATTTTGGTTGCAACTGCAACTTAGACACACTTAAGGGTCATTTACAATATGCAATTTTCTTGCGTGCAACAAAATTGAAAACAACAAATGTTTTGAATAATCTGAACACTGTTTAGACAGTACAGTGGTGTGCCAAAGGCAAATAAGTCACACCGTATAAATCAGGCTTCACACAGAGGGTTTCATCATCATCATCACCATCATTTCGAAAGACGTCCACTGCTGGACATAGGTCTCCCCAAAGCTCCGCCACTTCGATCGGTTCTGTGCTTCCCGCATCCAGCAGATTCCTGCAGCCTTCATAGACGATAAGTTTTTTATACTTACGTCAATTTACTCAGTTAGCAAAGTCTGTAGTTACATGCAATTCTTTTTGAAATAACTTTAGTTTCAGCAGTCGGCGGAAACTCGTAAGAAACAAAAAAAAAAAACCAAAAACACCGACTTCCGAAACTGTTGTTATTTTGCACTTTGTAGTGTTTTCCTTTTGGAATTCGGATATATTTTTTGCAAAAAAAGTGTTTTTCACACCACCTGCTCGCTGACGTCAAATTATATGTCATGCACACCTAACCTAAATCTGAATTTCTTTGTGACCCGCTGGTCATTAATCTGATTTGTATTTGGAACCTCAACTGAGAAAATCGTATGGAAACTTTAAAAAAATCGCTGATAATACAAAAATATACACGTCATATGGGTCCACTTCAGAACCTCCTTTTTTAAAGTCTGTTAAAAACTATATAATAATATCATTTATTTATCAGAACAGTATAATCTAATCATAAATAAATGATCAAATCGGCAAAACCAAGTTATACATGGACTTTTAAGAATTGCGAATCAGAGGTTTAAATGTTGTTGTTAAATGGACAGCATATTTATGCAATGATTGAAATTTACAGGTACATACGTATCCAATTACACATCACATATAACACCACGCTTGTACTTTTAAAGAGTTAGGCAGAGGTGTAGGGTCCTATGAACACCCACATTACGTTAGTAATGTTTCAGTTCCTATAACAGCCTATTGAGATCAACCAGGGCACAAATCTAGACTACGGGTTGCTACTGACAAATTTTAGATGGAAAATCTAAAAATACTTCGCCCGACCCGGGAATCAAACCCAGGACCTCGTGCTCAGCAGTAGTGTTTCGATCCGTGCAATTATTGAATAATAATGATTAGGTATGAATCAGCAATCAATTAAAAGGAAAATAGGTATCGGACTAACTTTAAATTAATAAGCTGGTAATAAATAATATTGCGTGTTCATTTAAATGAATCAGAATTACATAATTTAATCAAACTATGAATTAAAAACTATTACTAGGCTCTCATTTTAATGAAATTATCGAAAAAGATGAAAGGTTACGAAAATAAATAAATGTTTACAAATATAAATATAAAAATGTATTTGGTTTTACAATTCGAAAACACTTAAACGTTATACTACAATCATTTATTCCAAACCTATGCAAAAATGTTTTCACCAGTCGTTTTTGGCTTCCAGACCATCGTATGCGGGTGCAGCGGAGTATGTCACAGCAGACTTAAGGACGGGAACAGAGGAGTATGTGGCTATGGCAGGAGCAGCGTAGGACTTGGCGATGACTGGGCGTGCGGCGTACACGATAGGCTCTGAGTGAGTCGAGTACGAAGAGTAAGACACCGCAGGAGAGACGGCTTTAGCCACAATGGGGGCAGAGTAGGTTGCCGTGTAAGCTGGAGCGGCGTAGGACTTGATGACGGTGGGAGTGGCCGCGGCGTAAGTCAGAGGAGAGGAGTGGGTAGAGATTGACGAGTAAGACACAGCTGGAGTAATAGACTTGGCGTACACGGGGGCAGAGTAGGTCGCGACGGCAGGAGCCGCGGCGTATGTGCTGTATGCAGGTGTGGCGTATGTCTTAGCGTACACGACGGGAGTGGAGATGGACTGGTAGGACACGGAGGGAGCGTAGGACTTGGCTACGACAGGAGCGGAGGTGTAGTCGGTGTACGCGGGGGTGGCGTAGCTGCTGTAGGCAGGAGCAGCTTCGTAGGTAGCGACAGGAGTGTGTGATGTATGTGAAGTGAATGACTGTGAGCTGTACGCTACGGGCGCAGCGGCCTGCAGGAGCTCACCAGCAGAGGCGATACTCGCCGCGCACAGGAATATTACGACCTGAAACAATAACATCATTAGCTACATTTTAGACAATTTATTCATCGACTGAATAAAATCTGCATTAGAACGCACATTACAAAAAGAGAGCCTATAACTATGACAAAAATTACGTAATTTAACATAATTTTACGAGCATTTAAAAGAGATAATTTACTTAATTATAAATATCAGTGCAGTACCTTGGAGTACATGTTTGTATTGAACGTGGTGGTTGTGTGTAATATTTGGAGCACTTGTTCTCGCTTTTATACGAGTAACGGCAACTGGGTGTTAGCATTGAATCCCCAGGAGACCTTCCCTATAGTTCAAGTGAGGGCAAAATTAAATCAATCAAGTAAAAGAATGACTGATCAATGGTTTAGCAACAATATTTACCTATAAGTAAATAAGTATGTCTATTTGCCTGTGTATATGTGTTTGGTAAACAGTAAGGATGTTACAGTTAACTTAGTGGAGGGCACATTTCGCCATAATTGCCAGCAGCATTGACATCCTCGTTTTACCCACTGTTGAATAAAACGAATGTTCTCAAATTCTGTTATATTATTAACCGACTTCAAAAAAGGAGGAGGTTCTCAATTCGACTGTATTTTTTATGTTTGTTACCTCATAAGACTCATAACTTTCGACTGAGTGAACCGATTTTGATGATTTTTTTTTATTTGAAAGCTGGTGCTTCCTGTGTGGTCCCATTTCATTGAGGTCTGATGATGCGTTTCGGAGACAGACAACGGAACTCTTCAAAAAATAACAATAAATAAACCGCGATTGTTGCTGTCGCATAAATATGCATTGTTTTGACCCTAAGGATTACGAAATTTCGAATTAGTGGGGTAGGTTAGGCGGTGAAAAAAAAATTAAATAAAGTGACCGACTTCCGAAATTAAAGTTATTTTTCACTTTGTAGTGTTTTTTCGCAAGTCGGTTGTTCTTTTTTTTTGGAAAAAGTTTTTTTGTCCATACCTTTTCACACCCGTTTTTATCCTTAACACTATTGCAGTAAGACTGAAACGAGTTTGTCAAAACTAGTCTGTGCTGGTTGTGAAAAGTCATCGTCATCATTCTCTAACCCGTGATGTGAAAAGTACACAGAATATACAGTCAGTATACAGAATTTCAGAGTCCACATTATAAATTCATTTTAGCTGAAGAAGTCATAGATGGCTTTTAAGAGGAAGAAATAATAAAATACTTATAGTTTATACCCTTTATTAAAAAAATTGCTTTGACTGTAGCACATCGTCGTTACTGAATAAAGTCTTAGTAATAAATATAAAAAATCAGCAGGTAATGTTTACCATCCATTGTTGGCTCCTACACCAGTGTAAGCAACGTGTGACACTGAGGGTGCTGCCGAGTAAGTCACAGCAGACTGTACGGGAGCTGCGGCGTATGTAGTTACCGCGGGAGCAGCAAAAGTCTTGGCTACGATTGGAGCAGAGTATGTAGTGACGGCGGGAGAAGAGTACGCTGCTACGGCGGGTGCAGAGTATGCTGCTACAGCGGGTGCGGAGTACGCCGCTACTGCAGGTGCAGAGTACGCTGCTACGGCGGGTGCAGAGTATGCTGCTACAGCAGGTGCAGAGAACGTCGATACAGCGGGTGCTGAGTAAGTCGCATAAGCGGGGGCAGCCCCAGCAAAAGTTCTGGCTACTATGGGAGCGGCTGCGGCGTTAGTCCTAGCCACTACGGGAGCGGAGTAGGAAGAAACAGCTGGCGCAGATGCACCGTAGGTTACGGGAGAAGATTGCCTGGTCACAGAGGAGTAGGACACTGCAGGAGCTACAGCCTTGGTGTACACTGGGGCGGAGTAAGCAGCGACAGCAGGAGCGGCACCAGCAGTGTACGTTGAATACGCGGGAGCGGCGGCATACGTAGAGTATGCTGGAGCGGCAGCGGCGGTGTATGTTGAGTACGCGGGAGCAGCAGCATATGTAGAGTAAGCTGGAGCGGCAGCGGCAGTGTATGCTGCATACGACGGAGCGGCGGCATATGTAGAGTAGGCCGGAGCACCGGCGTATGTGGCGTAAGCGGGAGCCGCGGCCGCATATGTGGCAACGGGAGCTGCTGACGAGAATGACACGGAGGAGACGGCGGGCGCTGAACTGTACGCTACGGGCGCGCTGTACGCTACGGGTGCAGCCGCCTGTAGGAGTTGGCCAGCGGAAGCGATGCTCGCCGCACACAGAAGGACTATGACCTGGGATAGAAATGAAAAATGTGATCAATGTGATTTCTGCCGTGAAAGGTTTCTGAGTTTCATGAACAAGGTTGGCAGAAGAGTTCTATTTCTTTTTTTTACAATAATCTATGATCACTAATCCTGCCGTTAAATGTGGTGGTGATGCTAATATTCAACTGCAGACGCTTAAAGGCTGATGCCGATGATGAAAAGTTATCCAAAGTTTCCATCACATTTCGGGTCAATACCGGAGTATTCTTATAAGATCCAACAAATCATATTTTGAAACGAATTAACAAATCACTAGTACCTTGGTGTACATGTTTGAATTGAACGTGGTTGTACGATGCAATACTTTTTGGAGCACTTGCATGCGCTTTTATATGAGCGTCTGAAACTGGTTCATAGAATCCTAGCTGACATAGATTACAGTTCAATTTGTTTATGAGGGTAATATCGGTCAAGTGCGAGTGCAAATGTGATTCAGGCGTGTGTGCAACTGGACCAGATAATGTTGTTCACATTTCCAACTGCAGTAGGTTGTAAGCAAGGCAAGGCAAAGCTTGGCTGGTCCAAGGCATATTATTAGGCATGTCGCAGACCGTTAAATTAATTGAAATTATTAGTAAGTAGTTTAGTACCCACGTATATGCATACATACAGTGTGAGTCTTTATAATCTGCACATACTGAATCGAGGGAATCTTTGCTTAATTTTATCGACGGAAAAAATGATAAAAAAATTCTAAATATTTTATTGAAATTTTTAATGGATTTTTTATTTATTTTTTCGTTTCTGTGACTCCAGTGTATACAAAGCGGTGTAACTTTTTAACTCGATGTTTTATCACGATGAAACAAACTCCATAATGATTGGAAGTAATTAGGTGTCCGCATTAAATGAAAATTGTGTAAAAAAACTGCCACCAATTAAAAATAAACACGTTTTTCCCTCAAAAATCTGTTTTTTTTTCATCAATTTTTGCAATAATCGTAAAATTTCTCAATAAGATGCCCCGATTACCTTCATTTTTTATTACTTTAAATTATTCCTCATCGTATTAGCTATCCAATAGTAAAAATTGCAAGGGTTTAACTCAATCCCATCATTTCTTATCAACAGCCAAAGAAAGGCCTAGAGCACGGCTACGCACTAATTGTTTAGCAGGTAGACGTCCTTTTTTGTTGAGAATGTGCGCGGGTCGGGGTGCGGGGAGGTAGGGCCAGCTGAAGGGACCAGAAGGGATGACAGACAGGCAGTCGCTCCGAATTATTCGCCGCTGCTACATGTGTTTCGTTACTTTCATTCACTGCTACCTGAGTTTCGTGACTTTCGTTCGCTGCTACGTGATGCCGCGCTTAAGTGAATTCTCCCCGGCACACATTGCCGACATTCATTTTTACTATGGGGTGGGACGAGGAAGTGCCAGAGCTGCGCGCGCAGCTTACATAGCTGCGTTTCCTAACAGGCAACCAGTGCCATCTGCCCGCAACTTCCAGGAAGTTCACAGAAGATTGTCGATCACTGGACTTGAATCAAGTAGAGATCGTCGCGAGCCGCCTCAAATAATTATTGATGTGGTTCTGGAACAAGCAGTACTGAGCGATTTGTTTGCTGATCCATCCATAAGTACTAGACGACTGGCTCTTCGTCACGGAATATCACAAAAATCAGCGTGGCGTATTTTAAAGAAAGAAGGATTGCACCCTTACCACTACCAAAGAGTGCAACATCTACATGAAGACGTAGATTGGCGTCCAAGGTGTGTGATGTCCACCTGGATTCAAAGAAATACCAGAGCAAACCCAAACTTTCCGAAAACCATACTATGGATGGACGAATCAACATTTACCAGAGATGGTATTACTAACTGTAGAAATTTACACAGATGGTGCCCTGGAGGTCAAAACCCGAAATTGAAACGTTCATCGACTTTTCAAGTAAGATTTTCAATAAATGTTTGGGCTGGTCTTATCGATAACATGTTGATTGGACCAGTCATACTGCCGAGAACTTTGAACAGTGAAAGATTTTTAAGTTTGTTGACTGACGATCTACCTGAGTTATTGGAAGATGTACCACTGTCTTTGCGTCGAAGGATGTTTCTGCAGATGGACGGATGCCCTGCCCATTATGCCACAAATGTGAGATCATTTTTAAACGAAAATTATCGTGATAAATGGATTGGACGACTAGGACCTGTAGGGTGGCCTGCGCGTTCACCCGATTTAACGCCCCTTGATTACTTCCTGTGGGGGACCATGAAGCAACGCGTCTACAGTACTCCCATCAACAGTGAGGTCGATTTGCGTGATCGCATAATTAACTGTGCAAATGATATTCGCAATGATCCCGAAATGATAAGGAGAGCGACACAACAAATTTTAGTTCGCGCGGCTTTGTGCCTACAACAACGAGGTGGACATTTTGAGAACCTAATGCATTAAATTTTCTTTAAAATAATAAATGTTTTAATTGAACTCTTTTTCATTCATTGAACCCAAATAAATCATCCTTAAGAGAACAAAAATAGCGCGTTCGAAGTGCCATCTTTAACACTTGATAGAAAGTGTTTTGTCTGAGCTAAAAGCATACAATTTTTATTATTAGGTAGCTAATACGATGAGGAATAATTTAAAGTAATAAAAAATGAAGGTAATCGGGGCATCTTATTGAGAAATTTTACGATTATTGCAAAAATTGATGAAAAAAAAACAGATTTTTGAGGGAAAAACGTGTTTATTTTTAATTGGTGGCAGTTTTTTTACACAATTTTCATTTAATGCGGACACCTAATTACTTCCAATCATTATGGAGTTTGTTTCATCGTGATAAAACATCGAGTTAAAAAGTTACACCGCTTTGTATACACTGGAGTCACAGAAACGAAAAAATAAATAAAAAATCCATTAAAAATTTCAATAAAATATTTAGAATTTTTTTATCATTTTTTCCGTCGATAAAATTAAGCAAAGATTCCCTCGATTCAGTATGTGCAGATTATAAAGACTCTGCACATACTGAATCGAGGGAATCTTTGCTTAATTTTATCGACGGAAAAAATGATAAAAAAATTCTAAATATTTTATTGAAATTTTTAATGGATTTTTTATTTATTTTTTCGTTTCTGTGACTCCAGTGTATACAAAGCGGTGTAACTTTTTAACTCGATGTTTTATCACGATGAAACAAACTCCATAATGATTGGAAGTAATTAGGTGTCCGCATTAAATGAAAATTGTGTAAAAAAACTGCCACCAATTAAAAATAAACACGTTTTTCCCTCAAAAATCTGTTTTTTTTTCATCAATTTTTGCAATAATCGTAAAATTTCTCAATAAGATGCCCCGATTACCTTCATTTTTTATTACTTTAAATTATTCCTCATCGTATTAGCTATCCAATAGTAAAAATTGCAAGGGTTTAACTCAATCCCATCATTTCTTATCAACAGCCAAAGAAAGGCCTAGAGCACGGCTACGCACTAATTGTTTAGCAGGTAGACGTCCTTTTTTGTTGAGAATGTGCGCGGGTCGGGGTGCGGGGAGGTAGGGCCAGCTGAAGGGACCAGAAGGGATGACAGACAGGCAGTCGCTCCGAATTATTCGCCGCTGCTACATGTGTTTCGTTACTTTCATTCACTGCTACCTGAGTTTCGTGACTTTCGTTCGCTGCTACGTGATGCCGCGCTTAAGTGAATTCTCCCCGGCACACATTGCCGACATTCATTTTTACTATGGGGTGGGACGAGGAAGTGCCAGAGCTGCGCGCGCAGCTTACATAGCTGCGTTTCCTAACAGGCAACCAGTGCCATCTGCCCGCAACTTCCAGGAAGTTCACAGAAGATTGTCGATCACTGGACTTGAATCAAGTAGAGATCGTCGCGAGCCGCCTCAAATAATTATTGATGTGGTTCTGGAACAAGCAGTACTGAGCGATTTGTTTGCTGATCCATCCATAAGTACTAGACGACTGGCTCTTCGTCACGGAATATCACAAAAATCAGCGTGGCGTATTTTAAAGAAAGAAGGATTGCACCCTTACCACTACCAAAGAGTGCAACATCTACATGAAGACGTAGATTGGCGTCCAAGGTGTGTGATGTCCACCTGGATTCAAAGAAATACCAGAGCAAACCCAAACTTTCCGAAAACCATACTATGGATGGACGAATCAACATTTACCAGAGATGGTATTACTAACTGTAGAAATTTACACAGATGGTGCCCTGGAGGTCAAAACCCGAAATTGAAACGTTCATCGACTTTTCAAGTAAGATTTTCAATAAATGTTTGGGCTGGTCTTATCGATAACATGTTGATTGGACCAGTCATACTGCCGAGAACTTTGAACAGTGAAAGATTTTTAAGTTTGTTGACTGACGATCTACCTGAGTTATTGGAAGATGTACCACTGTCTTTGCGTCGAAGGATGTTTCTGCAGATGGACGGATGCCCTGCCCATTATGCCACAAATGTGAGATCATTTTTAAACGAAAATTATCGTGATAAATGGATTGGACGACTAGGACCTGTAGGGTGGCCTGCGCGTTCACCCGATTTAACGCCCCTTGATTACTTCCTGTGGGGGACCATGAAGCAACGCGTCTACAGTACTCCCATCAACAGTGAGGTCGATTTGCGTGATCGCATAATTAACTGTGCAAATGATATTCGCAATGATCCCGAAATGATAAGGAGAGCGACACAACAAATTTTAGTTCGCGCGGCTTTGTGCCTACAACAACGAGGTGGACATTTTGAGAACCTAATGCATTAAATTTTCTTTAAAATAATAAATGTTTTAATTGAACTCTTTTTCATTCATTGAACCCAAATAAATCATCCTTAAGAGAACAAAAATAGCGCGTTCGAAGTGCCATCTTTAACACTTGATAGAAAGTGTTTTGTCTGAGCTAAAAGCATACAATTTTTATTATTAGGTAGCTAATACGATGAGGAATAATTTAAAGTAATAAAAAATGAAGGTAATCGGGGCATCTTATTGAGAAATTTTACGATTATTGCAAAAATTGATGAAAAAAAAACAGATTTTTGAGGGAAAAACGTGTTTATTTTTAATTGGTGGCAGTTTTTTTACACAATTTTCATTTAATGCGGACACCTAATTACTTCCAATCATTATGGAGTTTGTTTCATCGTGATAAAACATCGAGTTAAAAAGTTACACCGCTTTGTATACACTGGAGTCACAGAAACGAAAAAATAAATAAAAAATCCATTAAAAATTTCAATAAAATATTTAGAATTTTTTTATCATTTTTTCCGTCGATAAAATTAAGCAAAGATTCCCTCGATTCAGTATGTGCAGATTATAAAGACTCACACTGTATATGAGTACTAGCAGTTCGCCCGCGACTTCGTCCTCGTGGTTCTCGAAGATACAGCCTATAAGTATTACTCGCAGATATTGTAGGTTTCTATAAGTGACAGAATTTTATAAAATTTTATTTAGGTAGGTATCTAACTAAGTTAAATAGTTATTCAATTTAAAGCTTCCCTGTTAACAATTTTTGAGGTTGTTATATTTCCGGTAACAATATAATCTGGTTTTCGGTGGATCCAACTTGTGATAAACCAACATATAACTTCCAATGGGTAAAACGTTATTTTTGTAGGTCAATGTCAACCAAAGAGAATGTTTGTCCCTGGGACTTGTTAATAGTCAGGGTAAATTATGTTTAACCGGGAATCTGGAGTCGCTTGGACGATGTAGGCAGCTCCGTGGGAATCTTTGGAAGCATCGGGATCTGCGCTAGCTGGCCAGCTCCTGGTCCGATGAGAATGGTCGCTGTAATTACGATTTTTAGCTCTAAGCCTTTTGTTAACATCTTTGTGTTTACCTCGTGTAATGCAATTTAATGAATCTGAATGAATATGAATATAAATTATTTTGTCTTTTAAATCATTTACTAGTAGCTTTGTGCCATTAAACAGGTTAGATAGGCTTAAATTTCTTAAAATCGTGATAGGCTTTCCGAATTTCAATAGCAGTTCGTGAGGTAGCAGCCCGGATGGATTAAGGGAGTTTAAAAATTCTTGTGGATAGTGAACTGCATCTTCGATATTACACACTGTATCAATAGACTTGTAAATTTTGACTTGGCCGGGGCCTTTTTGTAAAACTAAATTATTGATTTAATTGACTGTGTCGTTCCTAGGTGGAACGATAACCCTTGAACAAAACCAATGAATGTCTCTAGTGGATATTACGATATGTACGGATATTTGACATGAAGCGTCTGCCTATGTAACCTCCACAGCCCAGTTACAGGGTAATACGACACCCCTGACAATTGGTTGTCAGACTTTCAGACTTCTGACTACCTCAATAAATTAAAAGATAAATCACCACCAGTTTGATCTAATCTGGGAGAAGCTTTGCATTGCAATATTACCTATACAACGTGTAACAGAAAGGGTATATACATACCAAGGGCACGGGTTCTTTGGATAATATCAAACGGTATTGGAAAGGTTTTTTAATCCTATCTCTACATGTTCCGAAGTTATGAGAATTTTTAATACATTGATACCAGAACAAATTGAAACAAACACATGTCTCAGAAGAGATTTATCGTGATATTGGCTAGTAACGTGGAAAGTTATTGACCTACGTAGTGCGGTGACACACTTGTTATGATTTAAATTTAAGAAACATATGAATCTGAAAATTTGGTATCAATTCTTAGAGTATTTTATTTTGAGCTGAAACTATGTATAGTGATTCTATACCAGCTGTTATCTTTAGTGCTTAAGTATAGCTATAGGGTTTCTGTTACACCCTGTAGATACCTATGATAGCGTTACGTCTTTGCGTCGTTGAAACAAATAAATTATTTAAGTTTTCTTAGCAGACATCACAAATAAGAGCACACCTGAAGCTGTCTGGTGGTCTACTTTGACCAAATCTCGCAGGTACTGAAACCCCCTTTATTAAAGTACACCTCATATCTCTCAATCCCTAGGCAATTAATAATCTTAATGATAATGTGGGACGGATGTACCATGACTCATAGAGCTCATGTTGAAGCAGTGGATCGAACACTTAAGGACTTGAGAGACTCAGTCGCTGCAACTTATAGATGCAGTTCATGTATAAGTTGCTGTAGACTGTGAACTATACGACTTCAGACTCTCATTTATAACGATTTCTGCAGCGTTAGCACCCAAGGTTGGAGAAGAAAAACTTCTGCTAAAATATAAAAGCTAGAAATATGGTATTGCTGACTTTTTTGTAGAACTATCAAAGTTGCCTATATATATATATGTCACCGCGAAAGCGCCTATCTGTCAAGATTATAACGTAATCTTATGCGTAACTATTTAATTTAACTGTGATAACACCATTAAGCCGGTGCTCCTGCCCTCTGGAATACTATTATAAGCATTTGCATGCATCAGTGAAGTGTCTATTGGTTTCCTTGAGAGCAACGCCATCTATTGGCCAGGTTGTAATACAAAACTCGTAGAGTACTGCTGGTTTGTTAAACTAGATAAATAACTATGAAACTAATTATGATGTCTTAGTTAAAACAGCCACAATTAAAAGGGAATAATTGTTTTATTGTCTTTGGGCTTTTAGTCATTAAACCTTTTGGTCATTTGACACAGTACATTTGTTTATGATACATTGCTACCTACTGTGCCGAAAATGGCGCGGATTGCGAGTTTTATGATCAATAACTGACTGTTATATTTTAATACGAGAACTAAATCAGTTTCAGTCAAAATTTACAACTGATAAAGTAACAAGATTAATTTACACACACATTTATTTGTGAATTCCTGTTGTTTGATTAAATTCCTTGAAAATCCGGAAAAGTTGTAAGGTAGTGATATTTGTGATATAAAATGTAATGACTACTAATTAAACTTTCACCTTAAAACGCCATTGGATTTGTGAAAGCTAGCATTGTTTAATTATTAAAGTATTAACTGATAGCATTTGACCATTGTTAGTAAATTTTATAACACTTACTAAGAAATAAGATTCAGTACTGCTTTCTGTGCGATACGCAGTACTTCCGCCCACTTGAGGGATGAAAAAGTATGGCGGTCGGACAGGATCGCTATGAAAGTGTGTACAAGGACAAGAATTGTAAATTGTGGATTATAAAATCTCTGTAACATAATGTTTTGATTTAAAAGAGTGTCCGTGGAGTTTCTTGCCCGTTCTTCTCCATATGAGACCTACCTTAGTTTTGGAATGGGCGCCTAGATTCCCTTCGTAACTCAAACTATCTGATTCACTGCTAAATGAAAAATCCAAAGTGCCTGTAAAAGATTTATGTGAAAATAAATGGTTTGAGATAAGTGTTGTGTGTGATTGAACACCAACTACCTATTTACCTACGAAGAATTACACCAGAAACATAAGAGACGGCGTGCATTGGGTTTCCCGCCGTCTTATATATATTGTTTAGGCAGCGTATGCAAATAACTCTGTTTTAATCCGCCTGATTATACAAACATTGTGATAGCTCGGCTAATATGCAAGATATAAATATAATTTATAGCCTATTTATAGTACTTACAAATAACGTAGCTTTCAACCAGTGGATTTTTTTTATTGGACCATTAGTTCTGGAGATACAAACTTAGAAACAAATTTGACCTCATAATAAAAACAAAAATGAATCCCTTTTTCCCTTGGTCACGGCATCACACGTGAACGGCTGGCTGGTGCGCGTAATATATGTGCGAATTTAATATTCATAGTTAAGACAGGACAACGTCTGTCGGGTCAGCTAGTATTAATTCTCAATTCTCAATTCTTTATTGCGTACCATAATGTATAAAGTTGGTAGGGAATTATACTAGTCACAATTATGGAATTATTCCGATCTGTCACCCCGCTTTGTCCCCTTAGGGTGACAGATAGGAAAAAAAAGTTTGATCTGTCCCCCTGTTAGCTATGAGGGGACAGTTCGAACTTTATTCACTCCTTAACGGTTTCATCTGTCCCCCTATCACTGACAGGACAGATGAAACATTTTATTCCTGTTTGTCCCCCACAGAATTTAATATATTAATTCTTAAAACGAATGCCACACATACTGCAACATTACATTAAATTAAAGACTAGTGGTTTAGGTTTATAATCATCTGTATTTAAATAAGTTACAAATATTTCTTTTGTTTTTCTATTAATCAGCCACAGTCCCATAAATCACAGTACGTATAGTAGATACAATTACAATCAGTCTTCTGATTTGACTTCATATTAGGCTATATGAAGTCAAATCAGAAGACTTTACAAATGAAAACTTTTAAATAATAATAAACTTAAAGTTGTAAATAATCTCAAAACATAAATAAACGAAAATCACTAGTATAACGAATTTTAAAACTTTTCCAAAGGTCGTAAGAATAATATATGTATAAATAAAATATCTATCGCAACTTCTCCAACAAATGACCATTAGTAATTTCACCACCTACAAACTGCATTTGACAATTATGTATATATTCGTCTTTCATAATATTTCTCTTTGTGCGACAATTTGACATCGGAGGTAATTGGTTTTGGATCTGTTGTGATATGACTCTATAAAAAGCTGCATCCTTTTCTAGAATAACTAAAAGCATATTTAAGTTGGGATTTTTTTTTCCAATTGCATTATTTAATCCATGGTGCCAGCCTTCCAGAAAGTTTGTAGTACGATGACGTTCATTAAAAACACACCATATTTTTCTAAACTCAGCATCATGCGGTCTAATCCATTGTTTGATCATATACAAACGAAATTTCTTGCTCTGATCATCATCTGGACTTTCTGATGCGATGTATGACCATCCATTTAAAATTTCATTATCAGTTATCAATGGAAGTACGGCACTCAGTGCCACTTGTCTTTTCAAAAGTTTTGACTTAGTTAGCCCAAGAGCTGCTCCCTTCTTCCACACAGCTTTATTATAGTGAAAGAAACAACCTTTAACTGTGACTTCTGGAAAAACCTTTTTGATAGCGTTCATTGCTGCAATTTCATAGTCTGTTTTATAGGTTTTGGGTTTCCACTCTGGCCCCTTGAGTAAGAAAGAGAGAACCGATCTATTGTTTATTTGCACCGAGTAAATTCCCGGAAGAGCCGGCTTTTTTGGAAACAATAATGGAGTGCAAGTAATTCTCAACCATATTGTATAAATCTTTAAGTTGTCATTCGCAAAATAAGTTTTGATATTAACTATAGTAATGACATACAGAGCACAGATAGAAATTTTATTTTTGTTTGATAACTCCTATAGGAATGAAAACGTCAAAACTTGAATTTATTTACTTCATTCCTGAATAATACAGAATTAATGACCTTAATAGAAGCTGCAATTTTATCTAAACAAGTAAAATTTTCTTATTAGGAACATTTCCTCATCTAAAAGTTAACATATTGTTAGTAAAAATTAACATTTGTAATATGAAGTCAAATCAGAGGACTGATTGTTATTATACTTATTATACCTGGAATATCTACGACGTGATATATGGGACTGTGGCTGATTAATAGAAAAACAAAAGAAATATTTGTAACTTATTTTTATACAGATGATTATATAGTCTTTAATTTAATGTAATGTTGCAGTATGTGTGGCATTAGTTTTAAGAATTAATATATTAAATTCTGTGGGGGACAAACAGGAATAAAAAGTTTCATCTGTCCCCCTGTCAGTGATAGGGGGACACATGAAACCGCTAAGGAGTGAATAAAGTTCGAACTGTCCCCTCATTGCTAACAGGGGGACAGATCAAACTTTTTTTTCCTATCTGTCACCCTAAGGGGACAAAGCGGGGTGACAGATCGGAATAATTCCAATTATGGACCCTGTCGGGCACAGCATAGATCAAGTAGGAGAGGAGGAAGAACACTGCGTGTTTAATTTGATAAATATTACAAGTTAAGTTGTTAGTAAGTTGTTGTTGTTAGTAAGGTGTTGTTAGTAAGTTGTTTTATTATCACAGAATTAAATTTATGAATCATTTTTATTATTTTATAAATTATACACATTTATTCGTTATTTTATTTACTTATTATTTTTATTTATTACGTATTTAATATTTATTATCTCTAATGTAAGTTGTTTATTGGATGTTTCATATTTATTTAAAAGGTATTCCTCGTATTATGAGTAAGTAGGGTATCTTTTATAGTGAGTATTTGTAGATACAAATAGATAAGAAGTTACTTATAATTTATCATTTAGGTATTCGCTTATACTATAGTAGCATTTGCTTACAAGGAACATCTTCAATTAGTATAGATATAGCTGATTGGCTTAACATAATTAGTATTATAAATTCAAAGAAATGAGATTTTGAGTAATCATAAAGATCTGGAAACTTCTGTATTTAAATAGGTCATAGATAAATGGCATCAAATAAGAAAAGATTTTTGCATTGAGCGAATAGTAAATAATTTATTAATTCTTATAATAAGTATCTTACTGTGCATGTGGTGGCTTACAGCTAACAATATAGAAGTAGTGAGTAGTAAGGAACTCAAAACGGTGAAGGAAGACATCGTGAGGAAAGCGGCATGTCGTAGAAACAAAAATTCGAAGATATGTGACTTCTACTAATCCACACTGGACGCGCGTGTTGGAATATGGCCCACTCCCTCTCACAGAGAGGAGGCCTCTGTCTCAGTGCAGCAGTGGGAACATTTTTGGCTGATTATGATGACTAAGTAATTCACGACAAGTTAAACTTGGGTGGGTAATTTTTTAAACGGTTGTTGCGAATAATATTCAATTGTATTTTTTTTTCAAAAATCAGCACTTACTCAATAAAAAACAGAAATATAAACCCATAGTACAACCGTTTAAACGACCCAAAAAGTCATATTGAGCTGTCCAAAAAAAAAATTTCTAACCGTTTTCTACTTCAGTTCGAACGTCCGTGAGTACGCGGCCATAAAAGGATTATTAATTATTGCACTTTATTTTAGCAAAAATCGCATTTACTTACGTCCACACATCAAAAAAAGTTTGTGATCACTAGCGTGAGCGGATATAATTTTTTTAATTGAACTTTATCAAGAAAAATTCTTTGTTGTGTGTTTTCTTTAAATAACCCTGTTTGAAATTAAAAAAATAAAACAATTTTTTATTTTTTTATAAAAAAGAATATTGAGTAATTAATTATAATGTAATTGTAACAGAAATTTGATAGAAAGAAAAAGACTGCTTAACCAAACTTAAACAACAATTTATTAACAAAAGATTTATATTCAATAAAATATAACTCTTCCCCTGGCTGGAACACATGCGGTGATCCTCCTGGGCATACTGAGAATCAAGTTATCCAGCATTTCTTGGGGTTACCTGTCCCATTCTTAAATAGCGGCTTCCCCTGAGCTCTGGCACTGTCTGGGGACGTGGCTGATGGTTCCATACAGCTCGCTTAACAGCATCTAAAATGTTGCTCTATTGGGTTTAAGTCAGGCGTGCTGGCAGGCCAGTCTGACCTTGTGATGTCGTATTCTCGGAGAGCAGCATTGACTCGTTGAGCTCGATGGGCGGGCGCATTATCATCAACCAGTACAATTTGGTGCGCATGGTTTATTCGGAATGGTCTGACAATTACATCAATAGTCTAATCTATACATGTCTGCTGTCATGAAGCCTTGATACGAGATCAAAGGCGTTCTAGCTCCAATCATAATACCACCCCAAAAGGACACCGATTTCCCGCCTTGCGGTCTCCTGGTCTTCTCCAGACACGGACACGTCGGTTATCTGATTCACGATTCGTTTTGCCAAATGTTTTCTTCTTCATTTTGCCGAAGCCTAGCCCACTGCAATCTCCATCGTCGTCGTTGCCGGGAATTCAGAGGAGCTCGCCAGGACCGCCGTGCTCGTAATCCAGCCTGGTGCAAGCAATTCCCAATGGTCTGAGTGCTAACTTCAAGCCCAAAGGCAGCCCGAACTTCTGCTTTTATTTTAGTGGCATTGATTGTTGGGTCACGGGCTTCCAGCAATCTAATATAGCGCTTTTGGGCACCGGTCAAAACAGTTGGGTGACCACTGCGGGGCCGGTCAGCAAAATTACTCATCCCGTGGTACCTCTGCAACGTGGTCACGACACAGGATTGGGATACAGCAACTCTGCGTGCTATTTCTCTCGTGGTGTATCATGCTTCCTTCAAAGTTACTATTCTAGCTCGTAAAACTTCTGATAATCCTCTTGGCATTTGTTCAATCACAACATTCCGCAAAAAAGTATTTTAAATCTGTTAAAGCCGTTTTATATGGAAAAACAATTGAACTGTTTTATTGTTTTTTATTCTAAATCTATATTTTTAAATAAAGAACAAGAAAAACAAAAAACACAACGCAACAAAAAAGATTTCGATTTTTCAAAGTGATCGCAAACTTTTTTCATGTGTGTACTTACCTTAGTGAGGTTTGAAGCAGTTTACTCAGACTAAATATATATTCACATGGGCTTTACGCCACTTTCAACACTGTCGAAGACGACTCATTTCGAGTTTGCGTTCCATCCTACTAAAGAAACGGAAAATAAAAAAGTATAAAAAAGACGGCCGGCATCTTGCATATTCCTTATTTACATAAAATTGCCCCTACGGTATTATCTTATGTAATCCAGACAGAGATCACATTTCTCGTACATCTCCAAACTGCAAGGAATGCTATGTGGTCTAAAACGTTTTTCATATTATGGTTTTTGTTTTTGTTTGAGTTTGGGAAATCATCAAATAACTTCTCCCGCTCTGGGTGGAGCAGGAGGGCGTGTCAGACTTTTACTGACTAAAACCCACCCGTGTTCCCTCAGTTGCCTATGTGCCAGGGGCGACGGTATCTCTTTCGAACAACCCGCACCCCTGGCAGGCATCGGCCCTTGCGGACCCCACCAGTCGTTGCTGACATCTCTGACGGCGCGCATGGAACACAACGCGTCGTCGACCCGGGCAATTTTTTTTTTTTAACATGGAGAAATGCCTACTGCGCTACCACGTGGAGATAGACGGTGTCCTCCAGTGCCGCTTGAGGCGGGAACACGGAAACGCGCAAGCCATCCGCGAACGAATCCGCCGCGGCTGTCCGTCACCGGACCCTCCTCGGAGGGGAATAACCCTATCACCGGCGCACCAGGACACATGGCACGCCGTGATCACCCCAGAAACCAAATAGCATCCCGTGTCTGGCACCCTTGGTCCCCCTGCGACGGGTCAGCACAGTGGCACCGTTGCCTACCACTTTTCGGCCGCAGGGGATAGGGAGAACGGCCAATGCTATACCGACACTCCTCCCCTGCGGCCCTGCCGCGTCCGCCATCAACCGGTGGCGGCCTCGTCCAGGCCACGGAAGGGAAGACCGCTATCCAGAAGTACCGGCACTTCTGCTCCGCCGCAGCCTGTAACCCTCAGCCGCGATGCCTCCCATTCGACATCGCGGCCCGCCTCAATTGCGATGCACCTCACCGCAACTTACTTTTTGGCCACTACGTCGTCGGCTTGGAGACAAAAGCCCTAACGAGCGGCCCCACCTTGGGGTTCCTCTTCGCTTCACCGTGGGAGGGTGACCACGGCTACTGAGCCCCCCCGCAACGACGATGCGAGAACCCATTGGGGGGGTTCATATTATGGTGGAGTGTGTCCGGAACGGAGTGGACAGATATTTGTTCAAGACCAATTTAATGTGAATATTTGTCAATTAGGAGAATGTAATAGTATTATAGGTTTTCCAGCATCCAAAGCCGCTAGAATATTATATAAATTAGTTAATTAAGGGATTAAGCGTATATGTTAAGGTTTGCATGTAACAAAGGTTTCTTATGAGGGTGGCTGCATGTTCACTATGTAATCAAACCCTCGTTAATAAATAAAGATTTAAAAAAAATTGAGGTTGCTAGTCGTGTAATCGTTTTACTACTCTTTAAACTATATGCAAGAAGTACCTATCTATATACATATATACTTCGACGCCTAAGTGTCCTTTTGTTTTTGTATTTATTTGTTTAGTTATTTAGTAATTTAATTTTTAATCCAAATAAACTTATTTATACACCGTGAAATTTAAATGGTTGTTTTCCCGCGGCGAAATGGTTTTGTCTCGGTAATACAATCGTTTTATAAACAAATAAAATATTAGAAACAAAAAACGGCAGATTAACCATTGTGAAAAATCACCATGTGCGAGAGTTTATTTTGCTTTGAACATTTATGCATCGCTGTTCCCTTTGTCAACGGCGCGTGCGATTAGAGTAGTACCTACAAGTTACCTCTAGTGTTATTATTGAGTAGTGTTTTATCGAGTTGATAAATATTTTTTTAATTATTTTAAAACAAAAAAATCTTTATTTTTTACTTTTACTCTATGTTTCGAAAGTACTCCTTATGGCAAGTTGTTTTGCAGCGGAAAAACAACCATTAAAATTTCACGGTGTATATTAAAAAAATAATGTTAAGTTTTCCTTTCCAGTTTTTTTCTCGCCAACCCAGCCATTTTTATGGTTACTGATTCAATTTCTGTGTAAAGATTATATTGTTTTAAGTTAATTCACTTCACTTTATTGGTGCCTACTACCGCGAATCGACTTCCAGTCATTGACATAATTGGCTTACAATACAATTTGCAACATAATATTAAATGGCAGTTTTTTTTTTCCAATGAGTTAAATTTTTGTATCATTTTCGTTTTGTGTAGCTTTTAATGTTCTGATTTAGACTTATCTAGATATCAAGCTCAATATATTCAGATCAGTTATCTAATACCTTTAAATGAGCAATTCTTGTATATATGTTTATATATAATCTGAGTCTCGGAAACGGCTCCAACGATTTTCATGAAATTTAGTATACAGATGGTGTTGGGGGCGATAAATCGATCTAGCTAGGTTTCATTTTTAGAAAACGTCAAACCAAAAAAAAATCGAGCGAAGCTCGGTCATCCAGACATTATTTATAAACAGGGGTAAAAGAAAATACGAACATATGTTTCTGTTTTTATTACGCTTTTTCTACAGTCGCATAATTATTATTAATAAATATCTATCTATCAGCAAACAAGTTTTCACCAGCCGTAGTTAGCTCCCAGACCGGAGTAAGTGACGTGAGAGACGGCGGGTGCGGCCGAGTATGATACAGCTGACTTAAGCACGGGACCAGCCGAGTATGCGACCGCGGGAGCAGCAGCGTAGGAAGTGTAGGCAGGAGCGGCGGCGTACGAAGTGTAAGCTGGTGCGGCGTAGGACTTGGCGATGACGGGTGCAGAGGCGTATGTGGTGTACGAGGGAGCAGCGTAGGTCTTAGTGACGACGGGGGCAGCCGCTGCGTAGGTCAGAGGAGAGGAGTGGCTAGAGATTGAGGAGTATGACACAGCGGGAGCGATAGACTTGGCGTACACGGGGGCAGAGTAGGCTGCGACGGCAGGGGCGGCGGCGTATGTGCTGTACGCAGGTGCGGCATAGGTCTTAGAGTACGCGACGGGCGCTGAGATGGACTGGTACGACACGGATGGAGCGTAAGACTTGGCTACAACGGGACCAGCAGCGTAAGTCGCGTAGGCGGGAGCAGCGTAGGTCTTGGCTACGACGGGTCCGGCGGCGTATGTGGCGACGGGTCCGTGTGCGGTGTGCGAGGAGAACGACACGGAGGAGACGGCGGGCGCCGAGCTGTACGCGACGGGCGCACTGTATGCTACGGGCGCAGCAGCCTGCAGAAGGTGGCCGGCAGAGGCGAGGCTCGCCGCGCACAGGAATACTAAAACCTGGAATACAAATGAGAAGGAATGAAGTAGATATCTAAAAAGCATTAATGAACACTTTCTAATTGAATGTTTAGGCTGTTTAATGTTCGGTAATTAATCACAAAAAGGACTACGTATTAGCCCTTTAGCAATAATAACACTTGAAAATATCTGAATATGCTGTCACATATTATTATGAAGTCTCAAAGACTTGAAATATGAGCACTTGAACAATTTAAATCCAATAAATAAAATCACTGTAGTACCTTGGTGTACATGTTTGTTTTGTAGGAGCTTACTGATTGTAATAATTTTTGGAGCACTTGCTTTCGCTTTTATATCAGCGTCTGCAAACTGGTATTTGCATTGAATCTCCATGAGATATTGCCTAGAGCTCAGTTTGTTCCGTCAAAACAAAACCAGTCAAGCACGAGTGTGACTCACAGATCGAGGGTAACGGCACAATTAGTATTTACGCAATTCTAGTAGTAGTTCTGAGTGTAATGTTAATGTCAAAGCTCATAGCCGCAATTTTGCGAATTGAATATTCGAGGCGTAAAAAAGGATGGGTAGACTAAGCGCCTTCCTCTTGTTCTTATAATTTTCTAGGAACGCCAATACATTTGCAATGCGAGGTGGATTAGCAATTTTGTTGGGACAATTAGGGGATCTTTCGAAAATAACTTTTTGTAAACTGATGTAATATTGTAAGGCACACACCACTGCCACCAGCGGGCGTACTCCCTAATCACGAAGACCGTAGTGTCGGACGAAGTAACGGGCATGAGATTATATCGAGGCCGAACTAAAAACTCATGACAACACGATTTGACAATTGTCCTTACAACCGATGTGTTTATTAATCGGGAGAAGGGTTCACTTAAGGTATCGAAAAACTTTTGAACGGGCCCGTATCTTTGTTGACGGAATTACAGAGTAGGCCCCTCGGTCTTAGCACGAACGCGTAACGTAGAGGAATGTAAATTCGAAAGATTTTTGAATAGGGCAAAGTTTTTGTGAATATCACGATCAGTATCAGCCATAGATATCAAGTCTTTATCCCAACTAATACTAACAATGTGAAAGTAAGTTCGTTTGTTTGTTACGATTCCACGCTAAAACGGGTGAACGGATTTGGATGAAATTTAGCACACAGATAAGTAGATGACCGTGATCATAAACTATATACGGTACTTTTCATCCTGGATCGCAGACGAAGTCGCAAGCAACAGATCTAGTAAATATAAAGTCATAAAACTAAGTCAATATTCGTATTTACATTACGATTACTACTAGATGTTAGGAATACAGGTTTTAAAGGAGTAGTGAGTTCATTTGGCTTTCTATGAAGAAATATCTGTATATATGGCCGGTTTGGTTGATCGTTGACTTGGAATAAGCTTGGTCCAATTTCTTTGTGCTTAAGTTTCGACAGAGGTTTATTTAACGATAATGCTTGTGTCTGAAAATTTTTCGTGTAAGTCATAGCAATTGCGTTACACACTAACGGTTGGAAGGGGACGGGGGAGGTAACTGAAGGAACACGGGCGGGTTTTAGTCAGTGAAAGTCTGACCCGCCCTCAAATATCTTCTCCCGCTCCACCCAGAGCGGGAGAAGATATTTGATGATGTCCCACCCAAAAAAAAGAGGGCGTCTGCGAAAGCATTTTGACAGTTCAACAACATTCATTGCGTTATTCATGTTGATGCACCGACACTTTTTTCGAAGAAATGAAGCAATGGATTAGCAATATCCTTCAACGTGATTCAGATTGTGATGTGCGTGTAACGCATTACCATTTCTAAAATGCATCGTCTCATTTCATAGTTGATGTGAACCGGGCTGTCAGTTCTACTATAATTGTGCTGACTGGTAAATTTGTTTACCACGGTCTGAACAGTCTTCATTTAGTTAGTATGGATAAGAGAAAAGATAGATGAAATAATTAATTCAGTTTACCGCAAATATGACAGTAAACTCAGCCAATTACAGTCACCAGTTGGAAATATGTAGCTGTCTCCTAAGATCCCAGGTTACACACCGGTTCTCCACCTTCAATATCCAGTCTGACCCATCCGCCTTTTTAAACCTCCCATAGTATGATATTCTTGTGGATTATAAAG
This sequence comes from Polymixis lichenea, assembly GCA_949091785.1. Classification (NCBI taxonomy): domain Eukaryota; kingdom Metazoa; phylum Arthropoda; class Insecta; order Lepidoptera; family Noctuidae; genus Polymixis; species Polymixis lichenea. The sequence continues at coordinate 8,943,732 of OX420942.1, forward strand.
TACTAGCAGCGCTACGCAGTTTCACCCACGTAGTACCCGTTCCCGTAGGAATACGGGGATCAAATAAAGCATATGTTACTCAGTGATAATGTAGCTTTCTAACGGCAAAAGAATATTTAAAATCGGTCCAGTTATTCATTACATACAAAAATACAAATCTTTCCGCTTTATAATATTATATAATATATAATATAATTTGATATATAATATGTATATATATAATATATATATATATATATATATATATATATATTAATATTATAGTGTGGATTTATCAGTATCGTTGCGATATAACGTGCTTCGGTGTGAACGAGGCTCTGATAGTTTTAAGTGTCAAATAACTTAGAAATAACCCATACTGTGTATACTTATACTTAGCGCTGCACTCAGCGACGTTTATTTAACCTAATGAACAATTAACAGCCCGAAATATTCCCACCGAAGGGGAAGGACAAAATCTTCGCGCCACGCAAAGAAAAATCAAGCTTAATTAATAACCATGTTTGATTAGTGTGAATTCAGACAGCAATATTTTAAGGCATATTTCACCACCGTCTGTTAAGTTGCTGCTAACTACTTTGGCAGATAATTTCAAAACTTCAACGAAAATAAATGCCAGGCAAATTGGCTAGGTACCAACTGAAACAGTCCGTAAATTAAAATCACCATGTGCCATTCTTGAACGGTTTTTTTTGTAGGCATGACTATAACACGGCAAATTGGCATAGTGTGTCAAATGTATTCAAATTCAAATTCATTTATTAATTTTGTAAACATAGAGTAAAAAATAATTAGATGTTATATAAAACTATGTTTGTCCATACTATGTCCCGCCAAAAGGCATACAAAATAAGGTGGTTTATCGAATGTCAATTTACAAAATTAGAACAAAAAATAAAGTTAATAAATAGGTAAGATGTCACAATTTCTGTCCAAAAACGAATAATTAATAATATGTCAATAAATTAAGACGACACGAAACAAATAGATAATATTTAGTCACGATTTCGTATATTATAATAAATGCTATAAAATTTTAATTATCTTAAGAAAGCAACATGTTAATTATATACATATATAAAGTTTTGCAAACATTATTTTAATGTGTCACTAAGATATTCTTTAACCGAGTAATACGCCTTGTCAATCAATAATTTAAAAAGCTTACGTTTGAAATCATGCATGTTGCTGCTTGATACATTTTGATGAGGTAATTTGTTATAAAGTTTTGGAGCCATTGCATATATACTATTATAGAGAAATTTGGTTTTAGTGTATAATGGCTGCAACTTTGTTGAGCGCCGTTGACTTTCACCAGATTTAAATAAATACATGTTGGTTTTTACAAAGATACAGGCTTCATAGACATAAAGTGATGGTATAGTCAGTATTTTTAAGTTTTGGAAATGTGGCTTGCATGAATCTGTTCGTTTAATTTTACATATAGCTCGAATACATTTTTTCAGTGCTATTAACACCTCATCTACCCTAGCAGCATTGCCCCAAAATATAAGGCCATAACGCCAAGCAGAGGCGACATAACCATGATAAGCTGCCAGGAGCGCTGTCTTATTCACAATTTTGCCTAGCATATAAAGAGCATAGGAAAAATTACTGAGCTTCCCACACACGTCATCGATTTGAGTCCTCCATGACATATCGTGATCAATATTGTGTATGAACCATGATTTTCAAATTTCATTCCATTTGAATGTATTCGATAAGCTATGCTATTCAGACACCGGCACAGTCCTTTAGTGTAGCCATTTAGATAAGTTGGAGCTCGTGTGTATTGTGGGGATTAGAGAAAAAAACATGTTATCACCGGAAAAATGTCCACACTTGAATAAAGGTGCTCTTTACACGGGCAATTTTTTGGGCAAGTGTTGCTTGGCAATACTAATGGATCAATCTGGAGCAACAATAATAAAATGCGGATTTTTTTTAAGAAGTCAATTTTCTTTCTATCTCGTTTGTACGTACAACTACTTTTCGTTTTTGCGAGAGGAACCGGCCGGCGGCGGCGGCAGCGGGAGGAGGGGTATTGCCTAGTTTTGTAAGTTGCTCCATATTGCATGGTTTTATGTGGCCGTATCTCTGGCAACAGGTTGCTATATGTTGCCATTGTTCATGACGCCATAGTTGACGAGAATTGACCAGGATGGAACAATTTTAGTTGCTCGTGTAAGCGCACCTCAACATGTACTTAATGGATCATTAACATTAATACACGTTTAAGAGTATAGCGGCAATAATATAGACTGCTACATGTTTATGACTATGTAATGCCTAAAGGCAGAAACTAGTAAGTTACAAACCACTAAGTTTAAGAACTTCCGCTGCGTTAGTATTAGCTATTCGGTTAAATGATATTATTCAAATAGATTCTTAGAACCTGTTTTGAGGACGTCTTGTGAAATCATTAACCTATATCAGGGATGGCAAACCAATGGCACGCGTGCCTTTGGTGGCACGCAACAAATACTTGGGCACGGTAGCCTATGTCACAGTAACGAACATAGAAATTTGAGTGTGTTATGTTCATCTTCTTAAGCCTAAGTCGTTATTTTCAGAAACCGTACCTATGTTACATGATTCCAGTTCAGCTTGCATTCTGCTAAAAGTTAATATATCTATGAACCTCATACCAGACACCAGAAGTTGCACCAATTTGTTCTTTCATATAAATAAGCTGGTGTGATGTTGATTACTGTATAATAGTAGGCACAAGCCTATTTCTGTTTGCAAATAAAGGCCAATAAATTTCTAATTCGCGCTATGCAGATGACACCTCCTTATTTGCAACTAGTATTGACAATTTAGAATCCCTACTGAGTAAAATGGAACAGGTTAGCCTTGGTTTTGGTATGAAGATAAACCGCAGCAAGTCGAAGATCATGATTGTCGATCGATCTAACAACAACTTGCGAATTGTGACGTCATCCAGTCATAAATTTACCTTGGGGAACTAATATCGAACAGCGGTGGATGCGCGGACAAGATCAAACGGCATGGCTATCACCAGGTCCTCCATGGATTGGCTTGGAAAAATATGGAGACGCAGAAATATCACAAACGCCACTAAAATGCGACTTGTCAGGGCTTTAGTGTTTCCCATATTTCTTTACAGCGCTGAGACATGGACTTTAAGGGAAATCGAGAAAAAAGAAGATAGCTGCCCTAGAAAGGCGGTGCTGGAGAAGAATGCTTAGCAAAACCTGGACACAGTTCCGAACCAACGTCTCAATCCTCCAAGAGCTTTGTATCAAACAACGTCTTTCTTCCATCGTCCAATGTCGTATTCTCACTTTCTTTGGACATATCACACGTCAAAAAGTCACATCTGTGGAGCGACTGGTTGTACAGGAAAAGGTTGAAGGTACAAGAGCACGCGGCAGGTCTCCAATGCGTTGGACCGACCATGTCAAAACTGCACTCAACGGTCCACTCCATGAATGTTCAAGAGAAGCCATAGTACGGGAGGAAAGGCGGTGGATTGTGAAGCTTGCCACCTACCCTGATGTGACGACCACGACCACTCTGCCAAGAGTGTGACGACGAAGAAGAAGATTACAGTAAAGACCAAAGAAATTAAAGATGGACTGTATGAAGGATTAAATATTTAGAAAGGGGATGTCTACCGAGATGACGACTAATACAGAAGTATGGAAGAAAAAGACATGTGCCGACTCCAAATAAATTGGATAAGGGCAGGAAAATCATAATGATGATGATTATCATTTACCAGTTCCATCGTGGAAGTATAACTACCACACGTATTCTGTCTTCGACTAAAAATCGAACATTGCACTAGCACCTTTTCTAGTGCAATGTTGCACATTTGATTTTTAGACAAAGCGTCGGCATTTCCTTTGCTATTTTCAAAAGGAAGTTCGTCTAATTTGCTACAAACATATTTTCCAATGAAATTGGCGTCTTTTGAGGCAAATCGTCGTAATGCAGACGAGATGTTGGCAGGCTCCGGAACTCCATTCAAAGATGACGCAGATCCTGCTTCTGGCTTAATAAACATATCGGTGACTCGCCCCTGTAGTTTTGGTGTTTCATTTTCAGATATGATTAAAACATGATCTATTTTTGTTTTGACTTAATTTTTACTTTAATTTAATGTTACCTATTAATGTTAACTTACACCAAACAATAAATTAAGTTGTTATTAGATTTAGCAATAGGTATCTTTATGTTAATTGACTGATCATTGAGACTGTACCTAAACTCAGTAGAAGTAACAGTTAAAAGCTCAAGGTTTTCCTCACATTTTTGCAAGATATTAGGCGGTTTATTTTAAACGTTGCTTAAAGCGAAGAGACATTTAAACTTAAAAAAAAAATACGGTTAAACAGTCGCTTGTCATTACTAAACTTTATGCATAGTTTATAAATAAATGTGTTGGTGTTTAAACTTTAATTATTTCAGCAGCAATTATTATACAATTCATGAATTACGTAATAACTAGAAAATGGTAATAAAATACAGAAATATTCTTTAGTTTTTATTTTTCGTTTCATGTTACGAACATACAAACATTTATATACAGTCGATTATTAAATAACAATAAATATTAACAAACATGTGTTTACCACCCGTAGTTGGCTCCAAGACCGGAGTAAGTGACGTGAGAGACGGCGGGTGCGGCTGAGTATGACACAGCAGACTTGAGCACGGGACCAGCGGAGTATGTGACGGCGGGAGCTGCGTACGACTTGGCTACGACGGGACCAGCAGCGTAGGAAGTGTAGGCGGGACCGGCAGCGTAAGAAGTGTAGGCAGGAGCGGCGGCGTAGCTCTTAGTGACAACGGGAGCAGCTGCGGCGTAGGTCAGAGGAGCAGAGTGGGTCGAGTATGAAGAGTAGGACACAGCGGGACCTACAGACTTGGCATAAACTGGGGCAGCAGAGTACACCGCTGGGGCTGAGATGGTCTTGGTCACAACGGGGGCTGAGGCGTAAGTGTGGACGGCGGGGGCAGCGGCGTAAGTGTGGACGGCCGGGGCAGCGGCGTAAGTGTGGACGGCTGGGGCAGCGGCGTAAGTGTGGACGGCTGGGGCAGCGGCGTAAGTGTGGACGGCCGGGGCGGCGGCGTAGGTGTGGACAGCAGGAGACGCGTATGCGACGGGAGAAGAGTGGCTGGAAATGGTCTGGTAAGAGACAGCCGGGGAGTAGGACTTAGCTACGACGGGAGCAGCAGCGTAGGTGGTGACGGCGGGTGCAGCGTAGGTATTAGCGTACGCGACTGGAGCGGAGTGGCTAGAGATGGACTGGTAGGACACTGACGGGGCGTAGGACTTGGCTACGACTGGTGCAGCGGCGTATGTGGCGTAGGCAGGAGCGGCGGCGTAGGACTTGGTTACGACGGGTCCAGCGGCGTATGTGGCGGCGGGACCGTGCGCGGTGTGAGAGGAGAACGACACGGAGGAGACGGCGGGCGCCGAGCTGTATGCTACGGGCGCGCTGTACGCTACGGGCGCAGCGGCCTGCAGGAGGTGGCCGGCGGAGGCGATGCTCGCCGCGCACAGGAAGATTATGACCTGAGGATAAAAATACAAATCAATAAAAAAACTGTTGTAATTGATACTAAAGCTTCATTCGATTTTACAGATCCTGAAAAGCAGGATCTGCTATCAGATCACAAACAATACTGTATTTAAGTCACGTATTTTGAAACAGTAATAACTAGGAATCACAATTTTGAGCAAAGGGCATCAGGCCCATCACCATCATTAAATAAAAAAATATTTTTTAAATCGAAATTCAATATTAAAATTCACTGCGTACCTTGGAGTACATGTTTGTATTGAGCGTTGTTGTTGTGTGTAATTTTTGGAGCATTTGCTTTCGCTTTTATATCTCGTCTGCAAACTGGTATTGGTATTGAATCTCGTAGTGGATCAGCCGCGGGCACTCTCGGTTTCAATGTCAAGGTAGCTCCACCCGGCAAAACGAAGTTGTGTAATTTGCCTGGGGCAATATTAAGTAGCATCGAATGTACTCCATATCTGTTAATGAGGAAGTTATTCTTGGAACTTGGTTGTGATGTCAATAAAAGCAATAGCTTTTGAAGACTGTTTATAAAGCATGAACCTGTTTAATAACATTTATTACGAATTTTGTTGTCTATAGGGATATCCGGTTTTAGGACGATATTTATTAGAACTGTTAGATAATATGTAGATAACTATGTTACTATGTAAGTTTTAAGAGGAACAGGAGAACATTATATACTTGTGTACATATATTACTTATTTACTTGATAATATTCTTGGAAAATCGTTTAATTACTTTTACAATATTTGTAAATATGTGAGCATCATGTATCTATCAAATAATTAAAGTATCTGTCATTGCTTCATTTTAATTCTTTTACATATTGTGGTATGGTAATTTTATTCTGGGTGCATCGTTTTCATATAAAATTATATCATTAATGTAGGTAAAATATTGTAAAACATTTTAAAAGAGTAACGGTGGACTTTCTTGCCCATTCTTTTCCATACTAAACTACACTTTGGAAGGGGCGACTAGATTTTATTATATTTTAATGTTAATGTTGACGTTCAAAAGTGCCCTTTTTGTGCCTATTTGAAATAAATGCTTTGACTTTGACTTTGACATATTTGAAAGATGTAAGTGCCATACAACGTACCTAAACTTTGTCTTCTGTAATACAGGTACAGTGTCAAATCTGTCTAGTTATCTAAATATCTACTCAAGAGGTTTTAGAATAACGAAGTTTTACATTTTCAATAATTTTATTTTTCATTCGCACATCAAATTTACAAATTCAAAGAACAACAGTTGATGAATTACCAGCCGAGCTTGTTTCCGTAGCCACCGCTTCCGTAACCACCTTGTCCGTAGCCACCTTGTCCGTAGCCACCATGGCTGCCGTATCCGCCGTATCCACCATACGCACCAGTGGCATAGCTGGGAGAGTGCTCTTTGTAGACGGAGACGGAAGACACAGCGTTACCGAGACCGCTGTAGCCGTGGGAACCATGGCCAAGTCCGTTGTAGCCATTAGAGCCATAGTCCAGACTGTTGTAGCCATGACCGCCGTAACCGCCGAGAGCACCAGAATATCCTCCGACAGCCCCGGAATATCCTCCGTGAGAGCCAGAATATCCTCCGAGAGTGCCGGAATAACCTCCAAGAGCGCCAGAATATCCTCCATGAGCGCCGGAGTATCCACCGTGAGCTCCAGAGTAATCAGCTCCAGTTGCAGGGACGACTTTAGTCACTGAGGTGTATGAGGTGGCTGGGCTGCCGTAGCCGTATCCGCCATAGCCACTGCCGCCATAGCCACCGCCGTAGCCGCCACCGTAGCCGCCGCCGTAGCCGCCATAGCCACTGTTGCCGGAGTAGCCGCTATTTAGGCCACTGTTGTATAGGTTTCCTGCCCGGGCCAAACCGAACAGGCAGACAGCGATGGCGAAGATCTGCAATTACAGTAGATAATTGATAAAAATTACAAATTGAAACAAAAGAATGTATAAATAATACGTGGTCTGATGCTGCCCAAGTTCTTAGCAAGAGTATATAAGCAGATTATATAGTATATAGCATTACTAATCTGGAAAACAAAGAGGTTATGGTATTACAAGAATAGCTAACTGTTTAGGGAAGGTCAGTTATCAGAAGATCTAGACAACCGACAAAGCATTTCGTATTTCTTCACCGACTTTCAACAGTAGGTATATCAGTCTCATACATTTTTACTTTCCGTCATTTGTCTAGGCCCGCAGGAGTCGTTTAATATTATAATACAAACAAAGATTGTTTTGAAATTAAACTGCTAAACTGAACAATCCAATTAAGATTTAAACACTGTATAATATTCAATTAATTACCTTAGTGAACATGTTGCTGGTATCTTCAACGGTGATGAGTTGAATGTGTTAGAAGCTATTGTTTCACTCTTTTATATTAAAAATGTAGGAAATAAGTACTCTTGTACAAGGTCCCAGTAGATTTTGAGAAAACCGGAGCGTAACGAAATTAATTAGGCTTACGTTTAAATGCAATATTAACTAATGTATCCACAGAAATAAGACAAGCAATTGCGAATCTTATTGTCTTGACTATGAGAAGGTTTTTGTATGAATAGTTGCGAGATATAATCTTTAATTTACGGTGTTATCTTGAGAATTGTTGTACAAGGGTTGGCATTAGAGTAAACTACAAAACGCGTAGTAATTAATCAATTAATTATTCATTATGTTTAGCCATTTTGATACGTGATAATTGCTTTGTTATTAGGTATACTTACGATATTCATGATTCGGAAGTTATTTTACGTATTTGGAGAATTGGGTCACCTGTTTATAGTAGTTATTATTTAGCCAGTCCTAGTCAGCAGCTAGACATATGCCTCTTCCAAGTAGTCATATAATAAAGCTTCGGCGCAATGACTTACTAAACTCTCCATTGTATGGAGATGACGGTTGCGTTGGTTTCGCCCTTGACACAACAAAGATAGCCGATCAACTGTGAGCGCGGTTGCTCATAAGTTTAATTATAATAAGATCATTTGCGTAACTGCTTCTGTTAAAGACACCAAGATAACAACCCTCTTCCTACTTCTATAAAATACATAATTATTATGTTTTTTCAGAAACCACAAAATAAGTATCATTGTGAAACTGGTATTACTTATTTATTTTACACTAGTTGTTCGTGCCCGGCGTGTCTAGAGTGAATTTCTTGATTCTATCTCCAGTGGCTTTTAGGCTGTGCGATATGTGTCAGTCTTTTTATTGAGATTATCATACAAAGATACGTTCAAAATTTCTGACATTACCGTTATTCTTTTGGAAGATCTTGTCTTACAATATACTTCCTTACTACTTAAAATTACCAACACAACAAAAAAAAAACTTTCAAATCAGTCGAGTCTTCATTTCGTGCAAGTCTCAATTAGTTTTCCGCAACTGATTTAATAATGTTTGCTAGGTTTTACCATATTTTTCCTTCTGTCGTATCAGCATCAGCTATACAATAATTATAGGTCTATTCAGCACGTTGGTAGTGGGACTTTCAGCCCAGGGCCCTGAGACAAAACACATTTCTGTTAGCGTTCACGCCAAAAGCTACGCCAAAATGTATGGGAATGACATTATCTGCAGAAAGGACACGACGTAATCTTTCCGCAGGTAATGTAATTCCCGTACATTTTGGCGTACCGCTTGGCGTGAACGCTAACTGAAAAGTGTTTTGTCTAGGCCTGCAGGTCGTTCCGGACGATTGTCCATATCGCCAATGTGTAATATCAATGGTAAAATGATATTTTTCAAAATATTGTGTATCATGAAGTGCGTTGGATTTTCCTCGCAATCTTAGTATATTTATTAAACTTACGGGATGAAGATAGAATTTGAAGCACTATTCTGTAGTATTTCTCTTCGCAGTGTTTACTGTGATAGGTTAGCAGTCATAACCTAATTAAGGTGTTAATTAAAACAAACGTCTTTAGATTTCAAAACAAGCAAATCCTGTTTATCTGGAACTTTATGACTAGTATTTATATGTTTTAAGAGGTTTGTTGGTATTTAAGATCCAGAGGAAGGATGTACTGATGACACGGTGTACAGATTAGATCGTAAGATCATGTTCATGGATGCAGTTGAAGGCAGTGCTCGATACTCAGTAGGTATTAATTTTATTTAACTCAGCAGTGCAATAAGTTTGTTATAGCTTATGTTCGAGTCGATAAATCGTTTAAAAGACATTCATACGATTTTTTAGTGTTACTTTATAGCTGTATCAATGTCTTTTTAATTGCAAAGGACTTGTTCTCTCGACAAAACTGTAATAAAAAATTAAACAATTTCTTACTTAGGCAGGTACAAGTTTATTAAATACATAGAACAGCAACATAAAATCTGCTATAAATTAAAACAGCCATACAGAGAAAAATACAATATTTACAATCTCATTTAGACTATATTATTTTTGCTATATATACAATGTTATTTTCGGTTTACCAAACGTATTTGGAACCATAGCCGTGACCATCAGAACCGAAGTTGTAGCCAGATCCGTAGCCGTATCCGGAACTGTAGCCACCATGGCCAGCGTAGCCAAGGCCGCTGTAGCCGTGGCTACCATACCCGTGGCCGTAGGATACGGAAACAGGAGCTACGTAAGACGCGACTGGAGCGTATGACAAAGCTGGTGCGATGTAAGACTTCACGATAGGCGAAGAATGGACTTGGTAACGAGAGACGGTCGAAACAGCAGGAGCGTATGAGATGGCAGGAACAACAGTCTTAGTCACAATAGGCGCTGCGACTACAGTTTTGATGATGGGTGCGGAATACGCTGGGGCTACGTAGCCGGAATATCCGTGGCCATAGCCGATGTCCGATGCGTAACCAAGGCCGGCTCCGTAGCCGGAAGAGTAGCCCAGACCACTACCGATCCAGCCACTGGCGCGAGCCAGGCCGATGAAGCAGAAGACAGCGGCGAACTGAAACAATTTTTTTTTTATATTAAGACAAAGATAAAGAAAAGAGTATTGGGATAAAATATTTGTCGCTTCCGGCACGCGAAGAAACGGAAGAAATGTAATACAAAATTACAGATTGTAGAAAAATGGCGCGATGTCAAAACAGAAGAATAGAAATATATCTGACGAAGATAGCTGATTATATTATTCTTCATAAAGTATAGACAAAAGTGGTAATGCGTGCTGTAAATTGATATATTCATTCATTTGGAGTTCTCACTATCCACCTTCTTCCTCAATATAATGAAATTGGGTGCACAAGTTTTGATCGTAGGCACTCAATTTCAGTTGTGGCAAGTTTCGAACCCACCACAAAATGTGACATCGTATTCAATTACTTAACTATTTTCTCACGTTTATGACCTTGAATCTTTATTAACCCTTTAATAGACATCGCGTGCTGACACATAATTTTGGCTACTTAAAAAATAGGCTCAAATCTCGGCCCGTCCGCCACTGGTCGTTAGGGTACTTTCGAGGCCGGTACCTTGACAATTGCGAAATGAGATGTAAGCAGGTGACTGTCACAAGACAATCCACATTACTCTTCCACCTACGTGCATTAATAACAGTTCTTATCACTTAAGCAATTAGTATTTTTAATGGTGTTATCTTATTTTTTCCCTTAAAGGGATCACGGAACTCTGTATTCAAGAAACATAATATAAAATCGGAAAAGTCTCGAAAAATTTAAGGTCCTTAATGGCCGCCGGACCAGTCCAACGGGTGTTCTGTAATAATCGCTTTCCTGCAGGTAAATTATTTCGTCATCGTCAGACAAAAGACGTCCACTGAAGACATAGGCCTCCCCCAAGTACCGCCACTTCAACCGGTTCTATGGTTCTCGCATCTAGCGGATTCCTGCGGTCTTCACAGGTCATTGGTCCATCTTGTTGTAGAGGCCTATTATAAACGCTACGTCTTCCAGTACGCGGTCGCCACTTCAAAACCTTCCAGCCCCATCGGCCATCTGTACTGCGAGCAATGTATCTAGCCCAGTGCCACTTAACGTTAGCAATTTTTCAGGAAAATTAGAATTCTTCGGGCAAATTAGTTGTCACTTGCAAATAGAATGACGCTGCTCTCACACTGATTATAAAATTCTTTCTTTAAGACGGACTCAATGCTTAATGTTAATATGTTTAGAACGTGATGAAGAAATAACCAGATGGATTTAAATAACAAACAGCAGTGACGGATTGATTTGCATCGCAAGGACTCATTTCACTAGCGCTTGCGAAAGATGTCTAAAAGTTAACACTTAGAAATTTAGATCTAGATAAACAGCAATTTTACTCGTGTAAGACATAGGTCTATTTAATCCTATTGCGATTTACAAAGACATATTTAATTGCACATTTGTAAGACAAGAAGCTAGTAGAATAAATCCAATAATGTCCAAAATAAGAACTAAACTCTAGATCCTAAAAGTTAGTTGGCTTTGAAAGGCGCCACGGCCAGACCTTGTGAAGGCCACGATTTAGAAGCCGTTGTGGAAAACAATGGGGGGGGGGGCTTTGTCCAGCAGTGAACTTCTTCAGGTAGATAAAATAATGCTGATCAGTAGGCAGTCGCACTTACAATTCCAAGACCAATAAGACAGTTGAAATGTAACGACGCCAACAGATTTATATGGAAATAATTGACTCCCGGTAATTTTTAAACACAAAAGGTCAGGTCGGTAACATCAAGTGATTGCAGGACATCCATATTGCAGGAAATATTAAGGGGAATATCTTACTTATTAATTCGCATTAGACATTATGATTAACGATCGAGTTGATTGCTTGTGTGACAGACATTATGAAAGCTGCCTCCTCTAAAACCAGTACTGATTGATTCGTTTAAAGGCCAGAGTTACTTAATAAGAACTGGGTTTGGCAAGCCTTTGAACAGATTTAGAATAATGGCACAGGCTGATCTGGTTGAGCTTTGAAAACCAGTGAAGTGTGACTTGCGAATGTATTGACAGAGTGTGCGTGTAAACAGATTGGCCCATGTGTAAATATTGGATAATTGGAATACTACTTTGTACAAAATCAAAGCATACTAGGTGACAGTAGTTTTTGATTTCGTGTTGAAAACCAGTGAAGTGTGACTATCTTGAATGTTTGGTAGTGTCAACAGACAGAGAAAGGTGTGTAAATACTGGTACGAATAGGAATATTACTTTGTACGAGTTCAAATATCAACACTAATTCTGGAAAAAAGGCACTGTGGCTAAAATAGTTGCACAAAGAAACAGGCCAATTGCAATGTTCACCCTAAAATTACTTATATAGTGACAATGTGTCTACTAAATATTTTTCATCTTAGTTCAAAATACAGTGGCAGTGGTGAGAATAACGGAATAAGCAATTAACGCGAACATTCAGGCACTCATTTACTAAAACTGAAAAACCTAAGTTGAAAGGTACGAATGTTGAAAACAAATAACCAACGTTGACAGTAATCTACTCGTAGTAAACAAAAGAAGTAAGATCCCGTTTTGTTTGCTTTCAGCAAACGCAAAAACTTTTAAATACTTTTCAAATATCAGAAGACGGGTCTCGAAAATATTGAGTACTAGCTGTACCCGCGACTTCGTCCGCGCAGAATAGTTATTGTTTTATTATTCATTTGTATTATATTATATATATTAATAAAAATAAATAAAATTTCTAAAATAAAAGTAGCTTAAGCTACTCCTTATTACATCAGCTATTTGCCAGTGAAAGTTCCGTCAAAATCGGTCAAGCCGTTTTAGAGATTAGCCGGAACAAACAGACAGACAGACAGACAGACGGACAAAAATTAAAAAAAATATGTATTTTGGTATGGTATATGTACCGTATATACCATCCAATATGCATTTGGTAAAAAGCAGTTATTTTAATATTACATACAGACATTCAAATTTTATTTATCTGTAGGGGTATAGATATCTTTATTGAATTGTCTTGTTGTTCGATACGGAGATGAATGTCACTATGTTGTTGTATAATATTTTTGAGTAGATATAACGATTTAGAAGTTATTCTGGAAATAGTGAGCTTACTGCGTACCCATTTAGTCTTGTCTGTCTTGTCTCTTGACTTCACACACAGTCGATTTATCGACAAGACAGTTTTGAAATATTCATTTATGATTATTATTAAACATGGAAGTCTAAATCTTCTGGAGAATATTATAGCCAAGAAACAACACAACACAACATTACATTAACATTACAACAACAAACACATTTAAGATTTTATTGTTTGTTCCAATAAGTATAAGTGAAAGTTAAGTGTCCGCACTAATAAACCTAATGTGTAACAGGTACTATTCGTTCTGTTCCCACAGACAAACCGTGCAAACGGTTTTGTGGGGCATAGTTCTTAAGTTAAGATTTTTTTTTTTATAAACTTGTTTTTGATAAATAAATAAATAATAATAATAATAACCCATAAAAGTCAGTTCACGCTCAAAATTATTTCCACATGGCCTGAGAGAAAAATTAAATTCTGGCACGCGCCCAAAACTGTGCCAACGTCACCGTTTCACTAATCTAGATGTCCGTAACTTAGGACGTATAAATCCATTTATGGTAGCACGTATTATGTTGTTACTGTTTAAGGCATTGGATTGAATTTTCCATTACAATGTCCTAGAAACAGAGCATAATTACTCTATAATGTTCCAACTACTGGGATGGTTGGTGGAAGTCATATGTCTTCAAATTTTCCATTCAAGGACATGCCGGTTTCCTCATGATGTTTTCCTTCACCGTTTTGAGAGCAATGGTAATAAATTAAAGCGTCTGCTTGGGTCGGATTTTTTTTCTTTCCAGCCGATACAACTAGGCCACCACTGCTCGAATGACAATATGCTTGCCTCCTATTATCAATGTCTTATGACAGCCGACTTCCCACTTGAGATAAACAATAAATGAATTTTTAATACAGTTGCTCAAAAAGTGGTGTATTGCAGGGACGTATAGCGTTCGGGATGTGGGCTATTACATACTAGTGCTTTTTTTTTACCTTTCCCGAACTCGTGCGTTCTCTTTCCCAACTGTCAAAATAATGTCTATTAAAAAGAAAAACCAACCATGAAGTTTTTACTAAAGAGTTTTTGTGATTCATACAAATACGTATATTTCTAAAAGGAAGCTACTAATTTATTTCAATATCAGATTTAATGATTTAATTGAATGAGTTAGGTTAGGTTTCATTTCATTTCATCTCATTAAATTTCATTTTCATTTCATATCAATAAAAAAAATCTACTGAAGACTAAGCTGTATGGATAGTTCCCTTTGCCTACCAAAATGGGTGAAAAAAAAAACTCTGCTTATATTATACGGTTGGCGCCATTTTCTAGAAATTTTCTTTGCGATTTTAGTTGTTTGTTGCACAAAATGAGTAATTTCGACCCTATTTTTTTTTTAATTAACACCACCGGAACTCAGTATAATTGCACAAAATGCTTCGGAGAACATTTTACCGGAAAAGTCAAAAAGTCGTTACATATCTACATACGACGAATTTATTGCGTGGAGAGAAGAGAAAAAAGCAAATAGTTTTTCAGAAAATGTTATGTTGGCATACTTCTCCGAACTCTCAGCAAAATTAAAACCGTCTACGTTATGGTCGAGATTTTCGATGATAAAAAGTATGCTGAAAATAAGGAACAACGTGGATATAAGTGAATACCCAAAATTAAATGCTTTCTTAAAACGACAATCAGACGGTTTTACAAGTAAAAAGTCGAAAATATTAACATCCAATGAAGTGGAAAGGTTTTTGAACGAAGCTCCCGATGATCGTTATTTAGCCACAAAGGTAATTTATTAATAAGTACTTATATTTTTCTTTAGTATTCAGTTTACGAAATCGCAAAATACAGTCAAAACATTATTTAAAAAAATATTTATCAAATCCCTTTTTTTGTAGGTTGCTCTGATTTTTGGCGTTGTTGGAGCTTGCCGCAGAGAGGAGTTAGCCAATATTACTTTAAAAGATATTGAAGCCCATGGAAAAATGCTACTAATCAAGATTCCGAACACAAAAAATAAGATACCGAGAAGCTTTGTTGTTGAAGGAGATTTTCTTAGAATAGTGCAAAAATATATGAATCAGCGGTCCCAAAAAGGAAAAACCGACCGTTTTTTTCAAAATTACCAAAAAGGGAAGTGTACAGCTCAAGCAATCGGGATAAACAAATTTGGTAATATGCCAAAAGAAATAGCAACGTTTCTTGGTCTGCCGGATGCTGAGTATTATACTGGGCACAGCTTCAGGAGGACCTCTGCTACATTATTGGCAGATTCAGGAGCCAATTTGACGTCCTTAAAGCGACTAGGAGGTTGGAAATCAGACAAAGTTGCAGAAAGCTATATTGGTGATTCATTAAACAACAAACTAGAAACTGGGAAAAAAATCACACAATCCATTAATTTAAGGTCCAGTCCGTCTTCTTCACATGTTGAAGAGAACGTTCGTCCATCTACCTTCGTTGATAATGATAATTCATCAGATCCAATTCCATCAACTAGCAAACGCCATTGTATGACAAATATACATGAACAATCATACGAAATTAATAATAGTTTGTCTCAAACAGTAAATATGCAACCTAAAACTTCCCCAGTTACTTTAAAAAACTGTACCAATTTCAATGTACATGTGTACTATAACTTTTATAAGAAATAAATGATTAGTTAGTTGAGTTTATTGTGTTTTTATTATTTTATTAAATTGCTTCATTTTTTCGCAACTGTATTAAAAATAGTCGTTCAGTACACCTGCGGAACCGTCATTGCAACTTGTTCCGACTGTCAACCCTCGCCTTCGGCTGCGCCTCGGCTCGGGTAGACATTTGTCGGAACTCTTTGCAATGACAGCCTTTCCGCACTTGTAATGAAATATACTATTACGCTAATGTCAAGCTGCAGTGTGGGTGTACTAGTTAATTACCATCACCACTACCTACCCCTAACTGGAATTTCGTCGGGGACAGTGCCGAAATAAGGATGTAGGGGCTATAGGTACAAAACACTTACGCCTATACCCCTTTGGCGATTACAGACGTGATTTTTATTTCCGTTTTTGAGAATATAATGATAATTATCTTTGCATAGCATTTCCTGTCTATTTCAAAGCTTCAGGTCGTCAATTTCAGTTCTAAGCATTGAAAGTATCCGGTGTCGGATATGTTCAACATTTGAAAGCTTGAAAGCTGGTTAATGACGGCAAACATTGGGCACCACTACTGTTTCGTTTGATGAACTGTGTGGCACTGTAACTGCACTGTCACAGCTTTTCTCAAAGAGATAACGCACATGACGTATTCAATCTCAAATACAGCTTATACTGCGAATGGAATTTTGATACTTGATTCCGTGTTCTTGTTCGGAATTAAGCGTAATCGTCACCAACATGACAACACTGAAATCACAGGGAGTTTTATCTAGCGGGGTAGTTACGTATCACACTAATAGTAGAATTGGCTTTCATTTTGACACTTCAACAATTTTCATTGTGTTATTTACGTTTTTGAGCCTTGGGCAGACACATTTGTCGAACTAGATGGACCAACGACCTTAAAAATACTTAATAGTTTTAAAAACTAAAAAAACACGCGTGAAAAACCAAACTAAAAAAGTAGAAAATAAGTAAATTCTATTAAAAAGCGTGGGGTGCTTTTTGAGTTATTTTTATATTCAATTAATATCAAGCACTCCACGCTTTTTTATGGAATTTACTTAATTAGGAAGTGGTGAAGGGTGGGCGTTTTGGGGGACTGTCTCATGTACTTTGACGTTCGAAAAGTGCTGATTCTCAGCCTAATTTGAATAAATGACTTTTGATTTTGATTTTGATTATTTTCTACTTTTTAGTTTGGCTTTTAAAGCGTGTTTTTAGTTTTTAAAACTATTAAGTATTGATTTTCTATTTTTTAGTTCTGCTGACTGCAAAAGCGCGTTTTTTTTAAAATATTAAATTGTCATTGGTCCTCGATAAGTTAACAAAGTTTAAATGAAATCTGACCGTTTGAAGTGGGTCAAAATCAAGTCTAAAGGAGTCGTTTACAAACAAACAGATGAAGCTAATAAACGCGTGTTGAAAAGGTGGCTGGGACAGACTGGATAAGGAAGGCGGAGGT
Organism: Polymixis lichenea; assembly: GCA_949091785.1. Classification (NCBI taxonomy): domain Eukaryota; kingdom Metazoa; phylum Arthropoda; class Insecta; order Lepidoptera; family Noctuidae; genus Polymixis; species Polymixis lichenea. The sequence continues at coordinate 8,961,384 of OX420942.1, forward strand.
GAGGCCCATCGTCAGCATTGGACTGCGATAGGTTTAGTGGATTGAATAGATAAGCAATATCTTTTAAAATTATTCAGATTCTGATTGATAGTCTGTCACGCAATTCCCTAATTGCGTGACAGACTATCAATCGATCCGGGATCCGGTGGGGGTCGGTTGTCGATCCGGGATAAAAAACCAAGAAATCCACAAAAGCTATGGGAATATAAAGTCAACGTTGATACCACTAGAACTATTCACTTCACTTTGGAAACAAACACGCAACACTTGTCTTAAAATCTCCTAATACATCCTTGAGTTGATGCATTTTAAATGATGAATATCACTATTCTTACCTTAGCGATCATTTTGATGTAGATTCTTGGAATATGATGTGTTGAATGTTAGCCAAACGAAAAATGTCAGCTTATATAAGTTAACGAAATCTCAGGAAACAAAGCGACCTCGTCATTGTCAAGTTTCTAGGTAATTTTAGTAAAATGGCGCATAATCGTACAACAAACGTTGTGTTTAAGGTCTCTTTTTAAAATTAAAATGATTTTTTATATTATTATTATGATAAAAGAACTGAAGGTGAACTAATTTTCTGTATACTTAAGTGTTTAATAATACAGGAAGTGGATATGGATGCGTTTTTTTTTGTAGTGTTGCAACAGTTTCGACTGTCTGTTTTTCATTTTCGAAATTCATTTGACGCTTTGCTTGCGTCGTGTTATTACGGGACGTGAAATATTTTTTTTTATTTGAAAAAAGGGTCAAGAACCTGTTACGTAAACAATATACGTGGGATACTCAGAAAGTTTTGCGAAAACTAAAAAAAAAAGTTCTATAGGTAAATATTTTTTTTAAAATCTTTTCAAAGTACTCTCCACTAGCTTCAATACAAAGTTTCATGCATCTGAACCAGTTTTCGAAACACTTTTTCCACTCCGCCGCAGACACCTCGTCTACAGCCTGTTCGAAGACTGACAGCGCATCTTCCGGCGACGAAAATTGTATGCCTTTGAGCTAATTTTTTTGTTTTCGGGAATAAAAAGAAGTCACATGGTGCTAGGTTAGGGCTGCAAAGAGGGTGACGCAGAAGTTTGACCAGCCAGCGTGTTGTCCAGGAAGTCTCTCGTTTTGAGGGCGGTGTGCGAAGGCGCGTTGTCGTGGTGGAGCAGTAGCCCGGTGCCCTGTTTGTTCGCTTGTTGCTCACAACAGAGAAAACTTCTACCAAGTATTTAGTAGTATACCATTCAGCGTTGATACTTCTTTGGTTCCTTAAAGGCATTGACACCAAATAGCCAGTCAAATTGGAAAAGCTCGCGATCAAAATCTTCCCCCCGCTTCTAGATCGCTTCACTGATTCGTTTTGAAACACCCAAACCGTCCGCTGGCGCTTCGTTTCTGGATCGTATTGATAAATCCAAAACTCAGCACCTGTAATGATGTCGTAAACACGCCGAGACGAGCCTGCTTCAAATTTGTTTATCATATCACGGCACCATTCCACGCGGGCCTAAGCATCGGTTGTTACCGATCCAACCTGCAGTATATGCCGAATCTCTTGATACGTAACTCGTATATTGTTTTGGATTAAATTTTTGACTGCTACCACGTTTTCTTCCGTAACAGCCGTCAAAGGGCGACCACTTCTTTCTTCATTCCCCAAAGTTAGTCGACCACGCTTGAATTCGTTATACCAACGATACACGGTTGCCTTAGAAGGGCTTTCATCCATGAATGCCATTTGAAGTCTATCGTATGATTCGTACGGTTTCAGGCGATACTTGAAATCGTACAAAATCATAGCGCGAAAGTGTTCCCGGCACAGACCGATTTTTTAATGAGACACGACAATTTAAATTAGCTCGCAAACAATGTGGCGGGAAATTTTGAAATTGGAACGTACCTATTTTTACTTACAAATGATCATATTTTCAAAATAGATTATAACTGGCCAGTCTCTCAGACATAAAAACTTTTTTCGCAATACTTTCTGAGTGGCCTGGTATAGATAGGTATGTTAGGTGCCTTTGTAAACCATACCTAGTATGTACGCTTTACAACAAATTTGTGCGAAAAGCTTTCGAAACGAAATTTTTCGAGGAATAGACCAATTAATTACTAGCTTTTTCCACTGGTTTCATCCAGGGGGTAAAATCAAAATCAAAATAAAAAAAAACAAAATCAAAAGTCATTTATTCAAACTAGGCTGAGAGTCAGCTCTTTTTGAACGTCAAAATTACATACAGTCCCCCCAAAACGCCCGCCCTTCACTATTCGATAATAGCCGATAGCCGATAACTGAAATTGTACTCACGGGAACGTACTATCGCGATAAAAAGTTGTTGTAAGATGTTAATTCAGGTTAGACTACATAGTATGTTTTATTTACCAAAAAGGTTCATTATCACAAGCCGTTTAAAATAAATTCCTTAGTGCCGTGTCTTGGAAGAGTGCCCAGATCCTAGAATTAGGCTGAATTATAAGGTGTCATATTAAAAGTTAAAGATAGGTACGCAACTAACGCTTTGGCTTTCTTAGCACGGCTTCTTAATAATTCCTAGATTGTATAATCAAGATTTATCTATTAACATCTTCTATTTAAATCAGGAATAATATCGATCGTGAATTGAAGGGTCGGAGTCGATCATTTAACATGATAACGTAAGTACTGATGTATAATCGGCTTAGTCCTCATTAAAGGGGAATTAAATTACATTTTCTAACGGTTTTTGCCAATTGCAGGCCAGTGTCAGGCTGTATGTTGAACCAAATAGGATTCGCGACCGAAGCACGTATGCATTTACAGAATTATATATTATCGTTAAAATCATCAATAGAACCCTCTAAGTTTATTTAATCCCATTGAATGGCTTTTTATGAAAGAGTCGCGAATATGGTTACACAGTTGCAAAAAACGAAAATTTGATTTCAACAGGCTACCATAACGCATACATCTCTAATGTCAACGGTTCGTTATTTAAGTCTAATGCTAGCCTAACTGGGTTCAAATCTAGCCTCAAAATATCGCAAATCCGAATGACGATTTTGGATATAGAAAACGCTCAATAATCTAATACATCTAGGTTTAGCTTACATGTTCCAGCTTCAACTTAAGTCAACAGTTCAATAACATAATAATATCTAATTATTTAAATACCGAGGCCGGTCGTACGCATATCCGATGACGCCATAAAACTGCAACCCGTTTGATGTCAACACATTATCCATACAACAGCAAATACATACAAAAAAACACACACAACACACAGCACAACACAACAAAACACACACAGATACAACAGAAGACACAAAAAACAAAACACGTTAATATTGTAACTTTGTTATTTCCAAATAGGTAAACCACATATAGACCTATGGAATAGCTTGAAATTCCTTCATTGGTCCTGATGTTCAAAAATATTCGGTTCTGCCGCGCATTTGTTTCGGCATTTCCTCTATATTGTGAATATTTTATTCTCGATGGATGTCAAAATAACAAATCAGTCACAACAAAGCGGCAACCATGGCAACGTACCCTGTGACATAACTTTGTGACAACGTTTTGTAGAAAAATTTCGATTCAAGATTACCTATTAGTGTTTTACATTGTAAATTAATATTAAAATATATAATAAATATTTAATAAAATCTGGTGATTATGAATGTAACTCATTGTTATATGTAGTTTGTGAATACATCAGAATTATATGGCATTTCATTTGATATACTTTTTGATTTCGTGTATCGACGTTTAATCAAAGTAATCGCGTCTTGTCATCGTCATGTGAATATCATGAATATTTGAAACTTCAAAAATAATGTATTCACATAATTTGGCGAGTATATGTAGGTACTGTTCTTTTACAGTTATTTTACCTCTCCCAAAAGCAACCCAACTTGTACCCTTATTGTATTGACAAAAACAAAATGGCGGCGTTAGTTTCGATCATGGCCACGCGCCAAAAGAACCTTTAGCGTACGATAAAGGTTTAAACTCCAGGGTATATCACTAAATTCAAGTTTTATTACGTTTTTCGCGATTTGCAGGTCAGATTGTATGTTAATTAAAATATAATTCATGATCATAACCAATATGGCTTTGCAGAATTCATCATCATCATCATCATTTCAACCGAAAGATGTCCACTGCTGGACATACGCTTCCCCCAAGCTCCGCTACTTCGACCGGCTCTGTGCTTCCCGCATCCAGCGGACTCCTGCCGCCCTCACAAGGTCCGCCTTGTAGGAGGCCTTCCAACTTTACGTCTTCCGGTACGCGGTACGATTTTTACAGAACAATAATAATTAATTTCATCAATACAACCATCTTAACTCATTTAATCCCATTGAATGACTATTTCATTAAAAATCATTCAAATTTGAATTTCGCGGGCTTTCCTGGCGCTTTCATCTGATCTCTGTCAAAATCACAGTGATCTTCTCTGTGATTTTGACAGTGGCAGTAAGCCAACAGCAACTTTATTACAAAAATAATAAAGATCGTTCTGATTTGGACAGTGATGTAAAATTAGCGGAAATTATTAATTGTGATAGGACTGTAGCTATTAGCAAGTTAGGAAAGAAAACAAACAGCTACCTTAATAAAAATATGTCATAAAAATGCGGACTTGTAAAGTGAACAAAATAGCCGACAGACAGAATCAATAATTTTGTATAATTAGATGGTATTATGCAGTCTATGTAGATGACACTAAAGATGGTTTCAATGTTACGGAATACTTCCCGTTTAGATTTGTTTGGATCTAGATCTAGTATTTATGCATTATGATAAGTTCCGGGCCAAGAACTAACTTTTTACAGTCCAACTTTGAAGTAAGAGAAAATTATTGCATTGTAAAACACATAATTATAATAAAATTATCAGCTTATGGAATTCTAATCGTGTGTAAATAAATAAATTATGCCTTGCTTGTCCTACACATATATATAAAGATAAACTGAAGCATTAATTCTTTTTTCAATAGCTTTTAGGAGCTACTGAAAAACAAATCGACATGATTAAAATACCAAATACATTGGCCTTAGTTATCTGATTATTGAAGAATCAGCCCTAAGAGTCCTAAGAATAAGTGAAATGGAACACCTATACCGTAATTGCGTAATACTTTCCATCACACTCTAAATCTATACTATATTATACTCTAAATCTATAATATTATATATAATATAATATTATAAAGCTGAAGAGTTTGTTTGTTTGCTTGAATGCGCTAATCCTAGGAACTACTGGTCCGATTTGAGAAATTCTTTAAGTGTTTGATAGCCCATTTATCGAGGGAGGCTATAATCTATATAAAATCACGCTAAAACCCTTAGGAGCCGAGCAAAGAGAAAAAGTCACGAGTACGAAGTACTCGCACGGGCAGGCAATTCGAAGCGACGGGGTCGGTTGGGGACCAAGAAATTTGACGCGAATGAAGACGCGGGCAGAAGCTAGTTTAGGATAAAATGAATGATTTAAATGAAGGATATTGCTAAACCATTGCTTCATATGTTCGAAAAATTTGTCTGCTGAACACGTTAATAACGCAATATATATTGGTTGAACTGTCATAATAAAGCTATTCCTTAGTGTGTTCTTTGTTACAGTCTGAGATTAAATAACATTTACTTATAATCAAGCTTATGTGTAAATAAGATGTAGTGTCCCACATGCTTGTAGGAGCAAAGGTTTTAAGTAAATGGGCAGCTAAATGGACAGATTAATTTGCCTTGTCATTATCTATCTTTAGCAAGACACTGACGATAAGGAAGTGGGAAATCTAGGATTCCTAGACTTAATGTCAATAATGACCGTGTACGTCCTTTTGGAAATAACGAAAATGTACAACTCTGATCCCCAAGATACAGACTAACGTCTAGTTTGGGAATCACCGTTCATATAGCCATGTATGATGTACTTGATTATTAAATAAAAATGTATTGCGGAGCAATTAGTTGCCTTATTGCTTACGTACCACAGCTTTGATTAAAAATAATTTAGCAAAATCAGCCTACAATGTACCCACTGCTGGTACACAGGCCTCCTGTCTGTGAGAGTGAGTGGCCCGCAATCCACCTCTCGGGCCCAGTGCAGGCTGGTAGATGTCACATGTCGTCGAAATTTTGGCGGGTCTAGAACAATCCGGATTCCTTACGATGTGTTCCTTCACCGCTTTGAGAGCAGTGGTGATGAAATAATTTATACAAAGTAGCCTATTTGGATTCGAACCCATGACCTACAACTCGTAAATCGGGCGGTTCCCACTGCGCCATCTCGATTTTTCTAGCATAATCATAATCCGCCTATAACGATCCCACAGCTGGGACACAAGCCAAGAGACTTGTGACTCCCTCTCACATGGGGACTCTTTTGAGAAAGAGTAGGCCATAATTCACGACGCGGGCCCAGTGGTTCTGAGATATGTTTCCTCAGGATGTCAAATAGTTATATGAGACTGAAAAGGAATTATGTATCCTGAATCGATATGTCGCAGCCATCTGGTTAAATTAGCCAGCTAATTGGACGCCTAGGCGGTTCATTAAACGCCGGCCATCCAATTAAATAGCTGAAAGACCACTAGCCAAGTCATTGAGCGCAACGTTTTGTCAGATGGCTGAGTGTCGTGTAGTCATTTAATTAAATTGGATATCGATGAATTTGTGATGTTTGGTTTGGTTGAATATGAGTTTACAAATTATGTACGACTACTTTTTACTAAAAACCTACCACTAAGTACCTAACTAGAAAAAAAAAAGAAGTTTGTTCACAACAAAGTACATAACACGGATATTACTCAATAATAACAAACTCAGTCAATAAATTCAGACTCAAATATTTCGCGAAACTTGCAGAAAACGTAGTATTATTTGGCAACTTCATGTTTCCATACAATTTCCACAATATCACACTTTAATTTCACTTAAAATTGCACACAAGAACGAAAAATTACATTCACGGTTTACACTTTTGACGCCATATTTGATGACTACTAGCGGCGCAGTGGAAAAAAGAAACGGAACTAAATTTGAATGAGTTGGCTGAGTCTTGGTCATCTTAAAAGAGTTGACTTTCAGCACGTCAAGTTGTTTAACGTTGAATGATTGTAGTTCAATTAACTGTCGGCCTAGGCATCTAATCCAGGCGTTTAATGAACGGCCTAGGCGTCCAACTACCTGGCTTATTTAACTAGAGGGCTGCTACAGATACATCATAATTAGCCAATAATGTTCCCACTGCTGGGACACAGGCCTCCTCTCTGTGAGAGGGAGTGGGCTGGTAGATGTGACAACTTTTCGAATTTTTGGTTCTTATGTATGTTTTCCTTCACTGTTTAGCTCACCACTGCTCAATCATATAGATGTATTAATCTAATTAAATCATGGTAATATTAATATTATGGGGTCAACAGTTGCAAAAAGGTCGCTGACCCAATATACGCCTGCTGGTGGCTCGGTAACAAGTCACGACAAAAACTAGGCACCTCTCTACGTCAATATGCTCATGTATTTTGTAATAAGTTTGTACTGTGTTGCCCTGCGGCGACGTTTGTTTATAAATTAAATATTTTTTTCAACGTGACTAATGATCTAAAGCGGTACCTAATTGTACAGATCTGTTTTATATTAATTATTAATAGTAGTAGCTTGAGTGCATTTATTAAATTTTTGATTGGTACCTTTTATTTGAAGTTTTAATAGTACAGAGTAATTTGGCTTGGACTGGCTAAGTTGATTACAGTAATCTAGTAAGTGCTATCTGATATTGCGAAATACAAAAGCACTTAATATCGGTATGATACATCTGTAAGAAGCAGAAACTTTTAACGATTGCTAATTCACCCTATCAAATTGTGAAGCAAGTAAAGAGAAAGACATATATACACAGTATCAGCCACATCGACGCGCAACTAATCCATAATTTAATCCATGGTAGTTACCATGGATTAAGTAGGTACATGCTTCTGAACCCCTGGCGTTGATATTTTTGTTAGTTATAAAAAATAAAACTGCTGTTTCATTAATGTTGACCGCGTAGGTGCTGCCACCCTGTATTATCTACTCATTCATTTATCAGTATTGCCTTAGATTGGTCTCTCTCTGTGAGAGGGCTATCAATCCAATTATTATTATTTTAATTCATAAATCATAAAGAAATACTCCTTCAACCCACATTGTAATTCTGTGCACCAATCTATCTATAGGTCCTTCATATGTATAAGACAAATAAATATCCCAAAAATGACTCGTCAGGTTATATTAGCAGTTGCAACAGTTCGGACAGAAGGACCAGATTTCATTATGAGCCAATAAGGATAACAAGTTTGTGTGCTGACGTGCAACATGTGTTGTCACAATAAAAGATAGGCCTTTATGTGACACAGCACTTCCATCTTGTCACTTCTTGTCTAAATTATTACTCAACGCTTCTTGTTTCGGATTTAAGGCTCATCGAGAGAGGCGCAACACGACTACGCGACGCGTCTGTAGTAGAACAATTTCTATGAGAACTTTAGAAAATTGTTCTACCAGAAACGCGTCGCGTCTGTCTGCAGGAGCCTTTATTAATTTGTTTTGTAAGTAGGTAGGTATGTTGTGGACAGTTCTTGTTGTTCTTGGATGATTTACGAGTCAGTTTAGGTATTTATACTTTTGGGGTTTCATGTTGGTATATAAATGACATTCACGAGCATAGAATAATACATTATTGATAATGTGCTGTCATAGAAAATAAATAATAGTAAAAAAACTAAAAAAACACGCTTTAAAAGCCAAACTAAAAAAAGAGGAAATAATTTCAAAAAGCGAGGAATGCTTGTTATTATTAATTGATTATAAAAATAGGTACCTCAAAAAGCACCCCACGCTTTTTTTTTTAATTATTTTCTGCTTTTTAGTTTGGTTTTTAAAGCGTGTTTTTTTAAACCAATTAAATCACATAGAAATGTTAGTCGATCCACTCAGCTCAATATTTAAAATATTTTCATGTATATTGTACCCAAAAAATACAAATATATATATATATATATATATTTATTATTTTATATATAAATCAATGATGCACGGCAAATATTAGCGTATATGGGTTCTATTCTACTTAAACAACACGCCATATTGTTGTCAAGACTGTAAGAAAAGTCAGTCGGTATCTATATATACTATTTTATTTACCTATTAAAACTAGAACAAAAATGTTGATTGAAAACTCAATTGAATCGGATCCACGGATTCATTATTAATTTACATGTGGTACAAATACACTGAATCTCTCAGCACATTAAACCAACCAGCCCACAGAAAATATGGACAGACAAATCAACCCTCTACGTTATGAAAAAAATAAGTAATACAGAACTTTATACACTAATCATAATGATGAATAACCGTAATATCTAGGTTGAACAACTTCCCCATCGTTTACTTACTATGAAAATAGATAAACAAAACTCTCCTACGTACACAGGGATATTAATAAACCGAAAAATACTCATATGTTTTGGCAATTTACCAAAATATGTTTTTTTGTCTAGATGAATTGTATCACCATTAAATAATTCTGAATTCATTGCGGATGTGCCCAGTTTGTGTTGCATAAATCCGTGAAAATATCATTTATCCATACCTACATATTACACTTACTTATTATTGATATTATATAGGATACATTTTAAACCAGTGCACAAACTGTAAGCATGAATTCAGCTTATCATTCTAGCGTGTAAATTTTTCGTCGGTTATACAAAAAAAAAAAAATCAGCTGTTTCATAGAAAAGTGCAATACCTACGCGGTTAAAATGTATGGAACAGGTGATTTTTTTTGTACAATCGACGAAACATTTCTACGCTAAAATGATATGATGAATTGATGCTTACAGTTTGCGGTTAAAAATTAACCCTGTATAGATGTTACAAGAAAAGAGAGGATGCCCAGCCGTGGGAGAGGTCAGGTTGTGTATGATGATGATCATCGTACTTATATCATCATCTGCCTAGCCTTTTCCCAACTATGTTGGGATCAGCTTCCAGTCTGACCAGATGCAGCTGAATAGGAATACCAGTATTTTACACGGGGAACCTGCCTATCTAACCTCCACAACGCAATTCCTGGGCAATACAATACCCCTGGGAAAGACTGGCTGTCAGACTTTCGAGTTTTTGGCAGTCCGTAACGACGGTCAAAGATGCCCGAATGACAGCCGGGACCAACGGCTTAACGTATTCTCCGAGGCACGGAGGGGTCTTGGTATGTAAAGACGGTGATCCATGGACCAACCGCGACAAGCGTAGCTTATCCTGATCGATCGACCCGTGCGGGTGGTATTACTTAGCCACAAGCCCCTCTGAGATTATACTTATAATGATATAACTTCGAAAGTAACTGTCCCTAAAATATTAAACGAATTTAGATATAACTTGGCAAGGAGATATTTGGCATCCTCAATCAAGCCTTCCTGAAAATGCCATCTATTTGTTGTGCCACCGTGATAAAAGGTAGCCTGTGTACTTACTTAGCACTACTTTTTTCCCGGTAGCACGTTACCGTGGGATGATTTTCAACATCCAACACGGGCGAAACCGCGAGCAGACAGTAGTTATTTAGACAAAAGAGCGACGGACATTAAATTGAAACCATGTGTTGACAGTAAGGTTGTTAACTACAGCGAACCTACTCATTATGACACAAGACAACATTATCACCTTAAACATGTACAGTTGTGTCATATATAATAAGCCCTCGTGCATCATAAAGTTGTAACCCACACGACACGGTATCCAAAAAAATGTGACCAGAAACTCGATATTTCTGAATGAACGTTGCGCGAGCGCAATTTGAGTAATAAAACTTATTAATATGTGGGAATGGAACAAATAATGAGATAGTTGACATGTCTTTTTTATTATTATTTATTTTATTGACTGGTTACTTACTGTCATATTGTTCATTTAATCAACATGATAAAACATAATTCATGGAGCTTTTATGACATACTAGCGTTTGCCAGCAGCTTCGTCTGCGTGGAGGTCGAAAATTATCCCGTGAGAACGTACTATTTGGATAAAAAGTATCCTTTGTGTTATTTATTCCAGTTTACAAACTATCTGTGTGCCAAATTTCATCCAAATCCGTTCAGCCGTTTTTTTCGTGATTGAGTAATAAACATCCAAACATCTAAACATACAAACTTTCACATGTATAATATTATATTATGTATGTATTTTAGTAGGAAGTAGGATTAAGTTGAGACCTTTGTCATTATGTCTAGTTTGAAATATTTGACAATTTGAATTCTATTTTCAGTAAAAAAAGGGATCACTCGTTCGGGAGTGTCGTAAAAGTTGAAAGGGGGATAACGTTAAAAAGCTGGGTAGAAGGTACCAACCGGCGTTTAGTCGACGCTTACATGAACGTTAAATATCGCGGTGGGATTTACTCGCGCACTTGATTTTCAACTCTCGGTGTTTCAACAACTCTGTTGGATTAGCAATGCTAGGTTCACTAGCATTGCTAATCCAACAGAGTGCATCTCACTCTTCATCTCACTGTTCAGCAGTGCGTTGAAGACCTAGAGTGCGAAAAAATCCCGCTGCGATTTTATTCTGCCGAGTGAACGTTGACTTACTGCATACTCACTGTAGGAGACAATCCAAAGACCTTTTAGCCCCGGATATAGGCCTCGGACACAATTCACGACAACTCCATCATTCGGGCAATTTCCTTCATCAGTACTGCTGTCAAGGTTTCCGAGATCAATATGTTTTCAAGACGTTAAGTTGAACTTTGTTGGGTGTCTCTATAAATAGAACTCAGTTTATGTAGCCCAATGTCATCAAGCCAGTATTGCGGTTCTCTTACTTCTAGAACTTCAAACTACGCAACTACGCAATCCAACGGCACAGCATTTTTATTTCACTGCCTAGATCAACATGGGAAATAACCATTTAATAAAATCAGTTAGTAATGCAAGTCATTGCACCGCTCTAAATACACACAGGTACTATTAAAATCTAATCTGTGTCAAGTGAGAAAAATGTCGTAATGATTCTGCGAAATACACATTTTTGGTCCTAGTAGCCGCAATTATCTTCTATGAGTTACATGTCACGTTCACGAGGCTTAGACGGTCTACTGCGACCAGACACTTGTCATGGACGATGTTGAACCTTCCATAGTATTGTAACTTCAGATCCTGGTGGATATAGCCTTAGCTTGTTCGAATCAAAATTCGTATACATAAAGGCAAGGACCTTATCACATTCAATTATACCACGTTTACTACATGGTAACCTTTGACGATTTACAATATTTGATTAAAATGCATTCGCTCAAAAATTCAGCTGTTCCTTAAATATTGTTACAAGTAACTCGAAAAAATATAACTTACTTAATAAGTTAAGATAAATAAGTAAAAATTTGTTCATGAATCCTTCTGTAGAATGTGTCACTTTTGTCGAAGCTACCATGCAAATTACCAACCGATTTTGTGACACATCTCTTGTCAAAGTAGTGCGTGTTAAACTTGCAGGTTGCGTGACGTAAGACAAGGCTAGTTCCCATACTTTCGACATCAATTCACCTTGTTCAAGACAATGACGATGATTATAATGATGCCTATCACGATATTAACACATCATATCGTTATAAATTGTCGGAATTTGTACGGAGTGATAATTACACTCCAATTAGCACAAAGTATTTTTTTTTTATAATTGTAGGTTTTTAGGTTTTAGGATGTTAGCAATGTTATCTTTTGTTTTATCGTAAACTGTGATGATGATAAGATCAATAGATTAATTAAATATTTAAGAAAACCCCCCCGGGGTTAGTTCGTTGATGTTATTTAATTATTTTAATAATACAGTAAATTCGGAGCGGATTTTCCTTTTTCTGTTCGATATGTATAGTCTTTGTAGGACAAAGCTTTTGTGTATTCTTTTGAAATTCAGTTTTATTACAAACAAGCTTTTGCCTGCGGCTTCGCCCGCATGGAACCGAAATTATCCCATAGGAACGTATTACCGAGATAAAAAGTATAATAAGTGTTAATCCAGTTTATAATCTATCTGTGTGCCAAATTTCATCAAAATCCGTTCAGCCGTTGTTACGTGATTGCGTAACAAACATCCAAACATACAAACTTTCACATTTTATAATATTAGTTGAATTATCCTACTGCACACACGGCATTTTTCAGTGGCCTGGTTTTAGATTATCGAAGGCAAATCAGTTACCTACACACAATAAATCCCTTTCTTTTAAGGAACAACAATATAAATTGAATGTTCTCAGATAGGAAGGGAGCTCGTAAATCTACCCTTCCGCCTGTGTAATGAGAAACTAAGATACGAAGAATCAAGATTATTTTGTACCACACAAAGTACTGTCAAATGTTTACCAGCTTGCCCTATCATTTTTCTTCTAGTTTGTAGTGCCCTATGTTACTATTCCACCTACTTTTGTGAAAATTTTTAACATTTCTTTTTGATCTGGTCAATGCAATATAGAATCAGTTAACAAATAAATTAAACATCATGTTTTTCATTTTATACATTTTATTCTCATTGTATAAAAGTATATATATAAACATAAACAACTAATTTGTACAGTCGATAAGGTGATCACCAGCCGTAGTTTGACGAAAGGCCGTTGTATGCCACGTGAGAGACGGCGGGTGCCGCGGAGTAAGACAGAGACTTGTAAACGGGGGCAGCGGCGTATGAGGCGTAAGAAGGCGCAGCGGCGTACGAGGCGTAAGAAGGTGCAGCGTAGGTCGCGACGGGAGCAGAGTGGGCGTATGTCACAGCGGGAGCGTAGGACTTAGCGTACGCGACGGGAGCAGCGGCGTATGTGGCGACGGGAGCGGCGGCGTAGGTCGCAGGCGCAGCGTAGGCCGCGTGCGCAGCATAGGTCGCAGGCGCAGCGTAGGCCGCGTGCGCAGCATAGGCCGCAGGAGCGGCGTACGAGGCGTAGGAAGGCGCAGCATAGGTCGCTACGGGAGCGGCGTGCGCTGCGTATGTGGCCACGGGAGCAGCTGCGTATGTAGCGACGGGAGCGTAAGACTTAGCCACCAGAGGCGCCGCGTGCGCGGTGTGTGTGGAGTATGATGAGATGGAGGAGACTGCAGGAGCGACCGTCTTCACTACGGGAGCGGAGTATGTCAGGGGTGCGGAGTACGCTACGGCCGGTGCCGCGTAGCTCTTGTAAACAGGAGCTGCGGCGTATGTGGCCACGGGTGCGGCAGCATATGAGGCCACGGGACCAGCGGCGTATAACCCACCAGCACGGGCGGTCGCCACTGCGCACAAAAGGACTAGTAACTGAAAAAGAAAACAAATTAGATTAAGAAACAAGAAAATAATTGAAAACTGGGTTTCCACAAAAGGGTAGGCAGGGTTTATAATAATTCTGAATTATAGGCTCTTGTGACATTTCTTTCACAAATGTTTCTATGTAAGGGTAATCAACCTACAACGTTTTCACTACTATGATATAGGCCTCCTTTCTATGAGAGGGCCATAATTCACCGCGGGTGCGGGTTGGTTCATGTTAATAAGGATTTTTACATTTTTTTAAAGGTTCTATTAGCTTTTATAGTTTTATTAATAATCATTTATATATGTTAAATATTTTGTTTGCTAAAAGTTATTTCCGTGTCACTAGAAAGTCCGCAAAAACTTATCAGTCATTACAAAGAAATCTAATATATTATAATAAATAATTTTATAAACTGCACAGAACACTATAAAATAAAGTACCTTAGCAGCCATTATGATATATAAAATCCACTACGGCAAGTGATACGGTCTGTGTACATACGAGCACTTTTATACTAGACTCGTTACCCCCGCGAGCGCAGGCGCAAGTACCAAAATGTGGTCTACTATCGCAAGTTATACTTAGAATCCTGTCACAAACTGACCGCCCAAAATGTATGCCACTTAACGGATATGTAACATATGCGATAAGTTTAGGAAACTATACCATTAGGAGAATATTAAGAATTTTAAATTTTTTGGTGGCAAAGGATACAAGGTGATATGAAAGTCACAGGAAAACATTTATTCAACCTTTAGTACGAAAATGTATCAAGTTAAGAGCATAAGGTTCTTTCATCTGTTAGACTCAGGAATCTATTTGCGTGAAGCTTTACCTACTATTAATGTTACCTCATTACGGCATTTTGCAGCCAACTATGGAATGCCAAGATCAGGGTCTATTTCTTCTTCATTGGGACTAAATCTTTATTTACAGATTCGTGCATAGGTCCTTTTTTACGCAGGGAATTCTCAAGAACGCTAGATCATGCGGAAGGCAGTGGGTAATATCGAACTTGACTACGTCTTATGCCTCTATCGTTCTTCGGTGTCCTTTAATCGCTTGCGCAATCATTAAGTGTCCTAACATTGGTCCTTACATTACACATCCGACATTATACCCGTGGCTTCATTTATGAATCAGAGTTCTAACTGATTGCTAAGTTCCTGATCATTAAATAATAAACAAGTTATTTCAACATCACACTTTATCAATGAATGAACTCCTCAACTTGTAACTTCCTGCTAAGTTACAGTTTCACTTAGAACAGTAATCTATCTCACGGCTCATTAATTTGTCTCTATTATAAACTTTGTGATAGAAATGCTACTACTATCCTTATCTTACTGATCTGCTGATACTGGTTGATAAGCTGTTACAATATCGCTCATTAGTCTCATGATCGATTTTGATAGAGAAATTAATATTGTCATGTTTAATTAGGACCAAGGTATGAGTTGATCAACTGTGATACCTCTTAAGAATATGAAATAGATTTTTGGTTGTGGTACATTGTATAATGGGACATGTTTACGTAACCTACAAGGCTAATATGAAACGATCCTTCCGGAAATTAGATATCATAGTGTGATTCCATCCAGAGGGGCTTGTGGCTAAGTAACAATAGCTGCACGGGTCGATCGATCAGGTTAAGCTACGCTTGCCACGGTTGGTCCGTGGATGGGTGACCATCTTTACATATCAAGACCCCTCCGTGCCTCGGAAAGCACGTTAAGCGGTTGGTCCCGGCTGTCATTTGTGGATCTTTGGCAGTCGTTACGGGTCGTCAGAAGCCCAAAAGTCTGACAACCGGTCTTACCAAGGAGTATCGTGTTACCCAGTAACTGGGTTGTGGAGGTCAGATAGGCAGTCGCTCCATGTAAAATACTGGTATTCAGCTGCATCCGGTTAGACTGGAAGCCGACCCCAACATAGTTGGAAAAAGGCTAGGCAGATGATGATGATTGTGATTCCATCCGCTTACATCTGCCGTTGGTCCCGGTTGTCATTCAAGGTTCTTTGACAGTCGTTACGGGTCGTCAAAAGCTCGAAAGTCTGAAAATCTGTCTAATTAAGGGTATTACCAAGTAACTGGTTGTGGAGGTCAGTTAAGCCGTCGGTTCATGTAAAATACAGGTACTCAGCAGCATCCAGTTGCATTGGAAGATTACCCCATACCCTATACTTTCCGTCTGGGTTCTGTAAGATAAGAACTGCTCTCGCCGAAGAAAAGGTCAATGCATAGATGCATGAAAGGTTTCAATGCATAGATTTCGCTAGTAATTACGGGTTTTAGTGTTAAAAATATTTTGAAATTGTCATTATATTGAAATTGTCATTTCAATGATACTTAAAAATAAATGTCGTCACGGGCTTTTCTGTGACCGCTACGATGAAGTCTGCAGAAAAAGGTCAAAATTACCCTGTTGTGTGGAAGGGTCGGTAGCTAACAGAAAGTCAAGGTTATTCTCTTAGTAACGAGTATCCTTTTCATAAAAACTTTTGTGAATTTTAACATTAACATTTCTTGAATATATCCTGATTTTCTTTGCAAGTTTATTTTTTAGTGTGAACTCGAAAATGTCTTCGAACGACCTTGACAAATCCTTTTTAATTCACGACATCCTTATTTCTCTTTTTAATCTAATAAGTGTTGATTCATGAGGTAGATAAAATTTAACGACAGCCTAGCTTACTTTGTGGCTTGCATACAGTTTCATATGAAACTTTAGTATCAGGTTATGCAAGCCTATGAGTGCTTTTGTCTAAGGCTATACTGGTATTTCAAAAGGCCAGCTTACATGTATCTAGATCACCTAGGAATAAGTTTATTTGAAAAATAAACGAAATGTATAAACTGCTTTTTTATTTATTGTAGATTATTATGTCGTGATCGGTGCGTGGATAGATGACCATCTTTATATACCAAAACTCCTCCGTGCTTGATGCCGTTGATCCCGGCTGTCATACATAGATCTTTGACAGTCGTTACCCAGTCCGAAAGTCTGACAGCCAGTCTTATCAAAGTTACCTAGCCTACCTATTACCAAATAACTGGGTTGTGGAGGTCAGATAGACAATCGCTCCATTTAAAATACTGGTATTTAGTTTAGTTTGTTTTATTGGCACATAAAAAGTGTTACAATAATGAGGTGTGACACTGGATCCCGCACTAGGATACCCTGTGTCGCAGGATCCAGTCTCTTTTGACAGATTATATAAAATTATGGAAGATAAATATACAAGAGGCAACGACTTAAATAAATAAGTAATTCACTAAAATTAAGACTATTGTATTGAGCTGCATAGACGTCAGGTAGATTCGAAGCAGACCCCACATAGTTGAGAAAAAGCGACGCAGATAGATTGTTTAGGTATATCGATTTAGGATGGTATTGAATGACATAGATAATCCCATCCAATTTCGTCTTTAAACGGGAGTAGGTTGAACTTTCCTATAAGGTAAGTCTGGCAACCCGCCTTACTAAGGGGTATCGTATTGCCCAGTAACAGGGCTGTGGAGGTTACATAGGCAGTTGTTCCATGTAAAATGCTGGTATTCAGCTGTATCCGTTTAGACTGGAAGCCGACCCCAATATAGTTAGGGAAAAGCTAGCCAGATTGATTATGTCATGATCTCCCAGTTGTTAAGGGATTGCCACCAAACATCATTGACATTGGTGAAGGAAAACATCGCGAGGATCCTGGTCTTATAATAAATATGAGTCTGAAATCGCCAATTTGCCATGAGTAAGTGTGGTGATTAATGCTCATATCTTGTGTGTAAGAAGAGGCTATTACTCTGAGACTCGTGAGACAGGAATAGTATTATTGTAAGTGTATGTTATGTCAAAAGAGGCATCGGTACTCTGTTGAACGGTAAAAATAATCTTAGAGAAAAATGATTTCGTGATGTTTAAAAAATATTCACTTTATCAGTATTCCGTTCCCACGGCGACGATGTGCTAATTTTCAGGTCCATTGATTTCGTTACTGGTTTTTCTTACAGCTTGTATATGTCAACTGTGATTAGGTACTAGACTCAGAGGGGCTCCTAACTTGATCATAAATAAAAATACAGTATAACTGTTATAAACTCTCCTCAGGTTTGATGAAATGAACATCGTCTCTGATCTTTAAAAACAATTAAGATCGGTCAAATATCCGTGAAAATTATTCAAGCACGTAATTAATCAAATATTTTGTCGCCATTGATCTTTAAGTTCATTAAAATTCATTTATTCAAATTAATTTGTTCACGTAGTTCCGGTTCACTTAGTTTGGATCTACAACCGTCTAATATTTCTTAATAAACGATTCATATTTTGTGACACCGCTCTGATAAATTAACATTGATGTGATGACGTTAATTAAATGTCGTTTATAATTTTTTATATGTGACATTTAATGAAGGTGTGTTTAATGAATGTGCCTCATGAACACGGGGTACATGGTTATTTACCCATGCGAGTATTTTGAATAAAAAAATCAGAATAAGTCGACGAATTTTTATTTTATCGGAAAAATAAACTGTGCCTCGGACTAAAGTTAATGCTTAGATTTTGCTGAGATGCAAAACGAAATTTCGATCTGCAGGAACATAATCAGAACAGACCACCAGATGGTATATTTTTCACATATAGGAGCAACAAAAATAATATTCCCAAGATTTTGTAATACCTAACTTGATTTAAAAGAGTGTCCTCGGAGTTTATTGCCCGTTCTTCTCCATAGAGATAGTACGTTTTGGAATGGGCAACTAGCTTCAACTTTCCAACTGATCGACCTTTTGACAAATCGAAAATGCCTGTAGTAAATGCTGAGTTTAAGTTTAACCACCTGCAAGCTTTGATGTCGTGAATAACTTAAAGTTCTGTAACAAATTAACTTCCACACATTTTAACAAAAACTTGCCATGAGTTCAAAACCATTGTTATACGTAAATGTCAACAAAACCTACATCGTGTTCATTTCACAAGGTCAAGTATCAAGATACATGAGCGAGATAATTTAGTCGTCACATTACATGACAGTTGCACGGAGAACCGCCCACAAGTTTACTAAACGTCCAAACTTCTGGTTTTCGGTTTACCAATTTTAGTACCTACTTCAATCTTTGTAGGCTATTGAAAGAATTGTATTGTCGGGGTATATATCTGAAGGGTAATTTTCGTAATTAAAAACGTCCAAAACCTAGTGCAGCGTCTTCTCGGCGACAATCAAATTTCAAAAACTTTTCAAAATTGTATGGAAACTCGAGGTATTGATAGATGACAGATCGAGACTGATATCAGACTGTGAACGTTCTTAATATGACGAGAATTGCCCCTCTGACGTCATTAGATTGTAAAAAGTGAATAGCGCAGAATAAAGGACCAAAGTAAAAATTGATCTGTCACTTCCGAAAATACTGTTTTTGTGGTTATTCTTGAGATTACCGAAAAGGCGTTGAACTGGAAGTAATAATATTGAGTCCTTTGATACATATTGTATGAGACAGTCAAGATTAAATATTCATGCTTGCTTGAAATTGGAAATGATGTAGATTTTATTATAACTGTGAAATGTTTATTAAATTATTTTTTTATTTTATTATTCGCCATTAATGTCCCCATTGCTGGGCAAAGGCCTGCCTACTCTCTTTCTACCTCTCTCTGTCTAGAGTGACCAAGGACCAACCTTAATGAAAGGAGCCTTAATACAAGGACCAACCTTAATGGCTCATGACTGTGATAGGTGTTTATAAATAAGGTGCCCTGTCCCACTTACAGACAAAAGAACACATGTCATTATTGAACGTAACTTTGTTTTGCAGATGTAGAGGCAAAGGTTATCGTCAAACATTACTTGATGAAGAATGCTTCACTTATCAATTTATTTACTCCAAAGTCCTCTTTGTTGCTTCATAAAAAGTAGACCACTAACCAGATCAATTCATCACCTTAACATCCATGTGTGCCATGCTTAGCGTGCGTTTTGCAACGCACATGGACAGGTCAATCGTGCGGGCTGCAAGTCGAGTGTGTAACGTAAATGCCAGCCACAATACATCTTTATCAAGTCCGGTACTGTGACCACTCACCTATTGTGACCAGCCGCCGATTCGACCCGCCTTTCATATGGTAATCTGATCTCAGATTGTAACGCACGTGTTTGGTAATGTAACAGAATACTGTACGCAAATAGACGGTTTTAATTAGAGCTTATGGCTTTTGTTCATTTTATATTATGTTGTATTTCATTAACCATAATGTAAGTGATATCAATGGGCGTGTTTTAAGTTATTTTGGAAGCAAGTAATTGTAACTTTTGTTTTAATGTCTTTGCAAAGCTGAACTTAGGCCACTAACAACATAGCCTTTTCCTTCATATCTAGGACATGACTAGAAGAAGGGTTTAATGCAGCGTATTAGTCGAATTGCACGAATTTACTCGCATTTATTTTCTTTATGTGACTTTCTGCTCACGAAATTAATTTATTTGTGGGCGAATCAACACCTCCACAAATACGTATTGGGTGTTTAATATTTTATGCAATGAAGTTATGAGAAAAGGTCACTGCAAGTACTTGCAATCAAATGCATAAAATTCAAAACGTGCCAATTGACTAAAACTTATTCATGCAATTGTCGATTTGCCCACAAATAAATTAACTTCTTGAGAGTAGCCTAAAGAAAAAATATAATAGATATTTAATAGAGAGTCGATTCACCAGATTTGGGCGAGTAAATTTGTGCTGATCAACAAATAAGTCTTTAATTCAGTTCACGTACGGATAAAAGGTAAACAAAACTGTTTACAATTTCTCCGCCCACGCTGCTGGAAAGCTCAGAACAGCACTTTATCGATATTGTTTTGTTGATGTTAGAATACACGTGCCTCGCTAAGTGGACTACTTAAATAAAACCACACCAGCACAGTCTTTGAAAGCTTCCATCGAACTAATAGCTACCTGTTCTTCTCTTCCTCACCTCAATCTCACATACTGGTGGGAAGGCCTTGGGGCTAATTCTTCCTTCTCCTTTTTGCTCTCTTTATGACATTCGTGACGTCATGGTTCCGTTGATACAATATCTGTCATACAAATAAAAATCTGAAATATGGATAGGCGATTTTTCCGCACAACACGTATAACGTAGATGTCGGGATTGGCCTAAAATGCATTACGGTATGAATGAATTCTATTTTCGTTCCAGCTGGAATATCGAAACATATTTACGTGCTGTATTTCGTCAATTAAATATAGGTCTAACTTTTTGCTGTGGGATTTTTAGGTCATAATTTATGGAAATTTTGCTGATTTGGATTTGAACTTGGGTTGGAATAATTGTATCCATTTTGTTTTCAGAAACTGGTTTTAAGAATCGTACTCACCGCGAGCTGAATTTGTTTTGCAATCATTCGTTGTTGTACAACGAATATTTACTAGTGAAACGAACATTCGTTCGCGAGCAACTTCTAGAGTATTTGTTTTTCGTATTTGAATTCACGTAGGCACTTAGGCTACTCACCAAACTGTATATTACGCAACATTTATTCGTGAAACGGATATCATCAGTCTACAGCGGTCCACTGCTGACATAGGCTTCAATAACTCTCATCCAGCTACCACCAGCCACCCTGCGATGATCGTCACCCCACCTAGCCTGAGGATGATGAGGGAAGATAGGACTCTTACGTATGCCGATTCGCGGTCTCCACTCAAGAATACGTTTGGAACGGTCATCGGAATAGCAAAATTGTCGTGACATTAATTCATTGTTCGTTGCGTAACAAAAACTCGCCCCACAAATGTTTCAAAACAAAGTAGCGAAGCGAATGCTCGCGATGGAGTACCGTCCTTTTCAGATCCATAGACGGGCACTACCTGACTGACCTAATTTGAATGTACATAAATATTATACCGCTTTTCTATTAATAGCCTTTCTATTAATTGTAAGTTGACCTTTCCAAATGGGTTCTATTCCCAACTGACCACCTCTAATTATGAGATATGTGCATATGATAGTTACGCCTTCAGCTATTAAGCTATTATTCATGTTTATTGTCTACAAAGCCTTTGCCAAAGCTTAAATTTAATTTGATAGAATTTACATATACCTCCTAAAATATCAGTGTCTAATGGAAATTATAGTCCGTTTGTATTCCATAACTCCAAACTTTCATCATTTAAATCTTGGACAACGACTGAAGTAAAAGTGTCCATATTTGGCAGTGACAACATTATTTTGGTTCTTATTCTCTCAAGTTCTATAAGGATTACTATTTATTTTTATTCTGTTGTTATTGTTGATCTTATAAACCGTGTTACGAGGCCAACCTGCAAGCTCAACACATTGTACCGACTAAGGGACCGATCGTATTACGACACCGCTCTTCCCACGTCACTGACGATTGTCATCGCTTTTCTTTACCTAACTTCGGTGGGAACGGACACATTAAACCTAGCTAAATAAGACATCTATTTTAAAATCTATTTTTATGTGAAACTTGTGAACGTTAAAATACACCTATTTCGTAACCTAAAAGGACTTAATCATTGAAGAGTTTCCCGACACACGCCCCCACACATATTTGGCGCAGCCGGTGCTCGTTACAGACTTAAGGTGTGGTGATGTGAAGTACCTAAAAATCAGGACAACGCCGCATCAACCGTCTGGACGAAGAACCTATTGGAGGCCTGTCAAGGAAGCTGTTGCTACGGAGATTGGGACATCCAAAAATCGTTGAATCAACTCTCGCAAGCAATGCTACTCATGTAAGTACATAAGTCCTATTATTGGTTGCTATATTTCTAACGCAAGGTACTATAATTTTCCAAAATTTTTCACCCACGTGGTAATAGGGACCTTAGTTTTAGTAGGCGTAACGAACTCCGCATCGCGCGAAGGGACGCATTTCGTAATCTAGAAGATATATCAGAAAATTTGGAAACTATGACGGAATCGAGTAGTAGCTCTACATCCGCCATAAATCAAACAGATTTATTAGATAAGATTTATAAATCACTTAGACTAGTTCCGGAATTTGACGGAAATCCTAATGTTTTAACTAGATTTTTGAACTTGTGCGATCAGTTAGTGCTCACTTTTATCAGTCCAGAAACAGGACGTCAGCTTTCGAATTTATCTTTGATCAATGGGATTTTAAACAAGATTACTGGTAATGCTGCACGTACTTTGGCAACCAACGGAGTTCCAAGTGACTGGAATGGCATAAGATCAACTTTAATAAATACATTTTCAGATCACAGAGATGAATCGTCGTTGTATACTGATCTTTCTCTCTTAGTTCAGGGAACCGATAAGATACAAGTTTTTTACGAAAAAGTTCAACATTTATTATGCACAATTATGACGTACGTTGAATTACACGAATCTATCAAAACTACCATAGAATCCAAACGAACTCTTTATAAAAAACTAGCTTTACAGACTTTTTTGAAAGGTCTAGAAGAACCACTAGGCTCTAGGATAAGATGTATGAGACCTTCAACTCTCGAAAGCGCTCTTGAATACGCCCAAGGTGAATTAAATATACTATATCTACAGAAAAGAAATAAATCTGTACCAGCAAAAGAAAAACTCCAAAATGATGAGCAGGTTAACCCTTCTACTTCTTGGTCACACCCTAATTTTCGTGCGTTTAGGCCAGCTAATCAAAATACAATGTTTCAAACATATCCGAGACCTCAAATTCAGCCTATGGGATTTCAATATCCATCACAATATCTCGCACAGCCTGCACGACCAGAGCAGCTCAGACAACCCTACCCGAGACCTACAAAAACTCAACAAATGTTCAGAGCACCCCCTTCTAACATGTCAACTGGATTTCGAATCCCACTACGCCAAGAACCTCAGAATAGTTATCCAAGACCTATGAGTGGTATTAGTTACCCCGTCGCGCGTACTCTGCCACCCACGAACTACAATACCGGACGCAATTTGGGGCCGAATAATGTTCCACAGATTAAAGAAGCGCACTTCAACGAATCTTTTAACGATAATTATTGCTACTATGATGGCAATATCCAGAACACTGATGTTACCAATACAGATACAAATTGCCCTAACAACTTTTTGACTGACCTTGACGTTGACAATCCAATTTTTGAAAATGGCCAGAACCTTCAAAATGAAAATTTTTACCCAACCTTGGAGAAAAATGCCCCAGGATAGAATTACATTTGCATACAAAACGCCATTTACCTTATATTCAGATAAATGATCCACCAATAAAACTTTTAATCGATACAGGTGCTAATGAGTCTTTTATAAGCCCGGAAGCTTACGAAAAATTTTACCCTCATATCCCACTTGACTATGAACCCTTTCTGGTCACAAATACCCATGTGACTACCCAAAATTTTTATTCGTTAACTGTACCCTGTTTCGATGAATTGAAAGATTACATTCCGATAAAATTATACCTATACAGATTTCATAATTTCTTCGATGGGTTGATAGGTTGCCAACAATTAAAAAAATGGAACGCAAAAATCGACCTTGCTACGCATACGTTAGAAACTAAATTCACTAAAATTCCTATAATCTTATACAATCCGGAATGCTTAAACTATTATCAAACTACCATACCTGCACAAACTACTCAATTGATCAAGGTACCTACCAATATCGCTCAAGGAAACATTTACATTGAAGAACAATCAATCTCTGATTGCTACATCAGCGAATGCTTATCATGCGCCGAAAATAATCAAACTAATGTACAAATCTCAAATCCGACGGATAATGATATTGTAATTTCTATAACGAAACCCATCTTTGCACATATTTTTAACGAACAAACAATGCCAGTAACTCGAGTAGACGCGTCCGTGAATACCGATATACGAACTCAGCAAGTCTTATCGCACTTGCGCATGGAACACTTAAATGCAGA
Source organism: Polymixis lichenea (assembly GCA_949091785.1). Classification (NCBI taxonomy): domain Eukaryota; kingdom Metazoa; phylum Arthropoda; class Insecta; order Lepidoptera; family Noctuidae; genus Polymixis; species Polymixis lichenea. The sequence goes on from OX420942.1 coordinate 8,986,594, forward strand.
GGAGACAGCCAATTTAATTAATCTTTGCAAAGAATATGCTGACGTATTTTATCTCGAAAACGAACCATTAACATTTACCAATGAAATCAAACATCATATCAGAACCATAGACGATAGCCCGGTATATAGTAAAAGTTACAGATACCCTTACGTACATAAGAAAGAAGTACAAAATCAAATAGAATCAATGTTACACCAAGGCATTATTCAACCATCTTCATCGCCTTGGAACGCTCCAATATGGATAGTACCAAAAAAAAGTGACGCGTCTGGTAAGGTCAAGTGGCGCTTAGTCATTGACTTCCGCCAACTCAATGCAAAAACAATTAATGATAAATATCCGATCCCGAACATTAATGATATTTTAGACAAGTTAGGCAGATATATACTTTTCGACACTAGATTTAAAATCCGGATTTCTACAAATTCAGCTAAATCCATCTGATACACCGAAAACAGCATTTAGTGTAGAGCAAGGGCATTTTGAATATGTTAGAATGCCCATGGGTTTAAAAAATTCTCCGGCTACGTTCCAACGAGTGATGGACAATGTCCTTCGCGGATTGCCAAATTGTACCACATACATGGATGATATTTTGGTATTTTCGACGTCTTTGCAAGAACATGTAGTTAATTTACGCGCCATATTAGATCGTCTTAGAAATTCAAATTTAAAAATTCAGATGGATAAGTCGGAGTTTCTCAAACACGAAACTCCCTATCTTGGTCATATAATTACTACAGACGGTGTCAAACCAAACCCGGATAAAATATCAGCTATTGTAAATTATCCGATTCCGAAAACTTCTAAGCAAATTAAGGCATTCTTAGGGTTACTTGGCTATTACAGACGTTTTATACCGAACTTCGCACACATTACTAAGCCCTTTACGTCAAGTCTTAAAAAAGGCGCTAAAATTAATTTGACCCCGGAGTATTTAACCTGCTTTGAACACTGTAAAACTCTTCTTACAAATGATCCTATTCTAACATATCCAGATTTTAGCAAAGAATTTATTTTAACCACAGACGCCTCAAACATGGCCTTGGGAGCAATACTTTCTCAGGGACCTATCGGTTCAGATAAACCCATAGCCTACGCATCTAGAACGTTGAACGATAGCGAAATTAATTACTCCACAATCGAGAAAGAGCTTCTCGCAATAGTCTGGGCTACAAAATATTTCAGGCCTTACCTTTTCGGCAGAGAATTTAGGATAATAACAGATCACAAACCCTTAATTTGGCTTATGAATCTTAAAGAACCAGGTTCACGTCTCACACGATGGAGACTAAAGTTAGCAGAATATGATTATACTATCGTTCACAAAAAAGGTAAAATCAATACTAATGCGGATGCTCTGTCACGCATTCAAATCAACCAAAATGAAACTATGTCCTTGTTCGTCAATCATTCTGAAACTGCACACTCTGATACATCTGCTACATTAACTGCTGAAGGCATAAGCCCAATACATTCGTCATCCACCCTCACTGCTAGCCCGATACATTCGTCATCAACCCTCACGGCTCACACAGTTATTGATGGAGGATCGAATGACCCACATATTGAAACCATACACACAAGCTTAGAAAACCCTGTTCTGGAAATTCCAATATCGGACGAACCTTTAAATAAATTTAAGAGGCAGGTAGTGATTAATATAATAAATGGTAAACCTAAAAGTAGACCAACAGTAACTCAACCTTTTCAATCCTTTCAGAAAACTACCGTAGAAATTAACGAACATAGCATTGAAGGGAGTCTTATTAACGTTATAAAATCTCACGTCGATCCAGAACTCCGAACAGCGATTCTTGTAAATCCTGTCGAAAAAATGTTGAGTATCATACCAATTTTACAGCAAACTTTCGAAAATTCATCCATGAAATTAGTTTTAGTCAAATATGAAGTACTTAACGTTAATAATCAGTCGAACCAACTAGAAGTAATAAAAAAATACCACGAAGGCAAGACCAATCACCGTGGAATCAATGAAACCTACCTTTCGCTGTCACAACGTTACTTTTGGCCGAAAATTAAAATAGATATTACTAAATTTATTAACGAATGCAATATATGCAGATGTGCGAAATATGACCGAAATCCAATACGTCCGCAGTTCAGAGTTGTACCTCCACCAACTCAACCGTTCGAATTAGCACATGCAGACGTTCTGACTATTGATCATGACAAATACTTAACTATCATAGACTCATTTTCTAAATACGCGCAGGCGTATCTTTTACCCGATTGTACTGCACCCAATATAGTAAAAGCCCTTTTAACGTACAGTACCCATCACGGTTTTCCTTTAAATTTAACTACGGATCAAGGTACCGAATTTAGTAATCAAGTAGTGTCAGAATTTCTCCGTTTGCATAAAATAGAACACCATATGACTAGTGCATATGCACCAAACGAAAACGGTATCATAGAACGTTTCCACAGTACACTTTTAGAACACCTACGACTATTTAAAATTCAGTATAAAAACGAGTCCACCCGAAGTCATATACCGTACGCATTAATTGCCTACAATAGTTCTATCCACAGTTTAACCAAGTGTAGACCATTTGATGTCTTATCTGGACATTTTGATCCTCGGAATCCTATTGATTTAAATATGACAGACCGATATCTTCAAACTTATATTCAAGAACATCGTAGTCGAATGGAAACGGTGTATAAAATTATTCATGATTCTGCACTGTCCGATCGTATAGCAATAATGACGCGTCGTAACGCCGATAGGGAACCCGTCTTAGATTGCGAACAAAATCAAGTCATACATTTACGAAATCCAATGGCAAGTAGACAAAAATTGGCACCTCGATTTATTCAGGATAAAGTAGTTAAGAACTTGCCTGTACATATTTATACCGCAAAAAGTCGTGGTCCGGTCGCAAAATCACGGTTAAAAAGACTACCGAAGAAATGACATTCTTCATATCATTGTTACAGGTACTTATTATTGCTGCCGGTTTTCCTAGTTGGTGCTCAAGACATACGTTTTGACAGCCTAAACAGTGGACCGGGTATACTACCGTTTAATCTCGGTGCTACCAAAATTATATCTCATTTCCACACATTCTTGCAAGACATTGACCTTGAAGAAATTGAGTCACATGTAAAAAGTATCAAATCCCAACTCGCCGTCACTACACATAAATTATCACGTGGGGACAGCACTCTCTTCAACTATCAGATTAAACATCTATACACAAAGTTAGAAAGAGTTTCGGTGCAGTTAGATACATTTAGGCCAACTAGAGTTAAGAGAGGCCTGATCAATCCAATAGGCACAATCATCAAAAGTATTTCCGGAAATTTAGACAACGATGAGGCTCTGAAATTTGAGAATGCATTACGTATCTTAAATAAAAACGATCGCACTTTGTCACAATCGTTTAACAAGCATATTACCTTATATAAAGAAATGACGATTCAGCAAAACCAGATCATCCGCAATCTTTCATTTAATCAGGAAAAATTGGAAAAAGCTCTTTCTTATGTCATGAATATGACTAATAATGATAATGAGCGAATAATTCATTACGCTCATCTTGTGCAAATCTTCGCGATTCTGACCGAAAATGTACAAGAATTACTGAGTGAAATCAATAGATTAGAAAACGTGTTAGCCTTTAGTCGAGATAAATCAGTTCATCATTCCATACTTTCTGTCAAAGATCTTAAAAATATGATAAGCCAATTAAAACGTATTTATAGTTCCGACGAAATAATTGACATAGATATTAGAAATTATTATGAGATTCTTAACTTAGCTTCATTTTTTACTGAGTCCACAGTTGTAATAGTCATCAAGTTTCCTATTACATTTACTACTAAGTATCAGTTATATGAATTGTGCCCTGTTCCAAATAACAATAGTGTAATTATAGTACCACCTGCACCCTATATAGCATCCAATTCTCAGGAGTTTGTGTATATAGAGGCTGAATGCCCGAAGGTCAACCCCTGGCACCTATGCGAGCAGAGGATCGTCCACCAGATTACGTCAAAAACAGACTGTATTCAAAAACTCATACAATCCCAGGAGATAGATGTAACGTGCAAAACCACGCCTATCTCTCTGACCAAGGAAGCTCTGATTGAGCTAGACAGCTACCATTACATAATTGCTTTTCCCAATAGCATAAAAGTAAAACTATCCTGTGGAAAAGAACGATATCAGATGTTACAAGGAAGCTTTTTGGTCACCGTTCCTCAAGGTTGCAAGCTAAAAACCCCAGAGATCAGTATAATCAATTTGGATAACAAATTAGACGGACAACCATTAGAAATCATGGCTCTACCTCACTATGAGATATTAGCGAAGACGCGCAGCTTCCATTTACAGACTACAGATCTAAGCAGTCTTCGCGAAATTCAGAACCAAATTACCATGCAAGAGGAAATTCAGGTTGAATCATTAGACACGACTGGAATGTACCATACCACAATTCCATTTTATTCACTGATACTATTCGGTGCAAGTGCACTGAGCATTTGGTATATCGTTCGTCGCCGCCGTCGAGCTGCCAAAGTAAAATTAAATATTACAACTCAAACAACGAATACCGAGATGACAGAAGATGAAAAAAGAGCAGCAACTTTTGGCGTCAAGGTCACCAAATAGTTGCTTATCTGGCAGGGGAGGTGTTACGAGGCCAACCTGCAAGCTCAACACATTGTACCGACTAAGGGACCGATCGTATTACGACACCGCTCTTCCCACGTCACTGACGATTGTCATCGCTTTTCTTTACCTAACTTCGGTGGGAACGGACACATTAAACCTAGCTAAATAAGACATCTATTTTAAAATCTATTTTTATGTGAAACTTGTGAACGTTAAAATACACCTATTTCGTAACCTAAAAGGACTTAATCATTGAAGAGTTTCCCGACACACGCCCCCACACATATTTACCGTCGAAATATTGCTTAACTTTCTGATTCAAAAACTTTAGTGATAACAAAACCAACTTATCCGTTATTACTTTTAATTTCTTACGTCTACAGAATAAGAGCTGTCATTAAGACTACGCACTTACCAAATTAAAACTTTTATTTGTAAACAAGAGTTGTTTATTTCAGTAAAGCAATTAATTGGCTAGAATGTTGGTTATGTCTAGAACTAAGAACTAAACAGTGTTTCAAAGTTAACACGTTGCCTGGTACCTAATTATCGTGTAGAATGTAGAAATTGGTTGTGTGAAATGTTGCTAACTCCACCTACTAGAATAAATGTTTATTTTCCAAATAGGATATCATTAAGACATACTGATAATTAAGATTCAAGGTATAAATATTTAACACACAGACTAACCCACTGTCTAGAAACTACGAGGAAAAAAATGAGCCACAGATATAATGCAGACATAATTTATTTTATAAGATATAATCTCAACTTACATAAGTCATAAACGTAACATTTTAAAACAACTTAAACTTAAACAAGCAGTCAGTCGCGCATACCATGTTTAGGAAAAAATCTCAATCATTTACCATGCATAACTAGCTCCTAAGCCAGAGAATGACATATGGGAAACTAAGGGAGCCTGAGAGTAGGTAATAGTTGTTTTAATAGGTTGAGACTCAATCACAGGTGTATGAGAAGAATAGGCAGGTAAACCCGAAGCTTCATATTTGGTTTGGTCAAAAACAGGAGTAGAGTATGATGTAAAAGAAGGAGACACTATAGTTTTAGTTAAAGGAACTTTATGTGTGGTATAAGAAACAGGAGCTGATACAGATTTTGTCAGAACTGGAGTATGGACTGGTGCATGAGAAAAATAGGCAGATGAATCCGAAGCTACAAACTTGGTTTGATCAAAAACAGGAGTAGAGTATGATGTAAAAGAAGGAGACACTATTGTTTTAGTTAATGGAACATTATGTGATATATAAGCAACAGGAACTGATACAGATTTTGTCAGAGCTGGAGTATGGACTGTGTGCACTAATGGAGAAGCGACAGTATACGCTGCTTCTTGGCGGTAGATAATAGGAGAATGAGCTGCAGTAGAGTAATAACCAGGTATCGTATTAGCTATGACATCACCATCCTTGGTTGATTTTGATTCGTACTTTTTCAAGCTCGAGTAGGATGTGTCCAAAGATTTGGTATAAGCTGTGTGTTGAGTTCCATCTGGGCTTTCGTAGTTTTTTTCTTTGGTTGTCAGTTTAGTTTGGTATACTGGCGGCGATTGTATGATTTTGGTATATCCTATTGGTGTATTGAAAGTTTTTTCAAAGACGGGGGTTGAAGAGTAGGAAACTGAGGATGCAGGAGCATAATCACTTCCTATGACTCCTGCGCTGATTAGGGCGGACGAGCATAGTATTAAAAGTACCTGGAAAAATAAAGAAATAAGAGTTAATAAAAATAAACGTTATAGAGAAAACCCCTTCTGCGTTTAAGCAGGTCTCGAAGAATCTGTTTTAAATGTAATGCACGTTTGCTCAATTGTTTTTTTTATATTTGCTTGCAAATGAATTCAAGTTACATGAAATCGACTGTTTATTATTGACACGAGCTATTTATGCTAGTTTTAACTCACCTTTCGCATCATCGTTCCGTTTATTTCCCTTAAACTTTGGTTAATGAGTGACAATTTCGTCAAAAGCTTTAAGCTTTTATACTCGGAGCGCTTTAACAATTTCACCCTCAATAAGCAACATAATGGCTGTTATGCATCACTACATCACAGCTGCGAAACCAGTTCGGGACCTTAAACTCAGTTTCACCTTTGACAGTAATAATAAGTCACCATAAAGGTAGAATGAGCGATTATTCTCGACTGCTCCATACTTTCATTGTATTTAATGTTAAACATGGCTTACTGATTACGTGCAGCGAGATTGACTCCTATTGGGCTTAATTCTTGATAATTTTCTTGCTTCTATGGTAGTTTAATCCGAATATGGTTTTAGCAATGATAGCTGTAGTTTTTTTTGTATCTGCAATTTAATTTGTGTAAATTATCAGCTCGCCTTATAAGTTTCTAAAGGGTGTAAATAGAATTAAATTATTGTGTACAGGCATATACATAATATGTCAATACTTCTGATTTGAACCTGTTTATTTTGAGACAGTAAGTTATATATAACCCCTTTTTGAGCTTGGTTATCATACTTACCTCCCCAAATGTTCTCACATTTTACATCTCAGTAAATCTCAATACACGAATTCATTGAAACACAAATTTTCCATTGAGTATACTCATGCATATTAGTTTCATACAATTCATTTTATCATATGAAAGATTGTTTTCGTTAATAAAATGATCCTGTAATTACATGAGCTTGCGTATTCAAGTTGGCGAATTATGAACAATCGGTATGTTTTATTCATATCACACCGTACACAATTCGATGGATGCTCGTTAGCCTGGTATCGATAACTATGAATAATCGACTCCCAATGGGTGGGCACTGGTCGGTTCCGTTTGTTACTGTCGCCTGCGAGTCTACATATCGATATATCAGTACACACTCGGTTTGTTGCATAATCGTTCTCAGAATTCATTCGGTATGTATGTTTGTTGCAATTGCAAGCTGGTCTGTCAATGGGCTGTTTTAAAATATTAGCGGCGGTTAGCGAGTGCCTACATGCGTTTGAATCTAGTGCGTGGGTGCGACCTCAATTGTATGATACTCGAAACAGATTGTGTTCATTGATTTGTTTTCGATACTCTCTCCACGCTTCGGATGGGAGAACGCTTTTGTCTGTGGTAATTGTTTTGTCGGTAAGAAAATATACAAATAGCCACAGATCTCATCACTAGATGAAGAGATGGTTGAGTAGTGGAGGGTTTTCTAATATATTCTTTTTCACCAAGGAATAAAAGGTTTCCAGCGGGGTAATTGCGTAGCACACGAAATCGGAAATTACAATGTTAATTTTTATTCTTTTTATTTATTACACTTTCTGACATATTCTCGTAATTTTTTGACGATGCATCACTTCTAATATCAACTATTTATTAGTGATTCTCATGGAAACCATGTCACTTGGTTTAAATAGGTTGATCTTACTAATGTAGATTCTTTTACATATTGTGAATGGGAGAACGTTGTAGGCCTTACAGACTAGATTTATAGACGATTTTCTATTCTTTATTTTCATTTCTCTAAGTACCTGGTACTTACTGACAGGCCTGCACTGTCCTCCCATACCTATTATCACTGTAAATTTGAAAACATTGTAGAACCCAATTATTTTTAAAAGAGTAACCGTGGAGTTTCTTGCCGGCTCTTAACGATAAATTGGAACCGTGCACCTGGCTTCTGACGTTTCATAAGTGCCCTTGCAGGTTTATGTGAAATAAAATATTTTGATTTGATTTGACGAACGGTAGGAACGGCTTTCATTTTGACAGTTCCACAACAGTCACTGAGTTATTTACGTTGTTGAGCAGACAAATTTTTCGAACATATGAAGCATTGGACTTTTAAATACATCAAAATGATTCAGATTGTGATTAATAGTGCGTAAACGCAACTAGGGTTTTTATTTCTTTTTTCTGGGTGGGACATCATCAAATGGCTTCTCCCGCTCTGGGTGGAGCAGGAGGGCGTGTCAGACTTTTACTGACTAAACCCCACCCGTGTTCCCTCAGTTGCCTGTGTGCCAGGGGCCGCGGTATCTCTTTCGAACAACCCGCACCCCTGGCAGGCATCGGCCCTTGCGGGCCCCATCAGTTGTTGCTGACATCTCTTTGAGGCGCGCGTGGAAGACAACGCGCTGTCGACCCTGGCTTGGCCCTTACCGGACAGCGAGCTACCCATTACTCGCCGTCCGCAAGCCCGTGCCTACGGTGGCCGGGAATCAGCTTGGGATTCCCGACGCCCCACAGTGGAACGAATGTATGGGAGCGGTTGGACGTAGACATGTCCGAAAAAAAAGAGTAAAATTATGCCAAACTAATGATGCCATCTTATTCGATTACTTAATGCCTTCATAACTTGTGGTGATGAATTTCTTCATAACTCCCATATTTCGGGAGTAATTTGAGAAAATGTGAAATTTTACTATGAAAATGAGTGTATCGAGCTCTCTCCCTCCTGATTCCGGGCTTGTTTCAAGTAGCGGTCTCTAATATCATAATGCTAATACTAAGAGCTATATTTAATACTAAGACACATAGTGCGCCAAATGTGCACTTTCTGGGATAAAGAGTGATGTTTATTTTATAACACAATTTTTTTATTTTTTGTTTATTTTGTTGATTAAAACCGTTTTTCTAAAGGTTTACCTTATTACAATAACATTTCTGAGCAGCCAATTAGAGAAGATATAAGCTAATTAGGATATATAATTAGGGACTTAAGGTTTACATATAAAACTGATGCACTAATGATTACTGATAAGAACATTGCTATTATTTAATTACTAAATGGCTCTTAATACACTAATTTAGCATGCATCATTTACTAATTATCACAATAACTAATTACCTTGCAATATTTAACAAAGGATACCTGGGATACCTAAATAGGTCACTATTAGTAACTTTAAAATCAGTGTTGATTTACACCTCGTTGTATCCAAGCTAATCTCGCAATGTATTTTCCAAATTTTAATACAAATCTTGATATTCACGTTGCTTTATGCGCACGCGCACATAAAGATTTACGCGACTTTAACTATTTGTTCAGTGTTTTAAAAGATAACAGTTGTGTTCAGTTATGTGAAAGTGCTGAAACAAGTTTAAAAGACTGGTGTCGTCGATTTTGCTACCGCATTTATGCAAAATGGACACAGTCTGGAAGAAGCACAGATAAGTTTCGGAAGAAACATGAGATTTGGCTACAGGCTGCAATTCAATGGCCGGAATTACAGAATGAAAATATGGAACCTTCTACAGAAAATATAAGTGACGTCATCGAGCCCATAATTTCTCCTGCTAAATCTGATGCTTCAACTTGTACACATCCTAGTCCTCGTAAATCTTTTGAGGACCTTAGTAACCGGCAAAAAAGAAGACGCACTGAAGATAGTCTTTCATGCAGCAGTAGCAGCGCTGAAATTATGTTTTCGGCCGAAAGGGCGCTTCAAAAGGCAGGACAAAGCGATACAGCTTATGTTATGAAATACTTGACGGAGAATCCAGAAGAGGCCTCAAAAATCAAAGCCTTCATTGAAGGTAAATCAATTCAGGTACGGGAAATATCCCCTTTGAAGGCATTGGCTCTTTATGTATCGATGAACTTATCGAAATGGCGCTATAACACTCTTCGGGATTTCAACACTCAAGAAGGAGCTCTTCAATACCCGAGTTACTACATGTTGGTTAAAGAAAAAATTAAGTGCTATCCGGCCAAAGAAGATCTCACAGTTACAGAGAGCTCTGCAAAAATCAAATTACAAGCCTTGATGGATTTAACCTCAAGAAGACTTATTAGGTCGTTAGAAACCCCTGTTGATCCCAATCAACAGCTCGTATTGACCAGCAAATGGGGTTTTGACGGATCATCTAGCCAAAGCATTTATCATCAAAGGACGAGTGAAGATGAGCAAATCGATCTTGCTAGTAATTTTATGATTAGTCTTGTACCACTGCGGCTCGTCTCAAAAGGTGTAACAATTTGGGAAAACGAGCGACCATCTTCCACTTCATTTTGCCGGCCAATATTGTTTAAGTTTATAAAGGAAACCAAAGAAAATGTGCAGAGAGAGATGGCTGAAATCGAAGCAGAGATTGAAGCCTTAACTCCATCCACCATCACTGATGGAATTAGTGTCAAACACCAACTGCTGTTGACAATGATTGATGGTAAAATTCATTCCATTATATCCAATACAGCAGCTTCAGTGTGTGACATATGCAAGGCTTGTCCTAAAGAAATGAATAATTTAGAGTTAATCAAAGATAAACACGCAAACGAGGACATGTATAAATATAGCTTAAGCACCCTTCACGCTTGGATTCGCTCAATGGAATGCTTATTACACATTTCCTACAAATTAGACATAAAATCATGGCAAGTAAGGGGTGATATAGCAAAAAGGCAAGTTGATGACAGGAAGAAAAGAGTTCAAGAGGCTGTAAGAAGAGAAACGGGCTTACTTCTCGATGTTGTGAAACAAGGCAGTGGATCCACCAACAATGGCAACTCGGCAAGGAGATTTTTTGAAAACTACACTAAATCTGCTGAACTGACCGGAATAGATGCTATGCTTTTAAGAAAAATCTGTGTGATCTTGCAGTGTATTTCATCAGGAGAGAAGATCAACGTAACTAAATTCCGAGAGTTCTGCTTTGATACTGCTAAGCTTTACGTGGAGTTATACCCATGGTATTATATGCCTTCTTCACTTCATAAAATTTTAATGCATGGGCCAGACATAGTTCAGAACATGTCAATTGTGCCCATTGGTTTTCTATCCGAAGAGGCATCTGAGGCTAGAAATAAAGATTTTAGAAAATATAGAGAGGGGCATTCTCGAAAGCATAGCAGTATCTCATGCAATGAAGATATTATGCACAATCTTTTACTGTCTTCTGATCCACTTGTTACAAGTATCCGTCCAAAAGGAAATAAGTTTGTAAAAAAATCTTCTTTTAAGGAATTTTATGAGCTTACGGATTCTGAGAAAAGTGATATCGAATTTGTTAACATAAATGATTTAGCGGACATCGATTCTGAATTTGAATTAATTGATGATGATGATGATGACGAAGATAATTAAATGATGTTATTGTTTTAAAATGTGTAACTTAGTAAATTAGAGCTTACATCTTAATTATTTATTGTACTTTTAATGAAACTAGGTAATTTATTATCAACTTACTTAAAAGTCATACTCTCATCAGTTCTTGTGAATATTTTTGTTAATATATATTTCTGTATATATATATAATATATTTATAGACCTCTTAATAAGTCTGTCTGCGGTTTAAAGTAAATACAAATGGGGAAAAAACGTTTTTTTTTTTAAATTTTCATTTCCTTTTATCCCAGAAAGTGCACATTTGGCGCACTATGTGTCTTAGTATTAAATATAGCTCTTAGTAATAGCATTACGATATTAGAGACCGCTACTTGAAACAAGCCCGGAATCAGGAGGGAGAGAGCTCGATACACTCATTTTCATAGTAAAATTTCACATTTTCTCAAATTACTCCCGAAATATGGGAGTTATGAAGAAATTCATCACCACAATTTATGAAGGCATTAAGTAATCGAATAAGATGGCATCATTAGTTTGTCATAATTTTACTCTTATTTTTCGGACATGTCTACGTCCAACCGCTCCCATACATTCGTTCCACTGTGCGCCCAGGGCGTCTCCTGCGAAGGCCACGGCCGTGAGGGTACTGCATCTCTCTCACGTGCGCCGCCTCACTCTTTGCAACGCAACTATGGTGCAGGTTTTACATTCTCGGCCGAATTTATCAAAGTTACGGCCAGCAAACATGAGGAGCTTTTTTCAACAAAATTCTCACTGAAATCATTTCACTCATGCGGCCACCACGACTTGCACACAAAAATAACAAAAACCCCATTTTAATTTCACGACTCAAAACGTCGGATGGAAATCACGCCGCGAAGTTTTCTGCTTTTCAATGGCTTAAACATCATGCATGCAGCAATTACTGTTCTCATACATAACGCGGTTGTTGGGTTATAAAGCAATGAAAATTTAATGGCAGGCTAGGGTGGCGCATCAATAAAACATAGGATGGTAAGTGGGAACCCCTGTCGAACCACAATGTATGGCAGACACGCCCTATGTTCCGTTTTTTTTGCAGACTTTTAAATCTATATTCTCTAATGCTTAGGTGTCGGTCTTGGTTGTATTATTTTGAAAGTTTTTTGAAAATTTTGGTAATGAGTACCTAGGTATTTAAATCGATATACTTAGTAAGAATGGAAGTCCTTACAACACTTACGAGTGCATTCGACCGACCTTTTATACCTATGTACTTCTGTTTTTTTTTTCCGCTTAAAAGCTGAACGATGTCAATTTTATTCCACGAGTAAAAGATGACCACAAAATTAGATACTTGTTCAACTCGTATCTATATTTGTGTAGGTACCTACCACCATCAGTTCGTGATCAATAAATTATTTTTCAGATAAACAAAATTAAACTGTGCTTTATTTAACTCGGCTAACTGCCACATAACTCTAAACGATGATACAATTATATTTCTTAAGTTAGTTCTTAACTAAATGTTTAATAAGAGACCTTCATTTAAGAGACCTTCATTTAATAATGATTATGATAGATGGAGAAAACTTTTGTTTAGTCAGTAAATTAAGCCTAAATCTAATTTATAACATTAAGTTAGACTCTAACTCAACACAATTTTAAGTTACGATAGTCTAGTGTCAAAAAGATAACGATCTTCATCCTTCTTTCATTATCAACTCTGGGGCTACTTTCAATCTTTTAACCTATGAAATAAGGCTAAAAGTCGAGTGTAGAGTTTTGACACTTGGTGTAATTGATGGTGGCGCTTTAGCTTCAACATTAACACTATCGTTTGTTTTCATGTGTGTGTATATGCTGTATGTATGTGTGTCTATGTGGGGTAATCTAAGCGAATTTCTGGTAAAAATTAAGCAACATTACCAACCTAAAGAAAGTCTGTCTGCTAAATTGTTCTTGTCCTTTTTTAATTTTGAGGATTGAACAGATATATGACTGTATAATTGCTTTCTACTGTCGGATAACATACTTAAATTGTTTATCATTCTTCTAATAAGCCACACATTAATTTGGTTTCTTGAGTTTGCTTGTTTTCCTAAGTCACAGTTTCTGAAGATTAAATAGGTTCGAGGTGTACATTATTTCATCCTGCAAATAATAAGGAACAGCACAAATACAGGATACAGTATCCGTTCAAATGTATCTAGCAAGACATTATTAAGAACTTGTATATTGTAGGTCCTACCATACCATTGGCCACCAACCAGGTTAATTTCCAACGCTTCACTTAAATGCCAGAGACCATTTGAATCTGTTTTTAATACAGTAATGTAAAGGACGTTGGCGTTGACCAGCCAACATTTGTAGTCAATGTGGGCTTTACAAGTAGGTGGGTAATAAATGCTGCAACGCTTTGTAGATATAATAATTAGAGTACATTATCTACGTACAAGCTGTTATTTAACAATTTAGTGCTTACAGCTATGTTCAATAATAATGGTGGCTAGCGGTGTAGATGTCTTCCTGTTTCATTATAATTTTCGCAATGTAGGAGAAATTACGGATTCGGATTTATTGAACAGTAGTTACATATTAGCCGGATCGGAGTAGCCGTGGATTGGGTTAGGTGCCGTCCTGCTGGAGACGCCAATGTTTGATTTACAAGACAGCTGTTGATGATGAACGGCAGGTACGTACGCACGTATGATCTACTATATGGAAGACGAGGCAGGGTAACCAAATAATTTTAAGAGTACCGATGACAAAATACGGTATAAAGACTGTCATGAGGGAGTTCAACTCTATCTACGCCTAAAGTAATTAAGTAATCGAAATCATTTCCAACTTTTAAAAGGCTAATAAATAGAGATCGGATATTCGAATGCATATTCACCTAAAGTTGAGATGTTGGCTAATATGGAACGCGCTGTTGTATCGAAAAAAATCTTCATTTAATGTAAAAAAATGTTTTAACTAACACAAGTGGCGGTAGTGCCGCCACTCTCACAGACTTTATACACCCTACTTACACATATTTGCATCGCAATTAATTTCAAATAAATATGTGTCTGAATAGCTATGCAATCCTAATAATTTAGAAGTCGCTTCCATATTATACATTTGACTAGTTATGCATTCCCGGTGTTCCTGGCATCCCGGGATTTTTTTATCAAAAAATATATTTTTTAAGCAGCCCCTAAAAATTAACTTAGGTCATCTGATTATCCGATCTCTACTAACAAAGCACCATGTTCTAAATAATGTTTAAATTGGACGTTTTTACTTTACTGCTCTAACTTAATTTTAGTTTTTAACCCAGCGCAACCGTCGGCCGTTTACCTTAGTTAAAATGTTTTTCCTCATAGGAGTGAATAATTGTATTCTTGTTGAGTGACATAAATTGCCATTAACCGTAAGGTGAAAATAATACTTAATGTTGCAATTATATTTGTGTCGAAATTGTGCTTTTCGAGAATAAGTCATCATCATCATTTCAGCCGACCGACGTCCACTTCTGGACATAGGCCTCCCCCAAGCTCCTCCATTTCGACCAGTTCTGTGCTTTCCGCATCCAGCCGATTCCTGCGGCCTCCACAAGGTCATTGGTCCACGTTGTGGGAGGCTCTCCAACTCTACGTCTTCCGGTAAGCGGTCGCTACTCCAGAACGTTTCAGCCTCATCGCCCATCCGTTCTGCGAGTAATGTGCCCTGCCCACTACCACTTGAGTTTGGCAATTCTTCGGGCTATGTCGGTTGCCTTGGTTTTCCTGCGGATCTCTTCTTTCCTGATTCGATCACGTAGGGAAACTCCGAGTATAGCACTCTCCTCTCCAAGTCATACTGAAGTGAAAAAGCTATGAACCAGGACCAACTGTCCGGGATCTACGATCTCTAATAGAGTACGAGTTCAATAAGCGATTATAACTTTAAAGAAATGGGCACCAATAACCTTTCACAGTAATTGAACGCAGGCCTCTCTCAAAAATTACACACACTAGAATAGATATTACAATCAGTTGAGATTACCGATAGCCAAATTAAGAACTTCATGCTTTAACAATAATCGAATCGAAGGCCGTACTATCGAATAATGTTTTAGATTACATCTTGCGTTCATTGAATAACAGTGTGTAATATATTTTGTCGAAGAAGGGAACAAGAATATAAATTCAATACCTGCTGTTTTATTCTGTAAAAATCTCACCCTGGTAGGAATTCACACTATTGACAGCTCACTCCAAACTCTCAGCTATTTACACGGTGAGAGGGTCTTTAACAGAATGGAACGCCAAGTTTTTTTTTTTTTGACTAAAACCCACCCGTGTTCCCTCAGTTGCCTGTGTGCCAGGGGCCGCGGTATCTCTTTCGAACAACCCGCACCCCTGGCAGGCATCGGCCTTTGCGGGCCCCATCAGTTGCTGCTGACAGCTCTTTGAGGCGCGCGTGCAACACACGCGCCGTCGACCCGGGCTTGGTCCTTACCGGACCGCGAGCTACCCTTTACTCGCCGTCCGCAAGCCCGTGCCTACGGTGGCCGGGAATCAGCCTGGGGTTCCCTACGCCCAGGGCGTCTCCTGCGAAGGCCACGGCTGTGAGGGCGGATGTACTGCATCTCCCTCACGTGCGCTGCCTCCCTTTTTGCGAGCATAATTGCTTCGCTGAAGGAGGCGACTGCTAGCCATGCACTTTCGCTCCGTACCATGGCCTGGACCAGGGTCGGACGCGAGAGATCGCCGCCGCCGATCACCTCCACGAGGACACGGCGGTGCTCCGCCCAAGCCGGGCAAACCTCCACCGTATGCTCCACCGTGTCCTCAGGGAACGCTAAGTATGAAATGTATGTTCTTGTTTATGTGATGGGTTTTTTTTTAATTCGTCATAATGTGCCTAGCCTTTTCCCAACTAAGTATGTTGGCGTCAGCTTCCAGTCTAACCAGGTGCAGCTGAATAGGAATACCAGTATTTTACATGGAGCGACTGCCTATCTGACCTATACAACCCAGTTACTGGGTAATACGATGATACGAGATACCCCATGGGTAATGGGAAAAATACTCCAGGCTTCACAAAGCAAATGTCAAGAGCTGTTAGATGAGAGAGAGGAAAGTGAGAAGGAAGTCGAGAAAGTTGTCCACAAAAACACAAGCTTAAAACAGGAGCTCAAGGACTTACATCTTCAATACCTCACAGTTGTGGCTGAACGGGATCAACTAATGGTGGTCACAGATGGTTTCAACAACTGCAGTAATTTGTATGAGGAGGCTTTGTGTAAGGTTAGGGACCTAGAGGATGAATTAATCCATGCAAATGTAAAAATTCTAGAATTACAAAATAATATAGAGCGTACTCAGGTCAAACAAACTAACCATTTGTTTAGTGAATTGTTAAGTACCAATTATAACCCTCAATCCATAACAACGATTGACCTGACAGAGGATTCCTTACTAAAACATAACTATAGTCATAAAATTAGTAAAAATAAATTTAAAAAATATGCAAGATTGAATAAAATCATTAAAAAATGTAATAAATTCAAGAAACATCAAAAATACAATTCCAAAAATATTCAGCTAAGGAAAGAACGTGTTTCTCTTGTGAATAAATTGAAGAATTACGAAATTAAATTAGAAGATAGTATAAATATTTATGAAATAGACACTCAACGCTTACAGTCAGAAATTCAAGTTCTTGATGACTCACTAAAGTCCCTTTATAATAAATATGTATGCTCTCAGCACCAAATTAAGGAACATATCCTAGCCACTAATGAGTTGGTAGACAGAGTGGACTCGCTGACTCTTAGCAACACTCAGTGTTCTTGTCAAAGTGAAACCAACCTTGATGCCCTCCAGCCTGAGGCAACGGAGGACCCGTCCCAAGTTGTGAGTGCTCTGATCTGTAACCCCAACCATGATATTCCTGATGTTGTGCAAGTACCATCTCAAGATCAGTCAGTAGCCAGTAGTGTTACCCCTTGTAGTATTCAAGTTTGTTATCAGTCAGTTATGTTTTCTGATAGTATGGGAAGAGGTTTAGGGAAATTACTTAGCAACAACTTGAGTATTTCTACTCAAAACAATTGTTTACCTGGGAAATCCTTCAAAGAAATAATGACATCAATTACAGGAAATCAATATGATTGTAATACCAACATAACTGTATTTGTAGGTAATAGTTCACAGGTCAAAAAAGAAGATATCACTGATAGGTTTACTGAGATTTTAAGGATTAATTGTAACAAAATTATTTTGTGTGCTTTCCCATATTTTGAGAGATTATCTAATAGAAAAAATAATTATATACATATGTTAAATAATCATATGCAGTTCTTAGTAAGTCACTACAGTGAAAAACTTATATTTTTTGACACCAACAGTTTTGTTGATAAGTTAAAATCGACAAGGAATACAGTGTATCTGCCAATTAGGTTTAGACTTAAAATAGCAAGGCTATTAGCTTATATAAACCCAGACATAGGTAAGTAGTATGTCGAAGTCATATTTAACTACTGTTAGTAGTGGTACTAACACTACTTTTGATTCGCCTAGTAGTTTAAACTATTAGGTGCGACAACGGGTGAGCCGCATATGTTGAATGTTGTTCATCAAAATATGCAGGGTCTGTCCGGCAAAGAGCTTGAGTTAAGCTTTATTTATGGAGAACTATGATGTTCAGGTGTTATGTTTGACTGAACACTGGTTGAAAGAACATGAAGTAGTGTTTATCAATGATGATAATTTTACTGTACAAAGTGCATTTGTAAGAAAAACTGCTATTCGCGGTGGATCTTTAGTTCTTGTTTCAAACAAGTTGAAATGTAAACAACGTTTAGATTTAGTTAATCTTTCTATTGAGCGCACTATTGAGTTGTCTTGTGTTGAACTCGAGCGATACGTTATAATTTGCGTTTATCGACCCCCCTCTGGGGATTTCATTCGTTTTGAATCGGTAATGGAGGATTCACTCAATAAGTTAAACTCAAGTAAAAAAAGTATAATTTTATGTGGAGATTTTAATATAAATATTTTAGATGTTACTCCATTAAGTATTAGACTTCTCAATCTGTTCAGATCTTTTAATTTAATTAACTTGTTTTTTGAACCTACTCGGATCACGGCATCTTCGTCAACATGTCTTGATAATATATTTAGTGATTGTGATGCCAAACATAAATTAGTGTTAACGGACTTAACATCTGACCACTGTGGTTTATTAGCTAGCTTCCCAATGCCATTATATAAAAAGTCGCATACGTTTGAATGCAGGCCATATACAGCTAGTCGTTGCAACAAGTTTAAAAATAATATAGCTCGTAGAATTACACCCTCCATAGCACAACACGAGAATCCTAATGAAATTTATGGAGCCCTTTTTGATGTTGTGCAAAAAGAGTACCAATCTGCTTTCAAGACCAAAACCATTAACATTAATGGCACCTCTGTTGGCTTTAACCAATGGGCTACTCCAGGTATTTACAAAAGTAGATCGAGACTATACGAGTTATATGGTTTGAAAAAATACAGGTTTGATACTCCTTTCCTAGAGTATGTCAAAAACTATTCAAAATTATTTAAAAAGATTAGTGCTTTTGCAAAATCGAAATTTTTAATCAGTACAATTAAAAATTCTAATAACAAAGTAAAAACCACTTGGAAAATCATTAACAATGAAACGGGTAAATCAGTTAAACAAGAAAAACAACTTGAGATTATGGTCGACAGCCAATTAGTTCATAAGGAAGCTGACGTAGCACAGGCATTTAATGAGTTTTTTGCCAACATACCTGTAACTACAACTTGCTCCCCAAATTCGTCCCCGTCTAAAGCTGAAAACCTTTTGCATAGTAGTGTGCCTAAATGTAGCGACCTATTCAGATTCGAACATGTAACGTCTCGTGATGTAGTTAATGTTTTTAACACACTTAAGTCTAAAAACACTGGTGATTTCTGGGGTATTTCGATTAAGCTTTTAAGTAATATAATAGACACCGTAGCCCCCTATCTAGCTGTCACTTTCAATAAATGTGTTGATTCAGGAACTTTTCCTGACCTCATGAAGTGTAGTAAAGTCATACCATTATTTAAATCAGGTAATAAAAATGACTTTCGTAATTTCAGGCCTATTTCTATCTTACCTGCATTTAGCAAAATATTCGAAAAGTTGATACTCAAGCAGTTGCTAAGGCATTTTAATTTAAATAGCCTCCTTCATAATGAGCAATATGGTTTTACAAAAGGTCGTTCGACTACAGATGCGGGTGTTGCTCTGATGAAACACATATTTGACGCATGGGAGAAATCGCAGAATGCTATTGGAGTCTTCTGTGATCTCTCCAAAGCCTTTGATTGCGTGCACCATGAGACGCTCTTGCGCAAGCTGCTTTATTACGGTGTCCATAACGAAGCTTTAAACGTAATAAATTCTTATTTACATAATAGGCTGCAATGTGTAGAAGTTAATGGAGTAAAATCGTCCGAGCTACCAGTTCAATTAGGTGTGCCTCAAGGCTCAATACTCGGCCCATTCTTGTTTTTAGTGTATATCAATGACTTACCATTTTATTTAAAGGATATTTGTGATGTTGTACTGTTTGCAGATGATACTTCTCTTATTTTTAAAGTAGACAGGAATAGACAAGATTTTGACGACGTAAACAGTGCACTCTCAATGGTTACGGATTGGTTTACGGCAAATAACCTAGTTCTCAATGCCAAGAAAACTAAATGTGTAAAGTTTGCCTTACCGAATGTTAGAAATCTGGGTCCCAACATTGTCTTAAATAAAGAGGTGCTTGAGACTGTAGACTCGGCAGTTTTTCTGGGCATAACTGTAGATGCCAAACTTCAGTGGGGATTACACATATCAAGCCTAGCAGGAAGGCTCAGTTCAGCTGCCTACGCCGTCAGAAAAATAAGACAATACACTGACGTCGAAACAGCTCGGTTAGTCTACTTTAGTTATTTTCACAGCGTTATGTCCTACGGTATTTTGCTATGGGGCAAAGCTGCTGATATTCAAAATATATTTGTGCTTCAAAAACGTGCTGTTCGAGCAATTTATCAGCTAGGTGCCAGAGTTTCGTTGAGGGACTTTTTTAAAGAAATTGGTATTCTCACGGTAGCATCACAATTCATTTTTGCCAATATCTTATATATTAGACAAAATATACACTTGTACACTAAAAACAGTGATATTCACACCGTAAACACTAGAAATAAGGACAAACTACGTGCTCCTTTTCACCGGCTTCATAAGGTTCATAATTCATTTGTTGGGCTTGGTATAAACTTTTATAACAAGCTTCCCTCTGCTTTGCTAGATTTGCCTTTTGATGCGTTTAAAGCTCAAATAAAGTCCAACCTGTGTTTAAAGGCTTACTATTCCATCAACGACTATTTAAATGACAAAAATAGTTGGTCGCTGTGATTAACTCAAGACAATGTTTATGTTCTTTCTCCAGAATTGTACCTAGAGACAGGTTATATGGGTTCATATAATTATTGATATATATATTTTTATTGACTAAGTAATTTTTTTAAATTATAATCTTTTTTTTTCATTAGTTATTGACATGTTCTACTCATAACAATTTTTTTTTTTTTTTATGAAGAGTGTATGGCATTATGGTTAGCTAGCGACCTCGACAATTGATAATTCTATTCTTGCCTGAGTAACCGGCAGCAAGTTCGTCATGCTCCCGTAGATGTCACTGCTTGCGGTAGCGTTGGGGATCGGGTTACCTCTTTCCCTCAAATATGGCGAGGGGGGTAATGGCTGATCTTTGCGTTATGCTCGTGAACGGGTGCTGCTTGTGGTGACTGGTCGTCTTGCTGACCATGATTTTGTTATTGTTGCTAATAATTACCTACTTGTTTATTTATTTTACGTCGATGGTCCTAGGTTATCATTTGTAAACATAATCCAGCATTGCTTATGTAAGCTATCACGCCATTTATACCAGGAGACTTTTATTTTGGTATATGCTTTGTTTACTTTTTATTTTTTGTGCTTGAGTTAATTTTTCACTTTATTTGTTGGTATATTGGCATGGCTAGCTGACATAAATGACAATTTTTTAAGTTCTGTGTCTCGTAATGTTGATTACTTTGCCTATGTATGTATAGAATCAAGTCTATCCGACTAAACAGACAGCTGTGCTGCTGGGGAGTTTGTTCCGCCACTTCTTCTTCCCAGCTAAAGCACTAGGAAGTGGTGAAGGGTGGGCGTTTTGGGGGACTGTCTCATGTACTTTGACGTTCGAAAAGTGCTGATTCTCAGCCTAATTTGAATAAATGACTTTTGATTTTTTTTTTAATAAAAATATTAAAAAAAAAACCGACTTCAGAAAAAACACTACAAAGTGAAAAATGACTTTAATTTCGGAAGTCGGTGACTTTGGATAAAGTTTTTATTATTAATGAAACAGTCAATCAATGGGATTTTGTGTCCTTCGTTAGGAAGCTTGTAGAAGTACTATAAGATTTTTGTGACGTAATTTTGACTGTCTGATTTTTGCAACACTAGTAATTTTATGAAGTATCAAGATACAGTAGTCTATGTAGGTATACGTAAAAAAGTTTATTAGGAATAATTTACTATTTTTCTGAGAAAGGTCCTTGCCCAATAATACTAATCGTCAATTCGCTTCAGTAATAATCCTATGTCGTAATTTACTTATTTGATAAGCTCTAAATCTAGATATATGTGCAATAAAATAAATGTGTTCTTATATGCAATTTGTATCTGGGTATCGAACTCGAGATAACGTTTCGTCACTGACTCGATTTATTTATATCGATAAAATCTTTCGGAGCTGTTTAGAACTTACCTAATTATTTATTCCATATTAATTGGTTTAATGTTTAGAAATCAGAATAAAAAAAATATTTTATTCATTTTCTGTTTTATGAGTTTGATTTCAGCATATTCTTTTTTCTTTGTAATAAGGGACGTGTGTAGATACTTATAAATCCGTAAGTAATGTAAGTATTTCATTTGTATGGTAACAACATATTCTCTCTCTCTCTGATATTCTTTGTTCTTATTCTTGTGCAGTCTTAGTAAAAAAAAAAACATTTAGTAGGCGCGACACCTATCATAATATATGATGTATGAACCAATTTCACCCGAACTTAAACTTACATAGGTACAGAACTCCAATGCTGTTGAAAATGGGAACGAATCCTTTTAATTTTTAACGTCTAGGTACATAATTCACTGTTTTATTGTAACAATATGTTGTATTTCTAAATGGCAATATAACGTGTAGACTGTGTAGTATTTTGCTTTATAATACTTACTTAATTATTATGAGTCTAACATCGGCCTTGCATGCATAAATGTCCGAGATTAAATTAGGTATGGTCTGCAGAAAAAATCTCTTAAATTTATGAAAATGATTTTGTTCAATTTCGCCCTTCTATCAGGTGGTACTGATCGAAATAATGAGGTTCTTTGCAAAAAAATTGCCAGTGCGTATCACATTTCACCACGATTGACAAACCCATTTTTGATCGCACCTGTACCTCCTTATTTTGAAAGGATTGCAATTTACACTAACTACATAATTATAATGCAATTTTTGAACGCATAAGCAAGCAAGAGTTTTTAAAGGCTCCAGCAGGCAGACCGGAGCAAAGGGACAGTGTGACGCGACGCGACTCTGGTAGATAAATTTTCATGAAGTTTTATAAAAAATGTTCTATTAGATTCGGTCTGCGAGAGGCTTATTACAGGCTACAATGACCCTAGACTCTGATGTAGATAAATCACCACCATCGAACTCTAGAGACTCGAGGAAACTGACATGTCCTCGAATCAAAAATTCAAAGACATGTGACATCTACCAATCAGCACTGGGCCTGCGTGGTGGATCAGCGTTGGATAGGCCTCCTCTCTAGGGCCGTAGCCTACTCCTTCACACAAAGAGGAGGTCCGTGTCCTAGCAGTGGGAACATTATAGGCTGATTATGCGGAACTCCATTTACGATTCCAATTTCAAATGCTTATCGTCAATTTTTTTTAACCCATATTTGCATAAAATGTTGTTGCTGACTCTACAGCCAAGTTCCGTTTTCCCAGGCGACTAGTTTATTCAACATGTGTGTAATAGTGCCAAGTGGGTTTGGTCGCAATTTTCTTAAGTAATTCAACACTTGGCTAGACGTAAAATTAATAAGATTTTAACCTTGAAACGGCGGCCTACATTCGAATTTTTTTGCGGTAGTCTCAATTCGGCAATTAAATAACCGTTGTTCGTATTCGGAAGTGTCGTCGGAATTTAAAATTAATTCTGACGGAATCAGTTTACCTGCGTTGATCGTTTTGGAAAAGTTGTATTACCGAAAATGAAGACATTATGCCTTTAAATTATGTAAGGAAGTACCTTCGCTTTTTCTTATGGTATACATACCTACTGGTTTAGGGTTAGGGGTCATTCGGCCTACTATTAAACTGGGACTGCGGACCAGTTACGCCTTTTACATCTGTTTTACTTTCAATCAAGCGAAGGGTGGCTTAAAATGGTTTATACATCCTACTAAACCTTCCTAGTGAATCACTCTGTCTATTGATGAAAATCGAATTAAAATCCGTGACGTTGTTTAAAAGATATAACAGTACAGACACGAAAAGCGACTATGTTTTATACTATGTAAAGTTATACAAAAGATGTCGTACATGATGTATAAGCTTTTACAAATGAATATTACATATTACATAGTATTAGATACAAATATATTGGCATGTAGATAACATGTACTTTTATTTTGACAACATTTTTAAAGAGTAAAAGCCATATATATAAAAAGGTCACAACAATGAGCTTAATAAATTCGGTATTAAATAGGAGTGAAAAACCGATATTGTAACGTGATATTATAGAATATTAATGTAGTTTTCCCACGAGGAATAGAGGCATGTGTCACATGATTTTTTGTAGGAAACAGCTGCATATTTGTGCAACTTTCGTGGACTCAGTATTATCAGCAGTTTTGCGTATATATGTGGCGTAACAACGTTAAAAAAGTTTGTACGGTCATCAAAAGAGATTGGTAACCAGAGTGTTTCGATATAGTCGAACTTTAGTAAGGAATCGATGGATGTTTTCTAATAAAAAACAATTTATTTAATAGAAAACAAATATTTCTTTTAACAAATTAAATTTAATTCAAAAATGTCCATAGGTTGCTTACTAAACTTCAAATAGGTATATCTGACGATCCTGGTTACTTATCACTCTTTGCGACAGAATTGCATCAAATGAAATATGAAAAAAATATAGTTAGCATAAAATTTAATTTAATTTAACACTAAAGTGTAGATAAAAAACTTAAAATAATGTGTAATAAATAAGGCTCTACTTTTATTTAAATTTCCATATTTACGTTCGTATAATATTTTTTTTTGCTTTAATTGAAGTAAATATTTAACAAATAAATATTTCGCTGCTTTACTCAGCTCATAAAGCATTCTAAACATAACTACTGAAATGTTTTATGTACCATATAAAAATTCTGTTCTCATTATAAAATGTTATGTATGTGAATTATAACTGTGTGATAATATTATACAAGTTCGTATTTAACCAAGGTTACATTAGTATGTCACTCGTAAAGGGCATGGGAGAAGTATTTAAGTTCATATTAACCTGTAGCATTGCTTGTGTCTGCACGTAATTATGTAAGATAACATCTTTACTATGATATAGTAGAATCACCTTTATTGCAATGTTAAATGCGATAAGAATAGGTGCTAAGGTCATCATCATCACCATAATACTACTCTTTAAGATACCAGTAGGAACACAGTTACAAAACAGTCAGGAAAAAGCTAGGCAAATGATGATCCGCCTAGCCTTTTCCTCACCACGTTGGGGTCGGCTTCCAGTAAAACTGAATGCAGCGGAATACTTGTATTTTACATGGAGCGATAATTAGGTATCTGACCTCCATAACCCAGTTACTAGGTAAGACTGATTGTCAGACTTTCGGGCTTCTGACGACCCGTAACGACTGTCAAAGATCCACGAATGATAGCCGGGATTGAATCCGGCTATCATTCGTTCTTCGTATCACGGCTTAGCGTGCATTCCGAGGCGTAGAGGAGTCTTGGTTTTTAAAGATGGCCACCCATTCACGCACTAACCGCTGGAAGCGTAGCTGAACCTGATCGGTCGACCCGTGCAGCTGTTGTTACTTAGCCACAAGTACCTACTGTTACTGCAGCCTGTATCATTCCACTGTTGGGCAGGGCTCTTCCCATGATTTCCAACTCCGGGGCTAATGTGAACCACAAGTCATTAATTTTGTCCAGCTCGTCTTGCTATCTTCATCCTCTTCTTTTCTAGTAAGGAGCCATCCATAAATTACGTCACACGTTAAGGGGGGAGGGGATCAACGAAATTTGACATTATGTGACAAGGGACAGGGGGGTCAAAAACTTTGTGACGTCACTAGTTAAAATCTAAAACTCGAAATTTTTGTGTAAACCAAAAACTTTAAAATATTACTAACTCAATCTATATTTAAAAGGCTTGTGTAGATTATATTTTAAATTTAAATAAAAAGATTGGAAAAAACTGCTGTTTTAAAAATATGTGACGTCACACAAGGGGGTAGGGGTTTCACAACTGTGACCACCTGTGCCAAGGACAGGGGGTCAAAAACCAGTAAAAGACATGGCCGGAATTTGTGAAGAGCTTTGCCCTAACAAAAAATATGCATGTACATTTAAATTAAATACATCATATTAAAGGTTGCAGGTATGTCTTAAACATCGTTTAAATTTTATGATAAGAGAAGAAGCGAGAGATACTGTAAATAAGATTTTTTTATTAAGTGCCTAGATATTTTGAATAGCAATGATACGATCATTACTATTCAAAATGTCTGAGTTATACCTATATAAATTCTGAGTTCTATAGACGAAGCAAAACGAGTAATACAATATTATCAATGGATATAAAGTCCGTTTCATTAATGAATTACGCGTCAAGTTAGCTAGTGAAAGAGCTAGAAATCAAAATACCACGTAAAACGTATTATTTATATATTATAATTATATTGATAATAGTGTCTGGCTAGACCTTTCAATCGTCATCTTAGGCTAGCCATGATAGCAAAGAACTCGTCGTGTACAGGTATTTCTGGATATTATGAATTCCTGATACCGACTTGGCAAAAATATAGACAATTGGATAGGCAATAAAACACTAAAATAGCTGTTGAATTTTTATTTAAGGTTCTAATTTATTTGCAACTACTCAGACAAGACACATTCAACATTTACTCTACCACTGTAGGTCCTGTCCAATGTTGACAAATGTGATGCGGTATTTGAACCACATTATTAAAGTCAAAAGTCACTGGATCTCTTTTTAGAAGTCCTATTAAAACTTCTGACCGTTGAACAGTAAAATAAAATGAGATATTTGTGTCCTTAGGTAACAAATGCCACTCATTAGCTAATAAATGTATCTGGCATATTCGGCAACTGATGGGAACATAATAATTGCGTTCTTTAAACAACATTATCTGATTGATTGTTACACTCCCTAAAAATACAATGGCTAGAAGTATTTGGAGCACGTTTGTAACTAGGCAGATAATTCATTTGGTCCATCCTTCGTGCTTCAGCAGGATTATCAGCTGGTGGAAGTGGAAGTGGTTCGGGCAATTCAGGTTAATTTTCCTCTAGTTCTTCCACCTGTCTATGTGTATTCAGTACTAAGTGGGGCTTAGCTCGCATCAAACAGGGATGACATACTTGCAGATTTGTCCTCCGATCCTGTAACAATGTTCGTCATTTTTTTTACACATAAAATCTTCACCTTTAACTTTTACAGCAAATGGTAGAAATGTTACAGCCAGTGTAGTCAAATGTGGTTAGTATTAAGAATAACCGGTAGTTATTAGGGCGCAGTCTCACTCAGTTTATAGTTTACGGCTGACTGTTTGTCTGAGTTAGCGACCAATAAATACTATTTTCATTAGAATGGCCTCACTATGCACACTATTTGTCTGTGTGCGGTGGTGTGGCCTATATGCTAAGTGAGACTGCACCCTAACTTATTAATTATAAGGAATTTGCTTCATAGTGGGAACAACACAATAACAATTTACAGCAGCCAGGGCAAGATAATAGACAAAAAAATAAGTTCAAAGCTATAGTATCTGTTTATTACTAATACTATACTTACACTTCTTTTTCATTCATCCACATCATCATTGTTTTATTATCCTTTTACGACTTTCTTACATTATTATATTTCTCTCTTTGTTCTCTGCGAATCGGTCTTAAACGAATTCGTCTATATAGAATTACTTGATTTTACATTAGAATTTCTATATTTTTACATATTAATATTCTTGTTATGACATTTAAGTCAAACACGTCAAACTGATGTCTACTTATTCTTTTAATTGTCTATGCAGTCTATTCAAGGAAGGTTGCATTAAGATTGTACTTACTAAAAATAATTTTATATCGTTTTCGATAGCCTAAATTTGGTTTTTCTATGTAACTACGTTGTCTACTAAATAAGGAAATTCTAAATTATTATTATAAGATTCTTAAACGCACTCTCGGATTATATGAAGGAGGTATTATATGTCTTGACCGACTAGACTGGCATACGAGAATATCTATGGCTGAAAAAAAAAAAGAAAGAGGAATCGAGAATGTCAGCCAAAAAACAGTTGGGTATTTTGGGAAATTACAATGAAATAAAGCAATAAAATGGAGTTACACATCTGCACTTAATGTCCGTTGTCCGTCTATGCCCAAAAATGAAATAGTCGTAAGAAAAGTGTTTGATTTTCAAGCACAACAATATTAGAAAATGGACCGCCCTAGCTACTGGCAAAGAACTCCGAAGACTTTCCATAGACATGACGAAAGCCATGAAAGAGTACGGGGTGAAGATAAAGGCCGCGTTTATACTGCTGGCTCGTGCGCGGTATTTCGTCCCGGACATGAATGGAACAGTTACTGAAACTATTCCTAAGTAAGCTTGTGTGACTGTTACTACAACTCCAAGAAGTGTTTCAGGAGTGAAAGTCAAAGATATGCATGTCAAGGAATTGGACTGCGATTATTACCAATAAATAGAGTGCAAAGGTACCTTTTTTATAATTTATCTTGTATTTCTCTTATTAAATTTTAATCGTCTAGTCTATTTTCTACCCCTTTTATTTGTCAGGGATAGGTAGACGCGACAAAGCACACACTAACCTGATTGTGAGTATTCCATGAGAAGAAAATATCGATTGATGGACTGTTTTCTTCAAGCGTGTGATGTCGCACTGAGTAACCCCTCGCCATAACAGAGCATCCACGACTAATACACACCATTGGGTAGCCCAGTACTCTACAATATTTACCTTCTACACTGCGTTGCTTGACGTAACATGCATTGCAAATCAATCCATCTAAACGAAGACGAAAAACATGAGATATTGTACGCCTTGCGGATTATAGAACTAAACTGTTTATAAGGCAGGTAAAGTTAGTAAAATATGAAAATAATTACTAAGTGGGTTTATACCTCATTATAGATAACCATTCAGTCGATATTTTTTGTATCTGCGGTGTTAAAGTTGTTACAATACGCCTTCGCATTCGATTAGTGGCCATACTACAATTCAGGCACTTTGACATCCTGAGCGTCAGAATAGAATCCAAATCGTGAACAAACAAGTCCAATATCATCATCATCGTCATTTCAGCCGAAAGACGTCCACTACTGGACATAGGCCTCCACCATGCTCCTCCACTTCGACCGGTCTTGTGCTTCCCACATCCAGCGGATTCCCGCGGCCTTCACAAGGTCGTCGGTCCACCTTGTGGGAGGCCTTCCCGCTCTACGTCTTCCGGTACGCGGTCGCCACTCCAGAACCTGTAGGCCCTATCGGCCATCTGTTCTACGAGCAATGTGCCCTACCCACAGCCACTTAAGTTTGGCAATTCTTCGGGCTATGTCGGTTACCTTGGTAACTAACAAGTCCAATATGCACAGCAGAATATTATCAGAAGAAGCGTAAACGAAAGTCCGTTAATCGATAGCTGGGGTCAAGTTTAAAATAGCCATCAGATGAGCTTAAACACAGTAATAAGTGATATGATCAACGCAAGACTAGTGGCACAAAGTACATTATTATATACTGACTGGTGGTAAAAAAGTACTCTGTGGCACAGGGTATTGAGTGACAGGTGACAGACAGTAGAGGTGAGACGTAATACTGGAATAAGTTTTTGGTATAGGTTTTTGGCTGGACACGTAAAACTTATTCCGAGCGCACCACATAAACGCATCTCGAGTATTTAGATAAGCGTATGGCGTTTGACACGTAGTGGACCATACCCGCGTCTAGTTGTAAGTTTTGCGACCCACAACCTCGTTCAGTTCCGGAGGCATTGGGAGACATTCGGTTCGGGACTCGAAGTTTGCGAGCCGATTATTTGTTTTTCGTTTCTAAATCTAATATCCATAGGTACCAACAGAAAACAAAATCTCTGTGTCTATTAATATCATGTTTATACAATACGCTGGCAGTTCTAAGCCTGTTGGTAAAGTATGAAGGCAAGTTTTCAATAAGATTTAATTTTAAGTGCATATTTTAAAACGTAGAAAAGATACGAACACCAACTCGTAGTATATACGTTAATAATAAACCGAAAAATACTCTACTCCGATTACTCGATCTCGATTTTATGAAGACTCCGTACCTATGGAAAGAAATGGCCTAAATACTCGTGAACCTAGTTTTTGGAATAAGTATTAATAATTTAGGCAGACGCATACTTCTAAGACTCAGTATGCATTTTACCTAGTACGTCTCACCTCTAACAGACAAAGCAACGTGAGCGCGCGGCGCGCGCACATGTCAAACGTCAAAATAAATGGGACGTTTGAGAAATTAATATCTACACAAAATCAATAAACATACATATTTTTTTGGTATTTTTTGTCGCCTGATCTAGAGAAATGTACTTGTTGCGATTTATTTTAATTTAATTAAGAAGTAATTTTCGTATATTAATAATTACTGTACATTTATTTATTCTGAATTGATTCTGAGGGCAGAACCCGGCCATGTCTTTTGTGTGACGTCATTTATGGATGGCCCCTAATAGTACAATAGCCTCGTTGGTCTAGTAGTCGCTAGCCGTACTGCTGAGCATGAAGTGCTGGGTTCGATTCCCTTTATCTGGAATTGTACCCAGTTGTTGGCCATAGGCTCGCCGCGTGTTATTTTAGATTTAAACGTGAAATGTGGGTGTACTATAGGTACTCCTCTGCCTAACCCTTCGGGGAATACAGGCGTGAAGTTGTATTTTATATTGAACTAGCTTTTGCCAGCGGTTTCGCCCGCGTGGTGGTCCTAAATTATCCCACGGGAACGTATTACCAAGATAAAAGTATCCTATGTGTTATTCCAGCTTACAAACTACCTGTGTACCAAATTTCATTCAAATCCATTCAGCCGTTTTTGCGTGAAGAGGAACACACATCCATACATACATACTCACAAACTTTCACATTCATAATGTTAGTAGGATTATCACGATTATTCTTCTGCCATTAAATAACTCAATTTATAATTGGGCACACTCGTTTTCTGTTACTCGGTAATTATATATTTTTCCACATCGAAGGCTAAAAAATAAATAATTATTATGTATAAAATGGGTATTTTCATAATAACTGTGGTTTACAGACTGTTTGGTAATCATAATAACTTGTAACAGGAGATTTATAACATTGCCGATCCTTTTAAAATAATACGCTGTTATCTGATGCCTCACCGCACCATAAGCTCTATTGTATTTCTTTCAAAACACAGCATTGGTTGTATATGCAATTTTGGATTTGTCCGTATAAGTTAAATTAAAGTAAATTTAAAAAAAGAAAACACAGCATCCTTCTTCCTGTGGCTTTTCACTGTGGCAGTACTCGCGATGGTCTATGGTTGCAGCGAGATATTTGACTTATGTAGATACGCTAAAATCCTACATTGTATCTTCAACCAATGCTACGTGTAGTACTAAGAAATCCGTGTAACATTAGAAGTGACGAATTCTTTCTTCCACATCATCGAATAAAATTAATCGTGTGGAAAAACGAATGTGCCAACAAAGACTCTCTTTGGTCGAAACTTCTAATACTAATGTCCACAGATTGTCTTTTGACGGCGACAATAGTTCATTTGTTTACTTCAATGAGTTCGTTATCTGAAATGAATTATGTCTATGAAAATGTGGTTTTTATTTCTATCACAACATTCAATTTTTTGATCTATGAAATGGAATGTATGTAAAAAGAGCGATTGCTTCCGCTCTGTTTTGTTACATGATTCAATCTTCCTAGCCTTTTCCCAACTTTATTGGGGTCGGCTTCCTGTCTAACCGAATGCAGCTGAATACCAGTGTTTTACAGGGAGCCTGCCTATCTGACCTCCACAACCCAATTACTCGTTAACACGATACCCCTTGGTAAGACTGGTTGTCAGTTTTTAGGGCTTCTGACGACCCGTAATGACTGTCAAAGATCCACGAAGGACAGCCGGGACGTGCTTGCCGAGGCACGGAGGAGTCTCGGTATGGAAAGATGGACACCCATCCACAGAGCAACCCCGGCAAGCGTAGCTTAACCTGATGGATCAACCCGTGCGGCTGTTATTACTTAGCCACGAGCCCCTGTTTTGTTATATGATTGTTACCATAAATTTAAAATAACCTCCTTATGATGTAGTCGAGTAAATGATAAAGAAGCATGATGCGGTTTATCCTTGTAGAGCTCAAAACCCATTAGAACACTTCTTGCACGGTCTTTTCTGGAATAAACGCCCAGAATAATATCGTTAAAATGTATGTATGTATTTACATGGCATTGATTTGATTCGCTACAAAAAGATACGAAATTAAATTCTCCATTTTGATTTGCAACTCAGTTGCAAAGCAAAATGAGACAGCGAAGGCCATTTTCGCAAAGCCGGTAGATAAATCGTTAGCTTAATTTATTATAATAATACTGTCACTATTAATAGTAATATTAGACTACTATTACTCTGTCGCCTCGGTACAAAATTTCAAAACAAACGAATGTCTAGTGTCTACCTATCGACTTTGATGACTGTTGCGACGTTGTCTGTCTTTTTACTGTAATTTCATTTTAGCTCATTTGTATGTACTAATAATTGAATCTTTATAATAGTGACACATTTATTTAAAATGAGCTTTGAAAGAATTGATTCGACGTCGCAGATAACTAATTAGTTGTACTTAGTTCCTAAGTAGGAAGTGCCCAAAGCGTCACTAAACGCCACTTTCACCACCAATTCAAAAGTTTCATGTGTATGGCGGATCACACTCTACAATCGCGGGTAATGGAGCCAAATTCCCAGCACAGAAGCGCATTTTTATTGAATCTGAATAAAAAAAAACAATAAACCTCACTGCGTAAAAAGTGAGCTTTAAAAAGGCGGAAAGAAGATGATGCCTCCTGTTATGCCTTTAAAGACACTTGCAAGATTGAAACAAATCGATTGACGTCAGTATCATCAAAACTCATCAACCCAGTAGTGCAATAAAGGAACAAACAAAAGCTGATAAACACATTCGTCACGCATGTCATGTCACCGACAACCCTATACAATCAGCATCCTAATTGCGAAACCCACCTTAATCAGAATCTAAATCATTTTGAAGGTTTTTTTTTTAAATCCATTGCATCATATGTTCGAAACATTTGCCTGCTCAACAAGGTAAATAACGCAATGAATGTTGTTGAACTGTCAAAATGAAAGCCATTCCTACTGTTAGTGATTTACGCAATTACCCAGCTGGAACACAACAATGCTACAAGGCTATTATAGTGAAACCTTTCAACACTTATCCTATACAAACGCTACAACTCATTTTTCATTTTTTTCTTCACACTCCGTTCAAAGAACCTGTTCCTATAATTATCATTACACAAACTAATAATCACGGAGGGTTGGCTCTGAGCCTAACCTGTGTAGTTCCTTTGCCAATATTGTGGAGTAGGTGACATTTAACCACAGTAATTGGCCTTTCAAGCTCAGAGGTGCTGGATACTAGCCAGGGGTAATGTTTGTGGTTGATAACAGTCCTCGTGCTTCTAATTGATCATCGTTTTCTTCAAGAATGGGCGGTAATGACTCCTTGAATACATGTTCTGTCTCCAATGAAATTGTTATGTCCTTTTTTTGGAGCCTAAGTAGCGGAAGGAGTGATTATGTAAACACTAGATTTTGCCACCGGTTTCGCTGGCATGGAGGTCGAAAATTATCCTACGGTTACATACGAGATAAAAGTATCCTATGGGTTAATCCAGGTTATAACCTATTTATTTATTTCTTTATTTATTTATTTACTTCTTTATTTATTTCTTTATTTATTTCTTCGTTTCTTCATTTATTTATTTATTTATTTATTGTTAATTAATACGGTAACACCAATTACATTTACTAACGTAGAAACAACATTATAACGTGGCAAATAACTATGTTAAGATATATGATTGAATTAAAAACTAACATGGAACAGTGGACTCGCATACTTTCCCTCACAGAACACCAGACATATATACGCATAATTTTATTCCATTCATCCGCAAACACATCACATTCAACCTATATCTGTATGCCAAATTTCATCCATTACAAACAGACATATTAATTTTATTTATTTGCATAGTTATATGTAAACAATTCTTCCGGTAAATGGACAAAGCACAATTATTGATTGTGCTTTGTCCATTTATCGGAAGAATTGTTTACAGGTTTTATAAACTTTTCTTTAAGGGTTATTAGAAAGGAAATTGAAAAATGTAGTATTCTATCTAACTACTTTATTATGCTTTGTAGTATCCTGCTTACTTCCTGTTAATACGTTAAGACTAGAAGACGAGGTAGTGAGTCCTATTGGCTCTGCATACAATTTGTGTCTATATTCACAGCTTCTATAATGTATGCACGAGTTCTGAATAATTCTGACTCCTTGGTCATAGATTCAGCTGAATGTGTGCGTGTAGATTTAGTAGTTTGATTCCGATTTTTATTTGGCAACATTAAAATAATCTGTAATTTCATAGGTTTATGATACCTACACGTCATAATCAGTTTTTTTTTTCATTCTTACCGCAGTTGTTAACTATGAAATTCTGCTTTTAATAGTTAACAATTAATGAGATCTGATAAAAATACATAAAGTATAATTTAGGTATTTACGTAGAACACACGGCAAAGCAAAAGGTGTATTTGAGAATTGTAGCATCTGTCGTCCTGAAGTGTTTCAATACACCTATAGAAAAATAGCTTAGACTTTATCTATCTATGAATGACAAAGTTACCATGAATGACATAGTAACTATAACTATGCAAACATACGTAAGATATGATTCTACTGAACCAGGAAAAGGAGTCCAACGCATTGCAGCATTCACTGACGTCATATATTTCTTCATCGCTTTAAAACAATACGATCAGTGCAATCCATGATAATTCATATTACAAAACCTAATAACTCGATGATATCATTACTAAGGAGATTATAATTGAGATTGCCACAAGATAATCTAATAAAGAAAAAAATAATTCTCCGAAATTCTAACATGCTGTTCAATTAGTTGCGTTGGTATTTTAAGGTTAGAGAATTCTTTGAATCGACTTTATATATTACTAGCTTTAGACAACGGCTGTACCCGCATGGAGGTGGAAAATTATGACACGGAAATGTATGTGTGCCAACTTTTATATAAATCCGTGCAGCCCTTTTTGCGTGAATGAGTAACAAACATCCAAACATCTAAATATCCAAACATCAAAACATACAAACTTTGACATTTATAATTTTAGTGGGATAGACGGATTGTATTAAAGTTTATTTGAAGTTGTAGTGGACTAGGTTGCCGGTTTGAAACCTGAAATGTATGGCACCGTAACATTATGAACATCGTCAGTTTATAATCTATCTCGGGAGATTACAAAGTATCAGAACATTGTGAACCGCTGAGGATAGTTTCCGTGTGTTGCCGGACGTAAAAGAATAGCACCATCCCATTTCTTCCCGTAGGTGTCGTAGAAGGCGACTAAGGGACTTACTAGAGAATAGGCAGCAGCGTTCTTTATGCATTTTACCACCATACTGCGATCGCCAACCCACCTGCCAAGCGTGGCGGTTATGGCCATAGGCCTCTCCCAAAAGGGAGGTTTTGCCATAACCGCCACGCTTGGCAGGTGGTCCAGCAGTGGACGTCTTTCGGCAGAAGTGTGAGACGGATAGTACCTTGCGCTATTACTAAATAGGCAAGTAACTGCCACTAACTTGGAAGTAGCGTTCGCCGGTCGCTGACGCGGCACCGCTCGCTTCGCTCGCTCGGCTCGCGCGCGCTTGGTTGTAGTTCTAACCTAACCTATTTATATTGTAAGCAGTATGATGCAGTTCACAATTTATCAACAGTTTATAATCGCGAGATAAATTATAAACTAACGGTGCTCACAATTATAAGGTGACATATATAAACTTTATCAATGTCACTACACTTGATAGGAAAACATCGGTATGTAATGAAAAGTGAGCTCTTCGAATTCGCAAGGAAGAAAAAATATCGTGGCGGGATTTTATCGCGCACTGGATTTTGAACTCTAAATGTAGAACCGAACATTCAGAATCCAACAGAGTGCATCCCAGGGCGTCGAAAAAATACACTGTTCGAGTTTCAACTCTCGGTGCTAAGCAGCGCCCTAATTCTGTATCGTTATAATGATTCCCCGCGGAATCTTACTACGTCAACATCGTTTTTTTAGCCACCAATGTAACGGTAAGGAATCGAAATGTCATATTCTGTATGTTCCAAGACAATTTGTCGATATTATTAATACGATATTAGCAGAATTCGTGTGTGATTGACGTGGTTACGAGAAAGGATTCGTGAAGTGGCCATAGTGAATTCGGGCCCAGTGCGTTGAAGATCCCGTGCACGAAGAAATCCCGCCGCAATATTATTAGATCTGTGCGAATATCAACTCGGCCTATATATGATGCACTGCAACACCGGTTAACGTCGTCCGCATCCAGTTTGTCCCAGCCGCCGATTAAACACGTCGGTACATCTAGCTGAAGATATGTTTATTTTCTATTAGAGAGGCATTTCTTCTGCAGTGGACGAATATTAAAGATTGTTATAGAATGATGTAGAAGGTACCGAGACAAATGTACTGATAGCCAATATACAGTGAGCAAACGAGGTAACACATTATGCGTTTCTTCTGTGTATATTAATATTAATAAATTTTAATAACTATAATGTACGGTGCACGTACATGGACGCGACCTACATTTGGCAGTGCACTGATACTGACATATTGCATTATTCTATGCATTTTATGTACATTAGACTTAGTGTTTAATTAGACGTGGGTTGAGTCGGACAACTTGCATTTTTATTACATTCATCCCGTTGAGCATTCACTGACATTTTATGCATTTAACTTAAATTTCACATACTGCATTACATTGACATTTTACATTTGCACTTACACTACTTATGTTAGGCATGCACCCTACAAATAATATGTCTTTTATTTCATAATCAACAGGTTAAAAAAAATAGTTGTCGAGGCCTTCTTTTAAGTATGGAAATAACTGTAACAGAAGACCTCCCAATTCTATATCTAAGAGTACAACATACAAAGCCTGTTAATAATATAAATTTAACAAAGTAGGTAGGTACATTAACAAAACAAAACAAAACAAATTATTAATAATTTGTTATAAGAAGAGATAATTGTTCTCGCAGTGGCACAACAACCGGTCAATAGGCTTACATAAGCACTCAAATTCAGATGGAAACCACGTTATTGATTACCGCTATTTTGTATCGAGGAGAACAAAAAGTTTAATGATTCTATTTTCTTGCGCGTTATTGATAAACATGATTGATTAGTGCTCGTGGGTGAGCGTCAACTAATGTTATAGAATTAATGGATGCTGTAGGAGACTTTTAATAAATACTATTAACTAAAGATTACTTGAAGATGCAAATATCTTGGAATAAAACTACTAAATTGGTCAATACACGGGAACTTAAAAAGTTGGGTAGAATTAGACTGGAATTAGAACGCTTGGAAGACGCTATGTAAATTTCCAATTTATACAAGGCTTATATTAATGGTTCTTTAAAATCTCAATCTGTATCTGTCCTGAGTTAAAAGATACTTCATTTTATTGCAAACAAACCTGGAATAGACAATTATATCACACTGAAAGTAGTTACTAAAACCCATAATCATACGACCGCAGTGTATAAAGGGACGTTATATAAGAAGGAAGAGGGCGTAATGACCGGTGTCAGACGTAACTTATAACGATGGGAAAACTTGGGGACACACCCGTGTGAACACGGACTTATGTATACGATTGTGATCGAGATAGTTTTCGTTCTTATGATGATATAGTAATTTTTGGTGCTAATAAGTACCTACTTGAGAGATAGAAGTCTCAAGATTGAGTGAAGATGGTTATACGAAAAGAGGCATGGTAAAGAAAAGCAAGAGGAATGGTGTAAAAGATGATATTATCGCTCTGACGGAAGTAAACACTCTGATGATGACGGCTGATAGTTATGGAAAGATAAGACTATTACGCAGATTCCAAAAAAATATGAGAATAAAAGAACATTATGAACAGGCGTGTCTGTGCACTGGTCGCCGTTGAGACTATTTATTCGCCGAAATAGCGTCTTGGTCTTCTTATCTATTTTTAAAACAAAAAAGGCACTGACGTCTGTCAGTTACTGGTTACGGAGGTGCTTACCATCGAATACCGTTAAATACTATCGCACAAACCTGGGCCAGCATGCACCCCTGAATAGAATGTTGACTTTTTACAACAGTGCCTTTTCAGTCGACAGCAATATTGATATTTTCTTGGGTAGTCTACCAATATTTAAAACTAAAATAAACAAAATGTATCTGTAATCAACTGCCCACCATTAGTCATACTTATTTTAATTTAATAATAAAAATGTAAATTTAATTTCTCAATGTTATTTAATTTTATTATTTGTATTTAGTTCTACTTAATAATCTGTTCAAATTTAATTCTGAATAATATTCCAATTTAATTTAGTTTAATTAGACTTATTTACGATATTTGTATTCTATTTTTATCATTTACATACTCACCTTCATATTGTTTTGTTCAATTTTCAGTTTTGTTACCTTATGTGTGAATTTTGTATTTACTTTTTTTATGGTTGTATTGTGTTAGTGCAATGTGACGAAATCTTTTACTTCAATTTTATATTTTAAAATTTAATCTCATTTCAAATATTTTAATAATTGGAAAATGTAATCCAATCGCTAATCACGTCCTCTGTTATTCGTAGCCTTTTAATAAGAATGTTGTGCATGCCTTTAAGTGATGTTTTTACACAGTACTGAAGATTCGTCATCACCTAAAGTGACTATCCTTGTAAATATGTCGTTGGTGTGCCTTGCATAATAAATAAATAAATAAATAAATACTGAATGGTGTCGTCATCATAATCATTTCAGCCGAAAGTCATCGACTGCTGGACATAGGCCTCCCCCAAGCACCGCCACTTCGACCGGTGTGTACGTAATTTGAAAACATTTTTTTATTAAGTCTCCATCCAAAATGTTAGTCAATGCCCGTCACTCGATAGAAAAAAAATCTATTCGAGCCTATAGAACTCAATCAACTCGATTCGATTACGCAATTGAATGGATGTGTCATGTGTAAAATCGAGTTTTATAACATTTGCCACTGCGGGCAGGTGCTCCGATTCTCATCGCAAAGGTCCTGTTGACATTTGTCCGGCCTTCGAATATGTGGGTCAATGTGAATCGAGTGAGGCATTTAATTTTTTTCTTAAAACTCGAGCAAACTTTTTGGAGAGATTTGGAATTTTTGGATGCGGTGGTATTTGTTACAATCTTTCAGTAAGTAAACCGTGTGGTGTAGTACCTATAAATTAAGTGTAGTAGGCAGAGCACATTGCTCACAGAACCGATGGCCGATGGGGCCAAAAGGTTCTGGAGTGGCGACCGCGTACTGGAAAACGTTGCGTTGGAAGGTCCAACAGTGGACGTTGAAATTTAATAAGATTTTTAAATGCTATAAGAATTGCTTTGAGCAGCTCAGCTTTAAAAAAATCTGTGCCTCGATTTCTATCAGACAAAAGGTTTTCTTAACATAGCACAGAGACTCTTCTAGACTCTGCTAATTATAATATTGAATTACACAAAAAAAATAGATTCTATAATATTAAAAACAGAGAGAGATTTTTTTAGAAATAAGCATCACCTTTTTACGTATTTTTCTGTTCTTTTCTTCTTGTCTGTTTATATATGTGCGCTTATACGGTTGAATAAATACTTCAAAACTTTAGGCCTATTGATGAATTAATAATTTATCTTCATAGCTTCATGTTTTTAGGCTTATCATATTTCGTATCCATAATTTGTACCGATAAAAGAATATTCTTAAACGTTGGTATTTCGGGTGAATGTCATGCTGTGTCAACTTACTTTAATATCTTTTGACGTAATTTTACTCTTAATGTGCATTCTTTTAGTTTATTATCTTTTGTATTTACGGAAAGAAATCTGAATTTTTGAACGTAGGTAGTTTATAGAGTATTTTTTTATTTATAATCTGTTATCAATATATGTGTAGCAGGCATGTTTTTCAGCAATTATGCGAAAAAGAGGGGCATTATTGTTACTCAGGGTTCGGGGGAGTGCCAATAGCTTGCTGAAGGTGATTGGGAATAGGGCAGATGGCGTTTTCCTGGAGTATTGGACCGGTATCCATAACTGCGGGTCTGATACTGCAATTACAATTATTTTAATTCATATGTCTTATGAATTAGAATAATTGTAATTAAGTATAGGTACTAACATAGTGACGTAAGCTTATTATATCGTATTACCAACAAAGATCTATGGAACAAGTGTCTGAAATAAATGTTTTATTATTATGTTATTATTATTAAAACAAAGACCTTGATTTTAAAGAACCACGACAACACGCCGTTAACCCCAGGGATTAGGCAGAGTGTCTATGGTAACCCACATTTCGCCAGTTTTTTTTAGTCTCATGTATTAGGAGGCGCCAGGCCTCCTTGCAGGTCCTATTGCAACAAATCCAGAATAGGTACTATTGAGAAATTTCTGGTGGCGTAACCCAGTATTTTACACTTTACCCAACCTAGTAATCGAACCCTGGGCCTCATGATCAGCAGTAGTGCTTGCCAACCAGGCAGGTTTTATAATGTCTGACTATAGGCTATTACAACTGCACGGGTCGATCGATCAGGTTAAGCTAAGCTTGCTACGGTTGGTCCGTGGATGAGTGACCATCTTTACATACCAAGACGCCTCTCTTAGTTAGCACGTTAAGTCGTTGGTCCAGGCTGGTATATCCGAGGATCTTGACAGTCGTTATGGGTCGTCAGAAGCCCGAAAGTCCGACAACCATTTATACCAAGAGGTATCGTATTACCCAGTAACTGAGTTGTGGAGATCAGATAGGTAGTCATCATCATCATCATCATCATCATTTCAACCGAAAGACGTCCACTGCTGGACATAAGCCTCCCCAAAAAGGGGGCTGTGCCATAATCGCCACGCTTGGCAGGCGGGTTGGCGATCGCAGTATGATGGTAAAATTCATAGAGAACGCTGCTGCCCATTCTCTGGTAAGTCCCTTAGTCGCCTTTTACGACACCCACGCGATGAAATGGGATGGTGCTATTCGTTACTTCCAGCGCCATACGGAACGATAGGTAGTCGGTCCATGTAAAATACAGGTATTCATTGAAAAATAGTATAAAATGTCCTTCTTCATAACCCAGGCTACCTATCTGTAACATTTTATAATGATCGCCTCCTAATTGTGTAACACACGATAATCCTTAATCTGAAGCATTTTCCATCCACTGCTTCATATGTTCGAAAAATTTGTCTGTTCAACAGCGTAAATAACGCAATGAATTTTGTTGAACTGTCAAATTGAAAATCATTGCTACTGGCAGTTACCCCTACTGTTTCGTGGTGTACTATGATAATTTAGATGTAGATAATATTGATATCAATACATTAAATATTAATACATGAAGAAAAACTTTCTACCTACCCCTTTTTACGAGGACGGCGGAGCATAAAATTTGGCACAGTTAACGTTTATACAAGGTGTAATTTTAATCACCGTTAACCTAATAAGGGGTCCTTGTACTCATCATTATGAACAACTTTTGCTATGGACCCAAATCTGAAATAACGTCAGTTTGTAGTAAAATAAAATCAGTTGTATCCTACATTTGTGTTCGCATAACTCGTCAAAATGTAAGGAACAGCTGATTTTATTTTCGCGAAAAGATTACACCTTGTATGAACTTTAACTTTGCCAAATTTCATGCTCCTCCGTTCTCGTAAAAAGGGGTAGGTACAAAGTTTTTTAGGTAGAGAATAAGTGCAGAAGGGTAATATTTTCTATTATTGTTGATTAAAATTTAAATGAATTATGGTTGAATTTCGACTCCTAGCGACCTCTAGTAGTTGTTATAGACATGTCATAAGCTTGATTGACAAGCTATCCCGAACTTGGTGTGTCAAGAGCAATTAAAATGACGTAATTAAAACAAAAATTGCCAATTTTTTTTACACTAACCAGTATCTTCAGACAAAACCTTTCCGAC
The DNA here is from genome assembly GCA_949091785.1 of Polymixis lichenea. Lineage (NCBI taxonomy): Eukaryota > Metazoa > Arthropoda > Insecta > Lepidoptera > Noctuidae > Polymixis > Polymixis lichenea. The sequence goes on from OX420942.1 coordinate 9,029,014, forward strand.
TGGATCTTTATTTATGTAACAGAGGTCGATATTCTCAAGGTATGAATAAGTATCGTAGGTCAGATTTTTGGTAAGTGAATTAAACTTGTACTTGACCAGTTTTATTGTTAATAACGAGGTTTTCTTATTAACTCTTTTAAATTAAATTAAGGTCATTAATTAAGTTTTTAATTAGTTACGGTTTTGAGTATCATCGTTTTGGTTATGTTAAGGGTTTTGTACTGTGAAAGAAATTAAAATATTGGTGTTGAGTAACAATGAATTATGAAGCTACAAAAGTTGTAATTTCATAAATGTGTGTAGTAACTCCAAGTATGATGCTGGATTGAAAATATATATACCTATAGATTTCCTACAGATAAGTATGTCAGTCTGTTCCTAGAACCAAAAACTAAGCATAATTATCAATTCAATTTCCCGAACTTTGAATAGTTTAGTCTTTGTTTGTATTCAACTATTGTGTATTACCCAGTTATTGCAGACATAAACAAACACACACAAACACAACACAAAAATTTACTTTATTGATGTAACTTGTACTTGCATTTCGAAAACCAGCTCAATAAAAAAACATCATTATCATTACAAATATCATTAATTATTTTTTTTTAAATTATTATTTTATTTTTTGTTTTGTTTTCTCAATTTTTTACTGCCATTTATATAACAGTACTAAATAGATAACCACGTAAAAGAGTTGCAGCATATCAATCTCAATCTGTCTAGCCTTTTCCCACCAGTGTTAGGATTGGCTTCTAGTCTAACCGCATGTATCTGAATCCCAATATTTTACAGGGAGCGACTAAGGTAGGCGAAATGCACGTTTTGTAGAGAGAGGCTTAATGTACTTTCCGAGGCACGGAAAGGTCTCGTTAAATAAAGGAAGGTCACCCATCCACGAACCGACCGCGGCATACGTAAGTAAAACTTCCATCGACTCGTACGGCAGTTATAATTAAACCAAGTGCGCTGCATTAATTTGTATATAAGTTTACCTTTTAGCATAAAAGTTAATATGAATTCTAAATCGCAAACTCGAGAAAACATCTCACTGTGGTAGAAATTGAATATCTTGACTTTAAAAGACCACAAAAAGACTATCTGTGCTCTTACCTACAGTGAAGAAAACACAAAGGTTTTATTCCTAAAATAACAAAAGACAGTCGCGCTCGGTTATAGTACAGTTCACTAATGTACCGATGTAGTCTGCCGCAGAATTTACGAGCTAACTAAATAAAGCCAGAAAACCAGGAAGATTTCTAGACTTTATTTTCCTGGACTTTTATTCTAGACTAAATACCACAAAATGTTAGGAGTAAAACTTTAATTACTGGCTTAATGTTGTCGTTAAAACAAGTTCGGTTTAATGCTGGTGGGTGCTTGTTTTCTGTTTGGTTTGTTTTTACTTTTTACCTTAAGGTAGAAGCTCCAGGGTAGCTCACGAAATGGAAATATTCTTAACATTTAATGCAATTTGGAGGTCGGTGTTAAAGCTGTTTTTGAACAAAATATGTTAACAGATATGGCGACTGTAACAGACATGGATTTACATAATAAGGTATAAACAAAATAAAAACAAAAAAGCCTTTTATTTCATTCAATAACAAAGTGAACTAATCTTAGTCTACTTCTATAAATTTATTAATTTGTAATTTGTAAGAACCTCTCCGCAGGTGAAGGCGTCCTCTAAAGAATTCCAGTCTTCTTCTTGGGCTTTTTGCATCCAGCTTGGGCCAGTCGTTTTACTGATGTCATTCGCACATCTCGTAAGCGGTTTTCCTCTGTGGCGTTTCCCACTTGGGCCTCTCCACCGTGTCACCCTTATAGTCCACCTCTGGTTTGATAGTCATGCCACATCCCCGCCCATTTTCATTCCAGTTTTTGAGCATAGCTTGGGGCATCGGTAGCTTTAGATATGCTCCTTGTTTTTGTGCTTCTTATTTATTGATTTTTTCAAATTTTGAGCATGTTAAGTCCTAGACCCCGTTGAAAAGTGGTAATTTTTAGGGTTCCGTACCTCGAAAGGAAAAAACGGAACCCTTATAGGATTACTTTGTGGTCCATCTGTCTGTTTGTCAAGACCCTTTATCTCAGGAACTCGTGGAGGTATCAAGCTGAAATTCATATCAAATACTTAAATCTGCTGTACCTTAGAACTGTGAAAAAGTCAAATTTCTAAGCCAGCGCAATCAAAAGATACCGCCGTTTATGCCGAAAATTTTCGGCACTCCCAAGGGAATTAAAACCTACAGGGTACTTCCCGTGAACTCAGAATCTTGAAATTTGGTACAAAGCAACGTCTTATAGCACAGATAAAGAAAAAATTGCGAAAAGCTTAAATTTTTAGTTACATCATTTAATAAAAGTATTTTTAATAATTTTAAACTTACTACCCCTTTCCTCATGAACGAGTAGTTGTATTAAATTGAAATTCATAACTTTTACTTATATAGGTTTGTATGGAACCCTCGGTGCGCGAGTCGAACTCGCACTTGGCCGGTTTTTATTTTTATTTTGCCAGTGTATTTCCAAGTTTGGCAAGCTTAAATTGGACAAGGTAATAGGTAGCTCGACATGGCCTTGAACATAATTATAATCATAAAATTATCAATACAACCCTCTAAGTTAATTTAATGCCACTGAATGACTTTCATGATATAGTTGTAGAGCGATGATATTTTAACAGCATACAACCTGGCACTGACCTGAAAGTTGCAAGAAATATAAGAAAACTTGAGTTTCACGAGCTACCCTGGAGCTTTACCTTTTTTTTGAGGGTGGGGAAATCACCAAATAACTTCTCCCGCTCTGGGTGAAACAGGAGGGCGTGTCAGACTTTTACTGACTAAGAGTACCCGTGTTCCCTCAGTTGCCTGTGTGCCAGGGGCCACGGTATCTCTTTCGAACAACCCGCACCCCTGGCAGGCATTGCCCCTTCAGTTATTGCTGGCATCTTTTAGAGGTGCGCGTCGACTCGGGCTTGGTTCTTAGCGGACAGCGAGTTACCTATTACTCGCCCGGAGCTTTTACCATAAAGAGTAAAGCGGTAGCTACCTCCAAGGATATTTTACTGAAGTAAGTAGCATAAAGACTACAATCTTAATAGATCGTTCCGCAACATTATTTTGATAAATATGCTTCTTTTGTTTTTATCACATGCTATTATTATGAAGAGGTCTTCCGTAAAAGTACCTAAATGTCCATGTTTTGGTACCTTAAAATTATTTTTGCCGTAACAGGACCAGAAACCAAACTCTATAGGAATCGAGTCAGACTTGTTACCTACTAAGACAATTAGCGTCAATGTTATTCTTTTCGTTATTTTTTATAAATTATTTTGATGGTAGGTACTTCGTCCCGCTGATGGGCATTTTTTCCATTTTTCCTTCATTGTTTTAATTTGACTGGGTGACACATATACGTCAAAAAATATATTAATTAATTTATTTAAGAACATGGAGGACTTACAGCTTCTAAAAACAGACAAAGAAAAAGGAAACTGTATTCACCAGAAAACCAATTACAAATCCTCACGTATAGACGTATAACTACATCAGGGTGGTAATGGCAGGGGGCACGTTGACGTGCGCGTCGATGTGTCCCCTGCAACGCCCTGGAATCAGAACATGATTCTGAACCCCTGCGACGAAATTTAGCATCGCTTATTTAAAAAAAAAACTGCATAGAAAAGTGCAAACCTGCCTACAAAACCTACGTGGTCAAATTGTATGACACAGCAGATAATTTTTTTGATAACCGACGTAATATTTCTACGCTAGGGGTCTATAACCATATGCTGAATTCATGGTAACAATAATGTACGGACAACACGTAACATCTGTTAGTTACACTAGCCTTCGATTACTATAGAGATGTCAAAATTGAAGGCATGTAACACCTATTCAATGTACTTGAAGCAACACATACCTCCATAAATCATATATCTACTTGGATTCCATTACTGAAGTTCAAGTACAGTCGGAGACAATCGAGTAATTTGTCATAATCTCGTTACAAATGTGGTTAGGCGGACAGTCGAGCACGAAAGTTATAAAATCAATGTCTACGCATCATTTGTTATGTGTTTTGCCCGACACTTGGTACTGGCGAGCACAGATTTAGTTATAATTTCTTTTTCAGAGTGGCTGGAGGCAGCTCCTTTATTGTGTAACACGCTTTTAATTTCAATTTTAATAAGTTAATCTTTTGCTTGTTCCGTGTGGTGCCGGACGTAAAAGAATAGCACCATCCCATTTCTTCCCGTGGGTATCGTAGAAGCCGACTTAGGGCTTAATAGAGAATGGGCAGCAGCGTTTTCTATGCATTTGACTACAGTACTGCGATCTCCAACCCACCTGCCAAGCGTGGCGATTATGGCGAATCCCCCCTTTTGGGGAAGGCTTATGTCCAGCAGTGGACGTCTTTAAGCTGATATGATGATGTTGATGAATCCTTTCTTCTTGAAAAAATCGTCTACCCAACAATGTAAATAACGAAATGAATGGTGTTGAATTGACAAAATGGCATTGCTACTGATAGTGTATTACGAACTTACCCCGCTGGTGTATATGAGGTTACCGAGGATTGAAATATATTGGCGTATAAATGGAGAGATCCATGTCCTGCAGCAGACTGCTAGTTGACGAAGATGATGGTTCATATTGCTAGTTGAAACGTTATTAATTTAATTTTTCTTATTCGCTTTCGAGATCGAAAGATAGACTAGTTATTTGTATTTCAATCTTGCAAATAACTCTATTTTCTTGCTTCTGAAACACAAAGTAACTAAAACATATTTTGATCCGCTATTGAAGGCCTTCTATTTGGCAGTTTCTCATATTTATTTCTTCACCACGGAATAGACAGAAATAAAAACATTAACAAAGCGATAAACTGAAGGCGTAACGAAATTATCATTTCATATTGCTACTAGTCATTTAAAAACCCGAATCAAGACTAATTTATTCATATTTTATGGCAAGTGTTCTTGTTAGAAATAAATTATGCATTTAATAGTACGTTTGTACGCAACTGTACGTTTTGTACATTTTAAGTGTTATATTGCAGCAATTTTAGTTCGTGAGGTGACCGTGATTACGATATGAGATGGGTTAAATTGGACAAATGGTTCGTCTATTTGGTAGACAATACTGAAATAGGGTTAATTTTTTGTTGTTGTTAATTTATTTAACCTAGTAAAAACTACACACAGAAAAATTAATTATCAAGTTAATTGTCGAAGCGACTGCCTATCTGACCTCCACAACACAGTTACTGAGAAACACGATACCCGATGATGAGACTGGTTTTTTTTTTTTTTTTTTTCTGGGTGGGAAATCATCACATAACTTCTCCCTCTCTGGGTGGAGCTGGAGGGCGTGTCAGACTTTTACTGACTAAAACCCACCCGTGTTCCCTCAGTTGCCTGTGTGCCAGGGGCGGCGGTATCTCTTTCGAACAACCCGCACCCCCGGCAGGCACCGGCCCTTGCGGGCCCCTCTGTTGCTGCTGACGACTCTTTGAGGCGCGCGTGGAACACAACGCGCCGTCGACCCGGGCCTGGTCCTTACCGGACAGCGAGGTACCCATTACTCGCCGTCCGCAAGCCCGTGCCTACGGTGGCCGGGAATCAGCCTGGGATTCCCGACGCCCAGGGCGTCTCCTGCGAAGGCCACGGCTGTGAGGGCGCATGTACTGCATCTCCCTCACGTGCGCCGCCTCCCTCTTTGCGAGCATAACTGCTGCGCTGAAGGAGGCGAGTGCCAGCCATGCCCTCTCGCCCCGTACCATGGCCTGGACCAGGGTCGGACGCGAGAGATCGACGCCGCCGATCACCTCCACGAGGACACGGCGTTGCTCCGCCCAAGCTGGGCAGACCTCCACCGTATGCTCCACCGTGTCCTCTGGGCGATCTTCGCAATGGAAACACCCGGGCGTTTCCTCCCGCCCTATCCGAAACAGGAACCTCCCGAAACAGCCATGTCCGGTGAGGACCTGTGTCAGGCGGAAGGTGAGGACGCCATGCCGCCTCTCAAGCCACTCCTCAAAGAGGGGACTTACCGCCGCAATCGCGGCGTGCCCAATGATGAGACTGGTGACTTTCGAGCCGACCACCCGTAACCACCATCAAAGATCCACGAATGGCAGCTGTGACAAGCGTCTTGACGTGCTTACCGAGGCTTGGAGCGGTGTAGGTATGTAAAGATGGTCAGCCATCGACCGACAAACCGTGGCAAGTGTAGCATAACCTGATAAATCGACTCGTGTGGCTTAACAGTCGCACTTTACTTAGTGTTACTTAAGTACTTAGCCGAAACTTAGAAATCCAACACTGTATTTTTCGACGCTCTAAGACTCACTCGCGCTGCTTTCTATTGCATTCTCAATGCTCAGTATAACATTGAGAGTTAAAATCCAGTGAGCGAAAAAATCACGCCGTGATTTTATAACGTACGTGTGACGGTCGACTTATCAGGCTGGGCCTGAATTCACTATGACCACTTAACGATTTTTTACTTCTGCCAGGGGTGCGGGTTGTTCGAAAGAGATACCGCGGCCCCTGGCACACAGGCAACTGAGGGAACACGGGTGGGTTTTAGTCAGTAAAAGTCTGACACGACCTCCCGCTCCACCCAGAGCGGGAGAAGTTATTTGATGATTTCCCACCCAAAAAATTAAAAACGATTCTTTACTTCGAAACCACGTCAATTCCTTAGATCATACACGAATTCTGCTAATATTGTATTAATAATATCGACAAATTGACTTGGAACATACAGAATATGATATTTCGATTCCTTACCGTTACATTGGTTTCTACAAAACATGATATTGACGTAGTTTGAACGTAGTAAGATTCCGTGGGGAATCATTATAACCATACAGAATTGGGGTTCTGGTATCCGCAACTCCACGTCCAAGGCGCGTATTCTGCGTACAGTGAAGTCACATATCAACGATACTTATGTTTGTACCAACTACAAGAGCTAACAAGTCGTCACCTTGGTCCAAATTCAAGAAAAATGATCTCTCATGTGGGCAATATTAATAGCGTGTCGTGTTGATGTTACGATACGACATGATGTGATATATTCAAGACCTTGATGGAGATATCTCAAAATTTCGCATGACGAGGTTGCCACACCCCTTGATACATGTGATCAGTTTTATGTCTAAGGCTGGTTTTGTCTTGTTATACTTTAATGGCACGAGGTGGGTTAAGATTTGACAGATACAATATTATGCTTACTGAATATGTCTGTCGGTAGCTTTGTATAATATAGGGAATTGCTATCGACGCACAAACAGCAGGCTTAGCACGAGAACCGACGGAAGAGTGACGTTTTCGTGTAGACAGTTGACAGCTTTGTACCGAGAAATGTAGACAAGCGATTTATATTCTACGGTAGAGTAGAACAAGAAAGCGTCATGCTAAGTCTGCTGTAACCATGAATTCAACACATGAATCTAGACAACATATAGAAAGAAAATCAGTTGTTTCCTACAAACATGCTATATCTACGGGAAATTTATGAAACAGCAATTCTTTTTTAACAGCGTTCATCCCGCGCGGGCTCGCAACAGCGCATTTATAGCGGTTTTTCGTGATTATTTAATTAAATACAAACAAAAGTAAACATTTTTTTCAGCCATCCATTAGATCGTTGTAATTTTAAAGTTTATGTGGTATTTTTTTTACAGTTACGGTATGTCGATTTTTATAAGTAAGTTATTATTATTTTTCTATTTGCATTACTTAGTACGATTGAACGTTTTTGTTAAAAATTCAATATTAAAAATAATTAAAAATACCAACGATCTAGAGCTTGGCTGAAAAATATTGTACTTTTGTTTGTACCTATTTAATGAAATAATCACGAAAAACTACTATTAATGCGTTGTTGCCAGCCCGCGTGGAATGAATGCTCTTAATGGCCGACTCCAAATTTTAACGCAGGGGTTTCATGCTCTGAATCCATGGTAGCAGGCTGAGCGTCGATGTCCCTGTCACCCTGTAATATACCAATGTACCGACAATGTCTGTCATATATATACAGGATAAGTTTTTAACCACTGCGGAAACTGTAACCATGAATTCAGCATACCATTCTAGACCCCCCAGCGGAGAAATTTGTCGTCGGTATTACAAAAAAAAAACCAGCTGTTCCATATATTTTGATCGCGTAGGTATTGCACTTTTATATGAAACAGCTGATTTTTTTGTTGTATAACCGACGACGGAAAATTCTGCGCTGGGGGTCTAGAATTATATGCTGAATTCATGGTTACAGTTTGCGCACTGGTTAAAATCTTATCCTGTATTATTATAGTCTACACCTCCTGCCAACGCACCCGGAAACCACTCACTATCATGACAACCTTCTCTTGATTCGATATAATTTTGAATTTGTTCACAGAATTAGTAAAATAAGCACCTGCCTATTTTACCTAATGAGAGCCAGATTAATTAATTGTTCTAAACGCCAATTCAATCAAACATTCCGTAAACTACCGTAAAACAATATTCGTTTCGTTATAACTATTCCAGTAGAGTGAATAACCGCTAAGTAAAAGTTTTCAGCAATTATTCAGTGTTCAGCAGTTTTGATTTTAGGCAAATATTTTATTATTATAGTCTAAAATTTTGCTTTAAAACTATGATATTACCTTAATTGGATTTTCAATAATTTTGTACGTAACCCATTTATTCTTAATTGATCTAAGTTTTAAAGTGGTGTAGGTAGGTCAGGTAGAATTGATCCTTAGAAAAATGTACCGCATCTACATCGCAACATGCGAACTACGCATCACATAGACGTCACGCATAATCCTGTATCGCGCATGCAGGGTTCATACAACGAATACAACAACCCGACATCAATCGTCGAGCAGTTACCCACTAGACATGACACCCTTCTGGTCAGAGGATCCTGTGATGATGATGACGTCACGCTGTAGTAGTTGCACGTCCTGGCTGGTCGGTGATGTTCATGTTCGGGGTCACCAAAATAGATGTATGAGAAACAGGCTGTATAGGTCACTCATCCTCCAAAGAAAAGCCATCCCTTTTCTTTTTGGTGACCCCGAACATGAACATCAGCGACCAGCCAGGTCGTGCAACTACTACAGCGTGACGTCATCATCATCACTTCCTCGAGCTTTAATCATCATCATTTCAGCCGAAAGAAATCCACTGCTGGACATAGGCCTCCCCCAGGCTTCTCCACTTCGACCGGTCTTGTGCTTCCCACATACAGTGAATTCCCGCAGCTTTTTGGCATGAAAGCTATGCGTCTATTAAATCAAATTTTGACATCTTCGTTTTGCTTTGGTAGGTAAAAATATTTATAAGTAAACCTACTTATGTTTTGTGTTCCACGCGCGCCTCAAAGAGATGTCAGCAGCAACATGGGACCCGCAAGGGCCGATGCCTGCCAAGGGGGCGGGTTGTTCGAAAGAGATACCGCGGCCCCTGACATATAGGCAACTGAGGGAACACGGGTGGGTTTTATTAGTCAGTAAAAGTCTGACACGCCCTCCCGCTTCACCCAGAGCGGGAGAAGTTATTTGATGATTTCCCACCCAAATAAAAAAAACCTACTTATGTTACCTTGTACGTATTTTAAGGAGAAAGCACGTTGAACATTGTTTTTAAAAACAGTGAATTGCTGCCATGTTTCATGATTATCGTCATCATTTCGACGTCCTGGACAAAGGCCAAGCTCCCTGCCCATTGTCACTTAAGTTTGGAAATTCTTTGGGCTATGTCGGTTACGATTCTCCTACGAATCTCTTCATTTCAGATTCAATCGTGTAGGTAGCATAACCCTCTCCATTGCTATTTGGGTGACTTCTAGCCTTCTAATAAAGCCCATTGTGAGCGACCATGTGTCAGTGCCATGTTAAATACTTCGGAAAAAAATTTGAACATGTGTCCTAATTCAATGTTTCTAAAACCAAATTACCTCAAGTTAGTTTGAATATCTTCAAATAGAACACAACAATTATTTCGGAAACATGATAAAAGGATCTACACAGAATTTATGTTTGTAGGTAAACATAAATTCTGTACAAAACTTAACCGAAACGCAACCTCTACATATCAAAGTAAACACAATGGTAGAACAAAGTGATCGCGATAAGGCAAACTGAGTAATTTGCATTAAAAGCGAGGCACTTCATTCACGTAGGAGTCGTAGGAGGACCCGCAAAATTGGAGATTGTTCACTCTTATAACAGGAAGATACCGAGGAAACAGGGTGTTTTTAAGTGTCATTATAATAATTGGTCCCTTTGTTTTATACCTACTGATATAAATAAAATTGGTGTGTGTTTGTGGTTAACTGAGTATTAGACATTTTCCGGAAAATGTGTAAGAGAATTTTTAAATTAAACAGCGTACAAAAATTACAAACTTTCTAATATACTTGAATGTCCTATTTAACCCTTTTAAGGGATGCATTTTTGGAAATCCTTCCTTGATGCTCACTTTAGTTAAATAAGGAACTTGTACTGCTTCTAGACTAAGCTGTTTAGTCTCTCAGTGAAGGAATGTATCTAAGATTTTATCAAGTAGATAAATACTTAGATGAATAACCTACTTACTGGTTTTTCAGATTCCTATTTGTTATTAGGCATTATAAATAGCCAGAGCGACTATTTTAGTGTCAACATTTAGAATCGTCTTCTCTAAAGGTTAATTTCATGGAGCAGCTGGTGCGTTCTACTGATCCTCTATTAAAACTTGTGTGAAACAATGAGTAACAACCATCTCCTGCTCCTCCCAGAACTCAATCCTGGAAAACAAGTAACCGAGGTCCAGTTGCTTGTTTTCGAGGATTTGGTTCTGGATAAAATGGGATTGATTCGATTTTAAGCGAATATTTGACGCAAAAGACCTAAGCCCACAAGACCTAAGGACAAACGTAAAATGATCGCGGAAGTATGTTATCTCGAACAGCAGGCTAGCATGACACTTTCTATTTCTACTCTACAATAGAAATCCTTGTCTACATATCTCGGTACAAAACTGTCAACTGTCTATAGGGAACGTCATTTTTGTCTACTTTTTTGAGGGCAAAACGCTTGTATACGGTTCTTGTGGTAAGCCCGCTGAACTTTCAACTCTCTGTGTTGAGCAGAGCGGTGAGAATCTTCCAGAGCGTCGAAAAAACACACTGTTGAATTTTCAACTCTCGGCGCCTAGCAGAGCGAAAAAACCCGGCCGCGATATTTTTACGTTTATGAAATTGTAGACTTATTCCATTCTTGACGTAAATATTTCATAAAAACTTATCTTGTAAGTGATTTGAATTAATATATGTGGTACCGTGTGTAAAGTAACAGCTATAATTTATTACTTGCAGTTCTCATATAAATCAGTCTAGCGCTATAAAAAGAACATTGCGTAAAAAAGTTGTTAAATTAAAATGAAACAGTTCGTCCTTTGATCGTATGAATACCTTGTTCCATTGCCGAGTGATTACAAAATCTCTGTTCAATTAGCAAGAAAAATTACTGCAATTAACTCCCTGACTCATTAGACTTAGTTGTTATATTTGTAGGAGTGAGCAACAGACTGTCTTGCAAATTCTATGGTCATTTAAAACTAGGGTAAAGTCAAAGGCTGATCTGGGATTAGATAACTTATATTTCCTGTTAGTGCCGAAAGAGCAAGAAGGATTATAAATGATTATAAGAAGGATTATAAAACTTATGCCCACTTGAATTAGGAGGTACAGTTCGTAACAGTTACATAATCATTATAAATTATAATTCCATTATATTAATTCTTGACAAATCTTTTAATTATCGTCTTAGATAGTGCAAACTAAGTTACACGTAGACACAGATTATCGGCGTTCTAGTAAAATATATATCGTAATCTATTGAAACAAATAAGAATAACAAAGTATCAATATAAGCGCGCGCCCGATAAAAAAATCCATTCATCGCAGAGTTCACAACATGAAGCAAATTGGCAACGCGTTGAGCTAGCGGTCAGTACCTAATTTGGACCGGTCCTGCGAAAAATAGGCCATGCACACATAAAACTTCCAAGATCACACACATTACCAAAAATATGAATATGTATAACAGTAGCCATTCCAAATCTTAATTATGTTATTATAATTAAAATAATAGCTGCATAATTAAAAGTAGTTCATGTCACAACTCAAAAACATTAACAAAATGATTTATAAAGCCTATGACATGTTGATGAATTATAAACAGGCCGTGGAATTAAAAATGCTTGTAGATATTTGCATAAATTATTGATTAATAGTCGAGGTTTTAGACGATGTAGTCATATAAATCAGAGTTAAGTCGATTAGCACTAATGGCCAAAATTCTGTTAGATCATCTAAAAATGTTTTATATATAGGAATAAGTTAAAAATAGAGGACGTTGACAAGGTTAGAAATCAATTTGAATAACTGCATGTGCAGAAATTAAAGATGTATATATTAAGCATGATTATTTTCTAATCATAGCTGATATAGAGTGAATCTTAGTCGAGTCTTCTCGTCGCGAATTCCGCAAAGACTAAATTCTGCAATCAGTGTGTCCCACCTGTTATGACCTAAGGAGCCGAAACGTGGAGATTCACAGTACTGCCAGTTCATAAATTCAAGGTCGCTCAGCGCGCTATGGAACGAGCTATGCTCGGAATCTCTCTTAGAGATAGAATATGGAATGACAGGATCCGACAGAGAACCAAAGTTGTCGACATAGCTCACGTTGGGGTAGATGTTTTCTTGAGTGGAGACCGCGAATTTGCAAACCTAAGGTAGGATACTCTCGCCTCGAAATTCGTTGCCCCCTACTTCTTAGGACCCGAGATGGCGGCGCGTAGTGTTCCACGCGCGCCTCTCTATGACGTAAGGGGGGAGTTTAACACCTCACTCCCCCCCTATCGCGAGGTGGCCCGCAGAGGCGGGCCGGCACTAGCCGGGGATCGCGGAAGTCACATCAGTTCCCGTGATCCCCGGTGCAAGTGAGAGACGGAACACCGGGGTGGTTTTAGTCAGTAAGAGTCTGACAGACCACTCCGCCCTCCCCGGGGCGGAGGACATCCATGAGGATTTCCCCCGTGAACAAAAAAAAAAAAAAAGGATACTCTTGGCTCAGGCTATGAAGAGCAACATCTTCGGAGGTTGGCTGGTAGCAGCTGAATGAGAGTTGCCGAGAATCGAGCTGAATGGCGTGCAATTGGAGAGACTTACGTGCAGCAGTAGACTTCTGTAGGCTGATGATAGAAGAGTGAGCCTGATGTATACCTATGTGATAAAAACCTATTAAATATCATTGACTTTCTTAGACAAAAACATGGCCTGATGGAAGCTTGTTCTTACGGAAGAAACGTCGCAGACGCAAAATCCAAGACCTAATTTGAATTCACTTCTTGGTATTCTTTAAGCTGGGTTCTTTTTAACTGACTTCCAAAAGGAGGGTTCTCAATTCGTCGGAACCTTTTTTATTTTTTTATGTATGTTCCCCGATTACTCGAAGATGGCTGGACCGATTTGGATTTTTTTTTTGTCTGAAAGGGTATACTTCCCAGGTGGTTCCATGATCATCAAGTCAGGATCTGATGATGGGATCCTGGAGAAATAGCGAGAACTCTTCAAATTTTATAGGCACACTTGAAGCGATTTGGATAGTTTTTGGAAGAGTACTTTCTCGGAGTGATCCCATTTCAATTTGGTGAAGATCTGATGAAGAACTTCGGAGATAGGCAACGGAACTCCTCAATAAATGATAGCAAATGGACTGGAATTGGAGATATCTCATGTCTGTCTATTGTTTACACCAGCTCATAACATAACACCACGCCGAGACGCTGTGAAGGGGTAAGCACATGTGAACCACTAAAAAGTGAAAAATAAAAACATTTTTCAAAAAAAAAAACAACCGACTTCCAAAAAAAAAACTAAAAAGCGAAAAATAACTTTACTTTCGGAAGACGGTGACTTTGCATATGTATTTAAATTTTTTGTCATCACCTTCCGAAATTAAAGTTATTTTTCGCTTTTTAGTTTTTTTTTGGAAGTCGGTTGTTTAGAATCAATTTACTTTCAAATTTCTAAAATAGAATACAATTTTATATGGCTGGCTGGCTGGTCTAATCTTAATAAATAACAATTTCAAGCTGAGCTCATAGACTTTACTGTCCCTCAATTTAACGCCTCCATATCTAAACCTCGAAACATTACAAAAGAAGGACTTTTGCACACTCTAAAACGTGCAAAATGCTATAATAAACGAAGTCCATTTTTGGTCTATGTTCTTGCGTAGTGTCCTCTTTCAAAATGTTTAGGTGCAGTCGACAAAAGAGATAAGTACGCAGGCCGCTAAAATAAAAACATATTAATACTCTTTCTTGACACCCAAGTGAGGTTCTTGGGCGTCGTTTTGACGTTTGATAAAGCTTATTTGGGTATGTTCTACATCGTTTTGCCCGTCAAAATTTTTTGTCCACTGTACAATAACTGACTCATTCAAAAAGTAGTCTGCTGCCGTATTTGGTTTACATAATGTTAAGCAAGTCATGTGTGGCATGGCTCTTTTGGCCCGGTTATAGTATTTTTATGTACATGACATTATGATTTAATTAGTGTATTACTATCCCAATTAAGTCGAAATTAATTACGTGTTGTATGAATTTACCTAGCAGTGCGTTAGCTTTTGAGATATTTTCATAATTGAAATTCGTTTTCGTAGTGTTTGTTTCGTTATAATTTAACAAACAGAACACAGCGGATATATTAAGCTTAAAAGTTACAAGAAATGTTTAAGTTTTGATATCGCTAAGTTTGGGACTTAATTTAACTTAGATATAACAGATAAGGAGTTAAGATGACGATTTTATTATGACAAAAATCTTGCTGGGACCTGCACCCGAATTGCGCAACACTTGTAATCACAATCTGAATCATTTTGAAAGATATTGCTAATCCATTGCTTCGTAAACTGTTCGCGACGATGCGTCACTACATAGTTATACACCGTAAAATTTTAATGGTTGTTTTCCCGCAGCGTAATGGTTTTGTCTTGGTAATACAATAGTTTTATAAACGAATAAAATATTAGAAACAAAAAATGGCTGATTAACCATTGTGAAAAATCACCACGTGCGAGAGTTTATTTTGCTTTAAGTAAACATTTACGAGTATGCATCGCTGTTCCCTTTGTCGACGGTGCGTGCGATTCGAGTAGTACCTACAAGTTACCTCTAGTGTTACTATTGAGTAGTGTTTTATCGAGTTGATGAATATTTTTTAAATTATTTTAAAACAAAAAAATCTTTAATTAAAGATTTTTTTTTAAATTATATGCTTCGAAAGTACTCCTTATGGCAAGTTGTTTTGCCGCGGAAAAACATTAAAATTTCACGGTGTATAGTTTGTTTTTGACATTAACGTAAATTCATAGTGATAAGAGTGATAGTTAAACCAATAAACAGTAGTGAATAAGCACCTAGAAGAATACCATAAGATAACCATAAGTATCCCTGCGAACCTCACTTAAGTGGCTTTAAAGCCGTAATTTATAGTATTTAGAGCGTCCAGGTAACTTAGTACCGAGACCTAGCCCTGGACGTAACCTTCAATAATGTAAACCTAATATAAAGCCCACTTAATTTAGTTTGTATGTCGTGTTGCTTAAGTTAAGTCATTCTTAAGATTTGTGTTTTTGCTAACCCTCTTTCATGGCCCGTCACGCCCTGAAAATCATAGTTGTAAAGTTTTAAATATCAGATTGTTTTAGGTCTATAGACCAGCCTATGATTCCTATAATTAGATTTGAAATTCATTCAGTAGTTTTCGAGGAAATTAACTTATAAAATAAACAACAATGAAAAAAATGTTAACATTTTTCAGAATTTTTCGGGTTTCCTCGAAATATTCTTTCAGTACCTATGGAAAAATATAGTTAATATAGATATTTTAGGAGACGGGGTATTTCATGGGAAACGCAACGATATGTCTTATATATTTTAATAAATTGATATGTTGTATGCATATGCCGTCATAGCTGTGATGAAATATAGAACAAATAAAACTTAAAAACAGGAAGCAAAATGCGGCTCTCGTTACGGTAATGATTCATAGTAGCTGAGTAAACGTGTAATTTCTAGTAATTCGTAGTCATTTAGTATTTTCAGCCAATTCGTTTTGTTAGTATGTAACGCAATGTTGTTTAGTAACGTAGTTCCAGTTTCCTAAGAATGTCCTGATAAGAAATTCAAAATATTATCTACGACATTACTTACGATAAGCAAATTAATGTCCTGTAAAAGACAGCAATAAGCTGATTTGATTGATTGATTATAACACCTATTAAATGAAATTATTCTGAAAGCTCCCCGAGGTAATCAAAATGCAAACTACGGTGTGGAATATCAAACGTTTAAAACAGTTTCAAAGTAACATTTATTTTCGATTTGAAATATTAGAATTTGCCTACCAAATACGGCATTTAGTATTTTGCCATATAAGCTTCAATATTGCACGTAGGTACCTACTGATTTGCCTGAATCTCAACGGTCCACGACGTATATTTTATTGAAACAATTATGTAATTTTGGACCAGCATTTTAGGGTGTGTAGGTTTTGGCTGTGCTGTGATCGCTATAGGCTGACCAATGGACTTGACTGATGGCTGTTGAAGCAGACGAATCCTTGAGTGGAGCCTGAGTTTTGACATCATCATCATTTGAGCCAAAGACGTCCACTGCTGGACATACGCCTTCCCCAAGCACCGCCACTTCGACCGTTTCTGTGCTTCTCGTATCTAGCGGATTCCAGCAGCCTTCACCAGATCATCCGTTCACCTTGTGGGAGGCCTTCTAACACTACGTCTTCCGTTACGCGGTCACCACTCCAGAACATTTTTGAGGCCGCGTTTGTGTGTCCCAAAATAAAATATTTTGGCCTAGTGTGATATGACACTCGCCAAATAGGTGGATCGGAAATATTAAAAAGGTTTCTGGGGCAGACTGTTAAAACCATCACTTCCAAAATAACATTAATAAAAATATACCAGTTCCAAAGAAAGAAAAAAGTTTAAAAGGATCATTAAATTGTGTGTGGAAAAGTACTACAAATTCGTATATGAATTTTACCTATGACTGGATTTAGTCATACAAGTAAGAACTAATTTCGTAACCGCCGGAGTCAGTTAAAGGCATTTCAAATAGTGTATTAATTATCTAAGTGGACCAAATCGTGTCGTGAGATATGACTCTCTATGATTTGATGTAGTACCTATGTTTGGAGTTAAAGAGGCAGGTGTGCATTAGGCTTTGCTACAAATACATACATTTGAATAACGAAAATAGTCTTCATGTCCGTGTGCATAAGGCTTTGCTACATACAACGCATATTTTTTTAAATTGTGTAACATGGCTTAGAAGTCCAGCGTGCGTATGGAGGGCAAAACTCGTATAGCCAAGTTCTGGGTTGAGACAATTAAGATTGTCATCGACACGTTATAGAGAAGGTTTTATTTC
The DNA here is from genome assembly GCA_949091785.1 of Polymixis lichenea. Lineage (NCBI taxonomy): Eukaryota > Metazoa > Arthropoda > Insecta > Lepidoptera > Noctuidae > Polymixis > Polymixis lichenea. The sequence goes on from OX420942.1 coordinate 9,046,529, forward strand.
GACTCCAGGGACGGTACCTTTTGTGAGTTAAAACTTCCAGACGACTTCATTATCTGCCTAGCCTTTTCCCAGCTTGCAATCAAACCGGATGCTTCTGAATACTAGTATTTTACATGGAGCGACGCCAATCTGACCTCCACAACCCAGTTACTGGGTAATACGACACCCTTTGGTAAGACTGGTTGTCAGACTTTCGGGCTTCTCATGAAACGTAACGACTGTCAGAGGCACGGAGGGATCTTGGTATGTAAAGATGGTCACCCATCCATGGATAAACCGCGGCAAGAGTAGCTTAACCTGTTCGGTCAACCATGTACTTAGCCATAAGCCCCTCATTCCAGACGACCTAATAATTTTATTATAATGCCCGCGTCTGGAAAATGGATTGGTGTCCACAGTGTTTAAACAAGTATACAAAACAATAGTGGTGTTCGTGAAATGTAGACCTTTTAACAAAGTAATATCCTTTTAACTTTTTGTGGCCCTTAAAAAAGGAGAGGCTTATGTTGAGTTAGTTATCTATTTATTTTCACTTTAAATAAACCTGAAACATTTAGGTAAAGACAGAAGTGGTAAAGTCTGCATAGTCGGAATTTTGGTCTAGAATTTGCTTGTCTGAAAGACAAAGCCGTTTTCACAATATTTGGTGAGTTCTAACCAAAAGGATCTCTTTGATTTTTGGCGGCTTTAGATAAGATATTTTGTGCCTAAATATTCGAATTCTCAGTAGATTGTTGTGGAAGATAAAGTAGGCCAAATAATAGCTTCTGCGGAAGTCTATATTCCTTTATCGCTACAAGGCGTTCAATAAAATAAAGCTACTGTAAAATCTACCATAAAAATAGCTCATTTTGATCATTTGAATGCCTGCATGTTTTAAAAACAAATGTCTACGTTACATGTTCAGTATCTCAAAAGCCAATATTCTTTGGAAATCATAAATTTTCCCGGATTGGTATTAAATCGATTCGGCATCTTAGCAATACCATTCCTAGAAATGGACATATATTTATGCACTTAAATAACTAAATTCATAACCAGCGTCGGCATTTATATCGCTCTATCATATCGAGACGATTAATTATCAAGATATCGATACTTTTTGTGACACTTCGAGAATTCTCGAACGTCTACCGATTTATGTTTCGCAAACGTACATAATTTTATTGCATAGAAGTCTAATGAACGAGTAGATGTGGTACAAAAATACGAGTGAAACGTTTCGCGTCTGCCTCGTTGGTCTAGTAGTCGCAAGCGCTACTGCTAAACATGAGGTCCTGGGCTCGCTTCCAAGGTAGTGTAAAGTGTTGTTGGGTTTTCCATCATTAATTTCTCAGTAGCAAGAGCATGAAACATGAAAATCCAAGATGGCGGCTGCAAAAATGAAAACAAAAGCGTCATCTGTTTCGTTTTCATGGTTTTCGAGGGTGCTTATAGCCGATAGTGAAGTCAAAATAAAGTTAGAGTGTTTTAAGGTCTACCTTCGTTTTGATCTATCAAACGACGTACATTCGGACTTAAAGAAAAATCGTAGTAACTTTGTTCCAGACGGGGACACCACACGTTATTTTCCATTATTTTATAAACTTTTTAAACATTATAAATATTTCGTCATTATACATTTAAACAAATTTAATGGTAGAGAAGAACCACCAGGCTACAAAAAAAATGTGTATCTGATTTAGAAAATTCGTTGTTGAAATAATGATGTGTTATTCAAAACCCACTCGATGCCAATTCTATTGGTTACTGCTGCTGTCTATGGTTTATCTAGTTGAGAATCTAGAGCGCTGACTGGACGTTTGTGGTGAAAGGTCATGCAAACCCGTCAGACAGTGTTGGCCAACGTGTGGTGGAAATATACGTATTAAAAGTGTTAGGGCTTGGTCACTTACTTTGTATTGGAGAGTAGATTTTCTAGAAGGTTCATGTTTCATTTTGTAGTTTTAGGTTTTCGAGTAGATTGAAATTTTTTCGAGCTTTATTTTGGAATCATTAGTCGTTTAGCATGAGGAAGAGAGTTTTAAGGATCCTGTGATTTTGTGATTATATCGGTTCAGCTGAGTTGATCCACCGTTATGGAATTGTACTAAACTGAGAGGATATTAAAAGAAACCACATAAGAACTTCAAATCACTCAATCGCCATTTATTTTACGTATTTACCTACATGTTTCCTATCAATCATCATAAATACATAGTACTAAATAATTAGCACGCTAAGTACTTACATTTAAAAAAATCTAACGTTTTCTTAAACGATATTTGAACTTTAATACATTCAAGGCGTGATTGGTTTGCGGTTGGCAGCAAATACCCATTCAATGTTATAAAGCATAAAAGTTATTAAATCACAAAACCTGTGCAATATTATTCTAAACCATTCATACATTCACAATATTTACAACCTTTACTACAAAGTTCATCAACCTACATGATGATGTAACGATGCACCGAGATGCGCACGATTCGATCTCGTAGGTCGTAGTAGATTATATAGTAAGTGACGTAACTAGACTTGACCTTGTTTGCTACCTACTCATCTTCATTCCGTTTACATTAATATAATACTATAAGCATCGTCGTGGAAAAGATGGATGCGGTAAAAATACTACACGCACACTACAAATAGCTGAACTCTTTTGTTTGAAACATGATCGAAATGAACTACCCAGCCACCTTGATTGCGTAACAAAACATCAATCAGCATCACCATTGCTTCATATGTTCGTAAAAAATATCTGTTCACCATCGTAAATAATGCAATGAATTTTGAACTGTCAAAATGAAAGCTACTGGTAGTGTGTTACGCAGTTACCCTGCAGATGTGTCAGATAAATTGGGCCCATCAGGGTAAATGATGACAGGCCATACAATATTAGAGTTCATTAAAATCATCACAATGGAGAAGACGCAGTGTCAAGCAGCGGACTCTGGCAGAATGCAAACCGAGGGAGAAAGGCTCGTGACTGAATAAAAACTGACCGCGGATCGAGACCCCACCATGCCTCGAAAAATATGTTAAGTTATCGGTACCGGCTGTCATCTAGTAGTTCTTTGATAGTCGTTATGGGTAATCAGAAAGCCGAAAGTCTGAAAATCGATCGTACCAAGGGGTATCATTTTATCCAGTTACTGGGTTGCGGAGGTCAGAGAGGCAGTCGCAGTAAATATTTATATTCAGCTGCATCCAGTTAGACTTTCCAGTCCAGCCAGCCAGCTTCCGCTGACTTCAACATAGTAGGGAAAGGCTAGGCAGATGATGAGAAAGTAATGGGGAAAATGTTGTCTGCCGATTATTTGTGCCCGACAAATACATCGGACACCGTCAGAGCCGCCGGCACAATCTGTTTACGCAACTGCCATGTAAAACTGTAGCCAGAGCCGAATCCCCAGTCTGTCGTACCTTAAAGATGCTAAATGCCCTTCTGATTGCCCACCCTGAATGTGATGTGTTTGCGGATGAATGGAATAAAATTATGCGTATATGTCTGGTGTTCTGCGAGGGAAAGTATGCAAGGAAGTCCACTGTTCCATGTTAGTTTTTAATTTAATCGTATATCTTAACATAGTTATTTGCCACGTTATAATATTGTTTCTACGTTAATTAATGTAATTGGTGTTACCGTTTTAATTAACTATAAATAAATAAATATAAATAAATAAATATATCAAATATATTATAATATAATGTTTGCTGTCATGTAGCTACACTTTAAACTTCATCATTCGACTCTCTGCGATAAAGTATACAGGGTTATTGGAAAAAAACCAACAACCTCTTAAGAGGTCATTGTACTCATCATTATGAACAACTTTTACTACGGGACCAAACCTACGCGAAAAAAAAATTAGCTGTTCCTTACATTTATGTTCGTATAACTCATCATAATGTAGGGAACAGCTGATTTTTTTCGCGATTTCTGGTTTGGTCCCATAGTAAAAGTTGTTCATAATGATGAGTACAATGACTTCTTAAGAGGTTGTTGGTGTTTTTCCAATAACCCTGTTTAAATAGATACAAGCAATTTGCAAGTTTATGAATTAGCTATCCTTGTATCACAGACGCTAGTCTAAGTGGTTAAGAAAGGAGTTACATTAATATGTATATTGAATTACCTTTTAACTAATTTATTATTTTCAATTTAGTAACCAGTGGAATAGAGTAATTGCTTACTCGTACATACTCATAGGTACATATGCATACAGTTTTGGCATGCATACAAATATGGACGTATAGCCATTAAGTAACTTATTACGCAATAGGCCACTTAGACTGGTTGTTTTTTAAACTGGCAGAATTTGTAGCTTTTTGAAGATAATGTCACATCCACATTTTGGGCTAGGTACAAATGTGTCACATTTTTTTCAATGGCAGACAAATCTCTTAATACAATAGAGTGACTATTCACGTAAATATACTAAGCTCAATTCACATTTACTTACAAGAAAATTAATACCATATCCACAATCAGTCTCATTATGCTCCATGTAGTCATGATACGGCAGACGAGTCTGGCTATAACTGTATTAACATCTCAATCATTTAATTATACGGCAAAGATTTTACCATATTTTTATAGCCCATACCACATCTACTTATTGGTCATACATCATTATAATACTTTATGTTAGGTCAGGCAGACGAGTCTAGTCGGCATTTGACAGAGGTTCGTCAGAATGTCTATAAGGCATTAGTTCAAGGTTCTTGTACCATCTTTAGCATTGTTTTGTTTTTATTTTTTTGTTCTCGGTCATTGATCTTGCTTGGTATTTTTGTTTGTAGAGCTGTCATAGATGTTTCTTTAGGACAACGATTTTAATATTTACTGGTTGATTTGTTGCATCAGAATGCGAGGCTTATAGTTCTTTTTCTTTCTGTTCGTTACGGTAACTTACTTCATCAACTCTAGGAACAGCGCCCTTCCTTCCCTCTTCACCCTCCTTCCTCATTCCGAATCAAAACTTTCTCATGCTCTGCAGTCTCTTTGTGTCCATTTCGTTTGACCTCAACTTTTTACTTTATAAACGGGATATTAAATGACGTCATACTTTAACATCACTTGTCTTAACATTAACCTTGCTAATATGACTCAATGAATAAAAGGTTTTACACCATAATACCGTCATGGATCTAGACTAGGAACACGAATAATATAATTCTTATCACCTTTATCGACTACTAGACGGTAAATTATTTATTGATCGTTATAGATTTACCGATAATGAAACCACGATATTCGCCCAGAGCGTCCAACAAAGAAATGTTAAGCATAAAGTAGGTGCATATCAGTATAACAACAATGTACTTGTGTAGTTTGCACTCGTAATTAACTATTGTACGAATTCTGTGCCAAGGCGAGATTATTCGGACGGCCTATTGCGAAATGATGAACTTTTTACTCGAAGCGTCGATCGAAATTGTTAATATTTCGTTAACGAGATTTGAACATGAGAGGTGCCAAAGAAGGAAGAAATTGCTAGAAAAGGGATAAATACTGAGAAAAAGGCTAATGGAGATGTATTGAAGAGCACAAGAAGCGTCCACCAGATACATTAGGTCAGTTCTGGGCTGCAGGATGATGATGACCATGCTCATGGGGTGCTAGCATTTAGAATATGAAGATAAGAAAATAGTACAAATCAAAGATCGTTAGATTTGCCCTCACCATACTAAGGACGCGAGATAGTGTCCATATAGTGAGACAGTAAGCTCACATATCCCCTATGAACGATAGATGCGATTGTCAGTATCAGTGACAATACTATCCAAATGTCATTGTCAATGAGAGACATATTTATCATTTGACGCTGTTGGGCAAATCTATGGATTTAAATCTTTGATACCGATAGCAGTCTGTCAGTCATAAAGTCGGAAAGAGAAAAGCTTCAATTCACCTACTCAAAGCATCGTAAGCTTCGCTTGCGTGTGTTCTTGTTAAGAAAATGGTTTTGGTGGTATTCATTATAATTGTAACCTCGGTTCATTCGGTAAAAATGACAGTTACCGGTTACCTTATTTACCAGTAACGATCCGTGCTCAGATTGACGTCAGAATATTCTATTAAAAATTGGTTTTTACGAGACTGTTATGGAGAAACGAGTTATATTTTGTCTCCTAAATAAGGCTTTGATCATGCAATTGTGATCATTAGTGGGCGTAAATAATTTTGCTGTTGCTGCTTATTTCACTTGTGGGTTGTTATTATGTTGCTATGGAAACATATATAAAGATTTAAACGAAAAATATAGTTTTCGAGGCGAAAAGGAGAATGGCTATGATTAGCGTTTCCTTACGTGATTGAATCAGAAATAAAGAAACAGTGGGCAGGGCACATTGATCATATAACAGATGGTCGATGGGGCGGAAAGGCTTTGGGGTCTACTATCCAAATCGGTTTAACAACTATAAGGGCCCATCCAAGAGTAGTTGATCTCTCAAAACAACCGTCAAGTTCAATTTTTCGAACAGAAAACTAAATATTGGGAGGACGGACAACTGTCTAATCGTGTGGTCATTCATTCATAGGTCGGGTCCCAAACTGAATTTGGACTCATAATCGTATTCAGTAACATCACAGTTGAAGGGTTACCAGATTATGACAAAAAAAAAGATGGTGAGGTGGTGTAAGAATGAATGAAATTGAATGAACTTACAGTAATGTACTTACATGCAAAAATATATTTTAAATTTAATAACTTGTCTTAAAAACATGATATGCACTATTAGAAATCGTAGAATTTGTTATATATTTTCTTATTCTACATGTTACAAACGAATTAAAAGAGTGTCATTGACATTGACCCTAGTGTGGCCCCAGCATTAGTGAGAAAACCCAGAAGTTTGACTTAGTCTTAATTAGTTAACTATATTAATACACGTACAACGACCAGATATCGATTTAGTAATTAACGGTCATAGTTCTACTAATAAATTATCTTTATAAATTGACGTGGCATTATAAATCATTAATTAAATGGTCTGTTAACGTCTATTGTAAATATAGGCTACCCTATAGATCGACTTAATAATATCAAAACGTCTGACACTTGGATGGTAATTACAAGTTGTCTATATTATTTTTTATTAGCTGCGGCCCGCGGCATTGCCCGTGTGGTGTCCGGAAATTATCCCACGGAAACGTACAACCGGGATATATTTTAACCTATGTGTTAATCCAGGTTATAATCTATCTGAATGCCAAATTTCATCTAAGTCCGTTGAGTAGTTTTTGCGTGAAACAGTAACAAACATCCATATATCCATACCCACAAACTTTCGTGTTTATAATACTAGCTTTTGCCAGCGGCTTCTGCGGTATCCCTCGAGAACGTATCACCGGGATGAAAGTATCGTATGTGTTATTCCAGGTTACAAACTACCTGAGTGCCAAATTTCATTCAAATCCGTTCCTACGTTTTTGCGTGAAAGAGTAACAAACATCTATATAACGGCGCGTGGCATTATTAAATAATGAAAATTAGTTAATTTCGAGAGTTGTAATTTATTCTGTTATTTTAACGATTAATCGATTTGAATTCAACTAAATGGTAATTTTAATTAAGAGCGGGTAACACCAAATGGAGTTGCGTCTGTCATGGCGGGCGACGTCGTGTCAATTCAGTCCACAGAACACTATTACTCCTAGCCGTTGCACGTGGTGGTCACTCGCAAACCCATTGGCTCTAAATCGTTAATTATTACTGCAATCCTTAATTGTTTAAGTCATTTAAGTGTCTGTAAAATTAAAATAGTGAACAGTCAACGCTACAGCGTAATTATTTCAACGTTTCCTGAAGTTTAACGCCCACTATGGATTCCCGTGCTGACGAAGTCACGAATCAGCAATCAGATGCAACAGCCCGGCCTTCCCGATTTTCCCGTTATATACATACATCCATACTCACACACTTTCACATTTATAATATTAGTAGGATTATTAAGTAAGGATTATAATATTAGTAAGGATACGCATAGGTGACCCGGTGTTAACGACCGCTACTTACGGATTGTAGGTCTTCGGTAGGCATGAGATATATCTGCAACATTCTATAACAGTATCAAAATACCCCATGGGTATGTTCAGACCTGGCTGTAGCGATCGCCTTTTGGAGACTCGATCGAACGACCATTGGAACATTTAGATGACTTTTCTTGAATGATCGTGAACCTTCCGAAGTTTATAATATGCAGAAAAGCAAAATCGCTACCCTCCAACAAATCTTGTTAGTTCCATGTATTATTACCGCAGGACTTTTTTCGTTGGACGGACTCTATTAACTACTGCGCCGCCGCACCCGCCGTACTAGGTATGACGTCATACCCGATGCGGCAAGTGTTGTATGGGCGGGTGAGTGTTGTAGATAATAATAAGTACGTAGGGCCGTACCGTCATACCATTTAGTTTGGCGCGTAGCTCGACATTATACCTATCGGGTACGGACCGGGTCTCTGCTGTACATACCCGGTCTGCATTCTGGTAAGCTCATACTGGGTTTTTATACCTGTACCAGTATATACGCACCATCTCTAGTCTTCGGTTCGCACCTTAGGTGATGGAAAACAAAACATCGTGAGAAAACCCTCATGGCCTAGAAAGGCCATGACGGTTTTCTCACATGTGACATCTGCCAACCCGCACTGTGACCGGGTGGTACTCACACCACTCCCTATCGCAGAGAGGAGGCCTGTGTTCTAGCAGTGAAAACATTATAAATGATTATTGTCAAATAATTTGTTTCAGGTGAACCCTTTTGAAAAAGTGAAGTTGAAGATCTGGTATAAGCTGCATATTTTGTTCGAGTAAAAAGATCTCAGTGGTGTCATTGCACAATCTACAACTCGTTTTTATCGTTTATACGAATCTCGTGACTGCTTCGTTGGTCTAATGGTCACAAGCCCTATAGCTGAGCATGAGGTCTTGAAATCGATTTCCGGGTCGGGGAAAGGGTTAGAGTTTTCCGTCTGGAATTTCTTGGTGGCGGCCCGTAGTCTGGATTTGTGCCCGGTTGATGGCAATAGGATCGCTCCTATTACAAGGGACTTAAACATAACTGGCGAAATGCGGGAAATATAAGGTTGACTGGTGGAAAATGCCTCAGGCATAAAGTCCACCTTTGTACAGTATTTTTCTACTTGTGCATTTAGTTTTAGTAAATAAACAAATATACACATCATGTGAATTCTCCAACTGCAAATGTAAGTTTGTAATCAAATAACTTATTATTGCAGACGAACGGAGAACAAAGTGGTCCTATAAGGGTTCCGTTTTTTAACCGACTTAAATCCTTTTGAGTTACGGAACCCTACAAAAAAACTTTCTAACATATTTTAGTCCCTAAACCCACAATGCAACCTTCTAATCATTAATCCGTCCCCAATCGTTCTGTATTTAGTCAACAATGAGTTCAGATGTGATGTCTATACTAAATGTCGCAACTCTTAAGGCCGAGCGAAATGTTAAGCGGTCGACAGTGGCCTGATGGATCATTACATCCGAACGCGTTGCGCAAACGCACCTAATTGTAGATATTTGCATGTTGTATTTAATCCTTAAGTGTTCTGGTTCTAGTTGATTGAGTTTCGCATGTAGAAATAGTTGCTGTTATGATTGAGCTTGCCATGTTTTTGTTTGTTTTGATCGATTAGGTAGTTAAGTCATTTAAACTGGCCACACTCCATGATGTAGGGCACTATGTGGTTTTTTGAAGGAGTAAGTTGTTGACACGGCTACACCTCAAGCTATACATTTGCAGTATAAGCTAATATCGTATAGGATTTCCGTACAGTACTAGATCAGCGTAAACTGGAAATGTATAGCTTGATATGTAGCCGTGCGTATGTGTCTAGAATAACCTTCAAATTCGACCGGAGATATACATAAGTATCTACCTACCTATATAGTTTTTACACAGATGTGTATGAAGTAGCGCCATCTACATCGCCACATGCGAACTACATCTCACACTGATATCACGCAAAATCCTGCATCGCGCGAATAGAGTTTACCGCGCAACAATATACAAAGTCCCGTAATCAATCGTCGGGCAGTAGTCAGATACAACTCCCGTCTGGTCGGAGAATCCACCCGTTTCCGTACATAATGAGTGAACTTCACGTTATGTTAATAGCGTCAACCCAAACGTCAGTTTTATTACTCAGTATCATAATACACAACATATAATCCCCTCGACTGTTAGGCAGACTCAATTGAGTCTGATAACAATAAAAAAGTAATTGTGTTAATTACTTGACAATTGAAGGTTCATAAAGAAATTGAATTTTCATAGTTCGTATGATGCGGAGCGATCAGAAGCTGCAAAACCCATTAAGCACTCTAATGAAGAGAACACGTATGACTAAAAGCCTCCATGTAATGTAGTTCTATACTTACAGGAACTTCGAACCAGTGAAAACATAGTAATTACATCCCAACCTGACAAATAAACCAATTTTCCACTACCTAGATTTGAGTCTACGTTTACTTAAGCACTTATTGTGTACTGATTAACTCTATATTTTAGTCCCACCAGTTATAATTAACAAACGTGATGTTTGTCTTGCTTGTTTGGTCGCAGTTGTTCCAGAAAGTGTGTTGGAGCAAAGAATGAAGATATACAGAAGCGAAATGGAGAGAGTAGAGATATACGTGGCAGTCAGGGGAACGGTATGGCGGCCATTTTTGTTGCATCGAGCTTTAATTAGCACGCTAATTGCATTACACTATTAATTAATCAGAATCATTTTGAAGGATATTGGTAATCCGGGTAGTCAGAAGCCCGAAAGTCTGACAGCCAGTCTTACCAAGGGGTTTTGTATTACCCAGTAACTGGGTTGTGGAGGTCAGATCCATGTAAAATACTGGTACTCAGCTACATCCAATGCGACTAAAAGCCGAACCGAAAGTAGTTGGGAAAACACTAGGTACATGATGACAGTACAAAGCACGTACCTATGCGCACATGTAGAAGATGGACGCGCAGTTTCATATTAGACGATCTGCGAAACATGAAAATGATCAGCCTATAATGTTCCCACTGCTGGGACACAGGCCTCTTCCCTGTGAGAGGGAGTGGGCCATAATCCACCACGCGGGCCCAGTACGGGTTGGATGTCACATGTTTTCGAATTTTCGGTTCTAGGACGTGCCGGTTTCCTCACGATGTTTTTTCTTTAGACAAAGTAAAGCGCGTTACCACTGGGCCACCCACTGCTCTCGAAGCAGTATCTACCTAATACTCGCGAAGAGGGAGGAGGCGCACTTTCGGGAGAGGCAATATATGCGCCCTCATGGCACTAGTCGCCACAAGAGATGCCCTGGGCGTCAGGAATCCCGGGCCGATTCCCGTCCTCCGGCGAGTAATGGGTAGCTCGCCATCCGGTAAGGACCAAGCCCGGGTCGTCGGCCCGTTTTGTTCCACGCGCGCCTCAAATAGATGCCAGCACCAACTGGTGGGGTCCGCAAGTGCCGATACCTGCCAGGGGTGCGGGTTGTCGAAAGAGATACCGCGGCCCCAGGCACACAGGCAACTGAAGGAACACAGGTGGGGTTAAGTCAGTAAAAGTTTGACACGTCCTCCTGCTCCACCCAAAGTGGGAGAAGTTATTTGATGATTTCCAATCCTCAAAAAAAAAACTGCTCTCTGGGCGACCACTGCTCTCAAAATATGAGTGTCCCGTCCTATCTACATGCTTTTATTATTCTATGGTTCGAATCAAACACGAAGTTAGTCGTACATCAGGGAGAAGGTTCTATTCAACTAAATTGTATTTGTTTTGTGAAAGCTCTGAATCTGAGTTGTTTTGTCTGATTTATGATCGTCATTTGAAATTATGTGCCCTGGTTTTGTTTATTATGAAGCGAAGGACGTTGTTTTCTGTGAGTTCATTTAGTCGTTTAATTAGTTAAGTTCGTGATTTAACAGTCAAATAAAATATGAATACCTTGGCATCGTTACGTAGGTAATTAATGAATACCTAAGTATAGAATATACAGAGCAGTGGTGGTCCGGAATTACAAGTACGTCGTGGGTTCAAACCCTGACTCTGGCGCTCAGCGTGTTACTTTGTATAATTTACTTCATGGCCAGTGCTTTCAAAAAGGTGAAGGAAAGATCATGAGGAAAGCGACATGTCCTAAAAATAAAAAAAATAAACATTATAGGTTGATTATGTAATTTATAAAAAAGTGCAGATTCCAAGCCTGATGAAATGGAATAAAAAGTTTTTAATTTTTATTATGGCGCGGTATTCGTTCTTAAGTTTTTCTCCGACTCTGTCGTCAAGGTGCAGCTGTTATTGTTTTCGTCGCACTACGCCACTTTTTCAGGTCGTGTGCCATATTTTGTCAAAACAAACGTGCGTACATAAAGTAGGTACCTACAGTTACGCAGTTCATTAAGCGTAACAGAAAAATGAGAAATATTCAAACGTACCTAAATGATTTACGAAAAATAAACCTAACGTTCAGTCCGGATACTCTTTTGATGTATGGCAGATAATTTATACCTGTAATCAATCTGATACATATTGCGCGTAAACAAATACCGGTAGCGTACCGGGAGCGGTACCGGTTGTATGCTCAGAGAGTTTGGCTTTCCGCCATACGTAAGTTTGTTTTTTTTTCAGACTCGGAAAATAATTCGTTTCGTATTCTTTTTTGGAGATATCGATGCGAGAATCTAGGTGGTTTATTATATACGAAAAAAGGTATTAACAAATATCCGATCTGGGTAAATAACTATTTTGGTGGTTAAATATAACTAAGTTCAAAAACTATAACCCGACTACTGGAAAATCACGCTTTAATAATTAGAAACAAGAAAATATTCCAATCTGGTAGCCATGGTCGTATTGGACCTTGCCCTTTTAACGCGCGCATGGTGCTGCGCGTAATTGCTTAAAATGTATTGTTTTGTTTGGGTAGGTGGCCTAGGATCGCGGCTTTCAGATGAGAATATTTTCTTGTTTTATGTGACGTCACTTACCAGCCGCCACATTCCGTGTGATGCCGGACGTAAAAGAATAGCACCATCCAATTTCTTCCCGTGGGTGTCGTAGGAGGCGACTAAGGGACTTAGGTACTAGATAATGGGCAGCAGCATTCTCTATTTATTTTACCACCATACTGCGATCGCCGACCCGCCAGCCAAGCGTGGCGATTATGGCAAAACCTCCCTTTTTGGGGAGGCCTATGTCCAGCAGTGGACGTCTTTAGGCTGAAATGATGATGATGATGATGACATACCAGCGAACGAGCAACATACTTCCAACGAGTCTTCACTTGTCCAATTTTGAGAAATAGTTTAGAATTTATGAAGGAGAATAGATGAACATACGTACTTACCCACATACAAACAGCCGGTCAGAATCATAACCCTCTTTTTGCATCGCCGTAGTCGTGTAAAGAGCATCTAGGTTTTAAAGGCACCTCTACTAAATTTTTTAATAAAGCACAAGATAAAAAATCTTTTTAGGGTTCCGTACCCAAAGAGTAAAACGGGATCCTATTACTAAGACTCCGCTGTCCGTCCGTCTGTCTGTCTGTCTATCTGTCTGTCACCAGGCTGTATCTTATGAACCGTGATAGTCAGACAGTTGAAATTTTCACAGATGATATATTTCTGTTGTCGCTATAACAACAAATACTAAAAACAGAATAAAATAGATATTTAAGTGGTGCTCCCATGCAACAAACATGATTTTTTGCCGTTTTTATAGATAATGGCACGGAACCCTTCGTGCGTGAGTCCGACTCACACTTGGCTGATTTTTTCTTTTTGCTTCCCTTTCTCATAGAACTATGAATGATTTTACTGAACTTGAACTAGAGAACTTTGTTAGACCTATTTGGTTCTTCGGTACAGTTACATTTTTATGCCTGTCTTAATAAATAAACAATAGTTTGAAAAACTAAAAAAACACGCTTAAAAAACCTAACTAATAAGTAGAAAATAATTTAATTCCATTAAAAAGCTTAATATTCATTGATTATAAAAATACCTCAAAAGGCACCCCACGCTTTTTAATAGAATTAAATTACTATCTACTTTTTTAGTTTGGTTTTTAAAGCGTGGTTTTTCGTTTTTTTAACTGTTATTTATTTTCTATTTTTAGTTCTGCTAACTACAAAAGCGTGATTGTTCAGTATTTTTTTTCTATTTTTTTAATTATTGAATTGTCATCGGTCCTCGATAAGTCAACAAAGTTTGAATGGAATCTGACCGTTTGAAGTGGGTCAAAATCAAGTTTAAAGGAGTCGGTTACAAACAAACAAACATGCTTACAAACATACAGGTGAAGCTAATAAAAACGTGTTAAAAATATCATTGAGAGTACCTGACTTCCGTTGGTTGAAGTTAAGAATATTGTTGATTTACTTTATATAACAAACATCTACAAGATATAATTAAAGATGTATTTGGAATTTTGTACAAACCTTGAGAATTAAATATTAATTAAATGAACCTGTTTATGTTTAATGTTCAATAATGTACTTTTAAGGCGGGTGTACCTCTAGGGTGTTTGTGTTCCTATTTCCGTTAAAAATCTAAATATATTTTGTGTTTGGGTTACGTACCTATGTCATTGCTTACAAAATATACCTACGGTACAAAAAAAGATGAGTGACCAGAGTCGTCAGAAATAGTTGAAGTTTAGAAAGGAACCGATGGATGTTTTCCAAGGAAATTTAATTTTATAAAATAAACTATTTGTTTTATATTAATTAAAATTATTTTATTATGGTTAATAATATCTTTTGGTGACCGTACAAGTGTTGCGCAACACTGGCACTACTAATGCTCAGGAGCATTCTGAAACTATCAAATATAACATCAATATTCCTAATCTCAAAATGGTAAAAATGATTTTTGGCCCGAATTTAGGTTTTACCGATCAACTGACTAGCTATAGTGCCACTATTGGATATAATATAATATGTTTTTGTATACAGGCTGAAAATGTTTATTAGATACGCGAAGTTTAATTTATTGTCTAATTGGCGTTTTCACCTTGAATATATTTATTTGTATATTTAGATGTTAGGATATCACGCAAAAACAGGCGAACAGATTTGGATCTAATTTTGCACAGAGATAGATTATAACCGGGATTAATACATATAATACTTTTCATCCCAGTATTACGTTACCGTGGTATAATTTCCGACCTTCAAAAGTGAGTACAAAATCAATATCTATGTCGCTACCCGCTGTAAGCAAGCATGGTTATCCATAATGGTAGGTATTTACAAAGCTGTACAAAGATAAAGTTTTCAATTAAACTTGTAAAATAATGAAACATAGCAAGTTGTTGGCCATTAGACGTTGTAATTTAATACAGACAACCAGTCCGTTGCCATGGTAACAGTTTGTTATTTTTTGGTCCATTTTCGGGATTTACGTTGCTGTAATTGTTTCAGGGATTCCCAGAGTGAGAGTTGTTTCAGTAATATTATTTTGGATAGACGACAAAACAGTGGCGCTTACCTGCTACCTGCATAGATACGATTGCACTAAATACCGAATTTCACATAGGGCTTGCTATCTTTACGCGACAAAGGAAATTCGTTGTAAAAAATCCACCAACTTCCAAAAAAAGCACCACAAATTTGAAAAAAAACTTTAATTTCGAGGTCGATGTATTTCAATCTGGGTTATAGTTTTTTGTCACCAACTTCCGAAGTTAAAGTTATTTTTCACTTTGTAGTCTTTTTTGGAAGTCGTTTGTTTCTTTGTTTTGTACTTTAAACTTTTATATTTTTAATTCGAGTTGTAGTTTCAAAGCTTATGTAAAAACAACACAATCAACGTTAATCAAATTTAAATGAAACCATCGCGCAAGCTTCCTCTACCAAATGAAAAGAGAATTTTCAAAATCGGTCCACAGCTGACGAAAATATCGATGAACATACATGAAAAAAAAAATACAAACAGACGAACATTTAACCTACTAATTTTTTAAAGTCGGTTAAAAATACCGGAATAGAATTGTGTAAATGGTTTGCTAGTAATCCCGCAATTTGAATTTTAGAGTGTCAATAACAGTCCCAGAACTTCTTAATTAAGTTTGAATATCGACGCCAATTTAAATTGAGCCATAAAATGTAAATCGGGCATTTAGGTCACACGTCATTAGTATATGCCAATGTATTCGACGTTCACTTATTTAATGAGAATATATTCGCTGGGAAGCAAATAGTTATGTAGACCATGTCAATCTGGGATTGGTAGCAGGCAGGCAGTTTGTAGACTTGGGGTATATTAGGAGCGTTCATCCGGCGCGGGCAGGCAACGTCGCATTTCAAGTGATTTGTCGTGATGATCTTATTAAGTTTAAATCAAAGTACATTTTTTTTTCAACCAAGCACTAGATCTTTGGAATTTATAAGTTCGTATGCTAATTTAGTCACAATTATATTGGATTTACTGTTAATTAATTTCTATTTGCAGTATTTATTACGATTATATTTATGTTTTCATTCATTAACAGTAAATGTTAAAAATAATTTTAAACATCAACGATCTAGATGGTGCTTGGGTCAAACAACAAAAATAAATAGAACTTTATGTATATTTAATGAAATAATCACGAAAAGCCAATTTAGACGCTCATATGCTCTTAATATAGAACAGAATAAAATACCTACTCTTTATTATGTACGGTCACCAATAGAGATAGTAACGAAAAGGGTATTTACATACCAAGAGCACCACGGCTTCTTTGGATGATATCAGACGATATTGGAAGGGTTTTTTAATCCTATCTCTACATGTTCGGAAGTTATTAGAATTTTTAATACATTGATCCGAACAAATTGAATCAAACACATCACTCGGAAGAGATTTTTCGTGATATTCGTGTGATCGCAAGTAACGTGGAAAGTTATTGAACTACGTAGTGCGGTGACATGTTTGACATGTTTTGAATTTAAGAAACGTATGAAACCGAAAATTTGGTATCAATTCTAAGAGTATTTTGTTTTGAGCTGAAACTATGTATGGTGATTCTATACGAGCTGTTATCTTTAGTGCTTAAGGATAGCAATAGGGTTCCTGTTACACACTGTATAGTTTAAGAGAGAAAAGAATCTTCCTTGTACCGATACCTCTTTCACCGGTATCTCTTTCGAACAACCCGCACCCCTGGCAGGCATCGGTCCTTGCAGACCCCACCAGTTGGTGCTGATATCTCTTTGAGGCGCGCGTGGAACACAACACGCCATCGACCCGGGCTTAGTCCTTACCGGACAGCGAGCTACCCATTACTCGCCGCCCGCAAGCCCGCGCCTACGGTGGCCGGGACTCAGCCTGAGATTCTGGCCCAGGGCGTCTCCTGCGGTGACTAGAGCCGTAAGGGTGCATATACTTGATTAGAACTTACTGTTAAGTTGTAATACAAACACAGTCCTGAAATACACTGTATGTAAAAAAAAGTGTATGAGAATATAGTGTAAAGGCTTTCGCAGACAGGAGCGATGCGATGGTGCAACGCGATTCTGGCAGAAAAATGTCCATAAAGTTTTGATATAAATTGTACCACTACAGTCGCGTCGCGCCTGTCTGCGGGAACTTTAATGCTGAGAAGCTTAATTCCAGATAAATTAATCTTGAGTAAGCTCCAAACCATATTTCTCTCAATCGTTTAAAATATAGAATAGACAGTCTAGTAAGGAACAAAGAAACTATTACTCACACTATATTTTCAGTATAACAGTGTTACGTCGGGCAAAACAACGGGAGCTAAATAAATCATAACTTAATAAATATCTGTGTGAAAACGTTGTTTTGAAAACAGTATAGAAAATGTTGTATTTTTGGTAGACGAAAATTGTAGAATTTTTGATGAAAAGATAAACAATGCTGGTGTTAGATATTTTTCTAAATTAGGTTAAGCGTAGTGTAATAAAATGTTCGAACGAAATATTTAAAAACTTTTTCCAAAAAAAAAACCGACTTCTGAAATCCGCAATCCGAAATTAAAGTTATTTTTCACTTTGTAGTGTTTTTCCGGAAGGCGGTGGTTTTTTTTTGGAAAAGTTTTATTTTTCACTTTTTAGTTATAGTACCTACCCCACAGCAATTCGAAATTTCCTCATCCTTGGGGTCAAAACAATGCACATTTATGCGATAGCAGACATCGCGGTTGATTTGCTGTCATATTTTGAAGAGTCCTGTTGTCTGTCTCCGAAAATCATCATCGGATCTATATGAAATTTAAATGGGACCATTTCGGAGTAAACCCCTTTCAAACAAAAAAAATAATAATTACAAATCCGTCTTTAAATGACGGAGTTATGCCTGTTCCGTCTGGTGCCGGACATAAAAGAATAGCACCATCCCATTTCTTCCCGTGGGTGTCGTAGAAGGTGACTTAGGGACTTACTAGAGAATGGGCAGCAGCGTTCTCTATGCATTTTACCACCATACTGCGATCGCCAACCCGGCTGCCAAGCGTGGCGATTATGGCAAACCCCAACCCCCTTTTGGGGGAGGCCTATGTCCAGCAGTGGACGTCTTTCGGTTGAACTGATGATAATGATGCCCGAATATACATTAAAAAAATATATATATATAAACATGTCGAATTGATAACCTCCTTCTTTTTGAAGTCGGTTAATAAAATGAAATTCATGTTTTGGTCCTATATTATTTGAATTTATTTACATTTTCTTATTCTACGTTTACCTCATACAACTCAACTGGAATATCTTATTTTTACTTACTATAAAAAGTTGCAACAGTTCTATTGTACTCAATAGTAAACAATACAGGATAAGTTTTTAACCAGTGCGCAAACTGTAACTATGAATTCAGCTTGTCATTCTAGACCCCCCAGCGGCCCCAGCGCAGAAATTTTTCGTCATTTATACAAAAAAAAAAAAATCAGCTGTTTCATGGAAAAGTGCAATATCTACGCGGTCAAAATGTATGGAACAGCTGATTTTTTTTGGCTAACCAACGAAACATTTATGCGCTGGGGGTCTAGAATAATATGCTGAATTCATGGTTACAGTTTACGCACTGGTTAAAACTTATCCTGTATCAAAACATACAGACGTAATATTATAATACTTAAAAATCTATACAGGATGGCCAAGAAATGGATATGCAACCTGTTACTAATTACTATGGATTCTGTACATGATTCTGACCTGCCGTTGGAATTTCTAGTCGGTTATAAAAAAAAATGTTGCTGTTCCATATATTTTAGACTCGTGGGTACTGCTCTTTTCTATTAAACAGCTGTTTTTTTAAACCGACAAATTTTACGCTGTCCCGATCCTGTATATATGTCACTGTAAAATTGTAAATACCGTTATTGTGAACTGTCGAAAGATTGTGAACCGAAAAACACTGCTTACAATTTCATGCATTATTTTTCGGTAGATTATAATCTATCGAAGTGAAACTGTCAAATTTTTTACTGGTATCAAGACGGATAGTACCTTGCGCTGTTACTAAATAGTCAAGAAACTGCCACTAACTTGAAAGTAGCGCTCGCCGGCCGCTGCCGTGGCAACGTTCGCTTCGCTCGCTCGGCCCGCGCGCGATTCGTCGCAATTCTAACCTAACATTACCTATCGGTAAGCAGTATGGTGCAGTTCACAATTTATCGACAGTTTTTATAATCTCGCGAGATAGATTAAAAACTAACGGTGTTTACAATCGTATGGTGACATATTATACAGTCTGTTCCAAAACTAACTGATGAAAGAGTAAACGAATGGATCACAAAACGTACCTGAATGTCCCTGAGTAAACCAATTTGTGGTATATACCTAACTGACACTGGCATTATAAATACCTTAAACTAAATTTTAAATACGTGATTCGTCTTAACTATATGTTTCAGGTCTATGGTAATAAAGTTATTTATTGAACACATTTTGTGCTTTTAAAAGCAATTATTCTCTTATACATCATGTCGTATGATCACTGCTTCACCAGCTGTCACTTCTAGGTGGGTCTGGTGGCCTGAAATAAATAATTATTAGTTAGATGGTCAATTTATCGGCTAAAGGCTCGACTAGCTGTACACAATGGTGTGCTGGTGCCTACGCTTATGTGTAGAAGTGAATGTTGAGTGTGGCTAAAGAAGCATGAAAGTAAAATTAATGCTGTGGAAATGCGTTCTTGTGTGGTGTGACTATGATTGATAGACTGAGGATTGATGTGAGTGGAAACGCCGAGAGGGGACGTCCTATGTGGACATTTACAGTGACCTTATTGTTCAATTCTCAATTCTTTATTGCGTACCATAATGTATAAAGTTGGTACGGAAATAATATTAGTAACAATTATGGACCCTGTCGGGCACAGCATAGATCAAGTAAGAGAGAGGAGGAAGAACACTGCGTGTTTAATGTGATAAATATTATTAGTTAAGTTGTAAGTAAGTTATAATGTTTTATTATCATAGAATTCAATTTAAAAATTATAATTATTGTTTTATAAATTATATACATTTATTTATTATTTTATTTATATATTATTTTTATTTATAACGTAATTCAGAAAGATGATCTTCAGAAAGATCTGGTTTGGTGCAAAGTGTGTGTAGTGCGGCGTGTATGTCCAGATATTTAAACAATGGGAAGAAGCGTGAGTCTATGTTTGTGTTATGTTAGTTGGTTAAATTAGATTAGACAAAGAAAACTGTTATACTGAAGATGAGGTTAGCAAATACGTAAGTATTAGGCCAATTACACTCACCCAGGTGTATTCCAATTGCTGCCGTCGCATAAAGCTGTAGTTGGAGTTTCTTGTTGTCTGAAAATATGATAAAAAGTGTATTGTCACATAGCACAATGCATAAAAATCAGTTTGGGATTGTGGTCTGAACTCTGTCGTGAGGATATACCAACATTTAAAACAATGATTTTGAATTCTGGTCCTTTGAGCCGAATAGACCAAATCGAAATTATTTAGTGAGTTGGTAATGCGCTTCGATTTGGTCAATATATGGAATTAACAAAAGAGTATCGCAACGGGGTTTTATCGCGCACTAGATTTTTAACGCTCTGTGTTGAGCCAAGAATTGATCATCCAACAGAGTGCATCCCAGCGCATCGAAAAAACGCACTGCGGGATCTTTAAATCTAAGCGCCAAGCGGTGCGATGAAAATCCAATGAGCGAAATAAAGTCGCGGCGGGAAAATGTCGCCCGTGCAAACCTGGGCTTGTAAAACAGTTTATACACGGTCATAGCATAATCAGCCCATATTGATCCCATTGCTGGGTTGTAGGCCTCCTCTCAGTGAGACCCTCTCACTGTGAGAAGGCCTTATTCCCGTAATCCATCACGAGCCCTGTGCGGGTTTGGTAAGTTTTAGTTCTAGGACATGCCGGTGGCCTCGCGATGATTTCCTTCACCGTTTTGATAGCAGTGGTGATCTGGAGGCACGGCAGTGCCCCCGACAAGACGAACCAAGGGTAACGCAAGGGCACTACCTACCTTTTTTCGAAGCGCTTCGTTGTTTTTTTGAACCCTTATAACTTGGGTTTACCAGGTGGACTATACCAGATGAACAAAATTCTCGGGATATGTTGTCGATAGTGGACTTATTAAACATGTAAAGTTTTAATTGCATAGCTCTTATACTTTAGATTTTATTGATATCTAAAAAACCGTGATTTCGTCACTGACTCACTGATGATCATCAAAATTCTTAGGGTACTTCCTAATGTCCTATTGTATATTTAACCTAGCTTAACCGCTTTTTTACTACAAGAATTATTGTATTACAGAAAGTAATGAACAGTGGATTTTTTTTCGCCTTACGCCCATATTAATGTAGCTAAATGCCAAGCCACATAATTTGACTAAGGTGTAGTTTGTGAAGTCAGGCCTTGTAGAGTTAGAAGCTTGGCTTTACATGAGATCTGACAACCTTTTGACAGTGCGAGTCATACGGTCTCGTCTTGGCAACATTTAACATGAAAATGTTTTTGGTGGTTAAATAATTTACACAAAGTAAAGCGCTTGTCGGAGGACGACATTATTGCCATTGCGGGGAAAACGTTGATGCGGCTGGCAAAGGAGCGTGGGTGGGGAAAAGCATAAGAAAAAAGAGGTCTATCAGCCGTGGGTTGGGAAATTAGGATGGATGATGATGATTACGATGAAAATGCTTGTCTGGTTCGAGCCTACGAACTACAACTCATAAGTCGCTCACTGCTCACCTTATATTACCTTAAAACATGTAAAATGAAGTGAAAGTTACATAACATAAATAGCTATAAATAGGCTAATTCTGTACAAAACTCGTACTTACCCAGAGCCCAAGTTAGCTAGCGTCATAGCCTCGTGTGCCCTAATTCTCCTTCCGTACGCGCGCCAAAGTTTGACACAAAGTGGAGTTAGTGCGGCACACCATGAAATCCCCAAGAAGAATCCGCAAACCCACCAGCCGTGCTGAAAGTGTTATATGAAATGTTTATTTGTGGGTATACTGGTAACCACAATAAGTATTTTCCAATTGAAGATTCAAATTCATATAGTTGATCTGGCTGTGGTTATATTCACTTAAAAACTTTTATCAGTACCCAGCAAAGTTTTTATCGTTGATATATGTCGTCTTACAGATTACCTCTAGGTGCTTACATTAACTCAATCGTAGTTTTTAAGCATCAAATCATTTCAATTTCTTTTCTTCTGCGAATAAAGACCAATGTGTAGATGATACAGACAAGTGAAAAACCTGCACTGGATGAATAATAAATAATAGTTAAAAAAAACAAAAAAACCGGGCTTTAAAAACCATACTAAAAAGTAGAAAATAATTTAATTCTATTAAAAAGCGTGGGGTGCTTGATATTAATTGATTATAAAAATACCTCAAAAAGCACCCCACGCATTTTAATAGAATTAAATTATTTTCTACTTTTTAGTTTGGTTTTTAAAGCGTGTTTTTTTCGTTTTTTTAAACTATTATTTATTTTCTATTTTTTAGTTTTGCTAACTACAAAAGCGTGTTTTTTTATATATTTTTTTTATTATTGAATTGTCATAGGTCCTCGATAAGTCTACAAAGTTTAAATGAAATCTGACCGTTTAAAGTGGGTCAAAATAGCGTCCAAAGGAGTCGGTTACGTACAAACAAACAAACATACAAGTGAAGCTAGTATAAAGCGTGTAAAAAGAGGGTCCACCCAACATGAAACATACGTGGTTTATTCAGCCACCGTAATGTTGACAACATTACGGTGTGACCCATCATTGTAGCGTGAATTATAGCGAAAACTCATTCTTATAGTACAGAAGAAGCACATTAGAAAGATTCAACAAATAATCTTCTTACCAAAGATGAAACGTATTGGGAGCACAGCAAGGACCTCGCAGCTGCGTACACAGCATATAATGGTTTACATCGCGCAGCATGCTTGCCAGTCGATATGAGTACGTGCGATCGCCAACCAGCAGCATGCGAGAAGAGACGGGATATGTACATCGAAATCTTCTGCAACAAAAATAATATTCATAATTTGAGTCGGCGGTATGTCAATTTTTTCAAAGCACCTAGTTTTATGTTCAATGAACATCTAGAAAGCTATTTATATTTCAAAAGGCCCTTAAAGTTAACTTACCTGAGTAAACTTTAAGGGATTTTTAGAATAAATAAACAGGGTGTAACAGAAACCCTATTGCTATCCTCAAGCACTAAAGATAACAGCTGGTATGGAATCACTATAGATAGTTTCAGCTCAAAATGAAATACTCTAAGAAATTATACCAAATTTTCGGTTTCATATTTCTTAAATTCAAATCATAACAAACGTGTCACCGCACTACGTAGGTCAATAACTTTCTACGTTACTTGCCAATATCACGATAAATCTCTTCCGAGTGATGTTATTATTTCAATCTTTAAAGTTCGGTTTCTGTTAACAATGTATTAAAAATTCTCATAACTTTCGAACATGTAGAGATAGGATTAAAAAACCCTTCTAATATCGTTTGATATCATCCAAAGAAGCCTTGCCCTTGGTATGTATATACCCTTTCCGTTACACGTTGTATATAGCTTTTTAGAAGGTAATGTATGCGACAAAGCAGCAACTTTAGTTTTAAACTGAGGCATGTTGCCGTCTCTATCTTACAATTGCAGTTGTACAATTGTGCGACAGCGACAGGATTAACGCTTTGTCAAAGTATGTACTGAGAGTTAGGACATACTTTGGCTTTACTTACTTAATACCTAAGTAATGTTTATGGATCTCAGCTCTAGTATTGGACCCGTGAAAGAATTGGCCAGTGAAATGATTGTCCAGCGAAATTATTTTTCTTGGTTGTAAAACCTACAAGTATCGAAAGCTATGTTCCAGCTTACCTTCTGAGCAATAACATCGCCCTGGTTATCGATATAAAACTGCGCTGTATGGATGTGGCTCAGCGAAATGTTCAGTTTTCTTCTAAATGGCAACAGTTGAAGTTCTAGCTCCGTCAACTTAAAGACCACGTCAGCTCGTAGCTGTTCCAGTGGTTTGATGTTCGTGAGATATAGTCTCTGCGTTCTTGTAGCTGTGAAATAACAAGTGTTTATTGCTTATTTTTCACTCTCAAAAGCACACTGTTGGGTTTTCGACGCTCGGCTCATCGCTGAGAATTGAAAATCCATTGTGCAATAATATTTGAGAGCATTCATTCCACGCGGGCTGGCAACAACGCATTGATAGTAATTTTTCGTGATTATTGCATTAAATACAAACAAAAGCACTTTTTTTTTAGCCAAGCACTAGATCGCTGGTAGTTATAATTATTTTAAATATTTTTATTCTTTCAGAAAAACATTTAATCGTACCTACTTATTAATGCAAATATAAAATAATTGGCGGTATGTCGATTTTTATAACCAAATACCAAAATAACTGTAAAAAAAATAGCATACTAATTTGAAAATACCAACGATCTAGTGCATGGCTGAAAAAAAATGTTCGCTTTTGTTTGTATTTAATGAAATAATCACAAAAAACCGCCATATATGCGCCGTTGCCAGCCCGCGTGGGGAGAATGCTCTTAAGCATTAAATTTAGGTGTGTGGTGGGACCAGGTTGCCAAATAGGATGGGATAGTGAAGTCATGTTCATGTCATGTCTACGTCACACCTCTGCCACTTCCAATGTATTGCCCCCTGTCATGCTCTTGACGAAAGGTAAGGCAAGGCTTCCAAACTTTAGTAATTAGGTATATGAATGCCCCTTGGTAGTGTAGCAGTCATCTGCTTACCCTTTTTCCAAGTATGTTCGGGTCAATTTCCAGTCTAACCGGATGCAGCTGAATACCAGTTTTTTATATGGAGCGACTGTCTATCTAACCTGCGCAACTCAGTTACTGGGTACCATAAACCGGGGCTACTTTGATTCGCGGGATGACTTTGATCAAAACTTCCATTTCATATAAAATCGATAATTGCGTAAAACGAAACGCAACATGGTAGTTTTTTTTTTTTCTAGCTTAGCAATACCGAATAACTGTCAAATCCTTTCCTGAGGACACGCTGGGAATGCACTAACAATATTAATTATATTTCCTGTTGATGTTGATTTTAATTTTTTGAATTGTATTGGCCATTGTAATATTAGGGTTACTTTGTGATAAAATAGGAGGGTATCAAAGTAAGCCTGCATCCTACGTATATCTTTGATCAGTCAGTTTTTTTTTCTCAAATAGGGCAATATTTTTTTCCGTATTACAGGAATCGAGAGATATGAAAAACCGATTATTGGTCATTTTTTGTAATTTTTTATAACCATAAATTTAAGAGATATGAATCTTCAAAGTTCAATATTGATTAAAGTAACCCCAGATTACCGTAATACTATACCCCTTGGTAAGACTGGTTGTCAGACTTTCGGGCTTCTGACGATCCGTGACGACCACAGATGACAGCCGGGACCAACGGCTTAACGTGCCTTCCGAGGCACGGAGTGATCTTTGGCATGTAAAGATGATCACCCATCCACTGTTAAACCGTGGCAAGCGTAGCTTAAACTGAGCAATCGGCCCATATGGCTATTATTATTTAACCACAAGCCCACAAGTATGTAATTAGAATAGATATATAATTGATTAATGAAAACGTTAAAAACATCCATACCTAAAGTTTCCAGTCTTCCCGCAGTGGTCAAATCTGTCACTTGAGCTGCTATATTTTCAAGTTGATCCACTAGAGATGGTAGGTCCTTTCCAACAACAGGTACGTTGTAATCCATTCTGAAACGGAAAGCAATAACGTATGACTTTATTGAAAAGGAAGTTTTTAAGGTACCTCTCTTTTTGAAATTTGTGGTCAAGAATATACAGGGTAAATTCTTAACCAGTGCGTAAACTGTAACCATGAATTCAGCATATCATTTTAGACTCCCTAGCGTATATATTTTTCGTCGGTTATATTAAAAAAATCAGCTGTTTCATAGAAAAGTGCACCTATGCGGTCAAAATGTATGGAACAGCTGATTTTTTTTGTTTAACCCACGAAAATTTCTGCGCTGGGGATCTAGAATGATATGCTGAATTCATGGTTACAGTTTGCGCACTGGTTAAAAATGTATCCTGTATAGTAAGTATATCAAAATAATTTTAGTCATGGTCTGGACATGTTCACTCAGTCTGTGTGGTTATTTTCCTCAAAGGGAGGGAAAGAGACCATTTCAGACACCAATCTACACGATCTTTACATGATCTGACTGAGTATAACCGGCTTTTCAGAAATAAAATCGTTTATCATTATCATTTATCAAAAAGATCTTACCTATATTTAGCAATATTCACATTGGAAACAATCAGCATTTCGTGCAACAAACGGCTGAAGTTAACTGAGATTGTCTTTAAGAGTCCAACATCTATTGAAGAGGCAAGTCTTCCAAAGTCAGTCTGCAGTTCCTCCCACTCAAAATACGAGGTCTCCTTATTGACATCTAGTATTTTGTCCAGTTGGAAGACCACATAGGCTGGTCTGTCTTTTTCACAATCCCTGTAATAGTTTATTGTCTGATAATTTTCCATGAGGGTTAAGGTACAGACGCCTGCTCATCAAGGCTACCCCAATCTGTCAAAAGTCTTTGATAGGTTTTCACTTTATAACGTAAGCATTAGGTTCATGTTCAATTGGGAAAATTTGACAGTTTGGAGTAGCTTGATGTGCTGGCGTCTGTACGCCAGAGTTTAGATTTGTTACTTCTGATTGAAACTATCTATGTGAAGTATGTCCACAAGTGTGTCCACATGTTTACAAGTCGATCTTTCGCAGTTCCACTTGGTACATGATGATTATGAATGGTATGAAGTTCAATCAAAACAGTCTATCGCAGTCCACAGCTGGACATAGGCCTTGGCGTAGGCTGGGTATGAAGTTCATCATCATCTGCCTAGCCATTTCCCAACTATGTTGGGGTCGGTTTCCAGTCTAACCGGATGCAGCTGAATACCAGTATTTTACATGGAGCGACTGCCTATCTGACCTCCACAACCCAGTAACTGGGGTAATACGATACCCCTTGGTACGACTGGTTGTCAGACTTTCGGGCTTCTGACGACCCGTAACGACTGGCAAAGATCCACAAAAGACAGCCGGGACCAACGGCTTAACGTGCTTTCCGAGGCACGGCCCTCCGTGCCTCGGAAATGGATGGATAGGTGGCCATCTTTACGTACCAAGACCCCTGTCTTGGTACGTAAAGATGGCCACCCATCCACGGATTTGTTACTATTCATTTTTTCACTCATACGCATGAACCTATGATTTAAATAAAATAAAAAACAATCTACAATAATCAAAAGAACATAACACAAAATTACTTACCTTAGCACATCCTTGACTGATACATCAATAGTAACATTTTCAAGTTCTCTAAACATTGCATCGAAGATTCCTTCATTGTTCGATAGAAGAGGAGACGGTCTATCTAGTAGATCAGTTAGTGTTTCGTACTGAGAGTCCCATAATGCATGGCATACGTAAACCTGAAACAATGTATTCTAGTTACTAAAGTAGGTAAAGCTAGATATCTATACTCCGTTTGGAATAAGATTAGACAAGTAAATAAACCTTTTTTACAGTCCGTTCAACTGATTTTGACTTCTATTGCGTTGGTAGCATGATAAATGGCATCTGCAGTAAAAAGTTGGGATTGTCACCACTTTTTTGCTTTCAATGCATTCCTTATGCCTACGGAATAGAAGTCAAAATCGTTGTACGGACTGTAAAAAAGGTTTGTTTAAATGTTTAATCTTATTTCAAATGGAGTATACCCAGGTAGTTGTAATGACACCGCTCAAGATATAATTTACCTAACAATTGGAAAACATAGAATATTGCCTTCACTTACTTGATCTTACAGTTTATTTAACTATTAACTTTACATAAACCTTTTCAAAGCTAACGTTCAAAGAACTCCCTCGTATTTAAATACAGAGGTTTCTTAAGTAAAACAAAAGTACTTGAAAAGTGCATGTTTTTCTAACATGCAGTTTTCAAGCACTTTTGTTTTACTTGGTCCAATTTACAACTACTAATCAAAGCAACGACATACCAATTTTCTATCTAATAGGTACAAACTAAACAAAAGGTTAACTTAGATATTTTAATGTTAACCGAATAGCCATAACAATATGCAGTAACTTACATAACATGAAACTTAAGTTATAACAGCATACTCTACAAATAACACTGTAGATGAACTAAGAACTCAAAGTTAGTATCAGTAGACGCATGTTCTGAACAACTTGCTCAGTTGCTCAGTGTTTCAAACGCCTTCAAAGAAATGCTTAGCAATACACACCAAAGCGATTCCTACAAGCTGGGGAACAAAGGCGTTTTTAAAACCGTTGTTACCCCTTTGATTATTATGCGTGTAATTTACTTGGAATATGAGCGTATGTTTTTTAACTTACTTCTGCATGGCCAGCTATGAGGAACACTGCTGATACTATGCCCCAGAGTATGAGAGATACGAGGCATAACCAGACTGCTGAGCTGGAAAAATAATCACTATATTAAGGCACGACTGTAGTCTTCAATGGGTAGGTAGGTTGGTCAACCAAATTTCACCAATTATGTTAAAGTTCCATCTAAGAGAACGAGCTTACTACAGGGAACTAAAAGACTTCGGCCTGCTACTGAGAAATTCCAGGTATAAAAATGTAATGACATTGCCCGACCCGGGAATTTAACCCAATAGGTATCGCGACAATTATCAGTCGCATTCCGGACCAAAAAACAAAAATGCAGTAAAAAGGTTACTTACACTTTCAATGTCCTTCTTGCATGATTCTTGGCGTGACCACAACCGCAAAGCATACCCAGGATTATAAGGACCATAACAAAGCCAAAAGTTACAATGCATGCTGAAATTGTGTTAGTAAATTAATATTTATCAAAAAGTGGCAAAAAACATGAATGCTGCATGACGAAATATATAGGGGAAGAACACACACTATAGGGGAAGTCAACAAAGACGTTACTGGAATTTCAGCGAAAAATAAGCTTGCAAGATAAAAACATTCCAATTAAAAGCGCTGCATATTGTTTGGCTTAACATTCCTTTATGGATTCGTCTATTTGATATTTTATGGTTCAGCTTTTTGTTTTCCATGCTGCCATGCAAACTACCCCACTATGTGCGCAGAGCTCAATCCAATTCAAAATAATGTCTTTGGCAGAATATTGTTCGATATTTTCAGCCAATTGAGGAAGATTATCTTTCATTGTATTATTTATCAGTACCCATTCTCTATTTAAATAAAAGTTTTCTGACATTGAGACAACTTTACCTACGAAAAATAAAACATGCAAATAATATCGTAAGAGCTGATTTTGCAATTTTCAGAATATAACTATTATCTGAGAAAAATTGTTGTAGTTCGACAGCAGTTTTTTAGCATAGAAAATATACGAAATCATGCTTCGGACTCTTCAGATAAAAGGTATCTTATGGTTGAAATCGAGCTTTAATTTGACAAGTAGATACCACAAAAATGTCACAATAATCACACTTTTGAAGATTTAGAACAACCCGAAAAGAACTTGTCAGCGATTGTATCTCTGTAGCACAAATGTTCTACAAGTTTACAGATTCCCAGAGACCAAACCATTCCATTCAGTAAGTTTCAATACAAGACAAACTTACCTAACATAAGTGTCCACCTCGCGAACTCATATCTTTGCACTCTCTCGAGACTCGACTCCAGTTGTCTTGCAATAGTGTGCAAGCTTGACGTCAGATGGCGCACTATGTCGCTAAGGATTTTAGCGGAACTGTGAACCGCTTTGCGACGATTTTCTACATCTCGGAGGATATCTGAGGACAAGACATTTAAGATAAGAATTTTAATTTTTAACCCAAGTGTGATGGTGTTAATAAATTACTAATTTTATACAACGTGTGACATAATTAAATTGGAGTATTGAGTTAAAAGCAGTACAATGACCAAAACTTTTTTTAATAAGAAAATTGTGTTGACCCTGACATTACTTTATGCTTTAAAAAACAAGTCTTATCGCGTTGACGTAAGGTTGAATTTTCGTTGACTCAATCGGCGGTAGGTATGGCAAAAAAACCACCTATATTAAAAATGACACAAATCGCGACATAGTCTGTACTTGATCAATTATGCACAAACTACATTCAGGACTTGTATAAGCTTAAGGTAAATAGTAGAATTATGACTACAATGACTAACAATATTCTGCACTTATATAGGGAAGATTTTTTGTGAATCGTCAATTTTTGCATATAATTTTATTTTAAATATTTCAGACAAAGTTTCAAACTCATAAAAATAACTTATAAACCATTTTAAAATAAAAAAAGATTTAATCCAAAATAAAGTTGTGATTAACTAAATTTAATATATTCAACGACTGGAAAAATTGCAATAAAATTTTTCAAATACTTATAAAAATGTCAGTATCGTATAAAAAATTGTCAAATTGTAAAATGTTATAAAAATGTCAAAATATTAAAAAGAAAAACAAATAAGGATTATATGTAAAAATTGCAAACAACACGAACATTTATCAAGAACAATCACAATTTTTACAGAATCGAATAAACCGTCTGATTTACATCTTTTGCACTGCAACTAACTTACGACTCTGGCAGGGCGGTTGTGTTGGCACGAACACAATCTTAAAAACGTCCCAAAAAATATGGTCGTTCTTGAATTAAATTGGTCCTTTATGTACGGACATAAAGAAGGTAAGGGTACCTTCTCTAACTTGTGTGGTTTGCGCCAGTATGGCTGACGGCAAAGTTCTGAACTCTTGCCGCGCCGTTGATATCGCGCGCGTCAGGTTCTCCACCCCTAGAGTACGGAGTTCCAACAATTCCTGCTCGTGTAGAATCTGCAACGGTAAGTTTTGATACATATAAATGAAAACTATAGTGGGACTGTACACAGACGTAAGGGTGGACCAATATTTATGATAGAACTAGAATTTGCAGCAAAATATGCTCGAGAAGGATGGTAATTGTGCTGCGGACACTAGGCCAGTTGGATAAAATCAGTTCAGTTGACAGTTCAGTCACTAGCCTTTCCGTGTAAGAATTCAATATCTGATAACAGTTCAGTAGATACGAGTACAGACAAGAAAATTGGCATCCTACGTCAATAATTTGCCGTGATATACCTATTTCATAATTTATCATTTATTTTATTTCATTATTTTTTTATCAGCCTATAATATTCCCACCGCTGGGACACAGGCTACCTCTCTATGAGAGGGAGTGAGTCATAATTCTCTTTCTGTGCGGGAATAAATGCCATTTCTCCGAATTCAAAACACTATCTGCTAAAACAGCTGACGAATACAACATTAATAAGCATAATCAATACCACCATGCCCTTATTTTATAGTTATTTTTTTTTTGTAGTAAGTAGTAGTAGTAAGACGAGCTGGTGTCCAACACTACGTTCAAGCGCATATTTTCCTGATGATTTTGTTAATACGCTTACCAAATCGAACTTCATTTTCAGCTCCAGCGAGTGAGTATTGATAGTGTCACAAAGAGGGGAATCTTTTAAAGTGCAATGTTTCTTGAGATTTTCCAGCTGCCGAGCCAAGTCCCTGATTCTGTCAGATGCTGCAGAAGCCAGAGAACCTGCTTTGATGCTCACGTCTCTTAGGGATGATATCTTCGTTGATAGGTCTTCACTTTCTGGAAATAGAACAGAAAATTTAATGAGTACTTAAGTATCTCTTTTTTTTCGATCATTGTTTTCATCGTTTTTTCCGGCAAAAGATGTCGACGTTCATCCGGTTCATCCGCTATTGGACTTAGGCCTAACATGTAAGTTCCTAATGCAACCTAGCATAAACATATCAGTTCCAGTTACAATGTTCCCACTGCTGGGACACAGGCCTCCTCGGTAAAAGAGGATGTGAACCGTAGTTCACTACGTGGGCCCAGTGCGGAAATCAATTTTTTTCGAATTGACGGTTCTAGAACATGCTGGTTTCCTCACGATCTTTTTCTTCAAAATTCTAATGCGTTCTCGATTCATTTTACTTCTTCGTGTAGTAGGTGTATGTTTATGATCTTGGAATTAGATTCACCAAACTTTTATTTAAGTACGGTGAATATGATTTATTTCGGAAAATTATGATTAGGTACTAAGATTTTTCCAATAATTCTAACTTCAGAAATGTTTAATGCATCTGGATTGATTTTTATGCGAAGTAAATTAAATAATTTCCAAGTTGAAATCTTTCCAACTTGTAATTACTTATTGGGTGAAATATTTTAGAATTTCTGTTACAGATTTAATTCTAGAGACTGATTCTAATGCATATTTATTTCTGTCTGTCTCTCCTGCTTTTTTAGGTCATATTTCAGTCTGGGCTATAATTAAAATTTGAACTCAAGTAGACAAGATTATTAACAACGCATATTCATTTGGATGGCATTCTGTAATTATATCTTGTGTTTTCTTTTCATTTACCATATTAATTTTAATATAATTTAATTCTGTATTTACCATACCAGCACCTGCTGGCGGCATTCCTTAATTATTATCTCTGGATTCAGTTGTCCATTCAATCATATCAGATGAAAACGAACCTCCAAAGAAAAAAATGCCTACAAAAGCAACTTTTGCCTACAAGCAATTATTTACTGTAGTAAAAATTTAAACCTTTTTTTTTTGTTTAATAATCTTTATATTTTTCACTTTTTAGCTGTGGTACCACACACATTCTTTTACCTTCACTTGCTAAGTAAATAATAGTGACAGGAATAAGACAAATAAAAAATACAGCCCAATTAAGAAACCTTCTCCTTTTTTGAATTCGGATAAAAAGTCAACTTTTAGAATGACTCCAATAAATAATTAAGAAAATAATAGGTACCTGAAATAATATCCGCCAAAGAATCGAAGACTAAATCGATCCCGCTTTCTGAAGATATCGCCTGTTGAATGGGTTCTCCTAACAACGTCTCAACGTCTGTGGGTGAACAAAGAAGCTATTAATCATCCAGTGTATTATTTAGCCATTAATTATCATTTACCTTCGGTTCTGGATTGGGAGGATTTCCAATTTCTGAATTTGTCTAGATTTGGTAAAATTAGGTAACTAGGATAATTTTTTTACTAGCTTCAACTTTCCAATTGATCGACTTTTTGACAATTCAAAGTGCCTGTAAATGGTTTAATTGAAATAAATGCTTTGAGTTTGATTATTTCAGGTCAGAGTTCATGAAGGAATACTTAGTGCTGTAGATTCAATTAAATAAAACTAGGTTTTGCCAGCGGTTTCGCCTGCGTGGAGGTCGGAAATTATCCCGCGGGTACGTACTACCGGGATAAAAAGTATCATATGTGTTAATCCAGGTTATAAACTATCTGTGTGCCAAATTTCATCTAATAGATTCAATAGAACGGTAGAATCCGGTCACACACCACCACACTCCATACATCATCACATAAAACACACACTCTTTACACTTCATACTCACACTCGGACACATGTAGAAATATAACAAATCTATCGAGTATTACGTAAGCAGAAATTAACCCATTATTGCAATTATTAACGCATCCCTCCCCCTCGTCAGCAAAAGTAAGCAAAGCTCTTGCCTCCCTCCTATGCTCACATAAAAATGGGTACATGCATTTTTAATGTGTTCTGGTTTATTTATTTATTTATGAGCAGCAGTTATAAGTCTAGAAATAAGGAATCCCACCAAAAACATTTTCATGTAAAGTGTTTCCAAGACGAGACCTTATGACTCACATTGTCAAAAAGTTATTAGATCTCATGTAGAGCCAAGCTTCTAAATCTACTGTTTTTTTTATTAATAATAACAAGGAGTCCCTATATCAATTTTCAGTCCTCCAGCGTTAGGATTGCGGACGTCTCATACAAACTTCCATCCCCTAGTTTAAGGGGTTGGGGTATAAAAGTTCCAAGTTTTCCCTTTTTGTTGTTGTTTGTGTACCAATACTAGCCTACATACTAAATTTTAGCTCTCTAGGATTTTAGGAAGAACCCTAAGAATTTTGATGATCATCAGTGAGTCAGTGACGAAATCAGGGTTTTTTAGATATCAATAAATTCTAAAGTATATGAGCTTGGCAATTTAAATTTTATACGTTAAGTAAGTCTGCTATTGACAACATATCCTGAGAATTTTGTTTATCTGGTTTAATCCGAACCCAAGTTATAAGGGTTCAAAAAAACGACGAAGCGCTTCGAGAAAAAATAGGCAGTGCCCTTGCGCACCGCTTGGATCGTCTTGGCGCGGGCACTGCCGTGCCCGAAGATAGGCTTGGAATAGAGAACTTTAACACATACTTAATATTTATTTAAGCAAATTTCATTTAGATGGTATTCAGTTATTATAATTTATACATATTAACTAACAAAACAAACTTCTTTTAAAATTTTGGTATATTAATTCAAATTAACAGTCTTCAGTCATGACACACGAATCCATGACTCCAAGTCTTCGATGACATTGGATATTTGCTGCTCAATGTTGTGGGTCTTTTCACTTTCGTGTGATTTTGGAATATCGTCATCGTTTTCTTTGAGCCATTCATAGACAAGCAGGGTTGCCATGTGTTCAAACCAAAATCGACTAAGTTTTGTAGAAAATCCAAAAAACAAGAAAAAAACTACTGTTAACGTAATCTCTATCCAGACCCCCCCATCCCCCATGTCATCAAGCAAAGCAAAGACCCCCCGCCCCCCTGTAGTGCTTACGTAACACTTGAATGGCCCCTAACATAATTTTTAATTCTCTTTTTGTCATGTATAATAAATATTTTAGGCTTAGTAATAACTTTATTTTACCTTATTTTAATAATGAATGTAACTACTATTTTGCTTTTTAATTATTAATTTTGTTTATCATAATGTAAATATAATGGATGTATATTGCATAAAAACCAGAGCCTACTGATTAGGAGAAGACACTGGCTCCTGTAACACCGGTGTTTTTACCTAGCGCAGGAGTCAGGGCTCCACTTTGTTTATGCCAATAAAGAATTTTATTTATTTCGTTATTTATTTTTTAGTAGGTTTTCCGTGAAACAGTAAAGAAAACATCCATCCATCCGTCTATCCTCCTAAACTTTCACATTTATAATATTAGTAGGATGTTCAATGCGAAATGGGCAAAAACAGAGCTGAAAACAGTACCTAATTATGTTCTGAAAAACACATAACGTTGGATGAAGATGCAGTCAACGATTTTGCCGTAGTTACGGGTTTTGAAGGAATCATATTGGAGATTTAGCAATTCTCGTGGTTTAGGCTACTTCACACGGAAAAATTAATGTTTACAATTTAAAAAAATATTTAGCAATACTTTACTACATATTTTTAGGATATTTAAGCGCTACTGTTGAGCGTGACGTCCTGGTTTCGACTCCAAGTTCGGGCAAAGTTTTTTTGAGTTTTTTCATCAAGAATTTCTTAGTAGAATAGAATACTCTTTAGTAGCAGCATGTAATCTGAATTTGCACCCGGTTGATGGTAATAGGCTATCCATATTACATGGGACTTAAATCTAAAGAACTCGAGAAATGTGGGTGTACTTTAGGTACCACCTCAGCCTAGCCCTCTGGGGATTACAGGCTCGATGTTAAGTTAACAGTATTATATTTAGAAAAAATCGGTTCAAAATTAAAATTGGTACACACGAAAAATAAACAGTTGACGATTTTCAAACGAAATCTTTTTTAATTTTTCACACTAAAAATAGCTGTAGCGCTTCATAATGGATAGGTCGTTAGTGCGACGTTAATGTACATAACGTTCTATTAGTAACACAAAAAGAAAACGAAGCCTCCCATAATATGCACACCGGATTTTCCGGAAACCTTAATTAACGTGGGTAAAAAATGTTTCAATAAGGTTCCTTCTTGTGCAATTTACCTTTGCTTTTAATTTTATATCCTACCTTTGTTACTATGCGCAAGCACGGGATTATTCTATTAAAAAGCGTGGGGTGCTTGATATTAATTAATTATAAAAATACCTCAAAAAGCACCCCACGGCTTTTAATAGAATTAAATTATTTTCAACTTTTTTAGTTTGGTTTTTAAAGCGTGTTTTTAGTTTTTTTTAAACTAACTAAAGCTTGTTTTTTTTTGAAAATCATTGAAGTGTCATCGGTCCTCGATAAGTCTACAAAGTTTGAATGAAATCTGACCGTTTGAAGTGGATCAAAATCAAGTCCAAAGGAGTCGGTTACAAACAAACAAACATACAGGTGAAGCTAATAAAAGCGTGTTATCACTACATAGTATAAAACAAAGTCGCTTTCTCTGTCCCAACATCCCTATGTATGCTTAAATCTTTAAAACTAAGCAACGGATTTTGATGCGGGTTTTTTTAATAGATAGAGTGATTCAAGAGGAAGGTTTATATGTATAATACACCGACCTCCACGCGGGCGAAGCTGCTGGCTAAAGCTAGTGAACTATAGAATATGATATGAGACGCGTAATTTTATTTCATTAATATGTTATATTTTACTCAAAGTCGTACATCTGAACACTCAATGAATTATCATCTGTCCAGCCTTTTCCCAACTATGTTGGGGTCGATTTCCAGTCTAACTGGATGCAGCGGAATACTAGTATGTTACTGGGTAATACGGTTTCCCTTGAGTAAGACAGTCAAAGATTCACGAATGACAGCCAGGACCAACGGCTTAACGTGCTTTCCGTGGCACAGAAGGATCTTGGTGTGTAAGATGATCGCCCATCCACGGACCGATCGCTATAAGCGTAGCTTAACCTGACTGATCGACCTATGTGGATGTTATTACTTGGCCACAAGACCCTCTGGAAAACAAGATGAATCAAAAGTGTAAAGTTTGTTCATTCGTGAACCAACTCAGTTATGTTGAATTTTGACATTCGACATCTTTCACTCGCGTCCTGAATGTCCATGATCGAAAAATTTAATGAATGAGTTAGCAAATGAACGCCTTGTGTGAACGTGGAATGTGAGAAAAATGAACATTCACTCTAGTGAAGCGTCTGATACCCTAAGTAATTAGTTTATTAATAATCTGACAACTTGAGAAGATGTTATAGGCTTTTGTTTTTTGTAGGGACAACAAATTGAAAAAAAAAAATGTTGATGTTGTTGAAAGCAGGATCACGTGGTCGTAAATACTAAAAACAAATAAATACAAAGATACCTATCTACAGTCAGGATTTAAGCAATCCCACAACTTGTAGGCCACAAGGCCGGGTTCGAACGAAATGTTTGTGGCCAGCTCATACAAATGTTGTAAGGATGTTCAATGCGAAACGGGAAAGAATAGAGCTGAAAACTGTAATTATGTTCTGAAAAACACATAACGTTGGATGAAGATGCAGTCAAAGACTTTGCCGTATATAAGTTGGTGAAATCCTATACTGCATCTTCAACCAATGATGTGGGTTTTCAAGGAATCATATTGGAGATTTAGCAATGCTCGTGGGTTAGGTTACTTCAAAAGGAAAAATAAATGTTTATTATTTTTGGAAAATATTTTGCAATACTTTACTACATATTTTTAGGATATTTAAGCGCTACTGTTGAGCGTGACGTCCTGGTTTCGACTCCAAGGTCGCGCAGTGTTTTTGTGTTTTTTCATCAAGAATTTCTTAGTAGAATAGAATACTCTTTAGTAGCAGCATGTAATCTGAATTTGCACCCGGTTGATGGTAATAGGCTATCCCTATTACATGGGACTTAAATCTAAAGAACTCGAGAAATGTGGGTGTACTGTAGGTACCACCTCAGCCTAGCTCTCTGGGGATTACAGGCTCAATGTTACGTTAACAGTAATAAATTTAGAAAAAATCGGTACAAAATTAAAATACCGTTTTCGGTACCTACGAAAAATTCACAGTTGACGATTTTCATACGAAATCTTTTCCAATTTTACGACATAACAATGTACCCGAACTGAAAAACTAACATTCTATTTTTCAAACTATAAATAGCTGTAGCGCTTCATAATGGATAGGTCGTTAGTGCGACGTAATGTACATAACGTTCTATTAGTAACACAAAAAGAAAACGAAGCCTCCCATAATATGCACACCGGATTTTCCGGAAAACTTAATTAACGTGGGTAAAAAATGTTTCAATAAGGTTCCTTCTTTAATATTATAGTGCAACTTACATGGTTTTACCTTTGCTTTTAATTTTATATCCTACCTTTGTTACTATGCGCAAGCACGGGATTATTCTATTAAAAAGCGTGGGGTGCTTGATATTAATTAATTATAAAAATACCTCAAAAAGCACCCCACGGTTTTAATAGAATTAAATTATTTTCAACTTTTTTAGTTTGATTTTTAAAGCGTGTTTTAAGTTTTTTCAACTATTATTTATTTTCTATTTTTTAGTACTGCTAACTACAAAAGCTTGTTTTTTTTGAAAATCATTGAAGTGTCATCGGTCCTCGATAAGTTTACAAAGTTTGAATGAAATCTGACCGTTTAAAGTGGGTCAAAATCAAGTCCAAAGGAGTCGGTTACAAACAAACAAACAAACATGCTTACAAACATACAGGTGAAGCTAATAAAAGCGTGTTATCACTACATAGTATAAAACAAAGTCGCTTTCTCTGTCCCTATATATCTATGTATGCTTAAATCTTTAAAACTACGCAACAGATTTTGATGCGGGTTTTTTTAATAGATACAATGATTCAAGAGGAAGGTTTATATGTATAATACACCGACCTCCACGTGGGCGAAGCCGCTGGCAAAAGCTAGTAAACTATAGAATATGATATGAGACGCGTAATTTTATTTCATTAATATGTTATATTTTACTCAAAGTCGGACATCTGAACACTCAATGAATTATCATCTGTCCAGCCTTTTCCCAACTATGTTGGGGTCGATTTCCAGTCTAACCGGATGCAGCTGAATACTAGTATGTTACTGGGTAATACGGTTTCCCTTGAGTAAGACAGTCAAAGATTCACGAATGACAGCCAGGACCAACGGCTTAACGTGCTTTCCGTGGAACGGAAAGATCTTGGTGTGTAAGATGATCGCCCATCTACGGACCCATCGCTGTAAGCGTAGTTTAACCTGACTGATCGATTCTTGCGGCTGTTATTACTTGGCCACAAGACCCTCTGGAAAAAAAGATGAATCAAAAGTGTAAAATTTGTTCATTCGTGAACCAACTCAGTTACGTTGAATTTTGACATTTGACATCTTTCACTCGCGTCCTGAATGATCAAAAATTTAAATGAATGAGTTAGCAAATGAACGCCTTGTGTGAACGTGGAATGTGAGAAAAATTTATATTCACTCTAGTGAAGCCTCTGATACTTAAGTAATTAGTTTATTAATAATCTGACAACTTGAGAAGATGTTATAGGCTTTTGTTTTTTGTAGGGACAACAAATTGAAAAAAAAAAATGTTGATGTTGTTGAAAGCATGATCACGTGGTCGTAAAGACTAAAAATTTATAAATAGAAAGATACCTATCTGCAGTCAGGATTTAAGCAATCCCACAACTTGTAGGCCACAAGGCCGGGTTCGAACGAAATGTTTGGGGCCAGCAAACCATACAAATCAATTATATTCTCAGGACGAGGATGTATCTAGCTAGAAACACAAGCTGTAACCATAATTCTAACTAAGATTTTGGGTGCAGCTTTTGGGAAGTTATAAGCTGTCACTAATGGAAGCCAATGGGGCTACAAATGGCTTTTATTTTTGTGTATGTTACATTTTAGCTGCATAATCTTTTTTGCTAGATTTCGGTCCTGCGTTACATTCCCTGCCAGATCAAATATTCTTAACCTGAGCATTATTATTTATTTGGCATAAAGATCTAATAATTAAATATATATCTCGAAATCCAGCACGAATATTGTTAAACTGTCCGTTATTTTTACAACCTTTTTACCCAAGTAAAGAATTTATAGTATCTGTTTGTAATGTAAAAATAACAGCTTTTCACCAAATGCATATGAAAGCATGGGTACAAATACGGTAGCTATACCAAAAAACCCACGTAATGTTTTGTAGTCTCCGAAACGGCTGGACCGATTTTTAGGGTACTTTGAACCCTAGGGAAGGACATAGGTTACTTTTTATCGACACATCACACTGGCGAAGCCGCGGGCGGAAGCTAGTAGTAGTAGATAATATTGTCACTGTGGTGTCTTTGTCTATTGATTTACAATACTGCCAGTATATACAAGTGTTCTCAGCTACTGCATATTATTCATTGAGCGTTCTTCGACTGTAGTCCTTGTACCGAAGAGTAGGTCAACAATATTAATTAAACAATTTATGTTTGACCTACTCAGATCTTGGCTTGTTCGTTTGCTCTTGTAGATCCTAGAGATACTCAATGAAATGTCATCTGTAGGTCCAATATAAAATTAAAATATTATTGATTTATTTAGCTTATCGTATTATTTTACTAATAAAGTCAGTCGATTTACATATTTATTAATACGTTTTCAATACACCTACTTAGTCTGTTTGCTTTTGATAAATCCTACTAAAATCCTACTCATTTTATAATGTGAAAGTTTGTGAAGATGGATGGATGGATGGCTGGATGTTTTAACAAACATCCAAATCCGTTCAGCACCTTTGATGTGAAATTCGGCCCCCGATATTTATAACCTGGATTAACACATATAATACTTTTTAATCCCGTAGTTCGTTCCGGTGGAATGATTTCCGACATCCACATGGATGAAACTGCTGACAAAAGCTAGTATCTTCATTTAAAAAAACTTTTTTCAAAAAAAACAACCGACTTCCGAAATTGAAACTACAAAGTGAAAAATAACTTTAATTTCGGAAGGCGGTGACTTTGGATATGTATTTAAATTTTTTGTCACCGCCTTCCGAAATTAAAGTTATTTTTCACTTTGTAGTACATTTTCGGAAGTCGGTTGTTTTTTTTGGAAAAAGTTTTTATTTTTCACTTTTTAGATATAGTACCTACCCCACTAATTTGAAATTTCATCATCCTTGTGGTCAAAACAGTGCATATTCATGCGATAGCAGCAATCGCGGTTCATTTACTGTTATTTTTTTAAGAGTTCCGTTGTCTGTCTCCGAAACGCATCATCAGATCTATATGAAATTGAAATGGGACCACACGGGAAGCACGAGCCTTCAAATAAAAGAAATTATCATCAAAATCGGTTCACCCACTCGAAAGTTATGAGGTAACAAACATTAAAAATAAAAAAAATAAAAAAAACATACAGTCGAATTGAGAACCTCATCCTTTTTTTGAAGTCGGTTAAAAAAGGTGTAAGTCGATACTCGAAATTTAAAGAACTCATAAACGTCTTCTCATCAGAATTTAATAATACTAATCGTGGCGCGGTAAAATAGCGTATTCACAAGCTTATATCTCACGATATTTATATAAAGATAGCTGTAGAAATGTATCGTTCCTCTTTACTTAACAACAAACTTTCTGTCTAGCAAATGTCGTCGGTTCCAGGTAAAAACATAGCGGCACCGATCGGAGCGGGTAACATAGCCTCATGTTAGCTTATGCTTACACATAAAATTATACCTAGTTATTGTCCCACGGCAAGCTTCTTCATATACGGAAAAGGTACGAGCATTGATAACCACGCTTGCTCAAGACGTGTTGCCGATTTCAGACATACTTAAATCCCTATCACTACATAGTATAAAACAAAGTCGCTTTCTCTGTCCCTATATCCCTATGTATGCTTAAATCATTAAAACTGCGTAACGGATTTTGATGCGGGTTTTTTTAATAGATAGAGTGATTTAAGAGGAAGGTTTATATGTATAATACACCAACCTCCACGCGGGCGAAGCCGCTGGCAAAAGCTAGTTAATATTATAAATGCGAAAGTTACTCTGTCTGTTACGCTTTTGAGATTTGGCAAGATATGTCCTGGGATATGGAGAACACAGGCTACTTTTTTACGCGATAACCGACATCCATGCGGGCAAAGCCGCGTGCTAAAGCTAGTTAACTATAAGTTCAGGTTTCACACATAAAGATACACGCTACTGTATGAAAGTAGCCTTTATGGACCAACTTACTTTTCAAATCTTGTTTATAAGCATGCAGCACAAGATCCACAGGCGGCACGAGACTGTGATGCAACTCCCGCGCAGCCGCTGACAGCCAGGACGCGATATCGGCGCACGCGCAGCTCACAACGTTGCGTCCGTCGGATGCAGCTGCACGAGCCTGCTCGTTGCTAACTGCCATGCCTGATATCAAGACGCTGGAATTATAAAAAAAAAATTAAGCGCTATTGCCGACCATGAGGGTTGTGGATTCGATTCCCAGGTCGGGCAAAGTGGTATTGGGTTTTTCTATCTGGAATTTCTGAGCAGTAGCCCAGAATCTGGATTTGTGCTCGGTTGATGGCAATAGGCTCGCCCCTATTATATGGGTCTGAAACATAATTGGCGAAATATGGGTGTACTATAGGTACACTTCTGCTTAACCAATCGCCTAAGGGTTAAGCAGAAGTGTACCGTGTGTGTGTGAAGGCGTGATGTTATGCTTTGTTATTAGAGATTTTGTTTTGTAAGTATTAAAGGATATTTTTTTATCGATAGAACTGCGGGTCTAAAAAGGCCACATTAAGCAATTCCTCTAGAAGTGATTCACTTCCTGAATTCCCCTATGATTCTGCTATTTGACATTTTACTTTAATAACGCAATTCATAATTTGGTGACCATTTTACGAATTTCCATACAAAACTGTCAAATAGATGATGATGGTGCTGTCAACGCAAATAATATTATGAATTGTCAGTTTGTGACAATTTGACGATTTTAATTATGATTCTTAATATGATCATATTATGATTCTGCCAAAGTGGCCTTTTTAGACCCTCTGTGGTGCGACGGTATTTTGGCTGAATGGGTGGAAGAAGTGGAAAATAGAGTGAAATGGCGTGTTTGAGAGATCTTTGTTTAGTTTTGGACACCTATTATGCTGATGATGATAACGAACATGTCATCACGCCTGAGATCAGGGAGGGCTACGCTCTAACTCTGTCAACTAAAATACGGGCCCGTCCGAAAAGAGTTCTAAACTTCAAAGTGACTCCTACAGCTGATTAATTAACTTTTTCGACGGGTAAAACCATATAGGGAGTAGGGGGAACTGTCAAATCGTGTAGTAATTCATTCTTAGTTTGGGCTCCAAAGTAATCATAGGTCCATAAGTGATACGGAGTAGGAAACGCCCGTAACTTCGACCGAGATTACGGATTTCGTGCTCAGAGAGTAGACCCCTAGGTTTTTTTTTTTTTGTCTTGTTTTTTGTTTCACTTTTTGGGTTT
Organism: Polymixis lichenea; assembly: GCA_949091785.1. Taxonomy (NCBI): domain Eukaryota; kingdom Metazoa; phylum Arthropoda; class Insecta; order Lepidoptera; family Noctuidae; genus Polymixis; species Polymixis lichenea. The sequence goes on from OX420942.1 coordinate 9,090,324, forward strand.
TGTTTTGTTGTAGGTTAAGTATGTTTGTGTTTTATTTTTAAACAGTGTCTGCGATTGGATACGGACACTGTCTTTTTGTTGAGGTTTATTCGCATAAAGGGGTTACCTTTCCTTGTTAGCCGCATAAGTTTTTGTACAGTTGTACAGTACGCGTGTCCGCCCCCCACGTAGCCAGGTGTTCAGCTTGGACGTAAGGTAGGATTTTAGGGGGCTAGACCCCTAGGTTAGGTAAGAAGTACCTATAGTACACCCCCAATGCGCACAATTATGTTCAAGTCCAATGTAGTAGGGGGCGACCCAGTTGCTATCAACCGGGCTCAAATTCAGACTGCGGGCTGCTACTGAGATATATCTGATGGAAACACCCAATAACACTTTACCCGACTTCGAAATCGAACCCAAAACTTCATCAGCTCAGCAATAGCGCTTGCGGCCACTATCGCCAACTTGGCGGTCGCAACGTGGGTGATAATAATGATACTGAATAAATAAGTAAATAGCTTCTTGGATTTTTAAATCTAGTTGGCGTCTAAAAAATCAAATAACCGATCAAACTACATCTCATCTCTCTCCTCTATTAAGGCGAATCTAGTCCACATTTTTTCCATACAAACTTCGGGAGTGTATTACTCCACTGTTCGACAATGTACATCAAAAACTAAACATGGCATGGTTTTGTCTTATTATTAATATTATCTGTACGGAAACAGAATACTCAAATAAAAAGCCATTAAAAAGTTATGAGCCAACAAAGATTCGTTTTTCTTGCTAATTTAACCTAACTTTGGGCGTGTTTAAGTAATAAAAGAAGTGTAAAATCTCCAAAACCAAGTCGGTACCGACAAAGATCAAATATCGAAAAGTATAATAACCAATGATTTATGTATTGGTTTTTTCATAAAACCCGATCTTCCGAAAGACTTTTCTTAATTTTTCACCCGCCTGTGTTACTCTAAATGATCCTGCATCTCACTCAATAACGTTGTGCGTGTAAACTAGCGTCTAATAGCTCATCACTGATACTACCTCTGTCGGACACGATGCCTGGTGAGACAGCGTACTTTTTAGCTAGACCCACCAGTGAGTTCAAGCTCGTGACTAGACTCCCCTTAAGGCGGAGATTTCTTGAAAACGGTCAAAAAGGTGGTTTTTAAAACAGCGTATCTCTTTAACCATAATTATATAATTTTGAAAGCAACAAAATATATGAAATTTTCAAGTCTTTTTTTGCATACAGTAATGGAACTCAAAACATAATTAAACATACTTTAATGCATCAAAGAAATCATCAAAGTAATTAATTATGTTTAAAAGCAGTTCTGCCGGGCCAATCCAAAAGACTGTAACTCATCTTACAGTGTTTTAGCTTAAGAACGCCCGATCAGTTTCTTTAAGTCTGTTTAGTACCCCTGAGCAACAATTTTTTTATTCAATGTATATTTTTGCAAGATATGGCAAGCTAAAAAACACTGTATCACGTTCAAATTAAGGTTTAAACATGCTGAAACTAACTACTAACAGTAACAAAGCTCACAGTATCTCACATGTGGTTTTCAAAAGTAACAGTGTATTGGATTTGCTGGGCAGAATTTATCCCTTCAATAACAACAATAATTATAATTAAAACTACACCATAGAATTTCAAATACCAAATTGCATTCTGTGATTTATTATTAAATAGTTAATGTCTAATTTTATACGATTGAATTTTTACGACATACGCTTGCGCATTTATTATTCGAATTTATTACAACAGATTTTAACCCGTGTCGGATTGCAATAAGAACTATTATCCCTCATAACGACACTAATTAAATTTAACATGACCTTAATCCTACTAATCTTAATATGTGAAAGTTTTTTGGATATTTAGAAGTTTGTTACTCAATCACGCAAAAACGACTGAACGGATTTGGATAAAATTTGGCATACAGATAAATTATAACCTGGATTAACACTTGGTACTTTTATCCCGGCAGTACGGGCCCGTGAGATAATTTTCGACCATAATCTAGTGGTTTTTTTTTTCCAGATAGGTCATAACCAGTTAGCGTCATCGTATTTTGATCGCAGAAAGTAGAAATAAATTCTTAATACTTCACTGAAACATCATCAAGTATTAATTTATATCCTCAAAGCGCTCATATTTAAAATACACAACTGAATTGAAAGTAATTGGACCTAGAATCGGTAACTTTTTGTACAATTTCCTCGTTAGATAAAGTTCCGTTTTAGTGAGAGTTGACGAACGAAGGGAAGTAAAAGAATTGGGTGCTAAGCCGGTACTTGTTCCTTTAAATTTTAATAACCGTGGGAGTTATTCAAACTATTGCTATATTAAACTATGTTTTTTATGACTGTATTATATTTCTGGATAATGACAATAAATAAACTACTGAAGAAATATTGTTAACTAGCTTTTGCCAGCGCCTTCGCCCGCATGGAGGTCGGAAATTATCCCACGGGAACATACTACCGGGATTAAAAATATTCTATGAATTAATCCAGATTATAAACTGTCGTGTGCCAAATTTCATACAAATCCGTTCAGCCGTTTCTGCGTGAATGAGTAGCAAACATCCAAACATACAAACTCACATTTATAATATTTTATAGTAGGAAGTAGTATTATTTTAGGTCTATTGTTCAAGATACCTGTGGGTATTTATTTAGATACCTATTGAAAATAGGTAAACCAACTTTAATGTAGTGGAATCTCAAGGAAGTAATTATTATCAATCATTTAAATTCACGCACGATGTTCTGTTGATTAAAACTAGCCAATATTAAACATACAAGGTGGCCATGAATTCAGCGCAATATTTTAGTAGACAGAAATTGTTCGTCGGATATCTTAAAAGTGAAAGGGAAGTTAAATAAAAAAGTGCACAAAAAATTACAAAGCCTGGTTTCAGAATCATGTCCCTGATACACTGTATAAAAGAATAATTTATGATGATGCATGATGACCAGAGGTCGGAGTAGGTAGATTGATTTAAGGTCGTTGACGTCAAACGTAGAGGATAATATGGATATGCCTCCAAAATACTGGAACTTCATATTTATTGTGATATTTGTTCCGGAATTTTGAAATTAGCACGAATTTGTCTTTAAGGAGAAAAACGTATTAATAATATAAATCTACGTTTTTGTTTAATTAAAAATAATTATTCATTGAATTCAATCAATCATTCATATAATAAACGATTTTGTTAGCCTATCTGTATGTTTTTTATTTTATTTTATTCCATAATTCCAATTCCGGAACTTTTTCCGGTACTTCCCGCACATTATGGATAAAATGGCATGTCCATATTATAATATCTTGACGCAAGTATATAAAATCAATCTACCTACTCCGACCTCTGATGATGACGTATGAAGATTTTGATGAGTTCGACTGAATAAAATTAACGTAATACAAGTTTACGAGAAATAGAAAAATCATCATAATCTTCATGCTTCGACATAAAATATTACTTGGTAGATGTCCACAGTTTTGTGAAGCGGTCGGATGAAATAAGATTGTATGCACAGCGGAGATGAGAATGTATAGATAGAAGTTTGGAGTGACGAGAAAGGATGAAGATGAGAAATGAGTACCACAGTGGCGCATGTGACAGTGTGTAAAGTTACAAAGAAATAGTTTAATTTATAGAGACGGAGATTAGACGAATAGTTGGTCTTGGTGTTGGTATGTGATAGCTAAAGATCGGATATTCGGATACATATTTAGCTAAAGTTGCAATGTTGGCTAATATGGAATGCGCTTTTGTATCGAAATAATCTTTATTTAATTTATGTTTTTTTTTTACTAACACACACCCCCTCCCTTACAACCTACATCCATATATTTGCATCGGGGCTTAAACATTAATTCTAAATAAATATCTGAATAGTATTGCAATGCTAATAATTTAGAAGTCGCTTCCATATTATACACCTGACTAGTTATGCATTCCCGGTGTTCCTGGCATCAAAATATGTTTTTAAAAGCCGCTTTCATACTTTCATAACCAAAAATTAACTTTAGGTAAATATGCATCCGAATATCCTATCTCTAGTGATAGCAGTCAAGAATGGAAGACATGAGACCCCAAATAATAGAACAGTGCAATAAGAAGTAGATGACAGTAACTGATGGGCACTGCCAAACATTGCGTTACACACTACCGATCACAATTTGAATAATTTTGAAGGATATTGGCAAACCATTATCTACTTTATACCTATGTTCAAAAAATTTGTTCGCTCAAAAACGTACATAACCAATAACCTAATGAACGTTGTTAAACTGTCAAAATGACCGCAATTACCCCGTTAATATTTGCTTTTGACACGTTAAAACTCACCCAGTTCAATGGCGTAAGTTGGAACTCGCAAGGTGAAAATCTCGCTTTTATGCGAATCTACCCATTAGATTCCCAGACTCGATTCTACCAAACGTTAAACATTTTGTCCTTAAAAGGTTTTCCCGTCTTCTGATTGAAAAGGCAGATTTCCAACACGATACACTGTCGGCATTTAATTTAACTTCATAGAACTTTCCTACGCATTAGAGGTCGGAAGTTTCTTGTGAACATTTCAACCGAAGTATGTTTTAAAATTAATTAGGTACCACCCGCGGTACGAACGTGTGTAAACATGGGGATCGAATAAATTAGTTCTTAATTTATTTAAAGACTCCTTTAAGAATAATTTCGTTGGCGATAATGTGTTTACTTTGTTTAATTATGTTTGTGACTGTAGACTAACTTGCGTTTTCGTTATTTGTCTGATAGTTCTTGGAATTTTGGCAGAGCAGAGTACTTTACTTAAGTTGTACAAGGTGGCAGGGACATCGATGCATAAACTGTCACCATGAATTTACTGTCGGTTATTAAAAAAATCTAAAAAACACATTTTAAAAACCAAAGCGTGGGGTGCTTTTTGAGGTATTTTTATAATAAATTAATATCAAGTACCCTAACTTTTTTGAAATTATTTTCTGCTTTTTTAGTTGCGTTTTCAAAACGTGTTTTAATTTTTTTAATCTATCATTTATTTTAAATTTTTTAGTTCTGCTAACTCCAAAATCGTGATTTTTCAGTTTTTTTTTTTAAATTATTGGATCGTCATCGGTCCTCGATAAGTTTACAAAGTTTAAATGGAATCTGACTGTTTGAAGTAGGTCAAAATCAAGTCCAAAGGAGTGGGTTACAAACAAACATACAGGTGAAGTTAATAAAAGTGTGTTAAAAAAAAATGCTATTCGCTACATTTTGGCCGCGTAAATATGGCACTTTTCTATGAAACAACTGTTTTTTTTTTTGATAAACGACGAATAATTTCTACGCTAGAGGACCTAGATAGATCATGAACTGAATCCATGGTGACAGGTTGCACGTCGATGTCCCTGCCACCTGGTATACATACATGAAATAGAAAATGGACAGGTAGTCTTGATGTAATTATAAGGGTTCAGTTTTGCCGTGTGGTAACGTAACCTTTATTTGTAGCACGTTCATTTCTTAAAATAATTCACAGATATATTAATTTTAATCTCTGTTGAAGGATGCCAGTAATGTAGTCGATAACTGAGTGAGAGAGTTTTTACATTAAATATGAAAAGTAATAGAGTAGACCTGAAAGGATACGTTTTGCATGTATTTAATTTCTAAATAAAATAAAAGGTAATGGGCGATTTTCGTCCAACCAAGCGCGGTGGTTATGGCTATTTGCAGGTGTCCTGACTATTGTAGCTCTTTTAGCGACCAAAGTGTTTTAGAAGGCCCAATTTTCGACAAATTACTAGTGGTCGGTCAGTGGTCGAAATTCGACCATAATTCATTTAAAACTCAATGCATTTAGAATGCATTACTTTACAAACATATAAGCTTTCTGCACTTCATTTTTCACATAAACTTTAACTGTGCCAAATTTCAAACTGCTCCGTTCGCGTAATTTTCGTAAAAAGGGGTACAAAGTTTTTGCTTTACGTATTAATATATAGATATATATTTACAGACAATACCGAGATGGAGCGTATTTTCCTTCTAAAAAGTGTTTTTTAGTACAAGAGCCATGGGCTACTCTGATGTTTGTCACTAGAAGTGAAAATAAATAAATAAAATAAATTATGCAGTCTATAATTTTCTTACATCACAGATTATTACATGAAAATCTGTTCCGCTTATATTCAGGTATCTCGCAGTATTACGGAGAAGTACGAAAGCCTTTGAGAGTTCCTTGAGAAAATATAAGATTAATAACGTACTAACCAGCAGACGAGCACGACGAATAAGGTCACAACCACCAAGGCTCTGTCATTGCAATTTGAGTTCTCTGCTTCGGGAAATAATGCTCCAGCTTCTAGTTCCTCTACGTACCTAGACCTTGAAAATAGGGATAGTATTCCCAAGATGAGAAGGTACGCAGGTATTACGAGAGCAATGCAGGCAAACGTGACGATAAATGCGAGGAATGTTGATTCCACTTTTATTGACTGAAACAAAAATAAGATTTGGTTAAAATAAACCCTTTTTTTGCCGATTCACTTTTAACTAATAACATATTTTCAATAGGCTAATCATTAATTAACTTCGTTATAATTAATTTGTAGGCGACCTCAACTTCAGAAATACGTACCTACTAGGCAATTGCCACGTTTTGAATTTTATGTATGCGAACATTCTGAAATAACTTAGAGACTCTTTGACACGTGGTCAAGCAGCTTGACGTCACCGACTTTACTCACTAAAAGATAAACTAATAAATATCCCATTCACTTTTAGGTACTGTTATTTGTCATTTACAGAAGTGCACACACTAGCAGAGAACTAACCCACTTTGTAAACGTTATTTAAAGTTAAGAGACGAAATGTATAGAAACTTATCATTATTTTACTTTATACAACGTTTATAAAATTAAATAAGTGGTCAATGATTAAAGGACGTGTAAATCACGCAAAAGATACCACTGGATTATACATACATTTAATTGACAATATAAATTGGAAATGAGTGATCGCAAACAATGAGCTATATTTTCCCAAATACGATAGGAAATAGAGAAATAAGTATTCAACAAAAACGTGGATATAAAAAGGACGTGGCTATAATTATTTAAAAGTTAGCTCGTGTCCTACAACCGTTCAAGGAACTGTAGTGCTATTCTGTAAAAATTTCACCGTGAAACCGAAGGTGAAGTGAACTTGAAGTGATCTGTCAATAGTGACAATTTCGAGCATCAGATGCAATGACAGCTCACTTCGCCTATGCTTTCACGGAGAGATTTTTACAGAATAGCCGAGCTGAGCTGCATCCTAATTGCGTAAATCTGAATTATTTTGAAGGATTTTGTTTGCTCAGCAACGAAAATAACGCAATGAATGTGGTTGAACTATCAAAATGAAAGGCATAGCTACTGTTAATGTATTACACAATTAACTTTCTAGTTAAATAAGAATCGAATGCGGAATTAACGGAAACGGCTTTTTCTATTAAGGCGGAGATTTCTTGAAAACTATCAAAAAGGTGGGTTTTAAAACCAGTGTATCTCTTTAACCGTACGTAATTTTGAAAGCAAAAAAATATATGGTATTTTCAAGTTTATTTTGCATACAGTGATGGAACTTGAAACACACTTTAGTGCATCAAAAAAATCATCAAAATCACCTCTTAATTATCTTTAAAATCGGTTTATCCCTTCAATAACAATTATAATTATAATTAAAAATATGCCATAAAATTCCAAATACCAAACTGCATCCAGTGATGGATTCTTTAAAAATTAAATAGTTAATATCTAATAATATACGATTTTATTTGCACTTTTACGACGTACGTTTGCTCATTTATTATTCGATTTCATAACAACAGATTTTAACCCGTATCGGATTGCAATAAGAACTATTATCGGTCATAACGACATTATTTAAAGTTACCAGGGCCTTAATGCAAAAAACATAGTATTTCAATAATAATATCCGCAGCGGTGACCTTGTCCCGTCATATTTTCTGACTAGTCTAAGTCGCTAAATTTACGTTGATTTCCGCAACGGTAATAATCATGACCACATAAATCAGAAACACCATTAAAATAATATCGATTTAATGTTAAGGTGTCACATAAAAATATTTTTTTACAAATTTCCTGCTCTAATAATAATTATATAATGTCCACCTATAACAAAAAAAAAACATTTACTTATAGAACAAATATTAGTTTTTGCCAAGCAAAAACTTGTGATAACTCGCTAAGGTCGGACAGTTTTATAATTATGCTAATTAGTTTTATACTATTTGAATCTGTTATTCTGCCAGTATCAAGTAAGAAATTGATACATACTACAAGATACACACATACACACATACTAAAAGATAAATAATTGATTGTGCCAGCAATAGTCGAAATCGGTTCGGTTTTTAATATTCTACGTCTTATATTTTGGCGTCATTCATATATTTGTGCCGCCACTTGTATAATTATGCCTTTCACAAATGATCACGAATTTTGCTGTCATCTTGACGACAGATAGTAATGAATAAGTCATGAATTCAGATATAATTGCCAAGCCGTTCGTATAGTAATATATTTATGAATAAAGACTTCAAATTAAATAATTGTGTACGAAATGAGTATTTGCAATTAAAAATCGTTCTTATTTACATTACGTTTACTTCGCGCGTTCGTGTTAGGCCTAAGAAGGTACTGGTTTTTACTACATGCGTAGGAGTTATTTGAACATTGTGTTGTTATTTATTTGGTGATCAAAATAAGTATCTACTTTACTCGATGTCTATGGCCACGGAAGTAAGTATACGGGCCACAGTATAATTATGGACAGCGAACGCGGCTTGCGGTAGGAGTCGAATTGTAGCATTTAAAAAACCCCCGACCCAAACAAAAACTATAAAAAGTAAAAAATAATATTTATCGGCCGTTAAAGTTGTAGGTAGTATTTTGATCAAGGCATTGTCAAGTCGAGGGACGGCTAATGAAAATGCTAGGCCTCCTCTGTTTGGCGTTTTCGATGACCCTCCCCCGACTTGACAATGCCTTGATCAAAATACTACCTACAACTTAAACGGCCAATAAATATTATTTTTTACTTTTTATAGTTTTTATTTGGGTCGGGGGTTTTAAATTTTTTAAATTTAACTTTTATTTCCCAGTTTATAAACGTAATATCTCGCTTAAATCTTCGTAGCGTTGCGTTTGTTTCCCACTATGAAGTTTGTTATTAATTTATTCTCATTCCTCGTTCTGATCACCATTTATCTATAACCTATTGATTGAGACCTTTTCAATGAACCCGAACACGATACTTCTGCTGTTTGTTGATGAGTTCTTGAGTATCCTGGAAATTTCAGGTGTTACTTTGTTCGTCTAATATCTTTGAAGTAATAGAATACCAAATTTCGACTTGATCAGACCCGTGGAAGATGCTCAAATCCCTACATCAACCAGAAAAGAGCTGATAATCTTCAAACGGCTGAATCGATTTTGATGAAACATGTCTAAGAACACTCCCGACTAATTCACTTTTCAAACAAAAAACTAAATTAAAATCGGATCATCCGTTCGGTAGCTACGATGCCACAGACAGACACAGACACGTCAAACTTATAACACCCCGTCGTTTTTGCGTCGGGGCCGCGGGGGTTAAAAAAGCGTTTATGCCCCCCCTGCATGTGACTTTCGACTTTGGTCAAAATGTAAGTTCAAGACAATGCAAGTATTTTCTTTTTTTTACACGCTTTTTATTAGCTTTACCTGTAAGTTTGTTTGTAACCGACTCTTTTGGACTTGATTTTGACCCACTTCAAACGGTCAGACTTAATTTTAACTTTGTGGACTGATCGAGGACCGATGACAATTCAATAATAAAAATTAAAAAAAAAAAACTGAAAAATCATGCTTTTGTAGTTAACTAAAAATAGAAAATAAATAATAGATTAAAAAATCTAAAAAACTCGCTTTAAAAACGCAACTAAAAAAGCAGAAAACAATTTTAAAAAAGCGTGGAGTGCTTGATATTAATTGATTATAAAAATACCTCAAAAAGCAACGCACGCTTTTTTGAAATTATTTTCTGCTTTTTAGTTGCGTTTTTAAAGCGTGTTGTTTAGATTTTTCTATCTATTATTTTTTTAATCATACGTGAGAACGAGCTTCACGTTTCTTAAATATAAATTAATATAACTTTGTAATTATTTCATAATATGCATTGCATTAATATTAATTGTTAATAAAAAAAACAAGCTTAAGTTATCCGGTCGTTTTGTTTGTCGTCCGGTTAGTATGATAAAGAGTTGCCACTTGAGGATCGCTATTTCCGAATTCTACTGTATTTATTGTATGCATTTTATCACGAAATACGCAATACGCTCGTGGCATTTTTTAAAAGATCTCAGGTGGTTTGTCGCGCAAGAGATAACGCTACTGAGAGCACCGTGACTATCGCTTAAGGATCTCGTAGATGTGCGCACCTGTGTGTGTGCCGTTTTGAATGTTTGTTAATAGTTTTTGTACTGCCCACATTTATACTGTGGTAATACTTATACAAGCAACGAGATTTGTTGATATAAAGTTATGACGTGAACCTTTTAAAAATATCGGACTTATGAATATTTAATTTAGCTCGTTTTCAAGGCTAAGAACTTATGAACGTCATCAACTTGCTCATGTCAATTTTATAAAAAAAATAAGATGTCAACTTACACCATCTGACGTGTGTCAGTAAATGATCATTATCATCATCATCATCATTTCAGCCGAAATCCGTCTACTGCTGGACATAGGCCTCCCACAAAAGGGGGGCTTTGCCATAATCGCCACGTTTGGCAGGCGGGTTGGCGATCGCAGCATGGTGTAAAATGCATAGAGAACGCTGCTGCCCATTCTCTAGTAAGTCCCTTAGTCGCCTTCTACGACACCCACGGGAAGAAATGGGATGGTGCTATTCTTTCACGTCTCGCACGACATGGAATTAAGTACGGAGTAAATGATAATTGATATTTATTTCAGTAAATTCGTAAAAGAACTAATACGTCAAAAATAACTTATGTTTTAAAGTAGATGAGTTCGCTGTTTTTTAACTGTTTACTCTGAGAAGAAAGACCGAAACAAACTGGGCAAACTAATAAGTGCTTAATAATAAAAAAAACATTGCTTGCTAGTCCGTATGTTGTGACACATCGCAGAAACTGCTAGACAGCAATGACAGAAACCTTTCTCTTTGGATTTTTAAATTGGTTTTAACGTTATGTATGCTACGTTCAATCAAATATTGACGAACAAGTTATTTATTTAATTGGGGATTTTCAACAAAGCCTACACCAGACAATAGAAATCACTTTCAAACGTTCTAAAGTTACTTATAATAATTTTGAATAATTTGAGAACATAACACCTTTTATGAACCATGTTAATCCTACTATCCTACTGTATCCTACTGTATCCTACTATATCCTACTATGTCCTACTATATTCTACTACAATATCCTACTATCCTACTATATCCTACTATGTCCTACTATATCCTACTACAATATCCTACTATATCCTACTAAGTCCTGCTATATTCTACTACAATATCCTACTATATTCTACTGTATCCTACTATGTCCTACTATATCCTACTACAATATCCTACTATTTCCTACTATATCCTACTGTATCCTACTATATCCTACTATGTCCTACTATATTCTACTACAATATCCTACTATCCTACTATATCCTACTATATCCTACTACAATATCCTACTATATCCTACTAAGTCCTGCTATATTCTACTACAATATCCTACTATATCCTACTGTATCCTACTATGTCCTACTATATCCTACTACAATATCCTACTATTTCCTACTATATCCTACTTTCCTACTTATAATATCGCACACTGTATCAAAAATTGGGAGTTTTTACTAATGCTTACCATCCAATTTCTTAAGCCGATAACTTCAAATAGTGTCGTTATGACCGATAATAGTTCTTATTGAAATCCGCTACGGCATAAAATCTGTTGCAATGAATTCGAATAATAAATGAACAAGCGTATGTCGTAAAAGTGCATATAAAATCGTATAAAATTAGATATTAGCTATTTAATAATAAATAATCCATCACTGACTGCAGTTTGGCATTTGACATTTTATGGTATATTCTTAATTATAGTTATAATTGTTATTGAAGAGATAAACTGATTTTATAGATAATTAAGAGGTGACTGATGATTTTTTTTGATGCATTACAGTATGTTTAATTATGTTTTGAGTTCAATCACTGTATGCAAAAAAGACTTGAAAATATCATTTTTTTTTTTTTTTCAAAATTATTTACGGTTGTTGAAAAGACCATTTGCAAGAAATCTCCGCCTTAACTCACTACCTATACCTCCCTAGCGGCGTCAGCGTAGTTTGCTACGCTGACGACACGCTGGTCCTGGCGCAAGGGAGGTCGTACCAGGCGGCAGCCGACTTAGGGACACACGGGGTTGCGACAATCGTAGATAGGATCCGGCAACTGGGACTCGAGGTGGCCTTGCACAAGTCCGAGGCCATGTGGTTTCATGGTCCTTGGAATGCGCCACTGATGGGTTCCCAGATAACGGTGGGAGGGGTTCACATCGGCGTCGAGTCGACGATGAAGTACTTAGGTGGAAGTTCGCGGAGCACTTCCGACGTTTGGCTCCCAGACTGGAGCGGGCCGGGGCTGCCTTGAAGCGGCTCCTGCCCAATCTATGGGGGCCAAATGCCTCCTGCCGGAGGCTCTACGCAGGGGTCGTGCGGGCTATGGCCCTATACGGGGCGCCGGTGTGGGCGCCTACGAATCCCAGGCTGATTCCCGGCCACCGTAGGCACGGGCTTGCGGACGGCGAGTAATGGGTAGCTCGCTGTCCGGTAAGGACCAAGCCCGGGTCGACGGCGAGTTGTGTTCCACGCGCGCCTCAAAGAGATATCAGCAGCTACAGATGGGGCCCGCAAGGGCCGATACCTGCCAGGGGTGCGGGTTGTTCGAAAGAGATACCGCCGCCCCTGGCACACAGGCAACTGAGGGAACACGGGTGGGTTTTAGTCAGTAAAAGTCTGACACGCCCTCCCTATCCACCCAGAGCGGGAGAAGTTATTTTGATGATTTCCCACCCAAAAAAAAAAAAAAACTCACTACCTATCGACCAATATAACAGATTTAAAAATATTTTTCTAGAAGAACTTGCAAAGCAAATAGATACAGATAACTTCTCCAGTGCACAGGAACATGGTAAACAGTTTTTGACCTTTTCTGAGTAAAGTGGTTTTTTGAGTTAAAACTTTTTTTAGATCTAGGTGTGCGATATTATAAATGTGAAACTTTAGATGCTTGGGTGTTTGTTACTAAATCACGCAAAAACGGCTAATCGGATTTGAATGAAATTTGGCACACAGATAGTTTATAACCTGGAATAACATATACCGATACTTTTGATCCCGATATTATTTTGTTTTTAAATTATCCCGCGGGATAATTTTCGACCTCCACGCGGGCGAAGAGGCTGGCCAAAACTAGTCAGTCAGTTCTAATTTTATTTATACGCAAATGTAACAGAAATGTTTACATTGTTTTTTTTTTTTGTTATACCTACAGTACATTCTTGCGTATGCATTTAGTAAAAACTGTTTTTTTTTTACATTACAAACAACACAAAAAAATTGTGTTTGGCTTTATAGATATCAATAAATAAAGAAATAAACAGAGATATAATCTTCGTTAAAAGCTCGCGTAATTAGGAATGAGCGATGTGTCTTGTCCGAAAGAAAAATGTGCTCTTGTGTTAACGAGAGGAGGGAATCTCGGAGGAATCATCCTCTAATGGTACTGACATTATATCCGTAATTCTTTCAGAAAAAAGTTAAATACCCTTCGTAATTTTCTTTTTTCGTAAAAAGGGATTTGTTGGTTGTTTTATAAAATATTACTGATGAGGAAACATAGTATTATAATTATAATTGTATTATAATTTCTAAGTGTGAAGGAGGGTGCGCACAGATAGCCTACGAAATTTGTTTTTAACCGACTACAAAATGAAGGAGGTTATCAATTCGACATGTTTTTTTAAATGTATGTTCAGGCATAACTTCGTCATATATAGACGGCTGAATTCTGTTTTTGTTCGAAAGGGGTTAATTCCGAAATGGCCCATTTAAATTTCATATAGATCTGATGATGCGTTTCGGGGACAGCCAACGGAACCCATCAAACAATGACAGCAAATCAACCACAGTTGTTGCTATCGCATAAATATGCATTGTTTTGACCCCAAGGACTATGAAATTTCGAATTAGGGTAGGTACTATAAATAAAAAGTAAAAAATAAAAAAAACTATTCCCAAAAAAACAAACAACTGACTTCCGGAAAACACTACAAAGTGAAAAATAACTTTAATTTCGGAAGGCGGTGACAAAATTTTTAATATATATCAATTCACCGACTTTTGTTTTTCCGGAAGTCAGTTGTTTTTTTTTTGCAAAATGTTTTTTCTTGAGTGTTTTGCTATTTGCAGGTCAGTGTCAGGTTATATGTTGCACAAAATATAATTCGCGATAGTGACAAGTATTTATTTACAGAATTATAATCATTCAGTCATCAATATAATCCTCTAAGTTAATATAATCCCGTATGTATGCATATATATTTCATGAAATTGTTATTCAAAGGGATTATTTCAACTTAGAGGCTGTATTTAAAGATTATAATTTCGTACATTGTATACTTGTTAATATCACGAACATTACTGCGTTACGAATCATATTTTGATCAACATAAAGCCCTGACACTGATTTGCATGCGAAAAACATAGGAAACATTTTTGGGGGCTACCCTAGCGTCTCCCCCTTAAGTAAGTCTATCTTCAGTCTGTCTGGGGAGGTTGTTGCGCCATTTCTTCTTCCCAGCTAAAGCACTAGGAAGTGGTGAAGGGTGGGCGTTTTGGGGGACTGTCTTATGTATTTTGACGTTCGAAAAGTGCTGATTCTCAGCCTAATTTGAATAAATGACTTTTGATTTGTCCACGATCCGATTTAATAAAAAATACATAGTATTTCAGAAAACTAAATAGGAACAGTCGACTGCACGTCCGAGGAGGTGAAGTTTCACCTTCAACTGGTCTAGTGTGGTACGGAGTTTCAATAAAATTTGCTAGTTTAAACCGGCGTTTTGTTGCCATTGATTATGATAAATGGGATAAATGATTTTATTTCTGTAAGTTGGTTTGTACAAACATTTTTGCACGTCAATCATATTTTTTTAAACTAGATGAGGTCGGCGTTTCCGCTCTAACTACTCTGAGAAGAAAGGCTGGAACAAACTCAGAGATCACAGTCTCTTTTAAAGTCCAGACATAATCTTGGTCAAATCATGTGAAGATCATGTGGATCGGTGTCTAAAATGGTCTTTTGAGGAAAGAACCACACAGATTGACTGGACCTGTCCATTCAGTGCACGCATTTATCAGTAATCATGCAGCTCAACTCAGAACTTGAGGAGCTGATCGATTTGACGAACAATACCAAAGACAGGACATTTGGGTAGGCCGCATAAAATACTCAAACTGCCAGATTAATATTATAACTAACTGAGAAAGAGATGAAACACAAAACAAAAACACAAAAACAAACAAAATATGACCCACATAGTCCTCACATTCACAATAACTAAAACAAAAATAATATTATACTTCTCGAAGTAAGTACTTCTCATGACAAAGTGTATATAATCATTATCAAATGTCAAAGAGTATAAGTTTGCAAAAAAAGCAATTTAAAAAAAGAACGTTATTGAATCCATAGTTTATGCAGCACACAAAACAAGATCGTCTTTCAGATAACATAGCAACGGAAACGTGAAAACAAAACTTTAAACAATTTCATTGGATTGTAATGAAACTCCTCCATTTTTTTCTTGAAGTAGGTATTTCATACGACTTCCAATAGTGAACACGCGTGTTATAAACTTGTCAAGAAAGAAATCTGAACATGGTTCTAACTTGAAAGGTTTCTGTCAATGGCCGAACTGAGCGTGTAAATATTAGTAAATCGATAGGGCAAGTGTACTTGTTTTCACCAACGCAAAGAATGAAATAGAGACCTAGAGAGGAGTTTTTAAGACATGAAAAATAAAATAGGGAGCTTTATGGGCTTTTCTTAGAGAGTAAGGTAAGTTCAACTCTTCGGTTTGCATAATTTCTTTAATATAGGATAAGATAGGACTCAGTGACTTCACACAAAAAACTTACTTTGGGAAAATGGCATCATTTATTGTAAGTAATTGTATTACTTATACGTTTACAAAGACTAGAAACGGATATCCTCGGAAAGAACTTAGAAATTAAGAATCTTAGGATATATACAACGTGTGACGGAAAGGGTATATACATACCAAGGGCACGACTTCTTTGAATGATATCACACGATATTGGAAGGGTTTTTTTATCCTACTCTACATATTCGGAAGTTATGAGAATTTTTAATACATTGATACCAGAAACCGAACTTTTCAAATTGAAATAAACACATCACTTGGAAAAGATTTATCGTGATATTGGCAAATAACGTGGAAAGTTATTGACCTACGTAGTGCGATGACACGTTTATTATGATTTGAAGTTAAGAAACACATGAAACCGAAAATTTGGTATCAATTCTTAGAGTATTTTATTTTGAGCTGAAACTACAGTGATTCTATACCAGCTGTAATCTTTAGTGCTTAAGGATAGCAATAGCTTTTCTGTTACACCCTGTACAGTGAAATAGCTTTTGAACATATTGAAGAATTTATTATTTGTAAAACTTACAATGAATCACATCAAGTCATTTTACTAAAATAAACTGGGAAAGCAAACATATCGAATCAGAGTGTCAATGGCGACGCATTATCGCCTTTCTTCGTAAGTACTTGTGAGATCGATAACCATGATCGGGTAATCGGATGCGATCCTTTTAAAATGTCAATGTCTTTCTGTGGACATTACTGACGTATGTTAGCTTGTTATGTGGGAATATTAGTATGGGTTCGGATTTAAAATGTTAGACTGTGCATTTCTCTTTTTATTTTGTAGCCTTGGTTAGAAGGTCTTCTGTATCTAAGATTCGTGAACGGGTTGGAATTTGTTAAATAAATCCTTGTTACTTACTGGCTTAACTTTAGTTTAGTTAGCACTATGGTAAGTTCATGGTAATACCAATCAGTGGCGACGGGTTCATAGAAGCCGATTCCCAACGGCTTACCTTTTAGAAATCCTACCTCCCACCAATCTACCATTCATTGTTTCAAAGAACAATTATTTTTTATTTGTTTCCAAGTAAGTATTACCGAAAAAATCAGCCTTATCTTGTGAAGAAACTAAGTTTTCATCACGCGGATGGAGATTTTTTTTAGGACTGCTTACCCTGGCCATGATTCCACCCATCGCCACTGATACCAGCTGATTAATTAATTACAGTAATTTAAAGGGTTTTAGTTAAATTGTTTTTTTATTCGCTTTAAGCAATTCATGAATTATTTCCACGACTTATCCCATGGTCTGTATGGTTATGAGATTCATTGTGAGGTTATTATGTTTTGTATTTTATCTTTATTTATTTGCCTGATTCTCCAGTGAATTTACGACCAGATATAAATCAGTGAGTGTTTATGTCAACAGGTGTTTCTTTTTTGATTTACTGACTCTAAAGTAAGGTCTTCTCTCGTCACTATAGTTCTTGCAATTAATCGTTTTAAACTTAATGACCGGTTATATCAGGTATTTGCTCTTTTCGCGATGGCTATTTATTTACAATTGAATTATAAGTAGGCTTGGACCTTCCGATTATATATCAGTAGTTGTCTGGACGGCAACAGTGGTAACCGCCTTTTTGGATCACAATGTTTAAGTCAATAGTTTTGAACTCATTAGTTTTATTTTTAGTTGTTTTAAATGGAAGTTCCGCTAAATTTGCGCGTGAGTATTTATTTTCTTCGTCTCTATCTTTATAAAAGTGTATTATGTACTTAATTATATTTATTTACAAAAATAAACATGAGTACGGTTTGTCAACGAACTGAATGACTATTGGTAATTCTGCAAATATAATTAAGCACACTTATATTCAGCACATTTGTTAAAAGTAGTTTAAGGAATGGGACTTTGATATTTAGTACATAGTAGATTATAGAGGTGACATCAGTAACATTTTGACATTTTGCTAATGACTGTCTTGTGAATTAGAAACTGCGTGTGGTAAAAAAAATTGAACGACAATACCCAAACCACCTTGCCGAGTTTCATTTTTTTTTTCTTTATTTCTGAATGAACTTTCATTCTGCTCACGTCTGGTGTAAATCAATTGATGATTAATGTATTAATATTGTCATGAAAAAGTGTTTCTTACTACCAACATACAGAAATTAAAATCAATTATAAATTATTTGTTACTTTCAGCTTCTTACATCAAAACCTGCCCAGGTCTAAAGTCCGATTGTTTGAAGGAAGTAATACAAGAAACGCTACCACTATTCGCAAAGGGAATCCCAGAACTAGGGGTTGACCCTATTGATCCCCTAAGACAAGATAATGTCAACGTGATCCTCCCCGGACGGTTCAAAGTGGAATTCCGTAATGGGACCACGACTGGAATTAAAAAGTGCACCATAGATTCTGTGTCGTAAGTAGAACTGATTATTCCATAGTTATCATTCAATCACAATCAATTGGCGCTTTTAAAACATGTCAAACGTTACAATTTTTTTAAACTGTCTTCCTGAAAAACCACGAAATATTTTGTCTTGTATGTCATTTTAATATAGGCATGGTTTTATAGAAGGTAATTAAATTACTTAAAACTGTTGGATCCTTGTACCTAAAATCCTTTGGTGAGTACATGAAAACTCGATGTATCGCACATGCGTTTAAAATTTTAGACAATATATAAGATTCGAGAAACACTACCACATAACGACTGCATCGTTGGTCACAAGCACTATTGTTGAGCATGAGATCCTGGGATCAATGCCCGGGTCGGGCAAAGTGTTATTAGGTTTTTCTATCTGAAATTTCTCAGTAGCAGCCCGGAATTTAGATTTGTGCTCGGATGATGGCAATAGGCTTTAACATAACTGGAGAAAATACAGGTGTAATATAGGGACACCTCTGCTCAACCCTTTGGGGAAACAAGGCATTATGTTTATGTAGGAAAGAAAAAAAAATACTAATGAGGATGTTTTAATTAATTTCAGATACAAAAATAATGCTGCCGATTTAAAATTGCATTGTGATCTCACTATCAAGGGAATGTATAAAGCAAATGGAAGGATATTGATTGTGGCCATAAACGGCGATGGAAATGCTAAAATTAAAATTAGTGAGTACAATATTTATTTGTAGAAAGAGAAAAATTATAAACTGCGGCTTAGCACGAGCACCGATTTGTCGACGGAAGAATAGACGTGACTAGTAGATAACTAAATGATGTACAATAGGAGAAGATAACTATGTCCTTCTATTAAATATCACAGTTATGCGTTCTAAACGAATCATCATTTTTTAGATAATCATTGTGGCCGTCGAGTAGAAAGTTTGTTGTCAATGTGATTTTGACAGTTCGGGAATAAATATTCTTCTGAAATAGTCTACATATAAAAGGACCTAGATAAAGATCGTTAGAAACGAAAGACAAAATGACAGATTGTAGTAGGATATCTACGGTGCGATGTCAAAAATGGAGAAAGTCTATTCTTCGTAGAAATAGAAAGTGTCATGCTAAGCCTGCTGGAGAAAAAATACTGTTTTTACATTCATTATCAGCTTATAATGTTCACACTGTTGGGACACAGGCATCCTCTCTGTGAGAGGAAGAGGTTTATAATCCACCACGCTGGCCCGGTGCGGGTTGGTGGATGTCACATTTCTACAAATTTCTTGGTTCATGGACATGCCGGTTTTCTCACGATGTTTTCCTTTACCGTTTTAAGAGCAGTAGTGATGATATTAAATACGCAAACTAGAGTGCCTGCCTGAGTTTGAACTCAAGATCTACAACTCGTAAGTCAGGGTTAATATAACTGAGCTGCCACTGCTCCTACTGTTTCTACATGATTGTGTAAAAATCTCTAATATAATTTTCAAAATTGACATATCCGAGTTATGTATTAAATTAGTAATCGTGCTAAATTATTTGAATTATTCCTTTTCAATTTTCAACAATTTTCCTGCTGTGTTCCAGAAAATGCTGCTTTACATGCCAAGATCAAGTTCGAGGATAAGGTTCGTGATGGAGTGGTGTACCACGAAGTAAAAACAATTGAGATCACCCAAAATTATGGAGACAGAGTCATATTTGGACTGACGAATTTGTTCCAAGGAAACCCAGAATTGAGTGAGTATGCAAAAATATTTATATCAACAGAGTTTTAGAAATCAGTTTTGCAAGATTTTTAAATAAACATAAACTGGGCTCATGGCTAAATAATAATAGCTGCGTGGGTCGACCTTTAAGATTATTCAACGCTTGCCGAGGTCGGTCCGTAGACGGGTGCCCATGCTTTAAAAACTGGGGGCCTACTCTCTAACTCCGTCAACGAAGATACGGGCCCGTCCAAAAGTTGGAAACACCCGTTACTTCAACCGAAACGCCGGACTTCTTGCTTAGTTAGTAGGCCCCCTGACCCTTCCGTGTCTAAAATACGTTAAGCCGTTGGGCTGTCATTTGTAGATCTTTGACAATCGTTAAAACCAGTCTTACCTTACTAAAGGTATCACCCAGTAATTGGGTTGTGGAGGTCAGATAGGCAGTCAGTTCGTGTAAAATATGCCACCTTCAGCTACATCCGGCTATACTGGAAGCCGATCCCACCGTACATAGTTGGTAAAATGCTAGGCAGATGATGATACATTTTGATTTTTTTTCCTCAATTCATTAAGTTTATAAATGATTGTTATTCATTTTATGCCTATCTTTGAAGTCTTACTTAGTACTTATTCTTTGGTCTTGTTTCGATAATCGCCGTCCACGATTTAATAACCTTGCCAATATAAGTTTTATTTCTGCATATGCTGCATATATTGCGTTGAATGGTATTTGATGCTTATGTCAGACGTAAGGTGAAGGTAAACTTGAACTTTTGAATACATTATGGAATCGCAAATTGCGGAAATAAAGGACAAAGTACCTACTGTACATTATTGCTTTACTTATATTTAGGTATCTACCTTATACTGGAAAAGATCTGGTAATATACAGGGTGACAGGAACCTCGACGCACTACTTGTTACAATAATTCATAACATGATCCTGATAAAAAAAATCAACACAGTGGGCATTAAAATTTTTCGTCAGTTATTAAAATGGCTGTTCCATACGTTTTTACCGCGTAGGTAGGATTTTACTTTTGTAGGTGGTAAACACCAAATAAAAAAAAATACCGACGAATAATTTCAACAAACGGGGGCCCAGAAACATGTACTGAAATCCTTGGTACCAGGTTATGAATTGATGTCTGTATATGATCTTTCTCTTTTTAAAAGTTCAATAACATGCCTTGCTCTTGGCATGGATATTATGTTGATGACTATGTGATAGTTTGTCTAGCAGAGTAAGATTTTGGATCGGACAAGATCTGTCCTGATTAGACATTGGGCAATTAGCTTCAACTTTCTAACTGATCGACTTTTTGACAATAGGGGTATTTTACTATACGAGAAAAAATTTAAAAATATGTTATTGAAATTTTAGTTCAAGAAACAACTAAATACAATTTAAAGATTTCAGTTTTTTTAATCTGTTTTTGAACAACAAGAAATAGTATGTCGCCATGTCATTTCGTCATACGGCATGTCAACTAAGCAACTTTGTACTTTTATTATTTTTGTAACCAAAGTAATTTCTATATAAATAACATTTTGCATTCAGGAACATCAAACCAACGATAAGTAGAAAATTAACTATTTTTTTAAATTATAAAGTCTAATAAAATATCAGCGCATTTGTTTTTAGCGAGAGCAATATGGCGTCCACTGCGTTCAGCGTTTTCGTCAAATTACGCGCGAAAGTTGAAAATTTTAATGCATTTTCCTGGCATTAATTGATTAAATAAAAATGTTTTTTAGCGGTATATTAGCACTCTAGAATGTAATTAAGACACTTTTCAAAAATCAGTGTAATACCCTATTCAAAAGTGCCTGTAAATGTTTTAAAGGAAATGAATGCTTTGAGTTTGAGTTTGAGAACTATATTACAGTAGTGGAAATATGATGTTATTTTAAAGCCAATCAGATATGGATTTCAATTGCTAAGAGATCTTCGCCTTTTTTTTGTTTTTGTTTTGCTCCAAAGATTTGCACATTGGTTGAAACGACGCGAGGTCAAAGTTAATATTAATAAAATGCTTTTACGGGAGCTTGGCTGGAAAGGGCAACACAGAAGAAACAGTTAAGAGTTACGAAAAAGTTATGATTATGAGTTCTTTGCCCAGCAGTGGGATTATACATGTCTATTTTTTGATCGGTGAGAAAGGTTACAGGCTATTTAACATCACGTTAGTGCTCTTAGGAACCAAACAAGAGATAGAATGCCAAGTGAAAACGAAGTACCCAATAGCGCGAGCAGGAGACGGGGTTGTTCGGAAGAACAAGAAATCGCACGCGAACAAAGTCGCGGGCTAGTGAACAATATTTTTTTATAGACCTATAGGTACATATTAATTACACAAATAATTATAAATTTGCTGATCCATACATTTATGTTCGCATATAATAATAAATAATAAATAAAATCTTTATTGTTCAAGAGAGCAGTACAAATTAAAATAGCACTAGCCTGCACACTAGGATTCCCTGTGTCGTGGAGATTAGTCTCCTTCGTCATAAAAACAGAATATGTAGGCACATACGGTAACGTCGGTGGTAAGATTGTGAGGTAACAAAAATATAATGATATCTCAAACAATAAATTAACCGTGACTTATGAGATAAACTAAGGTGTAATAAATTTAAACGTGTGTAGTTGTATTATGTACGTGTAGGGTGTGGGTGTGTGATGAATGAGTGAGTTAAGGTAGGTTTGGACCAAACGAAGACAATCAGACCATGAGCACTCCTTTCCTGTCATCCCTAACATTTATGTAGGCTTGGATAAACCCACGAAAGAATACTCATTCGTTCTTTTGGTACAAATCAACCCCTATGTATTTGTATGAATGAATGCGTATGTTGTGCTCCAGAGTTGAGGAACTTCTCCGTTCTTTCATAGTCCATTCCGGCCAGGATTTTTAGAAGGTGATTTTTGTATCTATTTTTAGTCATCGGCAGTATATCTGTTAAATTATTAAGCTTTCTGTAAATATATCTCGACACAATTGTTCTTCCGAACAACCCCGTCGCCTGCTCGCGCTATTGGGTACTTCATTTTCGCTTAGCATTCTATGTCTTGTTTGATTTTCTCAAGAATTAGGCTATCAAATGCAAAAACAATTTTTCTAATCCGACCGGTAGTTCCAGAGTTTAGCGCGTTTAAACATACACACTTTACGGCTTTATTATTAGTAGAAGATAGAATCAGATCATTAATATTTTTATATTTTCAGGTGAAGCTGTTTTGCAGTTTTTAAACCAGAATTGGAAACAAGTTGCTGAGGAATTTGGACAACCTCTTGTTGATAAACTAGTTGAAATTGTTTATCAAATTGTGAAGCGGTTCTTCGAAGCGGTACCTAAAGAGGAACTGTTTGTTGAGTGATTATTCGCGAAAATAGATGTTAAGTTAAATTATGCTAAATTAAGTGCAAAAATAGGACTGTTAAGTATTTAAAAAAAATATGATTAAAAATCTAAATAACAATGTGAAGTTACTTTTATTTTAAATCGGAGTACATACTAAAATATTATACCAAAAATGAACATACCTGTAGAAAGGAGTACGGAAATGTGAATTCGCCCCACACTATATCCTTGATAAGACCTGAAAAAACGCAAACATTACAAGCTTAGAAACTTGTTTGAAATAGCACAGGCAAACGCAAATACGCAGTACCCACAAGGAAAACCCTTAGACACAAACACAAACACCCATTTTTCAATTACAAAAGTACTCAAACAAAATTATAAAGAATCCAGTCCAATACTTGTA